>OY292479.1:5416000-6770000 GCA_958496255.1 Camptogramma bilineatum | reverse complement strand
AACCTAACCTAACCTAACCTAACCTAACCTAACCTAACCTAACCTAACCTAACCTAACCTAACCTAACCTAACCTAACCTAACCTAACCTAACCTAACCTAACCTAACCTAACCTAACCTAACCTAACCTAACCTAACCTAACCTAACCTAACCTAACCTAACCTAACCTAACCTAACCTAACCTAACCTAACCTAACCTAACCTAACCTAACCTAACCTAACCTAACCTAACCTAACCTAACCTAACCTAACCTAACCTAACCTAACCTAACCTAACCTAACCTAACCTAACCTAACCTAACCTAACCTAACCTAACCTAACCTAACCTAACCTAACCTAACCTAACCTAACCTAACCTAACCTAACCTAACCTAACCTAACCTAACCTAACCTAACCTAACCTAACCTAACCTAACCTAACCTAACCTAACCTAACCTAACCTAACCTAACCTAACCTAACCTAACCTAACCTAACCTAACCTAACCTAACCTAACCTAACCTAACCTAACCTAACCTAACCTAACCTAACCTAACCTAACCTAACCTAACCTAACCTAACCTAACCTAACCTAACCTAACCTAACCTAACCTAACCTAACCTAACCTAACCTAACCTAACCTAACCTAACCTAACCTAACCTAACCTAACCTAACCTAACCTAACCTAACCTAACCTAACCTAACCTAACCTAACCTAACCTAACCTAACCTAACCTAACCTAACCTAACCTAACCTAACCTAACCTAACCTAACCTAACCTAACCTAACCTAACCTAACCTAACCTAACCTAACCTAACCTAACCTAACCTAACCTAACCTAACCTAACCTAACCTAACCTAACCTAACCTAACCTAACCTAACCTAACCTAACCTAACCTAACCTAACCTAACCTAACCTAACCTAACCTAACCTAACCTAACCTAACCTAACCTAACCTAACCTAACCTAACCTAACCTAACCTAACCTAACCTAACCTAACCTAACCTAACCTAACCTAACCTAACCTAACCTAACCTAACCTAACCTAACCTAACCTAACCTAACCTAACCTAACCTAACCTAACCTAACCTAACCTAACCTAACCTAACCTAACCTAACCTAACCTAACCTAACCTAACCTAACCTAACCTAACCTAACCTAACCTAACCTAACCTAACCTAACCTAACCTAACCTAACCTAACCTAACCTAACCTAACCTAACCTAACCTAACCTAACCTAACCTAACCTAACCTAACCTAACCTAACCTAACCTAACCTAACCTAACCTAACCTAACCTAACCTAACCTAACCTAACCTAACCTAACCTAACCTAACCTAACCTAACCTAACCTAACCTAACCTAACCTAACCTAACCTAACCTAACCTAACCTAACCTAACCTAACCTAACCTAACCTAACCTAACCTAACCTAACCTAACCTAACCTAACCTAACCTAACCTAACCTAACCTAACCTAACCTAACCTAACCTAACCTAACCTAACCTAACCTAACCTAACCTAACCTAACCTAACCTAACCTAACCTAACCTAACCTAACCTAACCTAACCTAACCTAACCTAACCTAACCTAACCTAACCTAACCTAACCTAACCTAACCTAACCTAACCTAACCTAACCTAACCTAACCTAACCTAACCTAACCTAACCTAACCTAACCTAACCTAACCTAACCTAACCTAACCTAACCTAACCTAACCTAACCTAACCTAACCTAACCTAACCTAACCTAACCTAACCTAACCTAACCTAACCTAACCTAACCTAACCTAACCTAACCTAACCTAACCTAACCTAACCTAACCTAACCTAACCTAACCTAACCTAACCTAACCTAACCTAACCTAACCTAACCTAACCTAACCTAACCTAACCTAACCTAACCTAACCTAACCTAACCTAACCTAACCTAACCTAACCTAACCTAACCTAACCTAACCTAACCTAACCTAACCTAACCTAACCTAACCTAACCTAACCTAACCTAACCTAACCTAACCTAACCTAACCTAACCTAACCTAACCTAACCTAACCTAACCTAACCTAACCTAACCTAACCTAACCTAACCTAACCTAACCTAACCTAACCTAACCTAACCTAACCTAACCTAACCTAACCTAACCTAACCTAACCTAACCTAACCTAACCTAACCTAACCTAACCTAACCTAACCTAACCTAACCTAACCTAACCTAACCTAACCTAACCTAACCTAACCTAACCTAACCTAACCTAACCTAACCTAACCTAACCTAACCTAACCTAACCTAACCTAACCTCTTCTTCTTCTTCTTCTTCTTCTTCTTCTTCTTCTTCTTCTTCTTCTTCTTCTTCTTCTTCTTCTCCTTCTCCTCCTTTTTTTTCTTCGTCTTCTTCTTCTTCTTCTTCTTCTTCTTCTTCTTCTTCTTCTTCTTCTTCTTCTTCTTCTTCTTCTTCTTCTGCTTCTTCTCCTTCTCCTCTCCTTCTTTTTCTTCTTCTTCTTCTCCTTCTTCTTCTTCTTCTTCTTCTTCTTCTTCTTCTTCTTCTTCTTCTTCTTCTTCTTCTCCTTCTCCTCTCCTTCTTTTTCTTCTTCTTCTTCTCCTTCTTCTTCTTCTTCTTCTTCTTCTTCTTCTTCTTCTTCTCCTTCTCCTCTCCTTCTTTTTCTTCTTCTTCTTCTCCTTCTTCTTCTTCTTCTTCTTCTTCTTCTTCTTCTTCTTCTTCTTCTTCTTCTTCTTCTTCTTCTTCTTCTTCTTCTTCTTCTTCTTCTTCTTCTTCTTCTTGTTTTTGTTAGGTTGGAAGAACTTTTTATTAGGTTAGGTTAAGTTAGAAGTTCGGGTCAATTAGTTTAGGTCTTAAAAAGTTAGGTTTGGTTAGGTTAGGTTAAAAAAAAAGTCTTAGGTTAGGTTTGGTTATAATTTAGGTAAGATTAGGTTAGGTTGGAAGAAGTTAAGTTTGGTTAGAAGTTAGTAAGAATAGGTTAGGTTGAAAAAAGTCAGGTTTGGTTAAAAAAAAAATTTTTTTTGGTTAAAATGGTTTTTTTTAATTAGGTTAGGTTCCTTTTTTTTTTGTTAGGTTAGGTTTTTTGTTTGTTTTTTGAGGTTAGGTGTTTCTTGGTTAGGTTAGTTTTTTTTTTTTGTTTTTGGTTGATTCTTCTTTGATTCTTGTACGGATTCTTCACAGTATAGCTGGAACATCATTGTTCAACGCCCCCGCACACACGTGCAAAAAATCAGAAGGATTGGACGAAGAAAAGTTCAAAAAATCGCCCTCCCACCCACCCTTTAGGGTTTAACGAGGTAGATTTCTAGTGCACTATTAGTAGGACAATATTTTTATCTCAGGAATCTTGAACTTTTTGGTTTTGAATCGGGTAGGGGCATTCTCCACTAGCAATAAGGCACTATTGGAAGTGAAAACAAGGACTTGACAAGGTCTATAATAGACCAAATAGCTCAAAATTCACCCTTAGTTCTAAGTTTGACCTTTAAAAGGAGAAAAATCCTAATTTAGTGAACTAAACACGGTCGTTTTTGCTTTGTACATATACTTTATATATACAGCTACTTTAATCTATACTTATATCTATCTATATCTACACTAATATAATAAAGCGGAAGAGTTTGTTTGAACGCGCTACTCTCTGGAAGTACCGGTCGGATTTGAAAAATTATTTTTTTATTGGATAGCAAATTTTTTGAGGAAGGTTATAGGCTATTTAACATCACGAAAAGACCCCTAGATGCCACGACAAACGAAAGAAAGCCAGATGAAACGCTTGGTTTTTCGAAATCATAACTAGATGGCGGGATTAAACCATTTTCTGGATCGCGCTGACGAAAACAACGCGGCTGTCATTTATATAGTCTACGCAAAATATAATAGTTTTTGCGACTAAGGAGACATTGATTTTGTAGTTCCATCTCTGAGAAAATTTGTTTTCTCGGCATTTTCACATTTTTCATGCAAAAAATTTACCAAATGTGGTTCGTAATTTCAAGAGATTTGTTGATACAAAAGTGGGTGAGTGGACGGATGTCCGCCTTTAAATTGAAGGCCGTGACTTCGAATCTCAGCAAATTATTTTTTTACCCGACTGACTGTCAAGTCACAGGGTTATTAGATCGCGCGTTTCTATGCATGTGGGTGGGTATGTATGTTCTTTATTACCTACCACGTAACATAATTTTTGGGCGACCGAGCTCTGCTCGGGTGCATAACGCCATCTAGTGGTTCAATTACGAACCACATTGCACTTGGAAATCTTTTTGCGTGAAAATGCCGAGAAAACGGCTTTTCCGAGACCTAGCTAGATCGATTTTTCGCCTCCGAAAACACCCGTAGCCTACGTAGCGTACGTATACGTAGTAGTAGATACCTACCTACGGGCCGTAGGTAGGTACCTACTGCAAATTTCACCGAAATCGTTAGAGCCGTTTTCGAGAACGTCAGTTCAAACAAACATCAAACAAATATTGCTCGTTTAATAGAATAGGATTAAAATACCTACCTTCCTATACTACTTAGGTACCTACCTAGCCACTTTATTAGTAGGGTCGGTACCACCTTAATTAAATTTTAATGGTGTGTGATATTGTGGAAAATTCTATTACTAAAATTAGGTGATAGATAGGTATACCTACCTAGGTATGTAGTTTATGGCTTGTAGGCAATTTATATTACCTAACTTAGGCATGGACTTACACGTGAGTAAATGTCTAGTAATAAACTAGTAGTTCGCCCCGAACTGAGATCTCGCGCACCGTAGATGGCTTACATTTGGACTTTCTTCTGACTACCCCTATAATTTCAAGTGCTACTACTGCCAAGTACCTATGCCTATTCCGCTAGCTCTTCATGAAAAAATACTATATAGCATGCATGCAATACATAATGTCGTGTCTAATTCTTCATTTATTTCATATTTATGAATTCTCGTCGTATTTCTAAAAGTATACGTCCTAGAATAAAAATAATAACTATTTTGGAATGTACAAATGAAGACCTTTCATTTGACACCCCACTCAATATATTTGTTTACTTAACTTTTTTTACCCCAATTATTTTCATTCTTTATCAAAAATTTTTTTATCACGAAAATAAATCAAGTAGCATCTAAAATCATTGCAAACCAAACCGCAACGATGCCACTCTCTTTTTAAGACCGACCAGTCAATGAGCTACGAAGACATCGAAACTCTATGAAACGGGAGCTCTTGCAGCTCTGGTTTCATAGTTTTTTTTCTTTGGTCGTATTTCAAAAACTATACATCCTAGATTAAAAATAAAAACCATTTTGGAATGTACAAAATAAGCCCTTTCGTATGACACCCCACTCAATATATTTGTGTAACTTTCAAAATTTTTTACCCCCTTGGGAACACAATATCTTCACAACCCCTTCATCGATTAAGCTCATATGCTCCACCGTAAATTTCCTTACCACAACCTATTGACCTACCAAGTTTCATGCAGATTGGATGAACGGTTCGACAGTTATGCTCGAACAACAATTCGTGAAACATACAAACATACAAACATACAAACATACAAAGCAAAATCGCCCAACTTACCACTAAGATCTTCGCTCGCTTCGCTCGCTCGATCGATAAGATCTTCGCTCGCTTCGCTCGCTCGATCGATTAAATTAGGTAGGTACCAAAACAAACTAAAATACAGTTTAGAAAATAAATAATGCTGGACATTTCACACTAGCTAGCCGTTGGGGGTTTTGAAGAGGATAGGGATAGGCCGATATTCTTCAAAATTAGTGCGCGAACACACGTAACGACGAATTTGTATGGCCAATTACGCTCGGCGTAACTGCTATAGTTACGCCTGTGGTTACGCCGAGCGTAATTAGCCATATAAATTCGTCGTTCGTTACGCAAAGTAAGATGCGCCGCGTATGTGTTCGCCACTTAGATGATTTGACTTGACCATAGACAAAATGACTTGTAGATATTCATCTAAGTTTATGTTGATCTGTGCGTGTCCCTTTTCTCTACCTAATCTGTGGTCCCTCCAGCAGGTCTGGACGGTGTGTTGCGTGGCGCTGTGCCTGACTGCGGCCGCGGGCGAGCTGAGGGGAGGGGGCGGGGGGGAGCACGGGGGAGGGGGCGGATGGAAGGGCTGGCTCCCGCGCCTCGTCGCATACCACAAGAGCAACTTCCTCGACGAACTGCAACAACTAGCGCCCATACACTTACAAGGTAATTCGGTAATTCTTAAAAGTGATAGCTTGAGCGGACAGTATAACATAGAATCTTCCCACAGCGTCGATAGAAAAAGCCCCGCCGAGCTACGTGGACTCTCCCGCGTGGGACTTCGAGTCGGTCGCGCGACTTCTGGGCCTCCTGCGCGCGGACGAAGCGTCCCGTCCCGTGCGGGTCGCGCTGCGCCGCGCGCTCATACCCTCGGGGGCCGCGCGACGCTTCATGCCCAAACAGAAGAGCTACAAGTACTTCCCCAGTCTGCAACATGTATGTACATACTTGAGTTACCGTCTGTCATTGCCTGAAACCTATAGACTGCTAGCTGGCGTGCCGCAGCGTCGGCGCCGAAAGGGGCGTTACAATGCGTTCAGTGCCCGCGACCTAGTGTAATCCGGGTGCAGACTGTCCTGCGGCACTCATTCGGAGAGCACCGCGGAGATGGGGTAGGGAATGGACAGTAGGTACCTACTTATCTGCTTTGATTTTAGTCGACCTCTTTTCTAAGGGGTTCAAGTTCTAGTCTATATTGCAGATGCACCAGGCCAACTTCTACTACGACATGGATGCGGGCGCGGACATGCCGGGCTCCGGCTCGCAGGAAGGCCACAGGTTCCGAGAGGTCGCGCCGGGAGACGACGCTGTGCTGCATATCAAGAACCCGGTGGAGGCGCGCCTGCCCTCCGCCGCCATCAGCATCGGCTTGCTCAAGTATGGTGTCACAATTGATCTAGCTAGGCATTCGTAAAGTTAGGCTTTTCGCTGCGCAGTAGAAAATTTTGTATGAAAAAGTTGCACTGCGCAACTGTAACGAGGACCTCGCCAAGCGAGGTTTTAATACTTGGAATCGGTTACAACCTACAACTTACAGGTACCTATTTAATATTTTTCTAATATCGTTTGCAGAGCAATTCTGGAGGCTCGCGCCATCGCCGCCAGGAAGATGCCACCTTCCAAGACAACGCCGTGAGTCTATCAAAATCTGTCTATAAGTAGGTACCTATGTAGTACCTACCTACCTACCCACTTTTATATTTTTTGACCTCTGTCGCGCAGCGGGTGGGTGAAGGCCCGCCTGTGACGCAGGAGGTCACGTCGAAAAATAACGTGCTCTTTGAATGTCTGTTTGCTCGCGAGCGTGTAAACGCGCCATCAGGATGAACATAGGCTATATTTATGTAAAACATAGGCACCTTGCGGTGGGCCGCAAGCGAAAGCCCAATATTCATAAGGAAGATTTTTTCTTGTCAGTCGAGAGTCAAATGAAAAGAGATCTTCTAGGCGCATCTTGCGCTGCCGCCGTGTTAAACGCCGAATCTTTAGGTACCCATGATGGCCAATTACGTTCGGCGCAACATTGTCGCTACGCCGAGCGTAACTGGCCCAATTCGAGGTATTAGACGCAGACACACGCGGCGCATCTTGCGCCGCCGTGTTAAACGCCGAATTTGTACCTATCTATGATGGCCAATTACGCTCGGCGCAACGTTGTGGCTACGCCGAGCGTAATTGGCCCAACAAATTTGTCTTATGCGGCGGAGGCGCCGCGTGTGTTCAGACACTCACTAACTTTGTCATTTTAATTCCAGTAAACTCACCTGGAGCACTACGGTCATGAGTAAGTACCTAGGTACCCATTTTACCAGTTACCTAGTACATAAAACTCCTACCTAGCTAAGAAGGGTTACTAGGGGGGTACCTACGATCGGTTTCCTAATGGAATGGTGAATGCAGACCTGGCCGCACCGCAGTCGCCGCAGTCATCGCTTTGCTTCCTATTCCTACTGCGTATGTGTGCGAGGTTGCATAGAACTTCATATACCTACTTATAAAGAATTCGAATGCGGGGACTGCGGTGCGGCGCAGTTCTGCGTTCACCATAAAGCGTCTTAAAATCGTGTCTACCGTGCCTCGAGTCGCGAGTCTATCCACAGGTGTGACGAGCCCGACGCCGGCCGCTACGACAACGCTGACCGACGCATCAGTCAACGGAGAGACGACGCTAACACCTGCCAGCACACAGCTGCCCGACGCTACATCGACCGTAGAGGCGGAGCCCACGGGGACCACCACCGACGCGACCACCAACTAGACTAGACGATACCATGCCCGGCGACAACTAAGCCTGGATTCGACTAAGGCTGGATTCGACTAAGGCTGGATTCGATTAAGGCTGGATTCGACCAAATTGTCATCTTACTCCCAGAGTAGTTATTCCGTTAGACGACAGAATTCGAAATACAATTAATTAAAAAGCGCAACCGAACATTATTAGGTGCATTCAAATTATCCTGGTTATAAGGGGTCAACTTTACCTACAATGTGAAAATATTCAAACAAACAGCAGTTTAACAATTGTATTTCGAATTGTCGGCTAGTTACTCTGGACTCCAGAGTCTGGAGTAAGATGTCTTTTGATCGAATCCAGCCTAAATTAACTAGTTATACCAGATTCTTAATTTTCAGTGTTAAACCACACTTTTAGATATTAGGTAGGTACTTACGTAAGTACCTATTTTATTGAAAATGAAAATCTAATCAGTGCTTTATCTGACATAATGAGCTTAGCCACAGATGACTAAAATTAGTCTAATTATAAAGTAAAGGAAGCATTCTGAATAAAACTGACATTTTTCTATCAAAGAACGTTTTATTTCAACACATGTTATTTACATAAAATCACCGACAATGCCCTCCCCCCTTCCTCTCCCGGATGTTAGGGAGTATTCCCTTGGTTCTTGTCTAGTAGTAGGTGTAGTCAGGGCCAGTCCAGCTGCACGCTAGTGACGTCTAGCGCCAGTATGTCTGCGCGCGCCCGCAGCGCGTCCGGCAGCGCGGGGCGCGTGCGGCCCGCCTCGCCGTGACACCACTCCTTTACATATGTACCGGCTGGTGTAACTACCACTACTGTGAATAACGCACTGTGACCTGCAGACAAACAGACAATTTGTAAATACATACATACATAAAATCACGCCTCTTTCCCGCGTAGGCAGAGACCACGGACTTCCACTTGCTACGATCCTGACACACCTCTTTCGCCTCATTCACTCTCATCACATTTTTCATACAAGCTCGACGGCTTAGTTTAATTTGTAAATGAAATGAAAAAATGAGATATGATCATGGTTGTATCCCCAAGGTAGACATTCTCCTGATCTTTGTAGGCACTTTAAGATTCTTTAAAGATGTTTAAGGAGGTAGTCAAAGGTATGTCCAAATACAGATTTAGTACACGCCTCCTACATCTTACAGAAGTTAGCATTCCATACATGACAGGTTGCAAGCCCATCGACGCTATTAGAAAGTTTCCTCACGATATTTTCCTTCACCGTTTCAAACTCGTGTTGACATGATCAAGTTAGAAGCGTCATGTAAACTTTAAGATGTGTGTGAGCATTCAAGTATGCATGACGGTTGGCACCGTCATCAGCATCCGTCGCCGGTGACGCCATGGCTTCGACATCGAGCAAACTCGCCGGTAAACTTGATCGTGTGTGTTCTTTAGGGACGAACTGCAAACTGGACGCCGCATCAAGTCTGCTGCAAACTTGACGGTGGGCTTTTTGGCGGGAATATGAGAAGTTATGTTTCGTTTTTGTTTTATTTTCCAAAACTTGTGTTTCTTCGAATGTTAATGTGTAATAATGGTGGATTATCAACCGTTAAGTGTTCGAGAACGTGCATAACTGTGGGCAAGTGAAACAAAATTGGATGGTATTGCTTTTCGAGTTATCCCAAAAAGTCCGTGTCGATGTTTCAGTAAAGCCCCACATCTTCACCGAGGCACAAGGGGAGGGGTGGGGTATTATATCTATCTTTAAACTTGAAGTTTATCAATTACTCGACACCGGCTGAACGCACAAGCCGTGCGAAGCCAAAATAAAGAAGAAGAAAAAACTTGATGGTGAATTCGATCGTGCATCGGCTCGTGTATTCATGGTTGGCGTTAAGGGGTGAGCCCACAAGAGACCATTATATCACCTGGCACGGGGTCGGCCCGCAGCACGGTGACGGCACGCTCGCGCACGTGCAGCGCGCGGCGGTGCAGCACGCGCAGCGGCGTGCGCTGCAGCACGCGCGTGCTGGGGCGCGACCCGAGCACCGACGACAGGTCGCGGGGGGAGACCACCACGGGGGAAGACGGGCGAGCACCATCACACTGGATATAATCAAAAGTTAGCTATGTACAACAAGTTGCCATATCAAATAACACGGCTATCTTTGAAGGAATTTAAACAAAAATAAAACTATTTCTTGAATGTCACCCATTTTACCACATCAGTGAATACCTTAGTTGTAGATTTTCCGATTTGCATGCGTAGCAGTATGTACCTATATCTAGTAAAAATCTAACAATTTAGTCAATCGAGCGAGCGAAGCGAGCGAAGATCTTAGTGGCAAGTTAGGCGATTTTGCTTTGTATGTTTGTATATTTCATTTTTATGTTAGATTGGATGAACGGTTCGACAGTTATGCGAGAACATAAAAATGAAACATACAAACATACAAAGCAAAATCGCCCAACTTACCACTGAGAACTTCGCTCGCTCGATCGATCATTAGTAGTAAAGTAGACTCACGATATCGTCTGGGCTGTGCGTGAGTTTGATACAGAGTGCTTCGTAGGTCTTCAGTTTAGTTTCCTCGCCAGCCTTCAACTCAGCCAAACGCTCTCTGTAACAATTCACCGGTTTTACACCTACTTCAAATAAAGGAATAGGTTCTCAACATAATCTAGTAACATGTACCTAATCCGTACCCATTTTATAAACTAGCAGCGCCCTCGCGGCGTTGCCCCGTAGTGATGGTTTATGATGATGATGATGAAAAGTAGCCTATAACCTTAAGAGTTTAGCTATTAAATGCTGAAATATTTTTTCAAATCGGACTGGAAGTTCCTGAGATGTGAAAGTGTGTTTATTTGTCCTGCTTTCACGTCAAAACAGAGCGACGGATTGACGTGATTTTGTATGGAGATAGTTGGAGGGCTGGAGAGTAACATAGGCTACTTTTTATCCGGGTACCACGCGAGCGAAGCCACGGGCAGCAGCTAGTAATAATATTAACTTTATTTAAATAAAACTGAGTAGGTAGGTACGTACTTGTTAATAGGTGTGAGTGTATATACTGCCACCTTCCCGCTGCGACAAATCTCTTCACAAGCTCGTGCCAGCTCCTCGATCGTCAACGCACGACGGGGGTCCGCTATCTGACAACAAACACTACTTTACGATACAAATAGACATGTTAGTGTTATTTTAAGTTTTTAACAGACTTTAAAAAAGGAGGTTCTCGATTTGTCGGAATCTATTTTTTTGTGCTTTTTTGACCGAGCGAGCGAAGCGAGCTTTGACAAAATGCTTTCGTTTGTCCGCCGGATGTCTGTATGTTCTCTACATTTTGCATTTCTCAACCAATCCTCGTAAAATTTTGAGAGCAGCAGTGCAAGTTTCGTAAGTAAAATAGACGAAATTCGTTAAATTAGATAAAATTGGAAATCCCATTTTATCGAATTTTGTCGATTCCAAATGTCAAATTTAGCGATCGATAAGAACGATACTTGCACTGCAGATTCGATAATATTGTACGGTATATGAACCGTACAGTTATTAGCAGCATTTTCACGCAGAGATATCTGTGCGGATATCTGTAAAGATGTCTGTACAGTCCAGATGCCAGAGCATTTAAACGCAGAGATATCTGTGCGGATATCTGTACAGTCCAGATGCCGCGGGAAATAGCACGCGCCATTCCACAACCTTTGACAGTTTTATCCGCGGTTATCTGTAAAGATATCTGTACGGACGGATGTCTGTGCGGATATCTTTACAGTCCAGATCCGCGGTAAAAACTCTACCGTGTAAATGCCGCTATTGCGTACCTCTATAGCGAAGGGTCGTCCGTCCCCCAGACACCTCACATCCACGTCCTCTCGTCCCGCAGACTGGAACTTCAGACGATGCTCAGCCTCCTCGGGGGTAAACCTACACAATCATCACTATTCATCATCATCTCCTTGCCCTTTCCTCACTAGGTGGGGTCGGCACAGCATGTTCTCTTCCATTCCCTCCTACTTATCACTCGTCATGTCAGTAGTCACTCCTTTCGGGTGTTTTCTATGTATATTATGCATGTATTTACGAAAAAAAAAAATGTAAATAAGTAGTATATCAGTGATGTGGTTCCCATAACACAAGCTCTGCTTAGCTTGGGACTACATGATGCTGTGTGAAAGGTCCAGCATTAATTATTTATTTATTTCACACGCATGTCCTCTCTCACACAATTCATCTTTTCTTTGGCCGTCCTCTACCTATGTATCCTTCCACATTCATATCCAACACTTTCCTTGTAATATGACTAAATATTATATTATTATTATTATTTTATGACAATTGTAGCGACATCTACCTCTCGTTAGATGAACTACAGAAACATGCTACGCACTACAGATGGCGCCACTCAACATGTCTAAAACTCGCAAGCAATGTTTCCAACGAATTTAGACATAAGTAGGACATTGCCAGGATTATTATTATAACTTTACTAGCTTCAGCCTGATACCTACACGGTTAAAAAGTAACCTATGTGTCGTAATAACTGTCGGTCATACATAACACTCACTCGCTCACTCACTTACCCGCTTTTCAAAAAATTCAAAATTCAAATATCATTTATTCAGTAGGATCGCTAAGACCACTTTGAATCGTCTTAAGAGCTAGGTAATTCTACTCCTGTTTTTTAGCGACCACTCACTCGCTCGCTCACTCACTCACTCACATACTGACTCACTGACTCACTCACTCACTCACTCACTCACCGGTACAGGTCCGCTATTGGTTGGAAAATGATCTCCTGTACAGATGACTCCATCATTCTCTTCCCGTGTAGAACCCACGGACTCTGCGGCAACTCACGGCTTAGCTTCAAGTACCTAAACAAGGGCATTACTTATGAAATATGTTTACAGTTAAACACTGGTTCAACAACGTCCTGTCTCTATTTGTGGATAGTGACGAATAGAGACAGGACCGGACGTTGTTTAACCAGTGTTCGACGGTAAACATCTTTCATAAGGGGGTTAGTAGAAACACAGTGTTCAGGTAAAAACTGAATTTGTATTTTGTATTTTATTTGTATTTTATTTATTTAAAACACAAGTTGGGCTTACTTACTTTGCACTTTTGCGTTTGAAGTTGGAATACTTTGCACTTTTGCGTAAATTGCCTGTAGCGACATCTACCTGTCGTTACATGAACTACATAAACATGCTACGCACTACAGATGGCGCCACACAACATCAAATGTCTAAAACTCGCAAGCAAAGTTTCCAACGAATCAGCCGGCTGATTTTTCAATCGATAAATAACTTTTATCTGAGGAACAAATATGGCGTTATGGCATATTTTCAATACAATATCTGTCAAATCGCATACTTATTTCCTCAGATAAAAGTTATCTAGGTATTGAAAAATCAGCCCTAATAAATCCTAGTTTACGCCGTAACTGTTTAAGTGACTTTTTACCATAATGATTTATTACAATTATATTCTCTAACTATTGACACGTATTGAGCATGTCTTTCCTGTGGATATGGCCGGTTAAGCTGAGAGGATGCTACAATACAAGCCTACTCCATCTCAACAATGTCCCAGGCACTACAGTTTCCCGATAAGTGTAGACAAAGATTGCCTCCTGACACTGTATAAATCATCTAGTAAAGATGTAAAGGCCTAAGTTTTTTTATTTTTATTCTCTAACGAAATAAAACTTGTCGAAACTAAATAAAAGCTTGTAAAAATTAATTAAAAGGTTGTAAAATCTAACTAAAAGCTTATAAAATGAATACCTGCCAGCCAGATATATCGGCGCGTGATGTGCGTGTACGGCCACGCAACGCGCGGGCCCGCGCGCGCTGCCCGGCACGTCGGTCCACGAGAGCAGCGATAACAGCGACGACAGAGATATACCTGGAATAAACTCTCACTCAGATCATCATAAATAGATTACTCTTATTTCAAAGTGACCAGTCACCTCCACGATAACTTTAACTCCTATAATTTCGTAATTGACAGAAGACTGTCATTTAATTTGTAACTAAGGCTATACTACAGATCGCAGCGCAATGTTTTCTATAAATGTACGAAAGTGTTGTGGGAAGGTTTTTGTTATGCGGTGCGGTGTGGCCCGTCATAATGTACACGAGCCTTTACTATAATAAACTGAAATATACTTTACCGAAATAAAGTTTATTATTATTATTTACTCTGAACTGAAGGTAATATTTTTTCTGTGGGAGTTATTTGAGAAACTGAAGAAAACCTTTTCAAAAAAGTTTTCAATGGAAGTGACTTTTTATAAGAATTACTCAAATAGACCCAGCGACTAGAGATAGAGTCATGGACCATAGACTGGTTAAACAACGTCCTGTCTCTATTCGTCACTATCCACAAATAGAGACAGGACGTTGTTTAACCAGTGTTCAACTTTAAACATCTTTCATAAGTAAGACAGAATATTCAATAGACGTACCGTCCAGTGCGCGGTCCAACAGACATCGTGTGACGGGCGCGGCCGCTCGCTGACGGCGCTGACGGCGCTGCAGCTGCGCCGCTGACGGAGCGAACACCTCCGCCTCCTGCATACAACACACATTCAGGCTGACTGTACATGGGAGAGGAGCGGAGCGGAGCCAATATTAACCGATGGAATTGCATAAAATCTCCACTCCGTTTCAGTGGAGAGGGATTTGCCAACTACTTAAAAAAATAAAAAACATAAGCCTTTACATATTTTATTAGATGGTTGTCTATGTCGATCGCTCCTGAAAACTTCGCTTGCGCGATCTAAACATGGTGTTGTGTCGCCATCTTTTCTGAAGCTCTTAGGGAGTGTCCACATTGCGTTTTTTGCAGCGCGTTTGTATCGATACAAACGCGATTCGAACGCGATGCGAACGCGCAGCCCCCCGCGCAGGCCCTCCCGGTTCGCTTTTGTATGGAAAAATACGCGTTGCGAACGCGCGTTTGTATCGATACAAACGCGCAGCTCAAAAACGCGCTGCAGAAAACGCAATGTGGACACTCCCTTAGTGCGTAGCATGTCTATATAGTTCATCTAGCGACAGGTAGATGTCGCTACAGGTATATTGCAGGCGATTTATTCGAAAAGCGCTCGGGGTCGACCTTTTGGGCACCCCTGGGTCTACCTAACTCATTGATACATACATACATAAAATAACGCCTCTTTCCCACAGGGGTAGGCAGACCACAGATTTAAATTTGCTACGATCCTGACACACCTCTTTCGCCTCATTCACTCTCCTCACATTTTTCATAGATGATTTAGGTTAATATGTAAAGTGTGCACTAACCAGGCTATCGTCGTCGTACTCCATACTGAGTGTTATGAAGAGTGGTGCGCATGCGCCCGAGTCCAGCGTCAGCCCGAGGTGCGTCGCCAGGCGCGCGCCCAGAGACCACTTCCACGCCTCCTTCAGCGGAGTCACACCGTCTGCAACCACCTCTATAGTTATACACGCCTGGTACTATACTAGTTATTTTTCTACTGTTTTAGTAAATGTGTGCGTCGCCAGGCACCCGCCCAGAGACCACTTCCACGCCTCCTTCAGCGGAGTCACACCATCTGCAACCACAAACTTTTTTTTCTCATGGACCCCTTTCAAAATTTTACTGGTTTCGGTGGACCCCTTGCTACCATATTTCCAAAATTTCTCGCCAACGTGGACCCCTTTCGAGTCTCCCGTTGACCCCTGGGGGTCCACCTGGACCACTTTGGGAATCACTGAACTGAACAATCACTAACTGTGACCACTTTTACACCAAATCTAACTGGTATAAGTGATCTCAGTGAGCTAACACGGTGGGTGACTCACCGCTGTCGAAGGTGGGGAACTTGTCTGCCAGTTTGAGCAGCACAACCTTCTCTCGGATGATGGTGGCGAGGGGGGCAGACAGGGCACATGCAAATGTACTTGTTTCGTATCTGGGAAAATTATTTATTTATAACTAGCTTCCGCCCGCGGCTTCGCTCGCGTGGTACCCGGATAAAAAGTAGCCTATGTCCCATTTCAGGTGGTATCTATCTATATTTCAAGTTTCAGCCAAATCGGTTCAGTTGTTGTCGAGTTATAGAGGAACAAACATACATCCATCCAAACATCCAAACTTTCGCATTAATCGATCGAGCGAGCGAAGCGAGCGAAGATGTTAGTGGTAAGTTGGGCGATTTTGCTTTGTATGTTTGTATGTTTGTATGTTTCACGAATTGTTGTTCGCGCATAACTGTCGAACCGTTCATCCAATCTGCATGAAACTTGGTAGGTCAATAGGTTGTGGTAAGGAAATTTACGGGGGAGCATATGAGCTTAATCGATGAAGGGGTTGTGAAGATATTGGGTTCCCAAGGGGGTAAAAAATTATGAAAGTTACACAAATAAATTGAGTGGGGTGTCATACGAAAGGGCTTATTTTGTACATTCCAAAATGGTTTTTATTTTTAATCTAGGATGTATTGTTTTTGAAATACGACCAAAGACCAAAAACTACGAAACCAGAGCTGCAAGAGCTCCCGTTGCATAGAGTTTCGATGACTTCGTAGCTCATTGACTGGTCGGTCTTAAAAAGAGAGTGGCATCGTTGCGGTTTGGTTTGCAATGGTTTTAGATGCTACTTGATTTATTTTCATGATAAAAAAAAATTTGATAAAGAATGAAAATAATTGGGGTAAAAAAAGTTAAGTAAACAAATATATTGAGTGGGCTGTCAAATGAAAGGTCTTTATTTGTACATTCCAAAATAGTTATTATTTTTATTCTAGAACGTATACTTATAGAAATACGACGAGAATTCATAAATCTGAAATACCTAAATGAAAAATTAGACACGACATTATGTACCTATTGCATGCATGCCAGTATTTTTTACCATGAAGAGCTAGCGCAATAGGCATACTCGGCAGTATCAGTAGTACCACTTGAAATTATAGGGGTAGTCAGAAGAAAGTCCAAATGTAAGCCATCTACGGTGCGCGAGATCTCAGTTCGGGGCGAACTACTAGTAATAATAGTGTGAAAGTGTGATAATTATTCATTTAGAACAAGAAACTAACTAGTAGTTCGCCCCGAACTGAGATCTCGCGCACCGTAGATGGCTTACATTTGGACTTTCTTCTGACTACCCCTATAATTTCAAGTGCTACTACTGCCGAGTATGCCTATTGCGCTAGCTCTTCATGGTAAAAAATATTAGCATGCATGCAATACATAATGTCGTGTCTAATTTTTCATTTATTTCATATTTATGAATTCTCGTCGTATTTCTAAAAGTATACGTCCTAGAATCAAAATAATAACCATTTTGGAATGTACAAATTAAGACCTTTCATTTGACACCCCACTCAATATATTTGTTTATTTAACTTTTTTTACCCCAATTATTTTCATTCTTTATCAAAAAATTTTTTATCATGAAAATAAATCAAGTAGCATCTAAAATCATTGCAAACCAAACCGCGACGATGCCACTCTCTTTTTAAGACCGACCAGTCAATGAGCTACGAAGACATCGAAACTCTATGAAACGGGAGCTCTTGCAGCTCTGGTTTCGTAGTTTTTGTTCTTTGGTCGTATTTCAAAAACTATACATCCTAGATTAAAAATAAAAACCATTTTGGAATGTACAAAATAAGCCCTTTCGTATGACACCCCACTCAATATATTTGGGTAACTTTGAAAAAAATTTACCCCCTTGGGAACCCCATATCTTTACAACCCCTTCATCGATTACGCTCATACGCTCCACAGCAAATTTCCATAGCACAACCTATTGACCTATCAAGTTTCATACAGATTGGATAAGCGGTTCGATAGTTATGCGAGAACATAAAAATGAAACATACAAACATACAAACATACAAACATACAAACATACAAAGCAAAATCGCCTAACTTGCCACTAAGATCTTCGCTCGCTTCGCTCGCTCGATCGATTAAGGTAATCCAAACAATCCATACCCATATTACTAGTAGTTCGCCCCGAACTGAGATCTCGCGCTCCGTTGTGTTGATAGCCTAGATTTGGACTTGTTTCTGACTACCCCTATACCTACGTTAAGTGCTCTTTCTTGTGTTTACCACACAATGATATCTAATGCGCTACCTCAGTATGATAAAGATTATAGGCATACATGCAATACATTAAGTCGTGTCGTGTTTATATTCAATAGTTGACCCCGCGAACTTCGTACCGCGCCTCAGGAAAGGCCTCTTAGTTCGAGAAATTATTAAAATAGCAGTTCAATACAAAATGTATTAGAAAATCAATTTCCCCTCCCCTCCCCCTCCTCCTCCCCCTGCCCCTCCTCCTCCCCCCCTCCCTACCCCCTCCCCCTCCCTACCCCTCCTTACCCCCTCCCCCTCCATACCCCCCTCCCTACCCCCCTCCCTACCCCTCCCTCTCCCCCTCCCCCTCGCCCCTTCCCCCTCCCTCTCCCTCTCCCTGTCCCTCTATAATTTTGGTACATACCCAGCCCACTATTTGCAGGAGTTAGCGTTTGTATACGTGACAGGTTGCAAGCCCATCGCCGCTATTAGAACGTTAACTGGTTTCCTCACGATGTTTTCTTTCACCGTTTAGAGCTCGTGTTAATGCGCATTTAAATTTTTCTAATCGAAAAATCCATTGATGAGCACGGCCAGGGTTCGAACTTACGACCTATGAATCGAAAGTCGAGCACTCTTCCACTCGGCCAACACGGCTTTTATTTTCAATCTCAAGAAAAAATATCAAGTACCTAGCAACTAAAATCATTGCAAACCAAACCACAACGATGCCACACTCGTTCTCTGTTAACCAGACCTACGAATACATCGAAACTCTATGAAACGGGAGCTCTTTCCATACTTCCGTTAATTGGTTTTCATCAGTTTTCTTTTTCACTGTATTTCAAAAACTATAGAACCTAGAAGAAAACTAAAAACCATTTTGGAATGTATAAATTGAGTACTTTCATATGACACCCCACTCAATATATTTGGGTAACTTTGAAAAAAATTTAACCCCTTGGGAACCCCATATCTTTACAACCCCTTCATCGATTACGCTCATACGCTCCACAGCAAATTTCCATAGCACAACCTATTGACCTATCAAGTTTCATACAGATTGGATAAGCGGTTCGATAGTTATGCGAGAACATAAAAATGAAACATACAAACATACAAACATACAAATATACAAACATACAAACATACAAACATACAAACATACAAACATACAAACATACAAAGCAAAATCGCCTAACTTGCCACTAAGATCTTCGCTCGCTTCGCTCGCTCGATCGATAAATGTGAAAATGTGTTTATTTGTTTGTTTATTTGTCCTGCTCTCACGTCAAAACAGAGCGACGGATTGAAGTGATCTTTTCTGTGGATATAGTTGGAGGGCTGGATAGTAACATAGGCTACTTTTAATCCGGGTACCACGCGAGTGAAGCCGCGGGCAGCAGCTAGTAAATAATAAAACAATGGAACAAGGACTGTGTTCCATTTAGGAGTAAATAAGTTTGCATTAGCCAGTAGCCTAAGTAGTAATTACTTTTTATTGTCCATGACCTCTTTGGACATAGCGAGGCACTCCGGCCACCCGTCCTCCTGCAGTATCCCGAGGCAGCTCACGCACACATCGCTCCTCTTCATTCTCTTGGCCGGAGTACCCTCGGCTTCCTCATCATCAGGTTTTTTCAGATCTTTGGGCGCGGCTGAGCCATTTGACTCTGAGTCTGTGTTCTGGAAGAGATGACATGTTTATGAGTGAAATGTACCTGATTGATAGAACAACATTAGGTGTAGCGACATCTACCTTTCGCTAGATGAACTACATAGACATGCTACGCACTACGAGCTTCAGCGAAGATGGCGACACACAACATCATAGATCTAGATCTAGATCGCGCAAGCGGTAATTTCAGCAGCAATAAACATTATGCGACCAACCAACAACAACTGTTGGTTGAAAGACCACGGGCAAGTGGGCCAGATAGGCCGGCCTATTGCAGAGATTTACCTACTCTGCCTTTGGGGAATAATACCACCATATTCCCCAAAACGTTGTTATATTTGCGTCATCATTGGTTTTATGATACGGATTGAGTTTTTTTTTTTATTTATTCAGTAGGACCGCTATGATAACTTTGAATCGTCTTAGGTGCTAGGTGATTCTACTCCTGTTCTTTCGCGACCAACACCTGAGTTATTCAGCTCATAATTCTTGTTGGTTTAGTTCAGAAAATAACCAGCTTTTAACCCTTTCTCTATCATGGCTCTGTAGTACTCAGAGCCATAATATGTGCGACGTAAAATGATATGAAATGATTATAGGGTAAAAATCTATGCTCACTTCTTTGATAAATTGTCGCGTGTCCCCGAATATAGTTGGCTTTCTGAGTGCGCAGTATCGTACACAGCAAGCGTCGCAGCACCCCAACTCTCTGCAGGCATTGATTATTGCCTTGTAATCCTTAGCTTCCAAAGAGTAATAATTCATAATTCCGAGTTTTGTTTACAAAATACAATGTGCTTCATGACACAAATGAATGTAATGAAGCCGGCCGGTCGGTAGGGATGCGCCGATCCGATCCGATCTTTTGGAAGATCGGATCGCTTGCATACGATCAAGCGATTTTAAGGATCGTATGAAAGCCATCCGATTTTTTAGCGCATAGGTTCTCAACGTGGGCGATAACGCCCCCCTGTGGGCGTTTGAGACTTTCAGGGGGGCAGTAGAAGACCTAGAGAAAATTGGGGGGCGTTGAGATGAAGCAGGGGGGCGATAATGTAATCTAAAATAGGCAAATAAAACACCCTAATCCAGTGGTCGTCTAAGTGTGGCCCGCGGACGGTATTGGTGCAGCCCACGGCCAAGCAAACAATTTTGATAGATAATAGATAATGATGAAAGATAATGATGCCACGTTAGAGAAAATGTTGTGCCGACCCAACCTAGTTGGAAAAGGGCAAGGAAATGATGATGATGAATGAAACTACCTACGTTGCTACAATAATAATTATAATTTCACTTTCAAAACTTTCGTGAGTTGTACTAGACATTATTTAACACACGGGAATTACTTATTTTTATGAATTACTATTAAATACGGAAGAATCTTCATCTGGGCAACTCCCTCCTTACCCAGATGAAGATTCTCCGGATGAATCGAAACATTGTCGGTATCTAAATCGACGATAATTTTACGTGAGTAATTCCCGTGTGTTAAATAATGTATAATTATAATTGATTATAAAACTTCGAGATAGGGAAGGTCGCTTTGTTTGCTTGGTTTGGAGCTCGCTTTTCTCGCATCTAGCTTCATGAGTAGGTATCATACGAGCAAAGTGCGTTATGTCTGACCACAGAATAGAAACCAACAAGCAGCGAGCCTTTCTATAAGCACCGCAAACAAAATCAAGTGTCACATGTTACATTTGTCTTAAAAAATTTGGCTCGCTGCGCTCGCATTTAACTTTATAAATCCTTATTTATAAAGTTATATTGTGAATAAAGTGAGTTAAGTCTAACCACAGAATATGAACCGATAGGCAGCGAGTTTTTTCTTTGAACACCGCAAACAAAATCAAGTGTTACATGTTGCATTTGTCTTAAAAATTCGGCTCGCTTCGCTCGCATTTAACTTCATGAATAAGTAAAGTATATTGCGAGTAAAGAGCGTAAAGTCTAACCACAGACTAGGAACCAATAAGCAGCTATTTTTTTCTTTGATCACCGCAAACAAAATCAAGTGCAACAATGTTGCATTTGTGTTAAAAAATTGGGCTCGCTTCGCTCGCATTTTCTGCATAAGTAAGGTATATTGCGAGTAAAGTGAGTAAAGTCTAACCACAGAATATGAACCGATAAGCTAGCTTTTCTTAGAAACCTGCAAAAAAAAATCAAATGTCACGTATTGTATTTGACTTACAAAAAATCGGCTCGCTTCGCTCGCTTGGTTTGAAGCTCAATTCACTCGCATTTTAACTTCATGAGTAGTTATATTGCGAGCAAAGTGAGTTTTGTCAGACCGCAGAATAGGAACTGATAAGCAGCGAGTCTTCGAGTCCCGTAAACTTATGATAAGTTTCAAGTTCTTTGGTGCCTACTAGGATTTTAACACCCCTTTAGGAATTTCGAAAAATCGTCAACTAAATAATTCAAGAATGTGCGGCCCGCAGTGATACCTCACAATGTCCTATGCGGCCCTTAACCAGAAAAGTGTGACGACCATGCCCTAATCTAGTGATTACTTCTTTAACTGCTGTTATTTAGTGATAGTTCACTAAATAACAGCAGTTAAAGAAGTAATAGCCACCGTGCTCCAAAAAGGTGTTTAAAATTCGCGACAGTAAGAAAAATAAAAAGTAGGTAAGAAAGGGGGGGGGGGGGGGGGGCGTTAGAAAAAAATATATTTTCAAAGTGGGCGGTGGGGAAAATAAGGTTGAGAATCTATGTTTTAGCGGATCGCTTGAACTACACCAGAAATCGGATCGGATCGAAAAGATCGAATGAATCAACTAAACTTATGTAAGATTGTTATAATCACAACTTGGACGGTGTAATAAGTAACTATCAAAATAAAATCACATAACTTTACCTTCAAGTTGCTAAGTCGTGTGAGCCTTTTAAGGCTGGATCCAAATAATCTATTAAATTTTTGTTTTTAAAAAAGTTTAAACATCAAAAAAATGGCACATAGAAGCATTAATCTGAAAGATTGACATGTTTATTTGCAATGCAAAATTGATTTACGTGTTATATAAGATTTAAAAATTTCTTTATTTCGTTTTATTTCATTCGATCTTTTGATACGATCTTTTGAAAATCGGATCGATACTTCGAGCTTATAGAATGGAGATGGCATCGATATTCTCATATAGGCTTACCCCTCTGTGACCATCCAGGCCCCTCGGCCATACACGTTAAATAAAAGTACTTCACTCGCATCCACGGCCATAATGTTGACGTTTCGTGTCGCGAGTAGAGCTCCGTGAATATGGTGAATTGTGCAGTATTTTTGTGTAAAAGGCGATCAGCGACAACAAACTTACGGGGACACGGTATTTCCTATCACATTATAAGTGCTATTTTTGTCATTTGTGTTTGCAATTTTGTGTAATTTTGATTTAGATGAACTACTAGTTTTGACAGATTGGCGACTTTTTCTTGAGGCGTAGTGCGGGGACAAGTTGAATGAAATTGACCGAATGAATGATAGAATAAACATAAAATTATTTCAAAACGCGATGGGCCTTACTTATGAAAGCCTCTCAAGGCGATTACACTGTTTAAATAACAGGTTTTGTGAAATTCTTACCTATTAATCCATTTCAAGGATGAGAGGCAGCCATTGTGACGTTTAAATAGCTGTCAAATGTTAACAGGCTCATGACCTAGTTTAAGTCATGTGTCAAATGTTGAGACCAAAGATGGCCGGTTTTATTACATTCCAATCAGCTGTGATGTGAAAGTGTGAACTCGACTCTCGACGAAAATGGAAGATTTTGATAACTTTTAACCGGATTTTTCTGGAGGTGATGAGACGCTCATATGCCACTATCAAGACAACAATTATTGCATGTGCTGTGCTGCATAATTATACCTACTACAACATAATCATATTCATTTATAAATATAACTAGCTTCCACCCATACAGTAGCAGTAGGTACCCAGATAAAAAGTAGCCCAATGTCCTATTCCTTGTCATTATCTAAAATTTTAATTTCAGCCAAATCGGTTCGGTGGTTGTCAAGTTATAGAGGAACAAACATACATTCAAACTTCCGCATTTCTAATATTAGTGAGATGAGATAGGGAGACCAGCAGCACCCTCTTGCCGTTGCCCCCGTAGTGATGGATGGTATATGGTGATCTGATGATGATGATGGTGAAAAGTATCCTATACTCTTCGTCAAGAGTTTAGCTATCACATGTAGAAAGAATTTTTCAAATACAACTAGTAGTTCAGATTAGCTCGTTCAAACAAACAAACTCTTCCGCTTTACTATATTAGTATAGATAGTGATTGCTGTTATGATACTGTCCTGTATAGTTAGGAAATAACACAAATAACAAAGGCAGAATTTACATTAGAGAAAGATCATTTTAATAATCAATAAAAAACCTTAATTTTTATTATAACATCCTCTAATTATATTTAGAACTCTCCTTTTATTTTTCAACATTACTCTTACAAGTTTATCTTCTCTGATTCATCATTACATTCATGACTCATGAATCATGAGTGACTTCCCTCGCTGTCCTTTTGAGGTGTTCTTGGTTTTCACTGAAGCAGTCAGACTTGGATCTGTCTGTTTAAAAGAAATTAAATTGTATGCTTATGTGTGCAAATTGTAGTGTACACTGGAATATATGTAAGAATATAAGTATAGAAATAGGTACCTTCTTGCATAGGTACCAGATGGAATCCACCGTAAGTTTCTGAGGAACACTCCTTAGATCCTGATCTACAGTAGGTAGGTACTCATTTTCCAACATCACTCTTACAAGTTTATCTCCTTTGATTCATTCATGTCATGAGTGACTTCCCTTCTCTCTGTCCTTTTGAGGTGTTTTTGGTTTTCACAGAAGCAGTCCGACTTAGATCTGTTTAAAAGAAATTGAATGATCATGTATGCAAAGTGTGTACACTGGAATATACGTAAGAATATAAGTACCTATAGAAATAGGTACCTTCTTGCATACCACCGTGAGTTTCTGAGGAATCCTCTCCTTCAGGTCCTGATCTTCAGGTCTTCAGGTCCTTCAGGTCCTGAGGTAGGTGGACTAGGCAGGAAAAAATCCACAGTTACTTTCCTTGCTGCTATAAAGGTCTTCTTATTGATTGAACAGACATTTTTTCAAAATTAATCAAACAAAATAACAAATAGAAACACAATCCCAAATGTAAACAAATCAGTTGACTGACAGATTGACACTGACTGACTTGTTTGTCAGTCACCACACAGATGCAAAAACGTGGTTTTGCCGATTGCGTTCGTTCTAAAGTCGGATATAGACGGGGATATTCGTGTAAAATCGTGTCAATCGTTCAAATTTCGTGGATCTGTGGGTTTCTCGGCTGAACAACAGAGATTTTGCCCCTATAGGTGAAGCCAATTTCATGACTGACTTAAACATGAGAGACCGCTCCGCTGTTGTTCCATTGAGCACAGTTTAAGTTGTAGCTTAAACACCTTACATAAGTAAGACCCGATGTATATTACCTATTGTACAAAAGTAATTGAAATTTAAACGATATCGGTCGGGGTGTTTAAAAGGCTGTGCAGCGATTAGTAGGCACTGGTGCATTTACAAAGCAAACACTTAAGGGAGTGTCCACATTGCGTTTTTTGCAGCGCGTTTGTATCGATACAAACGCGATTCGAACGCGATGCGAACGCGCAGCCCCCCGCGCAGCCCCTCCCGGTTCGCTTTTGTATGGAAAAATACGCGTTGCGAACGCGCGTTTGTATCGATACAAACGCGCAGCTCAAAAACGCGCTGCAGAAAACGCAATGTGGACACTCCCTAATACAATTTTGACATAGCTGTTATTCTATTAACATACCTTTTTCTCGATCTTAATTTAAAGTATGAACAAAAACAAAGGTTTTTTGTAAGAAACATTTTTTTATTGGACTGTTAGTTTTCGAGAAATTAATTAAATTAACTAAGTCACTCGCACATCAATCATCGATTTTCTCAAAAACTACAAGTCGGACAAAAAAAATTATACTTTAAAAAAATGTTTATTTTTACGAGATCTATAAGAAAAGTCAATAATATGAAAAAAAATGGTTGTCTGTAAAGTCGGTTTACGGACGATAATTTTACGTGTTATCGAAACGAACGCTTAGGCCGATCGTGCTTCTACACACGTTTTCGTGAATGCAGCCGGAGTTCATCGTTATATTGTTAACAAGTCAAAATGTTTTTTTGTCGTTTCTAAGTCTCGGCCGCCTACTAACGTTTTTAAAAATTAATTTCTTTTAGATTAGGTACCTACATTATAGCGATATAAAAATCTAAAATTGAAACATTATTTGCCCATGTTTCAATTTTTAACCGACTTCGAAAAAAGGAGGAGGTTCTCAGTTCGTCGGAATCTTTTTTTTTTTTTTTTTTGTTTTTTTTTTGTGCTTTTTTTTTATGTATGTTCACCGATTACTCGAAGACGCCTTGACCGATTTCAAAAATTCTTTTTTTGTTTGAAAGGGTACACTTTCCAATTGGTCCTTTTGGTCATCAGGTCAGGATCTGATGATGGGATCTTGGAGAAATCGAGGTAACTCTTCAAATTTTATAGGCACACTTGAAGCGATTAGGGTATTTTTTAAAAGGTTATCGGTGACAATGCAATATTATGGTAACATTGAGCTGATCTGATGATGGAGTCAGGAGCTGTTCAACAGAACTCCTCAGTAAATAGACCGATTGAGTTGAAACTCGGCACGTCTGTCAAGTTTCAACTAGAATGTAATAATATGGTCACAACGAGCTGATCTGGGGATGGAGTCAGGAGCTGTTCAACAGAACTGCTCAGTAAATAGTCTGATTGAGTTGAAACTTGGAACTCAGCATGTCGGTCAAGTTCCGACTATAATGTAATAATATGGTGACAGCTAGCTGATCTGATGATGGAGTCAGGACCTGTCCAATGGAACTTCTCAGGGAATAACAGTGGAACATCCATGTTTGGGCTAATTTTAATTAGCTCACCCTTAGCCTTACCCAATACAGTTTGTATTGAAGTCGGTTTTTTAAAATTTTTAATTTAGCCACTTGTGTATTATTATGATACCATCAGCAAGGTTACAAAAATATTACAGCACAAATAAATAAAAAATAAAAAATGTTGAAAATTAAGGTAAATAGTATTTACAAGTTTTCGCAAAAATCTAAATTTGCCCAAATATCACTTAGCTACCAATAAAAATGATACAAATTTTACTATGGCAGTATAATGGCGGTACAGTTACGGAAACCTTGGCGCACGAGTTCGACTCGCACTTGACCGGTTTTTTATTTTCAGTCCGAGTGAATCAAACTGAGGGTAGGTATTTTCTATCTGACAGTGTTCCAGAGTGAATTAAAGGATTTTAAGCATACATTTTGTGGTCTTTGTTTTGAGTTTTGTGTGATTCGTATCACTGATTTTTTTTTTAAACAATCAAATCTGCCATTTTGATTTTTTAAATAATTGTAATTATGTGCTCAGTGACACTCATGTCATCAATACGAATCTAATGACGTATCATTTATCAAAATCGGTTGAGCCGTTGAGTAGTTATGAGTGGACATACATACCTTTTGGGTATGTATGTCCACAGGTCAAACACATACCTTTTGGGCTTCGCCATAGTTGGATAAAAAAGGCAGACTATGAAAATAGTATTACCTACACAGACGCTTTAAAAAACGCTAATTTCATTCATTCATTCATCGTTCATTCATCGAATGCCCGTCACTAGAGATTTATCATAGTGTGCGTCTAAACACTGCGTAACACGCAGTAACCACGCCCATTTCATAATTGTGTGCGTATTGTAAGATTATGAACCGATGGTGTGCGGGATGATTAGGCGGGAGATTTGAATGCACCAATGCGTGTTTAGCTCGTCCCCCGTTACTTTTTGCACATTTGCGGTTCGAGCTTATGGCATACCCCTGGATCGATACAATGCGATCCGATCCGCGGATCGGATCGAGACATTACGATCCATTACGATCCTAAAAATCGGATCAAATGAAAAGATCGCACATCCCTACCGGTCGGTCGCGGACCGGTCGTGGTTAAAGCTGGGAACAAATTATCGGACGCGGCTGACGGACGCGGCTGACAGCCGCGACTGATAAGTGTGCACACCGTCCGAACACGCAGCGGGCCAGATTGCCTTCGGACGTCTGAAGTAGAGATGATGAATATAACCATCAACCAATAAATTTAACTAATATTTAAAATCAACTAATATATTCGTTAACCAAAATTATCAATATTGAATAAAAATACCGATTCAATAATTTCAACACTTCGTACTGCATTTAGATTTCAACTGTAACATGTAAGCCATAAGGAATATTTTCTAACACGAGTCACGCGTCGCTTATGATCTAATGACCCCGGAGTCCGAATTGAAGTTAGCCGTAGCACAGCCAATCAAAGAGCGCGCTCAGGTTGTTCATTCACTCATTCAACTTGATAAAACAGTCACTCGCATGCAGCATTTAATTTTACATTCTATTGCACTTAGAATAAAGCATATTATCGATGTTTACGTACTTGTGTTAACGAAATTTTATTCATTCGCCAGTGAGTGGTTGTTTTTAACACCTGATATTTTTCAACCAATAGAAATATCGATAAAAATATTTATCTGTTAACAGATAACCAATAAGTATTTTCAACCATTATTGCCATCTTTAGTCTGAAGGTCCAAGGACGCGTCCGCGACTTTCGTCAGAGAATGTGCACAGTTCTATGTTCATTCTATATCCAGATACCTATTCAGTCGCGGCTGTCTGCCGCGTCCGTAAGCCGCGTCCGATAGTTTGTTCCCAGCTTAAAGCTGGAAACATACTGTCGGACGCGGCTTACGGACGCGGCAGACAGCCGCGACTGAATAGGTATCTGGATATAGAACGAACATAGAACTGTGCACATTATCTGACGAAAGTCGCGGACGCGTCCTTGGACCTTCAGACGTCCGAAGGCAATCTGGCCCGCTGGGTGTTCGGACGGTGTGCACACTTATCAGTCGCGGCTGTCAGCCGCGTCCGTAAGCCGCGTCCGATAGTTTGTTTCCAGCTTTAGTGGTTGGTTTTTAATTTAGTATTGCCATGTTTTTCGTTTTGACGTTGGTTTGTCTAATTTATTTGAGGCAGACCTCTTTAAAAATTCTACGAACGAAGGAGAAAGAAGGTAATGATGATCGTGTCAGAAGAAAAGAGTAAACTTATCAACACAAATGACACAAAGACACACATTTTACTTGAGTATATTCTCTTTTTTTTTAACTTATCTTCGACTTCCCACAAAAAATGCGTCAAATGAAACGTATCAAAATGTTGCTAGAAAAATAAAACCATCAGCTGTTTTTTTTGAGTGAAAGTGAATGATAATATTCTGTCAGTAATAATAGACAGTGCCAGTGCTGTCTGTCACTGTCAGTCAATCGAATGTCAATCGTATTTTTATGTAATTCAAAATAAAAATTCTAAATTATTGGCGAAAATTAAATATATGGTTTTGTGTTGTTATTTAGTAAAATACCTTTACTGAAATGGGCACCGTGCACGCTAAGGTAAGTAGTTTTATGAGATAACAATCCAAAATAATTTAATAGGTTAGGTTATTTATTTACTTCAAAAATGGAATAGCTAGCCATTTGCCGATGGATTTGGTTGCATTGCATTCGTAAACGCAGATATTTAGTACTATCATACGCTTTAAATGTGATCTTTCCATATCGACTTAGAAACTACAAATTATTTTCTTACTGAAAGTTGAGGTACCTAACCCTGTTAGTTCAGTTTTGGACCCTTATTTGATTTAGGGTAGATTGAAAAGAACAGCCTTAAAAAGTTCCATAATAAGGGTAAATAAACCAAGTAAAATAATAGTAAAGTTACGAAACAATCACCAACAAAAATGAATTTTAAAAATAATTGAAATGTTGCTAGTAAAGCTGTCACTTAGTTTTTACTGAGACAAAGTTTATTTTTAAAAAACTAGGAGTCTCTGATGTTATTGTTCATGGTAAGTAAACAAAAAAACTATCCCACATGCAACAATTTAAGGCAAAATAATAATTCAAGTAACCTGTCTAAAATTTTAGTGTTCATCGATCGAGCGAGCGAAGCGAGCGAAGATCTTAGTGGCAAGTTAGGCGATTTTGCTTTGTATGTTTGTATGTTTGTATGTTTGTATGTTTCATTTTTAGGGTTCCGTACCTTAAAAGGTAAAAAAAGGAACCCTTATAAGATCACTTTCTTGTCCGTCTGTCTGTCTGTCTGTCTGTCTGTCTGTCTGTCTGTCTGTCTGTCTGTCTGTCCGTCTGTCCGTGTGTCACCATCGATTATCTCAGGAACGGGTAGAGCTAGCAAGTTGAAATTTATACCATATACTAAGGTCTATAGTCCCTATTGTGAGTATAAAAATCAAGGTCCTGAGTCAACACTATAAAAAGATATAGGCAAATTTAGGTTTTCGTAAAAACTTGTAAGTACCAAAACTTACCTTAATTATCAACTTTTTTTATTTTTCGGAATTTTTCCTTTACTTGTGCTGTAAGGCCTTGCTTGTAACCAAAATTGACAATTCTAGGTCAACCGGAAGTACCCTAGAGGTTTTGGGTCGAAAACCTAAATGGTAGTTCCCGTTGACCTAGAATCACGAAATTTGGTAAAAAGCAAGGTCTTATAGCACAAATAAAGGAAAAATTCCAAAAAGTTAAAAAAATTGAAAACTAAAGGGTGTTCCCATACATAGTTGACGCCAATTAAAATTGTCCTCCTTGTATGGGCGCTCATACAATTAAGCGGAATAGCTTAATTGGCATCATGGCTAGGTACGGAACCCTCGGCGTACGAGTTCGACTCGCACTTGACCGGTTTTTATGTTCTCGCATAACTATCGAACCGCTTATCCAATCTGTATGAAACTTGATAGGTCAATAGGTTGTGCTATGGAAATTTGCTGTGGAGCGTATGAGCGTAATCGATGAAGGGGTTGTAAAGATATGGGGTTCCCAAGGGGGTAAATTTTTTTCAAAGTTACCCAAATATATTGAGTGGGGTGTCATATGAAAGTACTCAATTTATACATTCCAAAATGGTCTTTAGTTTTCTTCTAGGTTTTATAGTTTTTGAAATACAGGGAAAAAGAAAAATGATGAAAACCAATTAACGGATGTATGGAGAGAGCTCCCGTTTCATAGAGTTTCGATGTATTCGTAGGTCTGGTTAACAGACAAAGAGTGTGGCATCGTTGTGGTTTGGTTTGCAATGATTTTAGTTGCTTCTTGATATTTTTCCTTGAGATTGAAAATAAAAGCCGTGTTGGCCGAGTGGAAGAGTGCTCGATTTTCGATTCATAGGTCGTAAGTTCGAACCCTGGCCGTGCTCATCAATGGATTTTTCGATTAGAAAAATTTAAATGCGCATTAACACGAGCTCTAAACGGTGAAAGAAAACATCGTGAGGAAACCAGTTAACGTTCTAATAGCGGCGATGGGCTTGCAACCTGTCACGTATGCAAATGCTAACTCCTGCAAATAGTGGGCTGGGCATGTACCAAAATTATAGAGGGAGACGGAGGGGGAGGGGAGGGGGAGGGGAGGGGATGGGGAGGGGAGGGGGAGGGGAGGGAGAGGGAGGGGGAGGGGGAGGGAATTGATTTTCTCATACATTTTGTATTGAACTGCTATTTTAATAATTTCTCGAACTAAGAGGCCTTCCCTGAGGCGCGGTACGAAGTTCGCGGGGTCAACTATTGAATATAAACACGACACGACTTAATGTATTGCATGCATGCCTATAATCTTTACCATACTGAGGTAGTGCATTAGATATCATTGTGTGGTAAACTCTAGAAGGAGCACTTAACGTAGGTATAGGGGTAGTCAGGAACAAGTCCAAATCTAGGCTATCAACACAACGGTGCGCGAGATCTCAGTTCGGGGCGAACTACTAGTGATATATTGTTGCTAGTTGTTAGAGTTGAATGTTTTGTGATTTCAGTCCCTGAACGACAGTGCGACAGATGGAGGAGACCGGCTGTTTGAGTTTGAGGACCCCATCGAGTTGGAGGATGAGCCCATCTCCAAGCCGACCATCCGCCTCAACGGAGTCCGGGTATGAAGAAATCGCGTCATGTAAAGGCACATTGCCTCTTTATCGCTCTCGCCTTGCATCGATTCGCCTTCTCGCTCGCACTCGCCTAAGCTGGCTTAGGCTGGCCCAGCACGTGTTTGAGCCTTACAAAGAACACTAATTGTCAAAAGGGCCTCTGTGTGTTAGCTTCGGCCCCATGCATGCCTATCAAAGGGACTCCATAGTCACGAGATGTTCAAATGGACATACAAAAAAATTATTTTATTTCATAAAAATAAATTGTTAACATAAGTAGTGTATGTTGTGGTGTTTGTCCCCCCAGGCCCGTGTGGACCGTGTGCATGTGGACGGTCTGAGCCGCACCAAGGATGACGTCATACGCAACACGGTCGACGATCTCTTCCACGCAACAGACTTCGAGGATGTCATCTTGCGAGCACACAAGGTACACACGTCTATATCTATATGTCTAAGAAAAACTAAACTAGCGCCCGCATGCATTTAATATTTAATATCTGGGCGACCGAGCTATCATCATCATCATTGGCAGCTCAAATGATAGCCCACTGCTGGGTATAAGCCTCCTCCCTCAAACGCCATTCTAGTCGACCCTGTGCCGTTCTCATCAATGTTTTTCCCTCTATGGTCTCGATATCAACCGAGCTATGCTCGAGTGCAAATAGAGAAATTTTAAAAAATAAAAAAACTTTTACTGGCTGAGATTCGAACTCGAAGCCTTCGGCTGAAAGGCGGACACCTGGCCACTTTGGTCTCAACAAATTTTATTGAAATTACGAACCACATTGTTGGTAAATCTTTTTGCGTGAAAATGCAGACAAAACGAATTTTCCCAGATATGAGACCTAGCTAGATCGATTTTTCGCCCCTTTAAGTCTCCGTACCGCAAATTTCATCGAAATCGTTAGAACCGTTTTCGAGAACTCACGACAGACAAACAAACAAATATTGCTCGTTTAATAAAATAGGATTTTTATCACATTATGTTACGTATTATTTTTAATTTTTATAGTGTTAAACCACACTTTGGTATTATTTCATTAGAAATGAAAAATCTTACCAAAGTTTTCAATTCCGACGGGATTCGAACCCGCAATGATACAAGCGATCCTCCTTAAGCCGGGGTGCCTTACCAATTCGGCCACGGAATCCTTATTACGTCAGGTTTTTTTTAAATTTTGGTAAGATTTTTCAATTCTAATGTTAGGTATTACTTTTTTACTTTTGTTGTATAAAACTTAGGTGCGTCGCGCGCTGGACTCGATGGGTTGTTTCCGCGACATCGGAGTATCCATCGACGTGTCGCAGGGACCCGGCGCCACGCCCGAGGGACTAGAGGTAATAAAGCCGAAATCAGCTTCATTTTTCGTTTATTTCTGCTTTTCTATCTAATTGTATTACTAACCATCTGTTACTAACCCATAATACGCAATAAATGAATTGAATTGAATTGAATTTCATTCGGCATCTTTCACTAGGAATGAAGCGTCTGAACTTGAAATGAAAGAAAAATGAAAAGTGAATTCACTAATGAAATGAAACAATCCAACACAGTCGGATCGGTTCATTCCGGAATGAAAGGAAAATGAACGCGCACTCCGAATGAAAGAAAAATGAACCGTCTGAATACGAAAATGAACGTTCACTCGGAGTCGGCCATCCAAGATGCAAGACTTCGTTCTATGACATATACAAGAATAGAAAATGAATGTTCATTTCTTTATCATTCCGTATTATACGTGTGATCATGGAATGAAAGGAAAATGAATCAATCACTCGAGTGACCTTTCATCCGAGTGAACCGTTTGATCCCGGCTTAAGGGTCTTACTTATGAAAGATGTTCAAAGTTGAACACTGGTTAAACAACGTCCTGTCTCTATTCGTGGATAGTGACGAATAGAGACAGGACGTTGTTTGGGGAACATGGTGGAATCGTTCCCCAAAGGCAGAGTAGGTGGTTCTCTGCAACGGGCCGGCCCATCTGGCCCACTTGCCCATGGTCTTTCGACCGACAGTTGTTGTCGGTTGGTCGGTTATGACTATAGCTCCAGAAATTACCGTTTGCGCGATCTAGATATGTTGATATTGTGTGGCGCCATCTATGCTGAAGCTCTTAGTGAGTAGCATGTAATAGTTCGTCTAACGACAGGTAGATGTCGCTACACGTTGTTTAATCAGTGTTCAACTTTAAACATCTTTCATAAGTACCTAAGAAGGTTAGTGTCTAAGCACACTATGCGGTAAATACGCCACCGAACTTCGGCGTGATATTATTAGCAACACATTTGCCCAAATTACGTCACGTTTTGGCGTAAAACCGAATTTCGGTCGCGTAAGTTCGGCAGGGCTTGTGTTAACGCTTTTAACAGTGCTGAAAAAGCGCCATCTGCTAACTTCAAAATTCAAAATTCAAATATCTTTTATTCAGTAGGATCGCTATGACCAATTTGAATCTTAAAAGCTAGGTGATTCTACTCCTGTTCTTTCGCGACACACCGTGAAGAATCAGGGCAAGAAACACGGTAAGTATGGGGCCTAGCTTTCTTTTCGGCGATCCATCCGCTTAAATCTAAATAGTCAAGCTCCAGTGGGGAGACAGTCGAACTATGTGAGTCTCGTGTTCAGTGCAGAGAACATTTTAGAGGGCGGCAGTGAGCTTGTGAACCGTGTGTTCCAGGTGACGTTTCAAGTGAAGGAGCTGTCTCGTATCGTCGGCGGTGTCAACACCACGGTTAGCGAGAACGAGGGCAATCTAGTGTTGGGTGAGTCTACACACTACGGGCCTTACTTATGAAAGATGTTTAAAGTTGAACACTGGTTAAACAACGTCCTGTCTCTGTTTGTCACTATCCACAAATAAAGACAGGACGTTGTTTAACCAGTGTTTCACTATAAATATCTTTCATAAGTAAGGCCCTATGGGTCTTACTTATTAAAGACTGGCTGACGCCCGCGGCTTGGCCCGCGTGGACTACTATTTTGTTTATCCCATTTTTTTTTCGGGATAAAAAGTAGCCTATGTCCTATTCCCGGTCATTATCTATTTATGTTTCAAACGATAGTGGGCAAACTTCACCCAGCTCCGCCAGCAATATAACTAATATGACTCGAAAGACCTAACAAAATTAAGCATTTTTTATTATCGACGCATTAAAATCTATCCCAGGGGTCACTAGATAAATCCATGTTTATACCTAACCTGAGTAGTAGTAGTACTAAATTTTATGACAAGGGAGCAATTAGTAGATTGCGAGGGCACCAATAGTTCGAGTGCATAAATAGGTCTTTCACCCGAAGTAAACACTTCTTTTCATTTCGAATATGAGGAAAGTAATTCGCCGGCCAAGTGGCCAAACAGTTCGTATTGAAATGTATGGCAGATAACTCACTTGGCTACGGTCAGGATCCCAATCCCGTGATCCAGATCTCGTGATCCTGATTCTGTAATCCTAGTCCCATGATCCTGATTCCGTGATCCTTATCCCATGATCCAGATCCCGTGATCCTGCGTGATCTTGATCCCGTGATCCTAATCCCGTGAACCTGATCCTGTCATCCTGATCCAGTGATCCTGTATAATCCTGATCCCGTGATCCTGATCCTGTGATTCTGATACAGTAATCCTGCGAAATCCTGATCCCATAAACATAATTACGAATCATTATTATGATTCATAAAAGGAATTGCGGTAACGGCCATTTTAGCACCTCTGTAAGTTGAACCTATTCGACTTAAAATAAATAGAGAACCCTCGGACAGAATTTGATGCGCATTGGCACAGATAAACATGGCAGTGATACCTTTTAAACAAAAGTATTCTAATCTGTGGCGGCCGTAGTGGGTCCATACATTTATGACCAAAAATGCGGTAACGGCCATTTTAGCCTGTCTGTAAGTTAAACCCATTCGACTTAAAACAAATAGAGAACCCTGGCACAGAATTTGATGCGCATTGGCACAGAGAGACATGGATGTGATACCTTCTAAACAAAAGTAGTCTGAGCTGTGGCGGCCGTGGGTGAAGTGCCAGGGGCGGCCTTAGCTATCGCGAGGCCCCGGGCGGTAGATCTTTGCGAGGCCCCTGGTGGATTTTTGGGAGGGACACACGATACTATGCTGAGGATGGGCGAGCGAAGCGAGCCGATTTTTTTAGCACTTTTTTTTCACTTTGTTAGCAAAATAATGAGCCTAATATGCGAGCAAAGCGAGCTCCCTACTCTCGCAAAATACCTTTTTTTTTTTTTATTTGACAAAAATAAAAGTAGACTAAAAGCTTAAAAATAAACACCTTAATGATAAAATAAAATAAACCCTATGAATTTAAATGCGAGCGAAGCGAGCCGAATTTTTAAAGACAAATGTAACATAATGACACTAAATTTTGCTTACAGTGCTCAAAGAAAAGGCTGGCTGCTTGTCGGTTTCTATTCTTCGGTCAGACATTTCACTTTTTCGTCACTTCGTTTGCAAAATACACATGAAGCTAAAATGCGAGCGAAGCGAGCCGATTTTTTTAAGACAAATGACACATTGATATGACGGGATGAAAAGGGCTAAAAACGTTTGTAAGAAAAATTTAGAATTCCTAGCATTTAACAATTTGAGACATTATAATGCTGGATGCTGGATCAAAGATTTTGGGGGGGTGAGGTGTCATGGCCCTGGGACCGAGCCTGCCTAGTCATTGCGAGGCCTTACCAAAGTTCCTAGGTAGGTATTGAAATTTTGATGACGAAAAGTCGGAGTCGCGCACATATTCTAAAACAAAGTCCTTCGCCCCCTCATAAACTACTGAACGGATTTTTATTTGTTTTTTCACCAATAGACAGACAGAGTGGTTCATGAGGAAGGGTAGGTGTATAATTAGCAGAGATCGGAATTGGGTGTGTGAAAATACCTAAAGTTTGCAGCGGGACATATTATGGAGCTGTTACAACCACTGAAGTTTAACCGGTTTTGGATTTTACCGGTTTCGTTTCGGTTTTTTTTTGTTTTACATGTTCCTTACCTACCTTTGAAATACCGAACTATAAACATTTACAAGCTGCTAATACAGTTCTATAGTAGATTGTATTATAAGGGGGCAAAATAATATTTTGACGGCGAGGGCGCTTTTTTGAATCCAGAGCGAAGTGAAGGATTCTAGAGTAGAATCCCGAGCGTAGCGAGGGATTCTTTAATAGAATCCTGAACGTAGCGAGGGATTTAAAGTACGTCGCCCGAGCCAAAAATATATTTTGCGCCCGAGTGATACACTCTACTTTTCATTACAATCTATGAGAAAATAAAAGGGAAGAGAAAAGAATGTGTTAAATCGACGAAGTTCCACTTGAGAAGAGTAATCGGGGATTAAATTTTTTTTATTTAGACTTTTTATCTGATACTAGCAGCGCCGAGTAGTGATGGTTTGTGGTGATGATGATGATGAAAAGTAGCCTATAACCTTCCTCAAGAGTTTAGCTATCAAATACAGAAATAATTTTTCAAATCCGACTGGTAGTTCCTGAGATTTAGCGCGTTCAAACAAAAAAACTCTATGCTATGCTATGGTATGCTATGGTATGCTATGCTATGCTATGCTATGCTATGCTATGCTATGCTATGCTATGCTATGCTATGCTATGCTATGGTATGCTATGGTATGCTATGCTATGCTATGCTATGCTATGCTATGGTATGCTATGGTATGCTATGGTATGCTATGGTATGCTATGGTATGCTATGCTATGCTATGCTATGGTATGCTATGCTATGCTATGCTATGGTATAGTGCTAAGAGTCCTCCCTCATTCATCTTGGTAGATTCGAGATGAATGAATGTGGAAAGTAGTTGTACCTCTAAAGTGCGCGGCAAAGATAATTCCGGCGCACTTAAAGGGGATTAAAAACTCATTACTGCCCGCTAAATTTATAAAGAGGATTAAAAACTCATTACTGCCCGCTAAAAGTTCCTTGAAGAGGAATCATCTACTTTGGGCGCACTTAAAGGCGAACAAAGTCGTCCTTTTCGAATAGATGGAATGAAAAATTAATTTTTGTTTTGTACTTTTCCGGTTAAAATTCGGTTTTTTAGTCCCTTTAGCAGCTTGTAAATGTTTAGCAGCTTTAGCAGCTTGTAGTTCAGTGTTTCAAAGGTAAGGAACATGTAAAAAAAAAACTTAACCGGCAAAATCCAAAACCGGCTTAACTTAAGTGGTTGTAACAGCTCCATATTATGTCCCGCTGCAAACTTTAGGTATTTTCACACACCAAATTCCGATCTCTGATAATTAGTTTAGGTTTTGTGTAAATTGGTTGAAATATGATAATGATTGTTGAAAAAGTTGGAAAAAATATAGCTGACTGGGAGTTTTCCTAAAAAAAGCTGCCTATTCTTTTTGAGATAATAACAAAACAATGTAGAAGGCATTGTTCTTATTTTATAGGTTTAAAGAAAAGTTCACAATAGAATTTGTCTATCTTTAACGGATAGGTTTACTAATGCTTATAAAAGATTTTCTCTAGTCGGTTTGCTGCGCGAGGCCCCTACAAGCGCGAGGCCCCGGGCGAGTGCCCTGCTCGCCACCCCCAAAGGCCGCCACTGTGAAGTGCCCATACATTTTTGCCCACACTCCTTTCAGCCAAATCGCTTCAGTGATTGTCGCGTTATAGAAGAACAAACATACATCCAAACATCCATGCAAACATCCATCCAAACATCCATTCAAACATCCAAACTTTCGCATTTATAATATTAGTGTGATTAGTGTGATGTGATGTGATGTTTAAAGTTAAACACTAGTTAAACAACGTCCTGTCTTTATTTGTGGATAGTGACAAACAGAGACAGGACGTTTTTTAACCAATGTTCAACTTTAAACATCTTTCATAAGTAAGGGGGAAGAAGTGTGATCTGTGTCTCAATTCTATCTGTGCAATTTATATCTTTGATCAGCAAACATACCATCATTCTCTTGCCCTTATCCCACGCTACAACGCGACATCTACCTGTCGCTAGATAAACTACATTAACATACTACGAGCTTCAGCGAAGATGGCGCCACACAACATCATAATGTATAGATCTCGCAAGCGAAGTTTTCAGCGGCGATAGACATATAATATAACCGACCAGCCAACAACAACTGTTGGTCGAAAGATGTGGCAAGTGGGCCAGATGGGCCTACTCTGCCTTTGGGGAATAATTCCACCATGTTCCCCAAAATGTTTTCCTCTTCCACTCACCTCTATCATTCGTCAACTCTGAATCCACTCCTCTCACATTCATATCCTCTTTCACACAATCCAACCACTTCTTCGGCCTTCCTCTACTTGTGTACCCAGTCACATTCATACTCATCACTCTCTTTGTAATATGGTTTTCATCCCTCCTCATAACGTGTCCATACCAAACTAATCTAGCACTCCTCACCTTTTCAATAATAGGCGCCACTTTGATACTTCCTCTATCAGCAAACCAATATCATACCCTTTTCATGACATTCAAGTTAGGGTTTTTTTTTTCTTTTTCCTTTCTATCTGCCATCTCGCCAGCCATAATCTGATGTGTTCTGAGGGTGGAAGTTGTGGGGGCACGTAGTGCCCACTCAGCAGATTGCATTGTAGCTTGCGTCATGCGCTCGCCCCGACAGTCGTCTCTAGCCTTCCAACACTCGCGTTTGTGTTTGGAATATACAAAAGTACATATTGGAGTCAGTTCGTTTCAATGGTTAATTTAAGTACCTTTTCCCCGATAGGATAGTGCCATAGACTTGACTTTATAATACATCAGTGCCTATTCCTATAAGTGGTGACCCCGTCTGAAAGAACATTGCGATCGTAGTTAGAGGCGACTCCCTTCCTCCGTACCGCGGGAAGGTATTAGACTTAGTGAATTTAAAGTGAAAATGTTCACACACAAAACATTATCGGCGTCAGGCGAGCAGGATGAGCCGGAAAAATCATCGGGTGCGACAACAGCGAGCACAACCGAGCTCGCGGCCATCACCGTTTCTGCAAGAATTCCTGAATTCTGGCAGGAAATGCCACGCTTATGGTTTGCTCAGATGGAGAGCATTGTTGCATCTCAGAAACAAGGTGATACTGTCAAGTTTAACCTTGTTGTCTCCAAACTCGGAAGAGATGCATTGCAGCAGGTGAGTGATATTGTTTTTTCACCACCAGAGAGTGATAAATACCAGACGCTGAAGGATAGACTATTGCAAGTTTATGAAGAGAGTGCAGAAAGACAATTCCAAAAGTTAGTTAGTGAAATGGAACTAGGCTCTCAGAAGCCGTCTCAACTCTTACGGCGCATGAGAGACCTGGGAAGAAAGGCACAAACTTCAGAAAAAACTATTCACAATCTTTGGATGTCTAGACTTCCTTCATCCATCAAAGCAGTTCTTACAGTCAGCCAAAACCAAGACCTAGAAAACTTAGCAAAAATTGCGGATAAAATTAACGAACAAATCAAGTCAGGAGACATCGCTGAAGTGACCACCATGACCAGCCCAAATAATCAGTTACCACTAACGGAGATACGTATGGTCTACTACAGAAGCGAGGAAGAGATATTTTTGTTTTTAGAGCCAGCGACATCTGAGGTGCACTCAATCCAATACAGAAAATGGAGTTTGGACCTGCAGATTCACTCAGAAAAGTTTGCCCGGTTAGAGAACGCTCACCGGAGGATAAATATTATATAAATGCATCGTTTGCCCGGTTAGAGAAGGCTCACCGGAGGATAAATAATGAATATAAATGCATAGTATGCCCGGTTGGAGAAGGCTCACCGGAGGATTAAATAAATAAATAAATACGAGTGACTGGCATGCAATTACCTACGCTAGTAGAGACCAAAGGTAACGGAAATTGAGAAGGAGCTGGTAAAGGATTGGACGAGGTATATCATCAGGCGTGCGTGTGTAAAAAGTTTTTTGTTGAAAGTAAATTCAGTTTTTAAATTCAGTGTTAGTTACAATCTATTTTTAGAGCCAGTTTAAGTTCGTGGAATGTGTCGCATAATCGCGAACTGTAACGTGAGACTCGAACAAAGACACAGTGCAAAGCAGCTAACGCAGCAAATTTGTGCCTCGGTTTTGTTTATAGAGACTCTAGTAAAATAATGTGATAACGTTCATTGGTTGGTAGCTTTTATATTTTTTTTTTGTCAAATTTTTTTCAAAATTTTTTTGAAAGAGGGGGAGTATTGTAGCGGCTAGCTACAAGTAGCAAATCGAGCTGACGCGTTAGATTTGCTTGGCGCGTCGTCAGTCATACATCAATACATGTAGTATTTTATAATGTGGAATTAAATCAGTATCCGGATATGGAAGTTCTAATTTGTACTCTCCTCTTGCAAGAACTTAACATGTAGGGAATTCACGTTTCCCTCATCTATTCCCTACAATTGGTGACCCCTGACAAGTACTCGGCCGTGGCGTTACCATGCGGTGGCCCCCCGAGCGGAACACGTGCAGAACATGGAGCAGATTGGACCTTGGACCTAAGGAGACTAGCCACGGAGACGACTCCCTCCCGATGAAATCCACGCCTCGGGAGGTAAAAGAAACGAAAAAATGCAGCCAATGAACAGGATGACGCAATAGCAACGCAGCGACGCCACGCGGAATGGAATGTGCAGTAGGTGACGCGATGACGTCAGCCGATCCCGTCCCGATCACCAACAGAAGCCCTTGTATGAAGTCAAACAGTCATCAGCGTGAAAGTATTTGAAAGAATGGCAGCAGAGGCCGAGGAGTGATACAACTATCAACCGCGGTCCAGCCAACGAAGAAAATTTTTAACAGTAACGTAAATTAATCATGTCTAAAATCATAATCTAAATGTAACCTAAATAAAAAACCAATTTCATAATAATTTCATTGTAATTCCATTGTAATTTCATGGTAATTTCATTATATTGTATTTAACAAATAAAATAAAGCTAAGATAAACTTAAAATGAAAATTAACTAACAGGTAGGAATAGTTATACAAATATATATTATACTTCTTACCTTAAATATTATGCTATTATATCTAAACACAAATTAATGTAAAATCATTTTTTTTTTTTCTAAAATACAATGTAAAAGTATGAACATCATGTCCATAGCTTGGTGTTATTACTTCACGTAATCAAATCAAAGTTCAAGTCATAACTAGGTCAGCGGAATGCCTGATAAGCATTCCCGTGCCTCACACTTGTGAGCACTGTATTGTTTAAGTTTAATTAAGAAATTTTAGGGTTCCTCAAACATTTTTAAACAAAATTTTTTATGTAAAAATTTTTTTTTTTTGAAGGAAGGGATGACTGTGGGGGCACGTAGTGCCCACTCAGCAGATTGCATTGTAGCTTGCGTCATGCGCTCGCCCCGACAGTCGTCTCTAGCCTTCCAACACTCGCGTTTGTGTTTGGAATATACAAAAGTACATATTGGAGTCAGTTCGTTTCAATGGTTAATTTAAGTACCTTTTCCCCGATAGGATAGTGCCATAGACTTGACTTTATAATACATCAGTGCCTATTCCTATAGAAGTTTTAGTGTAGTTCCAATGAAATGCCCTAATTAGTTGTTGTGCTTAGTTCCTCGGGTCAAGCGAGAGAATCCCATCTTTTAAGCGAGTTTGGGGAACAGGGTGGAATAGTTCCCCAAAGGCAGAGTAGGTGGTTCCTCTGCAACGGGCCGGCCCATCTGGCCCACTTGCCCGTGGTGTTTCGACCGACAGTTGATGTCGGAGAGTCCTAGATATGTCTAATTTCGTTAGAAACTTTGCTTGCGAGTTTTAGACATTCTGATGTTGCGTGGCGCCATCTGTAGTGCGTAGCATGCTTCTGTAGTTCATGTAGCGACAGGTAGATGTCGCTACAGCGAGGTTAGCGAGGGTTTGAAGAATATTTTTTTCTGGTCACTCTAATGCCAATTTACTAATGATATCAATATGTTTTCAGGTGTAAAGCTGCCGAACGTGTTGGGTCGCGGTGAGAAGATCCAAGCAGAGTACAGCCTCGGACATCGCAGCTCATCCAACTTCAGCCTGCACGCCACCAAGCCCTTCCCACACAAACACACCTCGCCCGTGTTAGTACTCACTCACTCACTCACACACTCACTCACTCACTAACACTCACTCACTCACTCACTCACTAACACTCACTCACTCACTCACTCACTAACACTCACTCACTCATTCACTCACTAACACACACTCACTCACTCACTCACTGACTCACTCATTCACTCACTAACACACACTCACTCACTAACACTCACTCACTCACTCACGCACTGACTCACTCACTGACTGACTTTCTTTTAACATTTCTTTGAACAACAACCTTATCAATTGTATCTGTATCGTAGGCTATCTGCGTCGGTCTACCAACAGAACCAGGAGTTCCCGTGGTCCGGCTACAGACTGCTGGACCGCGGACTACTGCTGGACCTGGCCTTCAGGACATCTCCCAGGGTAAACATCATGAATCTACATACTGTTGTGGCCCTTGTTAATTTGTTTAAGCAACTTTAACAGTAGGCGCATTCTGTAAACTCACTTCGAACGTCGAAGAGCTGAATCCGCTGTGAGATTTCAAATTTCGTATTCGAAATTTGAATCTTACTACAAACACTTACAATACATTCTTGCGTATTTAGTGAGCTCGGTCACTTGAGTGAATTCGAAGTGAGTCTAGTATAGAATGCCTCTGCAGATTTCGGCGCCGAGTGCCGACTTTCGCACTTTGCCAACTTTTGCAATATTCAATACAGGTTACAGCGGACTACCGAATTTTGGAAAGTCCTATGCAACTATTCGCTTATCGACGACTTTCGCGTAGTGCCGATTTTTGTTGTGTGTTTAATTTTTACGTGAAATCTTCTTGACTGTACATAAAGACAGACTGCGAAAATATACAAGACATATTCGCAGTCTGTCAAATTTATGTACAGTCATAACTTATCCTGTCAAAAATCTAATAGCAAAAGTTTTTCATGGTTATTTTTATTTGCTGTTACATTTTTGACAGGCACTGGGACTTTTTTTCCCAAAAGTAAATGTAAGGGGTTCTACCCTAAGTTAAGTAAAGTAAGTAAAAGGGTGGAGAAACAACCAAACCCAATGAGTGCTAGTTTGCAACTACTGATTTAATAATATTTCAATTACACGAAAAATTATAAAGTAGGTTAAATAAATAAGTGGAAAATGAGTTAAACATTGACCAAAGACAGATCGCTTACACATAGGTTACACGTTTTGTAGGTCACATTATTATATGATGCTAATAGCTCATACAGTAAACTTATTCATTTTGTTACAGACTACCCACAACCTGCAGTGGGAAGGGATGGTGAGAGACACAGCCGTGTTGTCTAAAAACACCAGCTTCAAAGTGCGAGAGAGCAGCGGTGAGAACACACACCATCATAATATTAACTATAATATTACTAGATTAGATGTGGCTCTTATACACTTTTTTGTTGTAACTAAGAGAGTGTATAAATAAATAAATGTCAGGTCCACAGATGAAGTCTGTGGTGCGTCACACCGTGTCCATAGACCATCGCGATGAACCCATCTTCCCCACACGAGGGGCCTTCGTGCAGTTCTCCAGCGAGGTAACTCACTCACTCACTCACTCACTCACTCACTCACTCATCAACTACACACCGTGTCCATAGACCATCGCGATGAACCCATCTTCCCCACACGAGGGGCCTTCGTGCAGTTCTCCAGCGAGGTAACTCACTCACTCACTCACTCACTCACTCACTCACTCACTCACTCATCAACTACACACCGTGTCCATAGACCATCGCGATGAACCCATCTTCCCCACACGAGGGGCCTTCGTGCAGTTCTCCAGCGAGGTAACTCACTCACTCACTCACTCACTCACTCACTCACTCATCAACTACACACCGTGTCCATAGACCATCGCGATGAACCCATCTTCCCCACACGAGGGGCCTTCGTGCAGTTCTCCAGCGAGGTAACTCACTCACTCACTCACTCACTCATCAACTACACACCGTGTCCATAGACCATCGCGATGAACCCATCTTCCCCACACGAGGGGCCTTCGTGCAGTTCTCCAGCGAGGTAACTCACTCACTCACTCACTCACTCACTCACTCACTCATCAACTACACACCGTGTCCATAGACCATCGCGATGAACCCATCTTCCCCACACGAGGGGCCTTCGTGCAGTTCTCCAGCGAGGTAACTCACTCACTCACTCACTCACTCACTCACTCACTCATCAACTACACACCGTGTCCATAGACCATCGCGATGAACCCATCTTCCCCACACGAGGGGCCTTCGTGCAGTTCTCCAGCGAGGTAACTCACTCACTCACTCACTCACTCACTCACTCACTCACTCATTCATCAACTACACACCGTGTCCATAGACCATCGCGATGAACCCATCTTCCCCACACGAGGGGCCTTCGTGCAGTTCTCCAGCGAGGTAACTCACTCACTCACTCACTCACTCACTCACTCACTCATCAACTACACACCGTGTCCATAGACCATCGCGATGAACCCATCTTCCCCACACGAGGGGCCTTCGTGCAGTTCTCCAGCGAGGTAACTCACTCACTCACTCACTCACTCACTCACTCACTCACTCACTCATCAACTACACACCGTGTCCATAGACCATCGCGATGAACCCATCTTCCCCACACGAGGGGCCTTCGTGCAGTTCTCCAGCGAGGTAACTCACTCACTCACTCACTCACTCACTCACTCACTCATCAACTACACACCGTGTCCATAGACCATCGCGATGAACCCATCTTCCCCACACGAGGGGCCTTCGTGCAGTTCTCCAGCGAGGTAACTCACTCACTCACTCACTCACTCACTCACTCACTCATCAACTACACACCGTGTCCATAGACCATCGCGATGAACCCATCTTCCCCACACGAGGGGCCTTCGTGCAGTTCTCCAGCGAGGTAACTCACTCACTCACTCACTCACTCACTCACTCACTCATCAACTACACACCGTGTCCATAGACCATCGCGATGAACCCATCTTCCCCACACGAGGGGCCTTCGTGCAGTTCTCCAGCGAGGTAACTCACTCACTCACTCACTCACTCACTCACTCACTCATCAACTACACACCGTGTCCATAGACCATCGCGATGAACCCATCTTCCCCACACGAGGGGCCTTCGTGCAGTTCTCCAGCGAGGTAACTCACTCACTCACTCACTCATTCACTCACTCATCCACTATAATTGTATTATATTTTCTTATTACTTACCGGTGTTACGTTACAACAGGTGTGTGGTCTGGGCGGCGGCGTGGCTCACTTGAAGAACGAACTGAAGGCGCAACACAACGTCTCACTCACTGAACATATCGTGAGTACATTACAATATCTACTCACATCGAACCCACGACTGACCTCTTAGCTCAGTCGGTAGTAGCTCTGCCTTCTGCGCTGTAGGTCGTGGGTTCGATTCCCATCCAGGACAAACATTTGTGTGATGAACATAGATGTTTGTTCTGTGTCTGGGTGTTATAAAGTATTATAAGTATGTATTTACAAATATATAAGTATTCTATCAGTTATCTGGTTCCCATAGTACAAGCTTTGCTTAGTTTGGGGCTAGATGGCGCTGTGTCAAATGTCCAGCAATATTTATATTTATGTTAGGGTCAATTTATACTAGCGCAGAGCCGAAGCGCATCGAAGCGTCTATCCAAAACTGAACATAACAAATTCAACCTTAACTCCACAGCGTAACGCTCACATTACTTCTGAGATTTGAAAAAGACGCGCGCATTCTTCGGAATTCGCGCGTCTGCGCGTGACCAACGCTGATCGGTGCGCGCGCATTCTCGCGAAGTAATGTGAGCGTTACGCGGTGGAGTTAAGGTTGAATTTGTTATGTTCAGTTTTGGATAAGACGCTTCGACTCTGCGCTAGTATAAATTGACCCTTATTGTATTTGTATACAGGTGTTACAAGTATCCGGTGCCTGTGGGGTTTTACACGATGTGTTCGGTACGGAGATACCTGAGCACTTGTTCCTGGGGGGCGCGACCTCGCTGCGAGGGTTCCAGCAACGCGGGGTGGGGCCGCACAGCGACGGACTGGCCACGGGGGGCAAGGTACATACATACATACATACATACACATGTACCACCTCACTGCGAGGCTTGTAGCGACGAAGAGTGGGATATGTAAAGTATAAGCTCTAGTATATATGTAAAGTAACCTCTTTACCCCTCTTTACCATTTAGTATGAGCTTAGTATAAGATAAGAGTGTATAAGAGGGGTATGTAAAGTGTAGCGACATCTACCTATCGCTAGATGAACTACATACACATGCTACGCACTACGAGCTTCAGAGAAGATGGCGACACACAACATCAACATGTCTAGATCGCGCAAGCAGTAATTTCTGGAGCGATAGACATAATATATCCGACCAACCGACAACAACTGTCGGTCGAAAGACCACGGGCAAGTGGGCCACATGGGCCGGCCCAACTAAATAAAATAAATCGACTGTGGAGTAAAAAATACCCGAGGTACCAAATTGCAAAACCAAAGGTTCCGTGGCCGAGTTGGTAAAGGCACTCCGGCTAAAGGAGGATCGCTTGTATCAGTGCGGGTTCGAATCCCGTCGGAATTGAACATTTTGATAAAATTTTTCATTTCCTTTGGATTACTAGAAATTATAATTTGTTATTTCTTAGCTTACGGTAATCTGACATTGTTTTGCACGTGTATTACAGTTGTACTGGGCTAGCGGCCTACACGTGTACTCTCCGCTGCCGTTCCTAGCGGGGGCGGGGCGGGGGGGCAACGGGGGCGGCGGGGGCAGGGGGGGGATCGCTGACCTCTTCCGATCACATCTGTTCCTAAACGCAGGCTGTTTGGCCATACCAGGTACAATACTTATTTACTAGCAGCGCCCGGTAGTAATGTGGTGATGATGATGATGAAAAGTATCCTATAACCTTCCTCAAGAGTTTAGCTATCAAATGCAGAAATAATTTTTCAAATCCGACTGGTAGTTCCTGAGATAAGCGCGTTCAAACAAACTATAGATTTCTTGAACAAAATACACAACTTTTAAGAATTAATTTAAGTACACAAAGAATAAAATTACCGACAGCTAAATAATGGATTTAAATTATATTGTAAATCCGTTATTGTAATACGTATTATTTAGCGAAGCAAACCGACAGTGATCAATGTGTGAGTGTCAGTCTGTGTGTATGTCACGTGTGTGATTGTATGTATGTGTATATGTGCGCATGTGATTGTGTGTGTGTGTATATGTGTATATTTTCAATCTCAAATCATGTGATTTAAATGATGAATGAGATTTTATTAAGTGTTTATTTTTGTTATTTTTAATGTGTAAACTTTCATGTAACATGGATTGGATACTATCCGACATAAATGAGTTAATAATAGTTCTGTATAATTATTATATTTTGTTTGTGAGAGAAAATAAATAAATGATTTGATTTGATTTGAATAATAAAGAATGTTTGTTCTAACAGAGGAGGGCCTATCCAGCCTGGAGCGTCTCCGCGAAGTCCGCGTGTCGGGCGGCCTAGGCGTGGCCTTGCGTCTAGGCCGCGCGGCGCGCCTCGAGCTCAACTACTGCGTGCCGTTGCGGGCCTTGCGAGGGGATAGGCCGCAGCCCGGCCTGCAGTTAGGACTCGGGGCGCACTTCCTATAAACTCCTGCCAGCCTGGTACCTATCATTCTTTTAGGGCTGATTTTTCTATACCTAGAGGGCCTTGCAAGGGGACAGGCCGCAGCCCGGCCTGCAGCTAGGACTCGGGGCACACTTCCTATAAACTCCTGCCAGCCTGGTACCTATCTTTTTTTAACCGACATCAAAAACTCCTTTTTTGAAGTCGGATAGATAAATAGATAGATAACTCTTTATTGTTACCAACATTATTACGAACTTAAACTTAAATAAGTATTAATACTATACCGTGGTCTCTGCCTACCCCTGTGGGTAAGAGGTGTGATTTTTATGTATGTATGTACTATATTTCCATGAAAAATATAATGTACATAGAAGGTTCCATGTTCGGCTGTATGTTTTATTTATTAACCTCCGACGAAAAAGAAGGTTGTTATAAGTTCATCGTGTGAATCTGTGTCTGTCTGTGAGTCATAGGTCCTGAACGGATGAACCGATTTCAAACAAAGTCAGGCGCGAACACTCGACTCGAGAGTGTAATAAAATAAAGGAAAAAAACGAAAAAATAAAAAAAAGTTGAAAATTAAAGGGTGTCCCCATACATAGGTACATAGTTGACGCCAGTTAAGATAGTCCTCTGAGTTGTATGGGCGCTCATACAATTTAGAGGACTAGCTTATGTAATTATGGTGGTATAATGCGTAGGTACGGAACCCTCGGCGCACGAGTTCGACTCGCACTTGACCGCTTTTATTTTCATTTGCAGGTGCAGTGTGAGCGTTCGCAAACTGAAGTCTTCAAAATATTAATTTAATACTGCCCTATGGAGCGATGTGGCGTTCTCACGTAACGTTGCAATCAGTTTCTGTTAAAAACCGATAAATATAATGCGGGTAATAAATAGGCGAATGATACACGACAACAGCTGGGATATTTTGTTTCACACGTTAAGTCGCTAACTCGGATTCGTTCCAACAAATAGATTTTTTACGAACAACATTATAGTTATTTAGTGCAAAATTACTTTACATATTTTACAAAACAAACATGTCTATCACTTTTTTCAACCATCTACCATTTCAAAGTATTCATCGTAAAAAAACATTTTTTGTTGGAACGAATCCGAGTTAGCGACTTTACGTGTGAAACAAAATATCCCAGCATACTAGACTAATTTGTTTTGTAGCGTTTTGTCTGATTGAAAGTGATTGCAACAGTTGCTATCAATACGACCGATCTGCCATCCGCTAGCTAAAGCGCCGTTAAGTGACAAAACCATTTTTTGAGATATCGCTAAAAACGCGCCGCTTCTTTACTATCTTGCTTCGCGCTTGCCGCTTTCTTAATATCTCTAAGGCCGGCCGCATACGCACGTTTTCCGTATACGTTTTCCGAATTCGTTTTTTTTACGCAGACGTTCAATTTTAGTTCGCATGACCTGTACGCACGGTTTGTTTTCGAAATGAACGTCAAGTTTTTTTCCGTTCGGAAAAAATAAGAACGTGTGCGGCATGTAGAACAATTTGTATTGAATGCGTGCATTCCGAATTCGGAAAACGAATCAGGAAACCGAACGTATGCGGCCGGCCTAATTCGAAAACTATAAACGATAGAAACCCAGTTCAAAGACCGATCGATAGAGAATTTTAAGATTTGTAACATGGCAGCTAAAAGTGAAATTTGACCAAATGTCACTTAACGGCGTTTTAGCTAGTGGACGGCAGCGGTGCTGTGTTCGCACGACTCTTGTGTTTTCACCGCAAAATACTTGTGTTCACGTGCAGAGTGTTAATTAATTTAATTCTTAGATTTTGTTACAAAATTAATTTATTTCTTTGTTCGCGTCATCGCGTGTAATACTGACAAATAATTTTCTAACAAGTCTACTGTTTAATAAAATCTTCTATTGACATTTTTGTATGAAGAAAATACGAAATTGTAAAATTTTCAGTAAATTATGTTAATGTAATGTAAATTAGTAAGTTTAGTGTAGTTAATTAGGTAGTTCGTGGCAATAAATTGTTGAAAAATTAGTCAGTGTTATTTCTCTTATCCATTTTCAATTTTTTTGCAAAAGATGTACTCTCAAATAATAGACTATTTATATGCGTAAAACGGAACGTGCGTCAAAATGACATTGACAAAACCTGTCGGTGTAGCGACACGAACTCATCAATGATACCAGATGGGAGGGATTCCCTGCAAATTCGGGGGTATTTCGGCTTCATGGGCAATGAGAAAATTATTGACTGACTCCACGACACAGCGTAACAGGGGCTAACAGGGCGCAGAAAAATTATTACGAATTAAATTTAAATAAATAGGTAGCTTAGGTACTATTTCTACGTTGGTATATTAAGAGAAGATTTAATAACAAAATGATTAATAGAAGGCTATTTATAGACTATTGCAAACAATCTTTAGATGTTGTAATCAAGAAGATGACGCTTGGGTTTGGGTTGTTTTCTGAAAACCTGTTTTTTCGGGGGATTTCATGTTAATTTTGGGGTTAAATTCAATTAGCCATCTGGCAGCACTGCCACTAGTAGAGTGGATGTCATCATGTCAAGTCAAAAAAACAAACGTCAAATTCTGTCAAATTGTGTTCTGTGTGTTGTGTTGTGTGGACGTGTCTTTGCTTTGCGCGAAGAAAAGGGAATTGTTTGAACAAAACACCGTAGTTTTTCGATTATTTTAACTCAAAACGTACGAAAAACCTTCCAAAGCCATTACCTACTACCAACCTGAGTCCGTTCGTTCAACACAGGAAATAGTAATAAAACAACTAGTCATAGTATTCGGTAAACTAAAAACTTTGAAGAGTTGTAAACAAAGGTTTTAAGAATACGATGCGTGTGGGGTGTGTGTAGCTGTGTGCATGTGGGGCTTCCGCGGGAGAGTTGTGAAGAGACTCCGACGACGACTGAAGATGAGCGGCGTCAGCAGAGACGCGCCGCTCGGCATACAACTACTGCAGAAGATAAGCAGCAAATGTTGTCCACGGCTGCAAATAAACAGGCTACGATGGTAAACATTATTTAATTATTTATTTATTTCATTTTTAGAGTCATAGGAAAACTTACAGCTAGGTAGAAACCACATGGATTAGAGAATTTATAAAACACTAGCTGGCGTCCGCGGCTTCGCCCTCGTGACTACTATTTTGTTTATCCCACGAGAACCGTGAATTTTTTTGGGATAAAAAGTAGCCTATGTCCTATTCCCGGTCATTCCTGAACCGATTTGGCTGAAATTTGAAACAGATAAACTGTTTCAAATTTCAGCCAAATCGGTTCAGTGGTTTTCGAGTTATAGAAGAACATACATACATCCCTCCAAACATTTAAACATCCAAACTTTCGCATTTATAATATTAGTGTGAAGTGTGAAGCGCAATAAAATTAATCACACTCACACTGAGTGTGATTAATTTTATTGTGCACATTCAACAGGTTGTATGGGAGTAATAATAAATATAAAGACTGGCAAATGGTGGCTTTGGAGCTTGATGAGTGGAGGTTAAAGGGGGAGACTTTTGCCCAGCTGTAGAAAATTATAGAAAAAAAAAGACAATTTCTACGCAAGTTAGACAATAGTATCTATCAGTCATCCACCAATCAAATTGACTACGCGAGTAAGTAAGACAATAGTTTATCTATTGGTCATACACTGATCAAATCAACGCAGAAAATGACACCTATGACATATATTATGATTATGATGTGTATCTGAATACCCCTGTAAAAAGTTTTTTATCGAATAAAGAAACAAACTCTTCTGCTTTTGAAATTATTGTGTTGCTGAAACCAGGTGCTGTCACTATATCCTACTAAGTACCCCAGCGCAGCTAATATACATAGGTATAAAGCCAAATCGCTCATGTTACAAAATGCTAACTAAACAAAAAGGAAGTCAAAAGTCTATGTATAAAAAACTTAATTAAGTGTGTCGTGTCAGGGATATCAAGTAACATAGAGTTAATGTACCATCTGGTGATGACTCAGTGCTAACACAGAATAAATAGGTAATCAATTGTGTAGCCATTGTACTGAACTTATGTAAATGTTAAAATAGTAAGTTTGCATGCTAATTTGAGCCTTAGCTTAGTAACTTTATGTTGTATACTTTCTCTTTGTAAAAAATAATGCTATTATTATTAAAATGATGATTAGAATGCAATGATCACATTGATGATCATGACTGTATTCCCAAGGTGTGGTAGACTTATTCTTTCAGATTTTTAGTCATTTCTAGATGGTTTGAAGATGTCTAAGGAGGTAGTCAGAGGTATGTCCAAATACATTTTGGTACATGCCCACATTTTGCAGAAGGTACCATTCCATACGTGACAGGTTGCAAGCCCATTGACGCTATTAGAAAGCTAACTGGTTTCCTCACGATGTTTTCCTTCACCGTTTTTTTTCGAAATCGATTGCTTCACGGCCAGGTTCGAACCTGCGACCTTTAGATCGAAAGTCGAGGCGCTAACCCACTCGGCCAGCATGTGCCAAATCTTCATTGTTGAAAAGTTATTGTCACTTATGGTGACCGCACACCTATCCGCGCCGAATCGAATTCTAGAATTCTTTAGGTATATGAAATCGTATGAAACATCGCACAACTGCCCGCGATCGATTCGACCGAATCTGGCGGTACTTCGGGAATTCGGCGCGCATAGGTGTGCGCTCAGTCCTAGTATCATTAATCTTCAAACATCACTATGAATAATTTAAGTTTATTAGAGAAAAAACAAGTTTTCGTACCAACTAATCAACAGTCGTCTCGGTGTACCTATCTGTCGGCATTTGAATGTGTGATAAGATAACACTAAATTAAATACTATAGTAATTTATTTTTCACGAAATTATCTAACTTCCTACTTTATTAATGTAAAACGTTTGTAATTGACATGGCTTTCGAATGTTTCTACACACTATACCCAAGCTCTGCTTACTTTGGGCTAGGTTCTAGATTCTAGGCAAGCAGAGCTTGTGTATAGTGATGCTAGGCTAGATGCTAGCTAGATGATGCTGTGTGAAATGTCCAGTCCAGCATTATTTATTTACTAGCAGCGCCCTCGCGGCGTTGCCCCCGTAGTGATGGTATACGGTGATGATGATGAAAGGTAGCCTATAACCTTCCTCAAGAGTTTAGCTATCAATATGCAGAATTTTTTTTTTAAATCCGACTGGTACCTAGTTCCTGAGATTAGCGCGTTCAAACAAACAAACTTTTCTGCTTTATATTTTGGAATATATTTATTTATATTCTTTTCCTGAGATAAGAATTTTGTTGGCCGAATTTGTTAGTATCTCTCTTTTCGATCCGTACCTAGGCCGTGGGTTCGAATCCTGGCCGTACATCAATGGATTTTTTGTTTTGAAAAATTTATATGCGCATTACGAGCACTAAACGGTGAAGGAAAATATCGTGAGGCCCTTGGCTTAGTCAGCTACACACGTATTGTCCATGTCTTTCCTGTGCATATGGCCGGTTAAACTGAGAGGATGGTGTAGGTCTACAAGCCTACTCCATCTCAACAATGTCCCAGACACTACTGTCCCGTTAAGTTTAGGCATAGATTGCCTCCTGACACTGTATAAATCATCTAGTAAACAAAGCCCTAAGTTTTTCCTAAAAATACAATGATTTTTCAGTTACCAAGCGAGCGTGCTAGTGCTGACTTACCTAACATACATGACGTATCACCTGACGCGCAAGCCCATCTCTGTGGTGAAGAGTGTGTTACATCAGAACTGCTCACTACTGCCGCCGCCGCCCGAGCCGCCCGCAGACGACCAGTGGTGCAACTGGCCGCCTTTCAGTGAGTAGCAAGTAGTGAGTAGCGACTGACAGAGAGTAGCTAGTAGTGAGTAGCGACTGACAGAGAGTAGCTAGTATGGAGTAGCGCCTGACAGAGAGTAGCGATCAGTGAGTAGCTAGTAGTGAGTAGTGCCTGACAATGAGTTTCATACTTTCAGTGATAAGTGAGTAGTGACGGGCTTTAAGTAGTGTCTGAGTTTTAGTGGGTAACGTCTAACTTTTAGGTAGTAGTAACTGCCCCCTGATTGTGCAACTTTGACAGCAATCAAAAATGATTTCAAACTGTCAAATATGATAGTGAACGAGTCGTAGTATCTTTTGTCGCGTTCGATCTCGTTGAGATGAGAGTGACAGGGCTACTTGCGTGGTCGCTTTGAGATCAATTTTGGTTGCTATCAAAGTTACGCAATCAGGGGGCTGGTCTTTGTTAGTAGCGACTGGCTTTAAGTGAATAGCTACTGGTAGAAGCTATAAATTAATTAGTAGTATTGGTCTCCTTTCAGTGTGTAGTTACTGACTTTTAATGAGTATCGACCTCATTTAGTGACGCCTTTCAGTGAGTAGCGATTGATTCATAGTGAGTAGCTATAGATAGTGAAAGAGTAGTAACCACTTTTCAGTGCCAAAATATACCATTTCTTAGTCCCAAGCCTTATTTTTATGTCCTTTCTCTCTCTTTAATTGTTTATCTCTCATTTCCTCACGTTGAAGCATTACTTTGTGCACAGACACATCTGACGCCAACACACTGCTGGGCGCTTTAGATTCTGCGTTCCTGTTCTCGTATGCAGCGGCCATGTTTGTATCTGGTGAGTTTTTACACTTACCCTCTTAATTATGAAAGATGTTTCAAGTTGAACACCGGTTAAACAACGTCCTGTCTCTATTCGTCGCTATCCACAAATAAAGACAGGACGTTGTTTAACCATTGTTCAACTTTAAACATCTTGCATAAGTAAGACCCTTAATTTGTAAGTATATAAGCTAGTAGCTATATGCAGGGCTGAAAAGTCCTTTAAAGCAGAATTACAAAGGAATTGAATTGTAATGCCGTCTCTTTTCATAGACAGAGTGACAAGAACGGCATAATTGAAATTCCTATTGTTTATTCTGCTATTTTTGATTCATGATCAAACTTTTGAGGTATTTAAAATTTTATAACGGCCTTTTTAGCTGCTGTATTGACGGATACTCTATGCTGCCTAAAGGCCTCCGTCATGGCTTAACGATTCAAAAGCCGGGACCGACAATTTAAATGCCGTCCGAAGCACCCTAAGATCAAAACCGAGTAATGTTGGAAGAATATTTACATCCTCATACAAAACTGGAAATGTAATCGGTAATGTGCAAAGAACAAATATTTCAAAATACATTACCCGGTTCTGTGCGAAGAATATTTTTTCCTTGTACATTGCTGGTAATGTACTAGTAACAAGGGATGTTTGCCCCTCCAGGCATGGTGGCCGAGCGTGTTGACCTGCGATATTTCCTCTCCATCGGAATGCTGCTGTCAGCCATATTCTGCTATTTATTCGGACTGGCTTACACATACAGCATACACCACATCTCTTACTATATTCTTGTGCAGGTGAGACAACGATTCATATGTAAAAACACGTTAATTGTTTATAAGTTTGTTTCAATTGTTTTTATAATTAGGCTAATCAATAAATAAAACAAATACTTTTCCTATGAGAGGAAAGGTAAATTTTTTTATTCTCTCAATTGGAATCCTATGCTGGGATTCCAGACACAAGAAAATAAATTATGTTTCGTGCGGAATCCACGTCACATAAACATAATAGATAAGATAAGTCCCAGCAGCGCTCTCCTGGCGTTGCCCCCGTGGTGATGGTATATGGTGATGATGATGAAAAGTATCCTACAACCTTTAGCTATCAAATGCAGAAATCGTTTTTCAAATCGGCCTGGTAATTCCTGAGATTAGGGCGTTCAAACAAACTCTTCCTCTTTTTATATTGGTATAGAATTTATAGATTGATCTCGAAATATCCCTAAAGCGTGTTCTAGACGGTTTGAAACTACAGCTTCTACCAAGGTGACCTTCGCACTTTCTACCAATGGCGTCATCGAAATTTACTGTCAACCAATGGCGTCTGTAGCGAAATTTACTGTCAACCAATGTCATGCGAAATTCTAGCAAGGTCACCTTGGTAGTTTGGTTGGCTGTGGTTTCAAACCGTGTAGAACACGCATAACTGTAATTGACCTTTGACCTTCACCTTGCCCCTGACCTTGCCCTCAGGCGGGCGCGGGCATAGCGCAGACGAGCGGGTGGCCGGGCACCGTCGCCACGGTGGGCAAGTGGTTCGGGAAGTCTAAGAAAGGACTCATCTTCGGGATATGGAACTCACATACCTCGCTCGGAAATATACTTGGTGAGTGTTATAGAACAAATATGATGTGATTATAATGAATTTAATGCGATGAGATATATTTATTATATCAATGTGATGATGATGAATAAAGTGAATCAAATGAATGGAAGAATGAGATGAAGATAGACGAAATTATGAAATGAACGAAATGAAAGAGTAAACATAATTGAAAGAGGTGAACTGCGGGGCTAAAAAGGCATTCAAAGTGGTCATAGCGGTCCTACTGAATAAATGATATTTGAATTTTTAATTTTGCTATAGCTCAGTCTATGAAAAGACGGCATATTCATATTGTGATTCTGCTATAACGGCCTTTTTAACCCCGCAGATTAAACGAAATGAAAGTGTTAAAAAATTGAACAAAATTTAGTATGGGGGATGCTTGAGTTACCTAAGTATTTGAATAATGACTTGTAACCTACCTATCTTAGTGTTCGTTTTCCATTGTACCTCCGTCTGTGTGTGTTGTTTCCAAATAAATGTTTATCTATCGATCTATCTAATATTAATAGTTTTTAATATTAATTATTCTGTAGGTATATTTATTTAGACATAGACATAGACACATCATTTATTTGCTGCTAAACACACAAAATACACAGTGAAACGTAATAATTATGACAAAAAGTCAAAGTAAATTTAACTATTTATATTGTTTGTGAGAGAAATAAATAGACGCGTTTTACCTACCAATAAAACGCATATTATTACTTACCTTATTCGAACCTTATTAATTTGAGATAGGCACTTCCGTTTCCCGCCTTGCATTTCCTTTTTCTAATGAATTTACCATTGACTTCCGGCTGCTTCCGGTACATACGTCACTTCCACCAGGCAGGGTGGCGTGCGATTTTATCGACGACATCTTTATTCCTCATTGCGAGTCGAAAATCACCAGGCAGAGATTAAAGTATAAGGTTCGAATAAGGTAAGTAATAATATGCGTTTTATTGGTAGGTAAAACGCGTCTATTATTGACTTGACCGTTATTCGAACCTTATTAATTTGAGACCTGTTTGTTATCGCCTGGTGGTGGAAGTGACGCCAATGTGAGAGGCATAATAACATGTAATAAAGAATATTGAATTTTAACTCAAAAGTAATAAACCTGAACTTTAGTTCGTAGTTTAGGTAGGATATACCTACCAGAAGCCTCAAAATAAAAGCTGAGCCAGAAGCAAAGTACTTTACAGCAAGGATATCAAAAGAAATTATTGTTACTTAATAAAAAATATTGAACTATCTACCAATCAATATAGGTAGATGTAAATCAAATCGTTTCACATACTTAATTACCAAAATATTACTAGAACTTGCAGCTAGAACTGATTGCTTTACAAAAAGTATTAATTTTCCTTTAAAAGTATTTTTGGAAATTTCTAGGAAAAAAAGTAGCTTCTGTTTTCCACCCGTACGGGGACGAAGCGTGAATTTATGTAAGTACTAATACCTAATTATAATTGTGTGGAAGCATTTTTACATTTCTAAGGAAAATCTCTAACCAATAACTGTTATAGTTCAAAGTGGTGTAGCGATATACTTTCGTTTCTATCGCTTTTATATACTTAACTCTTATTTCAACTATTCTGCAGAAAAACGAGTAAACTATGACTTTTTAGCAGATATTCTGTAGTCGCAGAACAAAAGATGAAGCAAACAAAAATATTGGACCCAATTCTGTATGTTTGAAACAGTGTCGAGCCCGATTGTACAAACTATCTTTGACCCGTAGGCAGGCCTGAGGGTGATCCGAATTTCACACTTTTACCTATATAATGTTCAGCATTCGTTTAACTTTCGACCAGAAAGCACAAGGAACAAGGTCACAAAACGGTAGGTATACCTAGGTATCTCTATTTGCATTTGAACTCTAAATGAATAATTCTTAAATTGTAACGCAATGCCTATACGAGGGCATTGAACAAATTATTTATTATTGAAAATAGTAGGTAGTTTCTTAATAAATATCTAGTAGATCCTATCGCGGCTTTACTTAAGGCCAAAGGCTTCATGTTGAAGCAAACAGATTTAAAACCGAATGTTTTGTTTGAGCTCATTTGACACGATGAATGAATGAATAATACATTAAGAAGCTAGACTTATATTTATACTTGCTTTGTTCTAATAGATCTAAACATTTGGATTGAAGAATTGGTTTTGTAGGTACTTACACCAAAAAATGTACTTATTCTTTCAGTAATATCTTGCATTTGCAGATTCATGCAAGAAAATTATTTGCACTTAGATAAATCGTGAACCAAAGGAAAATTTCAAAATAATGTAACCACCTTGTTACCTTTCAGATAAAGTGGATCAATATGATATTTTAAGATCAAATGAGCCATATAAGGAGCAGAGAAGAACGTCATTCTTACGGTAGATTCACCTGGCTGCCATTTCAGTACTTTAACTCATTTGTTCAGTTACACATTTGCGCAACCTGACGGAGACATAGACTGCACTTTTTCGAAGCAGCACGGCAGCTTCGTCGATACGTCTAACTTAGCATAAACGTTGCAAGAAATCGGACAAAAATAATGAATTTAGAGAAATTGACGGATTGAAATTGACGAATTGAAAAGCAGCTGCTAGTAGTCGGTTGAGGTCAGCTCACCAATAAACACCATGCACAACTGTACTTACATTATTAGAAAGGATGGAGGGTACCCACATGTGAGAGGGGGCCACATTCGACCAAACGCGTCGTGAATAAATGCTCAGTAATAGTTTACACTGCAACGTAAACATTATTACTACTTATACTTATCTACTTACATACAGGCAAACAGTATTGATACCTACTTCATCTAGTAAATTCTTTGTGCATTTGGTCAACACGTGCCGATCTGAATGAATGAATCGAAACCTCGGCAGAGAACCGGCTAAGCTATGGGTCTGGTGCCTAACAATAAACTTGGATGCTACGTATGTATAGGGCCGAAAAACTTTGCATTTCTGTGGACTACACACAACTAACTTATAATGTTACTCTATTTCCGGACGGATTTCAAGAATGCATTACGTAAGCAGAGAACTAGAGACTATGCCACACAACAGAACAGTGAATTTTACAAGGTTTAGGAGTCCGACAAGGCTTTGGAATCCCTTTTGATAAATGTTCGCTCGTAGGATGTGTGAAAACATGTGTAAAGACCAACCTGCACACTCAGCACAAAGGGCATTGTGCATACCAAGTAGATACCTACTTTTAATCTATACTTATAATAAGAATGAAGTCTAAGGCCAAACTTATAAGTATTCAATTAAGTGAAGTCAGTTTTTGATCTATATAACCCTAGAGCCTTAAAACACTTCGTAAGCGCGATCTAGAGCGCAAAAAGTGCTGTAATCTGTGACTTTAGTTCTCTGTTCGCTGTTCGCGCTGATCTCAGAAATGGCTTATCCGAATTGGATGCAATTTTCACTGATGTATTGTGGTAAGTCTGGACCTTTTATTAGTGTTAGTTTTATCAAAATCCGTTCACAAATAAAAAAGATATGTCCATTTAAAGAATGTACTGTGACTTTAGTAAAAAAATAATATAAAAAAAGGATGTATCTTTTTTATTTGTGAACGGATTTTGATGAAACTAACACTAAAAAATGACCCAGGCTTACCACAATACAACAGTGAAAACTGCATAAAAATTGGTAAAGTCATTTCTGAGATGAGTCATATTATATTACCCAGCATAGTTCTGTTCTGAACTAAAGTCCCACAGTTACCCAGCATATCCAAGTTACAATGAACTTTTTGCATGAGTTTCAATATTATTAAAAAACTCTTATCACAAGTAAGTAATTAAATACGACAACTTCAATCATTAAATTTAAAGTTTTTTCGAGAACAAAGGACATAGAGACATCTATTGGAGCTAGCTGAAACCAAATTGTGATATCTGGTTCCCATAGTAGCTACAAGCTTTGCTTAGTTTAGGGCTAGATGGCGCTGTGTGTCTCCAAAAAAAATATTAATAAAAAATTAAAAAACCCGGTGATCTGAAAAGTTGGAAATAATCTATACTTATCTTTATCTTTTATCTATACTAATATAATAAAGCGGAAGAGTTTGTTTGATTGTTTGATCGCGCTAATCTCTGGACGTACCAGTTGGATTTGAAAAAAAATCAAAACTAGATGGCGGGACTAAAAATGACCATTTTCTGAATCGCGCTGATGAAAACACGCGGCAGTCACTTACTTATTAGTCTACGCGTGATCTAAAACGTTTTTTTAATTAAACCGACTTCAAAATAAAGGAGGTACTCGATTATTTATTACTCGAAGATGCCTGGACCGATTTGGAACATTATTTTTTTGATTGAAAGGTGGTGTCTTGGTCAGATCAGGTCAGGATCTGATAATGGAATCCTGGAGCTGTTCTACAGAACCCCTCAGTAAATAGGCCGATTGAGTTGAAACTCGGCAAACCTGTCAAGTTTCAACTAGGTACTATGTAATAATATGGTGACAGTGAGCTGATCTGAGGATGGAGTCAGGAGCTGTTCAACATAACTCCTCAGTAAATATGCCGATTGATTTGAAACTCGGAACTCAGCATATCTGTCAAGTTTCCAATATAATGTAATGATATGGTGACATCGAAATGAAGGGGAAGGGGGAGAGGGGGAGGAGGAGATGGGGACGGGGACGGGGACGGGACGGGACGGGACGGGACGGGACGGGACGGGACGGGACGGGACGGGACGGGACGGGACGGGACGGGACGGGACGGGACGGGACGGGACGGGACGGGGATACATGACACAAACTTATTTAATTTAAAATCCAAAAAAATCTGTTTATGTACAGAATATAAAACCAAACACTTTTTTACTTCACTTCACGTGGCATTGCAACGCATGCCGGGTACAGCTAGTTAATAATAAATTTAGTTCAAAACTCACTTCGGCAACAGCAGTCTTATTATTATCATTTCCCAGTCTAATCACATAGCAATTATCATGGTATATTATATGTAATGATCAGCAATCTACCCTTACGTGAGTAGATATAAAGGAATTCTATAAGTTACACTGAACTTAAAATATCTCCTAACGCTTTGATAATAAAGTTGATCATCGTAATAAAATAGTAAGCTACTAATAGTAACGCTTAGGTACAGTTGCATGCACCAAGAAACAACATACATTCAAGGCATGAAGGTACACTCAAAAAATTTTAAAACCTCGTTGTAGGAACCAATAAAAATATTTTAGATCTTCGACGGTTAATACTAATGATAATGAAATTAGTGGATGGTTAGATATTTGTTGTGTACCTAGGTACTTGAATACTTTCGTCTAAGTTTTAAAAAAGAATATGGAATGAATAAATCTTAGTGGCAGGTGACTGTACCTGAGACTAGACTGCAAGGTCATAGTCCCTCAGTTAAAGAAGGTATCAGAGCAATATTCATTGAAATTTACGGTCATCATTACGCAACTGGGTTCCGCAAAATTTAAAAAGGTCGACCCATTTAACAAGGGAGATTCTCTTCTCTTAACCAGCAAATTAAACGCCAGGAAACTTGGGAGCTGAGCGTACCATTGGATAACACCATTGTCGAACGTTAATTTCGAAGCATTTGGAAACTCGGTCTGTCGTTACTTTAAGAGTAAGATTCCGGCAGGGTATGCGATACCCACATAAGGTCTTGAGTAGGTATAAGACCCGGTGCTTGGGCGCAAAGCAGGCCTGTTCTAAATGTCATGTCAATACTTACGGGATTTATTTCTTCTTACTATCGATCGATGAGCGGTTAGGTCACATGCCTCAATCACAGCCCCTGTTTGGGTTGATTTTGTGAGTCGAGCTTGTCGACCGAGCGACGTAAGGAGTGCCACATGAGGGCACAGTCGCGACAAATCAGCTTAACACCAGCCATTTAATTTATCAGCATTACAACACAAGAACCTATGTCGAAAACTCTGCGAGGGTTTCTTTTAATTTGCGTGCTCCTGCGCATAGACGCGAGGGCACAGTCGCTATAGACTAGTTTTGCAACAGTCATCTGATTCAAAGAGGCTATGTCGAAAACCCTGGGGTTTCTTTTAATTTAAGTACTCTTGCGAGTAGACGCGCGGGCACAGCCGCTATAGACTAGTTTTGCAACAGTCATGTGATTCAAAGAGGCTATGTCGAAAACCTTGGGGTTTCTTTTAGTTTAAGTACTCTTGCGAGTAGACGCGCGGGCACAGCCGCTATAGACTAGTTTTGCAACAGTCATGTGATTCAAAGAGGCTATGTCGAAAACCCTGGGGTTTCTTTTAATTTACGTAGGTACTCTTGCGAGTAGACGCGCGGGCACAGCCACTATAGACTAGTTTTGCAACAGTCATGCGTCTGTTAATTGACATGCTCCTGCGAGGAGACGCTCGTTTTTTAATAGTCTTAACCTGCGAGGAAGAGGTTAGTGGCCACACGTTTGAGGCCGCACGCTTTCGGCTTCTTCCCAATGAAAAGCCAGCTCGTGCAAAAAGGTACCTGTGTTGCGAGTGTCGCCCTGACAAGTGAATCTATGGGATGTTTTATCTCGCATAACGTTACCATGCTCAAACTCATTCAAAATTAATTTTATCACAAAGGTGACAACCTTACTTCTTTGAATTTTCGCTCAGGACCACACCCACAATAAAAGAATATTATTAAGAATCTGAATTAGCAAACACGATTGTACAAAGAACTTCAACTTGGTCGACTTTTTCAGAGCCAGGAACTTCTAATGCCCAGAGACACAACTCCTTTTACAAAAAAATGTTACGACCAGTTGAGTCATTTATCCAGCCTCATGTTCAACGAAATTTTATGTTCGCCATAATAGGTAGATTAATGACAGAAACATTTATAGGTTAGGTACTCACGTGATCCTTTTCGACATTTCGAACTTTATGGGACAGATAACAAAATATAAATAATTATACGTTAGCGGTGTTTATATTTGCCCCCCCCCTTGTTTTACTCGCTGACCGCGTCGTTATAGAGAGCATATGGGAGAACTGTCCCTGTCACTGCACTATACATTATAATATAACTCACATATTTGCAGAAATTACCGCTTTATAATACTGGAAAGCTAAGAGCTTATACTAAGATCTTACGAAAATAAATTTACATACATACATACATACATAAAATCACGCCTCTTTCCCACAGGGGTAGGCAGAGACCACGGATTTCCACTTGCTACGATCCTGACACACCTCTTTAAAATAAAATTATTTTTAAATAATCAAATTTAAAATCGAACGGTAAACCGTTAAATATCTAAAAATCATAAAAAAGCAAAAAGCCATTAAATCGTTTCATAATTGCATTATTGGAAATACAGGGTATATTTTATAACCTTTTGTATATCCAGACACTGCCCTTACAATAAATTAAACTGCCACGGTCAGATAATCTCGGTACAATACCGACTGGCCCGTGGCAGAAAAACATAATAGGCAAATATAGCAATTAATTATTATGATTTGAGATTATATTGTGGGTACTTGACATCCTACACATTGAAAGGTATTCGCAAATCCAGATAGTCTCGGTTCTATACCGACTGGCTCAAGCGAAAAACAATTCAACGAAGTAAGTATAACAAAATTACCCACAATTTTTTAAGAAGTGTTCACACAATCGGATGGTCTCGGAACAATTCCGACCGAATCATGCTAACAAATCTTTATAATAAACTCAAAACATAGCTATGATTTACGAATAGTTTTCTGCTTTTTTGAACAGGAATATTAATTTCTAAAAGAAAATAAAATAATTACTTACAGTTTGGAACAAACTCACTCTTAACACTAGAAATATGCAATCTGTCTGCAATTTCCATAAAACGCAATATTAATTTTTTAAATTATTCAAAATTCAAAAGAAAAAAATAACTTCTTCAAGACGTGGTTGCACCTGGCAAGACACGTCCGCACTCGGCGGGGAATAAAACGCCAATGAGGAATAAAGATGTCGTCGATAAAATCGCACGCCACCCTGCCTGGTGGAAGTGACGTATGTACCGGAAGCAGCCGGAAGTCAATGGTAAATTCATTAGAAAAAGGAAATGCAAGGCGGGAAACGGAAGTGCCTATCTCAAATTAATAAGGTTCGAATAACGGTCAAGTCAATAATATATGATTTGATTTGATTTGATCTGATCTATCTATCTAACGAGTGATATCCTCATAGGTACTCTAATGGCGGCGAAGTTCGTTGATTCCGACTGGTCCCTCTCGTTCGTATACCCCGCTCTGGTGATGGGGGCCGGGGCCGGCCTCGTGTGGCTGCTGCTGGTGCCCGACCCCGCCGCCGTGGGGCTCGCGCCGGGGGGGACGGTGAGTAGAGGGGGGGGGGCAGTGAGTAGCTGGGGGGGGGCAGTGAGTAGCTGGGGGGGCAGTGAGTAGCTGGGAGGGGGGTGGTGAGTAGCTGTGGGGGGAGTGAGTAGCTAGTGGGGTGGGGGGGGGGGGGTGAGTAGCTAGTGAGAGGGGGGTCTGGGCGGTGAGTAGCTAGTGCGGGGAAGACGGTGAGTAGCTAGTGTGAGGGGGCCGGCCGGTGTGTAGCTGGTGTGGGGGGTGGTGAGTAGCTAGTGAGGACCGCCTGAGTAGATAGTGTGAAGGGGCCGGGTGGTGAGTAGCTAGTGCGGGGGGTGGCGAGGTGAGTAGAGTGCGAGGGCCGGCCGGTGAGTAGCTATTGCGGAAGGACGGTGAGTAGCTAGTGTAAGGGGCCGGGGAGTAGCTAGTGCCAGGAGGGCTGGCCAGTGAGTAGCTATTGAGGGCCAGCCGGTGAATAGCTAGTGCGGGGGGTGGTGAGTAGTTAGTGCGGAGGGTGGTGAGTAATCAGTGTGAGGGGACCGGGTGGTGAGTAGCTAGTACTGGGGGGACGGTGTTTCGAAGTGGTACACTCAGTGATCTTAATGAATAAATGATTTTGACTTTTGGTGAGTAACTAGTGCGGGGGGACGTAGAATCACCTAGCTCGTAACACGTTTCAAAGTGATCCTAGTGATCCTACTGAATAAATGATATTTAAATTTTGAAAAACTAACTACGTGAGAAACATTGTGTTACTCTTCAAATAAAAGTTAAAGAATTTACCTTTTCCCTCTTCATAACAATTTCAATGTTAAAATTGTCTTACCGAACACAAGAGAAATTAAATTTTTAAAAAGACACACCCAATCAACCTAACCTCATTTATTTTAAATGATTACAATTAAATCTACCGCCAATAATGGCAACTAAAACAACAAGATAACTCGACTATGTAAACTATAACTATGTATCAATTACATAACCCTTTATGTACTAAATAAACTAAAACGTCCGTCCCAACCAAACGCCACGCGCCAAATGAGAACGAGTGCCGCTCGTAGCCGCCTTTTATAGAGCTGCGCTCGGGTCTGACTCATTGGTAGGAGGATTTGGTAAAACGGCCGTTCCTGGCAGCGATACGTCCTCGATCGCATCTTCAAGGCAAGGCAAGGCTTCATCGACCATTGGTTCATCATCTGTGAAAAATGAACAGATCTCAATCATTTATCCAACGGTTGATAATGTTACAATCTGAAGTCCACAGCCATGAATGCAAAACAAAACCGAGATAGGCCTATAAGTCATTATGAAAGCAAGCGTGCACTCAAGCTTTCACAAAAAACAGCCTTTAAAAGCTAAGCCAATATTGTTGAAGCGACTTCAGTTTGTAACACAAAAGAACATAAAAAGGTGTAGGTAGGTACATTGGTAATGCATTGCTAATAATTGAATTTCGAACTTCAATCATCAGCAATACATTAGATAGGTGGAAAATAACATGAAAGCATGAGATTTTCGTGACATAACCCACATCGATTATTACCATTTCACAAGACTACTGTAATGCGAAATAGGCGACATAACCTACTAGAGTTATTCACATTCATGAAACTTCAGTAACATAGCTTGGGCCATTTACGTTTCATGAGACAAGGGTGACATGACATAGGTCATTCACAGGGTAACATAGAACACATTAGTAATTCACCCCTTACCTGAGCGAGTGACTTATCCAATGCTTTCTACTTACAGGGGTGACATAGCTTTGGCCATTCACGGGTAACATAGAACACATTCGCAATTCACCCATCATTTGAATGAGTGACTTAACCAATGCTATCTACTTACAAAAATAAGTGACATAGCTTACACCATTCACAAGTGACATAGAACACGTTAGACCTTCCATACCCTTGTAAAAGAGTGATAAATCCAACGATATCTATTCACAAAAAGACTCACCACCCACGAAAAAGGCAGAACAGGTCTCGGGTGTCCATTCACCGCGCCACAGCACCATGTGTTCAGCAGCTGCTTCAGTCTGTTTGCCATAAGACCCTGCAAGCAGCTCCAACTTGTATCTATTATGTGGCAGGACGCGCAGTACCTTGTATGGGCCACGCATTCCAGAATCTAACTTTCCGGTACTTTGAGAAGCCTTGTTGACAAACACAGAATCACCAACTGCGAAGGTGCGTGGTTGTCTTCTGCCATCATTCACGTATGCATCTTGTCGATGTTGGTTGGCAGCAAGTAGATCTGAAGCTCGTTGTCTTCTCAAAGTCAGAAGGGCCTCTCGATTGGGATGTGAGTTTTCGAGTGCGACGTCTCGAACCAATGATCTGATGACCGGTGTCGCTGCATCGATACCTACCAACAACTGAAGTGGTGAAGTTTGTATGGTAGCTTGCCTGGTAATGTTTAAAGTTAACTGTACCTTCCATAACACATTAGACCACTCGGAACCTTTGTTACCTACCTCAATGCGTAACATATTGAGGACAGTCCTGCAGTACCTTTCTACTTGGCCATTCTCACGATGCATGCCGGGCGTGATAAAATGTAATGAACAACCAAGTTCAGTTGTCCATTCTTGAAACGCAGCACTCTCGAACATTCTGCCGCGATCACACACGACCGTACTTGGTGTACCAAATAAAGATACGGCGTTGGAAAATACCCGTTTAAGCTCATCGGAGTCCTGCCTATATAAAGGGTACAGCAGACAATACTTGGAAAACGAGTCTACCAGTATGAGGATGTATTTAAAGCCATTAGATTCGGGAAGTGGTCCAAGAGCGTCAACATGAACTGTGGTGAAAGGAGTATCTGGTTTTGTCCAGGACTCTATAGGTAGCAGTGGGGCCCTAGGTACCTTCTTATGTGATAGGCAAATAAGACAGTGACTTATGTATTTCCTCACGAACTGCCGTAAGCCAGGAAACCAAAAATGTCGTAGTATCAAATCCGTAGTCCTGTCAGTACCTATGTGATCATGATCATCATGGAACACTCTGAGTAAACTGAGCCTGTGACCCTTAGGAATAAAACACAAGGATCGCGGTTCCTCGCCAGTCGGAGTATAGTTATAGTACAACAAGTTATTTTTAATCATATATCTAGATGTATCAATTTGACCATCCCTTACCTTAGACATTAGGTCTTGGGTTTCAGCATCTGCAGTTTGAGCGATCTTTGCCCAGTTATTTGGATTACGTATGTGTGCCACGTTCACAGGAGGATGCCGGCTCAAAAAGTCAGCGTGTTGCATTAAACAACCTTTCCTGTACTCCAAAGTGAATTGAAAATCCTGTAGGTAAACCCACCAGCGCGCGACTCGAGGTAACAGATCTTTCTTCCGCTCCGTAAGCTTTAAGGAATTGCAGTCCGTCACTATTTTGAATCGGATTCCGATTAAATAATGACGGAAATGCTGAAGCGCTCGTACGACTGCTAAAGTCTCTAATTCATAGCTATGGTACCTCGATTCCGCGCCCTGTGTGGATTTACTGAAATAACCTATGACACGTTTTTTCTTACCAGCATGCTCCTGCAAAAGAACGGCGCCAAATCCTATAGCACTGGCGTCAGTGTGCAGTTCAGTCGGTAACTGGGGGTCAAAGATCGCTAAAACTGGTTCAGTAGTCAAGCAATGTAAAATGTAACTTCGGGCAGCATCTTGTTCGGAGCCCCAAATGAAGGGTTCGCCCTTCCTGAGCAGCTTGGCTATACATGCAGTCTTAGAGGCGTATCCTGCAATATAACGCCGAAAATAGCCTGCAAGCCCCAGGAACTGGCGCACCCCCCTTACATTAGTGGGTTTAGGTGATTTAATGAGAGAGTCCACTTTAACTGGGCTCGGCCGTACCTGACCATGTCCAATCAACCGTCCTAGGTATTCTATCTCTGTATCCAAAAAGGTACATTTCTTAAGGTTTATTGAGAAACCTGCATCAGAGAGAACCTGTAATACATCACGCAATGTGCTTAAACCTTCCTCGACAGTGTTGGACATGATCAATACGTCGTCAATATACGTTAGAACTTTACCAGCGTCTATAAGTCGTTTCAATGTTTTGGTTATAACCCGCTGATAGACGATCGGGGCATTGGCAAGACCATACGGCATTTTAAGGTACTCATAGTGGCCCTCAGGTGTCACAAAAGCGGTTTTACTGATGGATTCATCGTCCTTTAAAGGTAACTGATGGAATCCTGTGGCCATATCTAAACTTGTAAACATTTTGAACCTACCTAACTTGTCAATGTGATCGTCTATCAGTGGTAAAGGAAACCTTTCCTTCACGGTTATTGCATTAAGGGCTCGGTAATCAACGCACATCCTATCACTCCCGTCTTTCTTTTTGACGAGAATGATAGGGCTTGCGTATTCCGATTGTGACTCACGAATAATCCCTTTACTAAGTAAGTCATTGACTATCTGTCGGACCCTATCTTTTTCATCTACAGAAAGTTTGTAAGGACGATGGCTTACCGGTGTGTCAGAGGTTAGTTTTATTTCCATACATCCTGTGTTCACAGTGGAAGTGGCGGTTCCAGTAATAAATGAACCAGAAAACTCCCGTATGATGTTTAAAAGGCGTTCCCTATCTTCACCTACCAAAGGAGTTTTGATATTATCAACTTCCACTGTAGACACATGATGTACAGTCAAAGGGCCATTTGATCTCATCAACCTTTGTTCATCATTCGACCGAACATAAGTTATTCCCTTTCGATTTAAAATATCTGTTCCTATCAATATGGGAGCGTTGATGCATTCAGATGGAACCACATACAAATCAACCTCAAGTGAGACCTCAGGAAATTCTAGCACGGTTGTCACATATGATGTTGACTCGACCTCCTGACTCCCTATACCCCTCATTACTCGATAAGTTGGAATTCTATTAAATACAAAATGTTTAAGGACTGATTCAGATATTAATGAAATATCAGACCCGCTATCTACCAAAATATCTACAGGTACTTTTTGAACAATTGCTGACATCACGTTATTATGTCTTGACTCGACCCTGAGCAAAAATTTACTTCGTTGATTTTCTTACCTGACCCTTCAGAACGTTGTCGCTGAAAACAAGTATCAACCAAATGCCCACTGCGTTTACAAAACGTGCAATGCTTAGAGGACCTATCCTTGTTGTTAGGTTCAGCGGAAGTTGGCTTAGGATCAGATGAATCCTGATTAGGAGCTGTTGTTCCAACTTTCTGCTTTTTAGGACAGAACCATTGCTTATGGCCTGATTGACCACAATTACGACATGTAAATTTCCTATCACCTATATTCGAATGGTCACGTTTACGATGGTTCTGTATATTAGAACGATTTGCATCCTGAGGACGACGCGGATCTGCTTTCGGTTTTGTATAGATGGAGAGAAATTCAACCAAATCTTTAGGTAGCAACTTGGCATTTGTTGCTGCCGCCTTAACCTGTGGGTCCATAATACCCCGCACTACGATTGCTGACTTCAATTCGTCAGAAAGACCCTTCACAATATTAAGACGCAGGAGAGATTTGCGAGCATACTCAGCATATGTTGTGAACTGGTTAGAATTCTTGCACATAACTTCGAAGAGGACGGTGGCGAAGTCTATCTCACGTGGACACAATGAGCGAAATTCAACTTTAAAATTGCTCCACGTTCTGTCGTTCGTCACCCATTCGTTCAACCAAGTTTTTGCATCACCTCGTAAACAACCGCCTATCCGACCGAGACACTCCCTATCATCCCATTTGTTGATCAACCGACCGCGATCCACCTCTGCGCACCAAGTATCAAAATCGTGCACACTTGGGTCGAAAGGGGATATGTAAAAATGTTGAGGCTTTGAATAAATTAACTTTGAAAGTACCCCCACTAACTTTTCTGTTTCATTCTCAACGTTTGACCCATGTGAAGCCTCTTCCGTCAACCCTGTAGCCTGTTGACTGACCGGGGTTGACGTCACCAAAGGCTGAAGAAGCGACGATGACGCGTGGCGTTCGGAATCTGGTTGTGACGGAACGTCAGTGGTTAATGACGATCTAGTCCTACCCTCAATCGCATCCAATCTCGTGAGAATTTGGCTTAAGGCCCCGTCACGGGAATTACTACGGACATGCGACCTATCGCGACGCCTGCGTGAGCTAGGTGGGCTGCGCGTAATTTCACGGCCCCTAGAAGATCGTTCTCGGTGATGAGATGAACGATCACTATCCCGCCGGCGCGACGCAGACCTATTTCCGTGACCACTACGATGATCACGAGACCTACTTTCATCATCACGAGACCTATCACGGGACCTCGCCTTATTATGTCGTGATCTTCGGGATAAATCACGATCTTTCGATCTAGAAGAACGGCCCGTCATTATTATTAAATAAGAAAATCAGACTTACCCGACAAAACAACACTTAACACAAATCAACACTGCAAACTTTACACAATATGCACAAAAGATAATTGTCCTGGATTTTAGATGGCAAAACGATCAAAAGACACGAGAGACATCCCACTTCTGATCTTACCGAACACAAGAGAAATTAAATTTTTAAAAAGACACACCCAATCAACCTAACCTCATTTATTTTAAATGATTACAATTAAATCTACCGCCAATAATGGCAACTAAAACAACAAGATAACTCGACTATGTAAACTATAACTATGTATCAATTACATAACCCTTTATGTACTAAATAAACTAAAACGTCCGTCCCAACCAAACGCCACGCGCCAAATGAGAACGAGTGCCGCTCGTAGCCGCCTTTTATAGAGCTGCGCTCGGGTCTGACTCATTGGTAGGAGGATTTGGTAAAAATTGTTTAATTAAAATTAAAAAATATTATTAAGGGAGTGTACACATTGCGTTTTCTGCAGCGCGTTTTTGAGCTGCGCGTTTGTATCGATACAAACGCGCGTTCCAAAAGCGAACCGGGAGGGGCTGCGCGGGGGGCTGCGCGTTCGCATCGCGTTCGAATCGCGTTTGTATCGATACAAACGCGCTGCAAAAAACGCAATGTGTACACTCCAAGGGCTGATTTTTCAATACCTACATAACTTTTATCTGAGGAAATAAATATGCGATTTGACAGATATTGTATTGAAAATATGTCATAACGCCATATTTATTCCTCAGATAAAAGTTATTTATCGATTGAAAAATCAGTCCTAAGTTTATTAATTTCATATAAGTACTTAAAAAAACTTAAAATTAAAATGTTAATTTTTAACATTGAAGTCGTTTTTTTTATTTAGCCACTTGTTCCTTTTCCAGCCTTCGCGACAATCCCGCAGCTCAGACGAAGAGGAAACGGAGAGCGAGCACGATGACACCTCGCAAGTTATTGTGGGGGACCAGGTAACTTACACACAACTTGCACGATTCTAGCTCTTATCCCACTGTGTTAAGGTTCTAATGAGATTTATTTGTATTGTGTGGTGGTTACTAACTGCATGGCAATTACAGGCGGCGAGTTTGCGGCCGAACAGACATTCAGCCAATACGCAGGTAAATTCAATATTTTGTTTGCGTTATATGAATTAATTATTATAATAAGTAGATGTACTTTTAAGGCCCACTTGCGCGGTCCTGGATCCTGCACCCTGATTCAGAGATATAAAGTTCTCCTTTCTCTTCCACCCGTTTTATCCCTTTTTCAAAATTGTATTTGTAATTTATAGTTTACTAGCTGCTGCCCGCGGCTTCGCTCGCGTGGTACCCGGATAAAAAGTAGCCTATGTCACTCTCCAGCCCTCCAACTATCTCCACACAAAAAATCACGTCAATCCGTTGCTCTGTTTTGACGTGAAAGCAGGACAAATAAACAAACAAATAAACACTTTCACATTTATAATATGGGTACGGATGTAGCTATTTAATTTGCCTATGTAAATCAGTGGAGTAGGGCACTGGTGACCTGTAGTACAGGTTTTTCTAAACCTATTTTAGAAGTTCATAATTTAAATTCGTAACTGTCTCGGCAAGCTGGGAGGCTATTGTGAATCATTTGCGCCTCAGTCCATGCATATCATTCGAACATCTGCAAGGAAGCACTTGGTTCGCGCTTTCATAGAAAATGCGTGTGTTTTTTTGAATTATTGCAAAAACTTACGATTCGATTTGGTAAGTTACTTTGGGAGAAGTGTTTCGGATGAGAATTAGAGTCGATTAAGACCAACTTGTTTTTTTGACAAATGTAGTTTTAAAGGCTAGCTACATTTTTTCAAAAATCTAAAAATGCAATTATTTTTTTCTTCAAAATAAACCAATAGTTTCCTAAAAACAAAACTTTCTAACTACAAGAGGAAAGGTACCCTGAAGTGCCCAAAAATTTGCCACACCCTGTACATTCTATGTTAGGCTGTGTCCCCAGTAGGCAAACTGTGAGCGGCCGAGTGAGTTTGCGGCGTATCGGTTTAGTACGCTCTTCCATATTTGAAATGGAGTGTCCACAGTTTGCTAGTTTTGCGCGTAACGCTGCAAACTGCGTACAGTGAGCGCAAAACTAGCAAACTGTGGACACTCCATTTCAAATATATGGAATGGTATACTAAACCGATACGCCGCAAACTCAGTCGGCCGCTCACAGTTTGCCTACTGGGGACACAGCCTTAGTATTGTCCCTTTCTCTCTTATGAGTGTCGCCTATCTTCCAGCGCGAGTGTGAGCCGACGGAGCAGTCGTCCCTGCTCGGGCGGCGGCCCGCTGGTGCCGTCTCGTTCTCTCGCGCGATGCGTATACCCGGCGTGCTGGAGTTCTCTCTCTCTCTCTTCTTCGCGAAGCTAGTATCGTATACATTTCTATACTGGCTGCCTCTCTACATCAATACTTCAAGTGAGTAACTATTTTATTGTTAATCTATCAATCAATACTTATAATAAAACTGTTACAGGTCAAATGAGGATCGGTCAAGCTTTTTGTTGAGTATGCAGATTTGTAGATATAAAAAAACCAATATATACTGTGTTTTTGTTTTTTTAATTGGATCAAAAATGACCGAGTTACAGAGATTTTAGTGCACCAATCTAAAAAATTCCCATTGTTCGTACTAAGCGCTTTGATTCTACATTTTTCATACGCACGGCGAAAATGTGGAACTCCTTGCCGGGGTCTGTATTTCCAGAAAAGTATAATTTGTGTGTCTTCAAATCGAGAGTCAATAGGTTCCTTCTAGGTAAGCGTGCTCCATCTTAGACCGCACTGTTGCTTTACATCAGGCAGGGTGTGGTCAAACGCGAACCTATTTTCGTTAAAAAAAAAAAAAACGCTCGTGAGAAGACCGCGACTGGCTGTGACGTCATAGGATATTTATTAACTTGAAAGAAAATTTCATCAACATTTTAACTAATTTCACTACACTTTACGATAAGACTTGTAAATTTTGTACCAATATCGTCTACTTAGTTACCGACAGTGTTATTTCCAAAGTAAGTTAATAAAATTGGTTTAATGACCCCCTACGTTTATTGACCTTCAACCGCGTTTTGAGTTTATCTTTGAGTTTATATTTTAATGGTTATCTTTATGTGTGTCTGTGGCATTGTGGCTTCGGGTGAACCGATTTTGGTTAAAATTTGAAAGATGATTTTGACCGAGAATACCCTAAGGCCGGGCATACACAAGCAGTCGATCTTGACCACTTCAAGTTCGTGTATGTCCGCCCTTCTTTGATTCAAGAAATACAGCTCTGGGCCCCAATTCTACTAATTTACAACGTCAACCAGTCTCGTCGGCGTCGGCGGCGCCCTAATCACGTAGGACTTGCAATAGAAACGCGACAGCAATCACTACGCGACCGGTTGAAAAGTATCACTAAAAAATCGTATTACGATCGCAAAATGCACTATGATTAAAGTGAATTTGGCAACAGGTGAGCAATAGACGAGCGATTGGCTTCTGCAATAAGATTTTTAGTGTCATTTTTCGACCGGTCGCGTAGTGATTGCTGTCTCATTGCTATTGCAAGTCTTACGTAATCAGGGTGCCGGTATCAAGGGCTGTTCATTTATAAAACAAAATGTGACACATTTCGTGACATAGACGAGATGACCATGTGCTAATAACGAAATTCTCTACCGCCTGGACCATTTGGAAAACTCTTTTTAGGGTTCCGTACCTTAAAAGGTAAAAAAAGGAACCCTTATAAGATCACTTTCTTGTCCGTCTGTCTGTCTGTCTGTCTGTCTGTCTGTCTGTCTGTCTGTCTGTCTGTCTGTCCGTCTGTCTGTCTGTCCGTCTGTCTGTCCGTCTGTCTGTCCGTGTGTCACCATCGATTATCTCAGGAACGGGTAGAGCTAGCAAGTTGAAATTTATACCATATACTAAGGTCTATAGTCCCTATTGTGAGTATAAAAATAAAGGTCCTGAGTCAACACTATAAAAAGATATAGGCAAATTTAGGTTTTCGTGAAAACTTGTGAGTACCAAAACTTACCTTAATTATCAACTTTTTTTATTTTTCGGAATTTTTCCTTTACTTGTGCTGTAAGGCCTTGCTTGTAACCAAAATTGACAATTCTAGGTCAACCGGAAGTACCCTAGAGGTTTTGGGTCGAAAACCTAAATGGTAGTTCCCGTTGACCTAGAATAACGAAATTTGGCAAAAAGCAAGGTCTTATAGCACAAATAAAGGAAAAATTCCAAAAAGTTAAAAAAGTTGAAAACTAGAGGGTGTTCCCATACATACATAGTTGACGCCAATAAAAATTGTCCTCCGAGTTGTATGGGCGCTCATACAATTAATACTAGCTTAATTGGCACCATGGCTAGGTACGGAACCCTCGGCGTACGAGTTCGACTCGCACTTGACCGGTTTTTTTTTGTTTGAAAGGGTATACTTTCCGATTGGTGCCACAAAAATTTGGTGAGGATCTGTCGAGGATCTTCGGAGTTATGAACAGAGATGCACCTCGAGAGTGCAGAAAACTGCTCAGTTTTAACATTGAAGTCGGTTTTTAGGGTTCCGTACCTTAAAAGGTAAAAAAAGGAACCCTTATAAGATCACTTTCTTGTCCGTCTGTCTGTCTGTCTGTCTGTCTGTCTGTCTGTCTGTCCGTCTGTCCGTGTGTCACCATCGATTATCTCAGGAATGGGTAGAGCTAGCAAGTTGAAATTTATACCATATACTAAGGTCTAAAGTCCCTATTGTGACTATAAAAATCAAGGTCCTGAGTCAACACTATAAAAAGATATAGGCAAATTTAGGTTTTCGTGAAAACTTGTGAGTACCAAAACTTACCTTAATTATCAACTTTTTTTATTTTTCGGAATTTTTCCTTTACTTGTGCTGTAAGACCTTGCTTGTAACCAAAATTGACAATTCTAGGTCAACCGGAAGTACCCTAGAGGTTTTGGGTCGAAAACCTAAATGGTAGTTCCCGTTGACCTAGAATAACGAAATTTGGCAAAAAGCAAGGTCTTACAGCACAAATAAAGGAAAAATTCCAAAAAGTTAAAAAAGTTGAAAATTAAAGGGTGTTCCCATACATACATAGTTGACGCCAATTAAAATTGTCCTCCGAGTTGTATGGGCGCTCATACAATTAAGCGGACTAGCTTAATTGGCACCATGGCTAGGTACGGAACCCTCGGCGTACGAGTTCGACTCGCACTTGACCGGTTTTTATTTAAATTAAAAATTCAAATATCGTTTATTCAGTAGGACCGCTATGACCACTTTGAATCGTCTTAAGAGCTAGGTGATTCTACTCCTGTTCTATCGCGACCAACACCGTGAAGAACCAGGGCAACAAACACGGTATGGGGCCTAGCTTTCTTTAACTTTTAATTCAGTCAATGTCTGTTATCGGTTGTAAAGGAGATGTGTATGTTTAGCGCACCTGTCTGCCCGTGATTCCGGCAAGATGTCGACGGTGTTCGACGTGGGGGGCGCGGCAGGCGGCGTGTTGGCGGGGCTGGCGGCGGACCGCACGCGGAGCCCCGCGCTAGTGTGCGCCGCGCTATACGCCGGGGCAGCGCCCGCGGTGAGTAACTTAGTTAATATATTTTTAGAACCAGAAGTAGAATTTAATTAACAAAAAACATAACAGTACAGCCGAAATCAGTTTACTCCGATTTTACACAAGAAAAATAATGATCTGACTTACTGCAAATTGTACCGACAACGAACCAGACAACCTTTCTCTACGACGTTCACCGAATGAATGACCTCGGGAGCGCTAGCGCGGCCGTATTTATGCAAGTCGGTCGGATGACGCAACAATTTGCATTGAGTCAACAAAAATCCGCTAATTATATAAATATCTGAGCAACTGAGTTCTGCTTGATATATCGCTGATCTCTGCTCGATATATCGAATAAAAAAAAAAAAAAAAATCTGTTAATGATTGAGATTCGAAAAACAGTAGACGTGCGATTGGCTTCCTAAATCGTGTTTAGTGATGTTTTTCTAGCGGTCGCGTAGTGATTGCTGTCGCATTGCTATTGCAAGTCCTATGTAATCGGAGTGCGGATCGCGGGTAGTCCGTGTAGCGACATCTACCTGTCGCTAGATGAACTACATTGACATGCTACGAACTACGAGCTTCAGCGAAGATGGCGATACAACACCATATATGTTTAGATCGCGCAAGCGGTAATTTCAGCAGTAATAGACATATATCCGACCAACCGACAACAACTGTGTGTCTATAGACCACGGGCAAGTGTGCCAGATGGGCCCGTTGCAGAGAATCACCTACTCTGCCTTTGGGGAACGATTCCACCATATTCCCAAAGTGATATATTTCGATCGATCGCGTAGTGATTGCTATCGCATTGCTATTGCAAGAGTCAAGCCGGCTCTACACTCGCGCGCGTATCACGGCGTGAAATCGCGGTGCGAATCACTGCAAAAACTACTACAGTTCCACATTCGCAGAGGTTCGCACCTAGTTGCCTATAGTCGTATTGCTCATTATACGGACTAAAATTGAAGGAAAAAATGTCATTTTTCCTTCAATTTTGATTATTTTTGATATGTTTTATGTCAAAATTGAAGGAAAAATGACATTTTTTCCTTCAATTTTAGTCCGTAGAATGAGCAATCCGACTACTTATAGTACGCTTTGCGAACCCTTTGTCGCGGGACAAAAACCGACGCTGATCGGGGAACGGCGCGAACGAGAACGCGTGGACAACATCTACACTCGTGGTTCGCAGTTTTTTTTTTTACAAAAAAAAAAAAAAAAATTACAAATTATTTATTTTCAAAAAAGGGGTACATAACTTAAACAAGTTTACATTATTACTAATACTAGTTGTCGCGGGCTTTCGCGGGCGTTCGCGCCGCGAGTGTAGAGCCGGCTTTATAGTCGTATTGCTCATTATACGGACTAAAGTGAAGGAAAAAATGTCATTTTTCCTTCAATTTTGACATAAAACGTATCAAAACTAATCAAAATTGAAGGAAAAATGACATTTTTTCCTTCAATTTTAGTCCGTATAATGAGCAATACGACTATACGTCATCAGGACGCGGATCGCGGGTTCGTGCGAGTGTGTAGACGTCTACAACTGATGTTATCGTTTTGTCTTTTTTAAACTTTCGCGATCACTATTCATATTGAAAATGGACACGGGATTTTATCGCGTATTTTACCTTATTTATACCGACGTTTCGGCTATGACAATAGCAATAGTTATTAGCAGCATTTACACGCAGAGATATCTGTACAGTCCAGATGCCGGAGCATTTACACGCAGAGATATCTGTACAGTCCAGATGCCGGAGCATTTACACGCAGAGATATCTGTACAGTTCAGATGCCGCGGGAAATAGCACGCGCCATTCCAACCTTTGACAGTTTTATCTGCGGTTATCTGTAAAGATATATGTACAGATATCTGTACAGTCCAGGGCGTCGATTCTGGTACCGAACTTTTTATCAACCTCAACCAAAACCTCAACTAAAGCGACCGTTTCCATGACCACTAATAACAAACGACTCAGTTGTGGTGAGGTTTTGAACTTTGGCAGAACAAATTTTTGAAAAGCTATTCTACTATTTCACCAAATGGCTGACATTTAAGAGATCGAACCAAAACCAAAGCGGTTGTCATCTAGTAGAATTCAGGCCCAGATCTGTGGTAAAAACTCTACCGTGTAAAGGCCGCTATTGTATTGTGTTATCGTCTGTATGGCCCCACGTCTATACAACCACCTTCCACAACCAATATTAGATGCACCTAGCCTAAATTTGTTTAAGGGTAAGCTTAAAAAAACTATTACTGGAAAAGGCATACTATTCAACAAATGAATATTTGAATGATAAAAATTTGTAATAATTTATTGTACACATTGTTATTTTAATCCTTTTTTTCTATTTAATATTATTCACAATTTGACATTTATTTTTAATTTTGTATAACGCATGACACTAAATTTAAATTTTAATAAGTAGGTACCTAATATTGCACGCGCTAGACGCTGATTATGGACGAACTGAAATTGTATTACTAACCATCTGTTACTAACCCATAATACGTAATAAATGAATTGAATTGAATTGTGTTATGTTACAGTTATTAGCCTACCAACGTTGGGGCGCCAGTTCATACTGGGCGGGCAGCGCGCTACTAGCGCTGAGCGGACTGCTGGTCAACGGACCTTACGCGCTCATCACCACCGCCGTCAGCGCTGAGCTAGGTACCGTACCCTATAACCTTCCTCAACAGTTTACCTATCAAATGCAGAAAGAATTTTTCAAATCCGACTGCTAGTTCCTGAGATTAGCGCGTTCAAACAAACTTTTCCGCTTTTTACAGAACTAGCAGCGCCCTCGCGGCGTTGCCCCCGTAGTGATGGTTTATGGTGATGATGATGATGATGAAAAGTAACCTATAACCTTCCTCAAGAGTTTAGCTATCAAATGCAGAAAGAATTTTTCAAATCCGACTGCTAGTTCCTGAGATTAGCGCGTTCAAACAAACTCTTCCGCTTTATACAGGGTGTGGTTCAAACAGCTAGGTACCGTACTCTATAACCTTCCTCAAGAGTTTAGCTATCAAATGTAGAAAGAATTTTTCAAATCCGACTGGTAGTTCCTGAGATTAGTGCGTTCAAACAAATAAACTCTTCCGCTTTATACAGGGTGTGACAAAATTTTGAATCCTTAAGGGTAGCTAGGTAGCTACCCTAAGGCTGAGACTCCACCAAAGCGGAGATGTGTGAGATGTGTTTTAAACAACCAATAGAACTTCGTTATTCACACATCTCGTGATGACATTGTCTGAATAACGAAATTCTATTGGTTGTTTAAAACACATCTCACACATCTCCGCTTTGGTGGAGTCTCAGCCTAAAGGGACCAAGAATTTGCCACACCTTGTGTATTGGTATAGAATCTATAGCAATATACAGGGTGTGGCAACATCTATACTATAGATCATAGTTTCTCAACCTTATTTAGCCCACCGCCCACTTTGCTAATATATTATTTTCAAGAGCCCCCCCTCCCCATATCTTAATGCGCCATCTCAATGCCCCCCAATTTTCTCTGGGTCTTCTACTGCCCCCCTTAAAGTCTCAAATGCCCACAAGGGGGCGTTATCGCCCACGTGGAGAACCTATACTATAGATAGATCCATGTGTGTGGTAATATTGCCATCTGTATGGTAATGTTGGCATGTGTATGTGAATGTTGTCGTGTGTATAGTAATGTTTGTTTGTGCAGGTACCCACAGCTCGCTGGCCGGCAGCACGGCGGCGCTGGCCACCGTCACCGCCATCATCGACGGCACCGGCAGCCTCGGTAACTATTTATTTATTTATTAGACAAAATCCACAGCTCTTAGTCTTCGCTCTTAGTAGTAAAAAATCGACTTATTCATGTTTCTTACAGCCAATAACGGATTTACATTTTTTAGAGTAAGACTTATATTACGACAGTCACTAAGTAGGTAGTATAGGTATTAGAGGAAAGTAAATAACAATAAGAATAAAAATAGCAACCAAGCACTTCCGTAACTATACATCTTTTAACAACACAATCACTAATAAACTTAGTAGTAGTAGGTAAGGAAAACATTTTGATGCAAAATGCATGTCAACTTGTAGTTTTAGGAGAATACTTTTGTTTTTTGTTTGCCTACCTACTTTCATAAGTCTATTGGTTGTATGAACTAAATAAATAAATGTTTTGTCAATGTTTTGTGATACTAATCTAAAAATGGCAATTTTTATTGTTTTAACTTTTTTTTCATATATAAAAGATACCAATGTATAGTTTACAATGGTTTCAAAGAAAGCTGATAAAATTTGCTATGAAACATTTTTTATTATTTTAAATCTCTAATGGTTTAGAAAAAATAAAAAGTGTAGTAAGTACTTAGTTTTGCAGGCCAGTGTATATTTAAATTAATAATAATTATTATATAATTGTACCAAACCCGGCCTGTAACCGGCTCCCTGATTACGTAAGACTTGCAACAGCAATGCGACAGCAATCACTACGCGACCGGTCGAAAAAATCACTAAAAATCGTATTACGGTCGCAAAATGCACCATGGCCAATGAGCATTTTGTGACAGGCGAGCAATAGACATGCGATTAGCTTTCTAAATACGATTTTCAGAGATATTTTTCGACCTGTCGCGTAGTGATTGCTGTCGCATTGCTGTTGCAAGTCTTACGTAATCAGGGGGCCGGTGTTATGAATAGATGATGATAAGTTGTCGTGTACCGTACTAGGCGCGGCGCTGGGTCCTATGTTGGCGGGCGCGGTCTCCTCTCGCGGCGGGTGGGCGCTCGTCTTCTACATGCTCATAGCCTGCGACGCGGCCGCACTACTGCTGCTAACTAGGTCAGTCTACCGTGCTAGACAACTAACTGAACCTGTGGGAGGTGCGGGGTCACATGTGGGAAATGAGGGTTGAGATGTGAGAAATGAGGGTAGAGATTTGTGAAATGCGGGTTGAGATGTGGGAAATGAGGGTAGAGATTTGTGAAATGCGGGTTGAGATGTGTGGAATATGGGTTGAGATGTAGACATAGCCTGCGACGCGGCCGCGCTGCTGCTGCTACTGAGGTCAGTCTACCGTGCTAGACAACACTAACTTAACATGTGGGAGGTGCGGGTTCACAAGTGTCTAATGCGGGTTGGGCAGAAATGTGGGTTGAGATGTAGACAGATATTTCTTTATTTACTACATAAGCGATGATTGTGAGTGAGCACACAAGATGTGCGAAATGCGGGTTGATAGCACAATTGTCAACCCGAATTTCACACGTCTCAACCCACACTTCACACACATCAACCCGCATTTCACACATCTCGAGTAATCTCAACCCGCATTTCTCACTTATCAACCAGCATTTCACACTTCTCAACCCGCATTTCTCACTTATCAACCCGCATTTCACACATCTCAACCCGCATTTCTCACTTATCAAACTAAGCGTAAGCGTAAGTGTAAGCCGTATTAGTTAAATTAAAATAAATAAAAAAAAAAAAAAAAATCAACGAGCATTTCTCACTTATCAACCAGCATTTCTCACTTATCAACCAGCATTTTTTAACCCTTATTCTTATTTTACAGGATAGCGCTATCAGAAGTAAGGAAGCTAAGACAAGAGCGACGGATAGCTTCCCCGCCGCGCGTGCGGGTCGAATAGCCTATCTTAGATCGTTTAGCCAATCTTAGATCGATTCTGTGTGACCTGTGCTGAGACATGTCCCGGGTACATCGCTCCTGACGCTACATCATCATCATCTTTTTTTTTATTTGTTATAGTGTTAAACCACACTTAGGTATTTACATTTGAAAATGAAAAATCTTATCAAAATTTTCAATTCTAAAAAGGTTCCGTGGCCGAATGGTAAAGGCACTCCGGCTAAAGGAGGATCGCTTGTATCATTGCGGGTTCGAATCCCGTGGGGATTGAAAATTTTGATAAGATTTTTCATTTTCAAATCATCATCATCATCAGATGATGTAGTAGTACAAATCATCAATGTACTTAATGATTTTGAGTGACTAGCAACTGAAGTAGTCATAACCACTATTCAATTTATCGGAGCCTACTTAGAAATCATCGCTCTGTCTCGCTCTGGCCTACGCATTTCGTATTGTGCATCCTACTCTTTTCTTCCTACATTTGACTGAAGTTGGCAACAGTTAGGACGATTAATGAAGGATGCACAATACGAAATGTGTAGGGCAAAGAGCGAGATAGCGATTATTCCTAGGTTGGCTCAAATAGCGTAATAGCTACTTTATAAAGACTAGTTTCCAGGCTTAGCCACTAAGCCATGGCTTACAACATTTCAAGTAAAAACCAAGCTCATACGACCATTATTTATAGCTTTGTATATTCTGTGTGTAGTCATTTATATTGAGTTGTACAGATTTCTATGCGATTTTCGTGTAGTGTATTAGGATGAAAATTTTAAAATTTTTATACACTTTTTTGATTTTTATGTGCGAATACACGCTGGGCCAGCTTAGGCGAGCGCGAGCGAGAAGGCGAATCTATGCAAGTCGAGAGATAGAGAGGCAATGCGAGCCTGGGCCAGCGTGTATTCGCACCTTTAGATGGGTATGAAATAATGATGTTTATAGATTTGTCACTGCCTACCCATCATTAAGTTCTAGTATCTATGACGAAAGTAATATGTATATAAATGATATAAAATATGACAATACAGCTAAAGCTATGCGATTTAGGCTGGATTCGACCAAAAGTGGATTAAGTTTTTACTCGAGACTAATAATTAGACGACATAATTCGAAATACAATTGTTTAGAAAGCGCAACCGAACATTATTATGTGCATACAAATTATCCTGGTTATAAGGTGTCAACTTTACAATGTCAAAATATTCAAACAAACAGTAGTTTACTCTCGAGACTAAACTTAATCCAGTTTGGTCGAATTCAGCCTTATTAATTTAATGTTCCTAAACGAATTATATTTAAACCTTTCTCACTAAAATATAAATTTTTAGTGGAGTAGGTCTCATCCGAATAGGTACTGAAACGCTACTTAGTTTTAAGTGGTGCTTATCATTGACGTTAACTGTCATTTTCGATACGATTCTGAAGAGTAAGATCGTCTCAAATAGATAATAACGTCTTAAATATTTAAGTAGCGTTTAAGTATTCGAGCATAAGACTTGCACCAGAAGAAAATATAAGTACCTAATTACAATAGCACAATGGATCTAGGCATTCGTGAAGTTAGCTGTTTCGATGCGCAGTGTAGATTTTCATACAAAATTTCGCTGCGCAGTAGAAAACGGGTGACTTCACGAATGCCTAGATCTTTGTGCGTACTGTAATTTAAGGCGAATGTTGAAGAAAGGTAGATGAAAGTTTGGAAGACCTTTGCCCAGCAGTGGGATTAGACAGGCTGAATTAAGCTGACCTCAAATTATAAACTAATTGGTGCAAGTTGTTGTAAAACCTATTTAGGCTGATTTAAGTCTCACGCTCACCGTCAGCGCTGATAGGCGAGTGATCTTTATTACAATGAAATAAGGATACTGATTGTCCAGCACTGAGAGCAATCAGCGTAACCATTTCTACTAAACAATCAGTATCCTTATTTCATTGTAATAAGGCTGGTTTTAGTGTCACGCTTACCGTCGGCGCTGATAGGCGAGTGATCTTTATTACAATGAAATAAGGATACTGATTGTCCAGCACTGAGAGCAATCAGCGTAACCATTTCTACTAAACAATCAGTATCCTTATTTCATTGTAATAAGGCTGGTTTTAGTGTCACGCTTACCGTCGGCGCTGATAGGCGAGTGATCTTTATTACAATGAAATAAGGATACTGATTGTCCAGCACTAAGAGCAATCAGCGTAACCATTTCTGCTAAACAATCAGTATCCTTATTTCATTGTAATAAAGATCACTCGCCTATCAGCGCTGAAGGTGAGCGTGAGACTAAAATCAGCTTTAGATGATTTCGTGTTCATACCAGTATTTCGTGCATTTTGTAATAATACTTTGCCTTCACACTGGTTCTTTTATAATCTTAAACCACAAGTACAGACCCGGGACAAAATATCTGAAAAAAACTGGGGTCCTAAATGGGCCCAGGATTTGAACTCAGTTGATTGTTTAACTTGTCTCAAACCTCAAATTGGTCTCAAACTGTCAAAACGATCGCGTATGTATCTTTTGTCGCGTTTGGTCTCGTTGAGATGAGTGACAGAGCTACTTGCGTGGTCACTGAACTGTCGTATTGACAGTTTGAGACCGATTTTGGTCACTATCAAAGAGACAATCAGGGGCAGTTTTCTCTCGAAGTAATAAAAGCGGTGAATAAGGAACTAGCATAATTAGAAACATGTTACCAAATTAAAATCTCATTTTCTAGTTTAAAGTATTGTGTACAAGATGTAAATAAGTATTTATATTTTTAAATGAAATACAAGATTTATCAATAATCGATTTGTTTTATTTATATTAAATTATAAAACTTAATTTGATAAATAATATTTACATACGCGTCTTTATGAATCAATCTATTGTTGACCATCCCTACATACAATCAGACACTTCTTCCAATGGATCTTGGCATTCGTGAAGTTAGCTGTTTCGATACGCAGTGCAACTTTTTCATACAACATTTTCTACTGCACAGAGAAATGCCTATAAACCAATGTACAATATTTACTAACATTGCACTGACAGATCAATCAGCTGATAGCAGGAATAGACCTATCACAGAAAACAGATTAAATATGATTAGCACTGATTAATTAACGCCAATCGTAATGAATCTCGGTCTTCTGTGAAAGGTCTATCCCTGCTATCAGCTGATTGATCTGTCAGTGCATTGTTAGTAAATATTGTATATTGGTTTTGGCTAGAGTATAACTTCACGAATACCTAGATCCATTGGAACAACTGTACCAAGGTACATCTAGGCCCTCCCCAGTGGCAGTATAAAGGAGAGTGCGTCCCCCGTGGGTCCCCACGATGTCCGCTGCAGTTGGAACACGGTCACCCAGGACACCAGCAGCGCCACCCAGACCGCAGCACCTGCCGCTGACATCAGCACATCTGTAGGACAGACATTGGAATCATCAACACAGCGACAAAGTGAAAGTGAAAAAGCTTAAAGTCATCACGAAGTGAAAGCTTAAAGTCATCACGAGGGCATAGCTACAGAATTGCCCATGCACCATCCTCAACAAACACTGTGCATCATTTCCTATATGTTAATTTTTAAAAATATTTTGATAAAAAATTTCGAAATAAAAAAGTCTCGACTGCCTACTGTGTGCAGTTTGCACACCCTTTTCAACCCGACCAATGCATGACTTGATTCAGTTTCGAAGTCTTCGAACATTCGAACAACTTTACAAAAAGTATTGCAAAACTCCAAAAGAGTAGGACATCAGTGAAATTAACGTACATTTCTTAATTTCTTTCTGCTCCTCAAAAGGAGGCTTCGTAAACGCCTCCTGGAAGAACCACACCGCATTCACAGCCCACAGGAACGGCAGCAGCAGGCATCCACCTGGAAAGTAACCACTGCATGTGAAAATAATCTAAATTTTAGGACTTGCTCAGCAATGTAAAGACTTACCTTTGAAATACCATTTGCATAGATGCAATTTCCTGTCATTGGGTAATCTATTCAGATCCATGACTTATTTCTTTACAAAATACCTTTTGATCTAACAAAAATAACAAATCAATAGGTACAAGTTTTTTTTTTTTTTTTCTCTCTTTCATTTGGCTTCGCACGGTTGTGCATTTAGCCAGTGTCAAGTAATTAAATAGACTTCAAGTTTATAGATAAATAAGATAAATAAATACATATTACAATACATAAATATAATATCCCACCCCTCCCCTTGTGCCTCAGTAAAGATGTGGGGCTTTACTGAAACATCAACACGGACTTTTTGGGAGAACTTGAAAAGCAACGTTATCCAATTTTGTTTCACTTTCCCACACTTATGCACGTTCACGAACACTTAACAGTTAATAATAATCCACCATTATTACACATTAACATTCGAAGAAACACAAGTTTTGGAAAATAAAACAAAAATGATACCCGACTTCCCAAATTCCTGCCAAAAAGCCCAGGTACAAGTTTGTTTTTATTTTTCACCAAGTTTTTCACAAAATTTCTGATTCTGTGATTCATTCAATTCATTTTCATTCATACGAATTTTACAAGTTTTTGGAGTGTATTTCATTTTCGATTTTTATTTTAGCATGAAATTTATCATCTATCTCGGTCTCACACGTGACTTTGAATTGCAACTGACTCGCTCTCTGATTCCATGTTTAATATCATGCCAGACTTTTGGCGAAAGTCCTAGTGTGTAAAGATCTGGAACGCTGCAATTGATTGACAGCCCATGTTGACATTGACACTACACGTTCACGAACCGAACGAAACGAAACAAAAAAAAATGGCGTGCCTGTGTTGAATTGAATGTCAAGCGTAAAAATGTTCAAGCAGTAAATAAAAATGTTTTCGCCGTGTAAATACGTGTTTTTGAGTGTTATTCCTGTTTTATACTATCCACAATTATGTAAGTGCAACTTGATGTGTCAATTCAATTCCCATTATTTATCAACAATGTCGAAAGCAGTGAATAATTTTTGTCAGTTTTGGGCTGTTTTTGTACAGAAAAAGTCCTTGGACGAGTATTCGCGAGTGTGTGTCGGCACCATATATTAATTAGCTCGAAGCCTCACCTTGAAATTAAGGCTGGTTCACTTAAAAATAAGAAAATTCCATAGCAAGATTTCTGATGAGTTTTTTTTAGGATTTTTTTTAGAACCAAATACTTACTGTTTCACTTTCACTTGAATACTAATGACTCTAGATTGGATAGAAAGCTTTATGCTAATTTAGTCCTAAATTTGTTATCCTTTTAGCTGTTAAATCTTTTCTATATTGTATTTATCGTAGACTTTATTATGTTTATCATTGCAGCAACAACTGAACATTATGCTGTGTTTAAGAGTATTCTATCTTAAAATAGCTTTAATGCCCTTGAAGAGGCTTCACTTTGCATAAGTTGCAAAGTTCTCAAATCTTTTAGCAGGCTTCTATTTACACTTTGTATGTATGTATGGTTGCAAGATTTGAACTAACCATACACACCCATAACCACTTTCCAGTGTCTGATGTGGCTGAAATTTGGCAAACTTATTGATTCAATATATTATATTGTACAATATTATGGTGACCAAGCTGTCTCATGATTGTCTAAGAGCAAACTCAGTCTCAAACTCCCAAATATGACAGTTCAGTGACCTCGCAAGTAGGTCTGTCACTCTCATCTCAACAAGGCCGAATGCAACAAAAGATATTGTCAGTGGAAAGGAATAAACGCTAAAGCGCCAAAATGCGATTTGTGGGATTCAACTTTAAACTTGATGTCCCACAAATCGCATTTTGGCACTTTAGCGTTTCTTCCTTTCCACTGACGATATCTTTGTGATCGTTTTGACAGTTTGAGACCAATTTGAGGTTTGAGACAAGTAAGACAATCTAGACAATCAGCCCACTGAAGCATGGACTAAATAATAGTGCTAGGTAGATACCTACACTTCTTCCAACAGATCTAGGCATTCGTGAAGTTAGCCATTTCGATGTGCAGTGCAATTTTTTCATACAAAATTTTCAACTGAGCAGCGAAAAGCCTATCTTCACAAATACCTAGATCCATTGTGACAACTGTACCACTCCTGAAACAAGCATAATGAAATATTTAAGCAACTTTCCTCGAATGTGATAAGAGTGAACGAAGCGAAAGAAGTGTGTCAGGATCATAGCAAGTGGCGATCTGTGGTCTCTGCCTACCCCTATGATGGGATACAGGCGTGAGTTTATGTATGTATGTTTCCTCAGGTTCATCGGAGCCAGTTCTGCCCCCGACCCTGATGCTGTACAGCCCGGGAGACCCGGAGTACACGGAGGTGCTGGTGAAGCGAGAGCACGACAACCTCACCCTGGTCTGCGAGCTGAGAGGGGACACCACTCTGAGGAACTATGTGTGGAATTATGTCAGCAACGGGACATTGGGGGATAAGTAAGTTACTTGTAACCATATGTGTAACCATTGTATAAGTACCAGCAAACCAAGGGAGCCTCATATGCTCCACCGTAAATTTCCATAGCACAACCTATTGACCTACCAAGTTTCATGCAGATTGGATGAACGGTTCGACAGTTATGCGAGGACAAGAATTCGTGAAATTTACAAACATACAAAGCAAAATCGCGCAACTTACCACTAAGATCTTCGCTCGCTTCACTCGCTTGATCAATAAGGATTTAGGGCGCCAGTTTACACACGCGACAGAGACAGGAAACAGAAAACTGCCAATTTAATGACAAGTTTAGTACTGGTCAATCTGGTCAATCTGGTCATGGTCTTCGTCTCAGCCTTTGTGTCTATCTTTGATAGTGACTAAAATCGGTCTCAAACTCTCAAATATGACAGTTCTGTGACTACGCAAGTATCTCTGTCACTCTCATCTCAACGAGACCGAACGCGACAAAAGATACCTACGCAAACGTTTTGCCAGAAAGACCAATTTGAGGTTTGAGACAAGTTAGACAATCAGCCCTCTGGTCTCTTTGGCGCGAACTGAAACTGAAGATTTTCGAGGCCTTCTTAAATTCATTTATTCAATAGGATCACACAGTGTATCAATTTGAATCAGCTAGGTCATAGGTTCCCAAACTTTTTTTCTCATGGGCCCCTTTCAAAATTTTACTGGTTTCGGTGGACCCTGCTGCTACATTTCTACCATATTCCCAAAACTCGTCAGAAAATGAGAACCAACGTGGACCCCTTTCGAGTCCGTGGACCCCTGGGGGTCCACCTGGACCACTTTGGGAATCACTGAGCTAGGTGATTCTAGATTTTGTTACACTACTTATGTTTCTCCAGACCGTACACAGTAGAGCCGCTGGGCCTGTCAACGAGCAGCAAGCTGTGGAAGTCGGGCCTGTCCCTCTCCGACAGCGGACAGTACATGTGCTCCGCTCCACCGTTCAGCGTCACAAAGTACATCCTCGTACAACCTAAAGGTAAGCAGGCCGATTCTAATACAATCTAATATATTAACTAATAATATATATTAATTGGCTACAAACTAACAAATCAGTGCTCAAAAAGATTACCGAATCTTAAACAAAAAAGACTATAAAAAAAACAAAGACTATTTTCAATAAAGACTATTTCAACACTGTGTGATATAGACATACCAGCTAAAAGCTGCTCGTCTATAAACGATAAATAAATAAATATTTATTTTGAGCCCACATCGTCCCACTGCAGGGCAAAGGCCTCCCTCCCTTTTTTCCATATCTCTAGATCTTGAGCCAAACTGCGCCAGTCATCTGTATGACTGTCTAGGTCGTCCCGTTATCTTCTCTAATACCAATACAAAATAATTCTTATACAAATACAAATTTTATTAGTTGGCTATTCTTGAACTGTCCTTCCGAAACAGGGCCTCTCCACATACGCGCGTGGATCGCAAGCGAATCCGCGAGCCAGAACCACCCTCGATCCATGAGTGTGGATCGATTCGCATATTTTTCGCGTTTGCGCTTCGTTCCCGTTTGTTTTTGGTTTATTGTGCCGCGAGTAGTTTGCAAGGCGTACTAGGGGCGAACCTCTGCGAATGTGGAACTATGGCAGGTTTTGCCGTGATTCGCGTGCTAGTGTGGAGAGGCTACAAGAAATGGCTGTGGTCACGTAGTTCGACCGCATAGTTCGATCATTCGGACTAAGGGAGTGGACACTGCGTTTTTTGCAAAGCGTTTGTATCGATACAAACGCGATGCGAACGCACTGCTCAAAAACGCACTTTAAAACAACTCTAAGTGAACTTTTTTCCAGTTGTTTCAATTAATTGGACCATAAATATGTGTGTTTAGGTCCGATGCAATGCGCCCGCGGTGCGTTTTGGTGCGGGGCGCGCTGTGTACTGGCGGCATACGTGTGTGACGGACGTAGCGACTGTCTACACAGCGAGGACGAAGATCCGGAGCTGTGCCGACCCGGCGTGTGTGCACGTTAGTACAGTGTGTGTGTGTGTGTGTGTGACGGACGTAGCGACTGTCTACACAGCGAGGACGAAGATCCGGAGCTGTGCCGACCCGGCGTGTGTGCACGTTAGTACAGTGTGTGTGTGTGTGTGTGACGGACGTAGCGACTGTCTACACAGCGAGGACGAAGATCCGGAGCTGTGCCGACCCGGCGTGTGTGCACGTTAGTACAGTGTGTGTGTGTGTGTGACGGACGTAGCGACTGTCTACACAGCGAGGACGAAGATCCGGAGCTGTGCCGACCCGGCGTGTGTGCACGTTAGTACAGTGTGTGTGTGTGTGTGTGTGACGGACGTAGCGACTGTCTACACAGCGAGGACGAAGATCCGGAGCTGTGCCGACCCGGCGTGTGTGCACGTTAGTACAGTGTGTGTGTGTGTGTGTGACGGACGTAGCGACTGTCTACACAGCGAGGACGAAGATCCGGAGCTGTGCCGACCCGGCGTGTGTGCACGTTAGTACAGTGTGTGTGTGTGTGTGACGGACGTAGCGACTGTCTACACAGCGAGGACGAAGATCCGGAGCTGTGCCGACCCGGCGTGTGTGCACGTTAGTACAGTGTGTGTGTGTGTGTGTGACGGACGTAGCGACTGTCTACACAGCGAGGACGAAGATCCGGAGCTGTGCCGACCCGGCGTGTGTGCACGTTAGTACAGTGTGTGTGTGTGTGTGTGTGTGTGTGTGTGTGTGTGTGTGTAGAGCTTTGTGTAATTACGAGTACGAATGAGTGTAAGGCTGGTTTTACTGTCACGCGTACCGTCAGCGCTGATAGGCGAGTGATCTTTATTACAATGAAATAAATACTGATTGTCCAGCACCGACGAGAGCAATCAGCGTAGCCAATCTAAACAATCAGTATCCTTATTTCATTGTAATAAAGATCACTATCAGCGCCGACGGTACGCGTGACAGTAAAACCAGCCTAAAAACTTCTACCCGCTATAAAATAATCTCACATTATTGTTATAGTGGGTAGATATTAAATGATTCGCAATAAATATATTATGATTATGATTATGTTACATTACAGGCAGTGACAAGTTAAACTGCAGCTCTGGCCGTTGTATCCCGGCGGCGGCGTGTTGCCGGGGAGTTCCCCTGTGTCGCCAGCCCGCCTGCTGCGACGAACACCCGTCCCCACTAGGTGAGTGAAATAATGAAATGAAATAATGAAATAATTTATTTGCGTGAGTGCCGGCTAGGTGAGCCCCGTCCCCGTTAGATAAGCCCCGTGCCCGCTAGTTAAGCCCCGTCACTGCTAGGTGAGCCCCGTCCCCACTAGGTGAGTGCCGGCTAGGTGAGCCCCGACCCCGTTAGATAAGCCCCGAACCTGTTAGGTTAGCCCCATCCCCGCTAGATAAGCCCCGAACCTGTTAGGTTAGCCCCGCCGCTGCTAGGTGAGCCCCGTCCCCACTAGGTGAATCCCCGCTAGGTGAGTCCCCACTAGTGAGCCCCGTCCCCGCTAGGTGAGCCCCGTCTCCGTTAGATAAGCCCCGAACCTGTTAGGTTAGCCCCATCCCTGCTAGGTGAGCCCCGTCCCCACTAGGTGAATCCCCGCTAGGTGAGTCCTCGCTAGTGAGCCCGGTCCCGCTAGTGAGCCCGGTCCCGCTAGGGAGCCCTTTTTTCGACGAATCGTCGAAATCCTTTTTTTGCACGGTGGTCCGTCAAAATGGCTGGACCACTGTGCTAAAAAAGGATTTCAAAGCATCGCGGGTACCAGGCAATCATTACTCACTAAGAGGTTGCACCTGAAAGTATCTACAGTCGCGGCCAATGCATAAGGATTTTTCACCCTAACAATCTCCTTTTTTCAGTTTCCTCTTGGTGAGTCATGATTGCCTGGTACCCGTGATGCTTTGAAATCCTTTTTTAGCAGGGTGGTCCAGCCTCAAAATGGCTGGAAAGTACCATGTAGGTACCAAAGTACCAGGCAATCATGACTCACCAAGAGGAAACTGAAAAAAGGTGATTGTTAGGGTGAAAAATCCTTATGCATTGGCCGTGACTGTGGATATAGACTTTCAGGTGCAACCTCTTGGTGAGTCATGATTGCCTGGTACCTGCATTTTCTTTCATGAAGACCTTGTCCTGACAATAATTACTAACACAACAAAAAGGAATCTATTAATGAAGAAGACAGATTAAAGATAGATTGACTTCGATTCTGTTTCGTTTATGATTGTGTTATTCCTCAGGTTTCGCCGACGAGTATCCGCCATTATTCGAAGACAGGCGCGCGCCCGACGACTATGGATTCATACAGTCCACTATCTACACAGTTACTGGTAAGCAAAACAATCCTTCATTCAAGTTTGTATGTATAGTACAAGCTTTGCTTAGTTTGGGCATAGAATATTTATGTTATTTATGAAAACTAAGTATAGAAGCGGGCCTAAGACGCTCCCTTGAGGAACACCATAGGGCACCACTTTAGAACACGATTTGTATGTTGTGTCTACATGCGTTTTCGTACATATTTTGTTAAGCTGTGTGATTTGGCTTCTATTACTAAGGTCTTATTATGTTATTTGCCATACCTGACGCCATAGATACTAGTTTATGTAGTAGAATATTATGATCTACATGGTCAAAGGCTTTGGTCATATCCATAAATAGTCTCATTTTTTCTTTCTATCCCGATTTGCATCTATCTAGTAGACTCATTTGTATGATTGTTTCAGCGTGCGCGCTAATATTCATGATAGCGGTGGTTCTGTTGGTGTCCGCCATATGCAAGATGCATATGAAGCGGGCCGCCCTGCGGGGGTACTCACACGCGGCGCGGGCCACCAGCCGGCACTACAGCGCACAGTACGCACAGGTGAGGGGGGCGGGGGGGGGGGGGCGGGGGGGGGGGGGGTACTCACACGCGGCGCGGGCCACCAGCCGGCACTACAGCGCACAGTACGCACAGGTGAGGGGGGGCGGGGGGGGGGCAGGGGGGGGGTACTCACACGCGGCGCGGGCCACCAGCCGGCACTACAGCGCACAGTACGCACAGGTGAGGGGGGGCGGGGGGGCGGGGGGGGGGGGGGGTACTCACACGCTGCGCGGGCCACCAGCCGGCACTACAGCGCACAGTACGCACAGGTGAGGGGGGGCGGGGGGGCGGGGGGGGGGGGGGTACTCACACGCTGCGCGGGCCACCAGCCGGCACTACAGCGCACAGTACGCACAGGTGAGGGGGGGCGGGGGGGCGGGGGGGGGGGGGGGGGTACTCACACGCTGCGCGGGCCACCAGCCGGCACTACAGCGCACAGTACGCACAGGTGAGGGGGGGGCGGGGGGGGCGGGGGGGGGGGGGGGGGTACTCACACGCTGCGCGGGCCACCAGCCGGCACTACAGCGCACAGTACGCACAGGTGAGGGGGGGCGGGGGGGGCGGGGGGGGGGGGGTACTCACACGCTGCGCGGGCCACCAGCCGGCACTACAGCGCACAGTACGCACAGGTGAGGGGGGGGGGCGGGGGCAGGGGGGGGGGGGTACTCACACGCGGCGCGGGCCACCAGCCGGCACTACAGCGCACAGTACGCACAGGTGAGGGGGGCGGGGGGGCAGGGGGGGGGGGGGGTTACCGCTTCGCTTGACGTATGCTATGACGCTGACGAAATATCTGCTGGGCAATTCTACTAGATGACAACCGCTGCGTTTTGGTTCGATCTCTTAAATGTCAGCCATTTGGTGAAATAGTAGAATAGCTTTTCAAAAATTTGTTCTGCCAAACCTTAGCTAAAACCTCACCACAACACAACTGAGTCGTTTGTTATTAGTAGTCATGGAAACAGTCGCTTTAGTTGAGGTTTTGGTTGAGGTTGATAAAAAGTTCCGTACCAGAATTGACGCCCAGAACCTAAACATGACCTAAACTGAATTGTTAGATAAAGATTCACTCAATTCGTACTATGACCGTCTAATACGCGTTGAGTTGGTTCACTTTTGTGTCAAAACTGTCACTTTTAAAACAGGTCATCGGTAGTAAGAATAGTACCAAATTAGGAACCTAAACTGAACTGAATTGTTTACTAAGCATACAGCTCCTGTTTTTGTAAAATCCCATACAAATAATGATCATCATGACAGGCGCATCTATTCCCTCCGTGTTACGAGGCGTCCCGCCTGCTGGAAGAGAATAGAACCGCCTCCCCGCAACAGAGCCCCGTGCATGTCACCACTACGCCGGAGGTGCAGGTCAGTTCGTACACTAAATAATGATAATAGTAAGAAACGACCATATCTTACACAACCTTCTTTCTTTCTAATTAATCTTAAAAAAGGTTGTGTATGATATAGTCGTCATATAAGTATATTTATTGCATAATTACATGTCTAAAGATGTGTTACAGATTGTATAGGTTCAATGTAATCTACCTTTTATGGGCGTGCAGTTATTTAAATTTTACAATAATAATGACAAAACTTCTGTCACATATGAAAATAATAATATAGGAAAAAAAAATTAAACAGTCAATAAATTAAAACAACACACGCAGATGAAATGAAATTAATAAAAATTCATAAATTAAATTCAGAATTTAATTCAGAAATTAATAAAAATAAAAAGTCACATTTAGAAAATCCAGCCATTAAAAATTACTTTTTCATGATTTGAATAAAATTGTCGGTCTATACTCATCTATTGTATAGTATGTTTGAGATAAATGATTATATAATGTGCTGTACTAAAAATGATGATGATTATAATTGTCAGTGTGTTCCGGAGTCGCCGGTGGAGCCGCGTGGACTAGCCCGACTCTCCTCTATCTTCTCATCGCGATACAGACAGGTATTACATGCTTTTTAACCTGTTACAATATAGGTAAGTAACTAAATTGTAAATTATAGAATAGAATAGAATAGAATATAGTTTATTGACAACACACAGAAGACAGAGGACAGAGCATAATAAAACAATACAATTAGTAGGTACCTACATAGAATTACATACAAAAGCGTGGAATAAAACGATTTTGGTAAGTACCTACCTACCTACTTTACAAGGTACCTACCCACCTAGGTACATAGGTAGATAGATAGGGCAGGCCTGTAAATAATAAAAACATGCTCTGGTTGCTCCGTCTATGCCGGGGTTGCCAAAAGGTCCAGACTCAGCTCTAAGCTAACTTCACTTAAATTACATGCTTTTTAACCTGTTAGAATATATCGATACCTCGGGGCTCAAATGTCGTAAAGCACATTTTGGACTTTTTGAGTTATTTACAACATCGTACTCAGTTTTTAATACTCTATCGAACTGTATAATTAAAATTGCGAAATTAAAAAAAAAATTACAAATACAACCCATCATTTCGGTTACTCTAAACACAATCTATTTGAAAATTAGGGGTGTAAGTAGCATTAACTGACAACATACAACAGCCTAAGTCGTATAACCCAGTTTGGTACAAAACTCTTTGATAGCATGTGCTTTACGACCAAAAAATAAAAATAGATGTTCCTTACACCCCACTGCAAAATTCACTTTGAGTAAGAGCATAATTATGATTTATCTCAATTATTAGGTTTTTATCTTGAGTAAATTGATAACTTTTATTATATTTAGTTTGCAATTTTAGTCATACACGAATGGGTAGCTTTTAAGATATTAGATTTAGTGCGTTAGTGACTGAATTTAAGTAAATCACCTATTTTGATAATTTTAAAACATTAATTTCACATTTATTACAAAAAACAAAAGTTGAAAGTGAAATAATACAAAAGTTTTGGCGATTACACATAACTATTTACTAGACACGGGTCTTTATCGCGTAAAGCTTCATATTATCATCCAGACAGTTTCGCCAACTACCCTCACTTTTGATAACCGGATCCCATAATACCTCAGTGATTGATATCAAATATCCAAATTTTAACCGCAAAGACGGCTACAAACTTGAAAATCTATAGCCGTTTTCGTGGTTAAAAGTACTAGATACGTACGAGTCTTCATCGCGTATAGCTTCATATTATCCACGTAGCAGCGAGTACTTCAGTCTACCCGTGACCACGGTTGTTCGAACACAGTCGAAATTGTCTAGATAATATGAAGCTTTAAAGACCAGTGTCTAGTAAATAGTTATGTGTAATGTGTAGTTAATAACTGCTAAAGATTTGTGCAAAAATATCTTTTTTTTTTTTTTTTAATTTAAGATAGGTTAGCTCTTGACTTCGCTCCTTGCCTGGGCATGGATGAAGTCGACGATGGAGCGCTTGTTGTTAGTTGTTCTAGTGATTATTTCTACTTTATTAGTTTATTTTTACTTATTTTTACCTCGACTGAATCGCTGTACCCTTCCAGACACTCAATTCTTGTCTGAATAAGACGGTTATGAGAGTCTATAGCCGTCTTCGCGGTTAAAATTTCAGTACTTCTTGATATCCACCACTATGGTGTTATGGCATCCGGTTAACAAAAGTGAGGGTAGTTGGAGAAACTAACCTCACAACTGCGACGAAGGTAGCAGCGAGTACTTCAGTCTACCCATGACCACGGCTGTTCTAAAACATTCGCAACAGTCTGGATAATATAAGTTTTACGTGATAAAGACCCGTATCTAGTAAATAGTTACAAAAACATTTATATTTTCCACTAAATTGTGAAATAAAATGTTCTGTAATTCTTAAAATAGGTGATTTACTTAAATTCTTTCAATATCGTACTTAATCTGACATCTTAAAAGCTACCCATTCATGCATGACTAAAATTTCAAACAAATTAGATTAAAAGTCATCAATTTACTCAAGATAAAAACCTAATAATTGAGATAAATCATAAAAATATTTTATATTATAATCCTTTACAACCTTAAATCTTCATGCAAGTGTTGTATACTCCCCTGTTTCACTGCGATAAAACGACAGGTTGGGCTTTACGCTCTTGTGCTCTTGCTCAGGCTGTATTTTAGTGGGGCGTAAGGAACATTTTGTTTATTTTTTTGGTCGTAAAGCACATGCTATCTCCGTAAATATTAGACTAGGACAAATTTTGAAATAACTTTATGAAACTATGGAAAAATCTGATAACTTTGTTCCTAGGACATTTTTATGTAGCGCTAAAAATGAGAGAGTTATGACGAAAAACATTTTTATTTTTTTGTTTTTTGCTCCTCCTGAAAACCTTGGATTTGTGCTTTACGACATTTGAGCCCCGAAGTATCGATATATGGTAACAAAATTAAAAGTGTGTTTATGATTAGGTTTGGTTAGCCATCTGGCAACACTGCATAAAAGTAAATGTCAGTCGATTACGAAAAGCTAACGTGTTTTAATAGGTTATGGGCCCAGCAAGATTCCATTTATAGTCGTATTGCTCATTATACGGACTAAAATTGAAGGAAAAAATGTCATTTTTCCTTCAATTTTGATTAGTTTTGATACGTTTTATGTCAAAATTGAAGGAAAAATGACATTTTTTCCTTCACTTTAGTCCGTATAATGAGCAATACGACTATAACTCCTCATTTTAAACTATTAAAATAGAATATAGGTAACAAAATTGTAAAACTGTTTCTGATTAGGTTAGCCATCTGGCAACACTGAATAAAGGTCAGTCGATTACGAAAAGCTAACAGGTTATGGGCCCAGGACAATTCCACTGCGCACCTCTTTTTTGACGTCGGTTAATTTTTCTTTATAATTTTTTCTAGGAATTCCGAAGTTTTAATAGTTATTCTTATGCCAAAAAAAAAATAGTTATTCTGCTATTCAAATCCAATAAATCACAGATAAAAATCGGTCCAACCGTTCTCGACTTAAAAATGGTGTAACTAACCCGACTTTGTCTTATATTATTTAGATACTTTCATGTATATAAAAGCTTATATTTGGCCTCATCTAGGTCCCCACTCAGCCCGAGCCGGTGGAACTCCAGCCCGTGCGTCCTAGCTCCCTCCAGAACTCCCCCACACGGAGGCCTTTAGACGACTACCGCTCTCCGACGTACTGCGAGCTGGCGGCCTTCGGGGCCCTAGGCGAGGCCGCGGCCACGGACCTCAACTACATGGCCGCGCCCGTGGAGTTCTACAGACGGAGGACTGTTAGAAGGAATACTTTGGAGAGGGTCATGGATCAATTGGATAGACAGAGGTTTGTTTAGTAGCTCTTTTCCCTCCTGCTCTAAATGTCATCATGCCCCGTTTCTTCAAAAAAAGTTCCCATCTGCCCCATGTTCCCACCTGCCCCACATTACCACCTATACTATGTTCCCACCTGCCCCACATTACCACCTATACTATGTTCCCACCTGCCCCTTCTTCCCTACCCCATGTTCCCACCTGCCCCATGTTACCACTTATCTTATGTTCCCACCTGCCCCTTCTGCCCTACCCCATGTTACCACCTACCCCATGTTCCCATTTGGCCCTTCCCTACCCCATATTACCACCTATCCTATGTTCCTACCTGTCCCTTCCCACCTGCTATGTTGCCCCATGTTCCTATCTGTCGTCTGTCCCTTCGGGGCCCTAGGCGAGGCCGCGGCCACGGACCTCAACTACATGGCCGCGCCCGTGGAGTTCTACAGACGGAGGACTGTTAGGAGGAACACTTTGGAGAGGGTCATGGACCAATTGGATAGACAGAGGTATGTTTAATAGCTTTTTTCCCATCTGCCCCAAGTGTCATCATGCCTAGTTTCTTAAAAAAAAAAAAAAAAGTTCCCACCTGCCCCATGTTACCACTTATCCTATGTTCCCACCTGCCCCATGTTACCACTTATCCTATGTTCCCACCTGCCCCATGTTACCACCTATCCTATGTTCCTACCTGTCCCTTCCCACCTGCTATGTTGCCCCATGTTCCTATCTGTCGTCTGTCCCTTCGGGGCCCTAGGCGAGGCCGCGGCCACGGACCTCAACTACATGGCCGCGCCCGTGGAGTTCTACAGACGGAGGACTGTTAGGAGAAATACTTTGGAGAGGGTCATGGACCAGTTGGATAGACAGAGGTATGTTTAGTAGCTTTTTCCCTCTTGCCCCGTTTCTTCAAAAAAAGTTCCCATCTGCCCCATGTTCCCACCTGCCCCATGTTCCCACCTGCCCCTTCATCCCTACACCATGTTGCCACCTACCCCATGTTCTCACCTGCCCCTTCTTCCCTATCCCATGTTCCCACCTGCCCCTTCTTCTCTACCCCATGTTCCCACCTGCCCCTTATGCCCTACCCCATGTTCCCACTTGCCCCATGTTACCACCTATCCTATGTTCCCACCTGCCCCATGTTACCACATACCCCATGTTCCCACCTGCCCCTTCTGCCCTACCCCATGTTCCCACCTATCCTATGTTCCTACCTGCCCCATGTTCCTATCTGTCGTCTGTCCCTTCGGGGCCCTAGGCGAGGCCGCGGCCACGGACCTCAACTACATGGCCGCGCCCGTGGAGTTCTACAGACGGAGGACTGTTAGGAGGAACACTTTAGAGAGGGTCATGGACCAATTGGATAGACAGAGGTATGTTTAGTAGCTTTTTTCCCCATCTTTCATCATCATTCCCAAAAAAAGCTCCCACCTGCCCCATGTTGCCACCTGTCCCGTGTTCCCACCTGCTCCACGTTGCCACCTTTCCCGTGTTCCCACCTTCCCAATGTTGCCATTTGCCCCACTGTATTTTATTTTTGTTTCCCAGGAAAACAAACAATCCTTAAAAACAATATATTTATCTTAAACTATCACTATTGACCTACCAAAAACCCATGTGCCACCTGTCCCGTGTTGCCACCTGGCCCATGTTAACCATCTGCCCTAATTCGCGATAATTAGGGCTATTAGGGATAACTATATGAGATTCTTACTTGCCTCAAATAGGCATGATGACAGTAATCAAGTATCGCCAAAATATTTATCTGATCTAATGAAATAGGATTCAAAGATTTTGAAAAATGTATTTATTCTATTATTAATGTCGAGATTACTAATTTATTTGCTAAAATAAATCTACAAAATACAACAATCCGCCATGATAGCCAAAACGCTCGCCGGTGTCATGGCGTCTGTCATTGCGTCTCGTCTCGGTAAACATCCTTTTGTTTCTATAGTAACTATGTAGGCATCACTGGTTGATATACCGATCCGTGACGTAAAAACAGACGCCATGACACCGGCGAGCGTTTTGGCGTGAATTTGAAAATTTAAATTTAAATGTACTTTTATTGTACAAAAACCTTAATTTTCTACAGAAATATGATATATTTTAGACGTAATAGATACTTCTGAATATCATAGAAGAGATTTTGAAAATTAGTCATCATGCCTATTCAAATACATTTATTTCTCTCACAACAAACCTTAAATAAAAATATGGAAACATGAACTAGTTATGATATCCTCAATTCGTGCTCGTCCCATAATCTTCTCAATTTAACTAATGTTTAATTCTAATATGTCTTGTTCCAGACTAACCCTTCAACTAGGTCGCTTCCAACTCTCAATCCCCCGCTTCGGTCGCCCCGACCCCCGCCCCGACACGCCGAACGTTGCCGAAATAAACATCGACGACTTAGACTTCGTCCGTCTAAACTCGAACGACACATACACTTTAAACGGCCGAACAATCCGTCTTTTAGGCGCTAACTTTGAAAACTACCCCGTATTACCAGACGGGTCCATACAACCCCCCCCATATACTGAAGCGGTTAGATACAAACTTTACGGACCACCCCCTGAGTATTTAAGCCGTGAGGGGTTAAATAGACGAAGCGCCGACACGGTAGACCAAGAAGCGACCAGTAATGTCGAAATGCCGCCGTGCTATGAAGATTTGAATGCGATTAATCAGGTTAATGATGGTAACGCAGCGGTTGTTGACGGTACGGTTAATGGTAACGGAACGGTTAATGGTAACGGTACAGTTAATGGTAATAACGGTGATGATGGTAATGGATCGGTTAATGTTAATCTGACGGTTAATGACAGTAACGGTAATAACGAGATATTGGAAGAGAACCGTCTGAATGTAGCAACAAATGTAATTATTGAGACTAATGTAATGAATGAAACACAAAACGATGAATCTCACGAAACGCTTAGCTCTATAATAGACAATCTGCCCGCCATAGATAGCGATGTTAACGCTAACGATACGGAAATCAACGATCCGATTAACCGTCCCGATTGTATTAACCGTTCCGTTAACTGCGATAACGGTAACGTTAATAACGTTAACAATAACGTTATTTGTATCGAGTGATTCTTGATCTCTGCACTAGCCTTGCCCTTCACATGTAAATAATGTAGTTTTATTCAAACGGTGCCTTGGATTCGTAAAATTAATCGATTATTCGTATTTTTAAAGCTGGGTTCGATTCCCGGAAAAAGCCTTTGTTTTTTGGAATTATCAATTTTACGGTATAAAAACGCAATAGTAATCTATTTTGATTATTTAAAAAAAAATTCTAAAGAAGAAAGTATATTGCGTGCTCACTCGCACTTACAGGTCTAATGGCAACTGAAAACTAAACTTCGCACTATGCGCTTTACACGAGCCTTTTGTTATTGCAGTAAGTTTCACCATATTATCGATAGAGCGTGACGTCATCACTACGCAAAACATATTATGACGCCTGTAGCGTTTGTCTATGTATTTAGAAGATTGACACCCCAATACTGAAACACTACTTAGTTTAAGTGGTGCTTATCATTGACTTAACTGTCAATTTTGAATAAGAGTAAGAACTTCTTAAATAGATAAGTACGTCGCAAATAATTTAAGTGGCGTTTCAGTATTCGGGCTTTAAACTTCTGGGACTTTGAATAGCAATAGACTTTTTGACATTTGGGCTCACCACAAAAATAAGGTTTTTTTTTATCTCGTTAGTATTTTTTCTTAAAATAACAGTTAAAAATAACAATCGAAATAGGTCACTTAAACGCTATTTTTCGCGTGCGATATTTGTCACTTTAATCACAATTAGCCTACTTGGAACTTCTCAGTGATGAAACAAACTTTAATTATGACATAGCTTACTTGGCACTTTACTCAGTGGTTAAACAGTTTCTAAGTTTTTTTTATCAACGATTTGAGCAATCACGTAGTTATACAAAGTTTGCACAAACTATTTTTGATAGTAATTTCTGCGACTTAAGTCGTTACTCACTTACTCCTAAGGACACTAAACAGCGGGCTGATTGTCTAACTTGTCTCAAACCTCAAATTGGTCTCAAACTGTCAAAACGATTGCGTAGGTATCTTTGGTCGCGTTCGGTCACGTTGAGATGAGAGTGACAGAGCTACTTGCGTGGTCACTGAACTGTCATATTTGACAGTTTGAGACCGATTTTGGTCGCCATCAAAGATAGACAATCGGAGCTGTTCTCATACAAACGTATTAGCAAATTATTAATTTCCATTTAAACTGTTAAAAGGTACATAACATAAGATATGATATTGAATAAATAACATCGTGTGAAGAACACAATCTGTACGATAAAAACAGTTTCACCTATTCCAAATCGCGAACTATCTACTTTTAGATTCATTCAAATCGGTTCAGCCGAATAAAGCAAAAATTGGCAAAAAGATTAGATCTTCAGTTAATTAAAACACAAATATTATAATCCGAAATTTTATGTTTGTTTGATTATTCACTATCGGCTGAACAGATTTGGATGAAGTTTGGAATGGAGATAGCTTATCATATGTTTATGGTGATAATGAAGCAATCGTGCCACTACGTTTGTATGAAAAATATAAGACGGGCTCTATGATAAGAGTCGGTATTGCCATATAGATATAGATATCTTAGGGTGTGTGAAAACGTTATGTACTTATAAATATCTCCTATACCTAAGTGGCGACACGCCCGCCACCTGTCACGGAATTTTGGAATCAACAGGTAGTTAGTAAAGTTAACTAAATTTATGAAATTAATCGGTTCCACACGTATTGAGCATGTCTTTCCTGTGGATATGGCCGGTTAAGCTGAGAGGATGGTTTAGATGCCTACATCTCAACATTGTCCCAGACACTACAGTGTCCCGTTAAGTGTAGGCAAAGGTTGCCCCCTGACACTGTAAATCATCTAGTAAATATAATCGGGGCTTTAACCGAGCTTAGCAAGATTTTCGACCCAACGAATATGGATTCCGTGGCCGAGTTGGTAAAGGCACTCCGGCTTAAGGAGGATCGCTTTTATCAGTGCGGCTTCGAATCCCGTCGGAATTTCAATGTTGGTTTTATTTATTTTTTGAAATCTAGTAAAAATGTAAAGGCCTAAGTTTTTTTCAATATCTGTTTTTATCTGGTACAGGTTTTGCACACCCTATACAGTGATATAATTACTCATTAAGTATTTTAATTTGACACTAACATTAAGTTTAGCTTCGACAATATGGCGACATATCGTTATTTTAACGCTGTTTAATGTTATTGCTCCCGTTAACAGTTATTTTTTTAACGGAATTGCGTTAACTGATTCGTTAAAACGTTAATTAAAATGTTATTTATCCACATATTAAACTTGTTTATAAAATTCTTATCGAATGTTAATTATGTACAGTGCTGCACAACTTAGAAAAAAACAATTCAAATGAATATAATAAAGTAAGTACGTATGAGCAAGTGGCCAACTCTAGCGACGGAGTTATTAGGCCGCCTAAAGGCCTCCGTCATGGCTTAAAGACTTAAAAGCCGGGACGGACATAACATGCCCTCCGAAGCACGGAAGCGCTCAGCTCGTAACACCACTTGCGGTCACCCATCCAAATTGTGACCGCGCACAGCATTGCTTAATTTCAACGATCAATCAAGAACGTCCAAGCAAGCTATGCCACGTTAACCACGGAGGCCTTTAAAACTCCGTCACCAGAGTTGGCCACTTGCTCATTACTTACATTGAAACGTCTTAAGAACTAGTTGATTCTAGGGTTACACACTCCCTAACTCAAGCTGAATTACAATCATTTTTGTAGCTATAACTTAATTATAACGCTTGACTATTTAGATTTAAGCGGATGGATCACCGAATAGAAAGCTAGGCCCCATACCGTGTTTGTTGCCCTGATTCTTCACGGTGTTGGTCGCGAAAGAACCGGAGTAGAATCACCTAGCTCTTAAGACGTTTCAAAATGGTCATAGCGGTCCTACTGAATAAATGATATTTGAATTTTGAATAACCATCTTTCGTTCTCAAGATTGGTAGCAATAGCAATGCGATAATCTAGTTGTGTTGCACTGTATTTATAAGAAAAATTGCATTATTATGTACTTAAAATGAAATATATTTAATTATCGTTAATTTACAACTTAATTATGTATTTATATACTCTAGTACTTAAGTATTATAAGTGTATTATTTGTCAGTGATATAAATAATATGTATGGAGACTCATACAAAAGTGTATAAAACTCACGAAAACTCCTACAGTAATGGATGGAAACTCGTACATAACTGTAGTAAGACTCATACAAAAATGTATGTATGAAGTTATGAAAGCGATGGATGACTACCTCTTTAATGTTAACGAATAAATCCGACCAAAAAGGGCTTTACAGGATAGGGTATTTAGGTAATAATGTCGTTCATAAACATTAGGCCATGCATCCACTTGCTAATATTCCAAACTATTGACGAGTGGACACACAGCTTTATTTTCCTAAAGATTGCAAAAAACACACTGGTTCTTTCACGGTTTTTCTATTAAATAGTACTTATTACATAGTCATGATGGTGGTTCAAAAATATTCTCTCAAACAAACAGCCGAACTTAGAACCTCCTCCTTTTTGGAAGTCGGTTAAAAATGTAGATATCTACTATTTTTTGTTAAGGGATGATGACATTGCAAATGTCCTAATAAATATTTGGACGTGTCTTTGATTACACACCTTAGATATTTGAGTGCTCCATAAATGGCACATTTTACAATACTACAAACTTGTATGCACCCTAGGAGGCCTGAAATTAAACAAACTTTAATGTGACAATGAAAGAAACAGTGTGCTTAAAATAATAACATGCAACTTCTAAAATTAGCCTAAAAGCACAACATTAATTGACACATAAAAAATGTACATAAATTAAAATTATTTTATGAAAACATTTTGACGTTTTGACTCACATGACAATGAACGACATTTTTGTACAAAAACTCTAATTGCGGCTTAACCGTTATAATATTTAACCGTTATAAATATAAATCACTATTATATTTTTGTCATTTTTCAACGAGATGGTGAGATAGCCATCCTTATTTAGTCCTGCAGGGCTATTTTGACTCATACGTAAAGTCGCTAACCCGGATTTCTTTCTACAAATTGATTTTTTACGAACAATATTAAAGTTATAGAATGCAGAATTACTTTGAATGTTACACAATATAAATGTCTATCACTTTTTTCAACCATCTACAATTTCAAAGTATTCATCGTAAAAAATATTTTTTTGTAGGAAGTAATCCGCGTTAACGACTTAACGTGTGAGTCAAAATAGCAATGGTGAAAACAATTTAGCACTACATTTAAAAGAAAACACAGTTTAAATGTAAGGCAACTGTTATTTTTTTATGTATTATAATAACGTAATAGTATCACCAAAACGGCTTAGCAACTTTAGGGTAAAATGCAGTTTAGTTCTAATGTATAGCGTATTTTCACAAATACTCACACTGCCGTCCGCTAGCTAAAGCGCCGTTTAGTGAGTGGTCAAATATCACTTTTAAATGCCAAGCTATAAAGCTCAAAATTCTCTATCGATCGGTCTGCGAACTGGGTTCCTGTCGTTTATAGTTTTGGAACTAGAGATACTAAGAAAGCGGCAAGCGCGAAGCAAGATTGTAAAGAAGCGGCGCGTTTTTTAGCGATATCTCAAGTGACATTTGGTCATATTTCACTTTTAAATGCCATGTTGTAAAGCTCAAAATTCTCTATCGATCGGTCTTCGAACTGGGTTCCTATCGTTTATAGTTTTCGAATTAGAGATACCTAGTATAGTATTATATTATCTGTGGAGATACTAAGAAAGCGGCAAGCGCGAAGCAAGATAGTAAAGAAGCGGCGCGTTTTTTAGCGATATCTCAAAAAATGGTTTTGTCACTTAACGGCGGTTTAGCTAGCGGACGACTGTAGGTACTTAATGTTTTAGAATATGGACCCCGACTCATTGAAACTACAAACAAATACTTATTCCTACCTTGTACTTAGAAGAGTTGTAAGTAGAATAAGCTGAGAATAAAGAAATCATTATTCCTTAATAATAAACCTACTCGTTATTTTCCCGGTACTGTCCTGTTTCATAGATAGAACAAATTGTCTATGATAGAAAAGGTATGCCATAGTTATACCATAGTTATACTTAAAGTAGGTGTAGTATACTCCTAGTACCACGGTTGTAATTGTTGGCTCGGTTACACACCAGTATCGTGAAGACGTCCGCTCTCGCCCGTGGCTCTCACGCGACTGTCAACCGAATACCCGCATGTTCGAGACAACATCGTAATAACGTAGATGCACGAACACTACATCCCTTCCTTATTTTATAATTTAATTTAATAAAACCAAACTGCTTTATAATTAAATTATTATTAATTATCTATATGTCCTTAAATATGTACTTTCAAATCGTTTTCTGAAGTACCTCTTTCAATGTTACAATATTATTGAATTAATCATGATTGCTTTCTGTTTAATTCAATACCATAACCCTGGACTAAGTCCATTCCATAACATCATCTTTACTCAGATTCTTACTATACTAGATTACGCCGATGCTAGCTATCTTGATCTCACCGAAGACCAGCTTAACAAATTTGAGCACCTTCAAAACCTCTGGATCCGGTTTATATTTGGCCTACGTTAGTATGACCACGTATCACACTTCCGGGCAAAGCTCAAGTAGCTTCCTATTCATCTGCGCCGCAACAATTTACTTTTTCTTTCCACTTCTCCTCCTTATCTTAGGGAACGTTTTGCGTTCCTGCATCAAGCTAACGATCTCATTCTACAATAAATCCTCTGAGACTGCATCTAGTTGCTCCTGGTTGTCAATTCTAGTACCGAACTTTTTATCAACCTCAAGCAAAACCTCAACTAAACCTTAGATTTTCAACTATTTCCTATTCTACCAATGACAAACGACTCAGTTGTGGTGAGGTTTAAGCTAAGGTTTGGACTTTGGCCGAACAAATTTTTTGAAAAGCCATTCCACCATTCACCAAATAGCTGACATTCACGAGATCGAACCAAAACGCAGCAGAATGATTGCCGTTGTCGTCTAGAAGAATTGGGGGGCTGTCCATACTTCCGACATGTATGGTGAATCTTTTACAGTACCTACAAGCTATAAGTTTGTGGAACTCTTGGCCGCTTTCTATTCGCTTATCAAAATCTGTTACCATTTTCAAATCTAAAATCCATGAACACTTTTTGTCATTGACAGTTAACTGTTGACTGATAAGTAGATATATTGTGTATTTATCTATAGATAATCTTCTAAATTTTGTTTAACATCATTGTGCTCATTTGTTTTTTAGTTTCAAAATTATGTGTTACTATTAGCTATGCCTCGAGGCAGACCACCTGCCCGATAGTCAGACGACATTGTGAGGGCGGTAGGAGAGCAATGGATCCGACTGGCACAAAACCGCCAGGAGTGGCGTGATAGAAAAGAGGTCTTTACCCAGCAGTGGGTGTTACAAGCTGCTTAGATAGATAGATTAGCTATGTGTTACTATTAGTGATTTTAAGTTTTTACGTTGATTTGTCTCTTTGTACACCGCCATTTATCTATTTCTAATATTCCAGTTTATCCAAAGGTTGCCCGGAAGACACCGTCCTTAGCAATAAGGTCGCCTACTATACGTACTTGTCATTTCTATTTTATATCTGCAATGTATCCTCTTTTCTGCGTACAATAAAGGATTTTCTATTCTATTCTATTCCTTTAATTTCCGTAGCATCTAATTAAATATCTAACGATCACTTCCATCTTTCCCATCGCAAAGCGACCGTAGCATTATCTCCAGCAAGGTCAAGCTTTTTCGGAGGTGGAAGGTAGTTTGTCCTTTTCAGACTAGGTTTGGGGCAACCTCAAACCAGTAGACCATCCTGTCCAATATTTAGTTACAAAGGGTTTACAGTTTCATGAAAACCCGTACTACCCTGACGTATCACGCACGGTTAATGTTTCATCCGTTTTACAATTTCATGAAGGATCACTCTGTCTCAACACACATCAAGCACGGTTTACAATTTCATGAAGGCCCGTACTCCCTTGACACACATCATGCACGGTTTACAATTTCATGAAGGCCCGTACTGCCTTGACACACATCATGCACGGTTTACAATTTCATGAAGGCCCGTACTGCCTTGACACACATCATGCACGGTTTACAATTTCATGAAGGCCCGTACTGCCTTGACACACATCATGCACGGTTTACAATTTCATGAAGGCCCGTACTGCCTAGACACACATCATGCACGGTTTACAATTTCATGAAGGCCCGTACTGCCTTGACACACATCATGCACGGTTTACAATTTCATGAAGGCCCGTACTGCCTTGACACACATCATGCACGGTTTACAATTTCATGAAGGCCCGTACTGCCTTGACACACATCATGCACGGTTTACAATTTCATGAAGGCCCGTACTGCCTTGACACACATCATGCACGGTTTACAATTTCATGAAGGCCCGTACTGCCTTGACACACATCATGCACGGTTTACAATTTCATGAAGGCCCGTACTGCCTAGACACACATCATGCACGGTTTACAATTTCATGAAGGCCCGTACTGCCTTGACACACATCATGCACGGTTTACAATTTCATGAAGGCCCGTACTGCCTTGACACACATCATGCACGGTTTACAATTTCATGAAGGCCCGTACTGCCTTGACACACATCATGCACGGTTTACAATTTCATGAAGGCCCGTACTGCCTAGACACATCACGCACGGTTACAATTTCATGAAGGCCCTTACTGCCTAGACACACATTACGCACGGTTTACAATTTCATGAAGGCCCGTACTGCCTGTTGACTGTTTTAAACTCCTGATTCTTGCTCAATTACTTATAATAATTGGATCATCGGAATTTATTCAACCTTACGTTTATTCATTTTATTAACTCGTAATCGTAACTCAATACTGAGTAGATACAACCATACAAAAATTCACCAACATACAAACTCTCGCGCATCTAAGCCGAACATTATTCAGTGACAGATCGGTAAGTAGATACCTAGTCCAATGTTGTCTCCCTAACAAGGCATAACATGTAGTAGGTACCTGTACTTAGATTTACCTACTTATTATTAGGTATCCTGTCAGTACCTATACATACCTACTGTACTACACGAATACTAAATAATTGTAGGTAGGTACATCATTTACTTATGCCAAAACGCCAACACGCCAACACTAATTACATAAGATGTTTACAATAAAGTTCTTACTTAAAAAAAATGTGCCGCGCATAGCTTAGTCGTTGTTCAGTTGAACGGCCTTTCAAGGTGTTAATCAGTTTCAACTTTACTACTTGATCAGTTAAGAGTAGCACAGTATTCGTTGAATGAATTGATTGAAACAATGCTAGTCAAAATAATTAAAAAAAAAGGACGAATCCAACCGTCATAACTAGATACAAGCTTTGCCTAGTGAGGCTGCCAACAGGAAACATTTCTGAATACCTACTCTTTCTCTCCTTCTTTTATTTGTGGCGTCTGTGACAGGAACCACCACAATCCCGCCAACGTCAGTGTCGAATGAAAACAGCACGGTAAATCGGGAATACCTACTCAAATCTCAGCTTACAATGACAATCATGAATGTCATGCAATACTTAATTTTATAATAAGTCTCTTATAATAAGTACTTACTCAAAATTGTAAATTGCATGCTATAAGTCGAATTGCCCATTGCACGAACCAAAAATATATGAAAAATGACACTTCGACCGTCAATTCCAGTGCGGATAACTAGAAACACGACCATAGAATGTTTTGCTGTGTAAATATACCTACTTACTTTTTTCATTTTCATTTTTTCATAACTTATTATAAGGATAGTAGGTAGGTATCAAAATCGTTTCCACACAATTGCTATTTCAAGGGTTTTAATTTTAATTTTATTAAACCTACTAATTGTTGTTGCTTCCTATGCTCTGTCCTTTGTCTTCAAAGTGTACATTTACTTGCTTAGTCTTATACCTACTTTACGTTTAGGTTTTTAATAACCAATTATTTTTAAACATTGGACATCCGAAATGGACAAACTGTACAAACTTGTACCTATTCAAACTAAGACCCTTGTAAGTACAACAGTATTGCAATAAATGATTCTGATTCTGTTGTCAATAACTATATTTCATTATATTCTAGAACAAATTCACTTTCAAGTGTCACAAATAATTTTATTTCTTTACAAAACTCCCGTTTTATTTATAATTATAATAATAATAAACTCCATTTCAGGCAACATTAGAATAAGCTAAGTACAAGATGTTACTTTACTTAGTCCACGGCCCATAGAAACAAATACCTTAAAACCAACATACATACTTTACAAATAACGCCACACTAACCATCACGTACCATTTGCACACACCAACGGGGCGTCTCGCAGGCGTCCACGGAACCGCCTGTACAAAACACGCATCCATAAAAGTTGAAAGACGAGCAGTCTGCATTCTCACCATAAATGAGTTGAAGCTCACATTACGATGAGATGCCAACCGCACAACCCTTAAGGTGAGCTGGGTCTTCCGCTTCATATACTCTACGAGGTTCTCAGTAGGTATTGGAATAATGACAATAACCTAACCTAACCTAACCTAACCTAACCTAACCGGTGGACCTCTCCCCTGCCTAACGCATCTGTTGTAGATCAGCACCTGAAGGAGAGGATCCTCAGAACTTATGATGGATTCCATCTGTTAAGCAAGCAGGTACTTACCTACCTTATGTTTCTACATTTATGCTCAGTGTCTCTCATTATTATTATTTTTTTTTAAACAGGTCCAAACCCGACTATTTGAGTAAAATCTAAGAACACCTCAAAAGGACAGCGAGGATAGAAGTCATTCATGGATGTATTATAATAATGATGAATCAAAGAAGATAGTAGGTACCAGCAAACCAAGAAAGCATACTTCGTCTAACCGTATTGTAAAAGACTGGAACCGGCTGCCAGAATCAGTTATCAGTGCTCCCACAGTTAACAGAAACAGACTTGACAAACATTTTAAGTGCCCTGACCAATAACTGGATTTGTACTCATCAGCTTATAAGCTGCCTGTGCATTAAATAATAATAGTAATAATAGTGTACTATGTAAATGTTCGAACATAAATTAAGACAGTGTACTGATTATTTCAATAAAATGATTCATAATATTCCTCATAGAATGTTTTTGTTATTTGTGTTACATTGGCGCCAGCTTCATATCCGACCTGCCAAACTGCAGTGGAGTATTAGGATCACAAGCAACATCCACCTATCAAAACAGTTGGTATTCACTACAATCCACTTTCATACATACATCCATACCTAAAATCACGCATTTTTCCCACAGGGGTAGGCAGATACTTTCAGATTAGGTATATTTATTCGGTTCAACAATGCAGCATCTAAGCACGAATTTGCTTTGGAAATAAATTAAGAAAGCACTTTACTTTTTGAATACCTATCGTTTTGAAAACCGTCAATATTCTCGTAAGCAATATATTTTCTTTATTTTAATTTTTTACAAATTCCGACCATCTCTAAATGTCTCAATGGATTAAGGCAAAACACCGTTCAAATTGGACAACTATCCAACGTTACTAAGGCGCCTCTCGACGCCGAGACTGGTCTCTCTGTGAGAATTCCACTGATCAGTTGTTGAACGGATGATGGAAAACTAAGAGATATTTATGAATTATAGATAAAAGCACTAATGTCTTGTCTGGACTAAACAACTGCTTGATAACACTTTTTAAGAAAAGCCATCTGTAATAAATCAAAACACGTAAGCATTGTTTACATGTTACCTAAACAAACAAACGCAAGTAACGCAAGCACCTAAGTATCTCAAAAGTGACCTATTTGTGATTTCTGAGAATTAAATTATCTAAAACTACCTAAACCAACATTTTTATGACTACCCACCAGGTCGTTTCCGATGAATAAATCAAAAACTTAGTGCAAAACTACATAAGTACCTACTTAGGTAACTAACAAAAATTAACAAATACCTAACACCTAATACCGCCTTCCCTCTCTTTCCTTCATTTTAAATATTGTTAAGAATAATTTGTACTTTATTTTAATTATATCCATGTAGATATAATTATACTGATTTACGACTAACCTTTTGACTCGTCGCCATATGTAGTATACTCCTAGTACCACGGTTGTAATTGTTGGCTCGGTTACACACCAGTATCGTGAAGACGTCCGCTCTCGCCCGTGGCTCTCACGCGACTGTCAACCGAATACCCGCATGTTCGAGACAACATCGTAATAACGTAGATGCACGAACACTACAGTAGGTATAAATTATACCGGGTTAATAAAAAAAAAGTAAATATTTTGCTTATTCTTCGGTTATTCTTAGAATTAACACTTTAAATCTCGTTTATTTGTGTACTTGTTCAATATTTTATTCTGAAACATTGAGTAAATAAATGTAGTTTAGCTAATTCTATCACAATGTTGTGTTGCATTACGAAGAACAATAAGTTTAACATATCAATAAATTGTTTGAATTAATTGCAATTTAAATCGGCCAGTACGTGAATATTGGATTTACATCATTACACTGTTGCCCATATTCACGTTACATAGTCTTCAGTAGTTTGTGAATACGGCTGCAGGCGCAGAGTACACAAACACACCGTCTCGATGCCTTACAGTAACTTGTATCAATAAATAATTGTTATAAAAATGTGCTTTTATTTCTACCACGAAACTTTATAAAATAAAACTGCAACATTGTGCAATATTTACATACAAATTGGTTAATTTGGTCTTGTACTTTTTTCTCGAAATTACTGACATCTATCGAAACTTCTGTAGAATAAATGTTTAGTTCTGTACTGGCTAGATGGCGCTACTTGTCAAATTAATAATACTACTCTCCAACAGATGGCGCTACTTACTTTAACTCGTATCGTGTAATATTTGCCTTATTTTTAATAATGGCAACTTTTTAATTACATGTCACTGTCAATGTGCAACACAACACGTTGCCAACTTCACACAATTACAATAAAAATTTGGAAAGATGGCTTCTACATCGGTAAAGTATGCAGTGATCGATGTAAATGATTTTCTGTCGAAAAAACAGGCTGCCGAGCCTGATTTGGCTGCAGACTGGGCGAAGCTTGAGGAGCTTTACAATAAAAAGTAAGTAGAACAAGTTTCCTGGTGATATTATTCATAGAAATTGGCTTAGTCATGGTGTAACCTATTGTGTACGTTTTCTCCAGATTATGGCATCAACTAACACTGAAACTACAAGATTTCGTGAAGCACCCTTCTCTGCAGGCTGGGGACAACCTTATTCAGCTCTACAGCAACTTTCTGACTGTGTTTGAGAACAAGTGAGTCTTTCAATTCCTACCTCAAAACTTTCTGGCTGTTCATTTTGTTTGATTCTCACGTTATTTTCAGGATAAACCCTCTATCTTTGATGGAGATAGTGTCTATAATCATCACCCAGTATGAAGACAAGAAGGAAGCAGTCGCTTTTCTTGAGAAGATTGAGAATAAAGTGAAAATGAATGATGAAGCTCTGGCTCTATGCAAGGTAACTTAGGCCTTTACATCTTTTACTAGATTATTTATACAGTGTCAGGATGCAATCTTTGCCTACACTTAAAGGGATACTGTAGTGCCTGGGACATTGTTTGAGATGTAGGCTTGTAGCACCTACACCATCCTCTCAGCTTATCCACATCCACAGGAAAGACATGCTCAATACGTGTGGGGCTAAGTCGCGCGTTTCGTCACTATGTTTTCCTTCACTGCTTAAAGCGCGTGTTGTGCATATAAATTTTTCAAAATGAAAAATCCATTGATGCACATCCGAAATTCAAACCCATGACCTGTGGATCATTAGTCTAGCTAGGTAGAATCCCACTCCACCACTGTAGAATCGGTTAGTGGCAAATACCTTTAATAAGTCATTTGATGTTTTATTCTAATTTTTTTTTTATTTAGCTTATCTCGTCCCACTGCTGGGCAAAGGTCTCCCCCAACTCTCTCCATACATCTCTATCCCTCGCCGTCTTCCACCAGTCACTCTCAAAGGCATCAATATCGTCGCGCCAATGTTGTTTTAATTATTAATTGATATTTGGTGACTTCCAGGTTCTTCAGGGTCAGATATACCTGGAGCAGCTGAATGACCTGGACGCTACAGAGAAGATCATCGACCAGCTGGAAGGCTCGCTCGAGGACGCTGACGGAGTCACTCCCGTGCACGGACGGTTTTATAAACTCGCTTCCGAGTACTACAGGTAATTGATGTCTGTTGGTATGAAAAGTATGCTGTTGAAAGAATATGGCTCGATCGATTTTGATAAATGATACCTCATTAGATTCGTCTTGATCGCGCGAGTGTCACTGGGTATATAAAATTCTTGAAAAAGTAAAATGGCGGATTTTATACGTTTTAATGTGTGGTCTGAAAATTTTTCTGCACTATAGGTCGTGGGTTCGATTCCCACTCAGGACAAACATTTGTGAGTTGAACATAGATGTTTGTTCTGTGTCTGGGTGTTATAAAGTATTCAATGTATGTACAAAAAAAAAGTATAAAAGTATTCTACCAGTTATCTGGTTCCCATAGTACAAGCTTTGCTTAGTTTGGGGCTAGATGGCGCTGTGTGAAATGTCCACCAATATTTATTTATAATATAAGTGTGATATAGAGTCCGCGGCCCCATGTCACGTTACTACCGCTGTGCGCTCCGTTACGTGGGCGTGTCTGACGGCGGGGCTTCCTTGCCGGCGACCGAGCGGCGTCGCCTCGCGCTGGCCTTGGCACTGGCTGCCCTCATCGCTCCGGACGTCTACGACCTGGATGAGCTGGTAAGGACAAGATAAGCTTTATTAAAAATAAATTAAGGTAGATATTTAAAACTACGCAACGGATTTTGATGCAGTTTTTTTAATAAATAGAGTGATTTAGGATGGTTTATATGTATAATACATGCATAATATAGTAGAGAAACACTGATAATTTTAGAGGTTTTTAATAAATAGAGTGATTTAGGATGGTTTATATGTATAATACATGCATAATATAGTAGAGATACACTGATGATTTTAGAGGTTTCTAGTGATGTGTGATGTGACCCGTGCGAAGCCGGGGCGGGTCGCTAGTTAATAATATTAGATGTCACAGAACAGATAATAATACTACGATTGATAGTGTGATTAGTAGTTCTTGTCCCAGTTTTTCAATTCACTGTCCAACGACATAAAATAATGTAAAAACATACTCATTTAAAAGCCAAACTAAAAACACACGTATGTACAACATGTTTCGAGTGATATTTGCCTACCTACACTAGGGACAGCAGAGTGTGATAATTACTAAATAATTATACCTTTTTTTTTTTTCTTTATTTTGGCTTCGCACGGTTGTGCATTCAGCCAGTGTCAAGTAATTAAATAAACTACAAGTTTATAGATAAATAAGATATATAAATACATATTACAATACATAAATATAATATCCCACCCCTCCCCTTGTGCCTCAGTAAAGATGTGGGGCTTTACTGAAACATCAACATGGACTTTTTGGGAGAACTTGAAAAGCAATGTTATCCAATTTTGTTTCACTTCCCTACACTTATGCACGTTCACGAACACTTAACGGTTAATAATCCACCATTATTACACATTAACATTCGAAGAAACACAAGTTTTGGAAAATAAAACAAAATGAAAACTTGACTTCTCAAATTTCCGCCAAAAAGCCCTATAAATTATATCTTTGCTAATCTCATTGTAAGGAAACTATATTTGTTTGTATGACAAAAATAAATGTCTTGGCTGTGTCCCCAGTAGGCAAACTGTGAGCGGCCGACTGAGTTTGCGGCGTATCGGTTTAGTACGCTCTTCTATATACTTGAAATGGAGTGTCCACAGTTTGCTAGTTTTGCACTCACTGTACGCAGTTTGCAGCGTTACGCGCAAAACTAGCAAACTGTGGACCATTTCAAATATATGGAAGAGCGTACTAAACCGATACGCCGCAAACTCAGTCGGCCGCTCACAGTTTGCCTACTGGGGACACAGCCTAATGCAAAATTACTAAATTAAAATAATTTCATTTCAATAGAAGCTTATAAAACCCTACTGTTCCAGCTAGCCCATCCGATCCTCCAAGCCCTCTCCGGAACAACTGACGCGTGGGCGGGCGAAGCCCTGACCGCGGCGGCGGCCGGCGACGCGGTGCGATACGAGCAGGCCGTCAGCGGAGCGCCCGCGCCCGAGCTCAGGCAGGCCGCGCCGCAGATACGGACTAAGATAGCACTGCTGTGTCTTATACAGGTGAACACATAGATAAAACATAAAGATAACATAAATAGTTATTTGTGCAACAAGAGAGCAAAGTTAATGTTTACCTCGAGTGCTGATTTTGAATCCCGAGCGAACGAGGGATTCTAAGAATTGAATCACGAGCGTAGCGAGTGATTCTACGTTAGAATCCCGAGTCTAGCGAGGAATTCAAAGGCACGAGATGTGAAAAACTTTGGTCTCGTGTTGCACACAAAATTTTTCACCTCAGCAGCGAGAACATTAACCTACAAATAAAAGATACAACTTTGTACATAATGAAGCAACTAATCCATAATAGGTATTCATTTAAATCTATTTAAAAATAACGCATTTTTTCAGGAATTAAAAGAAGATATAACAGTTATTGTAGTTTTGGAAATTAAAAGTTTCTGTTTTGTTCAGAACTTACCTACGTGCTTCTCAGGAAGGGAACTTTGTTTATCACAATCACTTTTTGTCTCAACTCTTCTCTCTGGAGATAAATTAGTGTATTCGCCACTGGTTTCACTCATCTTTATTGTTTTATGAATTTTCAACAAATAACTAGCGTAACAGAAACAAATTCCCGCTATTTTATTTTTAAAAGGTGCGTTATTTTTTTTTTTTTCATAGACAGGCTAGCGATGGACCGCCATGCACTATCACGTGTCAATCGACGATATTCGAATTTCAAATCACTTTTCCTCACTGAAACCAGTGTGCAAAATGCGATTTTGCACACTGGTTTCTCGCAGCAAAGGATGCCATTTCGAGCTGCTGAGGTGAAAAATAATTTATTCAGAACTTTGTACAATATGCTTGGTACAGTTCCGACACAGTGCGAAATATTCTTTCATACATTCCCTATGATCGCATCCCCACTTGTCAGTGTGAGTAAGTAAGTTGGTAAGAGCAAGTGCGGGAGTTTAAGGGGGCGAATAATCGATCTAGCTAGGTCTTATATCAGGGAAAACTCGTTTTCTCGGCATTTTCACGCAAAAAGATTTACCAGTAATTTTGTCGTTGGTAATTTCACAGAATTTGTTGAGACCAAAGTGGCCGAGTGGATTGGGTGTCCGCCATATAGTCGAAGGCTTCGGGTTCGAATCTCAGCCAGTGAAAGTTTATTTTTTGTGACTTTTTTTTTCTTTTTCTTTTTGAATTTTTCATTATTTGCACCCGAGCATAGCTACTAATGTACTGGCCCCATCGGTCGCCCAGATACTAATGTTAAAGTTTATTTTGTTGTTTAATTAACAGAGATACAGTTTCTTAACTAGTTCGGGGGCTGGTGAATACCAAACGTGCTGGACATCGTTCTCTGTTGTTTGACACCCCATCTAGTTGTAGTATTTAGTATGGTTTTATGGTTGTCTGGAAGAGATCGCTAAGAGCGATAAGACCGCCGATTGTAGGACATTGTATTTCTAAAAATAGCCTAACTAGATAATACTTTGAAATTGTGTCCTCAATAAAGTTCTTATTTATTTATTTATTTTTTTTTTTCTTTATTTTGGCTTCGCACGGTTGTGCATTCAGCCAGTGTCAAGTATTTAAATAAACTTCAAGTTTAAAATAGATAAATAAGATATATAAATACATATTACAATACATAAATATAATATCCCACCCCTCCCCTTGTGCCTCAGTAAAGATGTGGGGCTTTACTGAAACATCAACACGGACTTTTTGGGAGAACTTGAAAAGCAATGTTATCCAATTTTGTTTCACTTCCCTACACTTATGCACGTTCATGAACACTTAACGGTTAATAATCCACCAATATTACACATTAACATTCGAAGAAACACAAGTTTTGGAAAATAAAACAAAAATGAAACTTGACTTCTCAAATTCCCGCCAAAAAGCCTCTTATTTATTTATTTCCAGATGGCGTTTAACAAGACCACTGCGCAGCGCAAGCTGACGTTCACAGAGATAGCGGGCGCGGCGCGCATCCCGCGGGACGAGGTCGAACTGTTGGTGATGAAGGCGCTAGCCGAGAAACTGGTGCGGGGACACATCGATCAGGTCAGCATTTAGACCTTTACAAAATCAAAAAAAATCAAAATCAAATATCATTTATTCAGTAAGACCGTTATGACCACTTTGAAACGTCTTAAGAGCTAGGTGATTCTACTCCTGTTCTCTCGCGACCAACACCGTGAAGAATCAGGGCAACAAGCACGGTATGGGGCCTAGCTTTCTTTTCGGTGATCCATCCGCTTAAAATCTAAATAGTCAAGCTCCAGTGAGGAGCCAGTCGAACAATGTGAGTCTCGTCAAAGTCGTCAAAAGAAAAAAAGGAGGATTAATACCTCAACAAAACAGCTTTATTTTGCACCCACACTGCTGTTAAAAACTAAAACTTAGGCCTTTACATCTTTACTAGATGATTTATACAGTGTCAGGAGGCAATCTTTGTCTACACTTATCGGGACACTGTAGTGCCTGGGACAATGTTGAGATGTAGGCTTGTAGCACCTACACCATCCTCTCAGCTTAACCGGACATATCCACAGGAAAGACATGCTCGATACGTGTGGGGCTGGCTAAGCCGCAGGTTTCCTCACGATGTTATCCTTCACCGTTTAGAGCTCGTATTAATGCGCATATAAATTTTTCGAATCGAAAAATCCATTAATGCACGGCCAGGATTCGAACCCATGACCTTCGGATCGAAAGTCACGGCTCGCACTGGAAACATAATTCGATTCATAAACAATGCCTTGAAACGAGCTGCCTCGCATGCATCCTCAGCCTCGCAGTGTCGATGTCGCAGCCAACTGGTTGAATTAGCCATTCAATTGGATGGCCATTTCAATGCTTACCGCTTGCACATAAATAAGATATGACTGATTTAAAATTCATAATAAATAACATGCGTTGGAGTGTCGTTTGGCTTTAGTGTTGAACATTGTGTTCAATCACTTGGCAAGCCGACGTTCAGCCGTTTAATTGAATGGCGGCTTTCAATGAAAGGGCTAGCCGATTTGTTAATAAGATCGATCACCTGTCACGTATGGAATGCTTACTAGTACAGTACGCACGATGGACGTGCTTAGGAGATAGTCGTGTTTTCGTCATCTCGCTTTGGTACCATGATGGGGCGTTAGTTAATCCAAATGGTATAGTTAAGTATTCGTATTGTCTGTCTGGCGTAATGAAGGGTCTTTCGGCGAGAATTGGTCTCCTATAATCTACACAAAGTCGATTCTATTTTTGTAAGATATTAGGCTAGGATCTAAATAAAATAGATGCCTGATACGAGTGCTTGGTACATTTCCAACTGTCAAAACTAGAACTACTCCCCTAATATTATGTGTGTTGGGAATATGGGATTCTTCCTGGGCTTGAAATGACGGGAACTCCAAATTCTCCAATAAGTACAGCGTTTATTTACGGGTTTACAGTGGTTTTTGAAATAATTAAAAATTCGAAAGTAATCTAGTAATGCGTCCTTGCGCGCGTCCATGGACCAAGTTGTTAGTGTTGCCAGCGCGAGTGACAAAAAGAGGCTGGACGTATTTGTTTGCCTAAACAATGTGCTAAACTACCCACAACTATTCTTATACACTACAATTTTGTTGTTGACCGTAGGTATCTGGCGTGGCGCGCATCTCGTGGGTCCGTCCACGCGCGCTCCCGCACGCGGGCGCGGCCGCGCTCGCCGCGCGCCTCGCCACCTGGTGCGCCGCCGTGCGCGCAGCTAGCGACCTGCTCGCGCAACGCGCGCCAGACCTGCTCACCGGCTGAGCACAGGCGAGACTATAGTACAGGTGAGTCACTATAGTACAGGTGAGTCACACTAGTACAAGTGAGTCACTATAGTACAGGTGAGACACACTATAGTACAAGTGAGTCACTACAGTACAGGTGAGACTATAGTACAGGTGAGACACTATAGTACAAGTGAGTCACTATAGTACAGGTGAGACTATAGTACAGGTGAGACACTATTATAGTACAGGTGAGACACACTATAGTACAGGTGAGTCACTATAGTACAGGTGAGTCACTATAGTACAGGTGAGACACTATAGTACAGGTGAGACACACTATAGTACAGGTGACTCACTATAGTACAGGCAGGGTTCGCCGATATATATCAGCGGATATATATCATGATATATATCACGATATATATCACGATATATATCACGATATATATCAATTGATTTTTATCTTGATATACAGGGTGTGGCAAATTCTTGGTCACTGAAGGGTAGCTACCTTTTCTCTTGTAGTTAGAAAGTTTTGTTCTTAGGAAACTTCGGTTTTATTTTGAAGAAAAAAATAATTGCATTTTTAGATTTTTGAAAAAAAATACAGTTAGCCTAAAAAATTACATTTGTCAAAAAAAACAAGTTGGTCTTAATCGACTCTATTTCCCACTAGGAACACTTCTCCCAAAGTAACTTATCAAATCAAATCGTAAGTTTTTACAATAATTCAAAAAAACACATCTCATACATTTTCTATGAAAATTAGTAGTTGTAAACAAAAGTCAAAAGTCAAATTCGTTTATTCAATAAGATCACAAGTGTACCACTTTGAAACGTCTTAAGAGCTAGGTGATTCTACTCCTGTTCCTTCGCGACCAAGACCGTGAAGAACCAGGGCAACAAACACGGTTTGGGGCCTAACACTCTTTTCGGTGACACACTTTTTGTTTGTAATTTTTTTTTTATATAGTTTTTTATGTAAGCAATTATTACAAATGTTACAATTATTATTTGTTACAATATTTTTATGATTTAATAATAACGGAGTTGGAGCATATTCAGTCCCAGGCGTTTTTGTCATCCAAGTAATCTGATATTTTATAATACGCTTTTTTATAGAGATGACGTTTAATTGATTTCTTAAATTTGTTGATTGATAAGTTTTGCAATTCGCCTGGGACTTTGTTGTAGAAGCGTACACATTGCCCTATAAATGATTTACTAACTTTCTCAAGCCTAATTGTGGGAACAGCAAGTTTATCTTTGTTTCTGGTATTAACATTGTGATTATCACTTTTTTTCTTAAATAGTTAGATTTTCATAGATAAACTGACAAGGCATAGTCATTATAAATATTTCTTTAAACTTATTCCTAAGTGACTCCCTGGGACCCATACAATAAATTGCTCGAACAGCCCTCTTCTGCAGCACAAACACGGTGTTAATATCTGCAGCACTCCCCCACAACAGAATGCCATAAGACATGATGCTGTGAAAGTAGCTGAAGTAGACTAGCCTAGCAGTATCTACGTCCGTGTATAGACGTATTTTTTTGACTGCGTATGCTGCAGAACTAAGTCTCTTCGACAATCCATCTATGTGCGGACCCCATTGAAGCTTATTATCTAAGGTTATGCCTAAAAATGTAGTGGTGTCCACGAGATTTATTTGTTCGTCTTTTATTGTGACTTTGCATTTTACTTCTTTAACATTTGGTAAAATAAATCGTATACATTTAGTTTTTTTCTCGTTAAGTAATAAATTGTTCACATTGAACCATTCTACAACCATAGAGATAGCATTGTTTACTTCGTCAAGGTTAACCTGTTGTCTTTTCAACTTGAATAAAAGTGAAGTGTCATCTGCAAACAGTACAATCTCATGGTCATTTTTAACTATTTTCGGTAAATCATTTATATAAAACATTATAGTGCCACTTATTCGATGGTTATTAATTTAAATTCGTAGCTGCTTCGGCATGCTGGGAGGCTATTGTAAAGCCTTAGGCGCCTCAGACAGAGCCGCAAGAGAGAATGGTATGCATGGAGCATACCATTTGTACATCTGCAGGGAAGCACTTTGTTCTAAATTTAAATACGCGCTTTACAATAGCCTCCCAGCTTGCCGGAGCAGTTATGAAATTAAATTAAGAACTATCGAATAAGTGGCACTGTAATAAAAATAAATAAATAAATAAAAACATTTTATTTCGGATAACATTGATCCATACTTTGTTAGTAATCACTCTCTTAAACCTAATGTTAGTACACTAATAGTACTGTAATGTTTACATTGGCTTTTTTTACAGTTGGCTTTTTACAGTTTTTTTTACACTTTTTTACACTTTTTTTACATTTTTTTTTTTTTTACAGTTGGCTTGTGGCAACCCTGTGACAAACAGCTGTTGAAAATTGTCCCGTTCTTTATTTACGATTTTAATTATTTTTACGTGTTATTATTAGCCTATTTCTATTTCATCGCTAAATTACAAAAGTGTACAATTGATAATTATTCGTGAAAACTTATTGTTCAAGTGATTTGGCCATAAATAAACTTGCTCGTTTTCGGTTAGAAAATTTGAATGTTAACCTTGTTTTCTCGGTTTGGAAGTGTTTGCTGCCTTGTGATGTGATTTAAATACATTGGAATACAAGTTTTACTGGATAAAAGTATAGATACAATCACGTAAGTACAAACATTCCAAACTTATAACCTCAACTTGTGTTTGCAGTTCCTTGGTTGTTACTCGGGGTATTCTTCGTATTTGTTTGAAGAATACACGTTTTTCTTTCACTATGATGACTCGCAGAGCCTTGTCTCGCCAGGAGGAGTGCAAGCTCCAAAGGGCCTTACAAGAATTAAAGACTTCTAAGGATCTGTGCAAACAGTTGACTTTAGAGAGAGAGGACAATGAAAAGATTTTACTAGTACTCATTGCACCTGACCTAGCTTTAATATTCAACCAATGCATTGATAGTGGTATGTTTCCGGATTTAATGAAACATAGTAAAATATCACCCCTTTTCAAATCAGGTAGTCATTCTGACCCCAGCAATTTTAGACCTATATCAGTCTTACCAACGTTTAGTAAAATATTCGAAAAGCTAATCCTCATACAACTTCAAAGACATTTTGATCAAAATAACCTACTTGACAACAAACAATTTGGGTTCACAAGAGGTCGCTCAACCACTGATGCCGGTGTTGAGCTAATATCACATATTTTTAATTCTTGGGAAAAATCTCATGATGCGCTTGGTATTTTTTGTGATCTATCAAAAGCATTTGATTGCGTTCATCATGAAACATTAATAAGGAAACTCCACCACTATGGTGTTAAGGGTGTTGCTCTTAACCTTCTCACTTCTTACTTAAGTGACAGAATACAAAGAGTTGACGTAAATGGAAAATGTTCTCCGGGGTCGTTGGTAACAATGGGTGTGCCACAGGGATCAATACTAGGTCCATTTCTCTTTTTAATTTATATAAATGATTTACCGAAAATAGTTAAAAATGACCATGAGATTGTACTGTTTGCAGATGACACTTCATTTTTATTCAAGTTGAAAAGACAACAGGTTAACCTTGACGAAGTAAACAATGCTATCTCTATGGTTGTAGAATGGTTCAATGTGAACAATTTATTACTTAACGAGAAAAAAACTAAATGTATACGATTTATTTTACCAAATGTTAAAGAAGTAAAATGCAAAGTCACAATAAAAGACGAACAAATAAATCTCGTGGACACCACTACATTTTTAGGCATAACCTTAGATAATAAGCTTCAATGGGGTCCGCACATAGATGGATTGTCGAAGAGACTTAGTTCTGCAGCATACGCAGTCAAAAAAATACGTCTATACACGGACGTAGATACTGCTAGGCTAGTCTACTTCAGCTACTTTCACAGCATCATGTCTTATGGCATTCTGTTGTGGGGGAGTGCTGCAGATATTAACACCGTGTTTGTGCTGCAGAAGAGGGCTGTTCGAGCAATTTATTGTATGGGTCCCAGGGAGTCACTTAGGAATAAGTTTAAAGAAATATTTATAATGACTATGCCTTGTCAGTTTATCTATGAAAATCTAATGTATGTTCGAAAAAATATTAAACTATTTAAGAAAAAAAGTGATAATCACAATGTTAATACCAGAAACAAAGATAAACTTGCTGTTCCCACAATTAGGCTTGAGAAAGTTAGTAAATCATTTATAGGGCAATGTGTACGCTTCTACAACAAAGTCCCAGGCGAATTGCAAAACTTATCAATCAACAAATTTAAGAAATCAATTAAACGTCATCTCTATAAAAAAGCGTATTATAAAATATCAGATTACTTGGATGACAAAAACGCCTGGGACTGAATATGCTCCAACTCCGTTATTATTAAATCATAAAAATATTGTAACAAATAATAATTGTAACATTTGTAATAATTGCTTACATAAAAAACTATATAAAAAAAAAATTACAAACAAAAAGTGTGTCACCGAAAAGAGTGTTAGGCCCCAAACCGTGTTTGTTGCCCTGGTTCTTCACGGTCTTGGTCGCGAAGGAACAGGAGTAGAATCACCTAGCTCTTAAGACGTTTCAAAGTGGTACACTTGTGATCTTATTGAATAAACGAATTTGACTTTTGACTTTTGACTTTTGACAACTCCTAATTTCATAGAAAATGTATGGGATGTGTTTTTTTGAATTATTGCAAAAACTTACGATTTGATTTGATAAGTTACTTTGGGAGAAGTGTTCCTGGTGGGAAATAGAGTTGATTAAGACCAACTTGTTTTTTTTGACAAATGTAATTTTTTAGGCTAACTGTACTTTTTTTCAAAAATCTAAAAACGCAATTATTTTTTTCTTCAAAATAAAACCGAAGTTTCCTAAGAACAAAACTTTCTAACTACAAGAGAAAAGGTAGCTACCCTTCAGTGACCAAGAATTTGCCACACCCTGTATATCAATGGATTTTTTCCTGTCTTCTGAGCTAAAAAATTTGGAGATTAATGTTAACCCTGGCAACACGTAGCGAAAAACTACAATTCCGAATAATTTGGATTGTTTTTTTAAGTGTTTTTTTAGTGTTCATTAAAAAAATATTTTGATAATGAAAAATCTTATCAAAATTTTCAATTCCGACGGGATTCAAACTCGCAATCTATATCTATACTTATAATAAGAATGAAGTCTAAGCCCAAACTTATAAGTATTCAATTAAGTGAAGTCAGTTTTTGATCTATATAACCCTAGAGCCTCAAAACACTTCGTAAGCGCGATCTAGAGCGCAAAAAGTGCTGTAATCTGTGACTTTAGTTCTCTGTTCGCTGTTCGCGCTGATCTCAGAAATGGCTTAACCGAATTGGATGCAGTTTTCACTGATGTATTGTGGTAAGTTTGGACCTTTTATTAGTGTTAGTTTCATCAAAATCCGTTCATAAATAAAAAAGATATGTCCATTTAAAGAATGTACTGTGACTTTAGTAAAAAAATAATTTAAAAAAGGATGTATCTTTTTTATTTGTGAACGGATTTTGATGAAACTAACACTAAAAAATGACCCAGGCTTACCACAATACAACAGTGAAAACTGCATAAAAATTGGTAAAGTCATTTCTGAGATGAGTCATATATTACCCAGCATAGTTCTGTTCTGAACTAAAGTCCCACAGTTACCCAGCATATCCAAGTTACAATGAACTTTTTGCATGAGTTTCAATATTATTAAAAAACTCTTATCACAAGTAAGTAATTAAATACGACAACTTCAATCATTAAATTTAAAGTTTTTTCGAGAACAAAGGACATAGAGACATCTATTGGAGTTAGCTGAAACCAGATTGTGATATCTGGTTCCCATAGTAGCTACAAGCTTTGCTTAGTTTAGGGCTAGATGGCGCTGTGTCTCCAAAAAAAATATTAATAAAAAATTAAAAAACCCGGTGATCTGAAAAGTTGGAAATAATCTATACTTATCTTTATCTTTAATCTATACTAATATAATAAAGCGGAAGAGTTTGTTTGATTGTTTGATCGCGCTAATCTCTGGACGTACCAGTTGGATTTGAAAAAAATCAAAACTAGATGGCGGGACTAAAAATGACCATTTTCTGAATCGCGCTGATGAAAACACGCGGCAGTCACTTATTAGTCTACGCGTGATCTATAACATTTTTTTATTAAACCGACTTCAAAATAAAGGAGGTACTCGATTATTTATTACTCGAAGATGCCTGGACCGATTTGGAACATTATTTTTTTGATTGAAAGGTGGTGTCTTGCTCAGATCAGGTCAGGATCTGATAATGGAATCCTGGAGCTGTTCTACAGAACCCCTCAGTAAATAGGCCGATTGAGTTGAAACTCGGCAAACCTGTCAAGTTTCAACTAGGTACAATGTAATAATATGGTGACAGTGAGCTGATCTGAGGATGGAGTCAGGAGCTGTTCAACATAACTCCTCAGTAAATATGCCGATTGATTTGAAACTCGGAACTCAGCATATCTGTCAAGTTTCCAATATAATGTAATGATATGGTGACATCGAGCTGAAGGGGAAGGGGGAGAGGGGGAGGAGGAGATGGGGACGGGGACGGGGACGGGACGGGACGGGACGGGACGGGACGGGGATACATGACACAAACTTATTTAATTTAAAATCCAAAAAAATCTGTTTATGTACAGAATATAAAACCAAACACTTTTTTACTTCACTTCACGTGGCATTGCAACGCATGCCGGGTACAGCTAGTGATACATAAATGTAATTACCTAAGTCTGGTTTAATACTACAACAAATAAAAAATTATAAAAAATCTTTCTCAAATAAACACTAATTCTTTTGATACCTTTATTAAGTTTTTTAAATAAAAAATGTGGTAATTTGACAGTTATATTATTTTACAAATTACTTTCACATTTTAAAGTGTTTAATCCCCTTACAGAATGAAATTCGCTTCTTTTTCTTAGCCTGGATATATATCCGATATATATCGGATAAATATAAAAAAATCAGATTTTTGATATTTATTATAAAAATCGGATTTTTTCGAACCCTGAGTACAGGTGAGACACACTATAGTACAGGTGAGACACTATAGTACAGGTGAGACACACTATAGTACAGGTGAGACACACTATAGTACAGATAAGACACACTATCGGCGAAAAAATGTCGGAGACTCGCACATGTCGCCGACATGAATTCTTCTGAAATTTTGAGCAAAGTATATTATTTAGTATATTATTTATACATTATAGTATTTAGGTGTGTAGAGTCCTAAGGCAAGACTTTTAACATTTTTCCTGTAAAATAATATAATTTTCTCTTTTCAGATACGGTGTCGTCTACTCAACAATTAGTTACATAATATTCGTTTATTGTCATACTTAAAACACAAAAATCAATAAAAACATTAAGACCAAGATTCTGTTTTATTTTCCTGAATTTCTTGCATCAAAATCTTACTAACTAGGTAATATAAATGTGAGTTTGTTCGTAACATAATACCAAAATTGCCAAATGTACATTTGGAACGGTCGGAATTATCCGTGGTCCACCTGGGTGAACCACGGCCACATTTTTTTACTTGTAATATACCTAGGGCGCTGGATTCACAGAAAAGACGTAAGACGCAGACGGGGCGTGGACATTTTTACCCGGCTGACTGTCAAGTCACAGGGTTATGTAGATCGCGCGTTTCTATGTATGTGGGTGGGTGGGTATGTAAGTAATATTCTTTATTACCACGTTTCTCCTAAACGGCTCAATGGATTTTGATGAATGAGGTATCGTTAGAATCGTCTCTATGTCGATTGTGCTCTAGGATACTTTTTATTTCGATAAATCAAATAGTGCGCCTAGAAAATGCAACAATGTGTGAATTTAGAAAATAAAAATCATGCCATCATATCAAAATCCATGTCAAAATCAAGAGGTTGGTGGATTGATATCAAATATAATTTTTTGAAAAATCTAACATGACATCTTCAAAAACTAAATCGACTTCCAAAATTTTTGAAAATCTATTCTTCGCCCTTAATGTTATTGCTAAACAAAACGCATACTAAAACTTTCTATTTAGTCACACGCAACGTTTAGAACAAACTGCATCGAAATTGGTTCAGCCATTTAGAAGATAGATATAGTCATATTTAAGAAATATCGCACGCATTTAATTTTCAGACAGAGCCATCTGTGTGTCAACTGTGACAACAAAGTTTAGGAAAAAGCGCACGGCATCGAACCCTAGATACCTACCTACCTAATAATAAAATTGTAATTTAATTTTGTGATTGAGATAATGCTGTTTCCAACTTTTCAGTTCAGCCGGGTTTTTTAATTTTTGAATGAATTGCTTGTTCTCTTTCACGTCCCTTTCATACAAAATGTACAGAAGCGTCGCGACGCAAAACATACAGAAGAGACGGGGCGCGGGCGCAACGCTGTTCGCTGGCGCCCTGTCCGCGACGCGTCATCGTCTTACGTCTAAATCTGGCCTGCGCCTAGGTGGACTAAAGTGAACCACGAAGAGATTTTTGTCCATGGTTCATCTAGGTAGACTGACAAGTTGGTCGGGTAATGACTGATTTGGAAGTGCCTCTGAGTACTCTGATCTTTACCAAAGAGATAAATCTAAATAGAAATAGTATTCAGTATATTTATTCACAAAAGACATGGACAATATAGAATGTTTATAGTCCTTGGTATACCACGGGCAAATAAATCTGCCTATGGTTCATTCACCTTAGTCCACTTAGGTGTATCACGGGTAAATAGATGTGTCCGTGGTTCACCCAGGTGGACTAACAAGGTGGACCATTATGAATGTATGAAAAGAAAATAAAACAATGAAAAATTATGTAAAATATTTTTATTTTTTCTACGCGATCACTATACATTACTAGTATCTATATACCTATACATTTATCGCTACAGTTAACTTTGTATGCACATCTGCACAATCACCTCAAAGTGCTATATGAACTGCCGCGTACTGTAAGCTATACAAGGTACTATCAGCAACAAAAATTGATCAGTTAACCGACTTCAAAAATGAAGGTTCTATGTTTGCCTGTACCTAAGTATTTTGTTATGTAGGTATGTAAAATCTGTAACACCTATTTAGACATGTAATTATGCAATAAATATACTTTGACTTTGACTTTGACTTTATGTACCTATGGTAGGTAGGTACCTACTTAATTCAATTATTGTACCATAGGAACCTTTTGATGTTAATGATTTGGCTTCATAAAGCTCCAATCACATGGTGCTGGTTCATAACATTTCAGTGAAAAGCAATTATCGACCTTCTATGTATGAAAGCAATGTTTAGTTTACATTGTCATATTTTGGCATTTGCTTTCGAAATTTGCATTTTTGAGGCGAAAAACTCGCACCATGTAAATGGCACTTAAATCATCTTTTATTCCGAGATTACAAAAAGGATGAAATTAAAAATTCAACAGGTTTTGTCGTTGACTGTACATAATGCCATATTGAGCGTTACTATTTACAAAATAAATGGCACTGTTATTAATACTACAATATTAAAATAATTTCACAATTCAAACTTATGTCTTGCAACCTATAGGTAGTTATAATGACCAATGAGGTTAGGTTACTCTGTGGTAGTGACGTTTTCAAACAAATAGGTAGGTACTGTCATTTTGGAGAACGAAACAAAACGCAGCGATACTGATCTAAGAATGTTGAAAGAACGTAAATTAGAAGAATTGAGGCCCAGGTGTACAAGGGTGTCATTTGTCAATAGCAGCATTTACACGCAGAGATCGGCCTGCGGATTTTCCCGCGGATCGATCTCTGCCATTCCAACCTTTGACAGTTTTATCCGCGGATATCCGTAAAGATATCTTTACAGATATCTGTACAGTCCAGATCCGTGCTAAAAACTCTACCGTTTAAAGGCCGCTAGTTTTATCCGCGGATATCTTTACAGATATCTGTACAGTCCACACAACGATCTATTATCATTTAATCTTGGTTATAAGGATTATTGGTCTTGTTGAGAGGCTTTCTTGGTAGCTTTGTCTCTTTCACACTCGTTGTTGGATTAGTAGTGTGCCCATGTCATTTAAATTTCAGGATATTTTTACTTTATCGCGCTCGACAAAATCAGCGCTTGATTTCGATCCATGGTTTCGATCCTTGAATTCGATCCTTGATTTTGATCCTTGATTTTGATTTCGACCCTTGATTTCGATCCTTGGTTTCGATCTTGGATTTCGATCCTTGATTCTTGAATTTTGAACCTTGAATCTGAAATTTTGAATCTTGAATCTTTGAAGTGACAGCTGTCAAACTTCAAATGGCCATATCTCGGGAACTACTCGTCCTAGACTCCCCGTTCTCAGTTCAAATGAAATCTATGACCAAGATCTACATTTCAGATGACAGATGTCATTTTGACAGCTGTTATTGAAAATGTAGATCAAAATGTTGTTCAATAATTCTATGATTAAAAAATAAAACTTAAAGGCCTCTATTAATAAACTCCGCTCAACTTGTGTCTAAGTTACACCACGGATTTAACTATTGCCATCCTTATTTGTCACTGTCTAACAAAAAAGGATGGCAATAGTTAAATCCGTGGTGCAACTTTGACAGAAGTTGAGCCGAGTTTATTGTTAGAGGCCAAAAAGAGGTACTTACCAACATTTTTCAAAATTTCAATAACGCACATTAGTTACGTTTAGAAAACGACAATTTTTCGATTCATCCGGAAAACCTTCAACAGAGCCTTTAGCACGAGTATGCACAAAGTCTACTATTCGATCCGTGACTGTAGTTTAATTTCTCAAATGTATTGGGATTTTAGTTAAGTCAAGTTACCACTGGAGGCGCTGCACCGGAATCCCATACATTTGAGAGGCTATACTACAGTCACGGATCGAATAGTAAACTTGTGCATACTCGTGCTAAAGGCTCAGTAACTCTGCTGTGTAGAAGCTGAGTAACTCGCGGTCGATCATTCTGCGGTCACGTCACACAGGTAATAGATCAAACGAACTTCAAAAGTGAAGTTCGAACACTATTATCGATCGAGCGAGCGAAGCGAGCGAAGATCTTAGTGGCAAGTTAGGCGATTTTGCTTTGTATGTTTGTATGTTTGTATGTTTGTATGTTTGTATATTTGTATGTTTGTATGTTTGTATGTTTCAATTTTATGTTCTCGCATAACTATCGAACCGCTTATCCAATCTGTATGAAACTTTATAGGTCAATAGGTTGTGCTATGGAAATTTGCTGTGAAGCGTATGAGCGTAATCGATGAAGGGGTTGTAAAGATATGGGGTTCCCAAGGGGGTAAATTTTTTTCAAAGTTACCCAAATATATTGAGTGGGGTGTCATATGAAAGTACTCAATTTATACATTCCAAAATGGTTTTTAGTTTTCTTCTAGGTTCTATAGTTTTTGAAATACAGTGAAAAACAAAAATGATGAAAACCAATTAACGGAAGTATGGAAAGAGCTCCCGTTTCATAGAGTTTCGATGTATTCGTAGGTCTGGTTAACACACAAAGAGTGTGGCATCGTTGTGGTTTGGTTTGCAATGATTTTAGTTGCTACTTGATATTTTTTCTTGAGATTGAAAATAATAGCCGTGTTGGCCGAGTGGGAGAGTGCTCGATTTTCGATTCATAGGTAGTAAGTTCGAACCCTGGCCGTGCTCATCAATGGATTTTTCGATTAGAAAAATTTAAATGCGCATTAACACGAGCTCTAAACGGTGAAAGAAAACATCGTGTGGAAACCAGTTAACTTTCTAATAGCGGCGATGGGCTTGCAACCTGTCACGTATGCAAATGCTAACTCCTGCAAACGGCATGTACCTACCAAAATTATAGAGGGAGACGGAGGGGGAGGGGGAGGGGGAGGGGAGGGGAGGGGAGGGCAGGGGGGGGGGGGGGGAGGGGGAGGGGAGGGGAGGGGGAGGGAATTGATTTTCTCATACATTTTGTTTTGAACTGCTATTTTAATAATTTCTCAAACTAAGAGGCCTTCCCTGAGGCGCGGTACGAAGTTCGCGGGGTCAACTATTGAATATAAACACGACACGACTTAATGTATTGCATGCATGCCTATAATCTTTACCATACTGAGGTAGCGCATTAGATATCATTATGTGGTAAACACTAGAAGGAGTACTAACGTAGGTATAGGGGTAGTCAGAAACAAGTCCAAATCTAGGCTATCAAGATCGAGATCTCAGTTCGGGGCGAACTACTAGTAATTATGAGTCACTTTATTTACTTACCTAATTATAATGTCTAATACAACTCAGGAAAGTTATGCAGGTAAAGTTTAACAAAATTGCATATTTACTAAGATATTCTTAACAACTCCATGATCTTGTAAATAATACTGGCCTAAAAAAAGGAACAAAAGCTGCCATTTTAAATGACTAAGTTAATCAACTTAGAATAAACTAAAATAAATTTTCCATGTACCCAGATAGAACTAATATTAAGTAGAACAGAGCTTAAACTAACTTAAACTAAACTACCTACTTTAAAATAATAATAATCTTCATTGATTATCTAAAAGTTGCCTTGCTGTTTTCTGAATAATTATATTGATTGTTTTAAAATATATCTAGCTTATGTATTTTGTAGGGGTTTGTTTATAAAAATATTATCTACAATTGGTAGGGACGTCCTATGTTAGTCTAGTAGACGTTGACTGTTAGTCTTGACGTTGGATGTTAGTCTATTGACGCCAATAGTATCAAAGTCGATTATTAGTCTTACGACTTCGGTTGTTAGTCTACAAACATCGAATAGTTACGAAGTAGGACGTAGTGACATCTCAATACTTATGAAGTTGATGGTTAATCTTGGTGTTTAATGCTCAAATACACTAGTCTATACTTGTTGTCATAATTAGTCTTACGACTTTGGGTGTAAGTCTTAGGACTTTTTGTACCTATACTATTCTGCCGTCATACGTCAAAAGGGCGTATCTTCCTTAAAGTATGTAAGGAAATAACGACCTATTTAGAATGTAGAAAGGTCGTAATTTCCTTACATACTTTAAGGAAGATACGCCTTTTTTACGTATGACGGCAGTATTGGTGAGTACTAAAATAATGATGTAAGCTATATCTTTTACGCAAAAATATTGAGTTCTAAAAGGCCACCACTATTATAGTTACTGTTCGTTTGTTTTCTAATTCTTATATTCAACGAACGGATATAAATAATGCGTTAATGAAATAAACGGATGTAACTATCAAACAAAATGCTTTTCTCATGAGTCATGAAAGAGGGAAATCTTGATAGAGTGAGACAAAAAATCAATGCTAAATTAAGTAATCAAATAGTACATAAAGAAAAATAAAAACGATCATCATCATTTCCCTTCCCTAATCGTACCTACCTACTACATACAAAAGCGCTCGCGCGTCTGTCTTCTTTCAATATATTTTTTTTCGTCAGTTGAATTTAAGAACTATATTTACCTACGACAATAGCTAATGCTTAGTTACTTCTTCAATTTACACATTCACAATACTTACAATCTACGAGTAGGTAGTCTACATACAGTCAACTCAAAAAAAAAATCATGTAAGTACCTACCTTCAGAAAAACGTTATCTAAAGATTAAATACATAACCCTGTGACTTGACAGTCGGCCGGGTAAAAATCAAAGCGATTTCTAACGTGTCTAATTTAATGTAAATCTAATACATAGGTACTTAATAATAATATTTACACATTTCTACCATGTTAATTGTTCAAACTAATACTTGTTGAGATTCTACGGCGTATCAGCCCCCCACCTGATGGATCGATGACATGACATCAACTTAAGAATGTTGAATTATGTAAATTGTGAATGATTAAATGTTATTTTTTTTTCCAGTTTTCAAAAATCAAAACCATAATTTTGCAATATGAACCAGTGTGGTGCGAGGCAGATAGTGCTTCTAGTCCTACGTGGTGGGGTCATTGGCCTCGTCTTCAGGGTGCAGGCCGGCGATGGAGGGTAGTTTGAAGTGTTGGATGTGGTACGGCGGCTCCGGACTTACTGGCGGCGGCGCCTGTCGGGATAGTCAGTTAATCGAAAATTCAAATATCATTTATTCAGTAGGACCGCTATGACCACTTTGAAACGTCTTAAGAGCTAGGTGATTCTTCTCCTGTTCTTTCGCGACCAACACAATGAAGAACCAGGGCAACAAACACGGTATGGGGCCTAGCTAGCTTTCTATCCGAGCGAGATCAGCAGGCTGATTGTCTATCTCAAACCTTAAATTGGTCTCGAACTGTCATTTGCGTAGGTATCTTTTGTCGCGTTCGGTCTCGTTGAGATGAGAGTAAACAAAATGTAACAAACCTGTATGCTCCGGCCCCGCCGTCGTCTTGGTAAGATACCTTTTCTCGCCATAAAGAAACTGAAACATCGAAAAATATTTAACAGGAAGAAATTCTCAAATCAAAATAGGTCCTACTAAGGCTACTAACCTAAATAGCCGTGCTTCGCATGGCACGTTAAATTGTCTGTCCCGGCTTTTAAGTCGTCGTTAAGCCATGACAGAGGCCTTTCGGCAGCCTACAAACTCCGTCACTAGAGTTGACCACTTGCTCATATGAACTTACTTTTACCTCAGTAGGTAGGTACCTACACAAAACAATATTAAAATACCTCTCGTATAGGCAGGGGCGGCCTTAGCTATTGCGAGGCCCCGGGCGGAAGATCTTTGCGAGGCCCCTGGTGACAGGCGCGGGACCCGGACTTTTGGGGGGTCACACGATATTATGTTGAGGGAGGGGGGGGGGGGGGGTAAAAATATCTACTCATGAAGCTAATATGCGAGCGAAGCGAGCCGATTTTTTTTTAAGATTAATGCACTTTGCTAGCAAAATAATGAGGCTAATATGCGAGCAAAGCGAGCTCCCTACTCTCCCAAAATACCGTTGAATCTATAATGCGAGCGAAGCGAGCCGAGTATTTTTAAAGAAAATTGTAACATGACGTGACACTTGATTTTGCTTACGGTGCTCAAAGAAAAGGCTGGCTGCTTGACAGTTTCTATTCTGTGATCAGATAAAAACTCACTCTATTTTCAGAATACGCATGAAGCTAAAATGCGAGCGAAGCGAGCCGAATTTTGAAGACAAATCGTCGGCTCATTTCGAAAACCTCGTAACTCCGTCTTTTTGACGACAGTGATTTTTTGATGCAGTTCGGTAGACAATCTAGTTTTCTGCCAAACTGCATCAAAAAAATCTAGTTTTCTACCAAACTGCATCGAAAAATCATAGTCATCAAAAAGACGGAGTTACGAGGTTTTCGAATTTAGCCGACGAAATGCAACACTTGATTTTGCTTACGGTGCTCAAAGAAAAGGCTGGCTGCTTGTCGGTTTCTATTCTGCGGTCAGACATAACTCACTTCGTTCGTAAAATACACATGAATCTAAAATGCGAGCGAAGCGAGCCGATTTTTTAAGACAAATGACACTATACATTGATACGGCAGGGAATGAAAAGGTTAAAAACGTTTGTATGAAAAATTTAGAATTTCAAAAGCATTTAAGCATTTAACACGTTATATGCTGGATGTTCGTGTTTGTCAAAGATTTGAGGGGGGGGGGGGGGGTCATGGCCCTGGGACCGAGCCTGCCTAGTTATTGCGAGGCCCTACCAAAATACCTATAGGTATTGAAATATTGATGACGAAAAGTCGGAGTCGCGCACATGTTATAAAACAAAGTCCCCTGCCCCCCGCTCCGCGTCTGTCTGTTTGTCTGTTCATGATAAACTACTGGACGGATTTGTCTATCTTTAACGGGTAGGTTTACTAATGCTTATAAAAGATTTTCTCTAGTCGGTTTGCTGCGCGAGGCCCCTACAAGCGCGAGGCCCCGGGCGAGTGCCCTGCTCGCCAGTACCAAAGGCCGCCACTGCGTATAGGACTTGTTAATCAATATACCTACTTTGATTCATCTGAATGATAGCCATATTAGACCAGCTTGGCTTAACTGGTTTCCCTCGGAAGGACTGACCCCAGATACTATAGGTACCTACCTACTTACAGTCTGCGCTTGATTGTTCTAGGTGTCGCGGGCACATAACCTGTGATTGTGCTTTTCTGTCCCTTTAGTTGGCAGTCAACTGGCTTTCTTTAGATCTGGCCTAAAGCCACGTTAGGGAACTCACCGTATAGTAGATATAGGTATGTTGAACTGCTCGGATACAGTCTGGAAGGTGAGCCCGCGACTGACGCAGTCGGCGGCCTGCCGGAGCACCACCTCGCTGCGGCGGATGCGCTTGTTTATACTGTACTCCGGCTGGGCCTGCAGGACCTGCAATATAGTTATCACTGTTGCAAGAGAGTTATCACTGTTGCAAGAGAGTTGTCACTATTGCAAGAGATTTGTCACTGTTGCAGGAGAGTGGTTACTTTTGCAACAAAGTTGCGCAAGAGAATTGTTACTGTTGCACAAGAGAGTTGCCACTTTTGTAAGAGATTTGTCACTGTTGCAAGAGAGTGGTCTCTCAAAAGGATTAAATTTTAATTATAAAAATCAACTCGACAAATACTTGCTAGGGAGGGGGGGGGGGGGTCCAGACCCCCTAAACCCCCCTCTTATGTATGTCCATAACACCCACCGTATGCATCTGCATGTCAGCAGCCTGCGGCTGGTCGCCGACGTGGATCACGTTGACGGAGGGGAAGCCGGGCCCGATCGTCATGATCTTAGGCCGGAGATCGGAGAAGTTGGATAGGGTCTGGAGAGGTTGCACTTGATTTGTCTGCAAAAGTTTATAAAACAGACGTCAGATTCTGAGTTCAGACATCACTAAGTTGAAACGAAGTATATCATTAAAACTCTTCCAAAACATTAACAATTACTATTTATTCTTCTAATATCCCATTATATCTGTTAAATTATTTTTATTGGAAAATACAGATTTTTTCCGACGCTAACACCACATTCACATTCACTTTGCTCGCATTATCCTGCTCATGAATTAAATTGCGAGCGAAGCGAGCTCCAATCCAAGCAAACAAAGCTAGCTTCAAACCAAGCTAACGAAGTGAGCTTCTTTATCTTGAAATTAAAAAAAAAAATTAAGTGAACATTGTTGTAGCAACGTAGTAGTAGAATCATAGTCTACTAAAATTGTTTGCTTTATCGCGCCGCATCGCAATTTGACGACCACTGCTTTAGAACGGTCTCACGTCGAGTGTTTTATATGGTTATAAGTGTATAACGAATGTTAGTCTTATCTTACCTGTTGTATCAAAAACAGGCGGCTCGTAGCTTCTAGCACCGTACAATGGTCATCGTTGTGGTCGTCGTAGAGCTTCTCACGTGGCTCCGGCAGTGAGCCAACGTCAAGTATTGGTCTTACGTCGAGTGTAAGTCTTACTTCAAATGATAGTTACGCTGAGTGGTAGTCTTACATCAAGCGTTGTCAAGAAATTATTAGTCGAATGTTAGTCTTACCTGTCTAATAACTAGTAGTTCGCCCCAAACTGAGATCTCGCGCACCGTTGTGTTGATAGCCTAGATTTGGACTTGTTTCTGACTACCCCTATACCTACGTTAAGTGCTCCTTCTAGTGTTTGCTCCCTCCCCTCCCCCTCCTCCTCCCTCCCCTCCCCCTCCCTCTATAATTTTGGTAGGTATATGCCCAGCCCACTATTTGCAGGAGTTAGCATTTGCATACGTGACAGGTTGCAAGCCCATCGCCGCTATTAGATCGTTAACTGGTTTCCTCACGATGTTTTCTTTAACCGTTTAGAGCTCGTGTTAATGCGCATTTAAATTTTTCTAATCGAAAAATCCATTTATCATGGTTCAAACTTACGACCTATGAATCGAAAGTCGACTCTTCCACTCGATCTCTTCCACTCAGCCAACACGGCTTTTATTTTCAATCTCAAGAAAAAATATCAAGTAGCAACTAAAATCATTGCAAACCAAACCACAACGATGCCACACTCTTTGTCTTTGTTCTTTGTTAACCAGACCTACGAATACATCGAAACTCTATGAAACGGGAGCTCCATACTTCCGTTAATTGGTTTTCATAATTTTTCTTTTTCACTGTATTTCAAAAACTATAGAACCTAGAAGAAAACTAAAAACCATTTTGGAATGTATAAATTGAGTACTTTCATATGACACCCCACTCAATATATTTGGGTAACTTTGAAAAAAATTTACCCCCTTGGGAACCCCATATCTTTACAGCCCCTTCACCGATTACGCTCATACGCTCCACAGCAAATTTCCATAGCACAACCTATTGACCTATCAAGTTTCATACAGATTGGATAAGCGGTTCGATAGTTATGCGAGAACATAAAAATGAAACATACAAACATACAAACATACAAAGCAAAATCGCCTAACTTGCCACTAAGATCTTCGCTCGCTTCGCTCGCTCGATCGATAAAAGCTCAAGCTCCGTGTGTCATACATTTCTCTCATAAAGATAGGTGCTAGTCTCAAGTAAAGTGTTACACCAAGTGTTAGTCTCACATGGAACGTTAGTATTACGTCACGCTCTCCACATCGAGTATCAGTTTAATGTCGTTAGTCTTACGAATGTTAGTCTTACCTGTCGTATAACAAAAGCAGGTGGCTCGTAATTTCTAGCCCCATACGTGTGATCTTCGGAGAGCTCCTCCCGCGGCTCCGGCTCCGGCTCCGACCCGCTCTCGTACTGGCACTGCACGTTTGATATCGCGAAGTCTGGAATTAGTCGAGTTGTAAGACTATCTTGTAAGACTAATTTGTGTTTCGCAAATTAAAATTGTAAGACTTATTTCACTTAAAGTTATGGAAGTAGTCAAACTGTAATGGCTCCTCTTCATATACGCTGATAATAACGGCACACGTAGACAACTACAGGCGTAGGTATTCCCTTTGATGCGTGCTTGCGGATCGCCGCAATGCTCGGCGTTGACATCAGCTTCGACAGACGATGATTGACGTATACTGGCAAATAGACCCTTTGCACAATGCGTGCATGCGTATCAACCTCTATCATCGGCGTATGTGGAGAGGCGCCATAAGACCATGTAAGACTAATTATTATTTAAGTTTGGAAATGGTAGAATGTTAGACTAATTCTACTTTTTACTAAATTTTAAGTTTTCAGTGCGATGGGCTGATGAGTTGCCGACATAGCATCAGTTTCGGGTCGGACTTACTCGTAGATGAGATGTGGAGATTGGCACACGCAAATGGAGGCTGAGACTTTACCCAGCAGTGGGTGAAGTGGGACTGATGATGATGATGAAACTGGATAAATAGTAAGTAGTAGGTATAACTTAGTAGTAGTAGTTACTTTTTGCAAAAAGTAAATACTAGGTAGGTACACTACACTAGGTAAGTAGGTAAACTTATTTTACTTAAAAGTAATAAGTGGTTTGTGTAGGGTAGATAGGTACCTACCCTATAGGTATTCTATCAATTAATTAGTATCCCCATTTACATGCTAATAATACGCGCTTCACGGATAGAATACCTAATAAATTTACTTAAATATTATTATCAACGGGATAATTAATAATAAATAATGCTGGAGGCCTTCGTCCGAAAATGGACATCCAAAAACAGTGAATAATTTTAATATATAGAAAGTGTGATACCTATTTTTTAAACATTGTATTATATATAAAATTCTATGAATCTAGTAATAATGTTATAAATTGTGTCGAAACAAATAAGAAATTGTAATGCATGCTATAATAATGGAAATAATTGAAATTGTGTTTTATAAGTTTATTGGAAATAAAAGGCTTATTATTATTATTATTATTATTAATGCTGGACATTTCACACAGCATCATGTAGCGTAGCCCCAAGCTAAGCAGAGCTTGTGTTATGGAAACCACATGACTGATATACTACTTAAATACATATTTTTTTGAAAATACATACATAATATACATAGAAAACACCCAGACCCGAGACAAATATTTGCAGATCATACAAACATTTGTCCCGCGGCGGGGATCGAATCGAACCCGCAACCTCCTGCGTCACAGGTGGGCCTTCGCCCACTGCGCCACAGAGGTCGTCAAATTACCATGATTATTGAATTTTCGTGCTGAAAAAAATAATAATATTTAAGTACCTATATTCGTAACCAAGATAGTTTCAAAAGTTAGAATAATAATTTGTCTAGGTAGGTATATTAAAAGTGGTCATCTAAGAAATGTATATTTTTATTTATTTATTTATTTATTTATTTATTGGAGATCCAACAGCTTTCTTACACTAGGAAATAACATCGAATTAGCTATAGGAAGCCAATTAAAGGTTCTCGCGAGTATATATATATATTTGACGACCTCTGTGGTGCAGTGGACGAAAGACCTGAAACACAGAAAGTTGCGGGTTCGATTTCCGCCGCGAAGCAAATGTTTTTATTACTTATCTGAAAATATTAACATAAATAAAACAAACAGATTCACGACACAAATTAATATTTTATTCATAATTCAATTCGATACAGTCACCAGAGTTACTAATTATAACTAAATACTGACATAAGTATTATATTACGTATAAATTATAATTTACTTAAATTCATAAATTAAGTACACGAAATCGTTTTAAGTACATTATTACTAATTACATTTGGCTCAATACACGTATTATTTTAATTTGTTATTAGTATTCTACAAAAATATTAATGATTCGTATTATAAGCTATTTTTATCTATACTTATAATCTATACTTATAATAAGAATGAAGTCTAAGCCCAAACTTATAAGTATTCAATTAAGTGAAGTCAGTTTTTGATCTATATAACCCTAGAGCCTCAAAACACTTCGTAAGCGCGATCTACAACGCAAAAAGTGCTGTAATCTGTGACTTTAGTTCTCTGTTCGCTGTTCGCGCTGATCTCAGAAATGGCTTCACCGAATTGGATGCAGTTTTCACTGATGTATTGTGGTAAGTCTGGACCTTTTATTAGTGTTAGTTTCATCAAAATCGGTTCACAAATAAAAAAGATATGTCTATTTAAAGAATGTACTGTGACTTTAGTAAAAAAATAATATAAAAAAGGATGTATCTTTTTTATTTGTGAACGGATTTTGATGAAACTAAGACTAAAAAATGACCCAGGCTTACCACAATACAACAGTGAAAACTGCATAAAAATTGGTAAAGTCATTTCTGAGATGAGTCATATATTACCCAGCATAGTTCTGTTCTGAACTAAAGTTCCACAGTTACCCAGCATATCCAAGTTACAATGAACTTTTTGCATGAGTTTCAATATTATTAAAAAACTCTTAACACAAGTAAGTAATTAAATACGACAACTTCAATCATTAAATTTAAAGTTTTTTCGAGAACAAAGGACATAGAGACATCTATTGGAGCTAGCTGAAACCAGATTGTGATATCTGGTTCCCATAGTAGCTACAAGCTTTGCTTAGTTTAGGGCTAGATGGCGCTGTGTGTCTCCAAAAAAAATATTAATAAAAAATTAAAAAACCCGGTGATCTGAAAAGTTGGAAATAATCTATACTTATCTTTATCTTTAATCTATACTAATATAATAAAGCGGAAGAGTTTGTTTGATTGTTTGATCGCGCTAATCTCTGGACGTACCAGTTGGATTTGAAAAAAATCAAAACTAGATGGCGGGACTAAAAATGACCATTTTCTGAATCGCGCTGATGAAAACACGCGGCAGTCACTTATTAGTCTACGCGTGATCTAAATTACTATTTTTATTAAACCGACTTCAAAATAAAGGAGGTACTCGATTATTTATTACTCGAAGATGCCTGGACCGATTTGGAACATTATTTTTTTTGATTGAAAGGTGGTGTCTAGGTCAGATCAGGTCAGGATCTGATAATGGAATCCTGGAGCTGTTCTACAGAACCCCTCAGTAAATAGGCCGATTGAGTTGAAACTCGGCAAACCTGTCAAGTTTCAACTACCTAGGTACAATGTAATAATATTGTGACAGTGAGCTGATCTGAGGATGGAGTCAGGAGCTGTTCAACATAACTCCTCAGTAAATATGCCGATTGATTTGAAACTCGGAACTCAGCATATCTGTCAAGTTTCCAATATAATGTAATGATATGGTGACATCGAGCTGAAGGGGAAGGGGGAGAGGGGGAGGAGGAGATGGGGACGGGGACGGGGACGGGACGGGACGGGACGGGACGACGGGACGGGGATACATGACACAAACTTATTTAATTTAAAATCCAAAAAAATCTGTTTATGTACAGAATATAAAACCAAACACTTTTTTACTTCACGTCACGTGGCATTGCAACGCATGCCGGGTACAGCTAGTCTATAATAAATTAAAAAATATAAAACAAACCATAAATAAAATTCGAATCTACTTTGGCATAACATTAGGAACTTAACTTAAATTTTTGATTTCAGCTTCGCTTCTAGATGCATTTTTTTTAAATAAAGTAGTAGACAATTATTCATATGATTTTAGTAGGTACTTTTGTACTATGGTAGGTACCTACTAAACTTTTAAAATCAATACATATAAGTATGTGGCGTCTTGTACCATGATTCTTAATTGTATTTAGCTAGCCTAAACGCATTTAACGCATAGGTACGATAATTGCGTTTAGGCTAGCTTAAAAACAATGAAGAATGGGGTGCAAATTGCCCTTACTGTGTTTGAATTCCAAAATTTTTCCAATAAAAAACGTACCTATTGGTACAGTCAGCGTCATCAATCGGTATCCCCCTATTGATTTGAACAAAGACTCTTTTCATTTCAATCTTGGATTTCAGTCGGGTATTATATCAGCTATTTTTGTTTAGGAACTCGAGCGAAATTAGATATCCATAAGTAAGCAAGGATGTAAAAGTTTTTACAAAAGTTGAGATCAACGGCTTGCAAACCAACCTCTTACTAGGGGGATACCAATTAATGACGCTTTCTGTACGTTTGGTATTATATCTTTTTTAAGTAGAAGGTATTGTTTTAAAGTGTATCATCTAAAAACAAAAACTTACACCAACATTATAATTGCACAATTAAATAGTTGCCTACTCAGGAACTAAAGTTGACTAATATAAAAATACTTAAAAGTTAAGTAGGTAAGTACAAATTATTATCATACAATTTAAGACTAGACATAAACTTAAGTTATTAAAAATGTTATCGATGTTTAGACATTTTGTTTTTTTTTTATTTCAAATAATAAGGTTTTACACTTTTTACTAATTTCAATAATAATGATAATAGTAAAAAACCTTAATATTTTAATTATTTAGGTAAAATGAAAACAAAATGTCTTAAACAAGTAATTATTTTACTAAAAAAACACGACCATTTTCTTTTGTAAGATTGAAATTATTGTAGGTAATGTAGTTGTTGCAAAACCAAAATCAATTGCTAATTATTTAATTTAATTTTAATAATGAAACTGGTTGCAGCTTATAATACCTTTATGCATTTCTAACTTACTAATGTAGGTTTTGGCTAAATTTTCTATTCTTTGGCTAAATAATTTAAATTCCCTGTAAGTAAACACACAGTAACGCCTTCGTCGAGGCTTTTGGATTAACATAATGTATATGTAGGTATAATAGCTGCATTTATAATTATGATTATAATATGACATTTAATTAATCACATAATTACTAATACCTAACTAACAAAATATGAAATTATTGCAAAAAATTTAATAATTAAATTGATGCAATAATGAATATTAATAATTAATTATAGAATTAATGCAATACTCATTATTAAAAATTATATAATTGTATTACCTAATGCAATAATAATTACTGCATCAATTTAATTATATAATTTTTTGTTATAGTACAAATAAAGGTTGGTACTTTAGTATTTTTTAATGATCTGTAATTATTTGTGATTTCATTGCAGCTATTACCTACCCACTACGAGCCCATCTATATTTGAAAATACAACCTGTAGACAAAATGCCACCAAAACTAACATAAATTATTACTAACTTACTAACACATCATTATTTACTAATTATTAAGTACACGTTCATTAAGTACATACATAAATTATTTTGGCAAGAGAATACACGGACTATAAAATACATTTTTTAATGGAGCTTATTGACTCTTACAAAAACGGTCTAAATGTAACTAAAAAAAAAAGCTTATTTTGTCTATGACCAATATACAAAAGTTACAACTCATAGAGAATCCAGAGAAAACGGGGTTCTGATTAATTTTGAAAGAATAAAATAAGATAATTTGAAAGAATAATTATTTTTTCTTATTTTAGAATTTAGACGCAACCATGGATTTGGAATTTTCCAAATTCAGAAAAGTTCTTAAAACAGCAAGTTTAGTAAGGTTTTAGTAATAAATAATTTACTTTATTAATGACTAACTTTTGACTAAACGCAAAAATTTAAACAAAAAAGCATTCGTGCTATTTTTGTAAATAATTTTATAAGATTTTTGCTTTGTAGAAATCTGTCTAATGTTTAGTAAACAATGCATAGCGTTGCCAATTTCATTGTACACATTGGAGCAGCGAATTCAAGAGGCATCAAAATTATTGGTACAAATATTTGATTACAACGTAAATGGTGTAACTTACAATAACTTTTATTTGATGGGGATTACTCATAAAATAAAACTTACCATGAAAGAAATCCGTAATTTAGCAACTGTTAAAAAACTAACAAAACTTTGGTGCTGATTCTGTTGTAACTTGTAGGACTGACTAGCTAATTTATCGCTAAATTCCAAAGCTCTTATTTCGTTCATTCTAAAGCCCAATACTGCATGACATTGATAGTGGAATTTATAAAAGTAGGTAGGTAGGTACCTACTTTGTTTTTCGTCTTTCATGAACACTTTAATTTTTAATAAAAAATGATTGGAAAACAAGAAAAGTAACAAGACCAGTTTGCAGTGTCAAAAAACTCAAATAGGATCTAAAGAGCTCTTATGTAGGTATTATTTAGTTAGGCAACTTAATGGTTATATTTTTACAGGCCTTCAAACCTCTCCCCTCTGGCTTCGGTGAGCAAATTCAACGGGTCCAATATCTGAGTAGACGTGCGCGTCCCACGACGCCCCTTAGAAAACTGACTCTTTATATCGTACTTCTCCATCCAATTCCTTAGCGTCTTCCTCGGTACACCATACTTATTAGATGCTGCGTAGACACTGTATCCTTTTTTCACCGCTATCAACGCATCCCGAAGATGTTGAGACGAGTACTGCTTGTAGGATTTCTCTTGAAAGACGTCGGTTTCTATGTTAACAATCGCGTTGGGTCGGCGGCCGACGATGCGCGGTCGCGCGTGGATGTTCAGGGGTATTCCGTGGTCCATGTCGATGAAGTGTCGCGTCACGATTTCGGTGGATGTCCTCACGCCTGGAATAAGACAGGAAAACGCTGTTAATCTGAAAATTGGCGCTTTTCCTGGCTTATTACAGGCGGGGAGGGTAAGCGAGGAAAAGACGCCGGGTGTTCGGGCAATCGCGGGGAAAGCAGTATTTGAGTGCAGAAACGAGGTTTAGGGAGGCTAATGCTACGCGTTCGCGTCGGTGCGCACTATTTACAAAAACAAATGACAATAATGCCGTGCACGCAGTACCTACCATAGAAATCAATACAAAGCAACAATATATGACGCTCCGTAGGTATCACGCAGTACTACACGCACAGCTTAATATGGCCGTTTTCGCAATTCCTTTCATCACTCTCATGTCTATGGAAAGAGCCGGCTTAAAGTGCAATTCATATTATGATTCTGCTATAGAGGCCTTTTTAGCCCAGCTGATATTAACGGTGAAGGAAAACATCGTGAGGAAACCTGTTAGCTTTCTAGCGGGCTTGCAACCTGTCTCGTAATGAAAGCTAATTTCTGCAAAATATGGGCATGTAGCAAACATACCTAGGCATTTAATAGATGTTATTTTAGCCTACTACACTAAAACGGATCAGTTAAGGCCCATAAAGATCTTATCATTAAAAATTCGTACCTACAAGGGTTTGCAATGTTTTGTTAATTCGCTCGTGGCGTATCTTACTTAGACGTTGTTGAACTATCGTTGAAGACGTTCGAGTGGTCACAATTTGGATGTCTACAAGTGGCATTTAGAGCTGAACGCTTCCGTGCTTCGAAAGGATCGTTTTTCGATCCCGGCTTTTAAGTCTTTAAGCCATGACGGAGACCTTCAGGCGGCCTACAAACTCCGTCAGCAGAAATAGACACTAGCTCGTACGAATTTATTTAGGTTTTAATAAATTGGGTAAGTACCTACCTATAAGTAGTTGTACTTTATCTAACACTAGTAAATTCATGATCTATAAAAAAATATATATCTTTAAATTACTTCTAGTATTATGAAAAACACTAAAGCATTTAAAATGTACGATTAAAAATCTTAAATCTTAAATTAAATTATCAGATCTAAAATAAAAAGTTTAAAACCACTTAAAAAAAATAATTGATAGGGGCAAATTAAAAACATTGTAATTCAATTTCTCATTTATTAACTCTCATTATAATAGCAAAAACTGGTACAATCAGTATCTCCTAAAGTAATAGTAATATTTTTAATTTAATTAATTTAAAAACCATTACAATTGGGCGGTGTTTTGATAAAAAAATCAACAAAAAACAAAATCCCAAAATTTCTCTATCTCATACGTTTTATATACAAAATGTTCAAATATATGAATTTAATTATTAAAATTTAATATGTATATTTTACACAATTATTCATAATTCTGCATAATTTGGCTAAGTACAACAGTACAACCAGATTGCTAAAACAAACGACACATTTAACATAATACTGTAGTTTATAAACGAAATAATATTTTATTACATAATATAATAAAATTAATACAAAATATACCTACTCTACAGTTGTAGACAGATACACTAAGCCATGTTCTAAAATACACTGAAATAAAGTTATATAATATAAATATTTAATATATATTAAGGCCTCTAAATAGTTCAATATTTGGTATTTGGACGACAATTTTAAGTACCCCAGTACTTTAAAATGTTATTTTTTACACGTAATCTTTGAAACAAATACTATTTATTTACTTAATAATAAGTTAAGTTAGCTGTACCCCTACACTACAAAATGTAGAAGTTTTTAAACATTTTGTATAATATAAATATATAAAAAGCTTTAAATTTAGCGCCGACCTTTTAGTCCAGATATTAAAATTACAATAATTAAATAATGGCGCTGATTCCGCTGTGCACTTACTAATTAAATTATCACTAAAATTATTTCGTTCACGCTAATGACCAAAACAGAATGACATTGGAAGTGTAATTTCTAAACGTACCTTGTTTATTGTAGGTTTTTCGATCAAAGGTAGTTTTATTCAGAATCTAAATTGGTCTCGAGTTCTACCCACAAACATTTCATTTTCACTAAAATATAGTAGTTGTTAGCGTTAAAGAAATAAGAGCTATCGGTTTTAGTTTTAATTAAATTAGTTAGCGGACAACGGAATCAGCACCATTATGTTTATATACTATTTACTAGTAGGCACTTCACAGATGAGACATTTAAATAAACTTTAGTCTGTGATTTGTGAAACCAAATATTAGACCAGAAAACTATTTAAAATAATAACCTTTTTTTGCGCCAACGAATCACAAACCACAGTTATTTTACTTAAAACGCCTTAAAATATTAATAAAAACTGCTAAAAATCATTAAATTGAGATATTTTGCAATTATTTATGTGGATTTTAAGTGAACGTACCGCGAACAACCTTAGCTCATGTTTTAGCTCTTCTATGAAATCTGAGCTGAAGTTCGCTTGTATCAACTATTAAAAAAAACACAGGTCAACGACCTCATTGTTTAAAAATGGGCGACGCGGATACTGACTGACTGGCTTATTGTATAATATAAATATAATAGGAACATAATGCAAGGAAACTATTAAATGTATAACATAATGTAAATTAAAAAAAAAACAGTTATTAAATTTTTTAATTGGCATTTTTATGAAACGACAATTAAGTGCTCCCACAGACTGCAGACTTTCCATCGACCGATTTCTTAAGGAGAAAGCGCACCTATCCGAGCCGAATACGTCGAACGAATCGAAAGAAACGCGTGTGATGCGCTTATAGGCTCCGATAGTTAAATAATTAAATTATAATTTACAATTTTTATTTAATAATTATTAATTATAATTTATATTAGTTACCTATCCATTAACCTTTAATCAGTATGAAGATTGGTGGAAATATGCAAACTACAACGATTCAGTATCGCTTACACCTTCATACTACAGAGCCAGAACAAATTATCGGCCGATATAAAGTTTGCAGTAGAAGCAATTCCGACGGGATTCGAACCCATTTATTAATTTTCGATGAAATAATACCTAAGTGTGGTATAATCACTTTAAACAAATTATTAACTATATTTTTGTTTAGTTTCTAAGTAGGTATAAACTGGGACTATTATTTTATTCGTTTTATTATAAATTTTAGTTTTAAAAGTGATGTATTAATGTATGTTTTCATAATTTTATGCCATTATAAAATATGAATAAACTCGACGGTATAGTAAAATATGAAAAAACATGATGGTGGGTATTAGGAACCATTTCTTTGGATTATTTAGTATTCGCCAACATCTACTGTTTCAGTTTTTGTCTCTGTCATAAATATAAACGTGCTCGCGACTTTATCCATAAGGACAGACATCGGTTCAGTTTCAGACATTAAAAATCCTTTGAAGATTATCTGAGCGGGTAGTTAGAGGCATGTCATAGATGTGTAGGTAAGTACTTAGCGATTATGTTTTAAAATACTGGGTGAAATCTTTAAGTACACATGTAATAACTTACTATAAGGTTTTAAACTGTACGAACAAAATATCACTACATTATAAAACTTTTTAAAACGACAATCAAATTATTAAATCAATAATCAAATTATTCGATGCCACAATCTGATCTAATTAAGTACATTATAATACATTTAATAAATTAATACGAATAATTTAAGCAATATTTTAGTCAAATTTCATTATGTAACTGTAGTTATTTTTTAAATATTTTATTTAGGCACTTTAGAATTAACATCTAATAACAAAAACATTTTTTGTAAAAAAGTTATTCTCAAAAAAAAATTAACAAACAATTATTTTCATCTGAATTTTTCTAAAACCTATTGCTCGACGTTCACAAAAGTAGCATTGGCGATCAATTTTTTTCATTTCGCAAATAATATTGCAATTGACAACATAAAAACGTAAGTTTAATAATTTTTTTGATAAAAGTAGAGCAAGATTAAAAATTAAATTACCCTAGGAACTGGGAAGTTTAGTATTTTATCCCATTTATTATTATAGAAAGCTTTTTGAACGCTATACCGGATGCAAGATAGACATTAGATTCATATTTTTGTACTAAAATAAGCAAAACCATATTTTCTTTCGAGTTTTAGAAAATATACGGTCCGAATTAAAAATTTACAAAATAACTACATTCACGTCTTATTCTATAAAATTTATAAACATTTAAACTCTAAAAATTTCGTATCAAGTCTTTTCTTATTCTGGACGATGTCCTGATTCAAGCACACGTTTTTAAAAGGCCAATGTGTTATTTAACTATAACTAACAATCATTATAGATAAAAATTAATACTAAAACAAAATTATTTTTGGTTTAAGTAAAAATTGCCTACTCTAGGGAGAAAACTGGCGGTCATGGCAATACTTGCCGTTAAAAATTAAATAAATATTTATCTCTTTGGATATTGCTGATGAATTTTTAAATAATATAAATAAACTGTCAATCTTTCAATTTCTTTGGCAGTAAGTTCGTATACGACCAAAAATGGCTTTTAAATATATACCAGATCAAAACAAAACTACTCGTGTAAAGACATATCCAACACCGCGTCAGTGTTGCCATCTGCGTCGTTCTCCCCATTCTTGTGTTCCTCATTCTTGCCACTTTCGTCGCTGGAAACGTTGGAATTGAAAAGAAAATGTTTCCCGAATTCAATTTCGCCGTCAAATGTGGCAATTTCGTCTGTTTTCTCAAAGTTTGCTTCGGGAAAGTCGACTTTGAATTCTTTCTGTTTCTTGCTATTTTCAACAAACTGCTTGAGTTGTTGAGGCATGGGGAAGGATGATTTGATGTGGCAACGCTTCATCCAATTGCGAAGTGACTTTCTCGGTACTTTGTGCGTTTGGGCCGCTCTGGAAATAAAATAAGTAAATATTTAGGTATTTAACAAACAAAATCCACAAATAGAGGCCTTTTCACCATCTCTGAGAAATTTAAATAAATAAAGCTGGACATTTCACACAGCATCACCTAGCTCCAAAGCAGAGCTTGTGTTATGGTAACTACATTACTGTTGAACTATATACTTTTTTTTTTAAATAATTTCATAATTATACATAGAAAAACACCCACATCGGAAATCGAACCAGCAACCTGTGTTTTAAGCGGGCCTTCACCCTCTGCGCCACAGAGGTCATACAAATTACTGCTGATTAATGCTTCTCAGAAATAGGAAAGGCCATGCTCACTTTAACAGACAGATACTTTGAACCTTACTCGGAGATGGTAAGACAACTTCGACCTTTACATCTTTACTAGATGATTTATACAGTGTCAGGAGGCAATCTTTTCCTACACTTAACGGGACACTGTAGTGCCTGGGACAATGTTGAGATGTAGGCTTGTAGCACCTACACCATCCTCTCAGCTTAACCGGACATATCCACAGGAAAGACATGCTCAATACGTGTGATGACTAAGCGATTTCCTTACGATCTTTTCCCACCGTTTAGAATTCGTGTTTCGCGCTCATTGATGCTCGGCTGGGACTCGAACTCACGATCTTCAGATCGAAAGTCCAGACACTACGGCCAACACGGCTCTTTTGTTAGTGATTATTTTAAAAATGTTTCTTACCTATAAATACTCCCGCCTTTCTTGACGTCCATCAGTGCTGCCCACATCGCCTCATTAGAATACCGTCTATTAGGATTAAATTTCCCCATCATCACTCGTTCCAAATCCTTACGCGACAGTCCCGAGGAACTAACCTCTTTTCCCTCCAAAAACTGATCCAAATCAGACTTTAAAACCGACTCCCCAATATCAACATTTTTATCCTTAAAAATAGGCGGCCGCCCGCGTCGCCTTATCTGAGTTTTCTCCCCAATTTTCGGGAAAATTTCTTTAGCTTCCTTCATCTTTGGTATAAGTTCCACTTCGGACTTTTGGTTTTTTAAGTCGATTTTGGGTTTTTTTATTTGGTTAGCTTTTAGGAGGGATACTTCTAGCTCGCCATTTTGTTCCAACCATGATTTATAGTAGTCATTCTCTGATTTGTCTATGCTTTTTTGTGTGTAGTCTTCGTTTATGTTAGTGTTGAGGCCATATTTGGAGAACTCATTTCTTATTTCAAGTGGGTTCATTTTGGACAGTTTGTTAAGGTACTCTGAATTAGCTTTGGCAAGGTTTTGTAGTTTCGTTTGAAAGAATAATTCGCTCTCTGGTTTCACTCGGATGAAATTGTGCGCTGCAATGATATAATAATGTTAGCGAGTTTGAATGGATTGAATTATATTTAAAGCAAAGTATGACAAATGCATGCATTTTTTATTACCTTAATATTAAATTAATAATTAAACTTTAATTAATAATTAATTTTTTATTAATAATTAACTTTTTAATTAATACTTCAGTATATTAATTAAATATTTGTATAAATAAATCATTTAATTTTAATATTAGTAATGCAGACAGCTGAAAAAATAAATGAATAGGTACTAAAATATTAATATGACGATGTTCAGATTTTTCGGCTGTCAATATTACTTACTCTTAATAAAATAAGCAATATTTTAGTAACAGAAAAATATTTAGGCAAATGTATGTAACTACTGTTGCATTGATTTATACATAGTAGATTATGTTGCAATACTTCTTTTGCTATAGGTAATAATCTGAAGTGAATTATTTAATTTATTTAAATTAAATTATTTTTAAATTAACAATTTAATTAAGTAGATAGGTATATTAAATAATAAAACTTATTAAAAATATATTAAATAAATGAATATCTAAGTATAATAATCATTAAATTGGTTCAAAAGAAACTGCAACATAATCAATAAAACGAATTTGAACCATGAATGCAAAATTAAAAACTAAATGTCTGTAAGATAGCTCTAATCTACTCTAACCAACATTCATGGTCCAAATCAAAATCTATCAACACACAAAATATTATCAAAATTGGCCTACCTTACAGACATTTTCACTGTTTTTACCAATGTCCATTCACAATGATTTTCACTCTTTACACTTTTTGTAATGCCCCGACGCGGTACCAATTAAATTAAAAATTTAAATAAAAAATAATAAAAAAGCAAGTGACCAGAGGAAGTCACATTGCAAATAAACATTGAATTTTCGTAAAATAATAAAATAAATAAGAATAAAAAGTAGTTAGTTTGACTCACCGGAAGTCTGGCCGAGGCTGCTTCCGGGTTTGCCTGGTTCTTCATCCTGTGGAATAATACAAAATACATAAGTACTATTTATAAATAAATTAAATGATGCAATGTCTCTTAAGAATCACATGGGGCTAAATTAAAAAAAAATAAAAAACCAACTTCAATGTTATAAGCTCTCGAGGTGCATTTCTGTTCATAACTCCGAAGATCCTCAACAGATCCTCACCAAATTGTATGGCACCAATCGGAAAGTAAGTAGGTACCTATACCCTTTCAAACAAAAAAATATTCAAATCAATCCAGGCGTCTCCGAGTAATCGGTGCACATACTTAGATAAAAAAAGCAAGTGTGTAAAAAAGTGTGGTTTAAGTTAAAGTGTTAAACCGTTTAACACTTTAAAAATTAAAAAAAAAAAGCAAAACAAAAAAGATTCCGACGAATTGAAAAATGCCTCCTTTTTTTGAAGTTCGGTTATAAATGGATTCCGTGGCCGAGATGGTTAAGGTATTTGCGGGTTTGAGTCCCGTCGGAATCGAAAATTTTGATAAGACTTTTCATTAATTATTAATTTAATTATTCATTAATTATTAAATAATTACATAAGTGTGGTTATGTAATTATTAATTTAAGTATAACACTAAAAAAATTAATATGTTGTATGTAATATCTAATGAATGTAAACGTGGTCGGGAATCAGTGGCTGAGACTAGCGAGGGATCGGAGAGAATGGCGTAATAAAGAGGAGGCCTATACCCAACAGTGGGTGGAAATGGGCTGAGATGATGATGATGATGTAATATCCTCACCTCGTTATACTCCATATTATCAGCGTCCAGTTCTCCGTAGTACAGTCCATCTTCCTCCACCGTCTCTTCCTTCACGCTCACCTCTTCCTTGGCACTCTTCTTAGGAGGGGGGGAGGGCAGTTTACTCGAAGGTCCTGATGAAAATTAGTTAAAATCTATAGAATCGATTAAGACCAACTTGTTTTTTTCACTTTCAAAACTTTCGTGAGTTGTAGGTAGGTACTAGACATTATTTAACACACGGGAGTTACGTAAAAATATCAAAAAATATAAAAACATTGCTCGCAGTGTGAGACGCTCGCGCTCGTAGTAACCTTGCCGCAACTCCCTCCTTACCCAGATGAAGATTCTCCGGATGAATCGAAACATTGTCGGTATCTAAATCGACGATATTTTTACGTGAGTAACTCCCGTGTGTTAAATAATAACTTGTTTTTTTTTTACAAATGTAATTTTTTAGGCTAATTGTACTTTTTTTCAAAAATCTGAAAATGCATTTATTTTTTTCTTCAAAATAAAACAATAGTTTCCTGAGAACAAAACTTTCTAACTACAAGAGAAAAGGTCCTAAAACCTTTCAGTGACCAAGAATTTGCCACACCCTGTATAAAGCTGAAGAGTTTATTTGAATGCGCTAATCTCAGGAACTACCAGTCGGATTTGAAAGAATCTTTCTGCCCTTGATAGCTGAACTCTGAAGAAGGCTACTTTTCATCATCATCACCATCACCATACCATCATAACGGGGGCAACGCCGCGACGCACTCGCCACGGCGAAGTCTTTCCCTTCGTCTCTCCCCATGTGTCCCCATACCTTCTACCTCTCTCCATGTGTCCCTCACTAACTCTCCTATCCCCATATCTTCCGTCACTCCCCATGTGTCCCCGTCTAACTCCTTGTCCCCATATCTTCCGTTACTCCCCATGTGTCACTCTCTAACTCCCCTGTCCCCATATCCAGTGGCGGCGTAAGGGGGGGGCGGACGGGGCGGTCCGCCCCGGGCGCCACGCACCAGGGGGTGTCACCGTGGACCACGGTGAAAAAAAATCCGTACTTTTTTGTAAAATCTACCTTTCAAGGGAGTGCCAGAGGGTGTTCAAATTGGTATATAAGGGGATGCAAATATGTATTTGAATGAAGAAAGTATCATCACGCATTTGTCTTAAGAAAATTCGGCTCTCTTTGCTTGTGGATCTCGCATATAGCTTCATGAGTAGATAACTATTTTGCGAGCAAAATGAGTTATGCCTGACCACAGAATGGAAACCGATAAGCAGCCAGCATTTTCTTTGAGCACAGTCAAGTGTTGTCACATGTTGCATTTGTCTTAAATAAAATCGGCTCTAAAAGTAGGGTGGCGGCCTTAGGGGGTGGCGAACAGTGCAATCGCCCAGCCTCGCGCGGCTTTCGGCCCTTTGTCATTCCGTCTTAGAACGTGTCATGTGTCTTAAAAAATCGGCTCGCTTCGCTCGAATTTAGCTTCATGTCTATTTTAGTCATAGAAACCGACAAGCAGCCCACCTTTTCTTTGAGCACCGTAAGCAAAATCAAGTGTCATATCATTATGTAGCATTTGTCTTTGAAAATTCGGCTCGCTTCGCTCGCATTTAAGCAGCAGCCTTTTCTTTAAGCACCATAACCAAACTCAAGTGTCACATGTTACATTTTTCTTTAAAAAATTCAGCTCGCTTCGCTCGCACTTTAGGTCCATGTGTATTTTGCAAGAGCTCGCTTTGCTCGCATATTAGCTTCAGTATGTTGCGATTATGTTGCATTTGTTAAAAAAAAATCGGCTCGCTTCGCTCGCATATTAGCTTCATGAGTAAGTTTCTTGCGAGCAAAGTGTAAACCGAGTTTCAAGCCGGCGCGGCGGCTACGTTACAAATATTTGCAATTGGAGGGGGGGGGGGGGGGGCTCAATATAATACCGCCCCGGGTGCCAACCCATGCTACGCCGCCACTGCCCATATCTTCCGTCTCTTACCATTAGCATGTGTTGTGTCTCGCTGTGCGTTGGCCAGTAGTGCATCACTCGCTACGGCGAAGTCTTTCCCTTCCTGTCTCCCCATGTGTCCTCTAACTACCCCTTCCCCGTATCTTCCGTCTCTCTATATGTCTCCCTCTAACTTCCCTATCCCCATATCTTCCGTCTCTTACCATTAGCATGCGTTGTGTCTCGCTGCACTTTGGCCAGTAGTGCATCACTCGCGACGGTGAAGTCTTTCCCTTCCTGTCTCCCCATGTGTCCTCTAACTACCCCTTCCCCATAATCTTCCATCACTCCCCATTTGTCCCCTTCTAACTCCCCTATCCCCATATTTTCCGTCTCTTACCATTAGCATGCGTTGTGTCTCGCTGCGCGTTGGCCAGTAGAGTATCACTCACCACGGCGAAGTCTTTCCCTTCCTCTCTCTCCACATATCCTCATATCTTCCGTCACTCCCCATGTGTCCCCGTCTAACTCCTTGTCCCCATATCTTCCGTTACTCCCCATGTGTCCTCGTCTAACTACCCTGTCCCCATAATCTTCCATCACTCCCCATTTGTCCCCTTCTAACTCCCCTATCCTCATATCTTCCGTCTCTTACCATTAGCATGCGTTGTGTCTCGCTGCGCGTTGGCCAGTAAAGCATCACTCGCGACAAAGTCTTTCCCTTCCTCTCTCCCCATGTGTCCCTCTCTAACTCCCCTATCCCCATATCTTCCGTCTCTTACCATTAGCATGCGTTGTGTCTCGTTGTGCGTTGGCCTGTAGAGCATCACTCGCCACGGCGTAGTCTTTTCCTTCCTGTCTCCCAATGTGTCCTCTAACTACCCCTTCCCCATAATCTTCCATCACTCCCCATTTGTCCCCTTCTAACTTCCCTATCCCCATATCTTCCGTCTCTTACCATTAGCATGCGTTGTGTCTCGTTGTGCGTTGGCCTGTAGAGCATCACTCGCCACGGCGTAGTCTTTTCCTTCCTGTCTCCCAATGTGTCCTCTAACTACCCCTTCCCCATAATCTTCCATCACTCCCCATTTGTCCCCTTCTAACTTCCCTATCCCCATATCTTCCGTCTCTTACCATTAGCATGCGTTGTGTCTCGTTGCGCGTTGGCCAGTAATGCATCACTCGCAACAGCGAAGTCTTTCCCTTCCTGTCTCTCTTGCGTAAGTCCTGCGTTCTCGCTCGAACAGAGACCTGTAGCGATTCACACTTTATTAAAAAAAACAAAATTTAAATCATTTATTCAGTAGGACCAAGTACAATGGGCGGTCTTATCGCTATGAGCGATTTCTACCATACAACCTTAGGATGAACTGGATTTACAGGAAGGCAAAAAGGCGGTGTAATTGTGAGAAGTGTAGGTGTGTAGCGACATCTACCTGTCGCTAGATGAACTACATTGACATGCTACGCACTACAGATGGCGCCACTCAACATTAATGTCTAGAACTCGCAAGCAAAGTTTCCAAGAGTTAGACATAAGTAGGACTATCCGACATCAACTGTCGGTTGAAAGACCACGGGCAAGTGGGCCAGATGGGCCTGTTGCAGAGCCTACTCTGCCTTTGGGGAACGATTCCACCATGTTCCCCAACGGTGCAATGAAAATGACCAGTGTGAGGGTACTGACCTCTGATCTGCAGCGCCTCCGCTGATTTGAGCAGGCTGGGCAGTTCCTCTTGAGTGACGTTGACCTCGCCTTTATACATGAAGTCAACTAGCGCCTGCATTTCACTGAACCTAAGACAAATAAACATCGTGAGCAAATTAAGGAAACCCGTGGCCTTAATTTAAACATCTTAAAGAACCCTTGGCTTAGTCAGAGGCTGGTAGCTAGGTAGGTATAGCTTTGTTATGGGGGTCAAAAGTCAAAAAGTCAAAAGTCAAATTCGTTTATTCAATAAGATCACAAGTGTACCACTTTGAAACGTCGTAAGAGCTAGGTGATTCTACTCCTGTTCCTTCGCGACCAAGACCGTGAAGAACCAGGGCAACAAACATATCATAACAAACATATCATCATAAACAGGTCACGAAACTACATAGGGTCATGTCACTACATGGGGGTCATCCATTGGGCCATGTCACTACATTGGGGTCATCCTCAAAATTGTTCGTATTTAAGTAGGTACCTAGTCTGAAATAGGTAGGTACCTACCGTTCATGATAAAACTTTTATTGGATTCCACGCACGATACAGGCTTTGCATAGTGTGGAGGCCGCTGAAAAACTGCACCTACCTACCTGTATGGTTTCACCTTTATAATAAATATTTTTTCATTTTTTTTCATCTATCGGGCCATTTATCACCACGTGTTTCATACCTCATGTCCCTCATAAGCACGATGGGATCCTTGCAGGGGTTGCTCGCCAGCAGCCGCTCGAGGTAGGCGGAGCAGGCGGACAGCACTAGCTTGTGACAGCGTAGCTGGCGGGACTCGTAAGCATTTAACTACGGTACGGTACTACGGTCGCACCTATGTAGTGTTATGGCCCAATGGATGACCCGGGTCATCCTCTGGGCCATCTGTCACTATCACTACGTGGTTCATACCTAACGTGACCATACGTCCCGCTTTGGGCGGGACTGTCCCGCTGTCACCAGCGAGAGCAAAAATGTCCCGCTTTTTGTCCCACTTTCAGGCCGTCTGTCCCGCTGTCTCCAACGAGAGCAAATCCCGCTTTGGCAAACAAACCTTTCTTACCTACTAAATCTAATTCACTGCCCGGAGAGCGACTTTGTTTTTTTAGTCGCTTTTTTTTTAGTCGCCATTTGCCCCCATACCTATACAAAATTCTGCCTACCTGCGTTCCGCTTTAACACAAAAAATAATTGGTCACATTATTCATACCTAGCAAGTGGAAATCCGTGGTCTCTACCTACCCCTGTGGGAAAGAGGCGTGATTTTATGTATGTATGTATTCATACCTCATGTCCCGCATAAGCACGATGGGATGCTTGCAGGGGTTGCTCGCCAGTAGTCGCTCGAGGTAGGCGGAGCAGGCGGAGAGCACTAGCTTGTGGCAGCGCAGCTGGCGGGACTCGCACGCGAGCGTTACGTCCGCGAACTGCTCGCTCATGAGCAGGCGGGGGAACCATGTCTGTAATGTTACAAGGTACTAAACACAATTTCTCGAAATATCTAAGTACCTACCTATCTAAAAATATTAAGTAGGTAAGTACCTAACCTACCTATTAATTGAAACAAAAATTGGTTAGGTAATAATGAAAAGTCATAAAAGTTCAAGTAGTAGGTATCAAAAGTTTAAATTCCAACGGGATTCGAACCCGCAATGATACCTGCAAGCCAGACGGAGTGCCTTTACCAACTCGGCCACGGAATCCATATTCGTCATGTTTAGGTAGGTACCTAGGTACCTATATGACATCTTAGCCTAGTTATACAGACAGGACGGGACTTTGACAGTTTTTGACATTTTGGCTACGGAACGCTACAAAGACATGAGAAAAATGTTATCAAAAAATGATTTTACCTGTAGATTGGTGTGGTAGGAGTTCCATCGGACGCAAAACTGTTGAGGCGGCGCTGTCGCCATCTTTGTTTACTATATGGAACTTTATTATATCAAAAACATTATTATTTTATATCTTTGGCCGATACTTTTACCTAATATAAATTGCACAAACGTCCAAAATATTATCACAGATAAATATAAATTTTTAAAATAGTTTTAAGTACATTGAATACTTGTAGAAACTTTTCAGACTAGACTGTTTGTTTTTGAATACTGCGCGTCGGTTTCAGTACCTGAAAGGAAAAGAAAATGTGAATTAGAACAATACAATAAAATATGAAATAACACATATAAGTATAAATAGATTATTATAAAATTACTAAATAAATAGAGATTTGTTTGACAGTAACGCCATCTATTGTTAAGAATTCATAAGAGTGAACCACCATTTTACATCATAAATTATTTATTTGTTACAAAGAAAAAGATAAAATAATTTAGCAAAAATATAAGATAAATAAATACATAATTTACAATGAAGGAGTGTAAGATAATTGTCAAGATAATTATTGGATATTAATTATAAAATAAACAGCCACTTCCGGGTGCGAATTTACAGGGTGCTAAAATGTAGCCAGTGCGAATAATTTAATGACTCTTTTGTTAAATAAATTGATCGATTCCTTATAATCGCTGAATCAGCCAAAATCTATCGATAACCTAACAACAACCATAATTAAAACTGAGAAAATCAATTATTTTTTATGTTTTAAAATGGACGTAAGTTTATTATCGTCTAAAATTTTGTGAATAAGAAAGTGTATTACTATAATTTTTTGTCATAAAACACACATAGCCGATATAAATAATTATGAAAAGAACATGGAACCTATTCTAAATACTCGCCTGAAATAACTTAAAAGTGGGAGAGAGATACAAAATTAATGGAAACATTCAATGACAGCGTTTTAAAACTTAAATAGTAAAACAAAGCATTTCTCCGATGTTCAAGAATGAAAAACAAGTCGCCGACAGGACGGGGAAGTCTCAAGCGGGTGCGAGCGAGACAGCAACACGGCTAATGTTACAAAAAGACACTACAACATAAAAATCAATAATGAAGCGAGCAAAGGCAGTGTGACCCTAAAATGAACTTTTACGATCGCGAGACATTTTATTTTGGACTAGGTAGATACGGACTATATTTGCTTCTATTCCATCAATTACTATCATGACTGTGTTTACTACGAAAGCAGTCGAGAATTTTTAGATTTTTCGATGGTTTTTTTCTACTATTTTGAGTAAAATTCTTTGTAATCATTGTGTGACCGATAAATAGTACCTAGGTTTGCTTTATAATGGGGCTGGTTTTTTTCTATACTTAATTACATTACTTATATAATTATTATATTATTACTACCTACTTATTTTAATTTACACTCACACTGACGCATGTATTAATAAAATATGGTCAAGGCAAAATCTATAAGGAAGACTTAGAAACCGTAAAATACTCAGTGACCAAACAGTTTCCTGACCCATATCATATCGCTGTGATAAGATAGCGAAGTAAACAGCAGGTACCTCTAGTCCGTGAGAGTTCCTACTAAGTACTAAGTTACTATTTTGACATGGAACTTTATACTTTCCCCCTTACTTATGAAAGATGTTTAAAGTTGAACACTGGTTAAACAACGTCCTGTCTCTATTCGTCACTATCCACAAATAAAGACAAGACGTTGTTTAACCAGTGTTTAACTTTAAACATCTTTCATAAGCAAGGCCCTAAGTTACTATTTTGACATGGAACTTTAGGGAGTGTCCACATTGCGTTTTCTGAAGCGCGTTTTTGCTACGCGTTGCGAACGCGCGTTTGTATCGATACAAACGCGCGTTCGCAACGCGTATTTTTCCATACAAAAGCGAACCGGGAGGGGCTGCGCGGGGGGCTGCGCGTTCGCATCGCGTTCGAATCGCGTTTGTATCGATACAAACGCGCTGCAAAAAACGCAATGTGGACACTCCCTTAGACTTTAAGTGTTAAACGTTAAGTTCTCATGTCACACATTTGCTCCTAACCGGGTCTCCAGCGGCCTTCGCGTTCAGAGAGCACCACAGACCCGGGGCAGGGAATGGGTTAACACATTCACTGCCAACCTCTGCGACATACTAAGAGAAGGCCGTAGCACAGCCTACAGAAACATGTGGATCGGTGGCACTCAAGTGTTTTAGCCTTTATACTTATTTCAGTTGAAGTGGCAGAAGGTATTCGCTATCTAGGTCATAGTAGGACTAGGGCTTGCATTATCCGTCCCATTTTGGTATCCGGATAATATGGATAGTAGAGCACTTTACTATCCGGATATCCGGATTTTCCGGATAATTCGGATAATCACTGATTTTTTTTTTAAACGAACACAAACCAAGATAATAGTTAAAAAATACGGCATACGACGTAGTTTTGAGTTATTCCAACAATCACTATTAAAATATGAATCATTTTTAAACAAGGTACGTAACAAGATCTAAAATTTTCTCCTTTTCTACTAAAAAAATGGATACGTACACCAAATAGGCGGGTCCACACAGATCGAGCAGCTTCGCGAGGCATTTGCCGCGCGAAGCAGCTCGGTTAGTGTGGACGTGTGGCTCGGGCGCGCGCTACCGCGGGCGAGCGTCCGAGCGCCCAAGCCACACGTCCACACTAACCGAGCTGCTTCGCGCGGCAAATGCCTCGCGAGGCTGCTCGCTCTGTGTGGACCCGCCTAATAACTAGTAGTTCGCCCCAAACTGAGATCTCGCGCACCGTTGTGTTGATAGCCTAGATTTGGACTTGTTTCTAACTACCCCTACGTTAAGTGCTCCTTCTAGTGTTTACCACACAATGATATCTAATGCGCTACCTCAGTATGGTAAAGATTATAGGCATGCATGCAATACATTAAGTCGTGTCGTGTTTATATTCAATAGTTGACCCCGCGAACTTCGTACCGCGCCTCAGGGAAGGCCTCTTAGTTCGAGAAATTATTAAAATAGCAGTTCAATACAAAATGTATGAGAAAATCAATTCCCTCCCCCTCCCCTCCCTCCCCTTCCCCCTCCCCTCCCCTCCCCTCCCCACCCCACCCCACCTCCTCTGACCCTCCCTCTCCCTCCCCTTCCTCCCCTTCCCCCTCCCCTCCCCTCCCCCTCCGTCTCCCCCTCCCCCTCCGTCTCCCTCTATAATTTTGGTACATGCCCAGCCCACTATTTGCAGGAGTTAGCATTTGCATACGTGACAGGTTGCAAGCCCATCGCCGCTATTAGAACGTTAACTGGTTTCCTCACGATGTTTTCTTTCACCGTTTAGAGCTCGTGTTAATGCGCATTTAAATTTTTCTAATTGAAAAATCCATTGATGAGCACGGCCAGGGTTCGAACTTACGACCTATGAATCGAAAATCGAGCACTCTTCCACTCGGCCAACACGGCTTTTATTTTCAATCTCAAGGAAAAATATCAAGAAGCAACTAAAATCATTGCAAACCAAACCACAACGATGCCACACTCTTTGTCTGTTAACCAGACCTCCGAATACATCGAAACTCTATGAAACGGGAGCTCTCTCCATACATCCGTTAATTGGTTTTCATCATTTTTCTTTTTCTCTGTATTTCAAAAACTATAGAACCTAGAAGAAAACTAAAAACCATTTTGGAATGTATAAATTGAGTACTTTCATATGACACCCCACTCAATATATTTGGGTAACTTTGAAAAAAATTTACCCCCTTGGGAACCCCATATCTTTACAACCCCTTCATCGATTACGCTCATACGCTCCACAGCAAATTTCCATAGCACAACCTATTGACCTATCAAGTTTCATACAGATTGGATAAGCGGTTCGATAGTTATGCGAGAACATAAAAATGAAACATACAAACATACAAACATACAAAGCAAAATCGCCTAACTTGCCACTAAGATCTTCGCTCGCTTCGCTCGCTCGATCGACTAAGTTAACACGACAGCCCGACTTCACCCACTGCTGTGTAGGTATAGCCCTCCATTCGCGTGTGCCATGCCAATCTTCATGGTCCGCCGGCGTCGACGCCGGCGCCGCTCACCTCATCCAAGTCTGGCCTGCAACGGATGCTATGTCGTCCAGCCCATCGTGCTGCTGGGCGACCGATGCTTCTGTACCCCGTTCTTAGAAGCCGCGCCGTTCAGTTATAGGCCTTGCCAGATGACCTCCCAACTCTATTTTAATTCCGTTTATGCGGTTCCCAACATCTTTGGCCTTTGTTCGATTTCGAATCTCGTTATTGGGACGGGAATAGCTCTATAAACTTGATGCCAAGGATGACACGCTCTATGGCTTTGGCTATCTGTGCAACTCTCATCCTGTACACAGCCTCCTGCGTGAGCGTCCATGTCTGATTGATGTTAATGATGCAGTTTTCCCAGTTTAGCGTTTTAAAGATATCCTCTATGACAGCAGTAAAAAGTTTGGACGAAATGAAGACATCATTTGTTGCACTCCCCGCTTGATGGGCTCAAGGTTGGTTAAGTCGTGCAGTCGTAAATTTGAATATAACTCACGGAGTACATTCACACAATTATTGTGAGTCGTCCGACGTTGCAGCGAAGGAGAGCGTGGAACACGGCCCAATGGTCGAAGGCATTCTCGTAGTCAATGAAAACTATGACAAGAGGCCGGCTATGTTCACTTCTCCATCAGCTGCTTCACGTGATGTTGTGGTCCATTGTAAAAAAGCCGCTGTATTATAAGCGGGTTGGTATGGTATTCATCTAGCTCACGGGTATTATGATTTGTTTTTATTTGAGAGAACAATTTATTATTTTTGGTAATTTGTGGCATCGGTCGCCAGCAGGAATAACGTTAAGCTCATGTCCTCTCTAAACACTGGCTGCGCTACGATGAGTAAAAGACAAAAAAGGTGTGTACGTGGAGCATGCGAAGGGCTCGTTGGGTGATACACCAGACGTTAGTATCACGAATTCGCGATTCGAGCGTGCAACTTTATTAAAACAAAGGTTAAACAGTGTTTTCCTATTGGATAGATTGGATACGTCTACGTAGTGCATATAAATTGTTGATTTGATGAGTTAATTCCACATTCAAATCGTAATTTTTTATTAATTTTACTTTCCGTATTATCCGAATTATCCGGATATAGTGGTCGTCACTATCCGGATTTGAAAATTGGCGGATATCCGGATAATTCGGATATCCGGATATCCGGATAGCAAGCCCTAAGTAGGACGCTATGGTGCCTGGGACATTGTCCAGGAATGATCTACTTATTAGCTAGGTATCTAACACAGGCAATATAATCTGAATAATATATTATTACTGGTATTCTTTAGGTTGGCCCTAATGTGAGTCACACAACTAGATGACTAGTACTAATAGCTATCTGCTTTTAAGCAACGAAATAGAATATCATTGTTTTTTTCAATAACTAACGTTCAAATCATCAAATAATCTTAAGTCGAAGTCCTGAAAAGCCGTGAATAATATAACCATCGCTTTCTATTGTCAGCTATCAGAATTTTCCAGGTGAGGTAGGTATTTCCATTATAATAAACAAACGTCCGATCGATAAGGCACCGATATTTACATGGATTTAATGTTCTTTCGTTATAGATTTTTTTTAAATTTCTTGCGAGGTCTGTTTATAATATTTGTTTAAATAAATTATACATAATTATAACGAATAACCTTCGAACGCATAACATTTACCCCCTTACTTATAAAAGCTGTTTAAAGTTGAACACTGGTTAAACAACGTCCTGTCTCTGTTTGTCTATATTCACAAATAAATACAGGACGTTGTTTAACCAGTGTTTAACTTTAAACATCTTAAGTGAGGCCCTTAGAGTCCAAATCGAGTTACTTGGGAATTAAATCCAGGCGCATTTCAAAGCCCAAAAGGCATTCAAAAATACTCATAGTGTTATCAGCGCAGGCCGAAAAATCGAAAAAGGGGAACGTGTAACAGGGAGGTCTGTGTCATCGACCCTAGGGGCGCGCTCGAAATAGACCGCGCGGGGGTCCGCGCTTATATTTGGATCCGATATTAGGACGCGAGACTTGAGTTGGAATAACAAGATTTGGTCGTCTGAATGCGTTTTATCTTTTCGAATGTTTATTTATCTCCATAGAGGTACATTTAGTTACAATACAAAAATTGTTATAGAAGAGCGGTGTCTCCTAACACAAGCACTTTGCATAAAAGGAGATTCCAACCCTTTTTATTTAATATTGAAAAGTTACTGAAATAAACATTTTTTCATTTTTTTTCTATTTACCTTAAAACTGTGTATGTGCCTGGAAAGAGTGGATTTAATTTATTTATTTAATTGATCACCTTTGTAAAATGTACACCAGCACAAATTAAAATAGTTATTGCTAAGAAATTGTAGAATTGAATGTCAATACCTACAATTAATTTTCATTCACAAAACTTTCGTTCTTATCTTGTCCTGACGATTACGAACCGAACTCAATCAGATCTCTTTGTCATCATGACATTGCACTATCACTGAGAATCAATGAAATGCGAAATTTTAGCAAAATTGGTGAGAAAATGAACCAGAGTTCCAGTTGAAAGATTTATCACAAACATACTAACAGGTGAAGCTAAATAAAACTCAATCTGTCTATTCATTCGATGGTAAAGTGATATAATCTATATATACACGAGGCAATTAATTATAATTTGTATAGCGACAAACTGTCCAACCTAAGCTCTTGACTGAAACTTTTAAAGTTAGACTTTTTCATTAGGATATCAGATACCTTTTACCGATAAGAAATTGCTATAAGTACTTACAAATGAAAAATTGCGATGTTTAGTTTGGAGAGCGAAATAGTTTTTTCGATCTATGTGGTGAAATTTTTAGCGTTGTATGTAGAACCTACTATTTTAAGGAAATTATGCTGAATAATCTTTATAACAATAAACTTAGGCATCGATATTTTAAATTTAAACAATTACGCTGTTTGTATACTCTCATGGGTGCAGTGCAGAGTAAGTCTACTCTATCTCAACTCAACAATATTCCAGGCACTAGGTGCAGCTTCTAAGGGCCTTACTTATGAAAGATGTTTAAAGTGAAACACTGGTTAAACAATGTCCTGTCTTTATTTGTGGATAGTGACAAACAGAGACAGGACGTTGTTCAACCAGTGTTCAACTTTAAACATCTTTCATAAGTAAGGGGGTAAGTAGTTAAATGGCACCATGACGTTTAAATCATCTAGTAAAGACATTAAAAGCCTAATATTTTTGTATAACAAAACTACAAAGCCTAGTTCGTGGATAAAATTAGAATTTAAAACGTGCAGACCTCCGATAAATGGTTTATTTGGAGCATTGAAGCCCGTTTCCAGGAAACAACAAGCGCCTAGATAAGATACAAAAAGATTGAGATTAAACAATGAATCATGTTTTACAGAACTAGTCATGTTTCAGCGAAGCCAACAATTAGTTTTCACTAGAAACTTTACCTTTAAGATTTGGAATGTCTCTAAAGGTGGAATCAGCGGCTTAAAAAGGTCGCTATTGCACAACTATTGCAGAATCGCATTAAAGGAATAGAACTATTGCCTGTGCTTTCATTGACTGAGAGTGAAAAGAGATGGAATTATAGTTCATTTCATATTGCGATTCAGCTTTAGCGACCTTTTTAAGTCCGCAGATGGTTCAACCAAGTTAAAGATCACTCGAATGAATGCTGGGGCTTTCTAAGACACTTTTCTTTCATTTTATGTCCAGATGTGTCACTTTGAGTGAAATATGAACAACGGAAATGAACTAAAAGTGAACCGTCTGATCCCACCTTAAATGAATTGTTGAATAGTAACTCCGAAAATAACATTTACTTGGCAAGTAAGAGAGACCACTCACAAACGACGGCTGCAGGGCAATTCTACTAGATGACAACGTCAATCATTCCGCTTCGGTTTGTTTCGATCTCTTAAATGTCAGCCATTTGGTGAATAGTAGAATAGCTTTTCAAAAATTTGTTCTGCCAAAGTCCAAACCTTAGCTAAAACCTCACCACAACTGAGTCGTTTGTCATTAGTAGAATAGGGAACAGTCGAAAATCTAAGGTTTAGTTGAGGTTTTGGTTGTGGTTCATAAAAAGTTTTGTACTAGAATTGCCACCCTGGTTAGGTCCCTCAAGGATTGTAAAAGCCGTAAGTGGGGTACTTCCCACTTTAACGGACAGATAGCTTACTTGGGACCTTACTCAGTGGTTAAACAAGACCTAAGATTAGGTATTATTTGTTACACGAGTAAAACAATCAGCGGTGATCTTGACAAGGCTTATGTAGACGAGTAGAGGTCTCGTGACTCGTTAGAATATAATATAAACTAGAGCCTTTGAAGGTCAAAATGACAAGCCTGAAATATTTTCACTACGTAATGTAAAATAGTCAATACCGCGTTTAGAAGTCATCTGTTATTGTACCTTGGTAAGTTTAATCACAAAAATCTTCAGATATATATGTATGTTTCACGTACCGCCTCATCCTAAAGATGTCACATACTTTGTTGATTTAAATCAGTGAAGTCGTTACTACTATTTATGGTAAAATAATACGATACATTATGTCGTATGAATTTATGACAAATAACATTATGCGAATGAAAAGGTAACCCTACGACAAGTTTTCGTAACATACGTGTGTCAGTATTATAATAATTTAAATATAAATAGGTATACAGGTAGTTATTATTATAAGCTTCCCACCGCGGCTTTGTTCGTGTAACAACATTTTAAATAGTATTATTTGTTATTACAGTCTACATACATCTATTTCAATTTTCATCACAATCGGTCCACTGTTAATGTTGATGCATGATTGAAACATTTTTTTTTATTTGAAAATGAAAAATCTTATCAAAATTTGTGTAAAAAGTGTGGTTTAACACTATAACAAATAAATATTTTTTTTTAGTTTTGCATACGATAGAAATGATTTCAAAGTTTGTTTGTGCAAAGTGAGACACAATGCATGAGGTAACGTCTCCGACTCCGCGTGTTGGGTACCAATGATCTATTTCTGCCGCGTGCAATGCAAGTTGTGGCTGTATTTCTGTGCACGGGGCCAACAGAACTCACGATTATGCGCCTGTAGCTTCAGTCACTATTTCCGTATTATGTTTTTAAAATAAATAAAACATCATTTATAAAAAATATAAATAAGGTACCTATTTTACTAAAACAATAGTTAAAATATAAATAATACCTACACAAAAATAAAACTTCCACACCAGTCAAAGTGAGGGCTTCGAAATGAGTTCGTTTTGCTGAGATGAAACACTAGGAAATGATTATTTAGATTTTAGAGTTTCACGTAAAGGGTCCACTGTTCTTATAGTACTGAAATTTGTAGTGTTTCAAATTTATCAAAGCAAAATCCTATACGATTTATTACAATTAGTATAAATTTGATAAAATAGTTGCATTAGGTACCTACATAAGTCGTAGACTACGACTCGTAGTACAGTACGGCCAACGGATCTCGGCGTTCGTGAAGTTGGCCGTTTCGATGCGCAGTGCAACTTTTTCATACAATATTTTCTACTGCGCAGCGAAAAGCCTGACTTCACGAACGCCGAGATCCGTCGGCCCAACTGTACATAGTTAATACTTACTTAATTTTAAAATCTAACGACTAAATACACTAGACAAAAGAGATTCTTTTTTTTTCCAAGAGGTCTCAATTCGGGATGAATTCAATTTTAAAGGAAAATTTAAAAACAATGAAGTGTTTTGGCAAAAATACAAAATTCCAATTAAAAGGCGAATCATTACGATCGGTAAAGAAGGTAATGGAAAACAAAACAAAGTTCAAATTACTAATCCAATTTTATACGAATTTGAATGCGTACAATTGAGATCTAGAGCGCTATTCAAGATATTTAGGGCAAACTTCAGTATTCGGTAGAAATTCAACAACACGAAAATAATGCTGATTGTTTTAATTTTACATACGTAGGTACCTACATAAATCTTCAAAATGCTTAGGAAAGCATGATTAAAGACTCTACGGTACCTATATACCTAGGTAGGTATTTAAAAAAAACTTTAGGTTGAAGTCATCGATTTTATTGAATAACCTAGGTTTAATGTCCTTTGAATTTTATGTGGTGATATTGAAATAATTAGTATAATAGTTACTATTTACTTTCGCTTAGGGAAAGCCTATGGACTGAAAATTTACTTTAGACACATTCTATTAATTATTTTTGAGGACCTCTGCTAGGTTTCCTGGCCCAAAAAATCTAATTAAGTAGGTAAATAAAAAAAACTAAGGTAGCACGAAGTTTGCTGGGTCAGATAGTAATAAATAAAAGCTGTGGAATTTTCGACAATATTAATAATGATCGTGAAATAAATAAAGTGTATAAGTACTTATTGTTACTCATCGAGTAGATAGGTTTGGGGCACAAGATTCCTTTTTTTTTTGTAATTTAAAAATAGGAATCGTTAAGTAGTAGACCATGACGACATCCTTAGGAGTATAAAATTAAGCGTACCTATTCTTAAATAATTAAAAACAATAAAAAAATAAAATTTGATTACGTAGTTATGTAGGTAATAATAGAGTCGTAAAATTTAAAGCCAAGAAAAATAAATAAGCCTAACTTACCGGAGGTCAAAACTATTTTTAACAAAATAAAACAAATCACTGAACGCAGAAAATCCTTGGCAGTACCTAACACACTTGAGAACACGGCACAATGATGGTTAAAACATGAGCGAACCCAACATTTGGCCGTTCCCAAAATAGTTCAGGCCCCAACTAATATTATAAACATACGTGCATACCACTCACACATGCACAATCCTCATAATAATTCAACCAAAAATCAATATTTAAACGATTACTCAAACCTATACTTAGCCGTGAAAACACTAAAAGAAAATGGTCGTCGATCATGTGCTGAAAAATGTGACTTTTCGCGACCTCACGACTCGAAAAAGGAGAAAATGGACCAAAATAGACAATGCAATGCATACTCACTCGGCGGGTCCGGCCTCGCTTCTTGCAATTAGTGTGTCTGGCCTTTTTATGAAAGATCAATAATTTTTATGAGCACAATTTTTTGATCATATTTTCCATGGGGCCCTACTGCGCCGCGGTCTCACTCGCGGACACTTAAAAATGAAAAACCTATTGGAAGAAAACTGTGGTCTAGAAAGGGACGGATGTATGTGGTCGATTGTAAATAATGACAGCGGCGAATCACAACAAGCGAGCGAGAAGGCTGATGGATATCACTTCATAACAATAACAATTGAATTACGTAATTAGGACACGACAAATGTTTGCGTTTTCTTACCGAGTGCCTACGCGAAGAAAGGTTTGAAACTTAAAAACACCATTTACGTGTTCTGATAATATTGTTTAAACATTTTTATGACGATAGACAGTCATCCGTCATGGGGACGGACGCCATTTTGCAAATCTATTTCCAACTAGATTATATTGTGTGCGTCCAGTAAGAATCTAATAATTTCTTACTATAATTGCTACACTTACGTGTACTTTTATTTGTAATTTTGTTAAACAGTTTGATATTTTTAAAATACATTGCAAAGTAGTAATTTACTTTTCAAAAACACGTAGTGTTGGAAATCGATTAATACACTCAAGCATCGAACACTTTTATAACTTGGCAACATTATTTTTCTGTCAACTAAGACCCAACATGGCGGTGGATGGCGCCAATTTTGAAATTTGTAAAAAATTATTTCCATTTGTACATTTTACTTGCAAATTAATACTACATTATGTAACTTAAAACTTTAAATGTACCTACCATTAGTCAATTATACATTATGGAGCCCTGCAGGGCGATTCACAACTTCTTGGAATGTATTCCAAATTCGCAAAATGATGTTTCTTCGCTGAAAGTTTTTGAACCTTTGCTTCAAGCTTTATAGTCGTATTGCTCATTATACGGACTAAAAGTGAAGGAAAAAATGTCATTTTTCCTTCAATTTTGACATAAAACGTATCAAAACTAATCAAAATTGAAGGAAAAATGACATTTTTTCCTTCAATTTTAGTCCGTATAATGAGCAATACTACTATACGTATTTTTACCCGACTACGGCGAAGCAAAAAGGAGGGTTATGTTTTTGATTATCCAAATCCCGAAAGGTAAAAAAAATACTTAAGTATAAGTACCTAATTCGAAACGATTTCTTTTAAATGTTTTTTTAAGTAGGTAAGTATACATAGGTACTTACTAATCTTCCTACAAGTTGGGGTTAAAGTGGGTGGGTTGTTTGCAATTTATTTCGCTTAAAAGTACCTAGCCTTTAGTAATAACTAACGTACGCCCGTGGCTTCGCCCGCGTGGACTACGATTGTTTATCTCACGGGAATCATACATTTTTCCGGGATAAAAAATAGCCTATGTGTTATCCAGAACCTTAACTATCTGCATTCCAAATTTCATCGAAATCGGTTTAGTAGTTATGGGGTTTTAGAAATCCTACTAGTATGTAGGTACTTAGTTCCAGAGATTAGCGCATTCAATTCAACCAAACTCTTTCGCTTTATTATTGGTACAGATTAGCAGGACTACCAGTATTAAAAGGCTAGTCAGAAGCAAGTCCAATCAGCCACAGGTTCAAATAAAACAACTCCGAATCATTTAAATATATATTTCTATATAAATCTGTTACGTATCTTTACATAATCTCGGGCGCGACACGATTTTAACCGCATGAAGCATCTTTGGTTAAAATTCAATAAAAAATGAATAAATAACGAAATAAAATACAAAAATTAAAAACAAAACAACTGCAAATCTTAAGTCTGTGATTTAGTAATTAATATACACTATTTTAAGTTACAAATATACAATGGTTAACGTTCAAAGCTTATCCTTAAATGTCCCGATGGCGTCCCTTTAACAATAAATTATGTAAACACACCACCTGATTCAAAATACTCTTTCAACCTAGATACATTTTTTGAATTAGTTTCTCACTAGCGGACAGCCGCGGCTTCGCCCGCGTGGACTATTATTTTTTTATCCCACGGGAACCGTGCTTTCGGGATAAAAAGTAGCCTATGTCCTATTCCCGGTCATTGTCTATCTGTATTTTAAATTTCAGGCAAATCGGTTCAGTGGTTGTCGAGTTATAGAGGAACATACATACCACATCCATCCATCAATTCAATCCATCATTATAATATTAGTATCACACTATGTGATTATAAGGGGGCCAAATATTTATCTGGGGTAATGGATTAGTTATAGAATTTTCTGAGACAGTCATCTTTATTGTATCCATAGTTTTATTGAGTAGGTATGTATGTATATGCTAGTTATCAAAATTATTAAAAATATACAGGTTGTAGGTATTCTTTTATTGCAAATTTTTAATTTCACTGCAAAAAAACACAATTTAATCGTAACTGCTGCGTCACGAAAATATATTTTTGTCACAACTTAAGTACCTACACTACAAACATGGTAGAAGTCAGCGGAGCTAACTAGTGTATTTTTATAATTTAGTTAATTTTAGGTAATCCAACATTACTATACCAAGTAACGTACTTACCAATCATTATAGGGACAACATTTTAATTTGACTCTTAGTAGTACACGAAGTAGTTATTTATTAGGTACTTTATCAATTTATCGGAGCCAACCTAGAAATCATCGCTGTCTCGCTCTTTGGCCTACGCATTTCGTATTGTGCATCCTACTTTTTTCTTCCTACATTTGACTGAAGTTGGCAACAGTTAGGACGATTAATGTAGGATGCACAATACGAAATGCGTAGGCCAAAGAGCGAGACAGAGGAACTGTCAAAACTATCGCGTAGGTGTCTTTGGTCGCGTTCGATCTCGTTGAGATGAGAGTGACAGAGCTAACTGCGTGGTCACTGAACTGTCATATTTGACAGGTTGAGACCGATTTTGGTCACTATCAAAGATATACAAAGGGGCAGATCATGTAATCGAGACAGTTTTAAAACTGGTATATTTTGATAGGGGTAATCAGAGGCACTCAAATATTATATTTAATAAAAACAAATGAAGAGAAATGCACAATAACCAAAACTTGTAGATTTTCGTAGCCTATCTAAGTTATTCCAAATAATGTATCTAGACAGATAAATATTGCTGGACATTTGACACAGCCCCATCTAGCCCCAAACTAAGCAAAGCTTGTATTATGGGAACCAGATAACTGATAGAATACATAGATTTTGTAAATACATACTTATAATACTTTATAACAACCAGACATAGAACAAACATCTATGTTCATCACACAAATGTTTGTCCTGGATGGGAATCGAACCTACGACCTACAGCGCAGAAGGCAGAGTTACTACCAACTGATAGGACCAATACCTTTTGTCCAATTTAAAACAGTCTAGATACATTATCAGAAAAGATTATTTAAAGTATCAAGCGTTGAATTTTAGACTATACAGCTCTCCCGTTCTATCCTTTGAGGAAAGAAAAGGACAGCCAATCCGAAAGCCAACCATTTTACACCTAACTTCTAAACAATGTGATGTTAAATTAATAATATACAAACATAGGATTTTAAGCAATAATATGGTTTAATAAATAAAAATGGCATCTTAAGAAAACTTAACAGAACCGTACTGCCATATTCCTGTCAATGTCGCTTTGACATCTGTCAGTTTGACGTCTGTCAATGTCATTTCCTCTAAATGCGTTCAAAAATGTGACAATACGGCGATAAATTATTTTTTATAAGTTATTACAATCTAATTATTATATTTAGCTAGCTATGGTATTACCGACTTCATTTTGATCAAAAGCGATTTTTGAAATGCGTCAGTGTTTCAAAATATTTTTTGTTACTACAATCGGTTAATCAGTAAAAATCTATGCACTCCTTATTGACTATTTCAAATAAGTACAGTTTTATAATTACATATAACATTTATATAATATTGCAGATTCAACAACCAAATAACGAAATAATTTTAATATTAATATAAGCATTATACACTCTTATTTACAGTGAAAGGACGTTTTTTTTATATAATATAATTTCCACCTCGATTTCTGTGAGAAAAATGATTTAAAAATATTCAAACATTCTTGTTATCTTGCTCATAAACAACATTTATATAATTTAACATTATATTACACATTAAAATATATAATATAACTGTTCGGAGCGTCTTAATATAAGTATATTAAATACTAGACTCGTCATTGTTACTAAAGAGTAATCAGGGGGTCCAACAGTTAAATCACTTTTTATGACATTTTTAAGTGAAAACATAGCGTAGGCTAAACTGTCTGTTTTTAAATATAAATAAACAAAATATACATAAATATAATTAGCATTGACAGAGTATTATAGATTCACTTTGAAAAAAACAAAATGTATATTATTTATTCAGTAGGACCACTAGGATCACTTTGAATCGTCTTAAGAGCTGGGTGATTCTACTCATGTTCATTCGCGACCAACGCCGCAAAGAATCAAGGCAAGAATTTGAATTATTAATCAAATTATAAAAATGAATGTTTGTATGTTTGACCTCTATGCATTCCTAAACCATTGATCAGATTGTGAGGATACTTTCGTAGGATCTTCCTTCTATAGGATTTAACTCCTGGTGTAGTGGCTTACTCGGGTAACGGAGTTTTTGACCGCCAGAAGACCTCTGTCATGGCTTAAGGGGCCTCCGTCATGGCTTAAGAGGAAGGCAACAAACGAAGTCCATACAAACGTAATACTTACCAAAATCATTTATAATTTAAGCATATTTTTATCACTTTAAGCATAAATAGGTTCCTGTTAAATTTTTTTTCCAAAAAAACGTACCAAAATGAAATACAAGGAAATTGTATTTTTAACCTCTTTTCAGCCAAATTGTCATGTTTTCTTTTCATTTGTTCTGTAGTAAGATTTTTGGAACAAAACTGTAATTTGAACCTCGGTAAATACTGCCTTATTCTAAATAATAACAAAAAGTGATTCAAATATGCGCGAATTTTGAAATGTTTTTGGTATTGCGTAGGACATTTCATCTGTTGCCGGCTCCTTAATTATATTTATTGTCAATTTTATTTCTTGCCAATTATATTAATGTATATTTTATTTAAATTAATAATACAGTTGTTATTAATACCTATATCACTGCAAGCTTCTATTCTGTTGTGGACTAGTTAAATACCTTATAGTTACTTCGCGTCGGCACTGTTTGTCAAATTTGGTCAAAATTTGGTTTAAATTTGACATGCTAAGGCAGTTTTAGGGACGAAACAGTGAATTGACTTGACATGTAGTATTTTGACATGTATCTACGAATACTTAATTTAGTAATTTGAATTTTTTTTTGAGTGTTTTGTCAAATTTGGTCAAAATTTGACATGCTAAAGAGTTTAAGGGTCGATGCTGTGTTTTGACTGTGACTTGACAAATGTATATTTTGACATGTAAATATTCATTTTTTTAATGATGACGCACTTACAAGTGTTCATTTTTAAAACCAAATAGAAACTTGGAAGGTAAATTTTCAGGTAGTTTCAACTGATTTTGAAAATGGGTATTTTTGAGGTGAAATATACATTTTTTTATTTCAGTTTTAAATCGGTTTCAAGATTCAAAAAACAAACGCGATTGCATTTACTAGTGTATTAGACGCTCATGAAGATAGGAAGAAAACGTTTGTCGAACGTACTAGCTTTTGCCCGCGGCTTCGCGTGGTACCCGGATAAAAAGTAGCCTATGTCCTATTCCCGGTCATTAACTATCTATATTTTAAATTTAAGTCAAATCTGTTCAGTGGTTGTCGAGTTATAGAGGAACATACATCCATCCAAACTTTCGCATTTATAGTGTGATGATGTTGACTACGTGATTTAAAGCACATTCTCTTGTACTTTCGTTTCTATAATTAATTTACTTTAAATTCTACCTTCACTGTATTAAAATATCCGTTCTGCGCTCCGATATCTAAAACGCCGTGAAATGACAAAACCATTTTTTGAGATATCGTAAAAAAACGCGCCGCTTCTTTACTATCTTGCTTCGCGCTTGCCGCTTTCTTAGTATCTCTAATTCGAAAACTATAAACGATAGGAACCCAGTCCCAAGACCGATCGATAGAGAATTTTGAGCTTTATAACATGGAATTTAAAAGTGAAATTTGACCAAATGTCACTTAACGGCGTTTCAAGCCACAGTTTAGTTGTATTATCAAAATAAACAATTCGGACTCAGTTTTTTTCATCTGTCTTTAATTACTTCACTCTATAATCTCTGCCTCAAATTTACCCATCTTACACCCGAATACTGAAACACTATTTATTTTTAGTTCTGCTTATCATTAAGTAGGTAGGTAAGTAAGTTCCTATGAGCAAGTGGCCAACTCTGGTGACGGAGTTTTCAGGCCGCCTAAAGGCCTCCGCCATGGCTTAACGACTTAAAAGCCGGGACCGACAATTTAACGTGCCCAGAAAGCATGGAAGAGCTCAGCTCGTAATGCCACTTGCGGTCACCCATCCGAATGACCGCGCACAACGCTGCTTAACTTCAACGATCAATCAAGAACGTCTAAGCAAGCCGAGACACGAGCGCTTATCATTGGCATTAACTATCATTTTAAACGATTCTGAAGAGTAAGAACGTCTCAAATAGATAAGTACGTCTCAAATAATTAAGTATTTTAAGTATTCGGGTATCAACCTCAAATTCAAAGTTACCCAACCGACCATAAAGATAAATTCACTCTCAAATTTATCAATGAACCTTAAAATGACCCACTTTACTGTCAAAATGAACCTTTTCTTTCTGAAATTTACTCAAATCACTCTCAAAATAACTCATATCCCCGTAAAATTGAACCATTTCACTCTCAAATTGACCTTCCACCTCAAATTTACCCATTTCATTGTGAAAATGAACCATCACAACCACAAAACGACTCATCTCGACCTCAAATTTACCGTCAAAACAACCAAAATAATACCGACTCATATGGTAAAACTGAACCATATGGTAAAAATGAACCATACGGTAAAACTGACCCTTATGGTAAAAATTACCCATATGGTCAAAGTGAACCATACGGTAAAACTGAACCATATGGTAAAAATGACCCACACCAACGTCAAATGTACCCATGTCCCCTGTACCGTCCCCAAAGCGTCCCCAACAGTGCCGTTACAGAACTTTAAACTACGTACGCTCGTAGAACAAAACGTACGCTTCGGGTGAAACTACGTCGCGAGGCTTGATCGGCAATACTCTGAAAAAAAAAAGTAAATAAATAGTATATTTCAGTACAAGTTCGGAAAGGCTGTCATTACAACGAGTTCCGATAAATGTCTACCCGAGCCGAGGCGCAGCCGAAGGCGAGGGTTGACAGTCGGAACAAGTTGCAATGACGGTTCCGAACGTGTACTGAACGACTATTTTTAATACAGTTGCGAAAAAATGAAGCAATTTAATCTAGAAAATGGCGCCAACCGTAGAATATAAGATATTTTTTTTTTCATTGATTCTGGTAGGCAAAGGGAACTATGCCCATACAGCCAAGTCTTCAGTAGAATTTTTTTATTGATATGAAATGAAAATGAAATTTAATGAGATGAAATGAAATGAAACCTAACCTAACTCATTCAATCAAATCATTAAATCTGATATAAAAAACAAATTATTAGCTTCTTTTTATAAATATACGTATTTGCATTAATCATAAAAACTTCTATGATTTTTTTTAGTAAAAACTTCATGGTTGGTTTTTCTTTTTAATAGACATTATTTTGACAGTTGGGAAAGAGAACGCACGAGTGCGGGAAAGGTAAAAAAAAAGCACGAGTGTGTAATAGCCCACTTCCCGAACGCTATACGTCCCTGCAATACGCCACTTTTTGAGCAACTGTATTAAAATAGTATATTTCAGTACAAGTTCGGAAAGGCTGTCATTGCAAAGAGTTCCGACAAATGTCTACCCGAGCCGAGGCGCAGCCGAAGGCGAGGGTTGACAGTCGGAACAAGTTGCAATGACGGTTCCGAACGTGTACTGAACGACTATTTTTAATACAGTTGCGAAAAAATGAAGCAATTTAATCTAGAAAATGGCGCCAACCGTAGAATATAAGAAGATTTTTTTTTTCCACCGATTCTGGTAGGCAAAGGGAACTATGCCCATACAGCCAAGTCTTCAGTAGAATTTTTTTATTGATATGAAATGAAAATGAAATTTAATGAGATGAAATGAAATGAAACCTAACCGAACTCATTCAATCAAATCATTAAATCTGATATAGAAACAAATTAGTAGCTTCTTTTTAGAAATATACGTATTTGCATGAATCATTAAAACTTCTATGATTTTTTTTTAGTAAAAACTTCATGGTTGGTTTTTCTTAGACATTATTTTGACAGTTGGGAAAGAGAACGCACGAGTGCGGGAAAGGTAAAAAAAAGCACGAGTGTGTAATAGCCCACTTCCCGAACGCTATACGTCCCTGCAATACGCCACTTTTTGAGCAACTGTATTAAAAAATATATTTTTTAATGTTTATAGTGTTAAACCACACTTATGCCCGGGTGACACGAGGCTAGTTTTTCAAGCTAGGATAGCAAGCTAGTGTTTTACTAGCTTCGTGTAGACACAACTAGCTTCATTTCTAAGCTAGTACACGAAGCTAGAAGTACTAGCTTGCTAGCTTACTAACACTAGCTTGCTATCCTAGCTTGAAAAACTAGCCTCGTGTAACCCGGGCATTAGCTATTTTTTTACTGGCCTCTTAGCTCAGTTGGTAGTAGCTCTGCCTTCTGCGCTGTAGGTCGTGGGTTCGATTCCCATTTAGGACAAACATTTGTGTGATGAACATAGATGTTTGTTCTGTGTCTGGGTGTCATAAAGTATGTATTTACAAGTATTTATGTATTTTATCAGTTATCTGGTTCCCATATACAAGCTTTGCTTAGTTTGGGGCTAGATGGCGCTGTGTCAAATGTCCAGCAGTATTTATTTATTTATTTAATTGAGAATGAAAAGTTTTATCAAAATTTTCGGATCATACGCTGAAGGTCAAAACCTACATAATTAATGTCAATACGCACAAACAAATTAAGTAAATAAATAGTAAATATTGCTGGACATTTCACACAGCGCCATCTAGCCCCAAACTAAACAAAGCTTGTACTATGGGAACCAGATAACTGATAGAATACTTATATATTTGTAAATACATACTTATAATACTTTTTAACACCCAGACACAGAACAAACATCTATGTATGTTCATCACACAAATGTTTGTCCTGGATGGGAATCGAACCCACGACCTACAGCGCAGAAGGCAGAGCTACTACCAACTGAGCTAAGAGGCTAGTCAATGTCAAATTATGTTACCTGGAATCATTATATTCGTGCCAATCGCCCGTGTATGGATGTTTGCAGTACGCCGTGTAATGTCCCGAATATGTTGTACCTATAACAAATTATTACAATCGTATACAACTTAGGAATTTACATCTTTACTATACTCGAGCCATTTTGGATGTACAATATTTACTAACATTGCACTGACAGATCAATCAGTTGATAGCAGGAATAGACCTATCACAGAAAACTGAGATTCATTACGATTGGCCATATTGAATCAGTGTTTTTTGATTTTGTTGATGTATTAATCCTCCTTTTTTTCTTTTGACGACTTTGACGAGACTCACATTGTTCGACTGGCTCCACACTGGAGCTTGACTATTTAGATTTTAAGCGGATGGATCACCGAAAAGAAAGCTAGGCCCCATACCGTGTTTGTTGCCCTGATTCTTCACGGTGTTGGTCGCGAAAGAACAGGAGTAGAATCACCTAGCTCTTAAGACGATTCAAAGTGGTCATAACGGTCCTACTGAATAAATGATATTTGATTTTGATTTTGAGTGCCAATCATATTTAATCTCAGTTTTCTGTGATAGGTCTATTCCTGCTATCAGCTGATTGATCTGTCAGTGCAATGTTAGTATTGTACATCCAAAATGGCTCGAGTATAGATGATTTATACAGTGTCAGGAGGCATTGCCTACACTTAACGGGACACTAGTGCCTGGAACATTGTTGAGATGTAGGCTTGTAGCACCTACACCATCCTCTCAGCTTAACCGGACATATCCACAGGAAAGACATGCTCAGTATGGGACTGACTAAGCCAAGGGTAATAGATTACTTACAGGTAATGTACCGTAAGATTCGTTTTGTCAGATTGGGAGATAAGACTTTCGAGCACGAGCTCTAAACGGTTAAGGAAAACATCGTGAGGAAACTTGCTCAGTCAGCCCCAAAAATATTGGCCATGTCTTTCCTGAATATGTCTAGTTTGAAGCAAGTTCATCGCATTTACTCGAGGCTAGTCAGAGGCAAGTACACTGTAGTTACTAGCGATCTATCGAATTAAATCTTTTAGAGCTAGTCAGAGGCAAGTTCGCTGTAGTTACTAGAGGCTAGACAGAGGCAAGTACATTGTAGTTAATAGAGACTAGGCAGAGAAAAGTCCGCTGAAGTTACTAGCTAGAGGCTACTCAGAGGTAAGTCCGTACTAGAGGATAGTCAGAGGCAAGCCCGTACTAGACGCTAGTTAGAGGCAGTTATTAGAGGCTAGTCAGAGGCAGTTATTAGAGATTAGTCAGAGGCAAGCCCGTACTAGAGGCTAGTAAGAGGCGGTTATTAGAGGCTAGTCAGAGGCAAGTCACTCACCAGAGTGGTTGCTAACAGCGTAAAGGTTGTATGTGACGGACTGCGAGCCGCTCGCCGCGTAGGGCGACATGTCGAGGCTAGTCAGGGGGAATTCCACGAGCACGTTCAGTTTGCCGCGGAAGCGCTCCGTCGGCGAGAATCTGAAAATATTGAAATTAATCAAAATTCAAAGTAAAAACTCCTTAAAACTATTACTCTATGTAAATATATTCTTGAAAGCCTTTGATTAGCTTTCTGGTATTGTTAAGTTTTAAGTTCTTTTAAGTAACTTTCCGTTGTTGGTTTTACTATAAATAAGTAAATAAATACAGTTCGGTACTTCTGGGATGTCTAACCTGTCTCAAACCTCAAATTGGTCTCAAACTGTCAAAACGATGGCGTAGGTATTTTTTGTCGCGTTCGGTCTCGTTGAGATGAGAGTGACAGAGCTACTTGCGTAGTCACTGAACTGTCATTTGACAGATTAGAGACCGATTTTAATCGCTATCAAATATAGACAAGGGCAAAAAATAAAACAACCACAGAACCGATTTGACTGAAATTTAAAATGTAGATAGATAATGAATAGATAGATGGAATAGGACATAGGCTACTTTTTATCCGGATACCAAGCGAAGCCGCGGTTGGAAGCTAGTGTTTATATAATCATGTGTTTACCTTTTAAGATGTAAGACTAGTACTTGTGGGAACTTTTGCACGGTGAACCATTTAAGGCACTTGCGACGAACGCCACATTTGGAGCATGTCTGAAAACATAAATATTTATTTATTTTCTCTCAAAAACGGTTACAAAAACAGCTTAATCATAGTTTAAGTGGTACCTACTTAGGCTAACCTAGGTTTAAAGAACTTTATTCTCATAAAAACACAATGGTTCACTTATAATGAGATACAAAGAAATACTTATCTAAAATTCAAACAAATCTTAACTAACCTCTAACCCGTTCATGAGAGACTGGTGCTATTACTATGACGATATATATAAAAACACATTACCCTTCCTTTGCTTTGCGCAGTCGGGTAAAAACGAATTAATATCAGTAGTCTTATCTAAATTTTCAATTCCGACGAGATTCGAACCCGCATTGATACAAGCGATCCTCCTTAAGTCGGAGTGCCTTTACCAACTCGACCACGGAATAAAAGCACTGATTAGCGCCATCTACGGTGAAACTACTAAGGTAACTAATATTTTGATAAGGCTGGTTTTAGTGTCACGCTTACCGTCGGCGCTGATAGGCGAGTGACCTTTATTACAATGAAATAAGGATACTGATTGTCCAGCACTGACGAGAGCAATCAGCGTAGCCATTTCTGCTAAACAATCAGTATCCTTATTTCATTGTAATAAAGATCACTCGCCTATCAGCGCCGACGGTACGCGTGACACTAAAACCAGCCTAATACTTCATTTTCAATCTAACTTTATCATACCGTTTGAAAATATCTCTAACAGCCATACTTAAGTGTGGTTTAGCACTATCTTTACTAATATAATAAAGCAGAAGAGTTTGTTTGTTTGTTTGAACGCGCTAATCTCAGGAACTACCAGTCCGATTTGAAAACTTATTTCTGCATTTGATAGCTAATATCTCGAGGGAGGTTATAGGATACTTTTCATCATCATCATCATCACCATAAACCATCAGATAAACATACCGCCCACCATTCAGCCGTCTGAATAAAAAAAATGTAATCCCCGATTACTCTTCTCAAGTGGAACTTCGTCGATTTAACACATTCTTTTCTCTTCCCTTTTATTTTCTCATAGATTGTAATGAAAAGTAGAGTGTATCACTCGGGCGCAAAATATATTTTTGGCTCGGGCGACGTACTTTAAATCCCTCGCTACGCTCGGGATTCTACTCTAGAATCCTTCACTTCGCTCTGGATTAAAAAAAGCGCCCTCGCCGTCAAAATATTATTTTACCCCCTTATAATACAATCTACTAATGAATTAGAGTATAACGTACCGGTTTCTCATCACCGTCCATTTCTTCTTCTTTGGTGAAGTGTTGCAGACACTGTTGTATCTTCAGGTTGCCCGTGCGAGATGGGATCGGAAGACTGCAAATATTAATATTTATTATAAGTATTAATTATATTTTATCTCGATGATTTTGTATCCTACTAAACAAAGGCGAAAATCCGTGTGTGTGTGAATAGCAGCATTTACACGCAGAGATATCTGGGCCTGTATTCTACTAGATGACAACCGCTTTGGTTTGGTTCGATCTCTTAAATGTCAGCCATTTGGTGAAATAGTAGAATAGCTTTTCAAAAATTTGTTCTGCCAAAGTTCAAAACCTCACCACAACTGAGTCGTTTGTTATTAGTAGTCATGGAAACAGTCGCTTTAGTTGAGGTTTTGGTTGAGGTTGATAAAAAGTTCGGTACCGGAATCGACGCCCTGTGCGGATATCTGTACAGTCCAGATGCCGCGGGAAATAGCACGCGCCATTCCAACCTTTGACAGTTTTATCCGCGGTTATCTGTAAAGATATCTGTGCGGATATCTGTGCAGATATCTGTACAGTCCAGATCCGTGGTAAAAACTCTACCGTGTAAAAATATAAATAAATAAATAAATATTGCTGGACATTTCACACAGCATCATGTAGCCCCAAGCTAAGCAGAGCTTGTGTTATGGCAACCACATCACTGATATACTACTTATATACATTTTTTTTTGTAAATACATACATAATATACATAGAAAACACCCAGACCCGAGACAAATATTTGCAGATCATACAAACATTTGTCCCGCGGCGGGGATCGAACCCGCAACCTCCTGCGTCACAGGCGGGCCTTCGCCCACTGCGCCACAGAGGTCGTCTAAAGGCCGCTATTGTTCGTTACCATCTCTATAACTACTAAACCGATTTTGATGAAGAACGTAGATATTTTGGGGAACATGGTGGAATAGTTCCCCAAAGGCAGAGTAGGTGGTTTCTCTGCAACTGGCACACTTGCCCGTGGTCTTTCGACACACAGTTGTTGTCGGTTGGTTGTATATAACCCGATCGGCGATGAGTTTTGTAGGTGTATTAATCCTCCTTTTTTTCTTTTGACGACTTTGACGAGACTCACATTGTTCGACTGGCTCCACACTGGAGCTTGACTATTTAGATTTTAAGCGGATGGATCACCGAAAAGAAAGCTAGGCCCCATACCGTGTTTGTTGCCCTGATTCTACACGGTGTTGGTCGCGAAAGAACAGGAGTAGAATCACCTAGCTCTTAAGACGATTCAAAGTGGTCATAACGGTCCTACTGAATAAATTATATTTGATTTTGATTTTTTGAAAGTAGTGCACTTGCGAGATCTAGACATTCTGATGTTGTGTCGCCATCTTTGCTGAAGCTCGTAGTGCGTAGCATGTCTATGTAGTTCATCTAGCGACAGGTAGATGTCGCTACAATTATTTTATGACACTTACCTTAGGTCCCAGAATGGGTCAAAAGTGACACTATCATGGTTGCAATGCGTATAACGGAGCGTAGACTTGAGTTGTCCTACGAATATATCACTAACTTATTTTCTCCTTGGTTTTTCTATGAAAATGCGGGCATGTACCAAATGTATATGGACTTACCTCTGACTACCCCTTCAGACATCTTCAAAGGATCTTAAGGGATAAGTGAGTCGCCCTAGTGCGGGGACCATAAGTAATATTTGTATGTGTTGTATTTTCTTTTGGTAAATAAATGTATTTGTATTTGTGATCATATTTATATTTTTTAAATTTACTTACGTAAGTATAAATAATATTAGACTTACCTTAGGTCCCAGAATGGGTCAAAAGTGACACTATCATGGTTGCAATGCGTACAACGGAGCGTAGATTTCAGTTGTCCTACGAATATGTCACTGACTCTGGACTCTTCGAGACGACAGTACCGACTCCATGCCTCGGTCGCTTTCGCTGCGTCACTGAAATAGACCTTATTGCTATAGACATAAGGAAATAAAATACTATTAAACGAGCAATATTTGTATATAACTAGCAGCAACTTAGTGATAGTGATATGGTGATGATGATGATGAAAAGTAGCCTATAACCTTCCTCAAGAGTTTAGCTATCAAATGCAGAAATAATTTTTCAAATGTTAATAATAATTTCTTTCAAACATTGTTAAGATTACATACTTAGGACAAATAATAGGAAAATATACTAAAACGGAAGAGTTTGTTTGTTTGAACGTTTTAAACGTTCGTTTGTCGGATTTAAAAAAAAATCTTTCTGCATTTGATAGCTAAACTCTTGAGGAAGGTTATAGGCTACTTTTCATAATCATCATCATCAGCATATCACTATCACTAAGTTGCTGCTAGTTAAACTCTTGAGGAAGGTTATAGGCTACTTAAATAAAATGTTTTTTTTTTATGAAAAGCAGACCCCACCATCAGATGGGAATAACAATGCTTAAGAGAGAGAGAGAGAGAGAGAGAGAGAGAGAGAGAGAGAGAAGAGAGAAAGAGAGAGAGAGAGAGAGAGAGATTAAATAATTTATTTTCATTAATTTGTTAAAATTGATTTAACTTGTTTGTTTCGTTAAAATCGAGTTACCTGAGGTTGTCGTCAATTTCGGTGAGGATGGGTTTAGGTTTGATGGTGACTCGGTTCACATCCTCATGAAGACCTTCCAGTAGATAGCGAAGAAACTCCTGAAATAAAATATACAAAATTGTTATGTTCGTTTTATTCCTACTGTAGCGACATCTACCTGTCGCTAGATGAACTACATAGACATGCTACGCACTACAGATGGCGCCACTCAACATTAGAATGTCTAAAACTCGCAAGCAAAGTTTCTAACGAAGTTATGCCCGGGTGACACGAGGCTAGTTTTTCAAGCTAGGATAGCAAGCTAGTGTTTTACTAGCTTCGTGTAGACACAACTAGCTTCATTTCTAAGCTAGTACACGAAGCTAGAAGTACTAGCTTGCTAGCTTACTAACACTAGCTTGCTATCCTAGCTTGAAAAACTAGCCTCGTGTAACCCGGGCATTAAAGATATCTAGCACTATCCAACAACAACTGTGTGTCGGTCGACCACGGGCAAGTGTGCCAGATGGGCCCGTTGCAGAGGAACCACCTACTCTGCCTGCAGGGGAACGATTCCACCATGTTCCCCAAAACTACCATTTCATAATCCTACTAATATTATAAAGGCGATAGTCCGTGTGTGTGAATGTTTGTTACCACGTATCTCCATAACTACTTAACCCATTTTAATGAAATTTGGAATGTAGATAGATAATGACCGGGAATAGGACATAGGCCTTTTTATCCCATAGACTAACATATAGGCTACTTTTTATCCCAAAAAAATGCATGGTTCCCGTAGGATAAACAAAATAGTAGTCCACGCGGGCGAAGCCGCGGGCGTCAGCTAGTAATAAATGTCTGTTGAAAAAGATGAGGTTAAAATGATTAAAATGGGGTTAAATTTTATAACAGTGGTTTGGTTATTGGTTGAATATGATCCACATGCAGTTAAATTTGAACCACAAGAGATTCATTTTGAAATTCAATGTGTTTCCTGTAAAAGTATGATGTATTGTCAAAATTAGTCCTATATAATATTATATCGTACCTGCGCATCTTGCTGACTGTACCCCATGAACCTTGGCGCGAATCTTTGAACCTGCGACTTGAACGTGGTCGTGTTGACGACGGAGTCCCGCTCACCGCTACGCCATAGCTCCTTGATAACGCTCGCGAACGCTGGAAGTATAGAAAAAACAATATTCCATTAAATTAGCATCCGAAAATAATAAGTAACCCCTTTACTTATGAAAGATGTTAAGTTGAACACTGGTTAAACGTCCTCCCCCTTACTTATGAAAGATGTTTAAAGTTGAACACTGGTTGAACAACGTCCTGTCTCTATTCGACACTATCCACTAATAAAGACAGGACGTTGTTTAACCAGTGTTTCACTTTAAACATCTTTCATAAGTAAGGCCCCCTGTCTCTATTCGACACTATCCACTAATAAAGACAGGACGTTGTTTAACCAGTGTTCAACTAGCTAGGGCATCGGAACCAGGTTTATCCGGAATCGAAAGAACCGGGATTACCCGGTGTAGTGATCACTATCACACAAAGAGAAATCACTAATGTATCGGTGCTTCACTGGCTCACTACTACACTCAGATCCGAGCACACGCGCACGTCCAACCCGCACCGCGTCTACCGCTAGACTGACGATTGACGGCTCAGTGTTGCCCTCAACTGGTGTACATGAGACAATGTAATATATCTATTGTATAGATACAAAGTACAAACACTACACCCGGTTCTGGGGGCTACGTGAAGAACCGGTTCTGAAAATATTAAGAACCGGGTTTTCGGTTGTTTTAAAAACCTGTGAATAACGCAGATCAATGACAATCACTTAAAAATTATCTTCTTTTTTGGGCCAGAAATATATGTAACAGCAATAGTTAACTAATGGGTAACTTTTAACCTAACCTAACTGAAATACCACAAAATTCAAGAGAGGATAACACTCAAGTCTTATACTGAAATACCCCCAGACTCGTTAGTGGGTAACATTTAACCCCTTTTCAAACTTAGTGAAATACCACAAAAACACATAAGTAGATAACACCATTGTCTGCCGTCACCTACTCTAACAGCGGACGCGTGTTGGACAGGCATTGCTTTTGACTTTTGACTTTTTACCACAAAAACCACCAGTTGATAACTTTTAACACCATTTTTTTTTTTTATTCTAGAGAGACCTTTGTTTAGCCACAATCTCACCTGATATTCATGAAGACTCACCAGCAATAAGCGCCCCCTTCATACAAGACAGCGATGTGTTGGTGTCCGTAACGTGCTTGTCTGCCGTCACGTACTCTAACAGCGGGCGCGTGTTGGACAAGCATTGCATCACGCTGTTCATGAAGCACGTGTTACCGATGTTGCGGAGGCCGTTTAAACCTGGGAAAATACATATCACTTAAAAAAAACAACCAAAATAATTTACTTTTTTATCTTCGACGAAAAAAATGCTCCAGAATTTTAAGCAAAAATGTTGTTCAATGTTGCACAAGCAACCTACCGGCTGCGCCAATTTACAAACCCAAAGATTGTTATGATTTGAAGATTTATATAACCATGTTTTCTACTTTATTCGCTAGTCCCTCTTAAACCTTGACCAAACCAAAGCGTTCAGCTAACGTCCGCGGTGGCGTGCAAGGTGGCGATCAGTTGTTGGCCACCGCGGAGTTAGCTGAACGCTTGGGTTTGATCAAGGCTTTACTCAGATGCAGATTTTCTGGATGAATAGTAATATATTCCTGGACCAAATTGGCGCATTATTGGACAAAGGCCAGGTCAAGGGTACCTTAAACCGATGGGCTTGCATGAAAAATGTGATGAGAATGAAGCGAAAGAAGTGTGTCAGGACTGTAGCAAGTGGAGATCTGTGTGCCTATCACTATGATGGGAAACAGGCGTGATTTTATGTATGTATTTAACGACTAGACTCACCACTAGTCTGGCTCGACTTGTCGCTCCTCGGCTCCCTCTCAGACACGTCGGCGCGTTCAGTGCTGCGACGCACGCTGCCGCTGCTCTTACCACCGGCCAACTCCTGAAGATATCACGTTAGGATAGCTTAGTAGAGATCATAACATAAGAAATACATTGACATGAAATTAAGTCACTTGTTTGGTCCGGGTGAAACCTTGCAACTCAAAGGTAATATTTTTAATAGTCGGTAGTCTGGAAAAGGTTATAAGGGGTTGTTTTGTAAAAATTAAACCGGGCAACGTCTGGCTGGTCAGCTAGTTTATAAACTTTGGGACATGAATAATGCTGATTTAAGGCTGGTTTTAGTGTCACGCGTACCGTCGGCGCTGATAGGCGAGTGATCTTTATTACAATGAAATAAGGATACTGATTGTTTAGCAGAAATGGCTACGCTGATTGCTCTCGTCAGTGCTGGACAATCAGTATCTTTATTTCATTGTAATAAAGATCACTCGCCTATCAGCGCTGACGGTGAGCGTGAGACTAAAATCAGCCTAAGGCAAATAGAACGATAAATGTCAATGTATTTCTAAAGATATTACTTTGGTAGGTTAGTTTTCGGGATAAGGGCTGGTCATGGTAGCAAAATCGGAATGATTACTAGTTAAATTACAAATAAAATGTTTTGAAAATACTTTGATTTGAATTTGATCGCAAAATCCTCTTCATCATTGTAATTTTGCTAACCGAAACCATTCAAAGATCAAAATATCTGTCAGCCATTTTGATCTTTGATTTTGATAAGGATGTTCGTTTTAGCACTAGTGAATTACCACTCACTTTATAATAATCACTGTATAAAAACAAACCATGCAAAAACCACAACCACAATGTTTAAAAATAACGATGACGATTAATGATTACACAAAGCTTTAATTTAGGATGAATAATATCATAATGTTAATGCAAAGGTTACATTCACTTACTCATAACCTCAAATTTCTTCATTGAAAAATCCCTCCGGCTGCGCCAGATATTTTAGAACAACGAAAACAACACGCAGAGGACTCTTGGAATAACAAAATGCAAGTATCCCTATCAGAATAATACCAGCAGAACAAACAATCATGCATTGAAAACCAAACGAACCATTGAAGGTAACACACGCGCGTTTATAGCGAAAATTTATAAATCGTAAAAAAAAATTAAATTATAATAAAATATATTTAAAACATATAGGTTTTAATGACAGATTGAAACGTTCTGTCTTAACTCTAAACGAAATAGGATGACGGCTGTATCTCCAAGTACAGTAGACAATCAGATCTCTAAGCATTTAAGATGTTTTTGTGATATGAAAAGATAAATAATCCTATGATTTATGTGTAATTTAATATAGACAACCTTAAAATATTCAAAACCCTTTGAAAAAAAAGTAGTAAAGATTTAAATTGTTTCATTAAATGTGAAATTGGCATCCTTACTACAATAGGCGTGACGTACACGGAGCGTTATTCAAGCTGGAGGATCGCCACACGTATACTGTATACGAGCAACTGTTAGTAAATTGGCGTATATGGTATATGTGAATCTGTAAGGAGTTAAGGACGATATTCGCGTATGCCTAAGCCTTTTTTTCCATACTAAACGGAAAACATTCGTATAAAAACAGATTTTGTAAAAAACACAAAGTTCGAAGGTTTGCTGTAGCAAACATCGCAAGAAATGGACGGTTTTCGCGAATAAATAATGCGAAGTTTCCATTCTAAACGAAATAAAAATCGTAAGTTTGCGCGCAAATAAGTGACAGGGTAACTGCGTTATTTGAACTATAACTGTGCAATTGTGTTAATATCTCAAAATAATTGTGATAACGAAAGATTTTAGTATAGGACCATTTACACACGGAGCCTTATAACGCGTGTTATTCGAGCGATAACCGCGCGTGTGTGTTTACCATCCGCGCGAAGCTTATCGCCGCGAGCTCCACCGCGTAGCGAGTCTGCACCCGGCCGTAGTACGCACGACGCGACATCGTGTAGTCACGCGCAGTGTGCACGGGGCCTTACATCGACGAATAACGAATATTTTTAAAATTTAGTTATATAATATAATAAACGTTTTTATGCAGAGACCCTTTGGGAAATATCCTTTACATAGTAATCACAACTTTTTATGACTACCCACTACATAAACTTATTTTTTTATGGTCTACATTATTTTTTAAGCTCCAACCCTATATTAACTTTAACCAGAAATAAAAGAACTTTGTAAGGAGTAAAAGTACTTTTCTAGGTACTTCAGAAACCAGTATTCATAATGCTTGTAAAAAGTTCTCACTCTACCCATACAATTACAAGGTTAATCTTTGCAAAAAAACCAATTAAATTGTAAGGAAGTTCGTTCGTACTTCTAAGATTCAGACCCCCTTACTTAATATGAAAGATGTTTAAAGTTGAACACTGGTTACACAACGTCCCGTCTCTGTTTGTCACTATCCACAAATAAAGACAGGAAGTTGTTTAACCAGTGTTTAACTTTAAACATCTTTTATAAGTAAGGCCCAGAGTCTTTATAAACAGCTAGACTACATAAACTTTTAGGCCTTTATTAATCAACTCGTATTAACTTGTGTCAAAGTTGCACCACGGATTAAACTATTGCTATCCTTTTTTGTTAGACAGTGACAAATACGGATGGCAATAGGTAAATCCGTGGCGCAACTTTGACAGAAGTTAATACGAGTTTATTATTAGAGGCCAAGGAGTCTTGTATTTTTATTACCGAGTACCCACTCTAGCCTAGAGTGGCCTAGAGTCTCTAGGCCTCTATTAATAAACTCGTATTAACTTCTGTCAAAGTTGACAGAAGTTAATACGAGTTTATTAATAGAGGCCCTAGACCTAGAGTCTAGCTACATAAACTTTTAAGACCAATGGGTAAACCAAGGACAGTTTACCTGTGTCGTCACGGGCTCGGGCCGCGCATAACGCGCGCGCTGCCGCGTCTCCACGCATCGCCGACTGCACCTCATGCCTCACCGCCGCGACGCATGCTGCCAGTAGCAGCAAACAGTGCAGGAACACTAGCCACAGCTCTAGGGACTGGTGGGGTAGGGGGAGAATCTTGGACGGTTCGGGAGGTGGTGAGGTTGTGGTTCAGGTAGTGATAGATGGGGTAGGGGGAGAGCCTTGGACGGTTCGGGAGGTGGTGTGAAGGTTGTAGTGAAAGTTATAGGGCTAGTTTAGGTAGTCTCAGGTCTAGGGATAGGTGGGGTAGGGGGAGAATCTCGGGCGGTTCGGGAGGTGGTGAGGTTGTGGTTCAGGTAGTGATAGATGGGAGAGGGGGAGAATCTTGGACGCTTTGGGAGGTGGTGTGGTTTTGAAGGTCAAATTAAAGGTAAGGGGTGGTTTAGGTTGTCTCAGGTCTAGGGATAGGGTAGGGAGAGAATCTGGGACGGTTTGGGAGGTGGTGTGGTTTGAAAGGTCAAATTAGAGGTAATGGGTAGTTTAAGTAGTCTCAGATCTAGGGATTGGTGGGGTAGGGAGAGAATCTCGGACGGTTTGGGAGGTGGTGTGGTTTTGAAGGTCAAATTAAAGGTACGGGGTGGTTTAGGTAGTGTTAGGTCTAGGGATTGGTGGGGTAGGGGGAGAATCTTGGACGGATATGGTTCGGTGAGTTTCAGGTGGGAAGGTTTTGTTGTGGGTGGTTCAGGTAGTGTGGAAGGGGTAGGAAAACTTTTTAAGTTTAAGTAAGGAAGTCGCAAGCTCAACGTGGGTGAGAAGAAAGTGGTAGGGGGTAGTGGGAGAATATTGGACGATTGTGGTTCGAGTTCCGACTTAAACGTGGGTAGTTCAGGTAGCCAGATGTTTTGTGATTGGTTAGGTTAGGCAATCAGGAAGGATATGGTCGGGTTTCAAGGTCAAGGTGGACGGTTCAGGTAGTCACAGGATATGGTTCAGTGGGGATTAAAGGTAGCTAGTGATATGTTTCGAGTTCCGGATTTTCAGAAGTTTTGTTTCGAAGTCAATGTTCAACGGAAATGAAAAGTTAAGAGAATGGTTCAAGGGTTTTAGAGATGTAGATTTTTAAAGATTCGGAATAGCAGTTTAGGAATATGGTAGTCAATATTTTGTTTTTACACTGGTTCGCTGTATCTTGAATGGTATAATGACTAAAATTTCACGACGATAAGAACCCTTGTTTCTAAGGTTCTGTGTAGATGAGTTTCAATCTAGGAGTCTTTAAAGGTTTGTAGAACTTAGTACTTGATTTTGATTTGATTCAACAGTCCGTTCTCTTGTGAGTTTCTCGGTTTATCTTCTAAGGTTCTGAGTAGATGAGTTTCAATCTGGGAGTCTTAAAGGTTTGTAGAACTTAATATTCGATTCAATAGACTCTAATGGTGGTAAGAAGAACTCTTGTTCTGAGTTTCTGAGTTTATCTTCAAAGGTTCTGTGTAGATGAGTTTCAATATAGGAGTCAAAGGTTTGTGGAACTTAGTACCTACTTATTTGGTTTTGATTCAATAGTCTCTACGGTAGCAGTTTTGGTCTTCTGGAAGGTTTAGAACTCGGGTAATCTATTGAAATATTCAAATTTTGAACAAGATTCAAAATCGGCAAAGGATTGCTATGTAAAAAGTAGGAAAAACTCTTAAAATATTGAAAAATAAATATTCTTGAAATTCCAAGAGATTCAAGGTATCAAGGAAAGAAAACAGTTTTAAAAACAGGTCGACAAAGTTTGGTAACGTCACAGAATAATAGTATAGTAACGTTAAAAGTTATGTTGGTTATCAATTAGGTTTTCGGTACTTTTTGGCACCACAAAGTTTAGTCCCTTCTTGGTACTATTTAGTTTATCCGGATAATCCAGTTTAGACCATGAGCAACTCTTGACACAGACGGACAGCACAAAAGAATCCAAAACAGTTTACATCGCAACAGCAAAGGTCATTGACGCACTCAATTATAGCTCTTTTAGCTTCGAAAATAGAGTCCACAAGGGCAATCCCAATGTCACTTTCAATTTTAATCACTCAAAACACAAGTAAAAACTCCGGTTATGTCAGATTTGACAGCTGAAAACGCGGGAAATTTACAAAATGGCGGCGCGTGCCTCGCGGGCGCATTTTGGTTGTTTTTTTTTCTTTTTTTTTTAAATGAGTTTCGAGATGGTACGCGGTTGAGATTCAACTGACGTGGCGCCGAATGTTAGCCAAAGTCTATTGCCAAATTTCACAATAGTGATTGACTATTGAGGTGATTTTCCACCTGAGATGTGCTATGTAGCTATGCTGCGAGGATGTGAAAGCTAAGCTACGAAACTATTTGACCGTTTGACCAATGATGCTAAGCTATGTAGCGGGGCGAGTAAGGGAGTGGCCACACTGCGCATTTTGAAGCGCGTTTGTATCGATACAAACGCGATGCAAGCGCGCTGTTAACGCGCTGCTTGAAATAGGCAGTGTGTCCAGTCCAGACTCCCGGTTCCCATTTGTATGGATAAAACGCGCGTTTGTCGATACAGAAGCGCTGCGAACGCGCTTCAGAAAACGCCGTGTGCCCCCTCCCTAAGATGTTTCGGTGACAAACGCGCGCCTACTGTAGGTAATCTGTTTTACACATAGCTACACCACTCGTGACCATCAGCACACATCCATCCATATATCCGTACCCATATTATAAATGTGAAAGTGTGTTTATTTGTCCTGGTATCACGTCAAAACAGAGCGACGGATTGACGTGATTTTTTGTGTGAAGATAGTTGGAGGGCTGGAGAGTAACATGGCTACTTTTTATCCGGGTACCACGCGAGCGAAGCCGCGGGCAGCTTGTAACTTATATAACTTAGTTGAACCATTTTCCACTACTGCTAAATATGGGCCAATTAATATGATTAGGATCAGCTGGACGGAAAGATTGACAAACATTGAGGTTTTGCAAAGAGTAGAGGAGGAAAGATCGTTATTGCAAGTTGTCAAGAATAGAAGAGGGAAGATGATTGGCCATACGACATGACAGTTTCATTAAGAACATTATCATTGAAGGAAAAGTGGAAGGAAGGAGAGGAAGACCGAGGATAGGCTACATGAGCCAAGTGAAAGAGAAGGTTGCTGTCATGTCTATTTATTTATTTATTAGACAAAATCCACAGCTCTTAGTAGTAATAAATCGACTTATTTATGTTTCTTACAGCCAATGACGTATAAGGAAGTCAAGGTGGCTGCTCTGGAAAGAACTTCGTGGAGAAAGAGGCATCAGTTATGCCGAGAAGGGGCTACCCCTTTAACGGAAGAAGAATATGATTGGTGGAATTCAAACGCATCCATAGCACATCTCAGGTGGAAAAGCACCCTTAGAGCTAGTCATACATAGGTGAGCTAATGTATATGATATGTAAATAATTGTACTTAGTACTTAATCATTTCTAATTGCAGAACGGAAAAGTATGCACCATTGAGAAAGTGACCAAAGCTGATGACGTCATAAGTTTTCCATTTTTTCTGAAGGTCCGATTTCCGAATGTAGGGGGTCCGAAAATGCATCAATCGATTTTAGTTTAGAAAAATTTATATGCGCGTAATACGAGCTCTAAACGGCGAAGGAAAACATCGTGAGGAAACCAGCGGTTTAGTCAGCCCCACACGTATTGAGCATGTCTTTCCTGTGGATATGGCCGGTTAAGCTGAGAGGATGGTGTAGGTGCTACAAGCCTACTCCATCTCAACAATGTCCCAGGCACTAGTGTCACTTTAAGTGTAGGCATAGATTGCCTTCTGACACTGTATAAATAATCTAGTAAAAGTAAAGGCCTAAGTTTTATTCAATAAGCATCGTTCGTAGTGTAAAACAAGCAATAATGACAGTGCTGAAAAATGCTTACTTATGTAGCCCACTCAGTTCAATCTCAACTCGCACGCTCGATACGAAACTAATTTCTTTAACAAAACAATATTCAAATCACCAATATTAAACCAGTAAATAACACACAATTGCTAAACACGTAAAACTTTATCACCGAAAAAATATCGAAAACGAATTGACAGTTGTACATTTGACATGACATCGGTCGCCAAGCGCAAATAAAAAAAAAAGAAAAAGTTTAGAGTGAATATAAAAAGAGGTTCAGTTCATTAGTACATACTTATTACCAACCACCTACTGTATAGTTTGGGTTTGAATCGCACGGTACCTAGGACATTTAAAATCTTTGAAAGCGATTTGTGATAACTTTATCAAAGAGTTGTTTAATCTAAAAATCATGCATCTAATCAATCATGTCACGAACCGATTTACGATTTGAGTTCGAAAACCTCTATGTGTAACATGAAACTTATAAACAACGACAGGACAGTCAATGAGTCACCGTGTACTTCCTATCTGTCTGGATGCATAGCCGACAGGTGGATCAAATTGCACTCACGAAATAGTTGGTTTTATTCATGTTGCAATGAATGCCAACTCCGCATATTTCATTCAGCTGGTACGGAATTAAAGAGCTTGACTGGCAATGGAATTATTACACTAGGTCAAGGATGCACCGTCAAAGGTGATACATTTACGATAAATTCTCATACTCATTTTTTGAGTGAGACTCATCTGCCTGGACCTGCGATCTTGACTCCAGAGATATCCATCTTGAACTCTGTGATCAACAGCACCTTTGTCGCCGACAACCCGACATTCCAGCCAGAACCTCATGATGAGATTTATTCCAAACTGAAAACGGACATCGAGCAATTGAAGATGGAGTCAGTAACACAGCTAAGTATCCATGACGTTCACCACTACTCCATAATATACGCTGTGTTAACTGGACTTGTACTTCTGACTGGCATTGCAGTATACTGTTGGCGAAAACACACACAAGTGCCATCCTGTACAAACGCATCGGACAAGGCAACCACCGCCGGCGCCGTCGTCGTCGCAGTCGCTGCTGCGCCACCGTTGCAGCCACCGCCACAGCCACAACCGCGCCCCCGAACAGCCAGCCTTGACGAACAAAGGACTTCGCCATCAGCTATGCGACGTTTTAGAATTCCTAGTTTCTAATATTTTACATTCACTTTACATTTTACCTTATTTTACATTTTACATTTATTAATTTACATTCATTTTTATATACTTATTCTTCTTTCTTTAAATAGGCAAGATGTACGGTTAACGTAACATTTTATAGCATTTCATAGCATTTTTCACTTATGATTATACAGCAATAATAAATCAGTGCCAACAAGCCACTCGGCCGGTTCGGTTGTTTTCATTTCCTCCGTTCCCGCCTACTTTATCATTATCACGACATAGCAGCAAAGGGTAGTTTTCACCATGATCAGATGTAAGGGTGAAAACTACCCTTTGCTGCTATGTCGTGATAATGATAAAGTAGGCGGGAACGGAGGAAATGAAAACAACCGAACCGGCCGAGTGGCTTGTTGGCACTGATTTATTATTGCTGTATAATCATAAGTGAAAAATGCTATGAAATGCTATAAAATGTTACGTTAACCGTACATCTTGCCTATTTAAAGAAAGAAGAATAAGTATATAAAAATGAATGTAAATTAATAAATGTAAAATGTAAAATAAGGTAAAATGTAAAGTGAATGTAAAATATTAGAAACTAGGAATTCTAAAACGTCGCATAGCTGATGGCGAAGTCCTTTGTTCGTCAAGGCTGGCTGTTCGGGGGCGCGGTTGTGGCTGTGGCGGTGGCTGCAACGGTGGCGCAGCAGCGACTGCGACGACGACGGCGCCGGCGGTGGTTGCCTTGTCCGATGCGTTTGTACAGGATTGAAATGTAGTAGGTTATTTGGTGTTGTTCTGGTGGACGTGATGAGTGAAAGAGCCTCATTCTTGTTGATAGGTGTTTATTGATGTGCGGTCTAATGGGTTCTGTCTCTAATACATGGTATCAACTATATTGTAAGCGATGGCTAATATGCTGCGTTTGCACTCACACTACATCTATATTTTTGGGGGAAATAATTTTAATGAGACAACATTAAAATTATTTGCTTACATAATACATATGTTAAATATTGAATCAGATATTTCATTTACTTACTCTTAATTACTCACACTACATCTATATTTTGGATATTTTTTTTTTTGAATAAGTATTATGTTTACGAAGTATATTCTATATAATATCTTAATTATACAATATTATCATTTTCAAGAATATTAAAAAATGATTTTACATTTATTTGCACAATTTTTTCTACTTTATATAAAATTTAACCTTTAACTTTCTGTCACAATATTTTCAAAATACTAAAAAAAAATTACCAATACTCGTATTATCAAAAATTATTTTTAAAACATACATAATAACTCTTAATATCAGATGAAGTTACTCCTAATTAGATTACTAACTTATATTCTTTAAAAACTTATTTTATCAAAAGAACCTTTTACATTAGTCTACAATATTAATAAAATAATTGAATAGTTACAATATAATATAACAGAAAAGTAAAATGTATCTATTTTTTAATCATGAATTTTAGTATAATATCTTCTTTATATGGATTTTGTCGTGTAAACAATTATTTCTCATAAGTACTGTTGGCTACAAAAGTGAATTATTATAACTTTTTCTCAATTTTATTTTATACCCATTTTCTACACATTATTATTCTTTTATTTTCTCTTTATTTTAATTAAAAGCACATTTATATTTTACTAAAAAAAAAATTTCCACATACTTAACTATATTTTTTAACATATTTTTACTTGCTATTTATTATATTAAAATTGTCATTTAAACTGTCATGTCTTTACCACAGGGTGATCAGGCCTGGGAGCGTCGACGTCAAATTATCGTCATGTCAAGAGTCATTCTTACCTAACCTTACCTATAATTAACCAATATTTCTATATCTAACTTTCTTTCTACCTGGAGGTTTCTTTTCATCATATTTCATTTTCAATACAACTCTCTTATTATTCATTCCGTTCATAATCATTGTTTCATTTATTTCATCAATACTCGCATTATGTTTTTTCATAAATGGTTTTCCTAAAATACCACTTCTTGCACTTTGTAGATTCTTGACTACATAAAACTTTTCTTTAAAAATTTCTCCATTGCTTTCTATATTTAAATCAATATTTCCTTCATACTCTAACTTTTCACCTGGGCATTTAATACTAATGTTATCTTTCTGTAATACTTTCAATAATTCAGGTTTTCTTTTTATACATTCATATTTCAACACATTCATATTAGCTCTCTTGTCTACTAAAAACATTGAAGAATCGTTCTCTATATTCATACATACTGCTCTGCTATTATTCATGTCGTACTCAAATTTCATTACATTCCTTTCATTCTGTTCAAAATCTGCGCGTTTAGGTAGTGATGCTCGCTTTGAGTCACTTGGTATGTCATCGGGCGTCAAGTTACGCTGCGCTTGCGATAACTGCAAGCTTGGAATCGCGTTGCACACGGGTTGTTTTTTAAATTCTTGTCTTATTGCGTAATTATTTTTCACACCTGTTTCCTCAAAATATTTTCTATGAAAACTTTTCAAACCACTATTTCTCTCATGCCTATAACTGTTTTTTATACGTGAATTATCTGTATAACTCTTTTTAAAATAATTATTTCCTTTCTCTACAAAACTCTTACTGTTGAAATTGTATGACCTGTTTCTGAAACCAATACTACACTCGAAACTTTCTTTTATATTTCTGTCTGATATTTCCATCATGCTCATCTCATCTGAAGCTACTTGGATGGCTTCACGAAGATTTTTAAACTGTCTACATGCCATGATAAGCCGTAAACGAGAGTTCCTAAGACCATTTGAAAAACATTTAATCGCAGTTTTTTCGTTTATCGGAAGTAAAATTTTCCTACTTTCATTCTGATCGTGACCTAAAGAACCTAAAAAATTTAACTGGGCTAATGTTAATTCAACTAAAAGATTTTCCATTTCAGTACTAAATTCTTGAAAAGTTCTATTTCCTTGCTTACAATTTAATAATTGCATTTGCAGACACACATGTGACCTTTCAGTCAATAATTTCTTTCGCATGTCACTCAATAAATCGTCAATAACTTCATAGTTCGATTTTAAATAAAATTTTCCTCTCACTGACAACCTCGTTTTGAGAACAAACTTTACAAGCATTTCCTTTCCACATTCATTCAACATCTCGCTATAAAAATCAATACTATCTATTAAGGCTCGCGTATTCTCTTCCTGATCATTCATCACTGGTAACAAGGCAATAGCCGATTTTAAATCAAAATTTTGTAAACCCATCTTAAAATAATTCTGTACTTATCAAACACAAAATATATTTTTTCCTACTAAAAAAATAATAATTAGAATCTCTATTAGTTTCTAAACAGCATTAAATGATTAAAAAAAAAATTAGATTAATTTACTCAATTTTACATCAATTAATATTTAACCTTTAATTTTATCTAAACAAAATGGCAAGTATAAATCTCTTTAACTAAAATATTGTAGGAGGTATTCAATAAAATTTTAAAATCAAAGTGACAAACGCCTTAATAAACCTGATCGTATCAAATTCTACTAACCTTGAATCTCTTCAATTACTTTCCATAACATTATTTTTTACTTTTCGTAATACGTGCTGGCATTTTCCACTTGTGCTGATGTCCTTCTCCCAAACGCGTTAGTAGTCCTAGAGGCGAAGACTGGAGCTCGTCCTAGTCCTGCTGCTCTGGGTTGCTGCTTGGCTCCTGGCTCGCTGATCTGGGGGGCTGCTTGGGCCGGGCTATACCCTGGACACCACTGCTTACTGAGCCGGGAAATCCCTGACTCCTCCAACATATAAATTCTTCTTTCTTCATAAAGTGTTTTCTTCTCTCTTCATTATTCGTTTTCTTCAATAATATATTTTTCTTTCTTCATAAAATTAAAACACCATTAGTTTTCTTCATAAAATATTTTTCTTTTTTCATTTATTTATTTTCTTCTTTCTTCATTTATTTTATTTCATAATAATATTATTTTCTTTCTTCACACTTCATTTATTTGTAATCTTCTTTCTTCATTATATTTCTATTCTTCATTTTTCATCATAGTATTTTTCTTTCTTCAATAAATTTTCCTTCTTCAGTTTTCATTTTCGGTTTCGGCAGGGTCGCCATGAAATGTAGTAGGTTATTTGGTGTTGTTCTGGTGGACGTGATGAGTGAAAGAGCCTCATTCTTGTTGATAGGTGTTTATTGATGTGCGGTCTAATGGGTTCTGTCTCTAATACATGGTATCAACTATATTGTAAGCGATGGCTAATATGCTGCGTTTGCACTCACACTACAGGATGGCACTTGTGTGTGTTTTCGCCAACAGTATACTGCAATGCCAGTCAGAAGTACAAGTCCAGTTAACACAGCGTATATTATGGAGTAGTGGTGAACGTCATGGATACTTAGCTGTGTTACTGACTCCATCTTCAATTGCTCGATGTCCGTTTTCAGTTTGGAATAAATCTCATCATGAGGTTCTGGCTGGAATGTCGGGTTGTCGGCGACAAAGGTGCTGTTGATCACAGAGTTCAAGATGGATATCTCTGGAGTCAAGATCGCAGGTCCAGGCAGATGAGTCTCACTCAAAAAATGAGTATGAGAATTTATCGTAAATGTATCACCTTTGACGGTGCATCCTTGACCTAGTGTAATAATTCCATTGCCAGTCAAGCTCTTTAATTCCGTACCAGCTGAATGAAATATGCGGAGTTGGCATTCATTGCAACATGAATAAAACCAACTATTTCGTGAGTGCAATTTGATCCACCTGTCGGCTATGCATCCAGACAGATAGGAAGTACACGGTGACTCATTGACTGTCCTGTCGTTGTTTATAAGTTTCATGTTACACATAGAGGTTTTCGAACTCAAATCGTAAATCGGTTCGTCTAATGAGCATAATAGGCTGTTTCTCTCGGCTTTAATGCAGTTTTGCAGATTTCCTTCCGATAACAAAATTGCGGTGTCCTTCTTCAAATTGAATGCGATATAAGGATAGGATGATATGACGTGAAGAATTCTGTCTCCTTTCTTCTGAGGAATAGGGATAATTTTGTCCAATTCGTAGGGCTCTGTGCTGATTAATGGAATTTTCACCTCGATGATTAGATAGTTTTCTACAATTCTTGTAAAAACCTTCAGTAATTTATATAAGTGCTGTATGTCTTCAGTTGGTAAAGTAAGCTCTCCATGTAAATGACTGATTATAAAGCTTGTCTGTTTTATTAGTTGTTCCGGGGAAAAGAGATGAGCGTCGATTCGGCCATGCGATATGTCTGTTATAGTATTAATAAGTGTATCTTGAATTCGTCTTAGATTTGATAAGATAACACTCGCCGCCAGAGCTGAGTTGATCTTGTAAAATCCATTTTTAACGTCGAAGCGTGTCTGTTCCAGTTCTAGGTTTAGCTGTTGAGCACGTCGACTGATAAGAGGTAGTTGATGATTCATTATTTCTTCATTACGTCGAATAATGTTGTACTCAGCTTCTACGACCAGAGTTTGGTTCTTGATTAAGGTTTGAAGATGATTTTCGTTCAAAGATATCTTTTCAATGTCGGACTTATATTGTTGAGCGAAGTCATCATCTAAAATTCAAATTCATCAAATAATGAGTGAGCCACATAACCAATCCCATTGATAAGTCCTCTTTTCGGCCGTTTGTTATTATTATGATATATGAGTATGCCATTGTAGTGCTCTATTTCCTGGAGTTCGTGTTGAAGTTGGAATATGATGCTGTGGTACTGTTTATCGCCTTGACATAGCGAGTTTAAGTGTGTGACGTATTCTCGTATGCTTGATAGTCCCCGCCAGTAGGTTGTCATATTGTAATAGATGACTAACTTCCATTCGTCTCTGATGTGCTTCAGCTCTGACACCTTGTCGAAATAAAAACTTTGTTCATTTTTCAGGAGCGTAATATTAAATGGGGTTGTCGATTGCTGTACACTCGGCGATAAAAATGCCATGAAGAGTAGCAGTGTCAATGATATGAAGTGCGATAGAGCGTTCTTCTTTCGTCGATTTCCTCGCTTGTCCTGATTGGTGTCAGTAGGTTGTTGAGGCTGTAAAGACAGTCCGGATGATGGTTGCTGCGGTCCGTCTTTGGTAGTTTTCACGCCTCTCCCTTTGTTGGCCTTAATGTCCACGTGACCCGTGAAGTCCACCCCTGTGTTGGTGAAGGGGCGCGACGGTGTCACTCTTGGTGCGGGTAGGTCAGCCATGATCTGATGGGGTTTGTCTTGATTATAACGTCGGCACCTTACACACAGCCTGATGATGGTCTTCACAACGCGTATGCCGCCGATGATCCAATAATTGTTGCGAATAAATGATAGCACTAGTCGCGGTCCGCCGTGAAGTGTCGTGATATGTGCCTGATTTATTATAAGTTCGGTAAATCGGCAGTTTGGTGTCAAAATTACAGGGTGTTTCGAGTTATAATTGATAGGCGCATTCTGTAGCCTTCCCCCCACTCTCAAAATGTCATTATTGTCCAAAAATGGGTTAAAGCTTAATAATCTGCTCGTGGGTCGCACGTGTCCAGTTTTCTTCAAGAAAATAATATCGTCTTTGAATTCAATGTTTTGAACACATTTTATAATGATATTTAGAGCCGCCTGTAGCTCGGTAGTTGTCAATGCGAACGTTTGCAATTTCGATGCACTTTGTTTATATTGCAATCGGCTGATGAAGCGTGTCACCCAGCCTACAGTTCGAATAACCTTTGTAATAGAGCTGTTATTTTGTAGTAATTGGGTTATAATGTCATGTTCTTCACGTTGTAAGGCTGCGGTCACACATGACTTTTTTATTTCGATAGTGGGACTCTCAATTTTCATCGATGAAGGTTCTGACTTGGAATGGAGAGTATTAAGCCATGGGGGTCCCATACACCAAAGCTGATGTCCTTGTAATGTGTCGGTTGTCAATCCCCGTGTGGCACAGTCAGCTGCATTTTCTTGTGACCTCACGTGGTGCCATTGGGATGCTGGAATGGTTTTGATAATTTGTCGTACCCTATTTGCTACGAACTGTTTCCATCTTGAGATGTCGCCTTGTAGCCAACCTAGGACGACCATTGAATCTGTCCAAGCGGTAATAGGGATGTCACTGGAAGATATCGACTGTGCGACCTTCTCTAACAGCTGAGATAGCAAAACTGCGCCGAGAAGTTCCAATCTCGGTAGTGATATTTGCTTGCTCTGTGGAGCTAACTTTGTCTTGGCGGTAACAAGTCTCGTTGTGTAACCGCCTTTATCATTGCATGATGTTAAGTACACGGCGCATGCATAAGCCTTTTCTGATGCGTCGCAAAATCCGTTCAACGTAAATGTATGTCGATCGCCCAAGTATCTATCTATGTCAAACTTTTCTATGTTTTTCAGGTCGTCTCTCAATTTAATCCAGTCTTCGAAAATATCTGTCGGTAGTTCATCGTCCCATTTCATGTCGCACAACCACGTTCGTTGGAATAGCAATTTAGCCTTTATTGTGATAGGTGATAACCAACCGAGCGGGTCGTAGATTTTTGAAACGTCTGATAGTAATTTTCGCTTAGTGTTGCTGATAATTTTGTCTTCATAATTAATTTTGTTTTGAAACGTGAACGTGTCTGACGAGGGATTCCATCTAAGTCCCAACGTTTTTCGTGACTCAGTGTCCTTGAACTCGAAAGGTGAATTAAGTTGAGTTGTCGGAAGGTCTTTGATGAGCTCCGGGTCGTTGCTAGACTTGAATTGCGAAATTGTCTTTGTTTTGGATACTCCTAGATGTTCTTCAAAGTTTTCCTTCATTGGGAGACCAACTTCATACCGACCATTATCGAATTTTCTTGTCGTGGACTGATAAAAATTCTCACAATATTGTTCTTGCTCAGTCAAGGGTCTTTCGCTGTCGTTTATGTCCTCGACTTCCCAAAACTTCGATATCGCGTCGACGTCATTTACAACGACGTTACATTGGAATACCTTGACGTTGCCAGATAACACCCATCCTAATCTTGTCTGCTGAGCTATGGGTGCCTGTGGTGGACCTTTAATGAGTCCACTCATGATGATGTCAGAATACACACTTGCATCCAGTAAGAGATCGATTGATTTCGATATATTGTATTCAGGGTCGGCGAGGTTTATGTGCTGTAGATGCTGCCAGAATTGTTTACGAAACGTGTTATTTGGTAGGCTACTGATAACACGTGATATTACTAATGATTGTGTCGTAAAGGTGAAATCGCCATATATGGACGTGCAATCCAAGTTAACGATTCCTTTGCCTCGCTTAGCTGTTGCTCCGATGCCTGATACGGATGCGTTATGATGTTGTCGGGGCAGGCCCAACATCTGCACTGCGTGCTCTGATATTAAGGATATTTGAGATCCTTGATCTAGTAATGCTCTCAATGTGACGAAAGTATTGTCAGCAGCTTTCAACTTTATTAAAACAGTTGGCAATAAAATTTCTTCATCGTCTGCTGCAACGTGATTCACGTTATGTTGTTTGTTGCTAAGCGCCGTGGTGCGATTCTCATATGACGTCGAGGGTAACGAACTTGATGTCGGTGTCAGCGAGTTCATTTTCAATTGAACTATGTCTTCGTGAATTATTGAGTTATGATATTCGTCACAATATTTGCACCGTTTAGTAGAAGTGCATGGTTTGCTATTATGTTTATATAAACAATTTTTGCAGATGTCTTGTTTTGTAATTGTTCCAATTTTATTCTCTGCTGTCATGTTAAGGAACCTTTTACACTGGTACAAGTCATGCTCTGCGGCACAAAGTGGACATTTCGGTGTAAAAGTGGCCACTGTCTTATAGTTCTGCCCTCTGAACTTCGTTTGATTGTTGGATTTGTGGCCTGATTTTTGATAAGGTTGATAGGTAGATTTTTGTTCTGTCAATTCGTTTTTAGTGATAGGTTCCAATGCTATAAATTTTCCTTCTATGAAGTGCATGAGTTCTTCGAATGATGGTAGATCTCGAGGCGACTTCCGTGCTTCTTTATAGTCACAGTATGTCACAGCATCCAATTTCTTGGCAATCAAATGTACTAGGAGTGGATCCCATGTTGTCGTGTCGACTCCAAGATTATGGATCGCGTGTATACACTCCATAGTAGTGTCGTGGAGGCGCTTTAATTCGAATGACGTCTGTTTGTTTAGCGTAGGCTGATTCAAAAATGTTTCCATATGGGTGGTAAAAAGAACTTGTGGGTTATTGTAGCGATGAGTTAAAAGATCCCAGGCGGTATCGTAGTTCTCTGCTGATACTGTCAGGTGCTGGATGAGTCTCTCAGCTTCGCCTTTCAGCTTGCCCTTCAGATATTGCATTTTCTGGGCCTTACTGAGGCCATTATTGTTGTGAATAGTCTCAGTAAACAGGTCGAAGAAAGTAGGCCACTGCCTGTAACTTCCATGGAATGCCGGGATTTCAACCTTAGGTGTTGATTGTTGTAGATGAGTCGACGAACTAAGCTTTCTATTGAGACTTCTCTTGATGTCAGTGAATGAACCCTCAAGTTGGAAAAATTCGTCCTCATAGTCTTGATTTCTACCTTGTAAAATGTTGTCGATACGCATATGCAATTCGTCAATCGTACGCCAACGGTGTTGAAGATCCTTGAGTTGATCTTCAATCTCCCATTTTTCGTCAATGCTGTCAATGTTGATGCGCTTACAAACTCGTGTGAAAGCTCTAAAGTATGTCCGTTGTTGAGACAGTAGCTCTTCTATCGAGTTGCTCGAAGACATGGCATTAGATCCTCTATCGATGTCAAGAATGTCGAACATGCTTTTCTTCTCTCCTCTCGGAAGGGGCGTGGGCTCTGCCGGAGCTTCCTTGGATGTCGAAGAATCAACAAAATCAGATAATGTTTGTCGTAGCGAGTCATAAAACTCTCTTATTCTGTCAAAGATTGTATTGGTAAAATATTCATGATTTTTGTCCGGATAATCCGACAAAATTTTGTCATTCTGCTTAAACTCTCCCCATAACTGATCAAGAGCGGTTACTCGTACCTTAATGTAGTCACTCGTCTTTCTTCTTGAACTATCCTTGTCGAAGTTGGTCTTAATGCGCTTGATTTCCGTGATAAGTTCACTTTGACGCGTGAATACAGCTTCCATAGCTTCCATGATGATGGGCGAGTTATGTCGATGTCAAAGATATGATATGATATATGTCGTCAAGTGTGTCCTTGCCACTTCAGTGCTATATGTGCGCCTTCTCAATTTAACTGGTGAGACCCGCTTGTGGGAGGCCAGCTAAACCGATTCGCTATAACACTGAAGATGTACAAAGTAACACTGATGTAAATGTCTCTTCACTGAACTGTATAGTCGTCCACAGTCCTAGTTCAGGAATGCGGAAAAACCGGGTTCCAAATGTCGAAAGTAGCTCGAAGGACCAAAATGTAAGGGTGAAAACTACCCTTTGTTGCTATGTCGTGATAATGATAAAGTAGGCGGGAACGGAGGAAATGAAAACAACCGAACCGGCCGAGTGGCTTGTTGGCACTGATTTATTATTGCTGTATAATCATAAGTGAAAAATGCTATGAAATGCTATAAAATGTTACGTTAACCGTACAATCACATTTCATCAAATTACTTACTTACTATAGACGACTGAATCTAACTTTTAAATAGTAATCACACTTTTTAATAAAACTTTTATACCTACCACAAATCTGCTTTAATATTTCAAACGAAAGAGGTTATAAATCTTTATTTATCTTGCAATATAATCGCGGCAAAGTGGCGGTAAAACGTAAATTTTTATAACAGAGGTTATGTCAAAATGAGAACTGTCAAATCTTCCCGCGGTTTTAACGAATGGTTTTTTTTTATAGCACGTGGCAAAGAAAAGTGAAGACTGGCGCGCTTTCGAGTTATTTTATTTCTAGACGGTACAATCCTCGATGTATTTATAGATGTTAATAGGACGGCGTATTGTCAAACTATTAAATTAGTGGAGATATTGGCACTTTCAAGAAACTCTTGACAATTGGCTGTTTTAAAAGTAGATTAAAAGTTGACTGTTTTAAAAGTTGACAATTTAAATCTTTAGAACATGCAATTTATGTAAATACCAACTAACACCCTAAAAATCATGTTCCTAATAAATGTTGTTAGATAAGTATTTTTTTTTAAATAATACATATATTTTTTTTAATAAATAATACAAATACATTGTCATAGGGTTGTGCGTTTCCCTGAAAGTTTCAGCCTATAATCGGGAAGTGCAAGATTCCGCCCGGAACGATCGATTCGACCGAATCTCAAGAATTCGGCATGAATAGGTGTGCGATCAGCCTAACTCTTACTTTTCTCTTATTACACTAATAAGTATTCTTAATCGATGATTGGTTTTCTAATTGCCCGGTAAAATATTCTAATTTGTGGGTTTTTGAATTTGAAATTGGGGGCGTCCATTAATTACGTGAGGTGATTTTTTTTCGACCCCCCCCCCCCCCCTTGGTGAGATCGGCATTTCAGGTTTCTTGAGGAAAAAAAAATACGTGATATTTGCCAAGACCCCCTTCTCCCCCACGTGAGATTGGGTGAGATTTGGCTCGACCCCCTCCCCCCCTAAAATTCTCACGTTAACATCTTCAAAGGAAAGTGCTTGTAGATTGTCTACTTTGCTTATACAGCCGTGAGTAGACTTTTTCATCCTAATTACAAGAGTTCATCGGCATTTACCGACATTTGGGTCATGTATTTATGCGTATGACGTGTCGTGTCGTCGCGAACTAATATTTATCACCTTTGGGTTTCTGATCGCCTGGTACTTTAAACTAGCTTCCGTCTTATGGTTAGTTAGAGGCAAGTCTAAGCTGTACTTTGGAAATACAGATGTCATCCGTGAAAGATGTGTAATATTAATTTAAATGCATTTAATATTACTAGTAGTTCGCCCCGAACTGAGATCTCGCGCACCGTAGATGGCTTACATTTGGACTTTCTTCTGACTACCCTTATAATTTCAAGTGCTACTACTGCCGAGTATGCCTATTGCGCTAGCTCTTCATGGTAAAAAATACTAGCATGCATGCAATACAATAATGTCGTGTCTAATTTTTCATTTACTTATTTCATATTTATGAATTCTCGTCGTATTTCTAAAGTATACGTCCTAGAATGAAAATAATAACTATGTTGGAATGTACAAATTAAGACCTTTCATTTGACACCCCACTCAATATATTTGTTTATTTAACTTTTTTTACCCCAATTATTTTCATTCTTTATCAAAAATTTTTTTATCATGAAAATAAATCAAGTTGCATCTAAAATCATTGCAAACCAAACCGCAACGATGCCACTCTCTTTTTAAGACCGACCAGTCAATGAGCTACGAAGACATCGAAACTCTATGAAACGGGAGCTCTTGCAGCTCTGGTTTCGTAGTTTTTGTTCTTTGGTCGTATTTCAAAAACTATACATCCTAGATTAAAAATAAAAACCATTTTGGAATGTACAAAATAAGCCCTTTCGTATGACACCCCACTCAATATATTTGGGTAGCTTTGAAAAAAATTTACCCCCTTGGGAACCCCATATCTTTACAACCCCTTCATCGATTACGCTCATATGCTCCACAGCAAATTTCCATAGCACTACCTATTGACCTATCAAGTTTCATACAGATTGGATTAGCGGTTCGATAGTTATGCGAGAACATAAAAATGAAACATACAAACATACAAACATACAAACATACAAACATACAAACATACAAAGCAAAATCGCCTAACTTGCCACTAAGATCTTCGCTCGCTTCGCTCGCTCGATCGATAATAATTTAAAGAAAATTTTAAGAACGGTATTGGCCGAAGGGGACAGTATCGACTTTAGATCCGAAGGTCGTGGGTTCGAATCCTGGCCGTGCATCAATAGATCTTACGTCATCAATAGAGCTTTAAACGGTGAAGGAAAACATCGTGAGGAAAACCGCGGCTTAGTTGCCCCATATGTATTGAGCATGTCTTTCCTGTGGATATGTCCGGTTAAGCTGAGAGGATGGTGTAGGTGCTACAAGCCTACATCTCAACAATGTCCCAGGCACTACAGTGTACCGTAGTGTAGGCAAAGATTGCCTCCTGAACTTCGAACTACTGTCCAAATCGAATCTCATCCATCTTTTGAACGTACTCGTTGTATCGAGAAAGACTTGGCAAGCTTCTCAGCAGAAAAACGAGAAAAATCCAATCAATAAATGAGCACAAATGTATGGAGCTTTGACCAAGGCACAGAATAAATAATACTACTATACAGGAGGCTCACTATTTTTTTCTTAGAAATAGCGACTCTTGCAGCTACGCAACAAAGTGCAATTCAGCTCGCATAAGCGCTTAGTGCCTGATGGTTAAACGACGCGGGATAGCACGATTGTCGATACCTTATGATCAATTAATCGGTTACCTAACAATGTTAAAACAAATTTTGTTTCGAAGAACATTGAAACAAAAACGAGAGACAAACCTAAAAACGTAGACGAACAAAATCCAACTATAGTTGTTCTATCTCACGAAGTCCGTTTGGTCTTAATTGTGTGTGTGTTCACATGCACGTTGTTTCTGTGTGCGTAAGCTCGGGAGCGCTCAGAACCGTTCCACGCACACAGAAACAACGTGCATGTGCATCTACACACACAATTAAGACCAAACGGACTTCGTGAAATCGAACAACTGTACCAATTATCTGAAAATTGACAAATATGAAAGTGCAAGGCAACAATGAAAATAAAAAAGCGGTTGCAATGATTACTTACCACTTTGTCATCTAAATCTTTGTCCAAGAACCTCCGCCTCGCTGTTGGGGTTTCAGGGCTCAAGTCTTCTGTAGCTTCACTCAATGTGCTTTCTGTACTAGTTTCCATCGACTTGGCTTCATCATCACGGTTCTCGCTACGTTCAATCCGTTTCTTTAGAAAATTTTCATGCTCAAATGTTTTGTTCTCAAAGCCTGTACCACTAGGAGATTCTATATCATTATCTAGCACGGATTTATCGTCATCTATATACTTGATACCGGCTTTTGGTTTTCGTTCTGATTTATCATTTTTTTCCTCGCTCTCTCTTTTTGTTGCACCGCTCGCGACCGGCTGTGAAATTTGTATATAAGAAGCGAAATTAGATGTATGTTTTGGCGCTTTAACTTGTTTCTCGATTTCACTTTTTAGTTCTTTGTTTTTGCTTATTTCTGGACTGCGTTTGGAGTCACCGTTTTCTACTGTTATAACTGTGGATTTTTCTAGAATCTTTCCTATGGGATTGTTCGGGTCTAATTGACTTTTGATGCTAGCGAGTCTGTCAAAGGGTAGCTTGGCAGTTAGAGATGTAGTCATAGTACCGTTTCTCTCTACTGCTGGTTTGGCGAGCGAGACAGGTTCAGATAATGTCTTACTTATAGAAATATCGGAATTAGAATTCGACCGAGACCCTGAATCCCATTTGCAAATGCCGTTTTTCTCGTACGGCAAATGTATAGGCACGGGTTTATCATCTTTCGATAGTTTTGTGTACCCAGACGATCCGTTCTCGCAATCCTTCAGTTGGTTTAGGTACTGTTCGACTGACGCTTTTGTGTATCTAAGATCGTTGGTTGGTAGTTTTGTTACCGCCATTTTAGGATCGAATCTCTTTCTGATTTCGGATACCGATGGTACCTCGTTGCCATTTGAGTCCTTAACGCCGTTGGACATAGAGTTTCTTTTGCTGTAGCTGGGTGTTGGTGAGATTTCTTTATATCTTCGGCCCTCTGGTCTCTACAAATTTATGCTCATGTTTTTCTTTCTATACAAAATGCCGCGTGAGTGTGTGTGTTAGTTATTCGTCATGCTCGCTGTAATACCACAAATCTTTTTGTCATTCCCAATGTCTATAAAAGGTAAATTAGTAATTTGCGTCAAATTTTTCCTCTTTCGTAGTAGTAAATTTAAATTGAGTAATAAATGATTGTGAATTACGTACCTATATTACAGCTCACACGACATAGCTACAGTTTAAGAGAGACAAGAAAGTGAATTGCATATTGCCACTCTTTATGAGAACTAAATTTTGAAAGCATGAGCGCCACGAATCTGTTCGTCTCACTCCCACCACAAGGGGTCGGAGAGAGACGGATAGATTCTACTGTTGATACGTGGCTCTGCACTCAGTGCGATGTTATAATGAATGCCAAACACACTAACACACACACACGCACACAATTCTGCTTGTGTGCCTGCGAAATTTGTGATATCTTTGTAAGGCCAGTCCTTTTGGCCAAACAAAGCCTTAAAACGGACAACACAAAACTCTTTTGGCCAAATATAGAACACACATTTTTGACACCTACCTGACTTATTGAAGATCCCAAAAATTTAGCCTATTTACTTTCAAAACACACACATATTAATTAAATAACTAAACATAACCGTAAACGCTAACTGAATGTGATTTTAACCATTTTCTATATTTGATCCATGTTTTGGTGTTGAAAAACATCATAATCATGGCGACGGTGAAGAATATCACCATAACAATTTACTTAAACGAACTTACTTTTGATGTCATACCTTTCGTGTACTTATTAAAAAATCTACACTAATCGGGGACAGGCAGGAATTTTGATTCCTGTTTGTCCCCTCTCGGGGACAGGACGCGGGGACAAACAGGAATAACCCAATTTATGACCAAATTTTTTTTAAAATCTTATTACAATTTTGTGAAAAACACTCATTAATAAGATTAGAAAACGGATCAAATATTGAAAACACTTTTCATACAAACCTTTTAATACTGAGTTTTTCAACAATAGAAAGAGACAAAATATAGAATCAAATCCATGCTTGTTGTGATGTGATTACAATTTTGTGATGGATTTTAGTATGAAATTTGTGGATTGTGTACCTACTCTGCCCATCCGTGTTGTAGTGTGTGTTTATAGTTTCTTGTAAAATATTATTAATTTAACGATTTTTTTTTTATATATTTTTTTATTATTATTACTTATAGTTTTTATTTCTTAAAAGATTTAAAGGCCTTTTCCACTTTTAATACATCAACCGGTTTTTAATTCTCATTATAAAAAAATATATAATTACTTTTAAGTGTAATAACTATGTTTTTAATAATTTGTAACCTGGCCGACACCCATTAAAGTCGCAACTCTTAACAATTTTTGTCAATATTATTCAATTCCTAATCGTATTCAATTATATCTTTATAAGATACCTTCAAAGAACTAGTTAACTAACTGACTTAACTAATCTAAAGTAGTCTAAAATCCACATTCAAATCTCTTTGATTTTAAATTCAAATACTTATGTCCTAGAATTTTGTTCAAAGTGTCCAGAATTTTGTTTTTTTGCCCAGAAAATAAGTGTCGTCTGCCCTTACAAAAACATCAAACTTCACAGGCAATAATAATAATACTCACCTCGGTAATAGTCGCCGCGGAATTCCGGGCTTTCCGTAGAGTCCTGGAATCGGCAACAGGAGGTCGGCCTATGTCATTCGATATGGATTTCGACCTCGAAATCTCGCTATAGTTACTCTGCTGCTGTTGTAGCCTCTGCGTTAAAGGTATGTAGTTCGCTGGTGAGTATTTATCATACAACTCAGCTGTGGACATAGCCAACGCGGAGCTGACGAAAGGTCGTTTGTTTCGTGGAAGCGGCTCGCTGGCTGTCTTACTGCTTTCGCTTCTAGTTGTCGACAGATCTCTGGATCTAGACTCGCTGCGTTCAGATCTGTATCTACTTGAGATTCCGCTATCAGAGTCTGTGACGCTAGGCGCTCTGCTGGACCTATATTCGACGAGAGATGACTTCCTCTCTCTTTTACCGTCGACATCGCTGAATCTACTTCTATATTCTGTTGTTCTATCGCCATAGGTGTTTCTGAGAGTAGAAGATACATAGGTACCGCTGCTAGATCTATAGTAAGGCTTGTCTAGACTAGAAGAAGATGATAGAGTGGATCTATAGGACCCAGTGAGATTTGTAGAGTTAGAGGTGAAACGGGTGGGCGACGCGACCGGCATTTTGGAGCCTAATGTGACGGGTGAGAGTCTATTTTAGCATTTAGTTTTCGTTTATTTTGATACGCGATGGCGGTCGCTTTCTTAGCATTGTATGGTTTCTGAAACAAAATAAAAATATTATGAGCTTACGCGTTGATTCTGGACTATAAGCCCCTTGATGGTCTATCTTTGATAGCGACCAAAATTGGTCTCAAACTGTCAAATATGACAGTTCAGTGACAAGCAAGTAGCTCTGTCACTCTCGCACACCTATCCGCGTTTCATAGAAGTACAGTTGTCACAATGGATCTAGGCATTCGTGAAGTTAAGCTTTTCGCTGCGCAGTAGAAAATTTTGTATGAAAAAGTCGCACTGTGCTTCGAAGCGGCTTCACGAATGCCAAGATCCGTTGGAAGAAGTGTAGTGCCAGATTCGGGCAGCGCGCATTGCGGGCATATAATCCTAAAATTCGATTGCTTCGCCGCGTTCGGCTCGGATAGGTGTGCGGTGCGGTCACCTTTAACGGGAGTATTGCTTGGGAGAATGTTAAGATAGAGGCTTGTAGCACCTTAACTCTACTTTCAGCCTAGTCGGATTCCTAAGGCTTGTTTCACTCTTCAGCGTGTCGCCGGTCGCGTCCGCGAGTTGACCATTCACAGCACATTTCTCTGTGCTGTGAATGGTCAAAATTAATTTCTCTGTGCTGTGAATGGTCTACTCGCGGACGCGACCGGCGACACGCTGAAGAGTGAAACAAGCCTAAGTCTGTTGAACGAACTAAGAGATTTCTTTATGATGTTTTCCTTCATCTCAAAATAGGGAAGATTGTAGAAAAGGAAAGGCCTAGTAAAGTCAAAAGTACGTACTAAAGTTATTAGGAAGAGCTTATTCTCCGGTTCAGAATAAATTAAGATCAAACATGTAAAGGCGCTAACACATGTTGGCCCAGGGTCGCATTGCCTTTTTATCGCTCTCGCCTTGCATAGATTCGCCTTCTCGCTCGCACTCGCCTAAGCTGGGCCAACATGTATTGTGTTAGCGCCTTAACAAACAAAGAGGATAGGTACATACCTATAGTAAGTATGTACCTATCCTCCTAGGTAGGTAAAAAAAATAGGGTTCTCTATGGAAGTTTACTAAATTAAACCAATTAACAGCCTAGGATTGTTTCTCTCAGGTGTGATAAACTTTTATTTTATTAATCTATCATTCAGCAATGCAATTAGTTTTTAAGTAGTTTGTATTCCTTGTGTTTTCATGTGCCTACCTACTTTTATATGAGTTCTGCTCGAAATAAACATATTTTATTTCATTTTCTTTATTTTATTATATCCCACTGCTGGGCAAAGGCCCTTCAACTTCCACTCATAGATTCCAAGGCCACAGTTTGCCAGTCTGGCTCGGATGCACCTAGATTGTCCCACTATCTTTTCCTGGGTCCGCCCAGTCGTCTATTAAGCAGCAGTAGACATTCTCTCAGATCTTTAGACATTTAAGATCCTTTAAAACATCTAAAGGGGTAGTCAGAGGTATGTCCAAATACATGGTAAGTAGGTACATAGGTACCCACATTTTGTAGAAGTTATGATTCCATATGTGACAGTTAGCCAACCTTAATAGAAAGCTAACGGGTTTCCTCACAATGTTTTCCTTCACCATTGAGAGCTCGTGTTTATGCGCATATAAGTTGTATAAATAATCTAGAAGTTATAAAAAGGACTGTGTTTGTGTAATAATGACCTTGTGACAATAATACTAGGATTCTATGACTGAGCCATACAATAACCAATCATTCGGTTTCAGTAGAGCAAAACAGAATAATAAAACAACTATAGTTTCTACATGCATACTTTTTACTGGAATTTTCCAACATGCAACCTTATTGGATTAAGAATGTTGGTAGCGATGTTACCTTGAAGAAAATTCAATATTTCGGTATCATAGACAGTGACATAATACGCACGTGCGAAAAATAATTAATTCAATAAGATAAACAATGGAACAGTTTTACTTTCATATGGCACGGCAAGAAATTTCAAGGTCACACCTACAGATACAAAAAAAAACTGTTTCATGGTGGAATTTCTGATTTGTAGTGTGTTAGATGAAAAAAAAAATTGAACTTTGAATTTAGAACGCTAGCATGCAGATAATTTTTGAAACATGACACCATTGGAGCAAAAAAATTGATTAGTCTCTCAAGGCCACAAGGCTGGCGCGTTTTTTACCACGCAAAAGGCGCAATTTACACTTTCACACGACTCACCGAGACTAGCTCTCGCAAAATCACCAAATTTATATCCCGAAATACTCTCGCGTAGTATTTTTAGCCCGGCTCACTGCATGACATGGCTTGTATGTACTTTTATACACCAAAATAAATTATTTCACAAAAATGAATCACACGGCCCGCAGGGGAAACTCACGTTATTGATCGTGGTTAGTGATTAATAGGCCAGAAATACGCAGAATACTCACAAAATAATAAAATTTGGTATCCAAGTTACAGCTCCGCGAATATAACAATGGATTTTCACACGTTTTGTCTGTTTCGATAATTATTTACTCTTAAAATCACTCGCGTTGTGCACTTTTCTTGTCACTTTACAACTTAACTTCTTAAAGAATGGAGCAAATACGCAGGAAAAATGTATTTTCTTCTTTTTCTGCACCAATCTGTAATATTAGAAGGCTCCATGCCATGACTCCATTGGAGTGACGTCACTCAAATGTTGGCAATCCTATTTTTGTGCCACTTCCTACTCAAACAAATAAATGTCTTATTAAATTATTTTTTAGCGCAAATATAAACTCTAAAAGCTTGCGATAAAGCATAATATCCGAAAACAACAAAGGTCATAAAACTTTAAATGTCATAGTTATGCAGTGCTGCCAGAATGCTAAAACAAAATTTGCGTTTGACAATGACAATGACTTACAAGCACAACAGCTGATCTTCTTTGACAGTAAGTTTCAAGTTTTTTTCGCTTATTTTCTTATTTTTATTTTAATATGTAGTGTTACTGAATTTACTTTTTTGATTTTTTATGATTATAATGAAGCAAAATTAACAATTTATAGAATCCAAATTATATCTACTTCACTTCAACGCATTTTAAGCATCGCTACTCCACGCTAGATGGCGTTGATATAATTTTTTATGATTCACATAAAATTCACTAGATGGCACTAAGATCGAATTCATGTGTCCTAAAATGTTGAAATCTAGATTTTGTAGGTCGGCAGACGCAGTTGCTGCTCTCTAATGCCTAAATTATGATGAATGATACGTTTTACGCTGACTTGTAATGATACCAAATGTAGTTTTGTGTAGAGAGAGGACACAATTTTTCTTACTATGAAGGCACCTAATTACGAAACATTATTCAGAGCTGTTCGGAAGCTTTTATTGAGACAATATTTAGGTACTAGCTGTTGCTCATGGCTTCGCTTACCTACCTAGATAAAACAAAGCCTTTAGCACGGGGGTAAGGTAGCCTCGTAGTATCTACCTCGTTAAATAATTATGATAATTTGATTCGAAGTTCCAGAAATTATTTATTTAGCATTGCGGTAGTGGTGACGTTTTTGGATCGATCGTCCAAGTTAGGTGCGTTCTTCTAAGCGGTTAGAATTTGGATGGGTGCTTCCGTGCTTCGGAGGGCACGTTAAAATGTCGGTCCCGGCTTTGAAGCCGTTAAGCCATGACGGAGGCCTCCAGGCGGCCTAAAATCCGCCACCCCCCCCCCCCCCCCCCCCTTAGGAACCCTTGAACAGTTGAAACCCTTTGATTTCGGGGGAAACCTAGTCAATCTTTGTACCTATTTTGGAACCCTTGGACCCCCCAATAACAAAGATCTTTGTATTTTAGAACCCTTGGACCTCCCCCATAACAAAGCGATAGCTACGCCCATGTCTCAATACATACCTACAGTAGGTACGGCCAACGGATCTCGGCGTTCGTGAAGTTAGCCGTTTCGATGCGCAGTGCAACTTTTTCATACAAAATTTTCTACTGCGCAGCGAAAAGCCTGACTTCACGAACGCCTAGATCCGTCGGCCCAACTGTACGTACACTCTATAACATAACCCTCCTTTTGACGCAGTCGGGTAACAAGGCTTAACTCTCGCTTGATATTTCAAGACTATGTTAGTGTAGGTAGAATAAACATTTTATTAGTTTTAAAATGATGATTCAGACATTTTGTCTGGCGTCTAATTGTCTATTTAACACAAGAACAGAGAGACAGTGTTGGTCGAGTGGGATAGACGGATAGACTTCGACTTTCGATCCGGAGGAATGCTGAATGTATTTCTCAATTAGAAAAAAGCCAAAGACTGAGGCCTTTAGGCGGCCTAAAAACTGCGTCACCAGCGTTGGCCACTCGCTCATAACGAACTTGCTTAGGTAGGTACTTTTAATTAGGAAAAAATATATTATAGGTCGAGTCCCTTCTGTGACAAATTATTTCTGCATTTGATAGCTTAATTTCTATACTTACCTACTTAGCTTTTTTCTATTCTAATTGTTGATAGCTTCTCTTCGAATCGAAAAATCCATTGATGCACGGATTAGAACTCACATGACCACTCATTCGGATCAATAGTCGAGACACAACCCCACTCCGCCAATACGGTTTTTGTAGATAGAACAACAAAGTATGAATAGGTAGGTAAGTACTTAAAAGTAGGTACATTCAAAATATTATTGTAGGTAGGTAGGTACCTAAGTACCTAACTGGTAAATAATAATTCCAATAGGCATTTTATTTGTTGCTCCAGACATCCTCATTCTAAATCTATTAATAAATAAGCATTTACTTATAATTATACTTACTTATTCTTAAAGAATTAATTTTAGTAACCTACGTATTATAATGTACCTACTTTTACATAATTATAGACTAGCAGCGCCCTATGGCGTTGCCCCCGTAGTGATGGTAGGTACCTACCTATATGGTGATGATTAGAAACCGGATTATAAATATGTACCGAATAAATATTCACAATTCTCTAGTTTTGTGATGAGAAGGTGGTCCCAGGTGCTCCATCAATCCCTTCCTAGTAGTTAAAGGGCCGATTCCATTTCCACTGGAAGAAATCTAAAAGTGAGCAATTTACTTCATTTTGAGGAACTATTCTGCTCATCACGCTGAAGATCCTTATCAGGTCCTCACCAAAGGAGACTGTTTTTAAGTGGTCTATGAACCAATAGCCATACTGCTATGGTATTTCTGTGGGGATACCTCAACTACATCCTTGTGCAAGGGGGCATCAAAATCCAACCCGGCAGTTTTGAGAAAAATAATACTTTAGAATTCACATTTCTTGCAAAAATGTTTTTATTTTAGAAACGTTTTGAACGGTTATTGTGGTTAGTGTCTGTAAAGTTCGGACTACAATGTAATAATATGGTGACAGCAACCTGATCTGATGATGGAGTCAGGAGCTGTTCAACAGAACTCCTCAATAAATAAGCCGATTGAGTTGAAACTCGGCTTGCCTGTCAAGTTTCAACTACAATGTAATAATATGGTAACAACAACCTGATCTGATGATGGAGTCAGGAGCTGTTCAACAGAACTCCTCAATAAATAAGCCGATTGAGTTGAAACTCGGCATGCCTGTTAAGTTTCAACTACAATGTAATAATATGGTGACAACGAGCTGATCTGATGATGGAGTCAGGAGCTGTTCAACAGAACTCCTCAATAAATAAGCCGATTGAGTTGAAACTCGGCATGCCTGACAAGTTTCAACTACAATGTAATAATATGGTGACAACGCGAAACTGCAACTAATAGGGACTGCAAACTCGAAAACTATAAAAATAATAATGCTAGTGTACTTAAATGAGTAGACAACTACAGAGAAACAGTCGTCTAACATAGACTTTTATAATAGCCTAACTTTTATGATGATCAGAAAACGAAAGCAAAATTGATAATGACAATTGATAGTGATCAGCACTGATCGGAGTAGGTAGAGCTATTTAGGTTTATTGACCGCAAACATTGATGTTAATATGGATATTCCACGGGATTCCGACTAATACTCCGGGATTCGATTATTATAATTCTTTTTATCAATAAGTATATAAAATAGTATATATGTAAGACCATAAGCGCACAAGCGACGTTGTAAATTCATTCATTCATTTCAATACATCAGCAACACGTTGCCAAAGTTTTTGTCAAACCGCTTTTGACGTTGCCGCTTTGTTGAAACTCGTCGTGATATCGCTGCATTATGCGCTCTTGCTCACTTCAGAATGAAAATGTTAAGTGATTGTTGATTCTTGTATAAATATAAGAAATTGTTACAAAAAAAAAATATGTGTGTTCATGAATCAAGTTTCTATCTATTTATTATACAATCCTTAAACCCGGATATAGCAAAAAGCAAAAAGCTTTTTAATATTTTTCTAACTAAAAAACGAATCCCGGGATTCGGGGAATATCCATATTATTCTATCATATGGCAAGTACATAAAATAGCTCTACCTACTCCGATCACTGGTGATCAGTCATTGTACATGCATGTAAAAAATGTAACAACTGCGAAAGAATTGTGGGAAAAACTACAGCAATTATTTGATGACAACGGCTTTTCGAGAAGAATAAGTCTGCTATGGAATTTAACAAATTAATATTTTTATTATTATTTATTTAATTTAATAAAAACAGTCTCCTATGGGGTTTAACACCAAAAATTACCATAATGGCTTTATACAGCCGTAATAAGACCAACACTGACAAACGTTGCTATTGTCTGGTGGAACAGAACAGAACTCAACACTATAATTAGTCTGTGAAGCCCCCAGGAAACTTCTGTGCTTCTGGGAGGAGCTAGGCGGGCTTCAGTTTTAATGAGCCAGGTCATCCCCACGCATAAAGGACCACCTTTGAGTCTAAATACGGAAAAGGGAGTCCACATACATACATCCATACATATGGGCACAGTTGTTGGTCGTTTCTCGTCCGTACCACCTAATAGATAACTACAGAAAAACAGCCGTCTAACATTGACTTTTATAAAAGCCTATAATTTCACTTATGGAAATAAACAAACTGCGCCGCGCGGTGTAGTGTTAAAAATAATAAACGGACAGGTGACACAATGTAAATTGTAGTCGCAACTTGACAGACATGCCGAGTTTCAACTCAATCGGCTTATTTATTGAGGAGTTCTGTTGAACAGCTCCTGATTCCATCATCAGATCAGCTCGTTGTCACCATATTATTACATTGTAGTTGAAACTTGACAGACATGCCGAGTTTCAACTCAATCGGCTTATTTAGTAAGGAGTTCTGTTGAATAGCTCCTGACTCCATCATCAGATCATGTCGCTGTCACCATATTATTACATTGTAGTCCGAACTTTACAGACACTAACCACAATAACCGTTCAAAACGTTTCTAAAAGAAAAACATTTTTGCAAGAAATGTGAATTCTAAAGTATTATTTTTCTCAAAACTGCCGGGTTGGATTTTGATGCCCCCTTGCACAAGGATGCAGTTGAGGTATCCCCACAGAAATACCACTACAGTATCGCTATTGGTTCATAGACCACTCCCCATATAAAAAAAAACAGTCTCCTTTTTATTAAAGTTACTTACAACCTTTCAAATAACAAAAAGAACCATCGAAATAGGATGTCATAAGACTCATAAGGCGGAGATATCCTTTAGTCCCCCTTTTGCCCCTTTTTGGAGGAAGTACCCCTCCAATCAAAAATCTCCGACGACAAATTCTATATATGCATGTGCATGCAGGTGCTCACAAAATTTCACGAGAATTGCGACCTGTAGAGGAGAACATACAGACAGACATCCGGACAAACAAAAGCATTCTTGTCCAAGCTGAAGCAGAGACGCTTCGCTCGCTCGGTCATCAAGGATAGAGAGAGCAACTAAAGCAGTCGTGCGAGCGAGACAGCATTGCATTTGGATGTGCTTCTGAACACCTTTCACATCTTCAAAAGATCATGAATATCAGACGACCTCTTTGACGCAGTGGGTGAAGGACCGCCTGAAACAGAAGGTTGCGGGTTCGATCCCCGCCGCGGGACAAATGTTTGTATGACCTGCAAATATTTCTCTCGCTCGGATCTAGGTGTTTTATAAGCCTTTTGAATGATGTTTGGGTCAAATCGCTGATTTCCTTTCACTCTACTATTAGGTAGATCTAATGATGAAGTCAGGAACTGTTCAACAGAACTCCTCAGTAAATAGGCCGATTGAGTTGAAACTAGGCATATCTGTAAAGTTGCGACTACAATGTAATAATATGGTGACAGCGAGCTGATCTGATGATGAAGTCAGGAGCTGTTCAACATAACTCATCAGTAAATAGGCCGATTGAGTTGAAACTCGAAATATCTGTCAAGTTCCAACTCTCTCTCTGTAGTCGGCCCCTCATGACTGAGGATCGTGGTCATCATCGGGTGGTCAGCATCTAGATTGGATGATCTGTCTCCATCGGCTTCTATTCATAGCATCTCGCACAACGTTGTGGAACCTGACGGCTGATGACTCCTTGATTTGGTCCGTCCATCGAGTTGGGGATCCAACTACAATGTAATAATATGGTGACAGCGAGCTGATCTGATGATGGAGTCAGGAGCTGTTTAACAGAACTCATCAGTAAATAGTTCGATTGAGTTGAAACTCGGAATATCTGTCAAGTTCCAACTACAATGTAATAATATGGTGACAACGAGCTGATCTGATGCTGGAGTCAGGAGCTGTTTAACAGAACTCATCAGTAAATAGTTCGATTGAGTTGAAACTCGGAATATCTGTCAAGTTCCAACTACAATGTAATAATATGGTGACAACGAGCTGATCTGATGCTGGAGTCAGGAGCTGTTTAACAGAACTCATCAGTAAATAGGCCGATTGAGTTGAAACTCGGTATTCTGTCAAGTTCCAACTACTGTGTAATAATATGGTGACAGCGAGCTGATTGGAGTCAGGAGCTGTTCAACAGAACTCCTCAGTAAATAGGCCGATTGAGTTAAAACTCGGCAAATCTGTAAAATTCTAACTACAATGTAATAATATGTTAACAGCGAGCTGATCTGATGCTGGAGTCAGGAGCTGTTCAACAGAAATCCTCAGTAAATAGGCCGATTGAGTAGAAATTTGGCAAATCTGTAAAGTTCCGACTACAATGTAATAATATGGTGACAACGAGCTGATATGATGATGGAGTCAGGAGCTGTTCAACAGAACTCATCAGTAAATAGGCCGATTGAGTTGAAACTAGGCATATCTGTCAAGTTCCGACTACAATGTAATAATATGGTGACAGCGAGCTGATCTGGTGATGGATTCAGGAGCTGTTCAACAGAACTCATCAGTAAATAGGCCGATTGAGTTGAAACTAGGCATATCTGTCAAGTTCCGACTACAATGAAATTATGGTGACCGCAAGCTGATCTGATGATGAAGTCAGGAGCTGTTCAACAGAACTCCTCAGTGAATAACAGTAGAACATCCCTGTTTGGGCTCATTTTAATCAGCTCACCCTTACCCAATAAAAGCTCATCTTGAAAAACATTTTTAACAAAAACTTAAGTAGGTAAGTAGGTGTTTATTTTAATCATGGACTGTCGGTCGATGGACCAACTTTTTACTTGTTTTGGTAGCACACAAGCAAAGTCGTGGGCGGAAAATAGTTTAAATAAATTTGGACGATTTAAATTTCAAAAAATCTTGGTCGATGTTGTTAAATTTACGAAATTAGTTGGTAAGTAAAATACCTATTACATAAAAAGAAATTATGAACAGGTTGTACCTAAGTACCTACCTCTAGTTATGTCTTATGTAAAACTATATTTTTAACTACCTACCTACGATAATTATGTAGGTAAGTACCTACTTAAAAATTTAGTTTTTGACAAAGTTTTTATTCATCGTTAAGTGAAATACTAAATTAAAAAAACAATTCTAATATCCTCAGATTAAAAAGTTCAGAGTAATCCGTAGGTAATTATAGGTCATACTCATAATGAGAAGGTATGAGTATCTAAAGGGTGTAATGTTACTACTCCCTAAATTCAACAGAACGCAATGGTACATCTAGGTGTTTTAGTTTTTTTAGCATGATTTTGTAGTGTACAGAAACACAATGTACAGTGTAATATAATTCGAAAGTTTTTATTAAAGAACTTCTAGAAGATTAGGTACTAGAACTAAGAAGAATTAAACTAGAAGTTGATTAAAAAAATATACCTACACAAGAAAAAAATAAAAGTAGTGGTGAGAAATTTCGAAGTGCAGAGATAGTTAGGATATATAGGAGAGATCATTGCTGAGCAGTGGGCTGCGGAGATGACGGCTCATCATCATCATCATCATTTTATTCCCACAGCTGGGCATAACGCCTCACATTGTGTCTGCCATTCGCATTGGTCCTGCCTTAGCCACGTACACGAGCATAACATAGGTTAAATATGAAAAATTATGCAATAAAGAAGAAGAAAAAAACAGTCTTACGTAGTGGATTGATGTAGTCCCTGGGATAATGTAGTTGTCCTAACTATTTTTTGAGTACTTAGGTAAGTAAAATTATCTTTATTTATATTTATTATCTCTTTACATTTTTTTTTCTATTTTTTTTTTTAACTGACTTCAAAAGAAGTCTCTTCTCAAGTCGTCGGATTCTGGTGGATATTTTTTTTGTGCTTTTTTTATGTAAGTAGGTTCACCGATTACTCAAAGAGGCCTAAACCGATTTGAAAAAATATTTTTTGTTTGAAAGGGTAGTTATACTTTCCGATTGGTGCCATAAAAATTTGGTGCGGATTTGTCGAGGATCTTCGGAGTTATGAACAGTTATACTGCGCTTCCAGTCCTCTAGATTAGTTGTTTTCTTATTTATATTACTACTTGTAGTATCGCATAGTTACTACCACTCTGCACTAAGTTGAGAATTCAGACTTTTTTTTTTTTTTTTTTGTGGGTACCTGTCCACCCCGCTCGGCAATCGGCCATCTTTATTCATTCGCATTTTAGTGCTCAAGCCACTCGCACTTCTCGCTCGTTATTTTCGCGTATATTTTCGAAAGTGTTTTTTATTTTACGTTTTATTTAAAAAATGAAGTGTTAACTGTGTTGTGCTCCAAGGAATTTTCCAAGGATCAAGGATGGGAAACTACGTCGATGTGACGACGTCGGGTACATTGGACCTGATTTTTACCAAATCACAAATCACGACATTGTGAGGATAGCGGTGCCAGCGGTACAGGTGATTACCTACCTATAATTTTTTACGTGTTTACGTAATGTAATAAATGCAATCTGAGCTGCCAGTAGACAGACCTACCTATAATTTTTTACGTGTTTACGTAATGTAATAAATGCAATCTGAGCTGCCATTGGGGCTACCTCGCCGCATAGAAATAAATGCAATCTGAGCTGCCATTGGGGCTACCTCGCCGCATAGACACACGGTTGGCGTTCTTTCCGCTGGGGATCGTAACCTAACCTTTTATAAACAGATAACCCTCGTTATCAAATTATACCTACATGTATTTACGTGCTGTATTTTACTTACCAATGCAAATTACCTAAGTACCTACCTACTGAGATGGTTTATACATAATCGCCGCATAAACTTACGGTTGACGTTCTTTCCCCTGGGGACTGCAACATAACTTTTTACAAACAATCATTAGCCTATTTGGACTACAGGCAGTGGAACAGGTGTTTACCTTTCGGATCAGTAATTGGGGCTGTTTCGCCGCATGGACTTACGGTTGGCGTTCTTTCCGCTGTTAACTGCAACCTAACCTTTTATTAACAATCACAGAATTGGTAAAGGCACTCCTGCCTAAGGAGGATCGCTTGTATCGTTGCGGGTTCGAATCCCGTCGGAATTGAAAATTTTGATAAGATTGTTCCTTTTCAAATGAAATAATACCAAAGTGTGGTTTTCCACTGTAAAAATTAAAAAATTATACAGTATTTATCTTGCGATTTTTACGTATCGACGTATTTTGTATAAATGCAGTCATTGGCGCTGTCTCGCTGCATCGACCTACAGTTGGCGTGTTTTCCACTGGAGAAAAATATATACCTACCTAGACTAAAGTAGTCTTCCACTATACAAAGACACATTCTGTTTAGAATGAGATCAGCATCATCATTATCTTAACTAGTTTGAACATCCACTAAGGATAATAAAATATTTACCTACCTATAAGTATCTAAGTAGGTAGTGTTTTGTAAATTATTACAGGACACTATAAAAATTGGTGACTTCTCTATCATCATCAGTTTATTTTCAATAACGCACCGATGGTTAATTACAACTGTTTACAGTGGGACTTCTGACACAGACACGTCTGTGATACAAAATCAAATCAAATTGTTTTAAAAAAGTATGTTTCAACTAAAACAATGATTTTATTGGTTTTTTGATACTCATCTACTTGACTCATTTGAGTCAGTTTAATGACGAACACGGGCCTAAGCCAAGTGCAAATCATTTACTAAACAACATTTCACCTAATTACGAAGAAGAAGAAGAAGAAGAAGATTTCACCTAATCATCATTTAACCTAACGTTCAATTAATACAACAACAGTTGAAATAGTTTCATATGTCATAATTTCATTTGACCTAATTATTATTTGACATAATTTCATTTGTCCTAATTTTTAGTAACTTAGTTTCATTTGACCCAATTGTTATTTGACATAATTTCATTTGACCTAATATTTATTTAACATAATTTCATTTGACCTAATTTTTATTAACTTAATTTCATTTGACCTAATTGTTATTTCACATAATTTTATTTGACCAAATTATTATTTACACATTTTATATTTAACGGGAATAATTTTTTGAAGAGGTCCAATCCAAACCACAGACCGACGCGTCAAGTTTTTAAACCGCACTGCCTAGTAGGCATACAGTTTGCCGGACGGCGCGCCACGTCGCGTCGTCGGTCGCCGTCGGTCGCCCCAACTGCGTTCCTCGCAGCGAACTCCTGTGCGCCTCCGCGCCCTACCTCCTCCGCCGCCATCGAGGCACGCGCACTCATCGCGGACGTCGTCGCAGCAACGCTGATACTGGATACCTACAGCTGAGTACCTCGACACCTTTCATATAAAAATAAATTGTCTCGTACAACAAACTTTCGCACTACCTATCCTATTAAGGATAAATAGGTATGAAATAATTTTTTGCGCACTCAGCCAGTAGTGATAAATTTTATTAAATTGAACATTTTAAGCTTAGGTACTAAAGTACTTATTTAGCTATTATTTATTATTTAGCTTCGTTACTGAATGGCAGTTCTTCATCTCAAAATTTTTTTATTACAAAAATTCATCAAGAGTCAAAGAAATAAATAATATCAAAGATTTTTGAAGATTTAAAAAATAAGTGACTTTAGAGTTAGCCTGCCCTGTCGTTGAATAGGTACGGCTGGTACACATTAACAAATGGAAAGAGTCAACTCTTAATTTAGAAGACGGATATTAAAATAGGTTGAGTACCTATGTTACTTATGTGATTTCCTCAGTCCCCTCAGCCTGATATCAATTGGTAGCTTATTAATAGAGATGTTACATCAATTTAGAAGGCGCTGAATTTTCTGTCTCTCTCTGACGCCTCAACTTTGGGGTGTGGGAGTTTCCTAGAACGGCTGTACTGCGAGCGGTAATGGTCAATAATGAAACAGAAAAATCTCATTAATTATAATTAATTAATTATTATTTTATTAATTAGGTATCTTGAGCTACTTGCTGCATTCAAAGCTCTTATAAGTTTTTTGCTCGTAACATTATCTGACTTCCAGATACTTGTACGAATCGACAACTCTGCCGCAATTCGCATACCAACAACAATTCAATAGACTGGAAAGTCCCGGGTATTAAGTAATGTCTAAGACTGGAAAGTATTCAATATCCACGTTTCGCACAAATTATAAAATTGAATTTTGGTATTGGTGCTAAAGTAGAAGTTATGTGTTTTTGCGTGTTACATTTTCATCAATTTGTGATAATTTTTTGACAATTTTGTCTCAAGTAATTAGATTAAGTATGTCATCCTGACATAGAATCAGCTTATCAAAGTTAAGTGATACGGCCTTTGAAACTTTGACTTATCTTTTGATTTTTATATTGACAGTTTGCACTTTAGTTTTTTAATAATTTATCAATCAAAGATTGAGTATACAACTACCAATAGGTCTTGACAAAGTGATCCTGACGCACTGACTGTAGCTTCATTTACCATCTCTTGGACAAAGTAGAAATTTTATGCCTTTCCTTCCTTTCTTCTACTATTCTAGAAACGCTTGGAAAAGTTATGACAAACAAAACTAGGAACATCATGGTAGGACCATACTGGCCTACACAACTGTAGTATCCGGTTTTTAAATCCCGTCTCATTACAGAACCTGAAAAATTGCATGCATTATTATCGTACTCCGGTTTCCGGATATGCAACTCATTTCCAGGCGCAATATTCAAAACTCAGCGTTAGACATAATATTATACGCATAATTAGCAGACATTTCGACGAAATAATATGACACAAGATACTTGTATTTGATGATTATATTATATTGTTAAACTAAGTTACCTAAGTACCTGATTTTTATGACATTTCTGTACTTCAAGTAGGCAATTTATTTTATGATACATCTTTTCAACGAGGGTTTTTACTATGAAACTTATTATTAAACTCGTGATCGGTCATGTCCTTAATTTTAGGACCACGATGACAACCATTTGAAAATTTTGTCTAAATGTGTATTCTTTCCAAGATAACTTTGTTCTAGACCGTTCGTTCGTAACGGCTTCGTTGCCTAATAATAAATTTGTTGGTGAAACTAAATAAATGTCACTATGTTACTAGCTCTCGAGCACATTGAGTTCCTAACATTGTCTAAAAAACAATAAGATTTTATGAGATTAAATAGTAATCATTAAAATTTCATACAAAATTAAAACCTCAAGACTAGGTTATAAGCAACCAGTATCACCCCTACCTTTCTTGAATAAAAGGCCTACCTACTGCCTGAACAAAATGAATTTCAGATCAATTCAATTCAATTCAATATAATTTATCGCTTCAAGTTGATTTAGAAAATATTTCACACTATTAACGCTTACAGCACAATTGCCATCTCACGAGCTCACTAAGTCGGTGTGAACATTAATACCGTCCGTTACACAGCCGGCTGACTGGTACAAGGGGTCCATTACCTTTACTCGTTTCTTTAAATACCTATACTATGTCTATATTCTATATAGTTGACCATGATACTATAGATCTGACTTATTCGGTGTTTGATTAATATCAGAATAACTACCTACATAATTAAGTACTTAATTAATTAAATCTAGTGATCTAAATTTTAAACAAGGATTTGCAAGATCTTAAGATCTTCTGTTGAATATGAAATGTTTAGTTACGGTTTATAATGAATACTTACCTCTAAGTTTTCAAAAAACCTACTTCTTAAGTTTTCAGAAAATGACAAGTTTGTTGATTGTTTTCCCTAATGACTCTCAAAGTCTACAAGTAGTAATATAAATAAGAAAACAACTAATCTAGAGGACTGGAAGCGCAGTATAATTAAGGATTAAACGAACTTACCTGTGAGTGAAGTTCTATCCTAATTATACTAGCGCCCAGTCCGAATAGATTAGTGTGTCCCGCCCGCCCAACGCGCGTGAAACACACACTTATCCCTCAATATTACATAATTAGGGAAAACATCAATAAAATTGGTTGAGATTATTAACTCCTAACTATATGAATAAAGATGGCCGATTGCCGAGCGGGGTGGACAGGTACCCACAAAAAAAAAAAAAAAAAAGTCTGAATTCTCAACTTAGTGCAGAGTGGTAGTAACTATGCGATACTACAAGTAGTAATATAAATAAGAAAACAACTAATCTATTCGGACTGGGCGCTAGTATAATTAGGATAGAACTTCACTCACAGGTAAGTTCGTTTAATCCTTAAAAATGAACATCAAGAGAGCAGAAAATTTCTCAACTTTATAACATTGAAGTCGGTTTTTAAAATTTTTAATTTAGCCACTAATTATGTTTTATGTATTATTTTAGGTTTATTGGTAGGTACTTGTTTTCTAATTCATACTTTTTTATAGTGGTGGCATAAATAGATGCTATTTCTTTCTTTTTTTTTGAAAAAGAGGGGTTATTTAATAGAAAATGCTAATAGAGATTTTTGTAGCATCTAACTAAACTATTAGACATCATTCAGTTAGGTATTAGGTAATTCAGCTTAGTTGATCTCTCTCTACAGGAATCATTATTAAAACAATTTCATAATCATTCTACTTATTAAAAAAATCACAATTATTTTTCATGTTACCTCAATCTCAAATTTTGTGAGTATTTTTATAGTTCCTTCTTTTTTCTATCATCCTTATTGAAATGTTTAATGGACACGGTTTTGAGTTTTATCGCGAAAGTTTAAAAAAGACTTGTCTATCATCCTTGATCGATATGGATGAAACTTGGAATATAGACTTGGAATTGAAATACCTATAGATTATGACCTCTATTATAGACTTAGAACAGCATTAGGCACGAGCAAATCCATCGACAAAAGCTTTAATATGGTAAATTAAATTAAATATTAAATAAATTATTTGATTTTTATTAAGTTTTGGTTACCTAATGACAATCAGCACAACAAAATAGCTGAAATCAAGAAAACCGCTGAAAATTAGTTAACGTTCAAGAAATTTTGAATAATAATTACCTATCTTGCCCTAATTTTGAATTATTTTACGTTTTTATTATTCAGATAGGTACAAACTTGTATTTTCATAAAAAATCCACAATTTTTTTTTTATTTTTGTGCTTGATTAAGTGTTTTTTTATTTTAAAATTAAATTTAAATACCTAGTTAAAAGTTTTCGAGTCGAAGAACATTGCGTTCCGATAGAGTATGTTCAAACGACTTTCACAATAGACAAAAAATCATAGCTTACCTATTGGATGCCTGTTTTAGGCATACCAGGAGAATGCTCACAAGGTTGCCGCGGCTATAGCCGCTTAGACGCCATTTTAGACGCGAGTGCCGCCCGCGCCACATCTCCATCGCATCCGCTAAACACCCTTAGCTCACCCTTAAATTATAAAACCACCATATAAAACTCAAATTAAATAAAAAAAAATTTGTTAATATAAAAAAAATAAAAAAAATCGCGAATAAATGATAAGTAAGTAAATTATCCCTTATCGTGTTCAATCTATGATCTGGGCTCGGGTTATCATGCCCCGAAATGCGGCAGTCGGTTTGTAGCGCGACGCGAGTTTAGGCCTAAATGCGCGGCACATTCGCTAAATCGCGAAATTTTTGCAAACTTTTCGGCTCAAAAACCCCAATAAGATTCTTATAGGCCTATTTTGAACTTTACGTAAAAGTGGTCTTAGAACTCCTGTGGATACTATTGAAGGGTATTTTTTTCGAAAATCAAGTTTTTAATTTGTTTTTTGGACGTTTTTGTGAAGTGACTGTGCGCGGGCGCTGAACGGATTTGCGTTTTGCTTGTGGAGGACTGACACGTGGATAAAATGGAATTTTTCTCATTCATTTGGTAAGTTATATTATTATATTATCTTATTTAAGGCTTTGTTTTTCGAAAAAACTATATTTTTTAGCTTTTCTAACACATTTTAGGTCACAGCGTCGACCACGTGACTCTACATGAATAAGTGGTTATAATTCCTTCAAAACACTATTTATTATAGAAATTACTCTTGAAATATGTAAACAAGCCATTATTTATTTGGAATTAAGACAGACCTCACCCAAAAAATGCGATATTTCTAAGAAAAACAACAAAAAAATGTCTTGTAAACTTCTTTTTTAAACTCAAATTTCCAAAGTCAGAAAAACCATAGTGACTATTGATAAATCACATTAATTTAACATTTAATGAGTTCAGTGCAACCTTATTTACGTAATTCAAGAACATTATTAGAAAAAGCAAGAAAAAAACACAAAAACTTTATAATTAGGTGGACTCTACCAAAACAGTTAGAAGCCAATAAAAATATCGAAAAACCACTTATTTTTCATTATTAATCTTCCATTTAATCATGAATACTATATTCACATTTTTTATTAATTAATTACCTTTAATACTTTGAATAGGAACTATACCTACACATAAGGAGTACCTAAACCTAGTCCAAACTTTCCAAACCATTTTTCAATGCAGAAAAAAAGTCCCTAGGTAAAAATATATAATTAGGTTTATGTATATCTAGCTAAAAGCTATATTTTAACAATACAAAAATCTACTTAAATGTATTTCATAGTTATATTACATTCATCTTTATAAAATCAAGACTTTTTCCCGTAGAGCAATAAATGTGGTAACCTACCTATTATTTTCATATTATCATTCATTTAGCAAACTACAATCCGGACATTTTAAAATATTAACATCAGGATAAAACTCCAATTTTATTTAAAACCTTATTTTAAATAAATAATAAATAAATAGTTAATGCTGGACATTTCACACAGCATCATTGTAGCCCCAAAGTAAGCAGAGCTTGTGTTCTGGGAACCACATCTGATATACTACCTAGATACTTTTTTTTTAAATACATGCATTATTATACATAGAAAACACCCAGACCCAAGACAAATGTTTGCAGATCATACAAATATTTGTCCCGCTATATATTTGAAACGAATACCTACCTACCCTTTGTATTTTTCTGTTTATATTTTTCTTTAATTATAAGATCAACCAACGAGTCTGCAATAAATTACATTTAAGTATTTATTTATTTATTTTTATGTAGATTATAAAGTTATAATAATGTTTTACCATTTTAAATATATTTTTTAAATAAAACGTTTTAAATAAGACAGGTTATGGATTGTTGGATCAAAATAAAATCTAGCATTTGAAGTTATACCTACCTAATTTCAATCAGATTTTGAATTTAGTGTATAATTCAATGTCTAGCTAGGCCAATCTTCTGCATTTTTTAAATGTAAAGGTAATTTTTAAACATCTGCTTAAAAATTAATCAAAAAATCATTATATCGCGATAAATATCGTAATAATAATAAATCATGTTTTTTATTCGTTAATTTTATTGATTTAAAATAATGTTAATGCTACCTAATCAATTATTTAATGATGGTAGGTACTAAATGAAATATGCAAAACACAGTTATTTTTATTTAACAGTCTAAAAACTTCATATTTTTATCTTCTAGCATAAAGATACATGTTATAATAATATGCACCCATAAAATAGATCACCCTAGATTCACATTATATTCCTGATGAATAGCAAATAATTATAATAATAAAATCCAATGTATTCGATGATAAATTAAAAATCACCCTTCAATGTCATCATAGAAGTCCCCTAAATATAATTATTATTAAAATATGCAAAATAAAAAAATATGTATAAGTAAATACTCAGTACATTATTTGCATATAAAAACTAGGCCTATGAATCTTAGACCCTTGTATAAAAATTGTAATCTTATTAGCATAAAGTACAATTGAATTTATTTATAAAAATACCTATGCTTAAGTCGAATAGGAGCTGCTCTTAAGACTAAACTATAATTATGATCCCAGGGGTTCTACTGAATCAATATTTATGACATTTATTCTAAATAATATTAATTTCTAAGCTTCTAACTAAAAAATATGCATTGGGGTATTTACCCCAATGCATACTTATTATATAAGAATTTTCTTATATAATAAGTATAATAATAACTTGAATAATAATTGAAAGACAAAGGAGTAAATGTTTAAACAATAAGAACTTATTAGACAGATTTTTTTTACATTGATTTCTATTTAATACTAAGTCATTAAAAAAAAACTTTAACCACCTTTAAATCAAATGTTAATCTAAATATCGAGATCATAAGTTATTTAGAATAATTATCGTCAAAAAGTATTCAAAGAATAATTGTTAAAAGTCTATAGAGCAGTGGGCCTGTTTAGATTTAGCTTTGTTATAATAATAATTTTGTTTTAATTACCTACTAATAATGTTTTTATTGATTTAGTATCAACTCAAGTCAAAACTCACTTATTCACTAGGACCACTAGAATCACAAGGACTATTTTGGTGACTATACTGGTTCAATAAAATTAAAATAGTCTAAAAAAACTACATTTAAAAACGTTTTTTGAAGTTAATTATAATCAAACTTATTGCACTTTTCAATTCCTTCTTAAAATTAAGTGAAAGTTAAATTTTTTTGACAAAAAAGTATTTTTTTATTTTTAATAGACATTTTGATTAATTTATTAAATTAATTGGTTTACTCGAAGTGTGTTTATATATTTTTTTTTAATTTCAGATCTTTATTCATTTTTGGGAACTAATCTCACATTTAACTAGACTGCAGTACAAAAACATTTTGTACAGAGTGTAATAAAAATACTTCCTAAAACTCAAAGATAAAAAATTAAAAATTGATCATTTCACGAAGACATTTTTTGAAATTATTGTTTCAGAACAAAAGTTTTTGTACCTAGTGATTTTTTTTATAAATTTAAATAGGTTTGCGTTTGATTACACTATGCCTGATTTGATTACAAAGCAACAGTGTGGTCTACTAGGGCACTAGGAAGTATTTCGTATTTGGCCAATGACTTTCTCTGACAACAGTGTTGTCAGATTCTTGAAATGAAAATAAGTTTTTTGTAAAAAAAAATGTTTTTCAAGACAAGTTTTTACTGAGTAAGGGTGAGCTGATTCAAATGAGCCCAAACACGCATGTTCTACTAATATTCATTGAGAAATTTCATTGAACAGGTTCTAACTCCATCATCAGAACAGACCGTTGTCATCATATTATTATTATTGCATTGTAGTCTGAACTTGACAGATATCCGAGTTTCAACTCAATCGGCCTATTTACTAAAGAGTTCCGTTGAACAGCAGCTCCTGACTCCATCATTGGATCAGCTCGCTGTCACCATATTCTTACTTCGTCATCGAGAATCTATAAAAGTGCCAAATTTCAGCTCAATCGGACCCTGGAAAGTGGGTCAAATTTAACTTGCAAGATTTGACCCAAACATACATACATACCTACGTACAAACATAGCAAGTCAAATGAATTCTTGAAAAAAAAAAAAAAAACAGGATTACGACTCCAGCCACAAAGCACGATAGACATTATATCAGAGCTTTGGCATTCGAGTTTCTTTGAAAATATTGAAGGGGATTGCCGATTTAAAGAGGATGATGAGGATGATGACCGATTGATTGAGGCTCGCCCAAATACATATTTGACACATGATTATATTTTACAGAAGTTAGCATTCTAAACATGACAGGCTGAAAGCTCAACGCCTATTAAAATTCAAATTGTTTTCTTTTTAGAGCACGTGTTAATCCTACTAATTTTATAGTCCGTGTGTGTGTGTGTGTGTGTGTGTGTGTGTGTGTGTGTGTGTGTAGATATGTGTGAATGTTTCTTACCACGTATCCTCATAACTACTAAACCGATTCTTATGAAATTTGCTAGAATAACACATAGGCTAACTTTTATCCCGGAAAAATGTATGGTTCCCGTAGGATAAAAATAGTAGTCCACGCGGGCGAAACCAGTGTGAAATGAAAAATCCACTGAGGAATGGTTGGGATTCAAAGCCACGAACTTTTAAGCGAAAGTCAAGGTACTATCGGTTATCTGGTTCCCATAGTACAAGCTTTGCTTAGTTTGGAGCTAGATGGCGCTGTGTGAAAATGTCCACCAATATACTTTTTTTTTATTCCACTCAGACAACACGGCTCTATCTGCATCTCTGTATTTAACCGACTTTCAAAAAAGGGGAGGTTCCATGTTCGGCTGTAGATATGTATGTTTTTTTAATGTTTCACCCAGCACCATTCTCACAATTTAACAGTCATAAACTGGATTTGTTTCGAAATGAAATGATTTTGTCTCAGTTATGTTATTAGAATTTTAATAAAAATGCACTGCGACAGTTTTAGTAAGTAGTCTTATTACACCCTGTAGATGAGTGTCTGTTTGTCAAGTCAAAACATCAGTTTTTCTTAATCCTATTCTATTACACAAGCAATATTTGTTTGTTTGTTTGTACTCACGTTCTCGAAAACGTCTCTAACGATTTCGATGAAATTTGTGGTATGGGTATTTAAGGGGGCGAAAAATCGATCTAGCTAGGTCTCATATCTGGAAAAATTCGTTTTCTCGGCATTTTCACGCAAAAAGATTTACCAGTGCAATGTGGTTCGTAATTTCACGCAACTTGTTGAGACTGAAGTGGCTGAGTGGATAGGGTGTCCGCCTTCCAGCCGAAGGCTGCAAGTTCGAATCTCAGTTACAGAAAGGTTTTTTCTTTTTTTTTCTTTTTTAATTGCACCCGAGCAGAGCTCGGTCGCCCAGATATTGCTTAGGTATACGTATATGATAATAATAAGAAAATAATACAATATTTAAAATGAATGTCATAGAAATCAATACAAAGCAACAAATCCTAACGCTCCATTTCGACGCAGTGCACGCACAGCTTTATGATTCAACTAGCAGCGCCCTCGCTGCGTTGCCCCTGTAGTGATGGGATATGATAATGATGATGATGAAAAGTAGTCTATAACCTTCCTCAAGAGTTTAGCTATCAAATGCAGAAAGATTTTTTCAAATCCGACCGGTAGTTCCTGAGATTAGCGCGTTTAAACAAACTCTTCCACTTTATTACCTATATTAGTATAGGTAGATAGATTAAAAAACCTATTTTCATTATTAAAATCCATAGGTACCCATTTTATATGTGAAAGTGTGTTTGTTTGTTTGTTTGTCCTGCTTTCACATCAAAACAGAGAAACGGAGTGACGTGATTTTTTGTGTGGAGATAGTTGGAGGGCTGGAGAGTGACATAGGCTACTTTTTATCCCGAAAAAAAGCATATTTCCCGTGGGATAAAAAAGTAGTAGTCCACGCGGGCGAAGCCGCGGGCGTATCTAGTAGAAAATAAATAGTTACTCCATAATATTATACACCCTATTATATTCGGTCTCTACGTCTGTCTATTTATTATATGATTTAATTAGATAATAATATGCACCCTATCTAAATCTACGCCTATCAAATCCTAGATAATACCACCCTTATTATATACCATCTCGATATCATAGTTCTGACATAGCAACATAAGAAGCATATTAATATGCACCCTTAAAATTTAACCTGTTCAATCTGGTTCTATGGGAACATCCTTGGAGTATGGTGAGACCTGAGGGTAGATCCAAGGAGAGGAACCTGTCATATGCATAAAATATGCATATTAATTATACCTACTTGTCAACCTTGGGAATGAAGACCTTGATTTGGATTTGGAGTTTTATAAATAGCGGATCCATTTTAAGCGTTGTCCGCACAGATAATCTAGAAATTCAATTGCAGGTTGTAAGTAGGTACCTAATTAAATTTTTTTATTAAAAAAATATAAAAAACGTTTGGCAATTTGTGACAAAGCCGATTTGGATAAAACTTTGCTTGATGCCCTCATGACTATGACTGTATACTATGATTTTAAACTATCACATCAATCAATCAATCATCAATCATCAATCATCAATCAATATTATAAATGCGAAAGTTTGGATGTATGTTTGTTCCTCTATAACTCGACAACCACTAAACTGATTTGCCTGAAATTTAAAACAGACATAGATAATGACCGGGAATAGGACATAGGCTACTTTTTATTCCAGAAAAATGCGCGGTTCCTGTAAGTGATTTATTTAATTACTAGTTGCTGCCCGCGGCTTCGCTCGCGTGGTACCCGCATAAAAAGTAGCCTATGTTAGGCTCCAGCTCTTCAGCTATCTCCACACAAAAAATCGCGTTAATCGGTCGCTCCGTTTTGACGTGATTCCACGACAAATAAACAAACAAATAAACACACTTTCACATTTATAATAGGGGTACGGATTTTATTCAAACTAATTTTTCAAACTTATTATCCAAACTATGTGTGTCCTTTATGTGTACCTATGTTACAATATTTTTATGAAATAAATAATAATAATAATTATTTTTATGTCAAGGTTTAGTATCTCGGGACCATGGAGTCCCGGACCTTTTATAGGCATGCATGGGGCCGAACACACAGAGGCCCTTTTGACAACATTGATCTTTAGTGATGATGATTATTATTATTATTATTTTCCCGGATAAAATATAACCTAAATAATATTCAACGGGATAAAACCTAGCATGTATCTAGGATAAAATAAAGCTTGAAGTTACTTACCTGTTTAATTTTTTTGTAAGTTACAATGACTAAAACATTCTTCATAAGAATGCAAATAAAAACATCACGGATATAGAGTTGTGTGTGACGAAAAAAACGTGACGTCATTTTCAACGTCATGGCGCTAGTTTTTTTTGGCGTGTAACGGAAATTATTTCGGTGTGTAACTAACAGAGACAAGTTTGATTACAGATATTATAGATTTTTCATACGCACGGCGAAAATGTGGAACTCCTTGCCGGGGTCTGTATTTCCAGAAAAGTAATTTGTGTGTCTTCAAATCGAGAGTCAATAGGTTCCTTCTAGGTAAGCGTGCTCCATTAGACCACACTGTTGCTTTACATCAGGCAGGGTGTGGTCAAACGAGAAACTATTTTCGTTAAAGTAAATTACCTAATGTAAGTAGATAAAAATATTAATCTAAAAAACACGTTCCTTTTTAATTTTAACCGACTTCAAAAAAGGGGGAGGTTCGCATAAATTCGTCAGAACCTTTTTTTTCTTGTGCTTTTTTTATGTATTGTCACCGATTACCTACTCGAAGACGCCTGAACCGATTTGGTAAATTATTTTTTTGTTTGAAAGGGTTTACTTTCCGATTAGTGCCACAAAAATTTGGTGAGGATCTGTCGAGGGTCTTCGGAGTTATGAACGGAAATGAGTCGAGCGAGAGTGCAGTAAATTGCTCAGCTTGTATAACATTCAGGACGGTTTTTTTTTAATTTTTAAATTAAACACTTTCTCCCTTACTTATGAAAGATGTTTAAAGTTGAACACTGGTTAAACAACGTCCTGTCTCTATTCGTCCGTCACTATCCACAAATAAAGACAGGATGTTGTTTAACCAGTGTTTAACTTTATACATCTTTCATAAGTAAGACCCTCTGTTTTAGAATACATTGTCATTAAGTTGTGAGCTATCCTGAAAGTTTCAGCCGAATAGCTAATCAGGAAGTGTTTGAAATTTGAGTTGCAAGATTCGGAACGACAGACAGACAGACAAACAAGAAAGTGACCATATAACAAGCAATTTATTCAAAAATAAAAAAACCCGGCTGAACTGAAAAGTTGGAAACAGCATTATCTTATCAATCACAAAACAAAATTAATTACTATTTTATTATTATGTAGGTATCTAGGGTTTGATGCCGTGCGCATTTTCCTAAACGTTGTTGTCACAGTTGACACACAGATGGCTCTGTGAGTACCTAAATTAAATGCGTAAGTTATTTCTTAAATATGACATATCTCCTAAATGGCTGAACCAATTTCGATGCAGTTTGTTCTAAACGTTGCGTGTGACTAAATAGAAAATTTTAGTATGCGTTTTGGTTAGCAATTCTATTCAGGGCGAAAAATAGATTTTCAAAAATTTTGAGACTCGATTTAGTCTTCGAAGATGTCATGTTAGATTTAAAAAAAATATATATTTGATATTAGCAGGGTTCGAAAAAATCCGATTTTTATAATAAATATCAAAAATCCGATTTTTTGATATTTATCCGATATATATCGGATATATATCCAGGCTAAAAAAAGAAGCGAATTTCATTCTGTAAGGGGATTAAACACTTTAAAATGTGTAAGTAATTTGTAAAATAATATAAGTGTCAAATTACCACATTTTTTATTTAAAAAACTTTAAAAAAAGTATTAAAAAAATTGGTGTTTATTTGAGAAACAATTTTTTATAATTTTTTATTTGTTATAGTGTTAAACCACACTAAGGTATTTGCATTTGAAAATGAAAAATCTTATCAAAATTTTCAATTCCGACGGGATTCGAACCCGCAATGATACAAGCGACTAAATTGCCGAATTGGTAAAGGCACTCCGGCTAAATGAGGATCGCTTGTATCATTGCGGGTTCAAATCCCGTCGGAATTGAAAATTTTGATAAGATTTTTCATTTTCAAAGAATTTTTTAATCAACACTTAAAAAAACACTTTAAAACACAATCTAAATCATTCGGAATTGTAGTTTTTCGCTACGTGTTGCCATTAATCTCCAAAATTTTTAGTTCAGAAGACAGGAAAAAATCCATTGATATATATCAAGATAAAAATCAATTGATATATATCGTGATATATATCATGATATATATCCGCTGATATATTTCGGCGAACCCTGGTCCACCAACCTCTTGATTTTGACATGGATTTTGATATAATAGCGTGATTTTCATTTTGAAAATTCACACATTGTTGCATTTTTTAGCCGCACTATTTGATTTATCGAAATAAAAAGTATCCTAGAGCACAATCGAGATGAAGACGATTCTAACGATACCTCATACATCAAAATCCATCCAGCCGTTTAGGAGAAACGTGGTAATAAAGAATAATACGAACGAACCCACATACATAGAAACGCGCGATCTACATAACCCGGGTGACTTGACAGTCAGCCGGGTAAAAACTAACATTAATGGATCATTGCTGGTGATTCTCTTGTACACTGACTAACTTAGGTAATTAAAACTAAAATCGATAATATATCGATATATAAAACTTTCAGGGTAGATCACAACACAACTCGATGACAATGCATTTAAAAAATACCTTAAAAAAAAACTTTTTAGATTAATATTTTTACACCTTTCAATTTTACCGTGCGTCCCCAACTGCGTTCACGTATTTCGCGAGACAAGCCGCGGGCGGGCACTTGTTTTTCTATAATTGCCTTAATTTATTATTTCCTATTTTCATAATTTATTATTACCTATAGGTATTATAAAATTATAATGCATGTGATGCAACCTCGCTTATCATTGCAAAGTGATAAGACCGCTCATTACAGATAAATGTGCAGTGTCCTTTGGCCCTCTGACTCTGGCGTCCTAGAAGGTCATAGGACGCGTAGGCCTCCTATACCTCTTTCCAAATCGTGTTTTAGATAGTTCTTCACGGTGTTGGTCACAAAAGAACAGTAGAATCGCTGTTATATCACTACTGTGTACCATTATTGGACAGTCATGTACCATTAATGGTACTTGAATGAATGAATGAATAAACACTTTATTGTACACAAAGAAAAGTAAAATATAACAACATAATAATAGTCTTAATTAGTACAATGGGCGGCCTTATCGCTGAGAGCGATTTCTTCCAGGCAACCTTTGGATGGAAAAATTAAAAGAAGCTGTTGAAAGCTAAAGAAAGCTAGGCCCCATACCGTGTTTGTTGAGGGCAACACCGTGAAGAATCAGGGGATTCTTCACGGTATTGGTCGCGAAAGAACAAGAGTAGAATCACCTACCTACTTAACTCTTAAGAACTTAAAGTTTCAAAGTGGTCAAGTGGTCATACATAACGGTCCTACTGAATAAATGATATTTGAATCTTTGTGACACTAATTCATATCGACTGTTCGTACTATTCATCATCATCATCATCATTCCCCTGCCCTTATCCCACGCTAAGTGGGGTCGGCACAACATGTCTTCACAACATGTTCGTACTATTATTATTATTATATTTTTTATATTATATACCTACAATTATTATTCGTTTTTCAAGTCACTTATGGCGTCCTAAAAATCACTACATCGCCACTAGCTCACAACACCCAGCTTCGTAGACAAAACGGCGTCATAATGTTTATTATTCTACGCAGGGAACTACAAGTTGAACTAATCGCATATTAATTCAATGTTTTTGGCCACTGAATAACTTAACTTTAGGATACACGGCTGTCCCTGTGGCGCGGTAGACATTCTCTCAGATATTTAAGTTCAATTCAATTCAATTCATTTATTCAATAACAATATTTTACATTGTGTTTGAATGTTATAAGTACTTACACTAAATTATTAACCTACTAGCGGACGCCCGCGGCTTCGCCCGCGTGGACTACTATTTTTTTTATCCCACGGGAACCGTGCAATTTTTCGGGATAAAAAGTAGCCTATGCCCTATTCCCGGTTATTATCTATCTACATTCCAAATTTCATCAAAATCGGTTTAGTAGTTATGGAGATACGTGGCAACAAACATTCACACACACACACACGGACTTTTGCCTTTATAATATTAGTAGGATGATACACACATACTTAATTAAAACTATAGAACAAAATAACACACATAAATTTAAATTAAAAATGTTAAAGTACAAGGAGTGCTATGTCAACCCGTACTTGTACCAAATTCGTCCACGGAGTAAAAGCACCCTTCCAGCAAGAATTCACAGATGATGTGACGTCAGAAGAAGTCAAGAATAAGTTTAAGCTGTACCACAGCCCGGACACACGACGAAATCCAGACATTACTCGAAGACGCCTAAACCGATTTGGAAAATTCTTTTTTGTTTCAAAAGGTATACCTACTTTCCGATTGGTGCCACACAAATTTGGTGAGGATCTGTCGAGGATCTTCGGAGTTATGAACAGAAATGCACCTCGAGAGTGCAGAAAATTGCTCAGCATGCCGGATACAGCTATTGATTGAATAAAATTTCATATCAATCTAATTCAATGTTACAAAGTTAGAATACAATCGTTTTAGACGTTTCGGCGCCATTTTATTATCTACTCTTATCTATCGCTCTGATAGCATGGAATTATAATTTGAAACGACCGTGTGTGTTCGATAACAATGATGTTACATCATCTGTAGATTCATAATCATCGGTGAAGGAAAATTAAAAAAATGGTACCTAGCAAAACATACATACATACAGCCGAACATAGAACCTCCTCCTTTTTGGAAGTCGGTTAAAAATGGAAACCAGTTACTAATAGCGTCGATGGGCTTACAACATGTCATGTATGGAATGCAAACTTCTGCAAAATGTTCGAATGTCCCTACCAATTATGTATTTGGACATACCTCTGACTACCTACCCCCTTAGACAAATTCAAAGTCTTAAAATGCCTAAAAAGATCTGACAGAATGTCTTCGTCATTTATTTTCATTTCATTTTTCATTTTTTAAAAAATTTTAGTTAGTTAGGTAGATAAGATAGGTACCTACCTACTCAGTATGACAACATAATCAGTGCCAACACCTCACTTTCTTTCACATAAAAATTAAAACTGTAAAAAATTAAAAATGTCTGTTAAAATGCTGTGTGAGAGTTCCACTAATATTTATTTATCGAAATAACAAAGTTGTAAGTAAATACTTTCAATTTCTTTTGAAAAGGGCCAATACAAGCAGATTCATCTACATTCAAACAAACTCAACCTTAAAATGAGTAAAAAGCATTTCCCCCCAAAGGAACTGTCAAAAATAAATCAAAAATCATCACGTACCCGGGCGGCGCTTCCTGATTGGTCCGTTGTTTTTTTTTATATTGGGGGCCGGCTAGAGGCATACCATAGATATTTTATTCACGGTTGGGCCAAGGGTTTTCTATTTATAGATAAGGATAGATAATGGATGCAAGTTTTTTGTGGCTGGTTGGTTATCTAGGATCTATGTATTAGTTATGTTAGTTTTGTGGGTTGTTGTTGGCAGAGGGGGAAGTACCACGACTTTCGTGGGTTCGAATCCTTGCCGTGCCTGCAGCATAGAATAGATAATAATAATACGTAGGTACCTACTTAAAATGTTATGGCCGAACCAATTTGGATGAAACTTTAAATAGAAACAGTTCGCGACCTGGAATACCACACAGTCTAACGCACAAGGCCCGTTGCTATAGACATTTACCTTGATCTAATCTGAATGACCCCGTAACGAAGGTCTACAGATAGACTATCTGACTGATAGATACTATCTACAGATTGGAGTTATCAGGGGCCAGTGAAAGGTATAACTTTCATAACTTACCCTACAAGGAAAATTTAAAAACGATACCTACATAGAGGAAAGGAAGGTAATTTGGAATAGGTACTCTTTTGTTTTAGGCCTGTCTTTTTTTCAGTAGGGTTTAAAGAAATAGGTAAGCTAATAATAATAGGTTTAATTTAATTAATATTAATACCTTCATTAATTTGAAGCAAAATTCATAAACTGTCAATCTGCAAGTTATCAAAAACATCTAACATCACAACCTACTAGGTAAAATTTTAGGTTGAATGCAAAATGGCAAAATTCAGTATTCGACATGTGGTGCAGGTATTTTGGAATAGGGGTAGGTATTACAAATTATAATCACTATGCTTAACTTAGTTATAATTTCATTACGTGAGTAAGTTCCGTTAATAATAATTTTAAAATGTGTTCAAGTCGCGAAAGTTTAAAATATGTATCGGTCCTTATCTTTGGAATACTTTGGATTAATAATTTTGGTACTTATTCCAAATTTAAACCTTCAGTCTAGCTAGTCGAAAGTAAAAAAAGGATACTGAAATTCCAAATTACCTGCAGTATTCCAAATTACCCTCCTTTCCTCTACGACCTCTGTGGCGCAGTGAGTGAAGGCCCGCCTGTGACGCAGGAGGTTGCGGGTTCGATCCCCGCCGTGGGACAAATGTTTGTATGATCTGCAAATATTTGTCTCGGGTCTGGGTGTTTTCTATCACACTAATAGTAATAAAATGCGAAAGTTCGGATGTTTGGTTGGATGTATGTTTGTTCCTCTATAACTCGAAAACCACTGAACCGATTTGCCTGAAATTTAAAACATAGATAGATAATGACCGGGATTAGGACATAGGTTACTTTTTATCCGGGTACCACGCGAGCGAAGCCGCGGGCGGAAGCTTGTAAAAAATTTTGCAGTATGCGACGGTTGGCAAGCCCTCTGCCGCTAAATTCATGAGAAATTAGGACACAACACTCGTTGGTACAGATCCAACTTTACTCCCAAAATCCATATTAGGAGGTTGTAAGGTGGGTGCGAGGGAGACGGCGATAGGTATCTCTTCGAGAGAGAAGGAGAGGGGTGATGCCGTCTGGGACTGCAAGCGGTGTGTCGGGAGTCGGGCGGGGTGAGAGCGGTAGCGGAGAATAAAAATACGTGAGCATTTCTTTATACATAGACATAGACATACATAGACATAGACATACTTAGAAACATTTATTTATCACACACACAAATGATAGGTATAAGAAAAAAAATACAATGCGAGAAAGGACTTTTTTTTTTTTTTTTTTTTTTTTCTTTATTTTGGCTTCGCACGACTTGTGCATTCAGCCAGTGTCAAGTAATTATTATGCTTCAAGTTTATAGATAAATAAGTTATATAAATACATATTACAATACATAAATATAATATCCCACCCCTCCCCTTGTGCCTCAGTAAAGATGTGGGGCTTTACTGAAACATCGAGAAAGGACTTAAACTAAGGTCACATTCTGTGACATAAAGTAGGTAGGTACCTATTAGAAAATTCAAAATTACACACAAAATATTTATGCGGCACCTACCTTTATACGACCTGAAACAAAATTATACCTAGGTACTTAGATATTTTGTTTTGGTGGAAAATTGCGTTTTTTTTCGGGGATAAACACTCTCTTTCACACACCGACCAGTTAATGAACTACGAAGGCGTGGAAACTCTATCAAACGAGAGCTCTGGCAGCTCTGATTACTTAATTTTTTTCTTTCGTCGTATTTCAAAAACTATACATCCTAGAGTAAAATTTAAAAACATTTTGGAATGTACAAATTAAGTCCTTTCATATGACACCCCACTCAATATATTTGGGTAACTTTAATTTTTTTTTACGCCCTTGGGAACCCAATATCTTTGCAACCCCTTCATAGATTACGCTAGTATGCTCCAAAGCAAATTTTCATAGCACAACCTATTAACCGATTGCGTCTCACGTCGCAGAAAAAACGTGTTCTTAGTATTTTAAGATATAATTGTATATAATATATACAATATTATGTTAGTCTGTAAGGTATATATTCTATGGGCCTTATATTAAGTATTTTAACATCTTGTTACTTAGATAAGTTGCCTGAAATAAAGATATTATTATTATTATTATTAACCTACCAAGTTTCAGGCAGATTGAATAAGCGGTTCGATAGTTATGCGAGAAGATAAAAGTGAAACATATAAATATACAAACATAATTTAGATAGGAGAGGTGTAAGTTCTTTGTGCACCACACTTCACGCAAATAAATCATTTCATTTCATTTCATACAAACATACAAAGCAAAATCGCCTAACTTGCCACTAAGCTATTCGCTCGCTTCGCTCGCTCGATCGATTCGTACTATGGATAGTTTAGTTAAACAGTCAAAAATGATATGCTTGGAATATGAAATGGATAAAAACCCACCACATTTATCTGCTTAACAGTACGTTACTTATCTATAAACCTTTTAATTTAATCGCTTCTGCGTAAGCGTCCGCCCGCACTCCCGCCACACCCACCAAGGCCCGCTCTCCACAGTTCAACGACCCCAGGTACTTCCGTATACCTTGTACTTGGCTTTTGGACTGTCTGGTCTCTCACCACACTAGTCCTTTCGTCAACTAGGAATTATTTACACGCGAACTGCAAAATGGTAACCAAATATTTGGACATACCTCTGACTACCCCCTTAGACATCTTCAAAGGATCTTATATGTCTAAAGATCTGAGATAACTTGAGAGTACAGTCAGATCATAGTTATTTTTTAATCCCCGACGAAATAGAAGGGTGTTAAAGTTTGTAATGTGAATCTGTGTATCTGTGTGTCTGTCTGTGGCACAAACTCCAAGGGTTGAACCTATTTTAATTATTATTTTTTGTTTGAGAGGCGTCTTTGTCAAGAGTGTTCATGTTCATAGCTGTTTCATGAAAATCTGTTCAGCCGCTTGGAGTTTAGATTGTGTCGGGGGATTTTCATAAAAAAGTTTATTTACTTAATTGTTATTTTCATTTTTATTTCTGTTTCTCTAACATTTTGTAAAATAATAGCGAATTCCCATTTTACTTTCAACCAATTGATTTTGAATCCACTACAATCCAGTAAGCCACTGAGCCAACACAGCGAAATGGTGCCAAAGAATAAACCAGTATTTGAAAAAATACTTTTTGTACGATTAAAGCAAGGTCATAATGAAATCGGTACGAAGCAACCTGGTTCCGACAAGTGCGAGTAGGACACGCGCAATCAGGGTTCTGTACCTTACCTTTGTAGGCATACGAGTAGACTGGCCTCTCAGCTCAGTTGGTAGTAGCTCTGCTTTCTACGCCGTAGATCGTGGGTTCGGATCCCAAATGTATCCGGATAAAAAGTACCTTAAGTTCTATTCCCGGTCATTATCTATCTATATTTTCAAGCAAATCGGTTCAGTGGTTGTCTAGTTATAAAGGAACAAACATACATTCATCCATCCATTAAAACTTTCACATTTATAACAATTAGTGTGATTTTATAAACCCCCGACGAAAAAGAGGGTTGATATAAGTTTGTAGTGTGTGTGTGTATCTGTGTCTGTCTGTGGCATCGTAGCTCCTGAACGGATGTACCGATTTTGATGCGGTTTTTTTGTTTGAAAACTGACGTGATCGAGATGGTTCTCTATAATTCATGAAATGATCTGTTCAGCAGTTTGAAGATCATCAGCTATTTTCTAGTTGATGAAGGGATAATGTCAGGGTTTTTTTTAAATTTTAATTTAATTGTTAACGTAGTCATCACTTTTTCAATTTGCGTGTTTAGTTTATTTAGCTGCTAGCGGATGCCCGCGGCTTCGCCCGCGTGGACTAGGTACTACTTTTTTATCCCACGGGAAACATGCATTTTTTCGGGATAAAAAGTAGCCTATGTCACTCTCCCTCCAGCCCTCCAACTATCTCCACACAAAAAATCACGTCAATCCGTCGCTCTGTTTTGACCTGAAAGCAGGACAAACAAACACATTTTCACATGGATATTGCATGTTTCAGTAAAGTTCAACAACGATTTTTAAATTAATTTATATTTTTAAGTTTTAAACATTTTTATAATGTGCCAGAGGTGATATTTAAAAATATTTACTTTTGAAGCATTATTTGCAAAATTTCATTCTTACAAATTTTCGTAGGGAACCCTAAAAAACCAACAAAACGTGACCGGGTCTTATCAATGCTTACAACTTGGCTTATCCGCTAAAATACTCTATCTCTTATGAAATAAGACTCAAAATAACTTGACAAACTTTATGAGTCATACACAAATTAAATTGTACTTTAATGAACTTGAAATAAGGATTAAACTCGTTTGGGAATTAAATGTCTATAAGACAAAAAGATGTATGTATGTATGTATAAGTAAGTCTGTTGCTAAGTGCAAGTTGGGTATTTATAGAATGGATTGTAAATGATAATATAGGTTGATAAATATAATTTTGATGATTACGAATAATAGACAAGGCTAGCATGGTAGACATTTTCATAGACAAAGTGCTATCAAATTATTTTGAATAAACTATTTTTAAAAATGAAAACGTAATCAGGATCTTTAGGCAGTTTTAGATCCTTTGAAGATGTCTAAGGGGGTAGTCAGAGGTAGGTCCAAATACTATTTATATTTCTATAAACATTTTGTAGAAGTTATCATTCCATACGTGACGTGAATGTATGCTAAAATCGTCGCAATTCCTTTTATGAATCATACTGAATCATAATTATGATTGGTATTATGTACTAGCTTCCGCCCGTGGCTTCGCTCGCGGGGTACCCGGATAATAAGTAGCCTATGTCCTATTCCCGTTCATTATCTATCTACATTTCAAATTTCAGCCAAATCGGTTCAGTGGTTGTCGAGTTATAGAGGAACAAACATACATCCAAACTTTCGCATCCGAACCCATAATTATAAATGTGAAAGTGTGTTTATTTGTTTGTTTATTTGTCCTGCTTTCACGTCAAAACAGAGCGACGGATTGACGTGATTTTTTTGTATGGAGATAGTTGGAGGGCTGGAGAGTAACATAGGCTACTTTTTATCCGGGTACCACGCGAGCGAAGCCGCGGGCAGCAACTAGTTTAAAATATTGATGTGATAGTGAGATTTTTCTTGTCACTCTCATATCTATGAAAAGAGACGGCAATAATACAATTTCATTTATGTATTACCTAATTTATTTTATAATTTGTCCTATGTAATATTAACAGTGTTTTTATGAAATAAACTAAACTAAACTAAACTAAAATTTATGATTCACCTAGAGCGGCCTTTTTGGCCATAGACTAAAATACAGTTGAAACCCGTCGCCAAGGAATTTCTATACTACGTACCTGGAACGCTGACTGAGACAGAAAACAAGGTCCGCTTGAGAAATAAAACTTGGGCGGTGTGTCTCTTTCTAAAGGGCGACCATAATTGAACTGTGTGAAAGAGATAAAGCACCCAAGAAAGCCTCTCAACAAGACCAACAATCCTTATAACCAAGATTAAATGATAATAGATCGTTGTTAAGTCGTGATAAGGTTCAAAATTCTTTGTACATTAAATGTCAGTTAGCACTCCAGTTACGTAGTTTAGAATCTTCTTGCCCGTCGCCCTAACACAGACTATGTTGGGTTAGGTCATGTCATTGCTTATAACACCTTCTACACTACACAATAAGACACAATATTGTGCACTTCGGCAATAGCTTATAGCAATAGCTTCTGAAATACGAACTTACGCGATGATGCTATAATAATAATAATAATATCTTTATTTCAGGCAACTTATCTACAAGATGTAAAATACCTACTTAATATAAGACCCATAGAATACCTTACAGACTTACATACATAAAACGATGATGCTATAATAATAATAATATCTTTATTTCAGGCAAAATAACTAAGTAACAATATGTAAAATACTTAATATAAGGCCCATAGAATAACCTTACAGACTAACATACATACAATTCTTAACTACTTACTAAGAACACGTTTTTCCTTAATTAAAAATTTAATTTATTTTTTTTAATAATAGAGATGGTTACAATCTAACCTAATTCCACAGAATTGAGGTTCAAACAAACAAACTCTTCCGCTTTATTAGAATTTAGGCACAGAATTGCACTAATCTCAGGAACTACCAGTCGGATTTAAAAAAATCTTTCTGCATTTGATAGCTAAACTCTTGAGGAAGGTTAAGTATAGGTTTTCATCATCATCATCATAAACCATCACTACGGGGGCAACGTCGCGAGGGTGCTGCTAGTTATTTTATACTAGTGAACGCCCGCGGCTTCGCCCGCGTGGGCTACTTTTTATCCAACGGGAACCATACATTTTTCCGGGATAAAAGTAGCCTACTTGTTATTCCATAACCTGAACTATCTACATTCCAAATTTCATCAAAATCGGTTTAGTAATTGAAGGGCCAAACGTGGTAACAAACATTCACACACACACGCGGACTTTCGCCAGAGGCGTATTTAAAAATTCGGCGCCCTGGGCCTATAAGGTTTGCCGCCCCATAAATTAGCGGAAAATGCAAAATCAGATACCTACCTAGTGAATGAAAAAACAAAAAAGGCAATAGTTAGGTTCAATACCTACTAGCTGTGACCGCGACTTCGTAAGCGTTATGATTACCGTACGCGCAACGCATTTAACGATTTCGATTCCCGTCGCGGGACAAATGTTTGTATGATTTGCAAATATTTGTCTCAGGCTTGAAACTTGGTTTGCATTCTGCTCGCAAAATACTCATGAAGCCTATAAGCGAGCGAAGCGAGCCGATTTTTTTTTAAGACAAATGCAACAACTGACCCTTTATTTTTCTTATGGTACTTAATCAAAGAAAAGGCTGGCTACATGTCGGTTCCTATTCTATATACGAGCGATGCGAGCCTAATTTTTTTATAACAAAACAAATGCAACACTTGTTTTTACTAACGCGCTCAAAGAAAAGGATGGCTTTTTGTCGGTTCCTATTCTGCGGTCAGACACAACTCACTTTGCTTGCAAAACACTTATGACATGAAGCTTATAGGCGAGCGAAGCGAGCCGAATTTTTTTAAGACAATTGCAACAACTGACACTTTTTTTTCTTATGGTAATCAAAGAAAAGGCTGGCTGCATGTCGGTTTGAATTCTATATGCGAGCGAAGCGAGCCTAAGTTTTTTATAACAAAACAAATGCAACACTTGATTTTACTAACGCGCTCAAAGAAAAGGATGGCTTTTTGTCGGTTCCTATTCTGCGGTCAGACACAACTCACTTTGCTTGCAAAACACTTATGACATGAAGCTTATATGCGAGCGAAGCGAGCCGAATTTTTTTAAGACAATTGCAACAACTGACACTTTTTTTTCTTATGGTAATCAAAGAAAAGGCTGGCTGCATGTCGGTTCATATTCTATATGCGAGCGAAGCGAGCCTAAGTTTTTTATAACAAAACAAATGCAACACTTGATTTTACTAACGCGCTCAAAGAAAAGGATGGCTTTTTGTCGGTTCCTATTCTGCGTGTTTTGAGAGTTTTGCAAGCAAAGAGAGTTGTGTCTGACCACAACTCTCCTTGTTTGCAAAACATTTATGACATGAAGCTTATAAAATGCGAGCGAAGCGAGCCGATTTTTTTTTAAAACAAATGCAACTTGTGATACTCAAGAATTTTTTTGCCTAAAATGGCCTCGAAGATTTATACTGTAACGGATTTATCCCTTCGAGTTTAAAATAATACCTACCTACAGTTTCCTGTCAAGTTAAAAATCGCAAGGTCAGTCTCTGAAAATGACCGGTCAGCAGTGAACGCACCGGTCAGTAATACGATAGTGATTTTAGTTGTTGTTAATTAGGTAAGCTTTTTTTAAATTTCTTCAGGCATTCAAGGACAAAAAGAAAGGCGCATGAAGCTAGCCGCCCCTCGCTCTCACCTAAAAGTGTTTTAGTTAATTGTTAATTAGGTAAACTTTTCTTAAATTTCTTCAGGCATTTAAGGACAAAAAGAGAAGCGCATGAAGCTGAGAGCGAGGGGGCGGCGCGAGCCGCCGCGCCCCTCGTTTTAGTTGTTGTTAATTAGGTAGGCTTTTCTTAATTTTTTTCAGGCATACAAGGACAAAAAGAAAGGCGCATGAAGCTAGCCGCCCCTCGCTCTCACCCAAATGTGTTTTAGTTGTTGTTAATTAGGTAGACTTTTCTTAAATTTCTTCAGGTATTTAAGGACAAAAAGAGAAGCGCATGAAGCTGAGATCGAGGGGCGGCGCGAGCCGCCCCTCACTCATTTTAGTTGTTGTTAAAGGTACCTAGGCTTGTCTTAAATTTCTTCAGGCATATAAGGACAAAAAGATAGGCCCATGATATGAAGCGAGGGGCGGCTTGCGCCGCCTTTCGCTCTCAGCCAAATGAGTTTTAGTTGTTGTTAATTAGATATGCTTTTTAATTTCTTCAGGCACAGGACCAAAAGAAAAGCGTACGAAGCTGAGAGCTAGGGGCGGCTTGCCCACTAAATGAGTTTGAGTTGTTAATTAGGTTGGCTTTTTTTTATTTATTTAGGCATTTAAAGAAAAAAAAGCGCAAGAAGCTGAGAACGAGGGGCGGCTTGCGCCACCTCTCGCTCTCACCTTCATATCCTGGGCCTTTCTTTTTGTCCGTATATGCCTGAAGAAATTGTGGCAGGCTGAGAGGGGCGGCTTGCGCCGCCCCTCTCAGCCTGCCGCCCCGGGCCATGGCCCTCTTGGCCTAAGGGTAAATACGCCCCTGACTTTCGCGTTTAAAATATTTACTGATTTTTATAATTGTAGCTGGGCCTTGGTGGAGGCCTTAAGGCGGCCTGAAACCTCAGTAAACAAATTTCAGGATACCTACCATTTCATAGTATTCATCGTAAAAAACAATTTTTGTAGGAAGATTCCTGCTGGGATATTTTGTTTCACGCGTAAAGTCGCCAACTCGGATTCGTTACAACAAAAATAGTTTTTTACGATGAATACTTTGAAATGGTAGAAGATGGTTGAAAAAAGTGATAGACATGTTTGTTGTGTCAATTATGTAAAGTAATTTTGCACTAAATAACTTTAATGTTGTTCGTAAAAAAATCAATTTGTTAGAACGAATCCGAGTTAGAAACTTTACGCGTGAAACATAAAAAAAACTTAGGCCTTTACATCTTTACTAGATGATTTATACACTGTCAGGAGGCAATCTCTGCCTACACTTATCGGGACACTGTAGTGCCTGGGACATTGTTGAGATGTAGGCTTGTAGCACCTACACCATCCTCTCAGCTTAACCGGACATATCCACAGGAAAGACATAACACAGTGAAACATAACACAGACCAAAAAACAAACAGAGATAAAGACAACAGACTCTGTGTTAGACAAGGTTGAGACTAGGAACAAAGGAAAGGGACGGAAGATGCCCTAACTATTGATCCTAGGTCTCCTAGTTCCTGCGAAAACCTAGCCTAGGTCACTTGCACTAGCCCATTCATAATTTATTTCATTTTAGAGTTGAGGTGAGCTTAAAAAGTTCGCTATACCTACCTAGCGGAATCACAATAGCAATTGAACTAGATGCCGTCTCTTTTAATTGACTGAGGCTGGATTCGACCAAACTGTCATCTTACTCCCAGAGTAGTTATTCCGTTAGCCGACAGAATTCGAAATACAATTGTTTAGAAAGCGCAACCGAACATTATTATGTGCATTCAAATTATCCTGGTTATAAGGTGTCAACTTTACAATGTCAAAATATTCAAACAAACAGCAGTTTAATGTGGTTTAATCTCCAGATAAAACTTAATCCAGTTTGGTAGAATCCAGCCTGAGAGTGAAAAGAGACGGCATATTATCTAGGTACTTATATTATATTGGCGGTTAATAACAGCGGGCTGACTGTGTAACTTGTCTCAAACTGTCAAAACGATCGCGTTGGTATTTTGTCACGGACTCGTTGAGAGTGACAGAGCTACTTGCGTGGTCACTGAACTGTCATATTTGACAGTTTGATACCGATTTTGGTCGCTATCAAAGATAGACAATCAGCCCCCCAATTCTTCTAGATGACAACGTCAATCATTCCGCTGCGTTTTGGTTCGATCTCATAAATGTCAGCTTTTTTGGTGAATAGTAGAATAGCTTTTCAAAAATTTGTTCTGCCAAAGTCCAAACCTTAGCTAAAACGTCACCACAACTGAGTCGTTTGTCATTAGTAGAATAGGAAACAGTCGAAAATCTAAGGTTTAGTTGAGGTTTTGCTTGAGGTTGATAAAAAGTTCGGTACTAAAATTGACACCCAGGGCTGGGAGGAACGCGCGAGTGATACATTATCCTTGATAAACAATAGTGAAAAGACTTTCTTTCAAAACTGACGTCTAATCTAGGTGCAACTCTACTCTCTATGGACACCCACACATGCTAGACTACGATAGTGTAGACACAGCACACATAGATCACTGTGATCGTTAGGAAATCGGTTGGTGGCATTTTGTTCGACTACCGTAAAATACGCCAACATTGCCACCAAGGGTAATTTTGCCCGAAGATCAATTTATAAGCAAATCTTTAGATTGCAAAAATATTTTAATAATATTGTAACATTTTTTGACTTTGGTAGAAAATAGGTTATGTGTCTACCATCACTGTCTATCGGGTGTGTCGCTAGCTTCACTCAGTAACTTTTTGGAACTCGTCGAGTACGGTGCGTATTTTCGCGGGCAAATTTTGGTGCAAATTCATAAGTGAATTGTGAGTGATGGCGAAAACACATGTTAGTTTTATTAATATTATGATATGTAAGAACACTTTAGGAGTATTAATATGTTATTATCGTTGCTGAATGTCTTTTCAAACAAGAGTTATAACGGTGGGCAAAGTTATCCAGCAATGTAGCGATCTACTATTGACAACATTGCCCGCCATCAAAATAAGCTTAGGGTTGGCACTTCAGAAACTTGTTTTTTTTTACCCGACTACGGCGAAGCAAAAAGGAGGGTTATGATTTTGACCGGTATGTATGTATGTATGAATGTTCATCTGTTCCCTCGTAATTTAAGCTTTTAATTAACTTGCAATGTTTGTATTGCAATGTTTTTCTTTGCTTTAACTCTCCAGAGAAATGTGATTATCTTTAATGATAAACGTAAAATGTCTGATAGATAAGTAAGTAATTATTTTAATTTAGCTCCTAACATCATTTAATTTTGATCTCAATTAGCATTTCATTTTCATTTGGATACCTACATAAATATGTTGATTAAAGTTTATTAAATAAATACTTACCTGAATGAAAAATAACCAGTTTTTTTTATAACTACAACAACTACGATCACAAGATCAGTTAACTAAGAAGTGCCAACCCTAGCACTTTTAATTGGTGAAATGCGGTTTGTATGAAAAAGACAAAAAATGTCAGGGTAACTTTGCCCAGCCACTTTGCTAGGAAACCTTCTATGGTATCGTTTTAATTCCTAAAGTAAACGCCATTATTGCTTAAATTCTTGTATTGGCTTTTTATTTCATCTCTCTAGAGGCTATATTTGCGTCAAAAATCAACGTGGGCAATGTTGGCTAAAAGTCCAGATAACTTTGCCCGCCATCAAAATGTATAAAATACTTAATTAAATATTGACGCATCATAAAATCTGATAAAGTAATACATGCACATAATCTTATAATAGCAGATGATAAAAGAAAATACTTATGTTCCCATAGAAAATTTTTACAAAAATTGAAATTATTCGAAAAAAGTGGGCAATGTTGGCGTATTTTACGGTACTTAGTTTCCGTTTGCAATTTTGTCTATTATTTGTGTAAAATGAATATGTCTTTCCTGTGGATATGGCTGGTTAAGCTGAGAGGATGGTGTAGGTGCTACAAGCCTACATCTCAACAATGTCCCAGGCACTACAGTGTCCCGTTAAGTGTAGGCGAAGATTGCCTCCTGACACTGTTCTGACTTAGTAAAGTTGTAGGTAAAGGCTTAGTTTTTTAATGAATAACTACTGTTAAATGATAAATCATCAACGAGCGGTATTGAAAGTACCTAATCGAAGTGGTAATTCCCTTACAAAATTATCAATTTTTATTTTTTCGACTTTTCTGCCGTTTCTTTAGGATTTTAATAATTTCCTTTTCTATAAGTATCTTCCTTTTCCCTTTTGAAAAATAAAACTAAAAAAATCATTCAAATCAGTCCAGCCCTAAAACTTAGATAGAAAACAGAGTTCCATAAAATTTAGTTGTTAAGAAGTGTTAATATTTACTAAAGATTTTTTCTTTGTTTCGTTAAATAAAATAAATTTTGCTTAACCATAAATATAAGTTATAAATAATAATAGGTAACGCTAGTCATTGTGCCCATACTTCTTAACTAAAACTTGACGATACATTAGCCTAGGTCATGGTTGAAGTGACCTAGGTCATGGTTGTAGGTCCAAACAGACTGAAGCAGTATAGTATGAGCAAGTGGCCAACTCTGGTGACGGAGTTTTTAGGCCGCTTAAAGGCCTCCGTCATGGCTTAACGACTTAAAAGCCGGGACCGACAATTTAACGTGCCCTCCGAAGCACGGAAGCGCTCAGCTCGTAATGCCACAACGCTGCTTAACTTCAACGATCAATGAAGAACGTCTAAGCAAGCTACGCCACAAGCGCTTTAAAAATGAAAAAACTGAAGCTCATATTGATGTATGAAGATGGATCCTTAAGTGTTTTATGCCCTGGTTCTTCATGGTAATGGTCACAAAAGAACAAGAGTAGAATCACCTAACTTGTAGAATGATTCAATGTGATTCTAAAGGCTGAAGAGCCGTGTTGGCCGAGGGGTGTAGTACCTCGACTTTCGATACGAAGGTCGTGGGTTCGAAGCCTGGCCGTGCATCAATGTATTTTATATGTGCCTTAACACGAGCTCTAAACGGTGAAGGAAAACATCGTGAGGAAACCAGTTAGCTTTCTAATAGCGTCGATGGGCTTGCAACCTGTCGCGTTCGGAATGTTAACTTCTGCAAAATGTGGGCATGTACCAAATGTGTTTGGACATTCCTCTGACTACTCTATTACCTACACATCTTCAAAGGATCTAAATGCCTTAAAAGTTCTGAAATAATATGGCTACCGCACCTTGGGAATACAGTGGTGATCAGTTGATCATATTTCATTTCATTTGAATTTAGAATTATTTTTTTTGACGACGGTCGTCTTGGTCTCTGCTGGGATATTTTGTTTCACACGTAAAGTCGCTAACTCGGATTTCTTCCTACAAATTGTTTTTTTACGAACTATGTTAAAGTTATAGAATGCAGGATTACTTTGAATATTTTACACAATATAAATGTCTATCACTTTTTCAACCATCTTCTACAATTTCAAAGTATTCATCGTAAAAAAACAATTTTTGTAGAAAGTAATCCGAGTTGGCGACTTACCGTGTGTTACAAAATAGGGGTGCTGATCTCGGTCCCTATTAGACTAACATTCACAAGTAGCTAGCCTTATGGTAAGTGATGATGACTGCCACACAGACAACTGCAACATCAGAAGAGCTGCAGGTACGTTGCCGGCCTTTGATCCTCTTTTTCTTCTCTTGACGACTTTGACGAGACTCACATTGTTCGACTGGCTCCACACTGGAGCTTGACTATTTAGATTCGGATGGATCACCGAAAAGAAAGCTAGGCCCCATACCGTGTTTGTTGCCCTGATTCTTCACGGTGTTGGTCGATAGAACAGGAGTAGAATCACCTAGCTCTTAAGACGTTTCAAAGTGGTCATAAGGTCCTACTGAATAAATGATATTTGATTTTGAGGTAGGAGTAGGCTCTTTTCCTGAAGGAATATTTCAGTTTCTGTAAAAGTTATTGCCTTTATTTGTAAAATAAAACTTTGAACTTTTATTTTGATTTATTTGTTAGCTGCAATGGTAGGTACTTACTTATTTAATTATGACTCTACATTTTAAAAATTTTTAAACATAGGTTTTTGATTTGTTTTTCGTATGCGGCATCAATTTTACACATATTCAGAAATAAATAGAGGCCTTTAGGCGGCCTAAAAATTGCTTCAACAAAGCTAGACACTATCAAAGTCAAAGAATAATTTATTCAGTAGGATCATAATTGAACGTAGAGCTAGGTGATTCTACTCCTGTTCTTTCGCGACCATCATGAAGAATCAGGGCAACAAACACAGTTTGGGCCTAGCTTTCTTTTCAGTGATCCATCATCTTAAATCTAAATAGTCAAGCTCCAGTGGGGATCCAGTCAAAGTGATGATAGGTACTTAAATTCCCTATAATGTTACTTAAATTTAAAGTTACTTAAAATCTATGATGTTACTTAAATTCGATTCTACCATGAGGGAATTTACTTATTCGACTTACAAATTCCTTCACCAATTTTGGCATGCTGGATATCCTAGCGAAGTGTGTTGTGGATCTAATATAATAGGAGAGCTCTTTGTGCACCACACTTCACGCAAATAAATGATTTCATTTCATCAATGCTCCATAGAAATTACATTTTTCGAAAAAGGGCTAAACAAGACAACTTTTAAAAACTCAAAAACGGTTTTTCGGTCAAAACCATTACTTTAAATCGACCGTTGTTGCTAAGCTCATACCGCATGTCTGCTTTCGCCAGCCGCTGCACTTGTGTGCGTGTGCCTGTGTGCGCCGAGCCCTACCCAGTCTGCAGCGATGCACCAAGAAAGGTGCATGTCCCGCGAAAAGTGAATCACATTTTTAAACACGGGATTACAGTTTTTATCATGTTGGTAAGTGACACACTGCTCCTCTCTCTTTGATTACAACCTTTTTTTGGTAGAGTTTATTGTCTTTGTTTGATTGTGTGTTCAAAAGAGGTTCGATTCCAATAAGGTTAGTTTCATTCCAAATTTTAGTTCGAAAGTTATCTGTGAAAATGTAAACTGAAATTACAAGTGTATCGTGTTAATCGACAGTTTATTTTCAAGTGGTTTTTGTGTAATCGTTGTAAAATCAATTGTTACGTCATGGGTCGCCATTTTGAAAATGGGCGTCCCCCCTTCCCTCGCGGCAACTCTACGTCATTCTAGCAACGTTTATCCTGTCTGAATGTACATAAATTTAATTAAAAACCACTAAATAATCCTAACAATGCTGTAAAAATTGCACTCGTTGATAAATAGGGTGTTAAACGTTAAAAAAAAAATCACACCATCCTTTGTTTAACAAACCGTGAAACAAAGGAAATTTGAAATTGGAACGCACGCTTTCTAAATTCAAAAGATTTTAACCAAATATGGGTATGTTTTGTGTAATAAGATTGGCCTCTTATAACAGATTTTTAGGAGTCCTAAGGCCAAGAAAACCAGACATGCGCAGTGGTGGTCTGATTCCTCCAAACTCAAAAGCAAGGTAGAGTCACCTTAGATTTTTCCTTGTGCGTTGTAAAATAAACAATTTTTTCTCATATTTCATATTCATCTGTCAATGTAAGTATAATAATTTTCACGCCAGTAAAAGAGATAGCAAAAGATTTTACCAACTCGGCCACGGAATACATTTGTCAGGTTGAAAATCTTGTTAATTTTCATTTTCATACCGAAGTAGAATATCAGTCATTGGTTACCATAACACAAGCTCTGCTTATTTTGGGGCTAGCTAGATGATTCTGTGTGAAATCTACAGCATTATTTATTTGTTCTGGTTAGGGCAGTCTTACCCCGGCTCCACACGTTGGGGCCAACGTTGGCCCCAATGTCACTCGCCAAAGTGTGGATCTAGCAAAATCAGCCCCAACGTTGGGGCCAATGCAATTTTGCTAGATCCACACGTTGGCGAGTGACATTGGGACCAACGTTGGCCCCAACGTGTGGAGCCGGGGTAACACATTTCTCAAGATCTATGTTTGGCAATAAATATCAAGGATGTTGAATTAAGACGTGTTAGGGGCTCATATTTGTTACTTATAATACTTAGGGCTCTCAGATATGCTACTTTGCAACGGTGACCGGCGCTTTTGAGAAGCAAAATGCAGCGACTTATAAACGCCAAACGATGGTGATCGCAGCAGGCGCTAAAACGCACGATTCCGATACCGCATGCGCACGCAGGAAGATGCAGTCTCGAAAACGCGCGATTTTTATACTGCTATCGAACGTAGACCCCCTTACTTATAAAAGATGTTTAAAGTTGAACACTGGTTGAACAACGTCCTGTCTCTGTTTGTTACTATCCACAAATAAAGACAGGACGTTGTTTAACCAGTGTTTCACTTTAAACATCTTTCATAAGTAAGGCCCAGGAAGTCGACGCAGTCTCGAAAACGCACGATTTTGAGACTGCAATCGAACGTAGAGTCGCCAAAAAGCGGTGCAGCGTCGATGCAGTCGCAAAATCGCCGATCGCCGATGAAGCAGCATGTCTGCTATAGCCCTACGAGTATTCCCACAAAAACCTGCGTCATCAATAGTAGACTCATTTCAGGAAAAATGTTTTAAATTATTAGGAAACGATGAGAATACAACATGTCCCGTATAAATGCTAACTTGTGCAAAATGTGGGCTTGTCACACTAATATTATAAGTGCGAAAGTTTGGATGTTTGGATTGATGGATGGATTAGAATCTGTCTTCTTGAGAATCTGTCTTTCTGAGAATCTGTCTTTTTGAGAACAAAGGGATGTTTGTTCTTCTATAACTCGACAACCACTGAACCGATTTGGCTGAAATTTTAAATTAAGATAGATAATGACCGGGAACAGGACATAGCCTATTTGGTTTGTGTTTCAGTTGTGCTTCTGTGGACTGTAAAATTGTCTGAATTAAACGATTTTTATTTTATTTTATTACTAGCTGACGCCAGCGGCTTCGTCCGCGTGGACTACTATTTTGTTTATCCCACGGGAATCGTGCATTTTTGCTCGCTCTTTGTACAAAATCCTTGCCCCCTCGAAACTCCAAAAAGCTCAACACGTGAAGCTCAAACTTCCCTATTCGGGCTGCTTGAATATAGACCCCCTTACTTATGAAAGATGTTTAAAGTTGAACACTAGTTAAACAACGCCCTGTCTCTATTCATCACTATCCACAAATAAAGACAGGACGTTGTTTAACCAGTGTTCAACACATCCTTAGGTACCCATATTATAAATGTGAAAGTGTGTTTATTTGTCCTGCTTTCACGTAAAAACAGAGCGACGGATTGACGTGATTTTTTGTGTGGAGATAGTTGGAGGGCTGGAGAGTAACATAGGCTACTTTTTAACCTGGTACCACGCGAGCGAAGCCGCGGGCAGCAGCTAATCTTTCATAAGTAAGACCCACAGTGAGAAAAACCCACTAACTATGCCCTTCTTCCTATAGGTATAGGTAGAATTTATATAGAAGTATTATAAACTGTTTGTCAGACACAAAGGTCATCGCTCGAGATAGCATAGCGTTATCTATACGAGCGGTGGCACGCCCACTATCATCATCATCATCATTATTGCTTGCAATGCTACTATTGTTTGATGAATTAACCCTACTAATCACACTAATATTATAAATGCGAAAGTTTTGGATGTCTGGATGTATGTTTCTTCCTCTATAACTCGACAACCACTGAACCGATTTGGCTGAAATTTAAAACATAGATAGATAATGACCGGAAATCCGGGATCCAGCTAGCTTTCTCCATTTTGTCTGAATATAAATTATTGTCTCCAATTAACTTCTTCAATATGACATTTACTTTTGAAGAACCATCTCAAGTTACAATGACAGGGTTGACTCATGTTTCGCAATTCACATAATGTAGGGTTTTGATAAGTAAGTACGTACATGCCTACTTACTATCAATTTTGATTATGATTAAAACACGCTATTTTATTATTATATAGAATTACGTCACAGACCAGTCATCTGTAACAAATGTACGGACCCTGCATGGTATGTTATCTTCTACAGAAACTGATATAGGTACTATCGACTAAGCCAGCGCCTTACCACCTTAAGAGCGTTTGTCCACCGCCGCCGTCACCGTCACGTCAACGAGAACGAGATGACGGCGCCGAGGTAGCGACCATACATTTACTATAGCCGCCTGTCCACCAGAAGACCGTCACGTCATCTTGATCTCAGCCAGAAATAATCTCGTAGACGGTGACGGTTCGGTGACGGCGGCGGTGGACAAACGCTCTAAGGCTGATTTTTCTGTGAACCGACTAGCAGTTACCACCGCCCTTACAATTTGTCTACAACTGACTACGGTCAACTAAAGGCTGTAACTTTAATGTAAAAGTCATAAAAACTAAGGGCTGTCTAAAAAATAAACAGATGTTTATGTCTCAGATTGGTAAAAATAAGAGACAAAAGAAAAAGGCGGGGTCAGGTAGCTAACTATGTGAAAGCAAAAATTTTTCCAAACTGGTGAGATGTGAGTTTGTTTGATCTTAATCGAATAGGTCTTAGTTTCCATAAAGCCTATTTTGCCTTGCAAAAAGTAAGTTACCTACATAAAAACCATACATTATGTAGTTCAAAAAGAAAAAATAAAAGTAATTATCCTAATACTATGCAACTAGATAATCGCACTGTTTCCTGTCAATACGATATTTGTAATGCGTTTAATGAGTTTTTCAGTCGTAACTTTAGTGTGCCTGCACTCCAATATACTGATTTCTCAGAGGAGCGAGCTGTATGTCAAGACGTAATTAGTGATATTGATATTTCTGTGAATGATTTAAGACAATTACTCTTGAAATTAGATTGTTCTAAAAGTGCTGGGTGCGATGGGATACCCCCTTACTTCTTTTTTAAATGTGTTGACTCCTTAGCAACCCCAATCACCGTAATTTTCAATAGGTGTATCACAGAAGGGTATTTCCCATCAGTATGGAAAACTGCCAACATAGTGCCTATTCATAAAAAAGGATCTAAAACAGCAATTGCTAACTACAGACCAGTTTCAATCCTTAATGTGTTGAGTAAGCTGTTGGAAAGAATCGTTCACGCGCGCATCTACCCCTTTATAATTTGTCATATTCCTTCTCAGCAACATGGTTTCATACGTGGTCGATCAACAAATACAAACTTGTCTATTTTTGTCAATGATGTTCTGCTTGGTATGGATAGTGGTTCTCAGATGGATGTCATATATACTGACTTCGAAAAGGCGTTCGATCGGGTGGATCATATTATCCTCTTACGGAAGCTCCAGGAGCTGGGAATAAGAGGTAACCTCCTTCGATGGACAGAGTCGTATCTGCGCAACCGCTCTCAAGCTGTTGTAGTTGCAGGACATCGTTCTGACTTGGTGGAGGTTCCCTCTGGTGTCCCACAGGGCTCAATTTTGGGCCCTTTATTTTATGCGTCATACTTATATGATGTAGGGAATTGCTTTCAATTTGCTAAGTTCCTAATGTACGCTGATGATACCAAAGTTTATGCAAATATTAAATCTATTACTGACTCTCAAATGTTGCAAAATGATTTGAACCATCTTTGCAATTATTATCGTGACAATAGAATTGGGGTCAATGTCTCTAAGTGCCTACAAATCAGTTTCACTCGTAAAAGAAATAACATTTTATTTCAATATAAATTAGATAATGTTCCTCTTGTAAAATCAGATGTCACTAGAGACCTAGGTGTAGTTTTCGATTCGAAGATGCTGATGTCGGATCATGTTGCAACTATGACAGAGAGGGCATATAAAAATTTAGGTTTTGTGTTGCGGGTTAGCAGACCCTTCTCGGATATTGAATGCATTAAAATTCTTTACTATGCCTACGTACGCAGTATCCTAGAGTACTGCAGTGGTGTATGGAATCCTAACTACATAACTTATATTGAGTCTATTGAGTTCATACAAGCAAAGTTTATTAAATTTCTAAATTATCGTAAAAATCATAAAAAGATAAGTTATGAGGAATCTTGTAAATACCATAACTTAATGCAACTAAAGCATCGGCGCACATTGCTGCAATTACTATTTCTACATGATGTTTGCAGTGGTAAGATTGATAGCCCGGAACTAACGTCTCTTTTTCTTCAGTTTAAAACACCACGTAAGCGAACGAGACACACTCCGTTATTCCATGTTCCCTTCTGCCATACCAACTATGCCCGGGACTCTGTCATATGCCGCACACTCAATTGTTACAATACAGAGTTAGCTTCCACTGATGTTGATGTCTTCCACCAGAGTAAATCAAAGTTCAAAAAACAAGTAAAATTGGCCTTGGATTAGGTTCTTTTATTTTTATTATTTTCTGTCTTTACAAATCTCACATATTCACACACACATACACACACACACACACACACACACACACACACTCATGTAACTGGCGTACCTTTACGTAAATGTTTTTTATTTCCTACCTACCTAGCGACTATTTTAGTAATTTCTTTTTAAAAAGTAAGAATCTGTTATTGGCAGTAAGTTAAGTCTAATTGTTTATTTTAGAAAGTTTAAGTGCTGTTGATTCTATGATAAATAAATAAAAAAAAAAAAAAAAAAAATTCCCAAACCGTTAAACTATTTACATAATATTTATTTAAAATAGGACCAACAAAGAAATCTTGCCAATAGAAGCCCGGAGCAGGTAGAAGGACCGTGGTGGACAAAAAAAGGGTAACATAGCCTTCCTAGAATAAAATATATACCAAGACATCGTCCAAAAAATGGTCTAATGCTGGGCACCCACGATCAATTCTATCGTCCAATCGATTGGAACTCGCTGCCGGCTTCTGTTTTCCCCGAAAACTATAACTTGGGTCTCTTCAAGTCAAGAGTGAATAAGTGTCTTCTAGACCTTTGTGCTCCATCGTCAGCCACATCGTCGTTACCATCAGGTGAGATTGTGGCTAAATAAAGATCTAACTAGAATTAAAAAAAAAATCCTCCTCCACCTCGCATCGTTTTCCTCATTGCTGAGGGTCGTGATCCCCTGAACATGGAGTAATCTTTGTCCTTATTATTTTGCGCGACCTGTTCCTGTCTTTGGCATCGTGGAGCGCATCATGAAGCTTTGTGTTCAGCGTAGAGCGGATTTGGTCCGACCATCTAAGTGGACTACGACCTCTCGGGCGTTTGCCCTCGATTTTGCCAGTAACCATCAGTTCAAGGTTAAGTCCGTCTTTCCTGGCTTCTCTTCTCAGTCGGGCACTCTTGTCAGAGTGGTCGTGGCTGTCGATGGACAGGGTTGCGGCTCGCTGTTTCCGGTCACTTCCAGCCTTGAGAGTGCTGAACGTCGAGGGATGTCTCTCCATTTCTGGCGGTTTTTAGCGTTGCGAGCACACTGTACCGCGGTTGACTGTGTAGCTTTGGTTATTAGGTCGATCCAGCGAGTTGGAGACCGACCACGAGATCTCTTGCCCTCTACGCGGCCTTGTAGGTACCACAAGTCTCTCCATAGAGTCCTCGTTTCTAGTGATGTGCCCAAAGAACTTCAGAAGAAGAACTTTCCTGGCTATGTGACCGAAAAACTCCAGTAATCGATTGGATACTGCCAGTTTGATCATGCCGAATGGATCGTGTGTGGACGTGGATCAGCATGAACCGCTGAATGGACAGTTCTAATTGAACGTGTGTGAGCTGCCGATTGAATACGATCGATTGAATCCAATCGGAAGGACGATAGAATTGATCGTGGATGGCTGCCATAGGTAATTAACAAGTAACTAATTCAAAATTAAAAAAAAAACGATTAATGTTATAAGCTGAGCAATTTTCTGCACTCTCGAGGTGCTTTTCATAACTCCGAAGATCCTCGACATATCCTCACCAAATTTTTGTGGCAACAATCGGAATGTAAAAAAAATTCTAAATCGGTCCAGGTGACCATCGGTGACCATCGGTGAACATGCATAAAAAAAAAAGATTCCCACGAATTGAGAACCTCTTTCTTTGAAGTTGGTTAAAAAAAGGATTAAACTGGAAGAATATTCCTTCTAACAAAAAATAATTTTGCAAATCGGTTCAACTGAGTTCTGAGGCAACAAACAAAAAAAACAACCGAATTGAAAAATGAATTTTTTGAAGTCGGTTGAAAATAGAAACATACATACATAAAATCACCCCCGTGTCCTATCATAGGGGTAGGCAGAGACCACAGATCTCCATTTGCTACGGTCCTGACACACTTCTTTCGCTTTATTCACTCTCACCACATTCTTTCTTGAATTGAACATAGGAACATTCAGGGTTCAATAAACTTAGATTTTGAATCGCCAAAATTAACCGACTACTGTATAGCCTTGCATTATGCTAAGGGCTAAAAAATTACCTAAGGGCCTCAGTAGACATGCTACTTTTAGCATCGGCGATTTTGCGACTGCATAGGTAAATGCTGCACCGCGTTTTGGAAGATTGTCTGCGTTCGATCGCAGCATGAAAAAAATGCAAGGAAATGAAAATTAATTACCATGACTGTATTCCCAAGGCGCGGTAGAGAGATTTTAATTTGCAAAGTGTTAAACCACATTAGGTATTATTTCATTGAAAATAGCAAGCAAGCAAAATCAAGACGATTTAAAATCGATAAATGAGCTTATCAAGATTTTTGACCCAACGAATATGGATTCGGTGGCCGAGTTGGTAAAGACACTCGGGCTTAAGGAGGATCGCTTGTATCATTGCGGGTTCGAATCCCGTCGGAATTGAAAATTTTTATAAGACTTTTCATTTTCAATCGGTAGACACAGGGCGTCGATTCTCGTACCGAACTTTTTATTAACCTCAACCAAAACCTCAACTAAAGCGACTGTTTCCATGACTACTAATAACAAACGACTCAGTTGTGGTGAGGTTTTGAACTTTGGCAGAACAAATTTTTGAAAAGCTATTCTTCTATTTCACCAAATGGCTGACATTTAAGAGATCGAACCAAAACCAAAGCGGTTGTCATCTAGTAGAATTCAGGCCCAGGGCCTGTATTCTACTAGATGACAACCGCTTTGGTTTGGTGGTTGGTGGTTGGTGGTTTTGGTTCGATCTCTTAAATGTCAGCCATTTGGTGAAATAGTAGAATAGCTTTTCAAAAATTTGTTCTGCCAAAGTTCAAAACCTCACCACAACTGAGTCGTTTGTTATTAGTAGTCATGGAAACAGTCGCTTTAGTTGAGGTTTTGGTTGAGGTTGATAAAAAGTTCGGTAACAGAATCGACGCCCTGGGCCTGGTCATGGAAACAGTCGCTTTAGTTGAGGTTTTGGTTGAGGTTGATAAAAAATTCGGTACGAGAATCGACGCCCTGATCTTTGGATTTGTTTTGTTTTAGATTAATTGAAGATGTCCAATGTCAATTTTCGCCGACAAAAATCGACCGTGTAGGTAATGGCAATTCAGCTAGGCCTCAAGTGACCAATGTCGCAAGCTCCAAAGTAGGTATGCGGTTGTTGACCAAAATTAACCTAAAATTAGCCTTCGATTTTGAATCGTCAATTTTACCTGACTTTTCAGCTCTGACCACGGTGACTGTACCTATGCCATTTGAAATGTCGAGGTAAATCGAGGACCTAGATTTAGCTCGACTAGATTCTAGGTGGTGTAGTGCCCATTGAACGCTCTGCGTGGCTCTGCGTACGTATTGATATACAAAATTATAAATGCGTAGCGAACGCAAGGCAGTCGGCAAGCTGTGAAAGAGTGCGCATACCACGTTTTTCGTACGCGCTTCGAACGCGCTACGAAAAACGTAGTGTCTGCTCTCTTTTGATTTAAATACGCGATAAAGTCACGATAATATTTTAAAAATGTGTTCAAGTCTCAAAAGTTTAAGATGTGTAACTTACCCGAATATTATAAAGCCTTGGAATAGGCCAAAGGGCGAAAAGCGACGTTGTCGCTCATCCAAGGGGCGACGCATGCGCAGCCAATGGGAGCCCTTCGGCCGATCTATTGGGTCTATTGGTCTATGCCCCTTTTGTTGTCTATAGGGCGGGGTTGGGATCCGACCTTGTGGAACAAAAAATAGACCAATTTTTTGTTACTATGTATTTCTTCACAATATGTATTTTTGATGTTGAATTTTGAATGAATGGGATAGTTAGTGTGTCTTGTAGTTTCGGATTTCATGCATTTAATTATTCGGATGCATTTACGTTAGGGTTAGGCATCCATGAGCTTGCAACCTGTTTTGTATGGTATGCTAACTTCTGCAAAATGTTAGCATGTACCCAAATACTTAATTATGATAGATACAAATACAAATACCAAATAATTAGGTATAGACAATTACCTACTTATAAATACTTTTATTAATACTTGGACATATAGGTACCACTAACTAACCTTAGACATCTTCAGAAAAGTAACCTAAAAATCTGAGAGAACGTATACTGCACCTTGGGGTTTAGGGTTACAGTCGTAACCCTGTTTTTTTTACGTTACATCTGTCAATGTCAGCGTTGGAGATTTTTCCTGGCCACTCTAATGTTAAAGAAAAAAGATGGCGACAAAAGCAGCCATATCTTTTGAGAAAGCATGGAAGTATTATGAGGGCTTTCACATTATGTCGTTTTGACATTTCCGTAGCAAGGGAAATAAATTATGTCAAAAACTGAGCGTTCGAATTCGAACCCAGTAAGTCGATGCAGCATCGAAAACGCGCGATTTTAATACTGCGATCGAATGCAGTCTCCAAAACGCAGTCCACATCGATGCAGTCGCAAAATCGCCGATCGCCGATGAAGCAGCGTGTCTGCTATAGCCCGACATATTCAAAAGCAAAGGTATCATGGCGTAGCTTGCTTGGACGTTCTTGATTGATCGTTGAAGCTAAGCAGCGTTGTGCGCGGTCACTTTTAGGATGGGTGACCGCAAGTGGTACCTATTACGAACTGAGCGCTTCCGTGCTTCGGAGGGAACGTTAATTGTCGGTCCCGGCTTTTAAGTCGTTAAGCCATGACGGAGGCCTTTAGGCGGCCTAAAAACTCCGTCACCAGAGTTGGCCACTTGCTCATACGAAAGAAGAAGAATTAAGTTTGAGAGAATCCGCGCCTTCGGGATAGTCGTGATCAAGTTTGTTAGTGACCATGAAATAACCAGTGAGGAATGTTTTTTAATGTCATGCCTGCTACAATTCTAAGAGACAAATTTAAGGGTATTTCGAGAAATGGCATTATGCCAGTGCACAGACCGATCTGTCGCAAACGAGCAATTTTTGGCAACTAAATTGTTGCCCAGGCATTCAAAAATACCAGGAGTCTAATATACGACTTAAATACCAGAAGTTTAATAAACGACTTAGGCACAGCAAAGCAAAGAGTAATTCCTAAGCTTTTGCGATAATTTAGAAATTCATAAACTCGAGAATTTATTGCGTCATTGTAGCACAGTCGAGCGAGACGTCATAAATAATGTAAATGACGCATCGTTAAACATTAGATATGGATTGTCATTGTGACATTTATAGTACTAGTGACTCTGTGAGCTGGAGACCTCGCGAGTCTGTGTTTGCATATCTATGCAGAATTTTCTACATTTTTAGGAGTTATTCTGCTCATCACGCTGAAGATCCTCATCAGATCCTCATCAGATCTTCACCAAAGTTTTATGAAACTAATTTAAAGTTACAAAAAAAGAACCATTGAAATCGGATGTCATTGGGCGGAGATATCCTGTAGCCCTCTTTTTGCCGCTTTTTAGAAGTAGTAAACCCCCCCCCCCCCTAGTAAAGGTTCCCCGACGAAAAAAAAATTTATCAGCTTATTGAACCTGCTCAAAAAATTTCACGAGAATTGGTTGAGAAATGCGACCTGTATGTGAACAGACAAACAGACAGACATCTGGCGAACAACTAAAGCAATTTCGTCCAAGCTGAAGCAAAGACGCTTCGCTCGCTCGGTCAATAATTGCATTGGCATCGAAGGCAAACAAAACAAGTGAACATGCATTCAAAACAATTACAATAGATGTATTTTGGTAGATAAAGGTTAGGGTAGGGCCATCTTCACTTGCAGCTTAGTTGAAAACCCGGCGCCCTGATTACGTAAGACTAGTTGCAATAGCAATGCGATAGCAGTCACTACGTGACCGGCCGAAAAATATCACCAAAATTGAGACCAAGACAGCATAAAAGAAAAGATTTATCTATAAGGCAATTTGTAAAAAAGCTAAAATTATGGCTTCTTCACAGAGTCTTTTATAGTGTAGACGATTTTTTAAATAACTGACGATTAAGAATATTTTGTGACATGCTTTTTACGTTTAATTTTATTAACTTTTTTTTGACATTACTTTAATTATCATACTTTGCATACCAATGTTCTTGGTGAAATATGTGGACTAATATTATTGACCTTACAACTGTACTTACCATATTTCTAGCGAATAAACTATTTCATTTCATACCAAGACCAGAGACCGAGACAGGAGACCGTTGTCGTATAAACTGACGGTTCTCTGTCTCGTGTCACTTGCGCATGCCCCTACAAAGCCTGCCTGTCTTGGTCTCCTGTTTCTGTCTCGGGCGCGAACCGCCACCGTAAGATAACTTTCTCTCGTCAATTTCAATTCAATTCATTTATTTCAATAACAATTTACAATTGTGTCTTATTTTCCTCCCTCGTCCCTTTATTTTCTTAGGCACTACCACTTGGCACTACTAGTAGAGTGAAGGGAAATTTTCCCGTGACACTACTGTTAATGCTACGGGTAAAAGTACATTTCCAGTGACATTACACTGATGCCAGGAGTTTCACGGGAAATATTATTTCCCGTGGCACGATTGGACTATCTTTAAGGGCTATTAAATCTTCTTTATCATAACTCTTAGCTCAGTTGGTAGTAGCTCTGCTTTCTACGCTGTAGGTCGTGTGATTCCAGGACAAACATTTGTGTGATGAACATAGATGTTTGTTCTGCGTCTGAGTGTTACTAGTAGTGCCAAGCGGTAGTGCCTAAGAAAATAAAGGTCTCGTCTGGGGGATACAATCGTTTGTTTATCGGGCAACAATTGCTGAAAGTTGCTCGTCTGCAGAAACCTCTACCTGATCCATGTCAAGTAGGTCATTAACCCAGGATCGTGTCTTTAGCTGCGGGTCAGTGCCCTATCTTTTAGACTTTAAAAGTACTAATAATAATAATGAGCACTACTATGTTCCGTTAAATGTCGGTCCCGGCTTTTGAGTCGTTAAGCCATGACGGAGGCCTTTAGGCGGCCTAAAAAATCTGTCACCAGAGTTGGCCACTAGCTCATACGAACTTACTTTTTTACTATGTTCCCTAGTGCGGTGGACATTCTCTCAGATCTTTTTTAGGCATTTTTAGATCCTTTGAATATGTCTAAGGGGGTAGTCAGATGTCCAAATACATATTTGGTACATGCCCACATTTTCCTGAAGTTATCATTCCATACGTGACAGGTTGCAAGCCCATCGACGCTATTAGAAAGCTAACTGGTTTCCTCACGATGTGTTCCTTCACCGTTTTGAGCACGTATTGGGAAGGGTAATGTGGAAGGTTGTTTCATTAAATTTTTAATTTAATTTTTATTTTGTACTTAAATAATTTGTTAAATATTATACTTACCTACAGTGTCCGAGTCTGACTCTCAATAAAATTGAAAATCGATTTTTACTCCCGACAAAAAGAGGGGTTTTATAAGTTTATAAGTAGTGTGTTTCTGTGTGTCTGTCTGTGGCATCATAGCTCCTGAACGAATGAACCGATTTCAATTATTATTTCTTTGTTTGAAAGGTGTCCTTATCGAGTGTGTTCTTATAAATGTTTCATGGAAATATGCCGCCAGATTGTCTATCTTTGATAGAGACCAAAATCGGTCTCAAACTGTCATATGACAGTTCAGTGACCACGTAGCTTTGTCACTCTCATCTCAACGAGACCGAACGCGACGAAAGATACATTCGCGATCGTTTTGACAGTTTGAGACCAATTTGAGGTTTGAGACAAGTTAGACAATCAGCCTGCTGTTCAGTCGTTTAAGGTTCATGAAGGGATTTGAAAAATTAAAAAAAAATTAAAAATTATTAAAAATACCTATAATTAATTAATTATTAATTAATAATAATTAATTATTTAATCATTTTTATTTTATTTATAATTTTTACTTTTTTTATTATTAAATTAGATTTAATTGTTATTTAACCCTCTATTGCATGAATTATGAAGAGAGGCAGAAAAAAAATATTTTGTTGTTTTATGCTGTTATATTTGGGCTAATTAGGAAATACAAGGTGAAAAATAATTTATATTTTGATTAGTATGGAAAATAATTTTCAAAGCCAAAAATGGCTTCGTATGCACTAACGACTATGAATACAATTCCATTTTTGGCTTCCCATGCACAGAAAAGACTTCATTATGACCTAATAAAAATCCTAAAAGCCTGATTTTTTTAAATTTTTTCAAGACCTGGCCTGTGTAATGTTAGCTGTATTGTTTAAATTGGTCTGAATGGTCTTCAAAATTTGACTGATCGATTATAAAATCCATCAAATCATTGGTGATAAAATCATTTATAAAATTCACCAGAAGTGTCTAAGATTTCTATGAAATCTGGCAAATCCTGGCTACCAGTGAACTTTCTTTTCTTCTCGTCGTATGAAGGTATTTTTTCTTGTAGGTATCTTTAATTTCTTTCTTTCGGTTCAATAATCATCTTCAGAAGGATCTGTATCAGATTTAGGGATAATAATAGGTGATTTGCGGAGGCTAGATATGCGTAAGGTGCAGAGTCATCGAATCACTGAAATCATCCCCAGAAATAACATTGCTGTACTTAGATTTCCCTATAAAAGCGAAAAAAGATCCATTCTGAAAAGCCATTAGAATATTCCGTCAATGCATACGAAGCCATTTTTGGACGACATTTTTATACTGTAAATGCATACGAAGCCAAAATTGGCCTCCGCGGAAAAGTAAGGAAATGTTATAGAAAAGATAATATCGTAAAAAAAACTAAAATGGTTAAAGAAAGAGGAGCATTAGACCATTACATTTCATATTTTTAATTTGAGATTTCTTACCTTATTGACCTATTTGTAGACCATCAATGTTTCTCGTAATTAGACTAAGTGCAACAAACAGCGCACGCGTTGGTAAAAGCTAGATAAATTGGTAAATATTACACTTAAATAAGTCAATTAAACTACGTTTTGATGCACAACATAGTAATAAACAATGCTTGTAAAGTTTTATCAATTTTATATAAACGGGGAGTATAGAAAAAAAATGTTGAAGTTTAACAACCAATTTTGGCTTCCCATGCAATAGAGGGTTAAATAGCAGGGTTTGAACCCACTACCACAAGATCTAAAGTCGCTGAACTTCCTTCTAAATTCTAGGACTCTAGGTCATCAAGACTAATTGGCCAACACCTCGTGATATTAGCAATTTGTATAATTAACTAATTAATATTATTGCTGATGTTTCTAGCCTGGCGCCTGGCCTGTCTACAGAACTAGGTCACACGGAAACAGCTTAGCTCGGTAGACTTAAGCGTGTACCTAAGCAGCGTCAGTATTTACAAAATGCTGGTAGTCTATTTAAATAAAAAAAATGTATTGGGCGACTGAGCTCTGCCCGAATGAAAAATTAAATTAAAAAATCCAAACAAAGAACGAAAGAAACTGAAAACAAAAATAAATACAACTTAGGTAAATAAAAATAAAAAAAAAACTGATTTCAAAGTCATATAAGCTGAGCAGTTTTCTGCACTCTCGAGGTGCATTTCTGTTCATAACTCCGAAGATCCTCGACTGATCCTCAAGAAAAGCTTAAGCCGGAAAGTGGTGCCTTTTTTTTTCGCGTGGCCATCAACCAAACATCAAAATGTAAACTCGGGGAGTATAACAAACAATATTTGTGAGAACAGTATACACTAGTATACAGCTTCACTCAGTCAGGGTGTCAATTCTAGTACCTAGGTACCGAACTTTTTATCAACCTCAAGCAAAACCTCAACTAAACCTTAGATTTTCGATTGTTTCCTACTCTACTAATGACAAACGACTCAGTTGTGGTGAGGTTTTAGCTAAGGTTTGGACTTTGGCAGGAGGCTCGTCGTAACCGATTTTGATAAAAAGTTAAACTGCATCATTAGATTTTGAAAATAATAATTTTTGTGGCCAGGAATTGAACCTGTTGAATAAAAAAAAAAACTTTCTGTATTATTGTACCATCCGATAATGTGGATAATAAGAATCAATTTCTGAGAAGAAACTAAAGAACTAAAAATAAACGAAGAAGGTAAAAAGTTCGCCGGATCAGCTAGTAAATGTTCAAAGCGAGGAGTATCAAGCAAGTAAATCATATAATGAGTTGTTCATTTTCCGATTGCAGAGTCAATAATTTAGATAATTAAGAAAATTGTAATTTAATTTAATTGAATTAATAACATAAATTGATTAATTTAAAGTATGTGACTAGAGGTTCCTAACCTGAATTTAAACAAAATTATGTACTTTTTAGACATGCCAGTTATGTATGAAGAATAAATGAAATGAAATGAAATAAAATATAGGTACAACTCAGCAGGATAGCTTAGCACAATATAAAGATACCAGACCTAATACAGAATGATTACAATGAAACTATTTATCCGTATTACAATTTACAACCAGCCAAGGCCAAGTGACGTGAGCGGTCATTCACTTCGCTCACTGATTTTATATTCGCACGAAAGATGTCACTATCATCACACTAGTCCTTTTTACAACACAAAGACCACCCTTTGATTTTTTTTTTAATTAATTGCTTTGAAGTTCTTAGTTAGTTAGGTCAACCATCCATTTGGTGTCTGTGCTAAACGTCCCTCTTACCTGTGCTCGGACTGTTGTTGGTTAAGATGCTGCTCTAGAATTTCTCAGTAAATGTAGCAGTCACCCATCCATTTGTTCCTTCACTTTCAAACGAAACTACTGCGTGATATCAATACCACCTTGCTAAACATCCCATAGAAAAAACGTAGGGTTTTACATCTTTATTAGATGACTTTATACAGTGTCAGGAGGCAATCTCTGCCGACACTTATCGGGACACTGCAGTGCCTGGGACATTGTTGAGATGTAGGCTTGTAGCACCTACACCATCCTCTCAGCTTAACCGGACATATCTACAGGAAAGACATGCTCAGAATGGGACCTGACTAAGCCGCGGGTTTCCTCACGATGTTTTCCTTCACGTTTAGAGCTCGTGTTAGTAAAATAAATTTTTCGAAACGAAAAATCCATTGATGTACGGCCAGGATACGAACCCACGACCTTCGGATCGAAAGTCGAGGTACCCCCTTGGCCAACACGGCTTCCCTTAAATACTAACATTACAAAACCAGCGTGCTGATTGTCTAACTTGTCTCAAACCTCAAACTGGTCTCAAACTGTCAAAACGATCGCGTACAGTCTAACTTGTCTCAAGCCTCAAATTGGTCTCAAACTGTCAAAACGATCGCGTAGGTATCTTCTGTCGCGTTCAGTTTCGTTGAGATGAGAGTGACAGAGCTACATGTGTGATCAGATCACTGAACTGTCATATTTGACAGTTTGAGACCGATTTTGGTCGCTATCAGAGATAGATAATCAAGGGGCTGACATACTGACATAGTTACTGATACTGACCTAGGTCAATCTAAAAAAGATAAAACCTGGTTGACCGAGCGAGCGAAGCGTCTCTGCTTCAGCTTGGACAAAAATGCTTTCGTTTGTCCGGATGTCTGTCTGTCTGTTCTTCTCTACAGGTCGCATTTCTCAACCAATTCTCGTGAAATTTTGTGAGCAGGATCGATAATTTTACAGATTTTTTTTTTATCGTCGGGGATTTTTGATTGAGGTGGTACTTCCTCTAAAAAGGGGCAAAAAGGTGGCTTCAGGATATCTCCGCCTTATGACACACGATATGACATCTTTAAACGTAATGACATCTTCAACATAACTATTATTAAAACATTGACGTGTCAAAGTGATTAAGAATATGCACCAACTCAGTTATTATAATTATAATTAAAAATACTTATAATAATTATAATTTAAGTATATTAATTAAATGTTATTTTACCTAATAAAAAAAAAAAAACCGGTCAAGTGCGAGTCGAACTCGTACGCCGAGGGTTCCGTACCTAGCCATGGTGCCAATTAAGCTAGTCCGCTTAATTGTATGAGCGCCCATACAACTCGGAGGACAATTTTAATTGGCGTTAACTATGTATGGGAACACCCTTTAATTTACAACTTTTTTAACTTTTTGGAATTTTTCCTTTATTTGTGCTATAAGACCTTGCTTTTTCCCAAATTTCGTTATTCTAGGTCAACGGGAACTACCATTTAGGTTTTCGACCCAAAACCTCTAGGGTACTTCCGGTTGACCTAGAATTGTCAATTTTGGTTACAAGCAAGATCTTCCAGCACAAGTAAAGGAAAAATTCCGAAAAATAAAAAAAGTTGATAATTAAGGTAAGTTTTGGTACTCACAAGTTTTCACGAAAACCTAAATTTGCCTATATCTTTTTATAGTGTTGACTCAGGACCTTGATTTTTATAGTCACAATAGGGACTATAGACCTTAGTATATGGTATAAATTTCAACTTGCTAGCTCTACCCATTCCTGAGATAATCGATGGTGACACACGGACGGACAGACGGACAGACGGACAGACGGACAGACGGACAGACGGACAGACGGACAAGAAAGTGATCTTATAAGGGTTCCTTTTTTTACCTTTTAAGGTACGGAACCCTAAAAAAAATAACTAATAATTAGTAATTAATTTATAATTAAATTAATAATACAAAAAGTGCATCAACGAAAAGAAAGTTAGGCCCCAAACCGTGTTTGTTGACAAAAATAAGATTCTACGAAGATAATCTACATGCCCACATTTTGCAGAAGTTAGTATTCCATACGTGACAGGTTGCAAGCCCATCGACGTTAGAAATCTAACTCATTCACGGTGTTTACCATCACCGTTTGAGCTCGTAAAATCACTTTTAGAAACGAGAAATACAGGACCTGGGGACCGATTCTACTAACAATTTTTCTATCAACCATAGCAAAACGTATTAACCTTAGATTTCGATGTTTCCTAATCTAATAATGACCAACGACTTGTGGTGACGTTTTCAAACTTCTGTCATTTTGGAGAACGAAACAAAACCTAGCGGTAATGATAACGTAATGGATGACATTGAATATGAAAAGTCTTATCAAATGATTCCGACGGGATTCGAACCCGCAATGATATAAGCGATCCTCCTTAAGCCGGAGTGCCTTTACCAACTCGACCACGAAATCAATATTCGTCGGGTCGAAAATCTTGATCTTGTAAGTGTGGTTTATCACTATACAAATTATGGAAGGGATGACGTTGTGAATACAGTACGGCCAACGGATCTCGGCGTGCGTGAAGTTAGCCGTTTCGATGCGCAGTGCAACTTTTTCATACAAAATTTTCTACTGCGCAGCGCAGAGCCTGACTTCACGTACGCCTAGATCCGCCGGCCCAACTGTAAGTAGAATTGGGGCACAGGCTTCGAACCCGCCACCTTTGGATCGATAGTCGAGGCACGTCCCCACTCGGCCATCACGGCAAATGCATTTAACGTCAAAAGTGCACAGGATAGCAACTTCGCTTACTCGTGGGGGAGTCTTCCCTCTCCCTCTAACGCGTAGCGCCCTCTCTGTTGGTCTATGTCTTTTTGTTACAACAAACATAACGATTTAAACTAGAGAGGGGACTTTTTTTTTCTTTTTTCATGGGGTTGAATGGGGATGTTGTAACATTTGATTTTTATTGATAGAGGAATGGTATTTTAAATTAAACAGACTGTTTTTAATTAATAATAAGTAAAGGGATCTTAAATAAATATATTTAGTAAAAAAAAAAATTGATCGCGACTGTTTTAAAAATAAAATAAAAAATTGTTTATTATCAAAAAATTACATGGTCCATAGCTTGTTGTATTTCCAAGTGCGGTAGACATCCTACTAATTATTATAAAGGAGAAAGTCCGTGTGTGTGTGTGTGTGTGTGTGTGTGTGTGTGTGTGTGTGTGTGTGTGTGTATGTGTGTGTGTGTGTGTGTGTGTGTGTGTGTGTGAATGTTTGTTCCCACATATCCCCACAACTACTAAATCGATTTTGATGAAATTTGGAATGTAGATAGTTTAGGTTCTGGAATAACACATAGGCTACTTTTTATCCCGGACAAGTTTATGGTTCCCGTGGGATAAGAAAAAGTAGTCCACGCGGGCGAAGCCGTGGGCGTTCGCTAGTGGTCCATAGTTTGTTGTTTTCCAAGTGCGGTATTCATATTCTTTCAGATCTTTAGTCATTTTATTTTGACACTTTCTTGTTTGTCTGTCTATATTTCCAGGTGGAATCTTACAACTCAAATTCTGAGCACTTCCATGAAAATGTGTTATAAATTTAAAAAAAACATGGTTTTTGGATTTATTTTTAATAATAAGTAGGTAGCACATTTTGTTTAACTTTTAAATATTCTTAATGTTTAGGTACCTACCTATGTTAGCTTATTTTGATATTCGAGGGCAGTAGGTAATTTATTTTAAAACTCATTTTTTCAGAAAAAAAGTTTTATTAGGTATTAATTAAATATTTTATTTTGCCATTTTTGTAGCAAATGTTTTCAAAATTTTATTTATCTTGCTATGTATGTTTGTTCGAATCTTGCCACTTAATTTTAAAGCTTAATCCTCAACCGATTGAGCTGAAATTTGGCACACTTTCTTCTCGGTGACAATGCGATGTTGACGGCGAGCTGATCTGATGATGGAGTCAGGAGCCGTTCAAAGAATCTCCTTAGTGAATACTTAACTGCAAATTCCTTAACTGCAAATTTTTTAGGCTCATTTGAATCAGCTCGTAATTATTTAGGTAATTATTTGAAAAATATATTTTTCAATAAAAAATTATTAGGATTTCATTGAAAATTAAAAATCTTATCAATATTTATGGGTCCCGTCGGAATCTTTTTTAATATTTTTTTTTCATTTTCAATGAAATACTTAATACCTAAGTGCGGTTTAACACTATAAAAATTAAAATTATAATTATTAGAATATTCTTCAATCATGATCTTGTTTTAGTTGCCTTGATTTTATTTCTTTTTTTTTTTCAGGTATTATCAACTGGTTGAAAATTACTGAGCAAAGGTAAATTTTATTAATTTGTGTTTTTAATAGTTAGGTAGGTACACATTTATGCATAAATCCTTACTTATATTTTTAACTACATAGGTAGGTACAAAACGTTTTCACATTTTATTAAAGTTTCAAATAAAGTTATTTTATAATTTTTATAGATTAATTTTTCAAATAGTTTAATTATAAGGACTAACCTACCTATTCCTAAAAAGTGTAGGTACTCAATAAAAAATTGTAGTTAATGATAATAAATAATATAAAAATCTTCGTGTAGATGCCTCAGTGAAAGGTGACCAGCGACGGTAAAATTTAGATAGCCTAGGAACTAGTTTTTTTCTTAGTTTTTGCTACTATTTCTTTAAAAAATATCAGATTTTGATCTGAATAAAATAAAATAACAATCATTTAAAATATTTTGTTAGTTAAAAATTATTTTTTTTGATCAATTTGGATTTTGCCAAAGTGTTTCTATTTTTATAGGTTTTTTTTTTATGTTTTAGAGATTATAATAAATTAATTATTATCCTAGGTATGATTACTAAACAGTCTTTAATTTAGTGAAAATATGAGTAATTTCGCTTCATTAAACTTGATAAAGTTTTGACCTTTATAAGACTACCTAAATAATAATATAATATTAAAGAAAGTTGATAAAGTTACGGGAACATCATTAAATTGTCGGAAATAAAACATTTTTTTGTAAAAAATAATAAGAATAATTAAAAAAAATCGTTTGAATGCCAACGACTGCCACGCGTCTCAAAATAAAAATTAAAAAGAGTGTAAAAAAATGTTTCGTATCCGTTGAGGTGCCCCGCCCCCCGGACCGATTGCCTGTCTAGCCTAACCAACGCCCGCGCAACTGTTGCCAGCGGTTTAACTTTTTTTGCCAGTGATTTTATTCCTGGACTAAACCTGTTTGTGGTATCATTGGAATCGGAATTTAACAAGCTTATTAACTACTTACTTACCTGCTCAAGGGGATTACATTGTCACCACCAAATAAATTGTTTATTCCATTCCGTAAACATGTTTGGCACCTTGCAAAATAAAAACTCACAATTGTTCAAAATTGATAGCAAATATCTGCGTCAACATGGTGCACACACTTAGTACACTACACACCTTTATTATTTAACACAAAACATATACACATCGACATTAAAGTAATTATCTAATTCGCGTTTGCAAAAGGCCAAAACACGCCATTTTGTTCCGCGCGCCAGGAGCGGGAGTGCGCTCACGGCAAATAAAAATTCAATACTGGTTCATTTCTCATCCTATAGTCTGGTTTGAAGTCTTTCTGATTGGTATAAATATGTAGTTAGCAAACAATACGAACGAAACAAACCTCCTTCACATCACTACTACACACCAATCACAATAGCCGACCTTCAAACAAAATTCACCCGCAATATTCAAAATGTTGATCAAATTCAAATTTTTTACTATAAAACGGGGTTTTAATGGTTCAGTAATTATCCTAAATACCTGTCAGATTTAATTAATGCAAAACATGTATAGGTCATCGCTGAAAATCTTATTTGAACCTTCTTTCAAAAATAAAGTTTTTTTCGTATTTTTCTCTTCCGGTATTTTGACACATTGTAGAAATATTATATATTATCTATGACTTTTAGTGTTACCAGTAGTGGGACAATAATGTTACCAACAAATAAAGACACTTTCCACATATGGGGAAGCCCTAACACCGTAGAAATCGTGATTTTAATCGGCGAACGACTCAAATAGAGCTCGGGCCAGTACAGTGGCCTAAGGCACTTTGGCGGGTATGCATAATCAACCAAAAATTTTTAACATTTCTCACAAAAGAGGTCCCAAACAACCCACCCTCAGGGCAATTTCAAGAAAATCAACTCAAATTCCAAGAAAAAAATGCAAATCTAAAAATAGCACCCACTTAAGCATTTTACATATAAATTCAGAATAAAACAATCTCCCTACGACCCAGATGCTATGTCTTCCTGATTCAAAAACCATATAATTTTCGTCGAAAATCAAATTAAATCACTGGAACTCTTTCCCGGCGAAAAAAGTTGAGGTCGACCGGTGCGCGAGCGCTTCGTCCCGTTATTCGCAGACAGTGCGAAGATTTGTATAGCCGTCCCGCTCGCACGCGCGCCGCCTTTCCACTCCCACCGGCGGGCGAGCGAGGACAGTGACCGTGATTTTTGATACTTTTATTTTTTACCTTTTTAGGAAGTGCGGTGACATTTGCCCGGGATGATAGTATTACGGAATTTGTGGTTTTGTCATATTGGTAGTTTAGTATTGATTAGGCAAAACATTGAAACAACACACTACATTTAATCTTTCTTGGGTTAAACACATTTTTAATATTACGAGACTTGTCATCGTCGTCATGACTAGACTGTCTAGTCGTGACCACTATGACTGAAATGTCATCCAAAATGACGAGATGAATAAATGATTTCAATGTCCGGAGGTTATACAATGTAACAAATAGCTCAGACCATTTTGAGGCCAGTTTTATTTCTATATCAGTACTGATACTAGTTATCTATCTTTGACTACCCCTCTAAAGATCTTAAAATGATTTTGAATTCTTTAAAGAAAGATCTAACTGTTTTCAATTTTATAGAATTTATTTTATTGATAACATGTTATAAATTAAGAATGTTTTAACATAGCAAAACCCAAACAAATCTATGACTATCTCGAATTATGATTATTAATCCGTACTCATATTATAAATGTGAAAGTGTGTTTATTTGTTTGTTTATTTGTCCTGCTTTCAAGTCAAAACAGAGCGACGGATTGACGTGATTTTTTGCGTGGAGATAGTTGGAGGGCTGGAGAGTAACATAGGCTACTTTTTATCTGGGTACCACGCGAGCGAAGCCGCGGGCAGCAGCTAGTACAAAATACAAGAAACGTCTACGTACCTACGTATGTATGTAGGTAGGTACTCTTGAGGTGAAGCACAGAAACAAATCCTAATTTGATTGCTGTTTTTTATCTGATACAGTGTACGTGTCGTAAATAACTTTCAATGACTGTCTTGTACTGACAAGACTCATTTAAGCTTAAAATACCTGTAGAGTACGTAAAGTACAGTCAACTACAGATTATTTATGCATTTTCAATTCGTCGGTAATTAAACGGTAAAAAGCAGCGCCATCTAGCTCCAAACTAAGCAAAGCTTGTAACGGATTTAGTACCTTCATTTTATATGTTTTGTGACAATGCTTAAAACGTAGATATTTATTCTGTTTGGTTGTTATAAGATACCCAAACCAAAAATGAACGCACATCATTCATACATAACACAAGTGTTCTGAACACAGAAGGCACAGAAGCAAGATCTTCTACCAACTGAGCTGTGAGACCACTGTAAAAAAAGCAATAAATATATTGAATTGAAAATTAATTACAAATAAATAAATAGTAGATACTTTCAAAAATTATATCATCATTATATTTATATTTTAGGAGTATTATGATCATCAAGATTTCTGACTGACTGTACAATTTCTTGAACAATGTAGTTTTACAGCTGCCCACGATTGAGATTTTATTACTCAGTACTTTAGAGAGGATTTTATGGCAAGATCAGTAGGAGTCGATATTGTACGAATGTCTGCGAAGTGAATGAGTGTCCAGCGGGCTTAAAAAGGTCGATGAAACAGATTCACAATAGGAATTCAACTATATGCCCTCTCTTTTCATTGGTTGAGAAATGCGACCTGTAGAGGAAAACATACAGACAGACATCCGGCGGACAAATGAAAGCATTTTTGTCCAAGCTGAAGCAGAGAAGCTTCGCTCGCTTCGCTCGCTCGGTCAACTAGGTTTTATCTTTTTTACATTGACTTAGGTCAGTATCAGTAACTATGTCAGTATGCCAAAGTACAGCCCCCTGATTGTCTATCTCTGATAGCGACCAAAATCGGTCTCAAACTGTCAAATATGACAGTTCAGTGACCACGCAAGTAGCTCTGTCACTCTCATCTCAATGAGACCTAACGCGACATAAGATACCTACGCGATCGTTTTGACAATTTGAGACCAATTTGAGGTTTGAGACAAGTTAGACAATCAGCCTGCTGAATCAAACCTAATAACTAGCATACTTCGATCCACTCGTACAATGTTAATAAAATATTTAGTTTTATAAGACCAAGTAGGTAGGTAGGTACTTTTTACATGATAGCCTTGAATAACCTGTTCGATATGTAGGTTATTTTTTGCAGAAACGCAATTAACGTCAAAAGGAATCCATTGTATGCGCTGTTAAATTTATAAGGGTAGTTGTAAATTTATTGTGATGTTGCGTTCAAAATATAACGTTTTCGGACATATCCTTTATTTCAATTTGTTTTATATATTTCCACATAATCTTCTAAGAATTTCACATTTATATAAAAGCGGTCTTATAAGACTCTTATAATAAGATTCTTATAGGAGTAGACTCCGTTTTTAGCGCTTTTTCAGTTCTAATTACGTTCCTTTGAGCTGCCATCTTTATTTTCAATATCTCTCAACTTTCTTCGCTTTATTGTTGACTAATAAGTCCAACTCAACTGTGGTTTTCACACAAGTTTTGATTACAATCGAAAAAATATCATTGTTATAATTTAATTTAATTGCATTGCAGGCATCTGATGAAAACCTTATAATTATGTTACTCTTAGAAATTAAGATTTGCCAATTTATTACATTATTTTTATAAGTTCTTGTGTTACCAGGTATTTATACTTCTTCAAAATAAGGATTTGTAAATTGCTAGAATGTTATTTTAAAACTTAAAGTTACATATTGAAAAATAGATTAAAAATAAAATAGGTGCATAATAAAAGGAAGAAAATTTCCAATAGTATTTTACAAATTTGTTAACTTTAAAAATAATAAAAGAAAATAGTACTATTTTTCCTATTTATAAACAAGCTAGGTTACAAATTAATGCACTGTTATCATTCAACTAAATATACTTAGTACCACAGACTGTGAGATGTTTTTGCTCGAGTAGGTTCTAATTGAAAGCTATAAATAGAGTGTAGAGTCTACTATAAATAGACGTTGCCAAGCCAAGCCATGCAATGCAGAATGGCGACTTGCAGGCATTCCTTGCCTTAACATTTTTATTTTTTTACTTGAACTCTTCGATGCATAGTATTCAAATCAGAAAAGATGTTAAAAACTAGTTTTTTACAATGCTAAAAATATATATTTATATACGACTTATATAAACTTTTTATGGCAAACAAATAAAAGAAAAATGTTTAAAAATTACATTAATTTTACGTAACATTAATGAATAGACGATTGTTGTAAATGTTTTTAAAATGCAAAAAGTATTTCACGCTCCCGAAGGTTTGATCTTGCGACTGTACGAATTGATTAGGTAGAGTGCATTATTAATAGTTTATATTTTTTCTAATCAATCACCTGTAGCATGTCAACTGTTTACTAATGATGTTTGATCTGTTTTATATTATAATACTGGAAGACTACTTAGTTTAAGTGCTGCTTATCATTCACATTAATTGTAATTTTTGTAAACGATTTTGAAGAGTAAGAACGTCTCAAATAGTTAAGTACCTACGTTTCAAATATTATATACGTAGCTTTTCAGTATTCTCGCGTAAGTCTATTAATAGAGCCGATAGAGGTCGCTAGCGAGCAAATACATTACACTCATTAAGCTCAACGCTTCATTGTTTCATTCATACTCCTGTATTTACTCTTTTTGTCGATGTAATTAGTATGCTTATGGAAAAGTGACTAGAACGCCAATAGACATTATACGTCTGGCATCATTGTGTGTATTCAAGGTTAAAGATGGTGATGTTGGTGTGGGTTTGACCCCCGTCGGTCTTTTGATCCGGCTAACCGGGTTATGACTTTTATTAGTTTGGTGATGAATTTAATTAAGTAATTTAAAAGTTTTATGGACACGGGATTTAAGTTTAAAAAAGACTATTAAGTAATTTAATTGGTTTTTTTTTTATTTTTTGTAGGCATTTTAGTATTATTTGTTTTTATTTATTATTTGGAGATACTTTCATTGCGTATAAAACTATAAGATCCTTATAGAATAAGGTCCTTGGAATCCTTAGGATCCATAGGATCCTATAAGAATTTATCAACATTGTATAAGCAGTTACAGTGCTTAAAAATGAACTATTGTGAAAACGTATGCTTAATTTACATCCTTTGATGCCAGTTTTAAAATTAACGTACTTTGTAAACGACCATGTAAGAGCAATTAAAACCCACCCTCCGATATTCCAACAAAAAACACAAAGCGAGCCGAAAAAAAACCAAGTACCAAGAGCCTTGCGTCGCACTACATCGATCGAAATTCAAACGCGGAACAAAAAGTGGTCCGCATCGCCCTTCTCGCCCGCACTCGTTCGCAGACGTTAGCTCAGAGCGAGATAGAAGCCAGTCGCCCGCGCCCACGGCGGCGTAGGCTGGTACATTGAACTCTGTTTCGAGTCTGCGCTGTCAAAATTACGTCTATCTCTCTCTAGCGCTGAAGGCGTTAGGCCACGGCAAAATTTGAAACCACTGTTTTTGAGACTGCACCGATAATTTTGTTCCCGCAGTGTAACATGGCGCGATTTTCGTTTTGATATTAGAATGGTTTTTTTTTTATTTCTGTGCTATTACTGTGGCTAATGTGTTGTGATTTTGTGCTGGTGTCAATCTAGGCCTAACCTAGAATTTGGTGAGTCTAATTTCTAGGTTAAAACCTTGTTAGATTGCTCTCGTTGCGATGTGACAATAGGAAGATTGACTGATAGATGTCATTATGGACCACGCGGTTCTATCACGTGGACTAAAAAAAAAAGCATTTCTTTACCTATCACCTCACTGGTTTCTTCTTTCTCTAGATATGACAAAGCAAGCATAAGATGTAGGTACCTGTTTTTACTATAAGAGCAGAGAGGACTCGTCAGTCATATTTTAGTTAGCTCTACAATTTAGGTCATACTCGTAGATAGGTATTCTAGACCACGGCTGAATCTAGGCTTATTAGTATCTCAAATACGCTCATCGTCTAACTTCTTATATGATTCAGAGTGATCCTTGTGATCCTAATTGGCTAGAATAGCATCTTGAATACTGTCAATACTATTGACAGTATTCAAGATGCTATTACGTGAGTGTTCTATTTTATTAAATTAATTAATTCAATTAATTATTTAAAAAAGACCCAACATACCTAACTGACTCTACCCTACCATGGTATTGACTCAATACCATGGTAAAGTCAGTTACGTTGGGTCTTTTTTAAATAATTAATTGAATTAATTAATTTAATAAAATAGAACACTCACGTAGGGATGTAACCAGGCTCATGAAGCGCTCGTGGCGTAGCTTGCTTACGTTCTTGATAGATCGTTGAAGTTATGCTACGTTCTAAGCGGTTGAAATTTGGATGGGTGACCACAAGTGGCGTTAACAGCTGAACGCTTTCGAGCTTCGTGCACGTTAAATTGTCGATCCCGGCTTTTAAGTCGTTAAGCTATGACGGAGGCCTTTTGGAGGCCTAAAAACTCCGTCATCTGAGTTGGCCACTAGCTCAAACGAACTTAGGTACTTTTTTAAGGTGATACCTAGTCAGAGGCACGTTCAAATAAATATTTGGTCCATACCCACAATACAAATTATTATTTTTTCAAGTAAATAAAATAGGTAGGTAAAACAAGTTTGTACCTAACCTGTAACCATTCGCTCAACCACGCTTTTCTAGAAGGTATAAAATTTACCACAAATTAAATGTTTTAATTTAAAACTTTAACCAATAAGATTAAAAACATACGTAAAAGTACCTACCTACCACCTTCCTAATGATCGAATTTAAAAGTTTTTTTATTTTTAATCATCAATTAAATTCACTAGGTAGGTAGGTAGGTACCTACCTTTCGTTTATTTTTTCCTCCTTAGCAGCGATGTGCTTGAAATCCGCCACATGGAATGAAATACGTACTAACAACTTCCAAAATTCAAAAACTGACTACCCACCCTCCTAGACACCTTCAAAGGTAAATTAGGTAATCACATTAAAAGTAAGTAATTAAAATTAAATTAAAATTAAAAATTGTTTATTTCAGACATAGAGCCCATAAAATGAAGATTACAGATTCAAGGTTAAAATCTTAGGTTATGTAATCTTAGGTTTTATTTTAATACTAGGGGACCCTTTGACCCAGACTTTGTTAAGCCACAGACCTCAAGATATACAAGTGGCTAAATTAAAAATTTTTAAAAACCGACTTCAATACAAATTGTTATTGGGTAAGGCTAAGGGTGAGCTGTATAAAATGAGCCCAAACATGGATGTTTCACTGTTAATCACTGAGAAGTTCCATTGAACAGCTCCTGACTCCATCATCAGGTCAGCTAGCTGTCACCATATTATTATATTGTAGTCGGAACTTGACCGATATGCTGAGTTCCAAGTTTCAACTCGATCAGACTATTTACTGAGGAGTTCTGTTGAACAGCTCCTGACTCCATCCTCAGATCAGCTCGTTGTGACCATATTATTACATTGTAGTCGGAACTTGACAGACGTGCCGAGTTTCAACTCGATCGGCCTATTTACAGAGGAGTTCTGTTGAACAGCTCCTGACTCCATCATCAGATCAGCTCAATGTTACCATAATATTGCATTATCACCAATAACCTATAAAGCTTTTAGAATATACCCTAATCGGTTCAAGTGTGCCTATAAAATTTGAAGAGTTACCTCGATTTCTCCAAGATCCCATTATCAGATCCTGACCTGATGACCAAAAGGACCAATTGGAAAGTGTACCCTTTCAAACAAAAAAAGAATTTTTGAAATCGGTCGACGCGTCTTCGAGTAATCGGTGAACATACATAAAAAAAAAAGCACAAAAAAAAAGATTCCGACGAACTGAGAACCTCCTCCTTTTTTCGAAGTCGGTTAAAAATTAAATTATTTGTTATTTCCTTTACTTCAATTTAAGGGGTGCCCCTTGTCGTCATAACTGATGGCTCCTTCTCAACGAAGCTCTTTCCAGGGCACCCTCCTTGACATTCCTATACGACATGACAGCCATGACGGAGGCCCTTAGGCGGCCTAAAAACTCCGTCACCAGAGTTGGCCACTTGCTCATACGAACTTACTTTTTTTATGACAGCAACAGCTCCTTTACCTCATGTAGCTTATCCTCGGTCTTCCTCTTCCTCTCCTTCCACTTTTCCTTCAATAATGTTTCTGTCATGTCGTATAATATGGCCAATCATCTTTCCTCTTCTATTCTCGACCACTAGCACGATCTTTCCATCCACTCTATGCAAAACCTGAATGTTGATCACTCTTTCTGTCCAGCCTCTCATCCTCTTTAGTTATTTAGGAAATACTTACAAAAAAAAATAAGAAAATTTAGTCACATTTAAATAAAAATGATGCAAAACAATAGCGCCACCTACCGGGTCCAACTATAATTGAGCCATCCAGGTGACCCCAAAAACACAACAAGACAACTTAAAAAAAAATAAGGTTCGTTGGTGTCCCAAAACATTATTTGGTACACGCACACTTTTTGCAGAAGTTAGCATTCCAATGACAGATTCCAAGCTGAGCTCTATACTTATAAGGTTTTCTCACTATGTTTTACTTCACCGTATAAGACTCGTGTTAATGCCCATAATTTCCAATCAAAAAATCCATTGATGCTCAACCGGGACTCAAACTCACAATCTTCAGATCGAAAGTATTATAACCCGTTCAGTGTAGGCAAAGAATCACTCGTGGCGTAGCTTGCTGAGACGTTCTTGAGTGATTGCTGAAGTTAAGCAACATTGTGCGTGGTCACAATTTGGATGGGTGACATTACGAGCTGAGAGCTTCCATGCTTCGGAAGGCACTTTTAATTGTCGGTCCTGGCTTAAGCCACGGCGGAGGCCTTTAGACGGCCTAAAAACTCCGTCACCAGAGTTGGCCACTTGCTCATACGAACTTACTAGAATAGGCAAAGATTGCCTCCTGACAATGTATTTAAATCATGAAGGAAGTATCTAGTCATCATGTTTTTTTATTGAAACGCAAAACGAAGAGGGCAATAACACAATACCACACAGTCTAATATATCCCTGTGACAATACAATACACAAAGTTGTATTTCAATGGTCCTTCTTAAAACCAGTTTAGAATGATTACTATAACTTTTAACAAGACACGTTGGTACATGTCTAAACGCGATCTACTATAGCTGGGTCAGAAAATACCTGTTGATGATTTAATATTGTTCTAATGACTCATATAATTTATTTTTTATAATTATAATAAAGGTCGAACTTCACTTAGAAGTTCCTTTGATCATAAATCATTGAGATATTTACTAAAAATTAAATATTAATTAATTTTTATATTTAATCACAATTGTATCTATCCCCAAAGTGCGGTAGACATCTTTCAGATCTTTAGGCATTTTTAGATCCTTTAAAGATGTCTAAGGGGGTAGTCAGAGGTACCTATATCCAAATACATACCTAGGTATTTGGTGCCCACATTTTGCTGAAGCTAACATTCCATACGTGACAGGTTGCAAGCCCATCGACGCTATTAGAAAGCTACCTGGTTTCCAGTATTGTATCCGTCGTCGCGTCGTATCGTAATCGTAGTTAACTTGGTGAAACCTGAGATCAAAACATTTCGCCAAAATATTAAAAAAAAATGCTGGATATTTCAGCATCATCTAACATCAAAGTAAGAGCTTATTTAGGGAACTACATGACTGATATATTTCTTATAAGTATGCTTTTTTTTGTAAATCCAAACATAATATTCTTACATAACTATAAAAACACCATACAAATATTTGCAGATCATACGATCATTTGTCCCGCGGCGGGAATCGAACCCACAGCCCACAGAAGGTCGTCATGTGTTGTGGAATCACGAATATTGACGCGATAATATCATAGCAAGAGGACGTATTTTTAATTTTAGAAAATTGAAAAAAAACCTAAGGTCTCATTAAATACTAATTTGTCATTACTAAATTATTCAATTAAGTTTAAATTATGGAATTAAATTAAAATTATGAAATTAAATTAAAATTATTAAATTAAATTAAAATTATTAAATTAAATTAAAATTATTAAATTACATTAAAGTTATTTAATTAAATGAATTATTAAAATTAAATTAAATTAGATTTAATCCATTGCGATCATAATATTACGTAGCTCAGATTAGATTACAACAAATTATTTAGCGTTCAAGCAGTTAATATTTTAAAAATTCTAACGTAACACGAATCTCGTAACATCGATTTTACGATTGATGCCATAAAAATTGGTTGAGGATCTGTCGAGGATCTTTGGAGTTATTAACAGAAATGCAACCTCAAGAGTGCATAAAATTGCTCAGCTAAAATTGAAGTCGGTTTTATTAAAACTTTTAATTTAGTCATTTATTTATTTGTTATGAACAACAAACAATCTTTGAAATCTGTGTAAATTATTTGTATTTAATATGTACCTTTAATATACTATCTTTAAAAATGTAAATATGTAGTAGGTTTATGTACTTATTATTTTTATTTTATATTTATTAGTTTATTAATTTTATATTTTAAATTGGTATATATTTATATGTCTATGTATTTGGATTAATTTATATTATAACACCTACAATTTATTGTATGTTGCTTTGTGCACTGCCGTTCATGCTGTTACACTCATTACTTTCCATCCACAGGTTGCCTGAAAGAAATCGCTTTTAGCGATAAGGCCGCCCATTGTACTAATTTTTAAGCTGTTTTTGTTGTTTCTTGTGATTACTTCTATTCTTTTTGCTGTACAATAGGTAAAGCATTATCTATCTATCTATCTAACAATTACATTCATGACTTATTATATAGGTAGTATGGCTATTACTTAGTTACTTGGCTATCACTTGTTATTTTTTTTTTTTAATTTAGCCACAGCTTAGTTTGTAGAGGTCAGCGGCTCGAGTATATATCGAACATGTAATCTAAAGCAACGCCAAGCCGGGTGCGGCCGTAGTCTCGAGTCAATGCTCGCGCGTGTCCACTGCGCGCTTGTGTCAAGGTCGGCCGTCATCCGAGTTGCTATGCGAAGTCGTGACACGTCACGTGTGACGTGTCACGATTCGATGACGTTCTTGATTGATCGCTGAATTTAAGCAACGTTATACGGTCACAATTTGGATGGGTGACCGCAAGTGGCATTAACAGCTGAGCACTTCCGTGCTAATAAAGTCGTGTTCAGCTGCCTATACATGTTTGGCGAGCCTAGGTTAACGTGAGCGAAGGCAAATTGATACAAGGCAAGTGCTACCGTGTAATGGTGAACGCAGACCTGGGTGGCAATTCTACTAGATGACAACGTCAATCATTCTGCTGCGTTTTGTTTCATCTCTTAAATGTCAGCCATTTGGTGAATAGTAGAAAAATTTGTTCTGCTAAAGTCAAAACCTGAGCTATAACGTTACCACAACTGAGTCGTTTGTCATTAGTAGAATAGGAAACAGTCTAAAATCGAAGGCTTAGTTGACGTTTTGCTTGTGGTTGGTAAAAAGTTTGGTAGTAGAATCGCCACCCTGGGCCGCACGCACCGCAGTCGTCGCAGTTCCCGCATTCGATTTCTTTATATGAAGTTCTATACAACCTCGCACACCTACCCGCGCCGCAGTCGCCGAAGTTGTTCCCGTCGCCACTAACAAAAGCGATGACTGCGGCGACTGCGGCGACTGCGGCGACTGCGGTGCGGCCAAGTCCGCGTTCACAATAAGACGTTTGACAAAGTCTATGCAATCGAATGCAAAGATAAGATGAGAATTTATTCAATAACAATTTTTACATCGTGTCTGAAAAACTTAAGCCTAAGTAAGTGCGTATGAGTAAGTGCCAACTCTGGTGACGGAGTTTTTAGGCCGCCTAAAGGCCTCCGTCATGGCTTAACGACTTAAAAGCCGGGACCGACAATTTAACGTGCCCTCCGAAGCACGGAAGCGCTCAGCTCGTAAGGCCACTTGCAGTCACCCATCCAAATCGTGACCGCGCACAACGCTGCTTAACTTCAACGATCAATCAAGAACGTCTAAGCATGTACTTGTATTCACTCGGCCAGCTAGGCGAGCGACACCGAGCGACGGCAAGGTGAGACAAAATAGCGGCCTTTACACGGTAGAGTTTTTACCACGGATCTGGACTGTACAGATAACTGTACAGATATCTGCACAGATATCTTACAGATAACCGCGGATAAAACTGTCAAAGGTTGCAATGGCGCGTGCTATTTCCCGCGGCATCTGGACTATACAGATATCCGCACAGATATCCGCAAAGATATCTCTGCGTGTAAATGCTCTGGCATCTGGACTGTACAGATATCTGTACAGATATCCGTACATCTCTGCGTGTAAATGCTGCTAAGGCTGTCTACACGTTGGCCTTCGCTCGAGTTGACCTAGGCTCACCAAACACGTTTCGACGTGTTCTCGTGCGACAATGGAGCCGCGCCGCGTAGCGCGGTAGCCGGGACCGGTCTCGTGATTCACGTCGGGGAACTCGCCAGGGCGAGTCGAGCGCTCGCAGTCTGGGTTCCCTAGTCTGATATTATTAGAAGGTCAATTTATAATTCACTTTTATTTTTATTTATTTTTTGTAAAAAATAACATTTTGAAGAAAAAAAGATCTCAGATCTTTTTTGGCATTTTAAGATCCTTGGAAATCTTCCAACATTAGACATTTAGACATCTGTTTAAGGTCATTATTTAGGCATGCAACAGATGTTGGCAGAGTCGGTTAGTGCCTCGACTTTCGATTCGAAGGTCGCAGGTTCAAAACCAGGCGTGCATCAATAGATTTTTCGTTTCGAAAAATGTATACCTACCTATGCGCATTGACACGAGCTCTAAATGGTGAAGGAAAACATCGTGAGGAAACCAGTTAGCTTTCTAAGAGCGTCGATGGGCTTGTCACGATGGAATGCTAACTTCTGCAAAATGTGGGCATGTACCAAATTATGTATTTGCACATACCTTTGACTACCCTCTTAGACATCTTCAAAGGAGCTTAAAATGCCTAAAAATATCTGAGAGAATGTCTACCGCGCCTTGGGGATACAGTCGTGATCATTATTTCTTTTTTTTCTTTTTCTATTGATACAAGGTAGGTACAAGTTTATAAAAAAACTAATAACCCGACTGCAGTGTACCTAATAGGTACTGTTTTCAAACATATAGATTGTATATATTTTCGTACTCGCCTTTTAAAGTCCTTTATTTTGATACCCCACTCAAAGGCATTGAAAAGACATTTTTAGCTCGCATTATTAAAGCGCACGAAATCCGCCATTTTGATTTTTTACAGAATTCGAGCTATCAAGACGAATCTAAAAACGTATCATTTATCAAAATCGGTTGACCCGTTGAGTAGACGAGCGGACAAACATAGGGATGAATGGGTTGAAACATACAAACTACACAGCCCCCTAGCCATATTACACTATCTATCGTCGCTGTAGAATATAAACACTTCAAAATGTATAGGATTTGACGTTTCAAGTAGATGAGTCACGTGGTCAAAACGTCAATTCCTATACATTTTGAAGTGTTCTATTCTACAGCGACGATAGATCGTTCTACAGCGACGATAGATCGTGTAATATGGCTAGGGCCCCAGTTTTTTTTACTTTTGCAGCTGTCAACGTTTCATTTCATTGTATACCTGTGTTTATGTTCCAAATAAATAAATTTAGAATTTGAAAAAAAAAAAATATTATACCTACAGGTCAAACGCATAACCCTCCTTTTGGACTTCGCCGCAGTCGGGTAAAAATGTTAAATAAAAATCCTGACCGTTTTTATTTTGAATCTGTTGAACCCTAAAACTCGTATTTTTGCATCGCGTACAAGTTTGTATAATGAAGTCTGAATTCTCTAAGAAAAGACATCAACGCGCGAAGATTTCTTACTAAGTAAAGTTTTATCAAAAATAGGCGAGCTGTAGCTAAGTTAATAAGTAAGTAGGTAGTTAAGTAAGTTACTGGTTAAGTTAATTGTCGGTCCCGGCTTTTAAGTCGTTAAGCCATGACGGAGGCCTTAAGGCGGCCTAAGACTCCGTCACCAGAGTTGGCCACTTGCTCATACGAACTTACTTACTTACTTAGTAAGTTACTTAATAAGTTAATAAAAAAATTAAGATCACTATTGTATTACCAAGGTGCGGAAGACATTATTATTTCAGATCTTTAAGCATTTTAGATCCTTTGAACATGTCTAAGGGGGTAGTCAGAGGTATGTCTAAACCACGTTACATGCCCACATTTTGCAGAAGTTAGCATTCCATACGTGACAGGTTGCAAGCCAATCGACGCTATTAGAAAGCTAACTGGTTTCCTCATGATATTTTCTGAGTTTCATTCAAATCCGTTCAGTAGTTGGGTAGTGAAACTAACAAACAAGCAAACTACTAATTTTTTTTTGATTGAGTTTTAACCGACTTCAAAAAAAGGAGGAGGTTCTCAAAATTCATCGGAATCTTTGAATTTTTTTTTTTGTGATTTTTTATGTATGTTCACCGATTACTCGAAGACGCCTGGACCGATTTGGAAAATTATTTTTTGTTTGAAAGGATATACCTACCTATAACTTTAACGTGATTTATTTTTTATTTTATTTAATTTATCGACCTTTGTACAGTACGGCCAACGGATCTCGGCGTACGTGAAGTTGGCCGTTTCGATGCGCAGATCAACTTTTTCATACAAAATTTTCTACTGCGCAGCGAAGAGCCTGACTTCACGTACGCCTAGATCCGTCGGCCGAACTGTACCTTAGGTAAGCAAAGAGTAGAACCTTGTACTCATCGGTTAAGGGTAGTTTTGAAAACCAACAAAATTAACAACAATTTCACTACTGACGAAGCACAATAGACGAATCTTCGAGTATACTGCAATATATTTTTATATGGGTAGACAAAGGCATATCCTAACCAAGGTCATTGACCTAACCAAGGACAACCCAGTACAATAAAGTGTGAAATTACAAGCATACCCCTGCCTACCCCAATTGCTTTCTTTGTGAGGGTGAAAGGAGGGTTTCTATTGGTGAACCACCCCTTCCTATAAGGGGTGAAATGAATTAAATTAACCAATCGGATACCGTGTTCAAAAAAATCAATAGTTATAAAAATAGGGTTGCATTTTAATGGTTGTACTGGTTTTGAATTGAAAAAATGATGTATATTTGTCGGCTAGACTAGACAACCAGGAAACATACATAACTAGCTACCCAAGGGCGGATCCAGGGGGGGGGTCATGGGGGTCATGACCCCCCCCTGGGCCGGGTCCAGGACCTAGGTGGACGACTAATTAAAATTATTCTATTGAACATGTACTTCAGGATTTTGAAAACTACCTCCAAACGCGGTGCTCGGATTGTAAAAGTTGGTATTGGAACTTTATAACGCGTATTGTGATTTGCTTGAAACTCTGTTAAAATACTGTGAATGCAAAATAATGGACACGTGTTTCAGGATTTTCTTTAGGAACATTAAAAAAATTCGTTTCGCTTCATAAGTGTTTTGCGAACAAAGTGAGTTAGTTATGTATGTCTAACCAAAGAATAAGAACCGACAAGCAGCCAGCCTTTTCATTGAGCACCGTTAGCAAAATCAAGTGTCACATGTTGAGTTTGTCTACAAGAATCGCCAGAGGATTGGAAGCGACAAGCAGCCAGCCTTTTCTTTAAGACCCGTAGGTAATAGCAAAATCAAGTGTCACATGTATTTGTCTAAAAAAAAATCGGCTCGCTTCGCTCGCTTCTTAGCTTCATGAGTATTAAATGCGTAAAGTGAGCTATGTCTGACCTTTTCGTTGGACACCGTAATAGCAAAATCAAGTGTCACATGTTGAGTTTCTCTACAAGAATCGCCAGAGAATTGGAAGCGACAAGCAGCCAGCCTTTTCTTTAAGACCCGTAATAGCAAAATCAAGTGTCACATGTATCGGTCATTCTCAGGCGCAGCATTTTTTCGGTGGCACAATTTTTTTTTAGAATTTGGATGTTTTGACATGAAATATCAAATCTAGATTTAATTTAGTAATTATTAGTACAAGAGGGAACTCTTAAAGCCTAACGGTTAAAAAGTTATTTGATTTTGAAAAATTGGTGCCCACCGAAGTCAATATTCTAATCACCGAAATCAAATACATTAAAATTTGGTTAAAAAGTCAACAATCTTTAGTTCGATCTATAATTATTACATAAAAAATTAGGTATTTGTAGATAAAAAATCATTTCAAAAAGGGGTTACATCATTAAACCCCTTGAAGGAGTTAAATTATGTTTCAAAGTTTGTATGGCGATATAATACTAGTAGTTCTCCCCGAACTGAGATCTCGCGCATTCGTAGATGGCTTACTTTTGGACTTTCAAATAAAGACATTTGACACCCAACCCAACTCAATATATTTGTTTAACTTTTTCTTTTTACCCCCCTTCGGAACCCAATAAGCTCACAACCCCTTCATCGATTAAGCTCATATGCTCCACCATAGTTTGTGGTATGGAAATGTATATTTCCATACCACAAACTATTGACCTACCAAGTTTCATGCAGATTGGATGAACGGTTCGACAGTTATGCGAGATTAAGAATTCGTGAAACATACAAACATACAAAATACAAAGCAAAATCGCCCAACTTGCCACCAAGATCTTCGCTCGCTCGATCGATTAGATAGACATTTTGATTGGATGGTAAACGATTCCGGCTGTCCAAAAATTAAGAGCTAGGAACACGTCCTGGCTGGCATCCACCCGAGCAAATACTACTTTAAGTTAGTCTCTCTTGTAGAATCCAGCCACTTCAATCCTTGTACTAGGTACTACTACAGGTGGCTGCCTGATTCGGCATCAGCTCCTCTCATTCACATACTGACGGATGCTTTTCTCACTAGTTGTCGGGTCTAGTTGGGATATATTATAAGCCAATGGTCGTTTCAACAGCCTGCAGGGCGAACCTGGCAGAGCGGAGGGCTATCCCGCGTAAGATGGGGGAAGGCTTCGGCCGATGCTTCTTATCTACGAGAAAAAATCCATCCGCGTCAGTCCTCCTCACATCACAAATGGGTATTTCCTGTTGTGTCTGAATTTTCTGTCGCTTTCACCGCGTCAGGTGCTGCTTTAACGCTTGGCACCTGACGCGGTAGCAGTCTGGCGGAACAATCAGTGGACTCCCGTTTCCGCATTTGGACTCGATGGTGGTCCTTTATGCGTGGGGATAACCTGGCTCGTTAGGTACGTAGCCAACCCAGCTCTCCTAGAAGCACAACAGCTTCCTGGGGTCTTCACCGGCTTAGAGGAGCGACCTCGGGATACTGAAGATCTGTTGCCATTGTGTTGCTACACCCGCACATTCCAGGACTACGTGAACAGCTGATTCTTCTTCGCTTAGACATCCCCTGCAGAGTGGACTGTCCGTGGCAACGATGTTGTACAGATGTGTGTTGAGGGTACAGTGTCCTGTCAATGTCCTGTCAATGTCCCTAAGATTATTTCGAGATCTTTTCTTTGTAGGTTCATCAGACGACACTCTGAAGTGTCGGATTGTCTGTCTCCAGCGATAGTTGTGTAGGTTTTGGGTATGTTGCCGCATCCAGATGCGTAGTTGAGAAAAGGGCGTAGGCAAGAATGAGGTTGGGCTCTAACTCTTTAGGTTGAAAGCTGCAATTGAGCTGTTCTTTTATTTTTTATAGATGCCGACACTAATCTGGGGCACCTTTTTTATGCCAGCTTTCTCTACGATTCAATACAATTATCATAAATTAGGAAACAGCACTATAAGTGCTATGAAACTGTCTTTACCCTTCATATATTTCCACGGAAAACACTGAAATCAATACCACCGGAATCAAAATTATGAGCAAAATCCTAGATATTTTTAAAAGTAACCAAAATTTTGAATATTAGTCTGCATAATGGAAATCTAGTATCTCTAAGATACACTTTTGTTATAATTCGAAATTAATTGCTTGAATGGATTTGAAAAAAAATATTACACCGAACTCATCTTGGAGGGTATACCAAGCCACCGAAAACGATTTTGTTCCTCAATAAAAGAGACACACAGAGACCCACAGACCTGGTTGTCCTCTCCATCAATGCGGAGGGGCTGATAGTTATTCTTACTCTAACAACTGTTCTTGCAACTATTAGAGAACAGGATATATGCGTAGATCGGTGCGCGCCACCGATATCAATTCAAAACCTCGGACGCGACTAAAACTACTTGTAACTTATCAACGAAAGCCTAATATTTATTGGGAATATTATAAAATAAGCTAGTAATTATCTGTTTTTTTGTGAATACATTCAAAGTAGCGCCACGTTTTATAGAGAAAAAGATAAAAAATAATTTACATAGCAAAATGTGCTTGGGACATGCCACCGAGGCTCAAATTTCAGCGGTTTTTATTTTTTTTAACTATTTTAAATTTATTTTATCTAAAAGAAAACATAAACTTCTTCTAGTATTTGATCATAACTATCATACAAAAAAGAATCAAGCTTTTAGAAATCTATTTAATAGAGGTTTTTGGCCCGGACGTTTTTTTTGAGCCGTTTGCGAATGGCCCGTATTTGTCTAAAAAAAATCGGCCCGCTTCGCTCGCTTTTTAGCTTCATGAGTATTTAATGCGCAAAGTGAGTTATGTCTGACCAGAAAATTGGAACCGACAAGCAGCCAGCCTTTTCGTTGAGCACCGTAATAGCAAAATCAAGTGTCAATGTTGTATTTGTCTAAAAAAAAATCAGCTCGCTTCGCTCGCTTTTTAGCTTCATGAGTATTTACTGTGCAAAGTGAGTTATGTTTGACCAGAGAATTGGAACCGACAAGCAGCCAGACTTTTCGTTGAGCACCGTAATAGCAAAATCAAGTGTTAATATTGTATTTGTCTAAAAAAAATCGGCTCGCTTCGCTCGCTTTTTAACTTCATGAGTATTTAATGCGTAAAGTGAGTTATGTCTGACCAGAGAATTGGAACTGACATGCAGCCAGCCTTTTCGTTGAGCACCGTAATAGCAAAATCAAGTGTCAATGTTTATTTGTCTAAAAAAATCGGCTCGCTTCGCTCGCTTTTTACTTCATGAGTATTAAATGCGCAAAGTGAGCTATGTCTGACCAGAGAATTGGAACCGACAAGCAGCCAGACTTTTCGTTGAGCACCGTAATAGCAAAATCAAGCGTCAGTGTTGTATTTGTCTAAAAAAAATCGGCTCGCTTCGCTCGCTTTTTAGCTTCATGAGTATTTACTGCGTAAAGTGAGTTATGTCTGACCAGAGAATTGGAACTGACATGCAGCCAGCCTTTTCGTTGAGCACCGTAATAGCAAAATCAAGTGTCAATGTTGTATTTGTCTAAAAAAAATCGGCTCGCTTCGCTCGCTTTTTAGCTTCATGAGTATTTAATGCGCATAGTAAGTTATGTTTGACCAGAGAATTGGAACTGACATGCAGCCAGCCTTTTCTTTGAGCACCGTTAGCGACATCAAGTGTCACACAGTGTTACATGCATTTGTTTTAAAAAACGGCTCGCTTCTCTAAAATAGTTACTTATGTACTGCATTACGTAGGTACTTACCTACTTATGAAAGTAATCTAACACGTACGAAGTCGCGGGTAACGGCTAGTTAAATTATAACTTCTTGTGACTTGACCACGACTATGTGACCCCCCCCCTTGCACCAAAGCTGGATCCGCCCTTGTAGCTACCGCCCGCGGCGTTGCCCGTGAGGTACCTACATATAGCCTATGTTCATCCTGAAAGTTCATTCTAAATACTGGTCAAAGAATTTTTGAAATCGGATGAGTAGTTTCGGAGATTACCTCCTACATACAAACTTTACCTTTAGTATAGATATAGATAGCAAGTAGCTAGAAAATAAAAACCGGTCAAGTGCGAGTCGAACTCGTACGCCGAGGGTTCCGTACCTAGCCATGGTGCCAATTAAGCTAGTATTAATTGTATGAGCGCCCATACAACTCGGAGGACAATTTTAATTGGCGTCAACTATGTATGTATGGGAACACCCTTTAGTTTTCAACTTTTTTAACTTTTTGGAATTTTTCCTTTATTTGTGCTATAAGACCTTGCTTTTTGCCAAATTTCGTTATTCTAGGTCAACGGGAACTACCATTTAGGTTTTCGACCCAAAACCTCTAGGGTACTTCCGGTTGACCTAGAATTGTCAAATTTGGTTACAAGCAAGGTCTTCCAGCACAAGTAAAGGAAAAATTCCGAAAAATAAAAAAAGTTGATAATTAAGGTAAGTTTTGGTACTCACAAGTTTTCACGAAAACCTAAATTTGCCTATATCTTTTTATAGTGTTGACTCAGGACCTTGATTTTTATAGTCACAGTAGGGACTATAGACCTTAGTATATGGTATAAATTTCAACTTGCTAGCTCTACCCGTTCCTGAGATAATCGATGGTGACACACGGACAGACAGACAGACAGACGGACAGACGGACAGACGGACAGACGGACAGACGGACAAGAAAGTGATCTTATAAGGGTTCCTTTTTTTTACCTTTTAAGGTACGGAACCCTAAAAAATTAAAAAAACCGACTTCAATGTTATAAGCTGAGCAATTTTCCGCACTCTCGAGGTGCATTTCTGTTCATAACTCTGAAGATCCTCGACAGATTCTCAACAAATTTTTGTGGCACCAATCTGAAAGTATATCCTTTCAAACAAAAAATAATTTAACAAATCCAGGCGGTGTATTTCCGATTCCAGGTCATACAAACATTTGTCCCGCGGCGGGGATCGAACCCGCAACCTCCTGCGTCACAGGCGGGCCTTCACCCACTGCACCACAGAGGTCGTATAATTACATAATTTGTTTCACCATCTACTCCTAGTTTTTTAATATGTTATAAACATGAAGGTCTCTATTAATAAACTCGGATTAACTTCTGTCAAAGTTGCGCCACGGATTAAACTATTGCCATCCTTACTTGCCACTGTCTAATAAAAAAGGATGGCAATAGTTCAATCCGTGGCGCAACTTTGACAGAAGTTAATCCGAGTTTATTAATAGAGGCCTAAGTACATAACATATTTTCGAATTAGTTTTAATGTGAAATACTCCAACAAGTTAATATTTATCAGTTAGGTAATGTCTTATTGGAATGAAGTGCCTAATAAAATATCGTGCGGTAACTATTTAGTATTTATTTCTAATCAGAACATCTGAAAGGATATGGATGAAAAGCCTATGCCGGATAGTAGTCCCTTTTTTATTTCGCGAAATATAAACTCTTAGGAGTATAACAAACAGTATTTGTGAGAACAGTATACATCTACACTCAGTCAGAACCGAGTTATACAGGGTGAGTTTTTCAAGAGTGCCTCTAGGGCCAAATCTGAAACTATTCCTCGTCCTCAATCGGTCCCTCATGCCTGAGGATCGTGACTCTGCCGACGCAGCATGGCCAGTAGTCTCTTCCAAGAGTTTCGGCATGTCAAGGCATTCCGACACCTGGCTGACCCATCGGTTAGGGCAGCGTTTCTTAACCTGTGGTCCGCGGACCCCTGGGGGTCCGCGAGTATATGTATGGGGGTCCGCAGTCTCATCTTCGAGCTTCGCAATTCGTCGGAATGTTTTTTCTTTATGTATGTTCACTTTGGGGAACAGGGTGGAATAGTTCCCCAAAGGCAGAGTAGGTGGTTCCTCTGCAACGGGTCGGCCCATCTGGCCCACTTACCCGTGGTCTTTCGACCAACAGTTGATGTCTGATAGTTGTATACAAGCTTCAACTCGTTAGAAACTCCGCTTGCGAGATCTAGGGAATTCCGATGTTATTCCGATGTTGCGTGTGATTCCGTTGCTCCTTTAGCCTGCAATCTGGTCTGAGGTCTGATACTGTCCAGCGTGTTTCACTTTTTGCAGTAGTAGTTGCTTTGGAGTAGCTTGGATGTTCTTTATCCAAGGATAACTCAGATAGGAGTCGTTGATGTCGAGCGTGGCGCCATCTGTAGTGCGTAGCATGTTTTCTGTAGTTCATCTAGCGACAGGTAGATGTCGCTACATCACTCCCTTTCCAGACCGAAGGTCGATATGATCTTGTCACCAGCATTGTAGGTGTCCACGGTGAGTCGGGACGAAGTGGTGCATCGGTGCGTCTACGGTGAGTCGAGACGTGTCCACGGTGAGTCGGGACGAAGCGATGCGTCGGGTGCGTCTGCGGTGAGTCGAGACGGTGTCTGTCCACGGTGAGTCGGGACGGAGAGGTGCGTCGAGTGCGTCTGCGGTGAGTCGAGACGGGTCCACGGTGAGTCGGGACGACGCGGTGCGCCGAGTGCGTCTACGGTGAGTCGAGACGTGTCCACGGTGAGTCGGGACGATTCGGCGTGCGGTGCAGTGCTCTGGGTGATGTCCACGGTGAGTCGGGATGAGATACCCAGACGATGCTGCGGTTGAGATATCTCCACGAAGCGTATCGAGGAGCGGAGAGCCTGCAGAACCAGGAAGTCGGGGCGGCTTGCGATGGAACTGCGGAGGCTGGAGGCTGAAGATTGCTGGTGTGGTGTGAAGCTGCTGGTCCGGAAGGTAGGCTTGAGAGAGAGAGAGAGAGAAGAGAGACGAAGGTTGATGCTCGCTGTTGATGATGGCGCTGAAGGTGCTGCGTGTTGAGGGTTCCAGTCGTCGGGTTTCGGCAGGAGTCGTCCGAGGTAGTCGACGGCTGGATCACGTCGGGGTCACCAGTTTGGGGAACAGGGTGGAATAGTTCCCCAAAGGCAGAGGTAGGTGGTTCCTCTGCAACGGGTCGGCCCATCTGGCCCACTTACCCGTGGTCTTTCGACCAACAGTTGATGTCTGATAGTTGTATACAAGCTTCAACTCGTTAGAAACTCCGCTTGCGAGATCTAGGGAATTCCGATGTTATTCCGATGTTGCGTGTGATTCCGTTGCTCCTTTAGCCTGCAATCTGGTCTGAGGTCTGATACTGTCCAGCGTGTTTCACTTTTTGCAGTAGTAGTTGCTTTGGAGTAGCTTGGATGTTCTTTATCCAAGGATAACTCAGATAGGAGTCGTTGATGTCGAGCGTGGCGCCATCTGTAGTGCGTAGCATGTTTTCTGTAGTTCATCTAGCGACAGGTAGATGTCGCTACATTCACCGATTACCCGAAGACGCCAGAACCGATTTGGAAAATTATTTTGTTTGAAAGGGTACTTTCCGATTTTTGCGACTGGTCCCACAAAAATTTGGTGAGGATCTGTCAAGTATTTTCAGAGTTACGAATAGAAGTGCACCTCGAAAGTGCAGAAAATTGCTAAGCTCGAACATAAAAGTCAGTTATACAAAAAAATCATTTAGTTGTTCGTATTTGTAGTATAAATGGTCCAAAATTTAGTGATTTTTTTATTAAAGAGGTCCTTGATGTTGTGCTTGATGTCCTAGGGGTCCGTGAACGAAAAAGGTTAAGAAACGCTGGTTTAGGGCTTTGGCCTCTTGGCCTTTTGCCTTCCAAACTATTCAAACGTTCCAAACTACTTCTGAAACTATTACCGATAGCGAAAACACATTTCACGCAAATAAATAATTTAAGTAATTTAATTTCAAAACATTCAAATGAGTCTCGTAAGCGATTTTGAGAAAAAGTAAAACTGAATCATTATATAACTTGTTAAACTTTCGCGATTTGTTAACATAATGATAATTATTATTACGGGATTTTATCGCGTACCTTTTATTTATTTTGTTTCCCGACGTTTCGAACACGTTGCAGCGTTCAGCGATAAAATCCCGTAATAATAATTATCATTATATGAATCATTATATTTTAATAATAATAATTTTCCTGGCCTGGAATCGAAATGCACGGCTCCACTGGAATAAAAAAATAGTAGTCCACGCGGGTGAAACCGCGGGCGATCGCTATTTATATAGTACAGCTGACCCGGTGAATTTTGTGCTGTCTCAGTTTTTGTTCAAAATATCGTTTGTTTTTGGGTTGAAAACTCCTTAGAAGTCTTCAGAAGACTCTATCAAAGTTTCATCGCAATCTGATCAATGGTTTAGGAAAGCATAGAGGACAAACATACAAACATTTAATTTTACTGATTACTAGCTTCTGCCCGTGGCTTCGCTCGCGTAATAAAAAGTAGCCTTTGTGTTATTCCAGGTCATAAGTTATATTCCAAGTTTCATTAAAATCCGTTCAGTAGTTTTTGCATGAAAAATTAACAAACATCTAAACATCCAGACATCCATACATCCTCACAAACCTTCGCATTTATTAGGATGTACGCACTTAGTAGGATGGATTGAAAACCTCCCCACACGAAGTACAAATATACTATGTCTGTGTGAGTTGTCTGCGTTTGTCTGTGTGCGTGATCACTATTACCCAATCTGTACATTGAAAGTAGGGTTGTGTTTCCTTTTTATAGCAAAGCCAGGCTTACGGTTATAACCTCTAAGATAATAGACATTTTTTCAGATAAAATTATAGTACTTTATAGTAAAAGTGTTAATTAAGCTCATACTTAGAATATAATAGAAATTACTTTATTGTAAAGTCTACCTTACTTACAAATTACCTTACCTACTTATAAATTACTTTATTGTAAAGTGTGCAGTAAAGGATTTTCTACAATTACAATGAAAACCATCCTTATTGGATCCTGTCGATTAGTAGAATAAAATAGCGAGGCTTAATTTGTGAATTTTTAGCTGCTTCGATTCCCGGGTGAGGCAAGCGAATTTTGGAAAATCTATAAATGCAATTTTTTTCTTTTTAAAAATAAATGAATGTAAAATAATCTATCAAAAGGATTTAAAGTAGTTTCCCTTCAGAGCACATTGATTTTTTCCACCCTGTATACTACTGTATATCTACAAACAAACAAACTCTTCTGCTTTATATTAGTAATCCATACCCATATTATAAATGTGAAAGTGTGTTTGTTTGTTTGTCCTGCTTTCACGTCAAAATGTGTGGAGATAGTTGGGAGGGCTGGAGAGTAACATAGGCTACTTTTTATCCCGAAAAAATGCATGTTTCCCGTGAGATAAAAAGTAGTAGTCCACGCGGGCGTCCGCTAGTATATAAAAAAAGGATAGAAAATTCCCTTTATAGATACATATTAATATCAGGTAATATTATTAAACTCAGCTCAGCCCTACCTCAGTAGGTAATAGGGTTGTTACTGACCTACTCAATGTGAAGCATAACCGACTGAAAATGTGGAGCGAGGGTTTATTTGTCTCACCTAACTCTTTTCATGAAAACTATTTATAAACTTTACATCTTTACTAGATGAGGCAGGAGGCAATCTTTGCCTACACTTAACGGGACACTGTAGTGCATGGGACATTGTTGAGATGTAGGCTTGTAGCACCTACACCATCCTCTCAGCTTAACCGGACATATCCACAGGAAAGACATGGTCAGTATGAGGCTGGCCACGCCGCGGGTTTACTCACGATGTTTTCCTTCACCTTTTAGAGCATATAAATTTTTCGAAACGAAAAATTAACTTTTATTTTTCAACGTAATCTCTACCTAGCTCTATGTATTTCTTCCACCTTTCCAAAGCTTCTATTGCAGCTAAGCTTTTATTTTGAAAAACAAATTCAAACTATTTGAGGCCGCGAACTTTTCAATCCTCCGTATGTTCCTCTATAACTCGACAACCACTGGACCGATTTAGCTGAAATTTAAAACAGACATAGATAATGACTGGAAATAGGTCATAGGCTACTTTTTATCCGGGTACCACGCGAGCGAAGTCGCGGGCGGAAGCTAGTTAGCTCATACTAAAAACCAGCGCTCTAACAGCCATGGCGCTGCTGGAGCAAATGCTGAGGGGTAGCCTTATTTTCTTGTTACTGTAATGTAGCATTTCTGATTTGTGTTGTATGTATCGTAGTGGCGAAAATAAAACTTTTTCTATGTTCTATTTCTATAATATCTTACAATCATTGTCTTTCTCAAGACACATTTCGCTTCGCTCTAACAATATTATGTTTTTAAGGTTTTTTTTTTTGTTTCAGATGACAAATTAAAAATGGAATGGAAAGAGAGAGAAGGACGATGTCTTTGCCTCAAAAGATTCGTAAACTACAAATAAATTGACTTATTCATAGACTACGGGAGATGATCACTAAGATTTTGACAAATTAACAAAATTCCTATGCATCGAGCTATTATTCTAGCTCCATGGTAAGTGCTACAGCAATTTTTTTATCTGGAGTAAGATGACTTTTCGTCGAATCCAGCCTAAGGTAAGGATTCGTATAAGTAAGTGGTCAACTCTGGTAACGGAATTTTTAGGACGCCTATAAGCCTCCGTCAATGAATTGAGAACCTCCTCTATTTTTGAAGTCGGTTATTTTTTTTACTAAAAACTGAAACGGCAGCGGTCACAGTGACCTACAACAAAATTAAAAAAACATCCCTAAGGCTGGTTTTAGTGTCACGCGTACCGTCGGCGCTGATAGGCGAGTGATCTTTATTACATTGAAACAAGGATACTGATTGTTTAGCACTGACGAGAGCAATCAGCGTAGCCATTTCTGCTAATCAATCAGTATCCTTATTTCATTGTAATAAAGATCACTCGCCTATGTCGCTGACGATGAGCGTGAGACCGGCTGGTTTTACTGTCACGCGTACCGTCGGCGCTGATAGGCGAGTGATCTTTATTACAATGAAATAAGGATACTGATTGCTTAGCAGAAAAGGCTACGCTGATTGCTCTCGTCAGTGCTGAAAAATAATAGTGCTAAAATGCTAAAATCAGCCTATACCTAATGCATTTCTAGCTTCTCGCAAACATGACGGGTGGCGAGCTTAAACTTTAAAACCCCCGGCAGCCTCCAGACGGTCAATGACCTCGGGTGAGGCACGGAATACCAAGCAGTTACTAAAGCCAAGGGCCTCGTCTGTCTTGCGTCTAGACGAGATTTTTGAAGATGGGACGAAATCGAAGATTCTTCTATTGTATGAATTTTGGTGTTATTTTTGCTTATTGGTCACAAAACAGGTTTTTATAATTAGCTACCTTACAACCTTTTTAATATGTATGAATTATTCTGTAGGTATTTATATTTATTTTACTATTATATCGTGTTTGTGAGAGAAATAAAATAAATGAAAAAATATTGATATTGATATCTATATTGGGAAGTTTGGTTGAAATAGTTCAATGGATTTTATTGTATTCATGCATGGTGAAGAATAATCCTACTAATATTATAAAGGCGAAAGTCCGTGTGTGTGTTTGTGTGTGTGTGTGTGTGTGTGTTTGTGTGTGTGTGTGTGTGTGTGTGTGTGTGTGTGTACAACGTATCCCCATAACTACTAAATCGATTTTGATGAATGGAATGTAGATATTTATTTATTTATTTATTTATTTATTTATTTAGTTCATACAACCAAACAAACTTATGGAAGTAGGTAGGTAAACAAAAAACAAGAAAAAAATATTCACTTAAAACTACAAGTTGACATGCATTTTGCATCAAGATGTTTTCCTTACCTACTACTAAGTTTATATAAGTAGGTAACAACTTACAGGACACTAGTTTGTAGTATTTTGTTGGTATGTGTTCGAATAAGATTCGCCCTACCCGCCGAACTAGTTAAAAAACTGTATTTCGGCGAGCAGTGTTCGTCCGCCTCGCGCAATACTTTAACATTTACGACTACTCGTACTTTTGTTCCCTTAGTTTTAGCACAGTATATGCAGTATCGACAGAAAAAAAAAATATGCAGTTCAAACAAAAAAATATAAATATAAGTTCTTGAAACAAAAAGTAAATTTTTGCACAGTACATGCAGTATCGACAGAACAATTTTATGCATTTAGAAAAAAGTAAAAACAAATTTAAGTAAACTAAACAAAACAATCCGCCGGGTAAAAAGTAAATTAATGTACTTTTATGAATTAATCTAAACTTAACCTAGGTTCCATTTGTGTGTGAGGGTGTGTGTGTGTATAGAGGATATAAAAGTGAAAGAGGGAGGGGGAGGTAGGTATGTACTGATGACGTTTTCAAAAGGGGGTAGGTAAATACCTATTTGTATACCACCAAAAACTCCCGATTTATAAGAGTAGGTACGAACCTACTTGTGATTAAATTAGGATTCCCTAATGTATTGATAATTATGTAAGTGTGTGAATGTGTGTATGAAAGTGTATGTATGAATGCCTGTATGTGTATATGTATGTGTAGTCAGAGTTGTGTAAGGTTGTCAAATGTTCGTAGGTAGGTAGGTACATAAGAAATTAAAAATTTAGTAGGTACCTATTCAGATGTCATTATTTTTCGAGCAGATGCAGACTTTTATTCCTTGTTATTCAACATTCTCTAAAAGTAATTCAGTATCAGAGTAAGAATATTTTTTTAAGGTTTCCGTAACTATTTTTTTGCAGGAATACTTGGTTTTCGATTTGAGTTCAATTTTTTTACTTATTTTATTGTATATGAATGGGCCGAGAAAGTTTATGAAATGTTGAGCAAACTTTGTTTTACAGGAGGGTGTTAAGTATACTCTGTCTTGTCTTCGATTATTTAGTAAGTTAACCGGTGGAGGTATTTTATGTTGTTCTAAGATGGCTGCCTTGATAAAGCACTGTCGTACAGTTAGGACAGAGGTTTCTTTATAAAGCTCAAGAGTAGGGTAGCGGAATTTTTTAAAGAACATCACCTTTAGTAATGATCTTTGGGCTCTTTCGAGTGTTATAAGAGTTGTCTTCGAGCATCCACCCCATGAAGAAATACAGTAGGTGATTACTGACTGACTTAGGGCATAATATGTTGATAATAATTGACGCCTGTCGCAAACATGTCTAAGTGTCTTAAAAATAAAAATTAGTTTTCTGGTGCGTCCCGATAACGTATCGATGTTTTTTTCCCAGTTTAGGTGACAATCGAGATACACACCTAGATATTTTATGTTATTAACAGATGAAAGCTCAGAGCAGCTACAATGGTCTAATTGTGTACAATGGTGTGCTAAAATTTTTATGGTATCAGGAGGCGGTTGAGTATTATTTCTAATACTGAAAGTGATATATTTTGTTTTAGCTATGTTAAGTGTTAGCATATTACTATCCAACCAGTCCGTAACTACTCTAAAACCCTCGTTAGCGAAATGATTGCAATCATTCCAGTTTTTTCCGGTAAACAGTAAGACTGTATCATCTGCAAATGTGATTATATTTCCATTTACTAATTTCAGATTACATAGTGCATTAATGTATATAAGGAATAAGGTGGGCCCCAAGATACTACCTTGAGGCACTCCCATTTTAATGCTCTCTTCTTCACTTGTAGAGTCGTTTACTCGTATTGATTGTTTCCGGTTTGATAGGTAATCCGTCATTAGAGCAAGCTGTGTCCCCCGAATACCAATTTTTTCAAGTTTGTTTAGAAGAAGAGGGATAGAGACGGTATCAAAGGCTTTCGCCAGATCCAAAAATATAGCCAAACATTTTTTTTTTATTATCTAAGTGTTGTACAATTGTTGAAGTAAGTTTACTTACCGCATCAGAAGTAGATATATTATCGCGGAACCCGAATTGATTTTCTGATAATAGGTTTTTTTCTAAAAGGAATGTCTTTATACGTTTATTAATTAATTTCTCGATTATTTTTGAAAGTGTAGGGAGAAGTGAAATAGGTCTGTAATTAGAGATATCGTCTCTATCCCCCGACTTATGAATTGGTATTACAATGGACTTTTTAAGAGCCTCGGGAAATATTCCTTCTTCAAAACATTGGTTGCAGATTTTAGCTATGGGATTTGCTAAAACATGAGCACCTAATTTAAATAAGACGGATAGTATTTCATCCCAACCTGTAGATGTGCTATTCTTTAGATTTTTTATTGTTTGTATAACTTCATTTTTATCTGTTTCAAATAGTACAAATGAGTTGGGATTCGTGTCCTCGTAATGTGTTATAGGCAAGTCGTTGTGTTTGGTTCCTTGTCTTTTTATTATATTTTCTGATAACTTCATACCTATAGTACAAAAGTACTTGTTGATGTAGTTTAGTGATTTTACTGGAGTTGATTTTAAGTGTAGAAGGTTATCATTTGGTGTTTGGTCTGTAGCCATGTGACATATATTTTTGATGCAGTTCCATTGCTTTTTAAGATAGTTTGGGTTCTGGAATAACACAGGCTTTTTGTCCCGGAAAAACGTATGGTTCCTGTGGGATAAAATACAGTAGTCCACGCAGGCGAAGCCACGGGCGTTCACTAGTAACTATCAACTAGAAAGAGCTGATGATCTTCAAACCTTTCAAACAAAAAAAACCACATCAAAATCGGTTCATCCGTTCAAAAATAAGGTCCCATTCGGGATCAAAAACTGTTTTTTTTAAGTATACCTACCTAATTCATTAGGTACTAATATTAAAATTGAGTCAGCTGTTAAAAGTACGAAGTGAAAATTAAAATTATAAATTAAATTAAGTAATTAATTAAACCTATTGCATTTTTTAACCCCTATCGCCGTCATTTTCATTATTACTTAAAATGTAGGTATTACGCATGTCAAAAAAATGTTTACGATTCCAAGGAAATTTTATTTACTAGTATAAAAATTCCTTAACGATATCATGCAAAAATCAAAAAACATCGATAACGACGTCAAGAAAAAAAAAGAAGAAAAAAAAATGTCTGGCGATTTCTTAAAAATATTACCGTCAGTTAAACCGTCTGCTAAACTTTACAATACAACATCGAAAAACATCCTCTATCTAACTATAAATAAAGTTAATTTTTAAATAAACCCATTTTGTCTACGAGTTAAATAAGGTCCCATTCAAAAATGAACATTATCTCAAAGACACAAAGTTCAATAACTTCTGGCAACCCCATAGATACTACAGACAGTGGTCTGATAAGGTTTTGTTACTGTAAAAGCTACCCTATTTTCAAAGGACAGAGAAATAATTCCGTTGATAAAGGATTTATACTTTTTTATCAGCGAAGCTACGAACGTCAGTGTGTCCTGAGACTTTGAATTGAGAATGTGTTTCCGCGCGCTTTATGCAAGAAGTTTTCGTCGAAAAAGTTTGTTTAAAAAGTTTCGTTACATTTATTTGTAAAAAGTGAGTGCGTATTTAAGGATTTCGAAAGAATATTATGGATAAAATCGAAAATTATTACAAATTTTTGTAAGTATTCTTCCAGATTTTGTAATATTTTTCGAAATTTGGTTCTGGTACGTATTACTTTTTCAATTTCAAATTATGACACTTTTAGACTAGACTATGACAAGTTACGTTTTATAATCCATCCATAAAACCAGAGAAAAAAAATAAAAAGTGGTTAAATCATTTTATAAAATTTAATAAAACCCCGACGATTAATTACTTTTAAAAAAATATGTTTAATTAAATAAATAAATACAAATCAACTAGAAAAGAGCTGATGATCTTCAAACGGCTGAACCGATTTTGATTAAACATTATACCTAAGAACCATCGCTAAAAAACTGCTTTAAAAAACAAAACCGCATTTAAATCTGTTCACCCGTTTAAGATCTACGGTGGCACAGACAGACACATAGCAGCCAAACTTATAACACCCCTTTTTTGCGTCGGGGGTTAAAAAACCCTTTTGTTAGAGTCACTAGCGGTCACCCATCAATTCGTTACAGCGCAGTCCGAAATCGTCTAGTTATCAAGGCTTTCATGGCCTGGAGCGAAACCATAGGCCGGAACGAGTCTATAGACTAATCGTCAAGAGTGAATCGGTCACGGTTCGTCAGCTGTTTATCTAGACCAGACAGTATTGTCCTAGGTCATCAGCTGACCTTCCTAATGCCAATTGGAACTGTGTTGGCCGAGTGGGATAACACAATCACACTTATCACACTAATCATACATCACACTAATATTATAAATGCGATAGTTAAGATGTTTGGATGGATTGATGGATGTTTGGATGTATCTATGTTTGTTCCTCTATAACTCGACAACCGCTGAACCGATTTGGCTAAAATTTAAAATATAGATAGATAATGACCGGTATTAGGACATAGGCTACTTTTTATCCGGGTATCACGCAAGCGAAGCCGCGGGCGCAAGTGGCGGAGCACACAGCATTATGTAGCCCCAAAGTAAGCAGAGCTGTGTTATGGGAACCACATCACTGATATATTACTTACATACTTTTTTTGTAAATACATACATAAATTATACTAGAAAACGCCCACACCCGAGACAAATATTTGCAGATTATAGAAACATTCAATTCAATTCATCATAGAAACAGCGGCGGGGATCGAACCCGCAACCTCTTCTGTCTCAGGCGGGTTTACCCACTGCGCCACAGAGGTCGTCCATATGATACGACGTCTGATAGTACCTCGACTTTCGATACGTTAGTCGTGGGTTCGAAATCGATTAAGTAGGTACCTACTAAAAAAAATTTTTTTTTTTTAAATCGAATACTGGCAATGAGATATCATTGTCTGTGGATGATGATGATAAACTATACTTATACTTACGTTTAAATACAGAGCCCCGAACAATTTTTCAAATTAAATTAAAAAACAATTTTGCAAACAATACCTAAATAAACAACATTTTTTAAACTATTTTTTTTAGTTCTAAACAAAACCAAATGCGTAATAGTAATAAAAGTGCATCTGCTGCAAAAAAAAGTGAATCAATTTTTTATCCGTCACGCCGAAGCTATTGATTTTATTTTAACCCCATTGTTAGGGGTAGAATCGAAGGGTGAACAATTGCTAATTTCGAGTAAAAAGGATTTTTTTCCAAAATTCGATACGACAAAAGGAAGCTTATAAAAAAACGTCACTTTTCAACGCCATTATTAGCTGTTCAACTTGAGCGTGTAGAGTTTTTTTTAAACTATTCTAAAAAAATTAAAATTGTACTATTGTTACTTTCCTAAGTTTTTTTTAGAGAGGTTGATAAAAAAACAATTGACAAAATACCATGGTCTAATTACTTAGGCTGGAATCGACCAAAAGTCATCTTACTCCAGAGTAACTAGCCGACATAATTCGAAATACAATTTTTTAGAAAGCGCAACCGAACATTATTATGTGCATACAAATTATCCTGGTTATAAGGTACTTTACAATGTCAAAATATTCAAACAAAACTGTTTACTCTCGAGTAAAAACTTAATCCAGTTTGATCGAATCCAGCCTTCATCAGATGTTTTAAATCTTCTGTTTTATTTTATAAGAAAGCTACAATTTCTTCTTATAGGAAAGATATTTCTATTAAAAAAATCACGCAAAATAAATCCTATAATATAATATTCGTATAAAATAGATTTCTTAGGAAAATAAAACACAGAAGATTTAAAACATCTGATTAAGGCTGGATTCGATCAAACTGGACTAAAAAGTTTTATCTAGGTCAAGATTTTTTAAATGATAAATGACATTTATTTGCACGAACACATGTGATACAACTAGTAGTTCGCCCCGAACTGAGATCTCGCGCACCGTAGATGGCCAACATTTGGACTTTCTTCTGACTACCCCTATAATTTCAAGTGCTACTACTGCCGGGTATGCCTATTGTGCTAGCTCTTCATGGTAAAAAATACTAGCATGCATGCAATACATAATGTCGTGTCTAATTTTTCATTTATTTCATATTTATGAGTTCTCGTCGTATTTTTAAAAGTATACGTCCTAGAATAAAAATAATAACTATTTTAGAATGTACAAATAAAGACCTTTCATTTGACACCCCACTCAATATACTTCGCACCTCACAAGTAATATAGTTGCAACTCAAAAACAATGATTTTGAGATATCGCGTTTTGAAGTTTTAAAAAATCGTACCGTCTAAAATATTGACAGTAATGGCCTAACTTAAATGCAAATATATAGGTATATCGCTTGGCTATGAATATTTCCTATTCTAGTAAGTTTATAGTAAATAGCTTTAATAAAATGAATATTATTTTAATAACACTCAGAGTTACAACTGTATTGCTTATCTATTCAGGTACTTTTTTGAAATAAAACTATATTGCCTGTTTTAAAAACTAACTTTTGTGCGTTTCGACGGTTATAATTAACGTTTTAATGTACATTTTCCTAGTGTTTCAGAAGTTATAATGCGTTTTATGAAGGTAACTTGTATTTCTCGTAAATTAAATTAAAAAAATGTTATAACAAAATACTATAATTAAAAATCAACAGTAGCTAAACAAAAAATAAGAAACCGAAGAGAAATAGTAAGTATTTTACCACAGTTAAGGTATACCTAATTATCAAAAATGTAGAAGAGCAAAATACAACTACTAAACTATCATCATCATCATCATCATCATCATTTCTGGCGTTGGACGTACACTGTCGGATATAGGCCTCCTTCAAAGATTTCCATGTGTTGTGGTTGGAGGCGGTCTGCATCTACTACTACCTGCAGTTCTGCAGATCTGCAGTTTTTACAAGGTCGAATGTATATTGTCGGTGGACGTCCAACGCTGCGCTTGCCGGTCCGTGGCCTCCTCTTGAGAACTTTTTGGCCCCATCAGCCATCTGTTCTGCGTGCTATATGGCCTGCCCATTGCCGCTTCAACGTGAAAATCCGTTTGGCTATGTCGGTAACCCGAGTTCTACGTATCTCCTCATTTCTGATTCAATTCCGCAGTGAAACCCCAAGCACAGCCCTCTCCATTGCTCGTTGAGCTACTCTGAGGCCAATAGTGAAGAACCACGTATTGATTTAAGACTTTTGTCTTAATGAATTGACGTATTTTGGATGAAAAGCTGTTACGAAGTGGCGTTTTTAAACAAACACTTCAAAACTTCGATGTACCGATAGTCAATTCGGCATCGCTGGAGAGGCTCGAGCTCCTCCCATGTTTCAATTGAATCGAAGGCTTTCTCATAGTCCACAAACGCGAAACAAAGCGTCAAGTTATATTCTTCGGTCTTCTGTATGACTTGCCTCAGCGTGTGTGTGTTTAGGAGGCTGAAAGTCATCAAACCTGCGATCGAGACAATTCGTGATAATTCTTGAAAACAGCTTATAAACATGGCTCAACAGCAAGAACAGCAACACCACGCTCTTGTTCCATGCTTATGCCGTACCTTCGAGCAAGACGGAGTTGAAGAGCTTTTGAGCGACTTTAATTACCGGTGATACACCCGCAAGTTATTCCGTCTTCGCCCGGTGCCTTGTTGAGAACAACAGTCCTTAAGCTGCTTCAGGGCCACCCTGATCTTGTACGGGTATCAAGTTGATACCCGTTTTGAAAGCGGGTGTATCACCTAGGATATCCTCGGTGCGGTTTAGTGTCAGGCCAGTTTGGCTCTCGGGTCTTCTTTAGCCGCACTGCAAACAGGTTTAGTGACTGAATCGTAGACCTGTAGCCGTACCATAACGTCTTAGTAAACAATTCAGTTCAGTTTAGGTTTTCCGTTTCAGTGACGGACAGCATTTTCTGTTTCAGTGTACTATCCAGTTACGTAGAATATGAAATCCTTGGTTTAGCTTCTGAATTTCGTCAGCGTCATAGCATAAGTCATGTGACAAATTAGCGTAGCAGTTCAGTTTAGGACCTAAACTGAATCGCATTTAAAGCTCATGGTATGGGCCCTGTTCTTAGAACCTTTCGACTTCCCATAACACTTCTGCTTTACTTGACGCTACACTGCCATCTTGTCATCTCCTCAGCTTCTACTATATAATTTCTATTAAATTTAAATACTTATAAATTCTTGGCGAATTATTGGAAAAAGGCCAGGTCAAGAGTACCATAAACCGACGAGCTTGCATGAAGAATGTGATGCGAGTGAATGAAGCCAAAGAAGTGTGTCAGTATCGTAGCAAATGGAGATCTGTGGTCTCTGGCTACCCCTATGATGGGAAACAGGTGCGTTTATATATGTATGTACCTAATTTCTTTTAAAAAAAACAATTAACTGTCTCTGTTTTATTGCATCGGTAATGTATGCTGAATTTCAGCTCAATCGGACACAGGAAAATGACAGACAGACACTGAAACAGGTGAAGCTAAATAAAAACTTGTAAAAATATGCACAGGCAATACAGTCACATTTAGAAATAAGCAATACCTCGAAGAACTTATGCGATAATCTTAACAGGTCATATAGTGTTAACTCAAACAAAATTGCGGCAATATAGTTGTAAGTTGAAATGTTTTTCGTAAAAATCTATTTAAAGGAAATTACTAACAAGCAATACAGTTACAACTCTTAATGTGAACCTCATGGCTTACTTTTATTGACAGGCAATACAGTTACAACTAGATAATACAACTATATTGATTACTTTTAAACTATGTTTTTGTATCCAAGCTAACACTCCAATGTTTTATTTTGAGATGTGACAGGCAAAACACGTCTGGCACGAGTTGTGACTTATTCAACAGGGATTCAACTTAGATGTAACTATGCTACTTGACAAATTAATGAACGAGATGGATAGTCAATAAAGAGTTTTAGTGCTACCATTTAGCGATAAAAAGAGGTAGAAATTTAAGGGTCTCACCAGTCGATAGAGAAAAAAAAATTGTATTTAATGGCATACTTAACTCAATATTGCAAAATTTTGAGTTGCAACTATATTACTTGTGAGGTGCGACTTGTTTACTTAACTTTTTTTACCCCAATTATTTTCATTTTTTATCAAAAATTTTTTTATCATGAAAATAAATCAAGTAGCATCTAAAATCATTGCAAACCAAACCGCAACGATGCCACTCTCTTTTTAAGACCGACCAGTCAATGAGCTACGAAGACATCGAAACTCTATGAAACGGGAGCTCTTGCAGCTCTGGTTTCGTAGTTTTTGGTCTTTGGTCGTATTTCAAAAACTATACATCCTAGATTAAAAATAAAAAACCATTTTGGAATGTACAAAATAAGCCCTTTCGTATGACACCCCACTCAATATATTTGTGTAACTTTCATAATTTTTTACCCCCTTGGGAACCCAATATCTTCACAACCCCTTCATTGATTAAGCTCATATGCTCCACCGTAAATTTCCTTACCACAACCTATTGACCTACCAAGTTTCATGCAGATTGGATGAACGGTTCAACAGTTATGCTCGAACAACAATTCGTGAAACATACAAACATACAAAGCAAAATCGCCCAACTTACCACTAAGATCTTCGCTCGCTTCGCTCGCTCGATCGATAAGGTCTTAAAATTAAATTAGTCCAATCTATGTCCTACCAAAAGCTTAGGCATGCAAATCTGTATAGGTCCTATTTATTGATGTAATTTATATAAGTCATCATAAAAACTATTAAAATGTCAAGATTTAAGAATTTTTTTTTAGATAAGTTGGTAGATATTGGAACGTTTAAGAAAATTCGATATCGGAACGCAATCGTTAATTACTTAGTTCCAAAATTAAATTGTCATTTTTTTTTTAATTTACGCCAACGGCCAAGAATCAGCTGCTCGCGCAGAATGGAGGACGCACAAAGGAGGTTTTTTTTTACGTTCTTTTTTATTTGCGAAAGGGATGTACAGTACAACGCTTTTTACTTTTTTAAGCGGTTGAATGTGTTTGGCTAGTGTGGATATTCTTTGTCGGCTTATTTTTGAGACAGACATAAAGGGCCTTACTTATGAAAGATGTTTAAAGTGAAACACTGGTTAAACAACGTCCTGTCTTTATTTGTGGATAGTGACAAACAGAGACAGGACGTTGTTCAACTAGTGTTCAACTTTAAACATCTTTCATAAGTAGGGGGGAAAGTTATAAAGTTATTTATTTAAAAAAGTATGTAACTTTACAGATTCTTAAACCTAAGATATTACAACTTCACTTAAATCTAATAGGAACAAAGCTATTTTCTATACTTTATAACAATGCAAATAAAAATAAAATAAAAGACATCTAAAACCTACGCACACTTATACAATTATGATAATAAAAACAAGCCTTGTCATCTTTTAGATGATTAAACAGTGTCAGGAGGCAATCTTTTTGACATCTTTTAGTTAGATGATTATACAGTGTCAGGAAGCATTATTTGCCTACACTTATCGGGACACTGTAGTGCCTGGGACATTGTTGAGATGTAGGCTTGTAGCACCTACACTATCCTCTCAGCTTAACCGGACATATCCACAGGAAAGATCAATACGTGTGGGGCTGACTAAGCCACGGGTTTCCTCACTATTCGCTCGCGTGGTACCCGGATAAAAAGCCTATGTCGTATTCCCGGTCATCATCTATCTATGTTTTAAATTTCAGCCAAATCGGTTCAGTGGTTGTCGAGTTATAGAGGAACAAACATACATCCAAATATCCAAACTTTCGCATTTTTATAAGTGCGAAAGTTTGGATATTTGGATGTTATATTAGTGTGATTTCCTAGTTATATAGGCTGTGCAATAAATGATTGATATTTGACTGGCCTGTTAGCTCAGTTGGTAGTAGCTCTGCCTTCTGCGCTGTAGGTCGTGGGTTCGATTCCCACTCAGGACAAACATTTGTGTGATGAACATAGATGTTTGTTCTGTGTCTGGGTGTTATAAAGTATTATAAGTATGTATTTACAAACATATAAGTATTCTATCAGTTATCTGGTTCCCATAGTACAAGCTTTGCTTAGTTTGGGGCTAGATGGCGCTGTGTGAAATGTCCAGCAATATTTTTTATTTATTTAGATAACTTTCATTCATTCATAAAAAAGTCCGCCGCACATCATATCCATACTATTATAATCTTTTGGGAATTATTGCAAAAAGTGAAAAACATAGCCCTCTTGTACGGAACAATGGTGCGCAACCGATGACAAATTAGGGATCCTTGCGAGATTACACAAACTAAACCATCGAAACGTACAGAAAGACGAATTTAGGTAGGTACCTACTCAAAATAAAAAAAAAATCACTTAATTTTGTAGTATCACATTAAGTAAGTTCGTATGAGCAAGTGGCCAACTCTGGTGACGGAGTTTTTAGGCCGCCTAAAGGCCTCCGACTTAAAAGCCAGGACCGAAAATTTAACGTGCCCTCCGAAGCACGGAAGCGCTCAGCTCGTAATACCACTTGCGGTCACCCATCCAAATTGTGTCGTTAACCGGACATATCCACAAGAAAGACATAGTCAGTATGGGGCTGATTAATCGCGGGTTTCCTCACAATGTTTTCCTTCACCGTTTAGAGCTCTACATTTTTAAAAATCCAAGGATGCACGGCCAGGATTCGAACCCACGACCTTCGGATCGAAAGTCGAGGTACTTCCCGCTCGGTCAACACGGCTCTTTCAAAGAATAACATCTAATAAAATACAATGTCTAAATAAAATGCTTACAAAGTATTATATCTGTTAGGTATGTCTATATTACTTCCGGGTATTTCATAGTAGATTGTTGCACGAGGGTTGAAAGTAACCTATTGCGGCACGAGATGGTTTGGCGCCTGAGCGTAGCGAGGGCGCTAATAGTTCGAGTGCCGTAATAGGTATTTCACCCGAGGTAAACACTCTGCTTTTCATTTCGAATATTAGGAAAGTAAATAAAAACCTGATTAGCTCATTTTATAAAAATCTCTGCTCTCGATCGACAAAACAGATAAAAATCGAATTGGTGCTTTAAAAAAAATACTGGCTGGTAGCTTGTCACTGAGAAAAAAAACAAAAAAGGCGCCCATTTTTTTTTTCAGCCAGTATTTTTTGTCATTGAAGATGGTAAATATTTCAAGCTCAAAATTTTGTTTAAATAATAATAATTTAGTGAAAAGTAATTATTAATAACAATACTCATGTAATAAATTGTTGAAAATATTTTTTACAGCAATTCTCAATAAAAAGGTAAAATAGAAATGTCAAATAAGTATTACTTTTGCTGTGTAAAAAGTTTCAACATGACTCAAGAAATGTCAAAATAGAATGGTTTTTTTTAATTTGACAGCAGGGAAAATTGCTTCCCAGGGCGGAAAAGTACTACTTTCATCCCTCTGTACAGGTAACTTCAAGCGTACTTTCCGTGTATGAGAAATGAAAAATATTATGTCGTCACATCTAAATAATAATTTTAACCACTGATGTAGCATGTTTCGTTCATAGATCGTAAAAGTTAGGCCACTTTCTGCCCTGTCACAAAATTGATGGGTGACCTCTAGCTGGTGGCTTCAACTTGCTCTTGCATCAAATGCAGAAATACTTTTTCAAATCCGACTGATAGTTCCTGTGATTAGCGCGTTCAAACAAACAAACAAACTCTTCCGCTTTGTCATTGTACAGTACTTCAAGCTTTGTAATGGACATCGGTTATTTTCGCATTTTCCGAATTATGTCCGACAGCAGTGTATGATTCCACAAAACAGAATGCGACAGAAGTGCACGTCGTTAGCAGCGCAGCTCGCACGGCCATCAACTAATCTGCTTTTCTTAAAACTGACTGATTTATTTGTTTGCGATAAAGTTGAAATTATGAGTAATTTTCATTTCCAAATGACTTTTCGTCAATCGTTTTTGTAATTTTATGCGATTGTCTCCGATGTTTTCGGAAACGCATTCTTTTTCTGGTTTTACTGTATAGATAGTGTATATTTATTTACTTGTGAGCCGTGTTGGCCGAGGGGATTAGTACCTCGAGTTTCGATCCGAAGGTCGTGGGTTCGAATCCTGGCCGTGCATCAATGGATTTTTCGTTTCGAAAAATTTATATGCGCATTAACACGAGCTCTAAACGGTGAAGGAAAACATCGTGAGGAAACCCGCGGCTTAGTCAGCCGTATTGAGCATGTCTTTCCTGTGGATATGGCCGGTTAAGCTGAGAGGATGGTGTAGGTGCTACAAGCCTACATCTCAACATTGTCCCAGGCACTACAGTGTGTATTTATTTACTGTATATTTATTATGAAATGGTAACAAACAGCCAACAAACGTGCAACCTACGTGTATTGAAGGCGACGAACTCGAGACTCGCCAGACATTTTTTTCTCGTCTTGTTTAAAACTGGTTTTGCTTGGCGCAAGGATTAAGAGTTGGCGTATGTTTGGGAATTCAAATTCTTCTTTATTTATTTACAAAAAACTTAGCTATAACATTACAGAACAATTCCAAATCATATTACATCATCATCATAGGAATATTGTTGTGATCTAAATCTTGTTGATATGATACCTAAGACCTGTATAGTGTATATCGTACATAAGTACTTACCTAAATCAAATCAAATCAAATCATTTATTAATTATGCGAAACAAGGGTAAAAAAACAGATGACAGGTAGAAAATATGTACAACCTTGAATCTGCTTCTGAGCATGCAAAAATAGAAATTAAAATAGGAGATCTGAATTTAAATATGCCTTGGACGAATACACACGGGACACGTAACTCGTAATCTCGCTTTACCCCTCTTGCTACCAAGCTCATTGGCCTTCGTTATCGAAATTGTCTCTGGTTTAGGGCAACTTATCATAGAAAAATTGACAAAGTATGTCGTAGGTATTATTTTGTAAAAACTACGTCCAAGGAATATGCCCTAAAAGTATTTACTATAATTTATGTGCTGCTGTAGCTATAGTGGAATGTCTGAACTTTAGCCCTAGTGCGGGGACCACCAGTAATATCTGTAATATCTGGGCGACCGAGCTCTGCTCGGGGCATTAGAACTCTCCAGGCAACTATGTTATTCCAAATTCTTCTTCTACTTCTTTCGTATGAGCAAGTGGTCAATAAATTCCAAATTAAAAACACTGCAATCGGTCAAGGATAAAAATTACGAACAAACACGCCGGAATTTTGTAACAAGTCGTCCGCTCCCCGCTCCCGCTTATGCCTGGTACCAAAGGTGCAGCGTCTAGAACGAGGTATAAATCTAGCTATCTAGCTTTCTACTCGTCGCAGGGCTTTCTTAGCGGCCACCGTCGTGGAACGATCGTTGCATAACTAACAAAAGAATGCATTACCTGAGGTCCAACATATCGACATTTTTAAATATAGTCCTTCCGCTATTTTTAACTCTCTAAGAATGTATTTAATTTAATTAAGATAGCACTTTGGTTTTTACTGTAAGCTTTCTGTCATGAATGTATTAAATAAATAAAATGTAAGTTCGTATGAGCAAGTGGCCAACTCTGGTGACGGAGTTTTTAGGCCGCCTAAAGGCCTCCGTCATTTAACGACTTAAAAGCCGGGACCGACAATTTAACGTTACGAAGCACGGAAGCGCTCAGCTCGTATCACCACTTACGGTCACCCATCCAAATGACCGCGCAATGTTGCTTAACTTCAACGATCAATCGAGAACGTCCAAGCAAGCTACGCCACGAGCGCTTCTATACTTTTACTGCATGGAAAAAAATGCTTAGACTAAGTAAGTACTTACTTACTTAATAATTTGATTTGTAATAATATTTTTCTTTTTTCAGATAATCATCTTCAAGGCAAAAGAACGTTTCACATACCGCTACAGCTGGTGCTCTACGAATGTCCAGTAATGTCCATACAAACATAATACCAAAATCATTTAAAAAAGCATGTTATTCTCACTTTATGTTATTAATATCTGGGTGACCGAGCTCGCTCGGGTGCAAATAGAAAAAAAAATAGAATGAACAAAAAAACTTACAAAAAAAAATTTACTATAGATAAAATAAAAAAACTTACACTGGCTAAGATTCGAACTCGCAGCCTTCGGTTGGAAGGCGAATACCCTACCGCTTAGCCACTTAGGTCTCAACAAATTTTGCGTGAAAATGCCGAGAAAATGAATTTTCCCAGACATGAGACCTAGCTAGATATGAGCTAGATCGATTTTTCGCCCTCGTAAACCACCGTACCGCAAATTTCATCGAAATCGTTAGAGCTGTTTTCGAGAACGTGAGTATAAATAAACAAACAAAAAAATAAATATTGCTCGTTTAATAGAATAGGATTTAGATTGCAGTAGGGTCAGCACTGGGTATCGTAAACCATCGAAAACAATCGCATAAAATTACAAAAACGATTGATAAAAGTAATTTGGAAATAAAAATTACTCATAAGTAATTACAAATAAATATCAATGTCAATTTTTAGAAAAGCAAATTAGTTGCAAGACGCTGCGCTGCTGTCGGTCATATTCGGAAAACAAGAAACTAGCCGATGCCCATTATTTATCTTGAAGTACTGTATTTATCTAGGTTCCTGTTACACTTTTGTTGTAATAAATACTGCCTTAATATAAATATGCTCAAATTTTAAATGATTTTGGTAATACGTTTGTATGGACAATTCGTGTGTCAACGGCCCCTTAATATTTAAGGCAAGACGAAAACCTCCGCCACCAAAGATGCTAATACACGTAAGTACCTTTTTAATATGACTGTATGTGGTTATAAGAGTGTAGGTTCGATTCCGGACATTAAAAAAATGAAAAACTCGCGACAAGTCCCTTCTTAACAAGAAAAGAGCTGATCTTCAAACAGCTGAACAGATTTTCATGAAACATAGCTAAAAACACTCTCGACAAAGACACCTTTCATACAAAAAAATAATAATTGAAATCGGTTCATCCGTTCAGGAGCTATGATGCCACAGACACACAGATACACATTACAAACTTATAAACACGTTTTTCTCACTTTTTCGTCGCGAATTGACCAGATAATTTTTGTACCTAGGTTTTTTTTAACTGACTTCAAAAAAGGAGGAGGTTCTCAATTCGTCGAAATCATTTTTTTGTGCTTTTTTTCACCGATTACTCGAAGATGCCTGGGTAGCGATTCTATTACTTACCCTTACCATACTTTTTATCAACCTCAAGCAAAACGTCAACTAAACCTTAGATTTTCGACTGTTTCCTATTCTGCTGACAAACGACTCAGTTGTGGTGAGGTTTTAGCTAAGGTTTGAACTTTGGCAGAACAAATTTTTGAAAAGCCATCCTACTATTTACTAAATGGCTGACATTTAAGGGACCGGCGAACGTACCTACGTACCTAGGAACGTAATACCGAAATAATTTAAAATTTGAGCATATTTTTCACTTTATGTTATTATTTGGATAAAGGCAGTATTAATCTAGGTTCCTGTTACACTTTTGTTCCAAAAAACTTACTATAGAACAAATGAAAAGACAATATGCCATTTTTGGTGTACCTACAAAAATTTCAATTCAATTTGCTTACATTTCTTTTTAGGTAAGATTTTCAGAACAAAAGTTTAACAGGAACCTAGATAAATACCTACTCTCTTAATCTAACAACATAAACTGATAACAATATGCTTAAATTTTTAATGATTTCGGTATTACGTTTTTATGGAAATTCGCCTGTCGCAGGCCTCTTAAGAGATCGAAACAAAACGCAGCGGAATGATTGACGTTGTCATAGTAGAAGTGCCCTGGACCGATTTGGATAATTCTTTTTCTACTTCGACCAACCCCTTCAAGAAAAAAATGCACATCGATTACCTACCTATATTGGTTATTGAACAAAGTTTGTCAGTTTTGTAAACATCCCAAAATAGCCAGGTGAGGGGGTGGGTGTCTATCGCCCGTCTAGACAGAGGGGGTGGGGGGTTGTCTAGACGGCCTCTCTGCCAGAGAATTAGAGATTACTCCTCACTATTGCTGCTCGCCTGGTACTTTGCTGTAACTAGATATCTCAATGCAACGATGAGCGGTCTTATGAATTGAAAATGTAGTTGCTGACCGGACAACCTCCTATCCAAGTTTTAAGTTGATTTCTACAAGTGACTAAGTTAAAAATTAAAAAAAAAACCGACTTCAATGTTATAAGCTGAGCAATTTTCTGCACTCTCGAGGTGCATTTCTGTTCATAGCTCCGAAAATCCTGGACAAATCATCACCAAATTTTTGTGTGACCACATTGGGAGTACGTACGTATACCCTTTCAAACAAAAAAATAATCATCAAAATCATTCCAAAATGTCAAACAGGAGAATGAGACAATGATAAAAAACTTGACCCATAAAAACCTATATAAGTATTTTTTTTTTTATAGTATTAAACCACACTCAGGTACTACTTGAAAATGAACGAGACGACGGGGTTCGACGGGATTCGAACCCGCAATGATACAAGCGATCCTCCTTTAGCCGGAGTGCCTTTACCAATTCGGCCACGGAATCCTAAAGGAGGATCGCATGTATCATTGCGGGTTCGAATCCCGTCGGAATTGAAAATTTTGATAAGATTTTTCATTTTCAAGCTATAAAAACCTATTTAATAAGTAAAATCAGGGTTCGAAAAAATCCGATTTTTATAATAAATATCAAAAATCCGATTTTTTGATATTTATCCGATATATATCGGATATATATCCAGGCTAAGAAAAAGAAGCGAATTTCATTCTGTAAAGGGATTTAAACACTATAAAATGTGTAAGTAATTTGTAAAATAATATAAGGGTCAAATTACCACATTTTTATTTAAAAAACTTAAAAAAAAGTAGGTATAAAAAATTGGCGTTTACCTACTTGAGAAATAAATTTTTATAAATTTTTATTTGTTATAGTGTTAAACCACACTTAGGTATTTGCATTTGAAAATGAAAAATCTTATCAAAATTTTCAATTCTGACGGGATTCGAACAAGCGACTAAATTGCCGAATTGGTAAAGGCACTCCGGCTAAATGAGGATCGCTAGTATCATTGCGGGTTCGAATCCCGTAGGAATTGAAAATTTTGATAAGATTTTTCATTTTCAAAAGAATTTTTGAATGAACACTGAAAAAACACTTTAAAACACAATCTAAATTATCCGGAATTGTAGTTTTTCGCTACGTGTTGCCATTAATCTCCAAATTTTTTAGTTCAGAAGACAGGAAAAAATCCATTGATAATATCAAGATAAAAATCAATTGATATATATCGTGATATATATCATGATATATATCCGCTGATATATATCGGCGAACCCTGAGTAAAATATTTCTACTAAAATAAGAACGTCTAACTACTAAAGTATAAATTAAGTTACCACTTTGCCAAATTATTGTACAAAAAAATCTCAATTTCCAAGACGCTCCCATTGAACAATTTGCAACAAGTTTTTTCGTCAAAAAACAGTATTTTTACGATATTCCCCTTGCCGCCATCTGCCATATTTCTCACGCTGCGGATTTTTTCTTTTTTTTTTTACTTTTTTACGGAGGAAGCAACGGTCTCACACCTGTTCGACATTCAACAATGCTTGGACAGATTTTTCGCGCGTTTTAAATCGTTTTTTATATCGATTAGGCAACTGACAGATATATTCAAACTACGGTGTGTATTTTTAAGAATCCTATTCTATTAAACGAGCAATATTTGTTTGTCTGTCCAGTGGAGATCTGTGGTCTCTGCTTACCCCTATGACGGGAAACAGGCGTGATTTTATGTATGTAGGTATGTGTGTACTCACGTTCTCGAAAACGGCTCTAACGATTTCGATGTATCAATGATGAAAATCGATCTAGGTCTCATATCTGGGAAAATTCGTTTTCTCGGCATTTTCACGCAAAAAGATTTACCAGTGCAATGTAGTTCGTAATTTCACTCAATTTGTTGAGACCAAAGTGGCTGAGTGGATAGGGTGTCCGCCTTCCACCTGAAAGCAAGTTCGAATCTCAGCTACTGAAAGTTTTTTTTCTTTTTCTTTATAATTTATCTCTTTTTGCACCCGAGCATAGCTAGGTCGTTTAAGATATTGATCAGTAATAGGGGCGGCTTGTACAATGATTCATAATTGTATTTAGCTAGCCTTAAACGCATTTAGTTAGTGCATAGGACGCCCGAGAGGTTTTCTATTCTAGCCCAAAAAATCTATTTTAAATATCTATCACATCCCACTATTCTATCACATCTCCTATTATATAGGCTGATGATGATCACATGATCACACTATTATAAATGCGAAAGTTTGGATGTTTAGATGGATGTATGTTTGGATGTATGTTTGTTCCTCTATAACTCGACAACCACTGAACCGATTTGGCTGAAATTTAAAATATAGATAGATAATGACTGGGAATAGGACATAGGCTACTTTTTATCCGGGTATCACGTAAGCTAACACGCGGGCGGAAAAGCTAGTTTTTAATTCTCTTTTGGTAAATAAATGTATTTGTATTTGTAAACAATAATAGTGGTAGTAATTCAAAGTGTGATCCTATTGAATAAATGAATTTGACTTTGACTTTGAATAAAATATGATTCTAATTCTACGTTTTCTCAATTTCAGGTCCAGATTCAAAGAAAAAGACTTAAAAATATAAGACGACATCATCCCGTCCTACTCTATTGTATGAGAAAAGAGAGAGAGCAAGCATATGAAAATTCCAAAAATCAAATTGACAAGATTGTTACGTCTCGCTCTATTGTATGAGGAGTGAAAGAGAGAATCTTCGTGAAATATAAACATTTCTTCTATTGGTAAAGTATGGTGTGGTAAGTTATTCACTTTCAAATAAAATAAATTATCACGACGATGTCCCCAAAGCGCGGTAGAAATTATCTCAGATCTTTAGACATTTAAATCCTTTGAAGATGTCTAAGGGGATAGTCAGAGGTAAGTCCAAACACTTACATATTATTTGGTACATGCGCACATTTTGAAGAAGTTAAAAATAAAAAAAAACATCGAAACAATATCCTTCACCATCATTCTTTTGATCAGAAGGTCGCGGATTCGAATCCCGGCCGTGCATGGATTTTTCGTTTCGAAAAGTTATATATGCGCATTAACACGAGCTCTAAGCGGTGAAGGAAAACATTGTGAGGAAACCAGTTAGCTTTCTAATAGCGTCGATGGGCTTGCAACCTGTCACGTATGGAATGATAACTTCAACAAAATGTGAAATGTCCTAAATATAATAATTAGGACGTTTCTTTGACTTAGATTAGACATTTTTCAAAAGGATCTTAGGCGCGGGACATACAGAAAAGACGTAAGACGAGGACGCGTCGCAGACATATGTCTCTTCCGCGTCCCTTTCATAGTAAATGTATAGAAGCGTCGCGCCGCAAAACATACAGAAGAGACGGGGCGCCGTCACATTTTGTATGAAAGGGACGCGGAAGAGACAAATCTCTGCGCCCCGTCTCTTCTATCTGGCCTGCGCTTTAGATCCCTAAAAATCTGAATGTAAAAATGTAATGTCCACCGCGCCTCGGGGATACAGTTGTAATTATTTCCTTTTTAAAAGGTTTGTATAAATCACTTTCTTGGTTTGTCTGTCTGTCTGTAGTTCCAGAATCGTGCAATTCTTTCGAGAAAACGTTTTTTCAGATATTTTTTTTAATCTAAGTACAATTTCGTCGGCTAAATTCGAAAACCTCGTAACTTCGTCTTTTTTACGAAAATGATTTTTTTTTTGATGCAGTTTGTTAGAGAATTAGATTTTCTACCAAACTGCATCAAAAAATCATTTTCGTCAAAAAGACGGTTACGAGGTTTTCGAATTTAGCCGACGATTTGTTTGTTTTTATTTGTTATCGATCACATACTTGTTCATAAGTTCATGACCATCATTTCTGTTGGGTTGAATTAAAACATTTTTTTAATTTTTTCTTTTTAAAAACTTTTCCCCTTTACTTATGAAAGATGTTTAAAGTTGAACACTGGTTAAACAACGTCCTTATCTATTCGTCACTATCCACAAATAAAGACAGGACGTTGTTTAAGCAGTGTTTAACTTTAAACATCTTTCCTGTGTAAGGCCCTTTGTGTTTGAACGAGAAACGTCGATTTAAATACCGACAATGTTTCGATTCATCCGAAGTAAGTATATTCTCAGTGTGAGACGCGACCGCGAGTCTTTTGATGTCCGTGAACTTAGCATTATTTATTATAATTTCCCAGCATATTATCACATTTTTATGTAAGTTCTCTTTGCATGCATGAGTTCTATAGTTCCTGATACTTTTTAGCAATAGTTCTGGCGATTTTACCCGGAAAAAAGTCGATTGAAAAAATGATAGGTATGCCAACTTCCCGTAGCATATAATTTTACAGCAAATTAAAAAAAAGTTAGTTCTTGTCGCATGCGGATGAGTTCTATAGTTTCTAATACTTTTTAGTGATAGTTCTGGCGTTTTTACCCAAAAAAAAAATTGTCAAAATAATATTCCTACCTACTGAAAATACGATTTTTTTTATTTTAACTGTGTCAAACACTTCCTGCAAGCTAGAGTGCGCCGCAAACTTAATGGCGGCTGAAGTGCGCGGCAGATTCGACTTTGCGCAGGTACAGTCAACGCAATTGCAGGGAAGTGAAGGTGGTGAGGGGCGGGGCTAGGCGGGCTATGTAGATAAAGTTTACTGTATTCTATTGCGTTGACTGTACCTGCGCAAATTAGAATTTTCCGCGCACTTCAGCCGCCATTAAGTTTGCTGCGCACTCTAGAACTCTTACGTTTCATACTCATCCGTAACAGAACTTTGATCTGCAACTCGATTGATGGCATCTTCTTGTGTGATCAGATGCAACCACAAACGGATCATATGATCATATGGGAACTACCCGAACTATCGCTAGAGTGACAGCATATCATGATAGAGTACATCACAACACTAACTTAAGTTTACCTTAATAAGATTTCAACGCGCACCTAGTGCTACGAATTAGCTACGAAACATAGGTTCATAAATGCCTAAAGATCTAAGAAAATGTATAAGTACCGCCCTTTAGATAGGTATACAATGTTTTTTTAGACCAGATATCACGGTCACACCAGGATCCATAAAGTACCACCATATCAGGGTAGAGTAGTAAAAAAGTCGAAAAAAAAAAATTCTTAGAGCCATGTTAAAAAAACAAGCTTAAACTTTTTTTTTCCTATAAGTATTATAATATTATTATTTTCATGTGTGAAGGAATTATTATCATTATTGTTATATTATTGTAAAATTTAAATAATTGCACGCCCATAAAGGGTAGATTACATTGAAACTAAAAAATCTGTAACACCTCTTTAGATATGTAATTACTAATTATGCAATAAATATACTTTGACTTTGACTTGGACAGTCCTACTGCTTTAGGAATGACATTCGCTGTCATGTTTCAAGCTTGTTTTAATATCGCTTCTGAGCAAAAAAAAAAGTTTAATAGCCCCTCCAGACTCTCGAGAGAAGGCTCGGCGAGAAGTCTCGCCGAGACTTCTCAAAGAACAAACAAGCTATCCACACTCAATTTTTCTCAGTCATGATGTTTGAAATCCTTTGTCTCGGCCAAAAATACCGACACCGATCGGAGAACAGGCGAGCCCGAGAACGAGAAGGCGAGAAGCTCCTCACACTCACGCTTCTCGGGTATTCTCGGGGGTTCTCGCCGAGAGTCTGGAGGCCCTATAATATATTACGGCTACTGGAGTTTTGTTTGAAACCGAATGTAGCAGAAATCACGCGATTCACAACTCAAAAAATTACGCTCGTGTCTCGTGGCCGAGGGTGGAACAAGTCGATTTATAAGAATCTTTCAGTCATTACAACCATTACATTATCCTTTCTCCCGTATGCAAAATGCTAGTTCATTCCCTTGTGCATTTACACGTTTTCTGAGTAAATTGTAAGGCGGAGGTACTGCCCCAGTCGAGCTGCTCGAATATAGAGTAAGAAAAACCCACTATGCCCTTCCTCCTTTAATAAAAACTCACTCCAACCCAAGCGTTATAGCAGGTTGGTCTACCCCCAGAAGAAGATTCTCCAGATGAATCGAAACATTGTCGTAATCTAAATCGACGATTTTTACGTAATTCTCGTGTAATTACTTATAATTTTTCCATGTTTTTTTTTTTTATTTTTTAAGTTTTAGCTACCCGCTGGAACTGAAACCCGTAGATCCGAACTTGTGCGCATAAGTCGTTGGGGACCACGGCGACTTTTAGTCGCGTCTGGCTACGACATTATGTCGCGCAATTTTTTTACAACACACCATAATTATAACTTTAACTTAGTCTTATCGAATTCTGCGAATAACGGTATTATAAATATTGCTTATTTTAATATCAATGTTTTAATAATAATGTAAAAATAAGCAATATTTATATATTTATTCCATTATTCGCCTTTGGAGAGTGCTTTTTTCTTGTCACTCACATTTGATTAAAAAGAGAAAGCAACAAATGCAGCCATCTGTGCTCTAGAAAGCCTCTAAATCGATTATGAATAACAGGGGTAAATTTAAGAGCTTTTTTCTTTTTTTTTATTAAGATTTAAATCTCTTAAATTAACCACTGTTATTCATTCGTCTTGTCTAAATGTCATTAAAAATACGTTTGTATGGTATGTTGAGCGACAAAGTGTAGTAAGCCGCGCGACTTTATGTCGCGTCCCCCACACAAGTTTGGTGATACGTGGGCCTAGTTTCAGCGGAAATTCAACGTGATTTTTCGTCATTAATTTTAATTTTTGTTTTATCTTGTTTGTTTTAAATTGATTTAATACTATGTGATGTTAATTTGTGTTTATTTAGATTTATTTACCTACCTACAATTTTTATTATAAATTATTTTACAAATCATTTTAATTAATTTGTTATCTTCTTTTTATTGTTTATTCATTAAGGGCGTCTCGCACCACCTTCCTTATTGTATTTAAGGCTTAATCGCAGGATTTTAAGCTAGCCTAAACGATTTTTTATTACATAGGTACTCCATCTCAAACAATGTCCCAGGCACTACACTGTCCCGTTAAAAGTAGGCAAAGATTGCCTCCTGAAGAAGTCCTGACACTGTTTAATTATCATCTAGTAAAGATGTAAAGGCCTAAGTTTTTTAAATGCGTTTAGGCGTCTAAATACAATAAAGAATCGTGGTGCAAGACGCCCTAAGTAAGCCCAGAAGTGGGACGATCATCATCATCATCATTGTCAGCTTGTAGTAACCCACTGCTGGGCATAAGCCTCCTTCCAAAACCGCCATAGCTCTAATCTGGGCCTTTGCAGCTGGGATATTTTTTTTTTCACACGTCAAGTCGCTAACTCGGATTCGTTCCAACAAAAATTGTTTTTTTACGATGACTACTTTGAAATGGTAGAAGATGGAAAAGAAGACCAAAAATCGGTCTCAAACTGTCAAATATGACAGTTCAGTGACGCAAGTAGCTCTGTCACTCTCATCTCAACGAGACCGAACGCGACAAAAGATACCTACGCGATCATTTTGACAGTTTGAGACCAATTTGAGGTTTGAGACAAGTTAGACAATCAACCTGAATAATCTATAAAATATAGTGAGATACAGGTTAATAATTAAGTTGAAACATTTACTTGAGTAAAGGTCACTCTGAATTGTCATATTTGACAGTTTGAGACCGATTTTGGTCGCTATCAGTGATAGACAATTCAGGGGCACCTAATCAAAAATAAAAACTCTTATTAAAATTTCTTTTTCTTCGATTTCGATGGGATGTCCCGCATTGATCAAAACAAAACGACTTTCCTATTGCTAACCAAGTCAACCGAAACGAAAATATTGCAAAGATCATAATTTAATGGTTGAGCACCGATTTTTATTTCTTTTTTTAATTCATGTTCGTTCAATGAAATGTGCGTGGTGTGGTTTGCCTAATTTCCAACGTAGAGTTATTGCACCCTGTAGATGAGTTTAAATATTTTCTGTAAATTATGTTTAGGCACTTTGAACCATAATAGAATAAATATAAAATTACGTTGTTCAGTATGAATTTTTGAAGGTTTTCTAGCTTAAAATTTTATATTAGTGCGACTGTTTGGTGTTATTTTTTTGATTACTTAAGTATAGGTAATTCTACTTATTAATTTGTCAGTCAAATAGTTATCCATTTAATTTAAGTAGGTACTGTTAGTAACCTAAAGGCCCTGATCGACGGGCGAGTAAAACCGCGGTCTTATGGCTCGTCGGCAAAGCTCGCCAGTGTATCATTGCAATACCGCGGTTTTGTGAGTTGGCGAGCCTGGCTCGCGGCTCGTCATGTTTGCTTCATTTTTTACTCGGCTCGCCGTTCAAAACCGCCCGTCGATCACGGCCGGCGAGCCAAGTCGTCTTATCGGCGACAGCGCTACAGGACAGACGCGCTCCACGTCACATTTTTAATAATGGATGTCACAGAGAAAGCAATAACTGGATGTCGCCAATTGATTTTATTATCTGTGAACTTTCCCGCCAAAACGAGAAAATTTAACTTTTTTTTAGGTAAAAAAAAAGAAAAAAGATAGCGAAAAACGAGTCAGTCAGTACAATTAAACAATTAGCTAAGACAGAATAATTTTTAAAATTAATTAATTTACTTTAATTTTTTAATTTTTATTTAGATGTGTGTGCGATAACGCTTGCCTTTTCTCAATCCAACTTTTAACTCAAACTCTCGGGCGTTTTCGCTTTTTTTTCTTAATTTCGTGGTATGCTATACCAAGATAACCAGGGTTCGCCGATATATATCAGCGGATATATATCATGATATATATCACGATATATATCAATTGATTTTTATCTTGATATATATCAATGGATTTTTTCCTGTCTTCTGAACTAAAAATTTTGGAGATTAATGTTTACCCTGGCAACACGTAGCGAAAAACTACAATTCCGAATAATTTAGATTGTTTTTTTAAGTGTTTTTTTTAAGTGTTCATTAAAAAATTCTTTTGAAATTGAAAATTCGGAATTGAAAATTTTGGTAAGATTTTTCATTTTCAAATGTAAATACCGAAGTGTGGTTTAACACTATAACAAATAGAAAATTTTAAAAAATCTTTCTCAAATACTTAACACTAATTCTTTTGATACTTTTTTAAGTTTTTTAAATAAAAAATGTGGTAATTTGACACATAAATTATTTTCACAAATTACTTTCACATTTTAAAGTGTTTAATCCCTTTACAGAATGAAATTCGCTTCTTTTTCTTAGCCTGGATATATATCCGATATATATCGGATAAATATCAAAAAATCGGATTTTTGATATTTATTATAAAAATCGGATTTTTTCGAACCCTGAAGATAACACAAAGCTTCCGACTCCGAACAAGACATGTTAACCTCAACTCGACTACGATACGACTGTTTTACTCGCTGGTCGATCAGCACCAACGAGCCACGAGTAAAACCGACGGTCTTTAAAACCGCGGTATAGGCTCGCCCGTCGATCACCCACTTAAGTGGTGTTTTGTTTAAGTTTATGAAAATAAATAGGTACTTAACAAAGTTTAAACATTAAAATTTGAAATATAAGTAAGTAAGTACCTACTTATGTATGAATATGTACCTAGGTACCTTTATTATTACCTAAGTATTTATGTGTGCAAGTATAATTGTGATTTGCCTCTGACTAAGTACCTACCCCTTAAAAGTCTTCGAAATGCGAGCTTTTTTTTATTTTTTTTTTATTTATGTTCCCCGATTACTCGAAGACGCCTTGACCGATTTGGAAAATTATTTTTTTGTTTGAAAAGGTATACTTTCCGATTGGTGCCACAAAAAATTGGTGAGGATCTGTCGAGGATCTTCGGAGTTATGAACAGAAATGCACATCGAGAGTGTAGAAAATTGCTCAGCTTATTTTGAAGTTGGTTTTGTAAAATTTTTTTAGTCACTTGTTTTTTAATTGATTCGACGAGCGAGTAAAACCGCGGTCTTATGGCTTGTCGGCAAAGCTCGCCGGTGTATCATTGCAATACCGCGGTTTTGTGAGTTGACGAGCCTGGCTCGCGGCTCGTCATGTTTGCTTCATTTTTTACTCAGCTCCATCAAATTCTAAACCTCGATTCGACTACGATACGACTGTTTCACTCGCTAGTCGATCACCAACGAGCCGCGAGTAAAACCGACGTTCTTAAAACCGCGGTATAGACTCGTACCTACGTCGATCACTTTGTACCTAAAGTTTTTCGTACCTACCTACAAGCCTACACAAGAAAGAAAGAAAGAAAATACATTTATTTAACAAATACATTATACAACAAAGCAAAATAACAAAATGAGTAAAATAAGACAAACAAGAGAAGAGAAGAGAAGAGAAGAGATATCCCTCGGGCGTGGTGAGGTAGTAGGTTGTATAGTACTGTATTACACCGCTTTAGGAGACACTGTATAGCCTGCTAACTTCCCGCGCCCGCGGACTAACGACGGGAGAGAAGAGAAGAGAAGAGAACACGAAGAAAGAAGAAGAATTAGAATAGAAAACACTTTCATTGAAAATGAAAAGTCAAAAATCAAAATTTACGATTCCGACGGTATTCGAACCCGTACTGACAAGCAATGTGCCTTTACCAACTCGGCCACGGAATCCAATCAATTATTATTAGAATTACCTACTACTTATAATTTTTATTAATTATTATAATATAGGTAGGTACCTACTCACAGGACTTCAATGTTAATTCATTAATTTGATTGTACCAAAAATTACACGTTTAAGATCCCCGGGGCCTCGCGATAGCTAAGGCCGCCACTATGTTAGTCTATATTAATTAATAATTATTAATAATTAATTATTAATATAATTATTGTAATAATTATTGTAATAATTAAAAATTAATTCTTCGGACAGGAATAAGAAGAGATGATTGATAATGATAAGCCACTGTTCCTCAATAATAATTAAAGATTTTATTTAATTTACAGAATCCATTGTTGTATTTAATGCGAAAGAAATCCCGCAAAATTTCCCAAAATCCCGTAAAACGGACTCATGGTGAATACAGTGTAAACTAACTGTCAATTAAAATAATAATTGAAAGTTATATACCTACTTACTTGTGACTTTATATTTAGAAGGTAAATAAAGTTGTAATTGTATTTTTGTAACAACCTAATAATTATAACAGTATGGGCGGCTTGCACAACAATTCCTATATAATTGTATTTAAGCTAACTTAAACGCTTTTTTTTTTGGATTCGTTAAATGCATTTATTTCTAAGCTAGGTAGCTAAATACAATTTAAGAATCGTTCTGCAAGCCGGCCTCAATTTAAAAAAAATAAAACAGATTTGAATTAGAAGAGAAGTTTGTTTTTTTAATTCATACCTTTTTAAATAACGATCTTTTAAAAAAATGATGATGAATAAAAATTTAAAGTCCTTTTGGCCAAGTGGGTTAGTGCCTCGACTTTCGATCGTGGGTTCGAACCCATCCAGGCCTCAATGGATTTTATTGAAAATTTTCAACGCATCAACACGAGCTCTAAACGGTGAAGGAAAACATCGTGAGGAAACCCTTGGCTTAGTCAGCCCCACACGTATTGAGCATGTCTTTCCTGTGGATAGTCCGGTTCAGCTGAGAGGATGCTACAATACAAGTACGGCCAGCGGATCTCGCCGTTCGCGAAGTTAGCGGTTTCGATGCGCAGTGCAACTTTTTCATACAAAATTTTCTACTGCGCAGCGAAAAGCCTGACTTCACGAACGCCTTGATCCGTCGGCCCAACTGTACTCCATCTCAACAATGTCCCAGGCACTAGTGTATCGTTTTAGGTAGCAAAGATTACCTGACAATATTATAAATGGACGTAGTTATGCATAAAGGAACCAATCCACACTCATGTCAAAATTGAGTTAAGTATACAGAAAGCTTTTAAAATCCACCTTCTACTAACCCTGTAAATATCAAAGTGATCTGACAATTTTGACTTAACAAAACATTTTCTCGACAAAGTAACCAACCCACATAACAACATTTGTACAATAAACTAAAAAGATCCATGCTCTGTGGTACCCCAGAAATCTGAAAAATCTACAAATTAATTTGTTTCTGTAAGGAACCAAACCACATGTTTCTTTGTAAAAGTATTTTTTTTTTATCATTTTTGTGGGTTAGTTCTCGTTGCACTAGTTGCTCTTTGAATATTAAATGAATAAAATACCTAAGGTAATCAATAAGTACCTAATTTTAATTATATTTTGTGAATTTTATATTAAATGAAATATCTTAAGTCTAGCATGAAAAAGAGCTATAAAAATACATATTTCACTAGGCTGCATTCATTTTAACCCAATCTTCCTCTACTTCAAAATCAAGTTGACCTGAAAAACCTTCTAAATCGTCTTTTAGGGCTTCATCTCTTACCAGATTCACGTAAAAGTGGTGTGGTTCTTGCGGAATCAAGTGTAGCACCCTTTTAGGTCTTTTAACTTCGTATTAGTGACAGGTCTTCCTGTTTCAGCGATTTTTAGAGGTCAAAAGACTTTTACGTGAATCTGGTAGGAGATGAAGCCATAGAAGACGATTTAGAAGGGTTTTCAGGTCAACTTGATTTTGAAGTAGAGGAAAGTTAGGCTAAAATGAATGTAGCCTACTGAAATAAATTATTTTTATAGTTTTTTTTCATGTTAAACCTAAGATATTTCTTTTTAAATAAAATTCACAAAATATAATACGATTATTTATTATTTTATGCATTTAATATTCAACAACATAATAAATTAATAAGGAACCAACCCACACATGAGCAGTTTTGCTAAAAGGAACCAGTGGGTTTTTTTAAAAAAAATACTATAAATATTAATATTTTTCTCCGAAATTATACTTACATACATAGGAAACAGTATTTTGTACAATATTGTACACAAACTTTGTTAAAATTAATCATAACTTTTTTTCTATACACAATTTCAACAAAAACTGCTTTTTCTCAAAACTATCATTGTGTGGATTGGATCCTTTATGCATAACTACGTCCAAATGGTTATCGGATTTTTGCACGTAGCGCCATCTGTTTATAGTTTTAAACTATTTCGTATGATTTAACCCACCGCTAGATGGAGTATGCTCCGTAGAGCTAGCTACTCAACCATAGATAGCGCTGTCGTCATTATTTCGTATATTGATTCAGTTCACCGCTAGATGGAGTATGCTCCGTAGAGATAGATAGCGCTGTCGTCACTGTAAATAAATAGCTTCTCAGATCTCTCAAGAGATGGCGTTTGTGACAGAAAATTTAATCAAATTTTATGCTTGTTGCGGACACTACACCTAAAAATATGACAGGTAAAATGAAGAAAACAAACAAAAAAACAATATGGAATTGGAATTTATTAAAATAATATGTACATTCTTATAATATTCTTATTAATAAAAACATGACTTACTTATGGCAAATACTCACCCTATTCTATTGAATTAGGGTACAAAATCGAGTGACCCGCTTAGAATAATTTATTTTAAAATCTTTATTGCACAGTTTTACTTTAAAATGACACACATCAAAATGAAAAAAGGCGGTCAATAAAATTAATTTTCATATTTAATTTCAATACACAAAAATACGAATTCTCAATGAATTTAGTGTAAATAGTTCTAACAGCTCATCGGGATAAATAATTTATTTATATTATATACAAATTAATGTGCACAGTAATGGAAAAATATAACTTTTGTTCAGATTTCAAATTGAGGTCATTGTATTAAATTCTTTGAATAAATAAACTTGCACTTAGATATAATTTATATTAACAAGTTCTTTAGAACATTATCACCATAATTAAATTAAATAATTGAATATTATGTACAATATTTTGATATCATACAATCAATTTAATTTACTTTTTACAATTAATTACATTATATAACTTCGAGTTGATACAACTAATATTTATATAAAATTTCATCCTTAGAGTCAAACTCTTTATTTGGTGTCAACGTTTTTATTTACAGATTTGAATGATTTGACAAAAATAATAAATTAAATTGATTTTTGCAAAATAAATAAAGGAATGAACAAAAACAAATTTCTGATTAGAAATTTAGATAAATGCAAATAGTTTAAAAATCGACAAAATAACTCCCAAAATCCAAGACATTTTATTTATATATTTATCTAATTTATATAAATAGTTTCAAATAAACTCTCTGGAATACATGCTACGCAAATAAGCATGCTAGTTTCGAGATGCTACTAAGAAGCATTCAATTACCACGTGTTTACATACGAAAATGTATGCTTAAGCATGCCACGTATCAAACAAGCATGCTTTTTAGTAGCATTCGGGAGTGGAGCAAATTATGCTATCAAATCGTCAATTTGTCATCAATAAATAAAAATGACAAACTTTTTTCTTTTTTATTCTAAAGATTAGGAAAAATACAGGGTGTGATAATAACATTGTACGATCAAAAAAAATATTACCAAAATGATTTATACGTTAAAAAAAACGTAAATGTGATTTGAATTTCCCATTTAATTGGGAAAAATGCGTCTATGTTTTTTTTTGCGCTTACTATACCGAGTGTCCCTAACTCAGTAAATGTTTTGTTTTCTCGAATTCTGTTTTTAATGTTTTTAACCAAAATCTGTCTTTTACGCAATATTAAGCTTTTTTATTAAAAAAAAATCACTTATTTCGCTCATTTATAAGAAAATCATTATATCTCAAAAAATGATATTTTGATCATAGTTCGACATTTTTTTGGATTATGAGCAGTGATCGGAATGAGGCGGGCTAAAATACCTAAAGTTCGAAAAATAACAGAGACAAATGGAGACACCTTAGGACTAAATATTTTTCGACCCAATTATTTCCGTTTCCGGGACATTAATAAAGAACATCTAACATTAAGGTGAATCAATTTTTTACCTGAGTTAATAACAAAAACTAAAATGTAAATTATAAGGATAAAAAACTTTTTTCCGTCGGTCAAATAGAAAAATTATTTGAATTAGTTGACAATATTATTAACATTAATTTTAAATGTACTTATCACTGTGAAAATTGTGCCAACTTTCAATAAAATTCTTACTTACTACAAGAATAAAATTCTTGTAGTAAGGAAGTCTCCCCTTTTTTGCCTCTGTTCTTTGAACTTTAGGTATTTAAGCCCGCCTAATTCCGATCACTGATTATGAGTCATAATCCAAAAAAATGTCGATCTATGATCAAAATATCATTTTTTGAGATATAATGATTTATGACACTATAAACGCAAATGAGCGATATTTAAAATAAAAATTAAGTTAAAACTTAATAAGTTAATAAATAAAATAAAACTTAATAAGTAAAAACTTAATTTTTGGGACACTGTATTGGAAATATTTTTAAGAGGAATTGAAGTAAATAATTATATCCTTCGCATTTTAGGTTCGTATGAGCAATGGCCAACAGCGGTCTTTAAGACCGTTTAAATGATCTAATTTAATATAATGATAGACGTGACCAAACGAAAGCGTCCAATTAATAATAAAGCGTTTTAATGCCAATAGCGGTCACTCATCCATTTGTGACTGCGATAATCATCGATCAAGATCAACTAGACTAAGGCTAGTTCGAGAGCGACCTTAGGCTGCAAATCTCAATGAAATTGACACAGATACTAATAGTAAATAGTTAATCTGTGTCAATTTCATTGAGATTTGCAGTTTCCTTTATTGAATTTGATTATGTTTTTGATATTTTTAATCAGGAACAATAGCATCGGTAAAAAAATTTATCAACTTTGACATTTATGACTCAACGTCAAGCTGTCAAACTAGTGATCAGCTGTTCGCATAGTTTGCCGTACTCTCTCTGATCACCGGAAATCCTTCTCATTTTCAACCCCTTCTTCTCCATCGCTTTGTTCTCACACACAATCAATTCAATCTGTATCCCCCCAGAATATTCTAGGTTCAAAAAACCTGTTAAACTATCACTTTCGGTACATTTTGTTTCTACGATAATATTTCTAGGCGGAACGCGGGTATTAATCGCTTCCTTTAATAGCTCGATGATCCTTTGCGAATCTAACTTCGAACAAACAGTTGAAAGCGTGACTTCATAATACTCTTGCACGCATGAAACTTTTTGAGGGCTTAGAAGTATCGGAATTCTATCATCCGGCCTGCATATATCACTTAATCTCAAATCCATTGTGCTTCTCTGTATCTTATTAATCTCCTCATCATCTTTAGACATGTATACATCCTCGTAGTACTCCTTAACTTCGCCTAAAGTCCCTTGAGCTGAAATCGACGTCCGTGGAGTTTCACCTTTCTCGGAGAAACTGCCCCGTCCTAAACTATCCGATATGGACGATCTTCCAAAATCTCCTCTCTCAGAAAAACTGCCTCTATCAGAGAAGGAGAATGACTCTCTATGCTCAGAGAAGCTTCCTCTGTTCTCGCTGAACCCAGAACTAATAGAAACTAGATTGGAGTATAACGATTGAACGTTTTGGTCACAGTTCGGGGATGCGTTAGCGGAGTCATTGCTTAGAGAATCATCGCTGAATCCCAAAGACTTGTCGCTACCTCTTCTTAAATAACACTCTACATCTTCTTTAGGACTCTGCATTACTTGATCTTTTTCTACCTCCGTTTCCTGACTAACCTTTCTCCCTATACCTTTGGTTATCGACGGTCGGTTATCCAAATCAGACGGTTCCGATATCACGAACTGAGGAATATGGTACTTGGAGTTCTCTAAACTATCCATACTGTCTTCCGAAGAAGAAGCTACTAAAGTGACTTCGGAACCGAGACAGTCGGTCACACTGATCTGTGGATGAGTGTTATAATTCAACCGTAAATCCTTCTCACCGTTCCCGATCTCCTCCTGGATCATATCCAACGGTGATCCGGGGTTGGAGATCGGTGAGTTGTTCAGCGACCGATGGGTTACGATGTGTATCTGTGGATGGACCATGGGTAGTAGGGATTGGTACTGGCCTGTGTCCATATCTATGTTGTTTCTGAGGTCTAATGGTGTGGCGGAAGCTTGTGGTGTTCCTCTGGTGATTGAACCAGTGTGGAGGTAACTCAAGCCTTCGGTGATCTGGTGTAGTGGTGAACCCGGGCTGGCCGGGGAGGTGTGGCCAGAGAGAAGAGAGTAGTTCGTTAAGTGGAGAGCTTTTAATATCTCCTGTGATGGGTTTACGTTGGATAGAACGGAATGGAGGTTTATACCGAGACTTGCTGCCACCTCCTGAAAGGAAAGGTTTATTTTATTTTTTTTATATAAAACGACGCAGATTATTTGTTATTTAGAGAAAGGATTTGGCCGGATACTGCCCCAGAAGAGCCGAATATCGAATTAGACTATGCGTCAGAATAATATTATTTAAATAAAATATCACAAAATTAACTGGTACATACAGAATACTTAGATATCTCGTGCCGTGTGGGAATATAATTATGTTATTTTATTAGTAACTTTAGTCACTTCCGGTACTACAGTCCGTAATGCCTCTCCAGACTCACGGCGAGAAGTTTCACCGAGACTTCTCGAAGAACAAACAAATTATCAACACTCTCAATTTTCTCACTCGTGATCTGTTTGAAATCCTTTGTCTCGGCCAAAAATAGGTACCGACACCGAAGCGCGAGAACAAGAAGGCGAGAAACTCCTCACATTCACGCTTCTCGGGTGTTGTCGGGGTTTCTTGCCGAGAGTCTGGAGGTATCACAGAGAATATTTTTATCAGATAGACCTACCTTCTTTTTCGCGGTTGACATGACACTCAAATAGTAAACAAAACAGACGGACAAGAATTTGACAGATGTAAAAGGAATTTCGTTGAGTTTCAGTTGTGTGATTGTGTTGTGATGTGATTTATGAGGATTTATCATATTTTATTTAAAATTACAAAAACTGACGCCTTGGGATATGCATACAGACTAAAATGGAAGTGGGCTGGACATGGCTGGACGTCTACAAGATGGAAGATGGACTAGGAGAGTGACAAATTGGGAGGGTTCAAGAGGTCGACGCTGCATAGGAAGACCATACGCTCGCTGGGACGAAGACATCAAGAAAACTGCTGGACCAAACTGGCTCCAAGTAGCACAAGACAGGGACAGATGGCTGGCTTTGGAGGAGGCCTTCACCTTAGGGGTTCTCTAGTACCTACTTAGATTATAAGCATTAGTGATAAGAAAAAAATGTTAATTATAGAGAAATAAAAGGCTTTTTATTTTATTTATTTATATCATATTTTATTTTAGGTGGTAAGTACAGAATCACTGCACATGAGTGTAGATAATTTTATTGATGAAATTCCCAATTTTTCCTAAGTACTTTTCTTTTTTACTTTAAATTGTAGGTACTGGGAGCAGCTGTGTGCGTCAAGCTGCAACAGCCTCCTTCAGGCGATAGCCGACAGGCCTGACTTTCATCTTATTCAGTCTTGGGAGTTAAGGCATGCCATCTTGGCAACCTATACTTGCCATTGACTGTCCGGTTGTACCTACTTACCACTCAAATGTGCCACCGATTTTTGCCTACCTACTAATACTAACATAATATAAATGAATGATAATATTTTCACGTGAAAATTCCCGTGTGTTAAATAATATATGGATGAAAGTCTGAAATAAAGAATTTTTATTTTAATTTATTATTTTATTTATTTTCCATACCCTAGTTCACTCAAAATTCTGCCAGTCCATAATAATACTTACTAAATAATTATTGTTGGACATTACACACAGCGCCATCTATCCCCAAAGTAAGCAAAGCTTTTACTATACGAACCTAAAAAATATAGTTTCCTAGGTTCATCCGTTCATGTTGGGCGTCACAGCCTGCTGCTTTAAATTAGATTATCTTTTAAATCCCACTTTAAAAAGGAAGAAGATGAATGGAGTCTCACTATAAAATAAAAAAACAAACCCAAAAATCCCAATTTGGTCATGACGCAAGCATTCTTTCCTGTGGGCATCTGTGGGGCAAAATTGTTCTAGGAATCGGCCATGTCCTTTCGTTCAAGGATTTTAGTGTCTCTCTAGTATGTAAGTATGTGATAATCAAGGGTATAGTTGTCTTTTTTAATCATCTAAACCCCATTTTAAATTAGGTACCTACCTAAATAACGTTTAGCCGTTTCAGCGTGAAGGCATAATAAATTGGTAATAAAACTTGAAATATATTTTTTTACCCACCATATTTTTTTGTCCAAGAATGGCGAAGGGTGTGTTTTCGCATTAAAAAAAAATATTTTCAGCGTACATTTTTGAAAAGAATGACATTAATCGAATCCAATGTACCTAATTACACCCTCACAGGTCGCACAGGGTTTTTTACACACTGTATAAACTTAGGCCTTTACATCTTTAATAGAATCTAATAATTAGATGATTTCATTTTACACCCTGTATAGATTTTGAAGTTATTGATACCACGTGGTACAAAATTTATGAAAAACAAACCTTTAAGCCTGAAATACACATACTACGTAACACATAAGCATGCTAGTTTCAAGCAGATGCTACTAAGAAGCAAGCAATAAGCACATCATACAAAAGAAAAAGTAATGCTTTGTCATAAGCACGCTACGTAGTAGCAAACAAACATGCTAAAATATACACGTGCTTATTGTATGCTACTTAGTAGTATCTGCTCGAAACTAGCATGCTTATATTGTGCTACTACTATGTGTATTACAGAAAATAGCCACAAGCCTTTTTGAAATTTTCCGAAACAAAAAAAAACTATTTACATCAAGAATTAAACTTTGAATTTTGAATCAAAAGTATAAATAAAATATGTAGGTCATTATGTCTGAAACTTCTAAAAATAATTAAGAAAGTTTCTAATTTTAGTTTATAAACGTTTTGATCTAACTGTTCCCTTATTTTGCCAAACACATCATCGGTCCCATGGTGTAGCGGTTAGCACTCAGGACTCTGAATCCTGCGACCCGAGTTCAAATCTCGGTGGGACCTGTCTTTTTGCATTTTGTTTCGATTGTAATCGATTTTGAAGAAGCTTTTGACGGTGTTTTGGTAATTTTTTTAATAAATTACTAAACAAATTACTAATAAAAATTCGAAAGTTTGGATGGATGTTTGTCAATTCAGACTTCAAAAAATGCATCCGATTCATTCGGCAAGTTGACGTTTTTTCAGCGAAAAATCGTAATTTCCGAATTCGGAATACATTCCGAGGAGGTCTCAATCGCACTGCTAGATGAAACTTGGAATATACAGTTCTATATACATACCAATAAAGCAGTAGTTTGTTTCTTTGTTTGAACGCGCTTACCTCAGGAACTACCAGTCTGATTTGAAAAGTTCTTGCTGCATTTGATAAACAAAACTCTTGAGGAAGGTTATAGGTTACTTTTCATCATCATCATCATCATTATCACTACGGGGGCAACGCCGCGAGGGCGCTCCTAGTCCGTAGCCATATTATTATAAATGTGAAAGTGTGTTTATTTGTTTATTTATTTGTCCTGCTTTCACGTCAAAACAGAGCGACGGATTGACGTGATTTTTTGTGTGGAGATAGTTGGAGAGCTGGAGAGTAACATAGGCTACTTTTTATCCGGGTACTGTAGCGACATCTACCTTTCGCTAGATGAACTACATAGACATGCTACTCACTAAGAGCTTCAACATAGATGACGCCACAACCGCATATGTCTAGAACTCGCAAGCAAAGTTTTCAGCAGCAATAGACATATAGCCGACCAACCAACTCCAACGTACAGGGAGGGACGTGGATGTTACCTGTGTGAGATGTGGATGTTACCTGTGTCAGGGTCCCCCTGGCCAGCTATAACGTACAGGGAGGGACGTGGATGTTACCTGTGTGAGACGTGGATGTTACCTGTGTGAGATGTGGATGTTACCTGTGTCAGGGTCCCAACTCCCAACGTACAGGGAGGGACGTGGATGTTACCTGTGTGAGATGTGGATGTTACCTGTGTCAGGGTCCCAACTCCCAACGTACAGGGAGGGACGTGGATGTTACCTGTGTGAGATGTGGATGTTACCTGTGTGAGGGTCCCCCTGGCCAGCTGGCAGGCGGCGGGCTCGGGCAGCAGGCGGCGAGCGGCCAGCAACGCTCGCAGCGCCTCATACGATACAGAGCCCAACTCCAACGTACACGGAGGGACGTGGATGTTACCTGTGTGAGATGTGGATGTTACCTGTGTGAGATGTGGATGTTACCTGTGTGAGATGTGGATGTTACCTGTGTGAGATGTGGATGTTACGCTCGCAGCGCCTCGCCGGATACAGAGCCCAACTCCAACGTACAGGGGGGGACGTGGATGTTACCTGTGTGAGATGTGGATGTTACCTGTGTGAGATGTGGATGTTACCTGTGTGAGATGTGGATGTTACCTGTGTGAGATGTGGATGTTACCTGTGTGAGATGTGGATGTTACGCTCGCAGCGCCTCGCCGGATACAGAGCCCAACTCCAACGTACAGGGGGGGACGTGGATGTTACCTGTGTGAGATGTGGATGTTACCTGTGTGAGGGTCCCCCTGGCCAGCTGGCAGGCGGCGGGCTCGGGAAGCAGGCGGCGAGCGGCGAGCAACGCTCGCAGCGCCTCGCCCGATACAGAGCCCAACTCCAACGTACACGGGGGGACGTGGATTGGCGAGCCTGGAGAAAACAGGGGCCATATTACACTATCTACCGTCGCGATCGCTGTAGAACACTTCAAAATAGCAGCATTTACACACAGATATCGGCCCGCGGGAAATAGCACGCGCCATTCCAACCTTTGCTAAAAACCTTACATGTAAATGCGCGACGCTGACAGTTCGATCTGGCAAAGTTTTTAGCACAGTTTTTGTGACAGTTTTTTGAACGCATCACCGTTCATAATCGTACCACGCGCCAGTCCAAAACTGTGACAGTAATTAACACGACAGTTTTATCCGCGGTTATCTGTACAGATATCTGTACAGTCCAGATGCGTGGTAAAAACTCTACCGTGTAAAGGCCGCTATTGTATAGGAATTGACGTTCTGACCACGTGACTCATCTACTTGAAACGTCAAATCCTATACATTTTGAAGTGTTTCTATTCTACAGCGACGATAGATAGTGTAATATGTAGGGGGCAGAATAGATCGTGAACGGATTTTGATAACACAAACACTAAATGTTGATGCCAGACAATATATAAGTGAAAATAACATCCAAATCGGCCGTTTCTGAGATAAGCGGGCACAAACGCTCAGACCGGACAAACAGACTAAAAGAAAAACATTGATATCTGCAGGCTCATTGTCTAAATTGTCTCAGTAGGTAATTATTGGGCATTCTAACTCACTTTTTGTCTCCTTTCAGTCAACAAAAAGCGGTGAGTTAGAATGCCTCAATAATTACCTGTGAGTTGAAATGCCCAATCCATTTGCAGGAATGACAGCAGCGGACAGTTAAAACCGATTGGGCATTCTAACTCACTTTTTGTCTCCATTCAGTCAACATAAGCTTTGAGTTAGAATGACTCAATAATTTTACCTGTGAGTTGAAATGCCCAATCACTTTCGAGAAAAATGAAACAAAACTTACATTTGCACGAATGACAGCAGCGGACAGTTTCACGATATAGTTTAACAACACTTTGCACCTAATCATTTTTACATACTTTGGGTTTGTGCACGCAAAATGTGTGAAATATTATCGATTTTGACTACACGATTTAGGTTCTTTTTAAGTCATTGTGGGCGTTTCCTCAGAGAATGTTTTAGTCTCTAGGCCGTTTGCTCGTGCCGAATTTATTTCGACACCTAGAGAATTCTCTCACAAGACGAACCAAAGTCAAAATCATGATAAAACTAACACTGCACTACATCCGACAGTTAGACAATGAATGCTCAACTGAAGAAATCCTTTGTAGGTATAGATGTAACATAAAGCTCGCATACCTATTCTGACATTTGTTTTACGATTTCGTTTCGATTTAATCATGCTAACGTAATCAAACAGTAGCTTTCTGTATAAAATACATAATAATAAATTAAATCTGAAGATATTTTTTTAAAGATCACAAATAATTATTTCGTGTGTATTATAATAATAAGGCTGAACATTTCACACAGAGTAAGCAGAGCTTGTTTTATGGGAACTAAATAACTAATATATTACTTTTACTTACTTATTTTTTGTAAATATGTAGGTAAGTGCATACTCATTAAAAATAGAAAAACACCGAGACCCGAGAAATATTTGCTTATCATACAAACAGATGCCTCGCGGCGTGAATCGAACCCACAATCTTCAGGCGGACCTTCACCCACTGCACCACACTCGTCGAAGTAAGATAAATTATTTTGTGGTCGGTTTCAGAATAAGGATTCTTGAATAGAGTGCAAAGTGCAACATAAGGACCTAACCATCGTATTGCTGACAGTGCTACACGTGCATTAAACTCATGTCACCATGATTTAGGTATATTAACGTACACTATCAATCAAAGATTCAGTAACTTTTAACATTTATAAGATATTTTTGTAATGAACGTATTTAATATTTAAGTGATAATATTACTTTTTAGAACATTAGGTAGGTACTTACATACTTAATTATTAGAGCACCCTCTGTTTTTATGATATATGATAATAATTAGGTATTTATCATAAGTTCGCTCATGATTTTTATTTACCTACTTATTATTAAGTTTTAAAAATCAAGAACGAAATAAATAGAAAAATTTATGGTTACCCTGTTACAAATTCTAAGTGTCCATTCTCACTGTTAAAAAGATTTCTTGTAAATTATTATAGCGGTGGATTATGTGGTTTTTGATTTGTAGGCATACCTACCTACCTAAGGAAGCATATAATAAATATTATGGTAAAAGTAAATTTGATTTGAAATGAAAAGGGACTTCCTAAAAAAAAAAAATTAGGTAAGCACCTATAACAGACCTATTTATTAACAGGTTGCTGAAATATTGTCGAATTATAAAAACATGGTAAACTTAAATTTTTACACGTAGCTAATATAAAAACTACTCAGAAAGTAAAATGTTTTGGTTTAGTGTAAATATACCTTAAGCAAACGGTATGATAAAATATTTTGTGGGAAGGCGACTTTTGTTCATATAATAAAAGATGATCCATTCGTATCAAGTTTTATGGGAATCGTAATAAGTAATTTACAGAATTAATATGACACGTTTGTTTTTCTACTAAAAAGGTCTGTTCTCATTATCTCCACATAATGTGGGAACTCTTTGCACACGGTTAACATACCTACCTGTTTATCCTATCAACTTCTATAGTAGTTTTGGTTGTTCCTAAGCTAGATAAATAAAAACTTGTCGTTTGTTTTAAGTTTTGAAGTAAATTAAATTAAATTCAAATCATTCATTCAGATAACAAAGATACAGTTTACACACACAATGTCAATACACGAAAAATTAATACACATTAAACATAAATTAAATTAGAATTACATACTCACAACAAAAATATAATTTATAAATAAATTTAAATAAATATTGACTGCCCTCATTAGCTGGGTTGGTAGCAGCTTTGCCCTCTGCGCTGCAGGTCGCGGGTTCGACTCGCACCCAAGACAAACATACATTGCATAAACAGGACTTTTTGCATTAGCGTTATCGGGAACAAACCACAAGAAAATAATGCTGATCTTGAAATACGTGACGATAGCAGGGATTGTTAACATTTTTACGTATGATTCTATTTTTTTCAGTTATTGTCTACAACCTTCTACATCGTTAGTAAGTAAGTACTTACTTACTTTCATTTTTAATGCGAGAAATAGAGACAAAGTTTTGGGAACTTTCATCCTCAAACGATAAACATTTACCTACAAATTAGTTAATTATGTGCATTGATGAAGAATTAAAGGCTGTGGCCACGTTGTTCGACCACATAGTTCGATGATTCGGACTATGTGCACTTATTTTAAACACCTGTGCGGTCACGCTGCATGTTGTGTCTTGTCCATCAACATTATAAGATGGTCAATAATGTAAGAAATTGTGTTTAAATGTAACGTAATTAGATTATATTTCTAACTTTTAATTTTTATTTATTGAAAGGCTGCGGATCAAAATTACATAAATTTAATGACTTTGTTAAAAATGTTTCGCACTCCTGCATTTTACCTTTCGTATAAAATGTCTGGATTGAGGTATAATTGCAATCAATCATCTATCGCGCGCGTGACACTATAGTGCTACTCCAGTAACCCGTGACGTGAAGACGCCCGCCCTTTTCACGCCGCCACCGCCCGCCCGCCCGACTTCAGCACCGCTACTTCAATCTCGCTGATCGCCTACCGGTTTTGGTCAATCAAACTTCAAGATTAAAATTCGCTGCGTTAAAATAATGTTCGTAAGTTTTTACTTTTATTTATTTTTTTACCTTGGTTACCTACTTACTTTAAGTAGCAGCAGTGATTCTTAAGTGACACCTACGTCCATTGTTTTAGGTCGGACACTGAATACTTCAACGATTTGAAGCGTAAGAAGGCGCGTCGGTCAGAGAACTTGCAGCACGATTCTGAGACCGAGTTCGAAGCTTCTTTAAGTACTAGGTAAGTGAAATTAATTATTTCTACTAAAATAGTGAAACCAAGATTTTTCTAATATTCTCATTTTAAATAAAACAGGTGTTTACAGTTACGTACCTACACAAATATTTATATTTTTTTATTTGTTTCAGCGCAAAGACTTCGAGAAAAGCCAAGCCGAAGGTGCGGCGAGAGAATTTAAATCGCGATTCAGAGGACGAGGCCGAACCATCTTCTGCAAGGTAAAATATTTTCTAAATTAATTATTGATTAAACGTCGAATGTGTTTTATATTATTTTTCATAATTGAAAATAAGATTAAAATGTTTATTTTTATTTCACAGAGCGAAGAATACTTCGAAGAAGGCTAAGCCAGTGCGTCGAGCGCCTAGCCCGAGCATTATTGATTCCGAAGAGGACGTTGATTTAAGGTGAGCACTACTTTTTTCCTCTAGAAGTAATATCTTTTTATCAAATTCATCACCACCATTTCACAACGTCGTGAAAATATACGTACAGTTTAGTAATATTGTTTTTCTTTTTTATTTAGAAAGAAAAGTTTGAAGCGTAAAGCTCTCCCACCAACCAAGCCCCACCCGACAAAGAAACCTAAGAGCTCCGCGAGCAGCTCTAAGTCGCACGTGCTTGGGTGGTTCGGCGACGACGGAGACTCCGCCAGCGAATCCGATGCTGAGTGTGCTCGCAGGGCACAGAAGAACCCTGCGCCTCCACTCTCATCGTGCACGCGACGCGTTGCCGGCGGAGTGCTGCGTCGCACCGCTCAGCTCGACGGGGAGCTGTTCATCGAGCTCAAGGTTTACAATAAGAACGACATTATAAATATTAATCCCAAAGATCGGTGGGAGAAGGCTTCAATTAATATAAAATATTGTTGTGATGATGATGTGCAAGAGATAGGATACATAAAAAAATTTGTCACAGAAATAAAAAAGTCCTTCAAGACAGAAGGAACTTTCTTTGCTGACAAAAAGAAGTAAATAAATTCTTACAAAATATTTTATGGGTCTTACTTCTTGCACATTTTAAAGTATCAAAATAAACTGAGTTTAGTTTAAATTTGTATCGGTGATTTTTTTTAAGTTTTAAGAGCTGTTTAGTAGTAGGTACCTACCTAGGCAGGTAATAAAACAGATCCTAGTACTTAGAGTAGGCTTACAAATCATCCAAGTAGGTATAACTTTATTTTTACACATTAGTATTAGAGAACAGTTTTTACTGAAGTAGGTAGGTAATTAGTTTCTTTAAAATTGACATTAGGTAAATAAAAATGTCAATTAATAAAATATTTTGTACTGTTTGCGATACAGAGGTAAAAAGTAAAGGCTTCTCAGCTCATCTCAAAAGTATCGCTCATAAAAATAATAGTGCCATTGAAATCAGTGAGGGAATAGAAAAGATAAGCAGCGCATTTCGTAGTAGAATAGCAACGTATAGAGTAGGAGCGAAATCAGAGGTGTGTTCAGCTCAGGCGGGGGCAGCGGGTGTCGTGCCGCCCACACAGTTTCTGCATCAGCTACGCAAACCCGTGCAAGCCCTGATCAATGCTAGGCAGGCTGTGTTCGGCACAATCAAAGTTAACTTTGAGTTTTTTGCTGAATTTTCTTTACCGAAAAATGATACAATTGAAATAAAATCGTTCGCCACTGAAAACATAATATTTTACGAAAATTCAGATTTTAGAGAGTTGTACTCCAGGTCAATTCAAAATATTTGTAACAAAATTGACGAATTTGAGCAAAAAGACAGCGGTTGGAGTTTTGTTAAAAACTTATACTTGGAAGTTAACATCAATAAGTATAATCCAATGAGAGCTTCCAGTTATATAGCTCTACCACGATGTCTGATAAACAAACGAGCATGTATCAATATACAAAATAAAGATAATTTCTGTTTCTTATGGTCAATTATAGCAGCTCTATTTCCTGCAAAACATAACATTAACAGAACGTCTTCGTATCCTCATTTCAATAACATACTGAACACCGAAAATATGACTTTTCCTGTAGGATTTTCTGATATAAAAACGTTTGAAAAAAATAACCGAGACATCAGTGTCAACGTGTATGGATTAAAAAATAATAACGTCGTTGGCCCCCTTTACAAATCACTAAACAAAAAGAAACATCATGTTAATTTGCTATTTTTAGAGAAGGGTAATCGAAATCATTATTGTTTGATCAAGGACTTAAGCAAATTACTTAGATCGCAACTCACTAAACATCATGGCAAAATTTATTTATGTGACGAATGCATGATATTTTTTAATGACCAGGCTCAACTAAATACTCATGTATGTGGTGGTGTCGCCACAATCTTACCAGAAAAGGGAAGTCTTTTAGAATTTAAACATTATGAACGGATGCAAGATGTACCTTTTGTTATCTATGCAGACTTCGAATCCTTATTAGAACCGGATACTAAGCACGACGACTCAAGTTCTAGTAAAACTAGGACTCTGTACAAACATGTACCCTCAGCATTTGCATATTATATCGTATGCTCATACGACAACTCACTTAATAAATATGTGACATATAGGGGGTACGATTGCGTTAGTAAATTCTTAGGATATCTCCAGGAAGACGTTACTAAAATTCATAATATTCTAGGAGAAACAGTTCCCATGAGATTTACGGACAGAGACGCAGAAAAACACTCGGCATCTAAGTATTGCTTCCTTTGTAACAATTTATTATTTGATGATAAGGTTAGAGATCATTGTCACTTGACAGGAAATTATCGCGGAGCCGCTCATGCTCACTGTAACACACGTTTTAAGCTACCTAAGTTCATACCCGTATTTTTTCATAATTTGTCTGGATACGACTCTCATTTGTTCATACGTCAGTTAGGAGAAATGTCTGGTGTTATAAAAGTGATTGCTAAAACTAAAGAAAATTACATTTCGTTCAGCAAAATTTTTAATACAGACGGACAGCATGTGTTAGTTCGTTTTGTTGATTCTTTCAAATTTTTGGGAAGTAGCTTAGAAAAACTAGTTGCTAATTTAGACAAAGATGACTTTGTTCATTTAACACGCTTTTTTCCACAGGAAAAACATTTTAGATTATTAAAGCGTAAAGGCGTTTATCCGTACGAACACATGACCGATTGGAGTTCTTACAATGAAGAGGTGTTGCCACCACCTCACTGTTTTTTCAGTACGTTGTATGATGAAGCTATATCTCAAGCTGATTACGAGCATGCAAAGTGCGTTTGGAACACTTTTAAAATAAATGATTTAGGTGAATACACAGATCTATATCTTAAATCAGATGTTCTGCTACTTGCTGACATTTTTGAAAATTTTCGTAAGACATGCAAAATTAACTATCGCTTGGACCCAGCATTCTATATTACGGCACCAAGTTTAAGTTTTGATGCAATGTTACTTATAACTGGAGTAAAATTAGAACTTATAAATGACTTTGAAATAATAAGAATGATTCAAAAAGGGATTAGAGGAGGGGTTTGTTTATGCTCTACTAGATATGCGAGAGCTAACAACAAATATTTGCTAAATTACAATAAATCTGCCCCAGAAAATTATTTAATGTATATAGATTGTGTTAATTTATACGGATTTGCAATGTGTGCATACATGCCGTGTTCAGATTTTGAATTATTATCGGAAACAGAAATAAATATGCTCGATTTTACAAACGTACCAAATGACTCTGAGTATGGTTATATTTTAGAGGTAGATTTGGAATACCCTGAATATTTGCATGAATTACATAATGACATTCCATTTTGTCCCCAAAAATTCACACCTCCGGGCTCAAAGAATGATAAATTGATACCAAATTTGTACGATAAATTTGAATACGTTATTCATTATGTCCATCTCAAAACTTGTTTAAAACATGGGTTATTACTAAAAAAAATTCATAGAGTAATAAAGTTTAAACAAAGTGCATACTTAAAAAAATACATTGATTTAAATACAATGCTCCGATCTAAAGCGAGATCTGTATTTGAGCAAGATTTTTTTAAGTTACTTAACAATAGTATGTTTGGAAAAACATTAGAGGATACCCAAAAAAGGCTCGATGTCAAATTGGTTAATCAATGGAGTGATATAAAAAATAAAACTAAAAAAATGTATACTGCTGAGCAATTGATTGCTAGACCAAACTATCAGAGTTCAACTATTTTTACTGAAAATTTCGTTGCTATCCAAATGAGACCAGAAACTGTATTACTCGATAAACCCATCTACATAGGGTTTACGGTATTAGAAATTTCAAAAAGTCACATGTACGATTTTCATTATTCGATCATGAAACCATTTTATGGTTCTGATTTGAAGTTGTGCTATACCGATACTGATAGCTTTTTGTATTCTATTCAAACTGAAGATGCTTACAGTGACATAAAACATCATTTTCTATCATATTACGATACAAGTAATTATTTGGAAAATAATGTGTATGGTATACCTCGCTGTAACAAAAAGGTACCTGGACTATTTAAAGATGAGTTGGGTGGAAAATTGATAACTGAGTTTGTAGGACTTAAGTCTAAGTTATATTGTATTAAAACTCAAGACGATGAACTTAAAAAAGCAAAAGGAATAAAAAAGAATGTAATCAAGAAACTGAAATTTAAAAATTATGAACATGTCTTCCTGAATAATGCTATTGAATCAAAGAAAAACATTTTGTTTAGATCTATTAAACATCAAATATTTACGCAGGAATTGAACAAGGTAGCATTATCTTCAAATGATGATAAACGTATTATTTTGAGAGATAAAAAATCGACTTTATCATGGGGTCACTACAACACTCTATTATAATAACTTTTTATGGGTGTAGGTTTACAACCAGCCCTTTCAATAAATATTGTCATCATGAAAATAAGTGGGTAGGTAAGGTATTCGTTATGTAGGTACTACTGAGATTACCCAATACTATTTTGAAATTAGTGATAATTTATATAAGTATTAAGTACTAGTGTCGAGTTTGTATTTTGTGTGCATTGTAACCTTTAATTAAATAAAAAGCTAAACTCGAACCAACTTGTTTAATTATAACTCACCTCTTACCCTATCTTCCTAAATAAGTAGGTACCTATTTATTGTGCTATTTAGAAAGATATTTAACTGTTTGATCGATAAGCAAGTAGGTACTTACCTACTACTTATTGTTATCGTGTGATTTATTCTTTTAAAAGATCTGTAAAACATGTACGTTCTTGTTTCCTGAGCAGCGCATGCATCATTTTACTATGGATTCGAGTTACTTTTAGGATCTGTTCACACCAAGCGTAAAATCCTCGAACACTTTTTAAATCCCATTAAATAAGCAACCTTAACCACATTAACTTAAGTATTATAACTCGATGCAGATATCGACCGTTTTACAATCGTTGAATTAGTAGGTAAATAAATACGGTTGCTTATTTGAAAGTGTGCGCGAATTTTTCCGCTTGGTGTGAATTGAGCCTTGCGATGAAACGGTGTCCTATGACAGTGCTGTGCAAGTAGCCAAATCAGAAAATAATTAAATTGAAACCTTATTATTTCATTACATTCTTTGCTGCATTCAAGAAAGGTTGGGTCGAACTAATATTAATTGAGGTAAGTTAAATTCGTTGTGATAAATTTATAAATTCTTGTCCTGTGGTTGTGTAATTAACTTTTATTTATTTTCAGATGTCCAACGAAACGATTTGTTTTTCGCAATATGCGCAAGATCCTCTGGAGGGGTTCGATGAAGCCTTTCCAGAGATAAGTAAAAGGCACAAGTCGCCGGCGCCGGGTACTAAGCGTCCTGGATTGTTGGGGAAATCTAAACAGAAGCGGGAATGTATGAAGAAGAATAATAAGCTGCGTGGAAAGTCGTTCGTGATGAAGAGAGAGACGGATAAAGGCCTAAGGCTGATCAAAATCAAGGTGTTGGACTTAAGTGAAGCACACAACAGTGAATATGAAAGTGACAATGACTCAAATGTGGTTCTACGAGCGCAATATGTGGCGAAAGACTTAAATGATCCAATTTTGTCAGAAACTCAAAGTGTAATTCATAAGATTTCTAAAAATTTGTGTGATAGCTATAGCCCTTACTTTTAAGACATTATTTTATAACCTTAATTTTAGTACCTATCCATATTCTTTCAATAAAATAGATTACTCAGAAGTTAAAAATTAGTAAGTAGGTATTTGAATTGTATTTAAATTTACCTATACTTTTAGTAATAAGTAGGTATTGTAATTTAGTAGATAAGTTAAAGAATATAGAAAATCTATTAAAATACTGTCTTTTATTTCTAAAATATATACCTACCTATACACCGTTAATTCTGGGTCAGTTTAAAGCCAGCACCCACTGCTTGTATTGCTTAATCGTATTCGTGTCGTTGGTTTAGTTTTTGAATTTGATAAGTATTTCATACGAAACTAAATAGTTGAAAAGATTAACAAAAGTGAGGAAAACACTTGGTAAGGTGTCGTAGGCGCGCAGAGCTAATGACCTAGGTATGTATGTATGACTACGACGTAGCATAGACTCTACGCCGTAGCAACAGCTGAGCACAGAGCACGTATCTCCGTGATTTATCCTGCCTATGTTTCGTGATATTATTAATTTCAAAAAAATAGATCTTATTTTTATTATTATTTTTGAGTAAGGTTATCGATATAGATTACGTAGGCGCCGGCTTTAAACTGACCAAAAATAAACGGTGTATAGGTTCAGTTTAAGAAATAAAACTAAAGTAGGTAATTAGGATTTAGATATTTTATTGCACCTTAAAAAACATTTACTTTGTTATCATCATACCACTTTTTCATGCACATAACATTCTTTAAAGCACACATTTTCTTATGATGAACACAATTTAAATTAGATGCTTCGTATTCATTGTACAATTTTAAAAAATTAGGACATCCTTTTTCTCCTATATCTAGTATTTCACAGTTTTCACACAAGTCCTTGATCCACTTTGTTTTCTCAGTTCCTTTAGTTAAAACATTTTTCATACTCAAGTATGGTTTAATAGTGCGCTTGAATTCTCTAAAGTCAATGAAGCCTTCACTCCAAAAAATTCCACGATTTGTTTCTATCCACCGCACTTGCTTCTTTTCTTCTTTCGATAGGTTTTGAAATGGGTAAGGGGGCTTGATAAGAAAAGTTTGAGTGCAATTTTCTTTTACAATAGCAAATTCCTTAACGATAAAATTATTTTTAGTGTCTTTGAAACCTTGTACATCTACGATAACATATTCAGTTTCGTTAGGATTCATATTTTATGATATTTTCTTGACTATATTGCTCAAAGGTCTGTACTCGATAATGGAATCATTTAAAATGAGACAATAAGCGGCTGTGTGATCAGGTATCTCTGAGTCACATTCAAGCTCCACACGTACGCTAACTACGGGACCTGATTTAAGGTTTTCGCTTTGTCTCGAACAATCGATTACGAATAGTGGTGCCTTTTCTTTGAATTCAGATGCACTTAGCAGTGGTTCACTTTTGCGTCCATAGTAAGATTGTTGGAAGTTGGTATATTGCTCATATAATAAAGAAGTTATCTGATCTTTAAAACTAACATTTAAGCTTTCATAAGGAAAATAGGTAGAATTAAGATATACTTTAACATTTCTTAAATTGCAATGATCAAATTGTGACATATCTTTTTCTGCTGAGTTTTTTCTGTTGGTTTGTAAACCTAATATTACATATCTTGGCTTTTCTATTTGTGAAGATGTTTTAATTGACCAAGTATGCTTAGTTGTTTTTGGTAATAATGGGTACTCATATAAATCCCAATTTCTGAAAGCAAAATGAAGAGGACGGTCCTTTTCTAATAGTTTTAATAAATGTACTTTTTCTTTATCAGATACCTTGATGTGCGGAACGCGCCAAACTAGTTTATTTATTATTATGTCTTCGAGAATTTCACCAGACGGAATTTTCAAAGAATTTATATTTGTATTGCTTCGTAACAATATCAATTCATGCTTACAATTCATAATGATTTTATTATAATCTTCAGCAAATCCTAAAATATTACGAAGAGGTATTGAAGCAGAAAAATTATGGTTTGACTTTGTTCCATTTATATCCCAACCCCAAGCCTTTGCAATTTTTGCATCATTTTCATTAAAGGATAATAAACCTTTCATCGTTGTAGTCATTCCAGCATTTTTTATTCTATCAATTTCCACTCCATTAAGTTCATAACGCACATCTTGGAACAGAAAAAGCAGTGGATTATTTGTGAATTCGACAGCAGTAACCTTTTGTTTTGTATCTTTTTTTATAATGTTTACTGTTCCTTCTAAATATAGGGTACTCGCTGATGGTAATACGTATAAATCCTGCTGGTTGATAGGTATACGGATTTCATCATTTCTGTTGAAACTTGTTACGTATGGTTTATATGAATGATATTCGATACCATCTATGGTGCTATCGTATGCTGGTGAACTTGTTATATCTAAAATGTTCATTTTAGTAATCCGATTAGTTTCAGAAAATCTTTATTTTCTTTGCTTATTTTCTTTTTTTTCGTAGTTGTTCCTTTTCGGATAGGTCGATGAGTACTGATGTGTTTTCTTACTGCATTGCTATATTTATTAAAGTCGATCATTTTTTCTGATGTGCAAATATAATTGAACTTCTTCACCTCGTAAATTTATCAAATTATTATTTATATCTAATAATCTGATGTTAATAGAACTGACATTACTTTGATTGATTGGAAAATAAATAATATTTTTAGGTACTTCTATTATTCGATATCCAGGTGGAACGTTAGGTGCAAATTCATAAATAACGTGGCTTGATTTTCCATTAATGTATGATCCGCTCACTATATCACATTCGACTCTCACCACAGTTGTCGATAAAATGTTAACTGGAAGCTGCGACTCGTGTATTATATTGGCTTTTAAAGTTTGTTTACCAAACCCCAATAGGTTTCCAAGAGAATTATTTTTTTCAAAATGAATGTCTTTAGAACAATAAATAAATGTTTTCAATGTATTATTGTTGCAAAATAAACTAAAAGTTGTTCCTTTTTTTACGCTGGATTTTAAAAAGTCTGAAATATCCTGTAGTTCGTATGCACCTTCTGGTATTTCTACAACTTCATTGTTGTCATAATGAAATATGTTGTTCCTACTGTCGATGTTTGGGATTGAATTGAATGTGGACATGTATAGCAAAGCACACTCATATTCACTATCGAATTGCAAAGATGGATAATAGGTGGTAGATAAAATCGAGGTATTCCCTGTTATTGACAGTGTGAAAGACATTTTAGAAATGAAAGCAATAAAAAAAGTTTATAAATATATAGTCATAATACTTTATTAAAATATTTTACATTTTAAATATATTAAATAGGTACTATTATCATAACACATTTTTCCAAAATTCAATAAGAAACTTTAAACATAAATGTCCACAATTGGTTGTATTAAAATTTTGATATCTGCAATAATTATACGTTACATTAAATTTCAAATACTTAATTAACTCGATTGGAGGCTTTAAATCACCAAAACTATCAAAATACTCGCAATAGTTTAAAACTTTTACGTAGGCTACCCAATGGGTTCCTTCATTCTCTGAACTATCTAAATTGATAATCGCACACTCAATATCTTTAGGCTTCAATGGCAATTCATTTCTCATGAAAACACCTCTAAAGTAAGGTATATTTTCTCTCGCATATTCTAATATGTCTATGTTTGTAAGCGCGCGCTTGGGTAGCCTTTTCATTAGTTTTTTGAATTATTCACGCAAAGTCCATTTCCTTTCTTGTATGGTTTTATGTACAATCCTTTGCCTAGGGCAATAGATTCCATCATTTTATTATGACGCCGAGCTTCTTCCAAATTCTTTTTTGCTGATTTATGATCATTTACAGCTTTAGTTATACCCGCTGCGCCTCCAGCCAGTGCACCCAAAGCAGAAAGTCCAGCAAATATTGGTATAAGAGGTAAAATACCACCTGTTTTTGGTAATGGTATAACACGAGGCAGCCGAACTCCTTTGTTATTTCTCATCAATTTTTTCGCAGCTAAATAAGCTTCTTTTATTGCTTTAGAATCACTTTTTGGTTTTATTTTTTTCAGTCGTTTGCGTATAGTAGAAACAATTGTTTTAAATGACTTCGTGCCTGCACCATGTTTAACTTTGGTTTTCATCACTTTGTTCACAAGCCACGAAGCAAGTTTTTCACCTCTTCCAGCGTTTTTAGATTTCATACGCATTTTTGCCATGTCAATGAGTTCTAAATCAGCTCTGTGTCGATCTTCTAAATTTTTTGAATTATCATATGCGATATCATGCCTCATACAAGCGTTATCAAGTTCATTAACTCCTTGATCACCTCTTAATAATCGTTTTCTTAATCGTGTACCAGGCCCACAGTAATTATAACCAGGTAAATGCAATTCAAATGGCAAATTATTTATCAGACTATTAACAAGTCCTCCACCGTGCATAGCTGAGATATTAATGAGATAACTTCTCATAACATTCTTAATTTTATAGACATCCTATTCACAACGTTTTCTAAAACAAATCACAAAATTGCGCGTTTATCAATCCAACTGTTTTCGGTATTAGGTAGACCTAACCACTTGACAAAAAGTTTACTACCTTTTTTCTTTAAAACCTTTTCAATAAGATACACATCGGGACAGTTTGTTTTTTGAAGTTCTTGCTCATAAAAAGTTCCTAATATCGGTTGATGGTGTAGGTCTTCTATTGAATAAGTGATCGGTTTAGAAAGATGAACTTTTTTAACTAAAAACAGTTCCGTAGACCAATTTGGAGTATATCCTTTTTCAAAACTACCTTTATATTTACTTATTCTAACATAATCCCCAGACCTAAATTTACTGATTTTTGATTTCAAATTATTTTTCCGAGATTTATTAATATTCTTCATAACCATACTTTGGTTTGATTTGTTTACATCATTTGGTTTATACTTTGTTGTTCTGTGTATTGTGTTATTGTATGTAGTCATGACACCTTTTAAAGGCTCACCGACCCACTTATAACTACCATTCAAACTAAAACTTTTAAACAACTTGTTTTTAAGTGTTTTTATTAGTCGTTCGACTATAGAAGCTTTTTTAATAGAGTATGTAGAGTAGTGGTTAATGCCATTTTTTAACAAAACTTTTTTAAATTCGTCATTATAAAACTCTGTGCCCATATCAGTTTGTAAATTAACAGGTTTTCGGTGGCTTTTAATTAATAAATTACTGAACGCACTTGCTATTTCAAATTTTGTTTTAGTTTTAACAGGGATAGCCCAGGCAAACTTAGAAAAACAATCTAATACTACAAAAATATACCTATATCCATTGTTGTAACTTTTTATGTTTTGTAAATCAATAAGGTCTGCTTGCCATAAATCATCAATTCCTTTTAAAAATACAGATCGTCGAACAAAATTTTTGCGAGCTGCCTTATGAATTTCATTTACAATTTGTAGCTTGCTCATTTTTTGCATTTATAATTTTTTCTAACTCCGTTTTTGTATAATATTCTGCTTTTAAATTATCAATAATATGTTTTATGATATCTGATTTTAAAACGTATAATCTTGAATCAAATTCTTCCTTCTTTAAATACAGCTCAGATTGTTTATCAACGTATTCTTTGTTAACAGCATCGGACTCTTTCGTCGGAATTGTAATACCAGTTAATCTTGTGCTTTGTAAATCGAATTCTCCAGTATCGGATTGCATCAAAATCTTATCAAAGTTTTCTAAGAAGTCTGATAAACGCAGTCGTTTATGAATGTGATGTCCAAACTTATCCATTGTCATGTCATGAACCGTTATGTATAGTTGATAAACTTCTAATGAAACAATTTTTAGAAATGTATGCTATTTATTTAACTAAGGTATAATACCGCTTTCACGCAATTCTTCAATAATAGATATTATTTCATTATCCAACCCAGTGTTACCAACATCTTTTGAAGCAATTAATAGCTTTAATCTTTCAACTAGTTCATTAGGGTCATCCCAGTATACGTAGTCAACATTTTTCTTCCATTTCTTCAACATAGGAAGGCCCTCTCCTTGACATCGCAAATCAGGTTGGCTACTGTCAGTGCTTGCTGAAACTTTACGTAACTTGAATAGTGGTTTTATAACGTTTAAATATTTTCGACCCCTGTTACTTCTGATTGGTTTATGTGGATCGTAATCTCTTCGATGTACATTCGTCTCTAGCAACATTAATTTGTAGTGCCTCAAATCTTCGTCGGTTATTGCAGATAAATCGGGAAGTTTTTTAAACAGTAGTTCGTTTATTCCAGGCGTTATTTTGTACTTATTCGCACCAACTTGAATATAATCATCAGAGAAAACCACACGTGAAGATCCCATCATGAGTTTACCACGTTCATTTCTAACACCAAACGGTACATCGCCTAAAGCTTCAGAAGACTTGGACCACGAAGAAATGTCTAAACTTGGATCACTGGACCCCGATTCCACTGTTTTAAATGACTCATCGTTTTCTTCACACTCGATCGTTTCTGAATCTTCGTCGCTATTCTGTGAGTCATCAGATTTGTTTGGGCTAAATACATTAAATCCAATATTGGATTCTCTCTTAAGAGTTTTGTCGTTGTCCAATGGGCTTGATGTTTCAAATTTCACTTCACTTTTTAAAGTTTTGGAATGGTTTTTTGATCTCCCTACCATCTCATTAAGAGGATCTGTAATTGGTTTGAAAACAGATTCCAAAATACTACTTTTTTCTGTTTCAATATTTCTCATTTTCCTAACCTTCTTTTTAACAGCTTCTGCAGCCTCCACAATTTGTCTCTTGATTTTTTTTTCCATAACAAGTATTGAATTTTGATTGCTTGTACTAATGTAGGTAAATGTTCTCACGAAAATGATAGCTTCTCTTCAATATTCAGCTATTTATAGTAGGTTGCAAATAGCGTAGTTAGAAATACAAACGAGTTATATTTGTGAATACTTTTCGGCAAATAGGACATTTACTCCCAATGGACAGAGCACACTTTGCACAAGCCACTGCATGACCACAAGGTATAAAACAGGTATTGAATTCTTCCTCTAAACAAATTTTACAGGTGATCGATGTGATGCTGGTCTTACAATGTGAGGCTTCTGGTGTATTTTGATTGCAATTTCCTTTCATTTCTGTACAATATGGTCCGGTTATTATGGTCTTCACGTAGTCTTCTCCTTTCATTACTAAGACATACGGACAGGACTGGAACCAGCGTGCATGCTCTACCCATGGCTGATCTTCAGGGGTCCAGTCTTTAAGTTTTCCATCGCAGTAAAAACAAATAACTCTATCACCATATCCCGTGTAAAAGAAACCGGCTTCAGCCATTTCCTTAGCTTTTTGAGTTAACCCTCTTGGCCAAGTAGCAAAGCTTCTGAGGCGTTTCAATTCGGTACAGTAAAATCGATGCACAGGAATGTACGGCATGGTTTAACAAATCACAATAATAATATGTGTTGATGCGTTCAGCGTGACACTTCGACAACTAATGACACGAATGAACTGATCAGTTGGTAAGTACGTACTTACAGTAAGAAAAAATGATACTAATTAAATACAACAAACGTATCAAACTTTTTGCGGTAACACCCATTGTTTTTTTCACAATCTTTATTAATCACAACATAACTGTAGGGTTCTTCCCATATACTTGAACACATTTCTCTAAACTCTTGCCATGTCATGTCTGTGTTGACGTGTTCATCATAAATATGTCTTAAGTTTATATCATCTTGTTTAAAAAGAATGATTAAGTTTGCATTATCCCTAACTAACTGTTTTGGGATCTTGCTGTATGTCTGATTTAAATAAAAACAGTCTATAAATTTGTGTCTTCCCATCGTAAAATAATTTCTCATATTATTTTGGCTCTCGCACGCAACATCATCAAATATAATTATGGAATTACATTTTGCTGCTTCTGGAGTAAGAAGTTCTTCATTTTCATGATATTTTAAGAAAGTCACACCAGGAACCATTTGTAATACTTGCTCCAAATATTGATATTTTGGTTGATACAGAGTTTTTGAGTACACATATACATTTCGGAATTTTAATCCATTTTCATGTAAGAGTAAACCAATAACCAAATTAGTTTTTCCACAGTTTGATGGACCACAAATTAAACAACGTATTGTATTTGGTAAAAGCGTTCCATGTCGGAAGCTATGTTTTTTAGGATCTACAATAATATTTTCAAACTGTAATGACACCGGTTGCTTAACGAACTTCATTGTAAGAGAGATCTTTTTAGAATGATGAAAGGAAAGTGGTATCAAACATTAATAAACAACATCCAATGAACAAGAACTGATTTTGGTATTGGGGGTTTTAAAACCACTGGAGAGAACGGAGCGATGGAGCGGAGCGAAGAGTGCAGTGATCGTGTTTGTTTTATCATGATTTTGACTTTGGTTCGTCTTGTGAGAGAATTCTCTAGGTGTCGAAAGTAATTCGGCACGAGCAAACGGCCTAGAGACTAAAACATTCTCTGAGGAAACGCCCACAATGACTTAAAGAGAACCTAAATCGTGTAGTCAAAATAGATAATATTTCACACATTTTGCGTGCACAAACTCAAAGTATGTAAAAATGATTAGGTGCCCGCTGCTGTCATTCGTGCAAATGTAAGTTTTGTTTCATTTTCTCGAAAGTGATTGGGCATTTCAACTCACAGGTAAAATTATTGAGTCATTCTAACTCAAAGCTTTTGTTGACTGAATGGAGACAAAAAGTGAGTTAGAATGCCCAATCGGTTTTAACTGTCCGCTGCTGTCATTCCTGCAAATGGATTGGGCATTTCAACTCACAGGTAATTATTGAGGCATTCTAACTCACCGCTTTTTGTTGACTGAAAGGAGACAAAAAGTGAGTTAGAATGCCCAATAATTACCTACTTGTCTCAAACCTCAAATTGGTCTCAAGCTGTCAAAATATCGTCTGTCAATATCGTAGGTATCTTTTGTCGCGTTCGATCTCTTTGGGATGAGAGTGACAGAGCTACTTGCGATCACTGAACTATCATATTTGACAGTTTAACACCGATTTTGGTCGTTATCAAAGATCAGAGACAATCAGGCTATTGCGTTAATAGATGCCCCCTAACTAAAGAATAGTCGTAATCATATGTTTTTACACTGTCAAATGACACAACAAATCTGAACGAAGGGATTTGTTGAAAGCGTTCGACTGCGTGAGTCATGTCTCAAAGCTAATACAAAAAAAACTAAACTAAACAAAATTCTAATTGTTGACTTTATCCAGCCTTATCTTTCAAATAGAGACATACACATTAAATTAAGTAGTGGAATGGAAGATTCTTAGAATCAATTATTGACAATGGTGTACCACAAGGTTCGAGATTAGGACCTCTCTTTTTCCTTGTTGATAAAAACTCTTATTGATCAGTACTTTAAGCACTTCTAAATTCCCCGCAACACAATTATTGCAGGAAAAGAAGTTTCAACCATTTGATATAAGTAATACGGTATTTACCTGGCATGGATGCGGGGGGGTGCCGTGTATCGGGGAGCGGGGGGGAGGCGCCCGGCGGCGCACGAGTTCTTTCCAAGCCACGCTGGAAATAACACGACAAACATTGTAATTCAAAACTCAAAAATCATTTATTCAGTAGGACCGCTATGAGCACTTTGAAACGTCTTAAGAGCTAGGTGATTCTACTCCTGTTCTTTCGCGACCACCGTAAAGAATCAGGACAACAAACACGGTATGGGGCCTACCTTTCTTTTCGGTGATCCATCCGCTTAAATCTAAATAGTCAAGCTCCAGTGTGGGGCCAGTCGAACAATGTGAGTCTCGTCAAAGTCGTCAGAAGAAAAAAGGAGCAATACCTTAACAAAAATTAGCCTGGCATCACACGCTACACTTGGCTAACTTAGGTGGTATCTACCCGTTATTATAAACAAAATCAAATCATTTATTGTTCAAAAACAGCAGGTGATATAAAATAGCCGTGTTGGCCGAGAGGTACCTCGACTTCGTATAAATTTCGAAAAATTTAAATGCGCATGAACACAAGCTCTTACCGGCGAAGGAAAACATCGAAACCCTTGGCTTAGTCAGCCCCACACGTATTGAGCATGTCTTTCCTGTGGATATGTCCGGTTAAGCTGAGAGTTTAGGTGCTACGAGCCTACATCTCAACATTGTCCCAGGCACTAGTGTCCCGTTAAGTGTAGGCAAAGATTTCCTCCTGACACTGTATAAATCATCTAGTAAAGATGTAAAGGCCTAAGTTTTTACCTGTGGATGAGACGTAAGGGGATACCTAGGCGCACATTCCTGGACCAAACTGGCGAATTGGATAAAGGCCAGGTCAAGAGTACCTTAAACCGACGAGCTTGCATGAAGAATGTGATGAGAGTGAATGAAGCGAAAGAAGTCAGGACCGTAACAAGTGGAGATCTGTGGTCTCTGCCTACTATGATGGGACACAGGCGTGAATTTATGTATGTATGTATTACCTGTAGTTGTTGGTACTCCAGTCTTGCCGATGCGATGTCGTGAGATTGTCTCGGCGGAGAAACTTCCGCGCGTCTCACAGGGGAGTAACGCTCAGCGTGTTCCCTGGCTGTATATACAATATATATTATATATTTTAAACAATCAAGCAAAAAAAAATTAAAAAAATACAAAAAAAATTCACCGAGATAGGATTTGATCCAGCAACCTCGGTCTCACCGTGGCCACTATCCTACTATATAATATTATAAAGGCGAAATATATAACTACTAAACCGACTTTAATGAAATTTGGAATTTAGATAGTTTAGGTTCTGGAATAACACAGGCTACTTTTTATCTTGAAAAATTCCCGTGGGATAAAAATAGTCTTTCGCTAGTTTAAGATAAATAAAAAAATTTACAAAAAATTTCACCTAGATAGGATTCGATCCAGCAACCTCGGCCTCACTCACCTCTATTAGGTTAGGAACCACTGACTTACAAGATCTGTCTTTTTATTTAACCTCAATATTATCTTCTTTATATCTCATCTGGGTGAATTTTTACTTAGAATCTCTTTCAACAAAATTTGCTTCGAAATAGTTATATAATAAGAATTCTAACTAAAGTGCTTACTACATCTACTCTACACTAAAACACCAAAAATACGCACACACACAACTTCTAAATGCAATCACACACACACAAACACATGCAATAAGATACCAAATATAGAATTTAATGAAATTACACTTAATAATTAATTAATTTAATGGCTGTCGGTAATATATTTAAGTTTTGGTGCACTAGTTTTCTAAGAGCTGTGGATTTTGTTTAAGAAATAAATAAATAAATGCTACTTTAATTATATTTTACTCTGAAATAGGGATGATGGTCTATAAGGGTCGTTATAGCAGAATCATAATATGATTCATGCTACGTCCTACGAGCTTCAGCGAAGATGGCGCCACACATCAGAATGTCTAGATCGCGCAAGCGGTAATTTCTGCAGCAATAGACAATCCGACCAACCGACAACAACTGTGTGTCGGTCGACCACGGGCAAGTGTGCCAGATGGGCCCGTTGCAGAGGAACCATCTGCCTTTGGGGAACGATTCCACCATGTTCCCCAAAATGATAAAGCAAAAAATACGTGTCTAATATTTTTTTATTATCTGTCAGTCTATTTTTTTTTTTATTCAGGCATCATCCCTATTCTTGACCATAGAATAGACAAGTTTTTTAAATCATAAAAAAACATAAAATTCTACATTTAGCGTGCAAAAAAAACATTATAGCAAAACCAAAAAAGTCCCATTATTTGTTATTTTTAGACTCACTTTTTACCCGACTACGGCGAAGCAAAAAGGAGGGTTATGATTTTGATTCTAACAGATGATGATAAAGGGTCTTTCTTATGAAACATGTTTAAAGTTGAACAATGGTTAAACAACGTCCTGTCTTTATTTGTTGATAGCGTCGAAAAGAGACAGGACGTTGTTAACCACTGTTCAACTTTAAACATCGTTCATAAGTAAGGGAGAAATTGTCACTGATTTTTTTATCTTTTTTTTTCTTTTCCACACCTAAAAATAGGTACGTAAAAATAAATTATTTTTGTTTTTTTTTTCCCTCAATATTTTAACCATACATAATCATTCATGATGTAACCAAACTCCACATACAAAACACTATATTAGTATTAATAATGACATGTTTCCTAATATTATGGCCACCATTAAAAAACCCGAAAAATACTTATTTCTTGAACAGTGCACTATTTAAATATTATAGAAATGTCCCAAAGTGTCTAAAATTCTAAATTACCCTAAACATAAATATTACCCATTCCCTAAACTATTACCCAATGTTTCTAAATTACCCTCACCGTAAAATAACCAAAATAAATTACCCATTTCATGACCAGTGCACTATTGAAATAAGAAATGACCCAATGTTATCCAATGTGTCTTAAATCCTAAATTACCCTAAATATTACCCATTCCCCAAACTACCCAATTAACCTAAATTACCCAATGTTTCTAAATTACCCTCACCGTAAAATAGCCAAAATAAATTACCCATTTCCTGCACAGTAGCTAATTTGACTCGCTGTGGTCCAGAGTACTTCCTTTGCCGTCCATAATTGGCCGACTGTCCCGTTCCATAATTCGCGCTCTGTCCTGATCCGTAATTGGGCGACTGTCCTGATCCATAATTGGTACTCTGTCCTGATCCGTAATTGGCGCTTTGTCCTGATCCATAATTGGTGCTCTGTCCCGTTCCAAAATTGGTACTTTGTCCGGATCCATAATTGGCGCTCTGTCCGGATCCAAAATTGGCGCTCTGTCCCGAACCAAAACTAGAGGTAGACTGATTTTGTCCATAGCTCGGATTATAATTCGTCCCCACAGGCGTACCGGCGGTTATCGATCCTGACGGTACACTTTTCGATAAGTTAGGATAATTTTGGTAGTTACTACCGAAGTTTTGTGTGTAATTCTGGTTTTGTGATGGATTATAATTGAAATCGAAAGTAGATGCGGTTTGGACATTTGGACTCGAAGATATAGGCGTGTGAGGCGCTACCACTTTACTTTGAGACCCTTGAACCATAATAGACCCTTGTGGTATAGTCTCAAGTCTAGATTTTTGGTTACAAGTGGTCCCCGCCATAGGTCCCGGGTTTTGGTTGAATTGATTTTGAGAGAATCCTGCGTTCTGATAGTTGAAAGGTGTACCGGATGTAATTGAACCTTGATTCTGGTTGAATCCTTGCTGTGTTTGGTTGAAAGTTCCTGACGGTCCTTGGTTCTGTGTATATGAACCTTGGTTCGGTGTATATGAACCTTGGTTCGGTGTCCCGGACATTATTGAGCTTTGGTTTGGCGTTCCTGACATTATCGATCCTTGATTTGGTGTCCCCGATGTTACTGGTCCTTGATTCTGACTATACGATCCTTGATTTTGACTAAATGATCCTTGGTTAGGCGTTCCAGACATAATTGATCCTTGATTTTGACTAAATGATCCTTGGTTAGGCGTTCCAGACATAATCGATCCTTGATTCTGACTAAATGATCCTTGGTTAGACGTCCCAGTCATTATTGACCCTTGATTTGACCCTACTTGATTACCATACTGATTTGGTGTGCCGGACATAATTGATCCTTGACTGGGCAATCCTTGAGCGAACGATCCTTGGTTTGGTGTACCGGACATAATCGATCCTTGATTCGGCAACCCTTGATTTGGTGTACCAGACATAATCGATCCTTGATTGGGCAATCCTTGACCGAACGATCCTTGGTTTGGTGTACCAGACATAATCGATCCTTGACTCGCCAATCCTTGATTTGGTGTACCGGACATAATCGATCCTTGATTTGGCAATCCTTGACCGAATGATCCTTGATTTGGTGTACCGGACATAATCGATCCTTGATTTGGCAATCCTTGACCGAATGATCCTTGATTTGGTGTACCGGACATAATCGATCCTTGATTTGGCAATCCTTGACCGAATGATCCTTGATTTGGTGTACCGGACATAATCGATCCTTGATTGGGCAATCCTTGGCCGAATGATCCTTGGTTTTGAGTGAATGGTGTCCCGGCAGTTATTGAGCCAGATTGACAGAAAGTTGAGCTACCTTGCTGAGATTGAGCGAAAGATCCTTGAGGGCTATTATTACCACTGTTTGATTGGTAGGTACTTTGTATGGATGGTGGTAGGTAATTTCTTTTCATTCTAGCCTCTACTTCCAAAACAAGCTCGGGACTTATAACTAAAAAGTTGTAGCAAAAAAAAAAACAAATTAAAATGCATGCTAACATAACACTAATTACAAAAACAACAGTCGATGATGTTTTGATATTTATTTTTTAAAACAGAAAAAAGAGGTTTTTTTGTCTATGTTTTGTTGAGTGACATAGTGATCTTATTTTAAAAACAATGATTACATACATTTATTTAATGGGACAATTGAAAAAATTATGTGTTTCTTATTTTAGTTTTTTTTTTTAAGTGTGAAGTCTTCTTTTTCTTTGAAGAAGGAAGAAGAAGTGTGAAGAAAAACCATTGAAATAATAAAAAAAATTTTGGTGACCATTTCACACGACGCCATCTAGCCCCAAACTAAGCAAAGCTAGTACTATGGGAACCAGATAACTGATAGAATTCATTATACTTCCTTTTGTAAATCTTTTTTCATATTTTATCATTCAAATAATAAAACAATCTTTATCAAGATCTTAACAATTTTGATGTTTCAATTTTTTTTTTTTAAATCAAAACATCATCATTTAAAAAAAATCAAAAATTCAAGCAAAAAGTATTCAAACTGAACAACAATAAAAGCAATGAACACCAAACATCTACTTGACGCCAAATAACTTTGCGGCTCGCACTCATGACTGATATCCGTATCCATATTATAAATGTGAAAGTGTGTTTATTTGTCCTGCTTTCACGTCAAAACAGAGCGACGGATTGACGTGATTTTTTGTGTGGAGATAGTTGGAGGGCTGGAGAGTAACATAGGCTACTTTTTATCCGGGTACCACGCGAGCGAAGTGGACAGCAGCTAGTACAAAATATGATGTATGTATGTTCGTATGGGCTAGTCGTGACGGAGTTTTTAGGCCGCCTATAGGCCTCCATCATGACTGAACGACTTAAAATCTGGGACCTTTTAATATGCCCTCCGAAACACTGAAGCGCCTGTTCATGCCACTTGCAGTCACCCATCCAAATTGTGACCGCTGAATGTCACTAACATCAACGATATAAGTTAGGCCACGAGCGCTTTTTTATAAAAGAAATATTAAAACAAAACCTTCGATCAGTCTTAATAATAGGCAATATGCGTCTGATTCAAAAGCGGGTTAAATGTATTTTATTATGAACATTGTTGCTTTAGAGGTATGTGTGTGTAATTATTTTTTAATATTAAACCATTTTCGATTAGAAAATAAATTTTAAAAATTGCAAAAAATAGTAGGAATTTCAAAATACTTGAAAAGGATGTGAAAGGATGTGACGACACGAGTTCAAAAGAAAAGTCAAGGACGAGTCAGATATGACGATCCATAGATAAGTTTTTTTTTTAATTTTCACAATTCCTAAACTTGAACTTATTGTTGTCACAGATTACTGTTGTACTTAGTATCAATTTGACGTCACACGTCAAAGTTCACAAATTGTTACTACAACAGTAATCTGTGACAACAATAATAATCGTGTTTCAGATGCGTGAAAATGTTGGTAAATTTCAAAAAATATTTTTGTTATAAAATTTTAGTATTTCGGCGCTGGAATTTTTATGACGGTTATTTGACGATATAACCTATCGTATAAAATCATTAAAAAAAATTGTGGGAGTTCCCTATTGAACAATCTAAACAAAATGTAATGTAATATAGTCCTAATATTGCGAGTAACAGTCATAGGTACAGCCACAAAGTTATCCGCTGGTTATCTAACTGGTAGGTACTTACCGGGCGGTCGCTCTGTGACGGTCAGCAGACCCGTCCGACGTACTCTGATTGATGATGATGATGATGGTGATGTGCTGGGCTGGAAAGAAAAATAATTCTTAAAACAATGTTTTCTTAAAACAAGGTTTTAATAAGTCAATATACTGCCGATTTTATGAAAAATTTTTCATAAATCACTTCCACTAACACACTTAAATTTCCAGTATTTAATTTATGACCAATTTTACGAGAATTAAATTGTTTTTGTTGTGTTTTATTTTGTTTGTTGTTTGATTGATGTTTTATTTATTAGTAGGATTATTTTATAAAGCAATTAGAATTCAATTAATATAAGCAACGTAGTTTTAAACAATTTTCAAACACAATTGCATGATTGTTATTGAGTAAAATAAATATGAAATATGACACTGCGAGCTAATAGAAATGTGTCACAACAATGATAAATTCAATCCTATTCTATCCTATTCCATTAAACGAGTAATATTTGTTTGTTTGTTTGTTCTCGAAAACGGCTCTAACGATTTCGATGAAATTCACGGGGCGAAAAATCGATCTAGCTATCTCATAATGATTTCCCAGATATTATCTGGGAAAATTCGTTTTCTCGGCATTTTCACGCAAAAAGATTTACCAATGCAATGTGGTTCGTAATTTCACAGCATTTGTTGAAACCAGAGTGGCTAAGTAGATAGGGTATCCGCCTTCCACGCCGAAGGCTGCGAGTTCGAATCTCTGTCTTTTTCGTTTTTAATTTTTATTTTAAGTAATCATATTTAGAAATAAGTAAATGAGTAGTGCAGTAACCATTAGTAACATCTGTATGTGTTTTTCTATTGGTAAATAAATGTGTTTGTATTCTAGGCCTCACCATAGAGCCCGTGTTACAAGATGAGACGGTGTTGGCCGCGTCCTCGGGACTTGTCATTGTATGCCTTTTACTGCTTCCACGATTCATCATATACCTAAAATATAAACAAATACATTCATTATAATATATCCTACTAATATTATAAAGACGAAAGTCCGTGTGTGTGAATGTTTGTTACCACGTATCTCCATAACTACTGAACCGATTTGGCTGTTTGAAACATAGATAGATAATGACCGGGAATAAGACATAGGCTTTTTATCCCGAAAAATGTGTGAAACGTGGGATAAACAAAATAGTAGTTCACGCAGGCGAAGTTAGTATATCAATATAATAAAGAGGAAGAGTTTGTTTGTTTGAATAAATAAATAAATAACATTGCTGGACATTTGACACAGCGCCATCTAGCCCCAAACTAAGCAAAGCTTGTACTATGGGAACCAGATAACTGATAGAATACCTATATATTTGTAAATACATATTATACTTTATAACAACCAGACACAGAACTAACATCTATGTTCATCACACAAATGTTTGTCCTGGGTGGGAATCGAACCCACGACCTACAGCGTAGGCAGAGCTACTACCAACTGAGCTGAGAGGCCAGTCAAAGAACCAACTTCATTATTATGTAGTATGTAGTATTCTATTCGTTATCTGGTTCCCATAGTACAAGCTTTGCTTAGTTTGGGGCTAGATGGCGCTGTGTCAAATGTCCAGCAATATTTATTTATTTACTTATCACATGGTATATACAAACCTGCATAGATTAGAGTTATACGCCGCATCGCCCGCTTGTTCGTCTGTCTGCTCCGAATCGTCGGCCCGGGTCGGTGTTCCACTGTCTGATACCTGGAAACAATTTATTTATTCTCAAATTTCCACCAAAAAGTCGGCAATAGTTTTAATCGGTGTTTCTTTGATAGTTAATTGATTTAGGCGTGACTTTGCGGAAGTCAACCTTCAGCCCCCAATTCTACTAGATGACAACGTCAATCATTCCGTTGCGTTTTGTTTCGATCTCATAAATGTCAGCCATTTGGTGAATAGTAGAATGGCTTTTCAAAAATTTGTTCTGCCAAAGTTCTAATCTTAGCTATAATCTCACCACAACTGAGTCGTTTGTCATTAGTAGAATAGGAAACACACGAAAATCTAAGGTTTAGTTGAGGTTTTGCTTGAGGTTGATCTGAAAGTTCGGTACTAGAATAGACATTTAGACATCCAGGAAAGACATGCTCAGTATTGGGCTGACAAATCCGTTTTCTCACGATGTTTTCCTTCACCGTTTAGAGCTCGTGTTGATGCGCATATACATTTTTCGAAACGATAAATCTATTGATTCTGGGATTCGAACCCACTCCGTCAACACGGCTCTTTACAGTATAATAAGTTTAAGCCGCGTTCGGTCTCCTTGAAATGAGAGCTCTAATCATATCTCTGTCTCGTTGAATGTCTGTTTGCTCGCGAGCGTATGAACGCCGCATGACAAAAAATGATGGCAATAGTTTAACTTAGAGTCTAACATACATAATAATACAAACTTATCTACTAGCACGTAATGTCGGTGACGTGTTACACACGTGTGCTGTCGGTAAACGTCCTCGAAAACGCCGGCATTTGGCTATACCTGTTTAATTTTAATTTATTTTTAATTTTAATTAAATTTAAGCTTGTTTTTCTATTAATAAGTATAGTACTGATTTAACAGCAGCATTTAATTTTAATTTTACAGCACACCTTACTGATTTAACTATGCTGTTTCTGTGTTTCTGTTTTTATTTTTGCTTTTTCTTTGTCTATTGTTATTTTTTACTACCTATGTTAAGTGTTTTGTGTTCTCTGTGTAATGTGTGTCAAATAAATGATTTCTTTCTTTCTTTTTCTTTCTTTACTGACATGGTGCGCAGGCGCAGAATGGCAGCAGGTTCTCTCCCGACAACGCGGAACGTGCGCGCCGCCGTCGGACGCGCGGCGACCGAATGTAGACGCTAAAACAATACACATACGACTTATAATCATTTACACCAGTGATTCCCAAAGTGGTCCAGGTGGACCCCCAGGGGTCCACGGGAGACTCGAAAGGGGTCCACGATGGTTCTCATTTTCTGACGAGTTTTAGGAATATGGTAGAAATGTAGCAGCAGGGGGTCCACCGAAACCAGTAAAATTTTGAAAGAGGTCCATGAGAAAAAAATGTTTGGGAACCACTGATTTACACAAAAACTTTGGGCATTACTTATGAAAGATATTTAAAGTGAAACACTGGTTAAACAACGTCCTGTCTTTATTTGTGGATAGTGACAAACAGAGACAGGAGGCTGTTCAACTAGTGTTCAACTTTAAACATCTTTCATAAGTAAGGGGGTTTATAACTACAGTACGCACAATGGATCTAGGCATTCGTGAAGTTAGCCGTTTCGATGCGCAGTAGTAAATTAATATGATATTAACTAATACTATACGTAACATTACATGAATACATTTATTACTTACATTGATTTTGAGGACATTCATAGATTTCAATGGCATCAGTGAATACCATAGAAATTGATAAACGCCATCAAAATCGATTGATACTACCAAAATCTATGAATGCCGTCAAAATCAATGAATGCTGAAAAAATCAATTAATGCTACCAAAATCGATGTCATCAAAATCGAAGAATGCTGCTCCACTCATCATTATCATTATCCACAGCCCAATTTTACCCGGCTAGGGTTCCATAGGTTTCCATTACAAAAAAAAATTTTGGTGTGTAAAAACACCATTATCTTGGCTCTGCATAGCGTGCGGCGGCTTCAGCAGATGTTGGTCCTTCACGCTGAAGTATGCCGGTGGTTGGTGTTGCACCGCGGGCAGCTTCGCGGCCAAGTTATTGTTGGGCATGAATCATCATCATTATCCACAGCCCAATATCACCCGGCTAGGCTTCCATTACAAAAAAAAATTATGGTGTGTAAAAACACCATTAAAAAATTTTGGTGTTGGAAAACACCAGTACCTTGGCTCTGCATAGCGTGTGGCGGCTTCAGCAGATGCTGATCTTTGACGCTGAAGTATGCCGGTGGTTGGTGTTGCACCGCGGGCAGCTTGGCGGCCAAGTTAGTGTTGGGCAGAAGAGACACGTTGGGGGAGGCTTGTTGCTAGAATACAACATTTAAATAAATAATATATAAATTCATTTATTTCAGATAACACAATCCATAGTACATAATTTAGAATTAGAATTTTAATTTGAGAATGTTTATAATTTATCTACAAAAACCTACAATTATAATTTATTTAGTTATAACAAAAAAATTGAAAAATTCTTTCTGCATTTGATAGCTAAACTCTTGAGTAAGGTTATAGGCTACTTTTCATCATCATCATCACCATCACACTATTATTAACGCGAAAGTTTGGATGTTTGGATGTATGTATATTTGTCTCTATAACTCGACAACCACTAAACCGATTTGGCTGAAATTTACAATATAGATAAATAATGACCGGGAATAGAACATAATTAAGCTATAGTCGTATTGCTCATTATACGGACTAAAATTGAAGGAAAAATGTAATTTTTCCTTCAATTTTGATTATTTTTGATATGTTTTATGTCAAAATTGAAGGAAAAATGACATTTCTTCCTTCAATTTTAGTCCGTATAATGAGCAATACGACTATAGTATTATATTATAAACAACTTACATTAAACTGTGCTGATACATATAAAGGCGATGGTCGCAAATCAGCTGAGGCGGCGCCACAAACACCCAACTCTCCACCCTGCGATAAACAAATCAATATTACGGTGACGGTGTTTTTAGCCACCAATACCTAAGGTGGAATCAAACGGTTCATTTTTCGTTCATTTCTGTTCTTCATTCGGCACCTTTAACTAGAAATGGAGCGTCTGAACAAAGAATGAAAGAAAAAAAAAAACCGGTCAAGTGCGAGTCGAACTCGTACGCCGAGGGTTCCGTGCCTAGCCATGGTGCCAATTAAGCTAGTCCGCTTAATTGTATGAGCGCCCATACAACTCGGAGGACAATTTTAATTGGCGTCAACTATGTATGTATGGGAACACCCTTTAATTTTCAACTTTTTTAACTTTTTGGAATTTTTCCTTTATTTGTGCTATAAGACCATGCTTTTTGCCAAATTTCGTTATTCTAGGTCAACGGGAACTACCATTTAGGTTTTCGACCCAAAACCTCTAGGGTACTTCCGGTTGACCTAGAATTGTCAATTTTGGTTACAAGCAAGGTCTTCCAGCACAAGTAAAGGAAAAATTCCGAAAAATAAAAAAAGTTGATAATTAAGGTAAGTTTTGGTACTCACAAGTTTTCACGAAAACCTAAATTTGCCTATATCTTTTTATAGTGTTGACTCAGGACCTTGATTTTTATAGTCACAATAGGGACTATAGACCTTAGTATATGGTATAAATTTCAACTTGCTAGCTCTACCCGTTCCTGAGATAATCGATGGTGACACACGGACAGACGGACAGACAGACGGACAGACGGACAGACGGACAGACGGACAGACGGACAGACGGACAAGAAAGTGATCTTATAAGGGTTCCTTTTTTTACCTTTTAAGGTACGGAACCCTAAAAATGAAAAGTAAATTCACTAATAAATTAAATAAATAAATAAATAATGCTGGACATTTCACACAGCATCATGTAGCCCCAAGCTAAGCAGAGCTTGTGTTATGGGAACCACATGACTGATATACTACTTATATACATTTTTTTTGTAAATACATACGTAATATACATAGAAAACACCCAGACCGGAGACAAATATTTGCAGATCATACAAACATTTGTCCCGCGGCGGGGATCGAACCCGCAACCTCTTGCGTCATCGGCGGGCCTTCGCCCACTGCGCCACAGAGGTCGTCAAATTAATGAAACAATCCAACACTGTCGGATCGGTTCATTCCGAATGAAAGGAAAATGAACGTGCACTCCGAATGAAAGAAAAAATGAACCATCTGAATACGAAAATGAACGTTCACTCGGAGTCGGCCATCCAAGACACATGATTTCATTCGATGACATGACATGACATTACATAAAAATATATGACATATTAAAAGAATAGAACAGTGAAGTTCTTTTCACCTCAGCATCTCAAAATAGCATCTTTTGCTGCGAGAAACCAGTGTGCAAAATCGCAGTGCAATGTGGTTTGTAATTTCACAGAATTTCTTGAGACCAAAGTGGCCGAGTGGTTTAGGTGCCCGCCTTTCAGCCGAAGGCTTCGAGTTCGAATCTCCAGTGAAAGTTTACTTTTTGTGTTTGTTTTTCTTTTTCTTTTTGAATTTTTCTCTATTTGCACCCGAGTATAGATCGGTCGCCCATACATTTTTAATGAAGCTAAGGCTGTATTTTACCAAACTGGAATAAGTTTTATCTGGAGATTAAACCACAGATAAACTGCTGTTTGTTTGAATATATTGACATCGTAAACTTGACACCTTATATACCAGTTTAATTTGAATGCACCTAATAATGTTCGGTTGCGCTTTCTAAACAAATGTATTTCGAATTCTGTCGGCTAATGGAATAACTACTCTGGGAGTAAGATGACAGTTTGGTAGAATCCACCCTAAGGGAGTGTCCACATTGCGTTTTTTGCAGCGCGTTTGTATCGATACAAACGCGATTCGAACGCGATGCGAACGCGCAGCCCCCCGCGCAGCCCCTCCCGGTTCGCTTTTGTATGGAAAAATACGCGTTGCGAACGAGCGTTTGTATCGATACAAACGCGCGTTCGCAACGCGTAGCAAAAACGCGCTTCAGAAAACGCAATGTGGACACTCCCTAAGACAAATATTTGAAGTTACACTTATAATAGCTAATAATAGCTCGGTGTAGCGTCTTATTTTACCTGTGTATGTCGACAATCGCCCGGTCCGACTGTATGTCTCCTTGTAGCGTGCGTCTCTGTCTGTTGACTTGAAGGCTGCAATGTTTCTGTCTCGACTGGCGTTGAGCCGTCGCCAAACTGGAAAAAATTACAACACTATGAAACAGATTGTGATTCACGAATAACGGCCTTTTTAGCTCAGCTGATCAAAATTATCCATAGAATTAAAATAAAAAAATGCAAAAAGTGACCCTCGCTAGGATTTGAACCCACCTTCTCCAAGTTGTCCTTGGTATCGGTGAGGTAGTCGACGGCGCATGGAATGGACACGAGGCAGTCCGTGGACGCAGAAGATGAGATTATATGGCGTATTTAGCTCAGCAGATCAAAATTCTCCATAGAAATAAAATAAAAACATGCAAAAAGTGACACCCTTGCTAGGATTTGAACCCAGCGTTTTTAGCTCAGCAAAACAAAATTCTCCATAGAAATAAAATTAAAAAATGCAAAAAGTGACACCCTTGCTAGGATCTGAACCCACCTTCTCCAAGTTGTCCTTGGTATCAGTGAGGTAGTCAACGGCGCATGGAACGGACACGAGGCAGTCCGTGGACGAGTTAGTTGCTTTGATCATTTTTTTTTAGTTTAATTTTCAAATCTCTATTGATTTGAAAATTGAACTAAAAAAAATGCAAAAAGCGACGATATTTGAAAATTAAACTAAAAAAATGCAAAAAGTGACCCTTGCTAGGATTTGAACCCACCTTCTCCAGGTTATCCTTGGTGTCGGTGAGATAGTCGACGGCGCATGGAATGGACACGAGGCAGTCCGTGGACGCAGAAGTAGACTCTTCGGCGTCCATTGACTCGTCTTCTAACTTCTGAAATACATACATTATGTTTATCTATCTATCTATATACATTAGGTTATTTAAACTGAAAAATCTTATCAAAATTTTCAATTCCGACGGGATTCGAACCCGCACTGATACAAGCGATCCTCCTTTAGCCGGAGTGCCTTTACCAATTCGGCCACGGAACCTCTGACGTCAGAGTTGAAAATCATGATAAGACCATACTATCTATTATAGCATCGATGAGCGCCATCTACAGGATAACTGCTAAGTTAACTCACTGCTCATTGCCCGAAGTTACTGTAGATGGCGCTCATCGATGCTATAATAGATAGTATGGTCTTATCATGATTTTCAACTCTGACGTCAGAGGTTCCGTGGCCGAATTGGTAAAGGCACTCCGGCTAAAGGAGGATCGCTTGTATCATTGCGGGTTCGAATCCCGTCGGAATTGAAAATTTTGATAAGATTTTTCAGTTTAAAAATGTAAATACCCAAGTGTGGATTAATACTATAACAAATAAAATACATTAGGTTAATTTATATAAAACAATCCCTAACCATCTTTAATATTAAGTTCTTCCTTTCCCTTCCACCCTTTTTATCCGTTTTTCAAAATTGTATAGTTTAGGTATTTACCTATGTAAATCAGTGGAGTAGGGCACTGGTGACCTGTAGCACAGGTTTTTCTATACCTATTTCAAGCACCAGTCTCTCACAAAACAGGTTTTTATAATTTGCTACCTAAAGTCGTATTGCTCATTATACGGACTAAAATCGGACTAAAATTGAAGGAACAAATGTCATTTTTCATATATTTTTAGTCCGTATAATGAGCAATACGACTATACAACCCTTTTAATATTAATTATTCTGTATTATATTTACTTTACTATAGAGAGAAATAAGCAAATGATAAAAATAAAATAGTTTAAATAAGCTCACCTTACAACTAGTGAGATCTAGGGGTTGGCCTGTTGTGGAATCCAGTGAGTCTGAAAATATACCAAAAAAAACATTAATTAGTAAAAAGTAAAGGATAAAAAAAGATTATTGTGGGTTATCCCCAAGAGATATACCATATACCATCGCGGACTTTTTTGTAGACCTTTTTAAGGTGTACAATACTGTAATACATTATTTTGATCTATCTCGTAGGGTTCAGCCAGCGTTTGCCATGTAAGCCAGACAGCAGAAAGCGACTTTGTTTTACACTATGTAGTGAAGTGATGCGATAGTTTTGGATGTTTGGATGGATGTTTGTTCCCTTACAACCCGACAACCACTAAACCGATATGCCTGAAATCTACAATCGATCTATATCTATTCTATACTAATATAATAAAGCGGAAGAGTTTGTTTGTTTGAACTCGCTAATCTCAGGAACTACCAGTCGAATTTGAAAAATTCTTTCTGCATTTGATAGCTAAACTCTTGAGGAAGGTTATAGGCTACTTTTGTAGTAAGAATGAGTGAGCAAATGAGTGAGATACCTCGATGCTTCAGGCTAGATCAGATGTGAGTAAACGAGTGAGCAAATGAGTGAGATACCTCGATGCTTCAGGCTAGATCAGATGTGAGTAAACGAGTGAGCAAATGAGTGAGATACCTCGATGCTTCAGGCTAGATCAGATGTGAGTAAACGAGTGAGCAAATGAGTGAGATACCTCGATGCTTCAGGCTAGATCAGATGTGAGTAAACGAGTGAGCAAATGAGTGAGATACCTCGATGCTTCAGGCTAGATCAGATGTGAGTAAACGAGTGAGCAAATGAGTGAGATACCTCGATGCTTCAGGCTAGATCAGATGTGAGTAAACGAGTGAGCAAATGAGTGAGATACCTCGATGCTTCAGGCTAGATCAGATGTGAGTAAACGAGTGAGCAAATGAGTGAGATACCTCGATGCTTCAGGCTAGATCAGATGTGAGTAAACGAGTGAGCAATGAGTGAGATACCTCGATGCTTCAGGCTAGATCAGATGTGAGTAAACGAGTGAGCAAATGAGTGAGATACCTCGATGCTTCAGGCTAGATCAGATGTGAGTAAACGAGTGAGCAAATGAGTGAGATACCTCGATGCTTCAGGCTAGATCAGATGTGAGTAAACGAGTGAGCAATGAGTGAGATACCTCTATGCTTCAGGCTAGATCAGATGTGAGTAAACGAGTGAGCAAATGAGTGAGATACCTCGATGCTGCAGACTGTTTCTCGCACTGCTCCGTTGTTGCAGCTTATCTAATAAGAGATGGTATATTGCATATACGTGGTCGAATCTCTGCTCCTGGACGGCCTGCGAACAAAATAACTTTTTTACTACAAAATCCTTAGGCTGGATTCGACCAAACTGGATTAAGTTTAGTCTCGAGAGTAAACTACTGTTTGTTTGAATATTTTGACATTGTAAAGTTGACACCTTATAACCAGGATAATTTGTATGCACATAATAATGTTCGGTTGCGCTTTCTAAACAACTGTATTTCGAATTATGTCGGCTAACTAATAGTCTCGAGTAAAAACTTAATCCACCTTTGGTTGAAAAAAGCAGTTGCAACAGATCAATGATCAGATGGCATCGTCTTGTGTGATCAGATGCAACCACAAACGGATCATATGATCAGATGGGAACTACCCGAATCCAACCTTAGTAAATTATTATTAGGACAGATGTCTTTTATTGAATGGATTTAAAGGCTATGGTATTAGGACTATCAAATTAACTACCGATCCACGCCGCAAGGGCGCTAATATAAAATCACAAAATTTATCAACTGACGACTCAAACCCATCGATATCTCCAAAAGTACTCAACCGATTTACATGAAATTTACACAGCTAAGTAGACAAATTCAGTGACTCACTTGTTGTATATGCTACTGTCTCAGCCCCTGTAGCGTTAGCATGCGAGCTAGCACAATATCAATCTACCTAATACTTACTGACCTTCAAAACAATTCTACAAATTCAACAACATCCATCTCCAAAAGTACTCAACCGATTTGGATGAAACTTACACAGCCGAGTAGACAAATTCAGTGACTCACTTGTTGTATATGTTGTTGACTCAGCCCCTGTAGCGTTAGCATGCGAGCTAGCACAATATCAATCTCCCTAAAACTTACTGACCTTCAAAAAAACCTTCAAATTCAACGTCGTTTATTTCCAAAAGTACTGAACTGATTTGCATGAAACTTACACAGCCGAGTAGACAAATTCAGTGACTCACTTGTTGTATATGCTGTTGTGTTAATCCCGGTAGCGTTAGCATGCGAACTGACACAATATCAATCTCCCTAAAACTTATTGACCTCAAAAAAAATCCTTCAAATTCAACGTCGTTTATCTCCAAAAGTACTCAACCGATTTGGATGAAACTTACACAGCCGAGTAGACAAATTCAGTGACTCACTTGTTGTATATGCTGTTGTGTTAGTCCCGGTAGCGTTAGCATGCGCGCGAGCACAGTTTCAGTCGCGTGCGGCGTCGGCGTCGGTTGCGTGCTGTGACAACTGCATCGGCCCGTAGACGCGTCTATACTTAAGTTGTCTATACCTGTAAAGTTATTTAAATTAATATACTTAAATTAAATTAAAAATCTAAAGAAACCAGCACAAACTTCTAAAAAAATCAAGTGTCTAAATAAAAATATAAAACCAACTTCAATGTTATAATCTGAGCAATTTTCTGCACTCTCGAGGTGCATTTCTGTTCATAACTCCGAAGATCCTCGACAGATCCTCACCAAATTTTTCTGGCACCAATCGGAAAGTATATCCTTTTAAACAAATCCATAATCATCAAAATCGGTCCACAATTGATGGAGATATCGGTGAATATACATACAGTCGAACATAGATGTGAAAGTGTGTTATTTCTTTGTTTATTTGTCCTGCTTTCACGTCAAAACAGAGCTACGGATTGACGTGATTTTTTGTGTGGAGATAGTTGGAGGGCTGGAGAGTAACATAGGCTACTTTTTACCCGGGTACCACGCGAGCGAAGCCGCGGGCAGCAGCTAGTATAAATATAAATGTTATATCGTAACTACTTAGAACACGTTTTTCCTGCGACGTGAGAAGCAATCGCGGCACTACGATTCTGGTATTATGATAGAATGGTGTTGGTGTGTTCACTCACTGAACGGTTGGTTCTGATGCAGCCACCGATGCCTGGCGACTCCTCGCAGCGTCAGACGCTTCTCCGGTTCCACCACCAGCATATGTCTGATGAGGTTTTCACAGTCTGTGGAGAAATAAGATAACTTGGTCACATAGTCAAGCTCTGCCTACCCCTGTGGAAAAGAGGCGTTATTTTATGTATGTATGTATGTTCACATAGTACAAGCTTTGCTCAAATTAAGGCCATCACCACTATGAGAAAACTAAATGATTTCTCACAATGTTTTCCTTTCAATTCGGAGAAACGATGAAGGAAAACATTACGGGGAGTTCGTTAAAAAATAATGCTTTTATTTCAGACAACATGACAGATTCATAATAATGTTAGTATCACTTATTCTATGTTGGTAGCCAGATTCAAATAGCTCAGTCACAGTAAATATACAGGGTGTGGCAAATTTTTGGGCACTTAGGTTTGCTTTTGTAGTTAGAAAGTTTTGTTCGAGGAAACCATAGCTTTATTTTGAAGAAAAAAATAATTGCATTTTTAGATTTTTGGAAAAAAGTACTTAACAGTTAGCCTAAATAATTAGTCAAAAAAAAAAAAACAAGTTGGTCTTAATCGACTCTATTTCCCACCAGGAAATTTTCTCAAAGTAACTTACAAAATCAAATCGTAGTTTCATCGTAAGTTTTCGCAATGATTCGAACAAACATACCCATACATTTTCTATGAAATTAGGAGTTACAAACTTCATAATTTGAATTAAGTTTCAATTAAATTAACTGTACTTAGTCCATCGCAGGTCCCTTAAAACTAAAATAGACATACCTTGTGACATAAAGTACGGTATACGGAACTTCCCGCTCAATACGACCGCTCGCAACTCGTGCAGTGTAACTCCGTCGAAAGGCAGCGCGCCGCATACTAGAACGTATAACACTACGCCAAGCGACTGTGGACAATATTATAGACAAAACTTATAATTCATAATTCATAATTCATTTATTGTTTGTGAATCTAGGTACATAAAATATTAGATGTCAAACAGTGGTATAAAGTGGCTCTAGATTCCGCTTTTCAGCATACAAACATTAATAGGTACAAGTCATTCTAAATCTAATTAAGGCAATAATAATAATCCTAATACAATAAAATAGTTCATAGAAAAGCGCATAATACACAGTCATTACATTACATACATTACATCACACATTTTGCAAAAACATTTAGCATTGTTATTGATCCTTACATGTTACCATCTTCTAAAAATTCGTCAATTGAATAATATGCTTTTTGGATTAGGATAGCCTTAAGGTTTCTTTTAAAAGTGTTTGTGGGCAATTTTCTAACTGATATAGGAATCTTATTAAATATCATAGGGGCCATGCAAAACATGCTCATGCGCATGAGTTGTGTTCTGCATGACACATTACGTAGATTACCTTCTAGGCGTCTTCCAACTGCAAACCCTCTAAAAAGATCTTGATTGGTTTTGACAAACATAGCAATCTCTAATATGTAAAGCGCAGGTAAAGTTAGTATTTTCAGTGTTACAAAATGTTCCCTGCAAGATTCTCTCCTTTGTAAATTACATATTGCTCTCACACAACTTAGGCCTTTACATCTTTACTAGAAATAGAAATATTTATTGCAATTATGTTGTTACATTGGATCTTAATGTAGGTATTGTTAGTATCAAACATAAACCCTGTTAGGGCACAGCAATATATCACTAGGGGCGCTATATTATACTTAATTAAGTAATTAATTTATTCTATTTTCTTAACTAAGAACATACTAATACCTATGACTTAAACCTATCTTATTTTTACCAATAATATTTCTTACTAGATGATATATACAGTGTCAGGAGGCAATCTTTGCCTACACTTATTGGTACACTGTAGTGCCTGGGACATTGTTGAGATGTAGGCTTGTAGCACCTAAACTCTCAGCTTAACCGGCCATATCCACAGGAAATACATGCTCAATACGTGTGGGGCTGACTAAGCCAAGGGTTTTCTCACGATGTTTTCCTTCACTGTTTAGAGCTCGTGTTAAATAAACAAGTAAATTAAAAATTAAACAAACCGACAATGTTGTACGAGATTTTCTGTACTCTCAGGGCCTTATGAAAGATGTTTAAAGTTGAACACTGGTTAAACAACGTCCTGTCTTTATTTGTGGATAGTGACGAATAGAGACAGGACGTTGTTTAACCAGTGTTCAACTTTTTGCGGTCACCCATCCCAAGAGCGACCGCGCACAACGCTGCTTAACTTCAACAGTATTTGTCGGAAGTTCTAGATATGTCTAAATTCGTTGGAAAGCTTGCGAGTTCTAGACATTCTGATGTTGAGTGGCGCTTCGCTGAAGCTCGTAGTGCGTAGCATGTTTGTGTAGTTCATCTAGCGACAGGTAGATGTCGCTACATGCTCAATTAAACAAGTTCATATCTCGCATAAAAAAAAAAATTTTTGTAAGGTGTTCTTCCAAAATTTTCCGATTTCCTCGATGTACCTTGAACACAAATCCCCTTATGAAAGATGTTTAAAGTTGAACACTGGTTAAACAACGTCCTGTCTCTGTTTTTCACTATCCACAAATAATGACAGGACGTTGTTTAACCAGTGTTCAACTTTAAACATCTTTCATAAGTAAGACCCTCTGTGTATAATAACATACGGTCCGGCAAAAACGGGTAGACACGGCAACTAAAATTTAAGTACTTTGGAAGCCCTTTCTCTACTAATCTATGGTAAAGTACAGGTTTCTTGTCTATGGTACAGGAGCCGAAGACGTCAGTCAGAAGTAATAATTTACTTCTAAAAGAGAATTTGTCTATGTCGCGTATATAGCTTGCACAGTGGCGCCCCCATTTATTTCTATTATTTTGTGTCGGACTATAGTTCGGCAGAATACCAGCGCCTTACCACTACTCAGTGGCACGGCATAATGCTGAGTCGAGGCTTTTTTGCTGCTGTGACGCATAATATACAAAAAGATTTTTCATGTATAGGTTCCTCCAAAATTTTCCGATTTCCTAGATGTACCTTGAACACAAAAAGTTTTCGGAACACTGGAGTAATACGTACCCATACATCCGCCTTGGGTCCGTCGTATCTCCGCCCTTCAAATAACTCCGGCGCGGCGTAGGGCGGGGACCCACACCATGTCGACAGAGGCGAACCGGCACTGTACTCATTACTGAACCCGAAATCTGCCAACTAGAACAATTTAGATTTTAAAACATAAGTACAGTTTAAATAAATAAATAATGCTGGAAATTTCATGCAGCATGATCTAGTACCTTAATGTGCTAGAACCTTGCTTCTAGCATCATTAAGGGAGTGGCCACACTGCGTTTTTGAGCTGCGCGTTTGTATCGATACAAACGCGCTGCAAAAAACGCAGTGTCACTCCCTAAATGCCTGGTTCGCAAGCTATTGCGCTGACTATAGGAAAATAGGCACAAAATGTATGGTTAAACATTTAACACATGCCTGCAGGGTTAAGATTTATCGATTTATTTATTTATCTAATTAGTACGGCACGGCCAATTACACTAACTAAGAAAGATGAGATAAAAATAACATTAATAAAATCAAAAGTCGATAATTTAACAGAGCTACATTTTGTCATACAGTTCCTTAGCTTTGTCCAATACATCACCAGTTATCCCGCCGACTGCGCCAAAAACTCTACATTAAGGTTGTGTTTTTGGCGCAGCCGGTGGGATAATTGGGGATGTATTGATGTCTATAGTAGTGAGTGCTTTTTAAACGTATTAAGTATAAGACTGATAGTTAAACATCCATACCTTAATGTTCATCTGAGCGTCTAACAGTAAGTTCTCAGCCTTGAGGTCGCGGTGCACAACGCCCGTCGCGTGGCAGTACCCCACCGCGGACACCATCTGTGAGAAGGCGCGGGCCGCTTCGCATTCAGGCATACGGCCCCGTGAGACTAGGTGATCTGAAAGATTTACATGTTTTAGGATTTTTTTGGGAAATGTCATTGAGATTATTAGTTTGGATTGGACAGGAGTTTTAAAACTTTCGGCTACGGAATCCTTAGTCGACAGGGTTAAAAAACTTGTTAAGAACATTTATCGATTAGAGCATCGATAAACGCCATCTATAGGATAACTACTAAGTTAACTCACTGCTCATTGCCCTGACAACTAAGGATTCCGTAGCCGAGTTGGTAAAGGCACTCCGGCTAAAGAAGGATCGCTTGTATCAGTGTGGGTTAGAATCCCGTCGGAATTGAAAATTTTGATAAGATTTTTCATTTTCAAATGTAATCATAATTATGTTATATTTGTGACATTTATACTTCTATACTAATATTATAAAGAGGTAAAGTTTGTATGTAGGAGGTAATCTCCGAAACTACTCATGCGATTTCAAAAATTCTTTCACCAGTATTTAGAATGAACTTTCAGGATGAACATAGGCTATGTGTAGGTACCTCGCGGGCAATACCGCGGGCAGAAGTTAGTAGTATACAAACTCACCAAAAATTTCACCGTTCGGCGCATATTCTGTTACTAAATAAATTGTGTGATCACTTTCCATGACCTGAAATTAGAAATAATAGAAACATATTGAACGAACAATATACAGTGGAGATCTGTGGTCTCTGCCTATGATGGGAAACAGGCGTGATTTTATGTATGTATGTATATTGAACGAAACAAAACGCAGCGGAATGGTAGACGTTGTAAATTAAGGCGCGGACCCACCGCGGCGCATCGTCTGCACGGGCACGCGACGCATTTTAGCTGCGTGGGTTCATTTGTTTGACTACAGTTGTTCTATCTCACGAAGTCCGTTTGGTCTTAATTGTGTGTGTATTCACATGCACGTTGTTTCTGTGTGCGTGGGCCGATTCTGAGCACTCCCGAGCTTACATACACAGAAACAACATGCATGTGAACACACACACAATTAAGATCAAACGGACTTCGTGAGATAGAACAACTGTACGTGGGTCTACGTTTCCACTGCAGTACACGAATATGCACCCACGACTAAGTACAACTGTAGCGCAGCACAGTTTTGAATTCATAGTTAATTATAATTTCGTGTACCGCGTGCATAGCGTTGACAGAGTTGAGCTGCGTGGCGTCTATGACGTCAATTCATGCGTAGCGTGTCCGTGGGCTGCAGTGGATACAATTACATACAATCTCTGGAAAAGCGAAGCTTGACGCACGTGCGTGGCCTCTCCGTGGACCGCGGTGGGTCCGCGCCTTTACGTCCTTTTTAGCCCCGCTGGCTAGGTCATGCGTCACGTACCTGATATAACCTAACTATATGTGGATGCCGCAATCTTTTCATTATAGCTATTTCTCTAAATGTCTTTTTCAAATTATCCTCATCGAGTCTTGATTTGTCGATTATTTTTATTGCAACCTGTAACAAAAGATAAATATAAATATAAATATTGCTGGCCATTTCACACAGCGCCATCTAACCCCAAACTAAGCAAAGCTTGTACTATGGGAACCAGATAACGGATAGAATACTTACATACTTTTTTTTGTAAATAGGTACTTACATAGAATACTTTATAACACCGAACAAACATCTATGTTCATCACACAAATGTTTGTCCTGGATGGGAATCGAACCCACGACCTTGAGCGCAGAAGGCAGAGCTACTACCAACTAAGCTAAGAGGCCAATCATCATCTTTAGTAGATGCTTTAGTGTCAGGAGGCAATCTTTGCCTACACTTAACGGGACACTGTAGTGCCTGGGACATTTTTGAGATGTAGGCTTGTAGCACCTACACCATCCTCTCAGCTTAACCGTCCATATCCACAGGAAAGACATGCTCAATACGTGTGGGGCTGACTTAGCCGCGGGTTTCCTAACGATGTTTTTCTTCATCGGTTAGCGCGCTTAAGCGAGCTGAATTGCACTTTGTTGCGTCGCAGCCAGAGTCGCTATTTAAATAAATGTTTTCGCGAAGTCAGACTTCTGTATTTGTGCCAGTATAAAGCAGCTTAAAAGCCTAAGGCTTGTTTCACTCTTCAGCGTGTCGCCGGTCGCGTCCGCGAGTTAACCATTCACAGCACAGATAAATTAATTTTGACCATTCACAGCACAGAGAAATGTGCTGTGAATGGTCAACTCGCGGACGCGACCGGCGACACGCTGACGAGTGAAACAAGCCTAAAGGCGCAAACTACTAGATGACAACGTCAATCATTCCGCTGCGTTTTAGTTCGATCTCTTAAATGTCAGCCATTTGGTGAATAGTAGAATAGCTTTTCAAAAATTTGTTCTACCAAAGTTCAAACCTTAGCTAAAACCTCACCACAACTGAGTCGTTTGTCATTAGTAGAATAGGAAACAGACGAAAATCTGAGATTTAGTTGAGGTTTTGCTTGAGGTTGATAAAAAGTTTGGTACTAGAACTGACATCGTCGTATTGCCTCCCTATCGCTCTCGCCTTGCATCGATTCGCCTTCTCGCTCGCGCTCGCCTAGGCTGGCCCAACGTGTGTTTGAGCCAAAGATGAATGCTAAGCGATAGCACTAGTTGACCTTTGAAGGTCGGCCTGTGACCTCCCTTGCAATGGCCGTGTTTTACTCTATTTAAAGGTCCCTAGTTCACTATAAATGCTACAATAATCAGATCAAACCATCATGGTGCAAATTACGAACATTGAAAGCACTAAGGCTGATTTTAGTCAAGCTCACCGTCAGCGCTGATAGGCGAGTGATCTTTATTACAATTAAATAAGGATACTGATTGTCCAGCAATGACGAGAGCAATCAGCGTAGCCATTTCTGCTAAACAATCAGTATCCTTATTTCATTGTAATAAAGATCACTCGCCTATCAGCGCTGACGGTGAGCGTGAGACTAAAATCAGCCTAAGTAAGTTCTATGAGCAAGTGGCCAACTCTGGTGACAGAATTTTTAGGCCGCCTAAAGGCCTCTGTCATTCTTAACGACTTAAAAGCCGGGACCGACAATTAACGTGCCCTCCGAAGCACGGAAGCGCTCAGCTCGTAATACCAGTTGCGGTCACCCATCCTAAAAGTGACCGCGCACAACGCTGCTTAACTTCAACGATCAATCAAGAACGTCTAAGCAAGCTACGCCACGAGCGCTTCAGCGGGCTGATTGTCTAACTTGTCTCAAACTTCAAATTGGTCTCAAACTGTCAAAACGATCGCGTAGGTATCTTTTGTCGCGTTCGGTTGAGATGAGAGTGACAGAGTTACATGCAGCACTGAACTGTGATATTTGAAGCCCCATCCACACGCTTGACAAACAATGGCAAACAGCCAACAGCAAACAGCAAACACGAACGTGTGGATGGGTGTTTGTCGTTGTTTGGCTGTTTGTGTTTGTGTCGGGCAGTGTTCGGCATCGGTGTCGGTTTTCTTGCCAGATCAAAGGATTTATGTTTGCCGATTCGGAATGTTATGAACGTTCGCCAAGCATGTGGATGGCTGTTTGTGTTGGGTGATTGTGGTTGGTGTTTGGGACTTCGTTTGCTGTTTGCGGTGTTTGTGACAAACAGCCAGCGTGTGGATGCCCCTTTAGAGTTAGGGCGCTATCAAAGATAGAAAATCATTGGGCAGTTCACCTTGATCATAGCGCTTGTAACTGTGCCGAAATTTGGACAAACTCTAAAATCTATTCATAATGGTAAATATCCCATTCTCACTGCTTATAATGTACAGAAAACTGTCAGGAAACCAGCGGATAATTTCTATGTCAAGGTTGTAAAGTAATTTATTCTTCTCGTAAAACCGACTCAAGGATGGCGATGTCAAGGCAAAACTCGATATACACTCTGGTTTATTTGCCAAGGGCTCACTGATATTCGATTCGATTCCAACACTGAACTATATCGAGATAGAAGCAGAAAGTTCGTTGATATAGAAACCGACCGTGTAAGGCTGGTTTCACTGTCACGCGTACCGTCAGCGCTGATAGGCGAGTGATCTTTATTTCAATGAAATAAGGATACTGATTGTCCAGCGCTGACGAGAGCAATTAGCGTAGCCATTTCTGCTAAGCAATCAGTATCCTTATTTCATTGTAATAAAGATCACTCGACTGTCAGCGCCGACGGTACGCGTGACAGTAAAAGCGGCCTAACATTTTGAGTAGGTAGGTACTTTGACGAACGTAGGTAACAGTTTGGATTACATTGCTGGTTTTCAATGCTCGCCAAGTCTGGCACGTCAAATTAAAGCCGCAATGGAATTAATTCGGAATGAACTTCGCGGCGAGCAAAGAAGTCCTCAGCCCTTCTTTTCGGCACGCGAGGTACATACAATCTTTGCTTCTATCTCGATAATAATTCTGTGGATTTCAATCATAACTTAACCGGCCATATCCACAGGAAAGCTTTCCTGTGGATATGGCTCAATACGCTCAATACGTTTGGGGCTGACGCCGCAGGTTTTCACACGATGTTTTCCTTCACCGTTTAGAGCTCGTGTTAATGCGCATACATTTTTTTCAAAACGAAAAATCATTGATGCACGGCCAGGCTTTGAAACTACGACCTTCGGATCGAAAGTCGAGGTACTATCCCCCTCGGTCAACACAGCTCCAGTACAGTTCTTCCAGATAAATAATGCGGATCGGTTAATTTTGTGTTTTCCGAATATGACCGACAGCATCTAGGTAGTATTGATATAAACCTCTGGATGATTCCACAAAACAGAATATGACAGAAGTGCACGTCGTTAGCAGCGCAGCTCGCAAGGCTTGCAACTAACTTGGTTTTCTTAAAAATAACATTGATATTTATTTGTTTGCGATAAAGTTGAAATTGGAAGTTGCAATTTCCAAATTACTTTTTGTCAATCGTTTTTGTAATTTTATACGATTGTTTCTGATGTTTTCCGAAACGCATAATAATAATAACATCTTGGCCGATTTCGACCACAGCGATTTGGACTGGACAGGCATATTTAACTTTGAGAACTTATCGGAAACGCATTATTTATCTGGTAGTACTGTAAAGAAGAATGTAAATCCTATTTAAATGAAAAAGTAGACGTTTTTGCGAAGGCAAGGCCGTTAAGCAAGGCTGGTCGCCTGTGGTCAATGACTCTACTATGACGATTCTACGTCGCGTCGCGATACCATAACAATTTACGAAACAAATATGTACCTACATATTTGGTACATGCCCACATTTTGCAGTAGCCGTACCATGAACTCCTAGAGCAATGTTAAAACAATCTTAAAGTAGGCTTACCGCTTTAGGAATGTCATTCGTTGTCATGTCATTGCATTGCTGAGTTCATGGTATGGCTACAGATCTTTAAGCATTTTTAAATCCTTTGAAAATGTCTATGGGGTAGTCAGAGGATGTCCAAATCCATGTACCTATTTTGGTACCTACATGTACTTACATGCCCACATTAAGCAGGATGCTAACATTCCATTTGTGACTGGTTGCAAGCCCGTCGTTTTCACCGTTTAGGCGCGGGACATACAGAAAAGACGTAAGACGAGGACGCGTCGCAGACATATTATGTATGTCTCTTCCGCGTCGCGTCCCTTTCATAGAAAATGTATAGAAGCGTCGCGCTGCAAAACATACAGAAGAGACGGGGCGCCGTTACATTTTGTATGAAAGGGACGCGGAAGAGACAAATGTCTGCGCCCCGTCTCTTCTATCTGGCCTGCGCCTTAGAGCTCGTGAAACTAGGTACTATTTTAGAAAAAAAAGTAATATTGCAATATTTAGTAAGACGTGCCGCTGACTACTCCCCTACCTGTATTCAAATGATCATAAAAATCTGAAGATCAAAAGCAAAACCAAGTGCAATTAATATCTATAAATTGACAATTCTGAAAATAATTACTTAGCCCACTTCCAAAGGAAATTTACCAAAATTAATTAGGTTGAAAATATTGATTCATATGGTGTGCCTTGACGTATATTATCATTGGCAAACGCGCAGCTTGCAACCCGTCACTAAAATCTAACTTTATATTCTGTGAAAACACAGAAAGAAAGAATGAGCAGGTCGTAGGTACAACCAGGGACGTATTTACCCTTAGGCCAAGAGGGCCATGGCCCGGGGCGGCAGGCTACGAGGGGCGGCGCAAGCCGCCCCTTGCTCTCAGCTTGCGCCTTTCTTTTTGGCCTTATAGTGCCAAAAGAAATTTTTAAAAAAGCTTAAGTACCTAATTAACAAAAACTAAATTTGGTACGAGGGGCGGCCTCTCAGCTTCATGAGCCTTTCTTTTTGTCCTTACATGCCAGAAAAAATTAAAAAAAGCCTCGTGCTTTCAGTTTCATGCGCCTTTCTATTTGTCCTTATATGCCTGAAGAAAGTAAAAAAAGTGTACCTAACTAACTAAATCTAAAACTTATTTGCCTCGGAGCGAGGGGCGGCTTACGCCGCCCCGCGCTTTCAATTTTACGCCTTTCTTTTGATCCTAAATGCCCGAAGAAATTAAAAAAAAGCCTAGGTACCTAATTAATGGTGCGTTTAAACGACGCGGGATATCACAAGCCTACGCGAGCCGAGCCGTCCGTGGAGACGCGGCTCGGCTAAATACGAACGCAAGCCAGATCGTTTACACGACGCGGGGTAACGCGAGCCGAGCCGAGCCTGGCGCGCGCGCCTTTGATCCGTGTGGAAAAAACCGACAACTGATGGATCGTGCAAACTTTGCCGAGCCGAGCGTAGCTGTTTAAACGGCGCGTGGCGCGCCGTAACAAAAGCTAAAACTTATTTGGTTGAGAGCGAGAAACAAAAACAAAAACTTATTTGGTTGTAAAGTTTTAGACATCAAGACTATCGTTTTACTGACTGACCATTTTCAGAGCTTTTCATTTGACAGGAAACGTAGGTTTTCTTTTAAGCTCGAAGGGATAATTCGTTACAATAAATTGGTATTCTGGGAATAAATCCTCGAGATGATTTTAGGAAAACATTTCTTTGGGTGTCACATGTTGCATTTTACTTCAAAAAATTCGGTTCGCTTCGTTCGCATATTAGCTTCATCAGTGTTTTACGAGCAAATTGAGTTATGTTTGAAAGCGAAATAGGAACCAACAAATAGCCAGCCTTTTCTTTGAGCACGTAAGCAAAATCATGTGTCACATGTTGCATTTGTCTTAAAAAATTCGGCTCGCTTCGCTCGCCTAAAGAATAGGAACAGACAAGCAGTAAACCTTTTCTTCGAGAACCGTAAGCAAAATCAAGTGTCACATGTTGCATTTGTCATAAAAAAAATTCGGCTCGCTTCGCTCGCATGTAGAATAGGAACCGACAAGCAGCCAACCTTTTCTTTGAGAACCGTAAGCAAAATCAAGTGTCACATGTTGATTTTGTCATAAAAAAATTAATAAAATTAAATAAAATTATTAATAAAAATTAATAAAATAGGAACCGACAAGCAGCCAACCTTTTCTTTGAGAACCGTAAGCAAAATCAAGTGTCACATGTTGAATTTGTCAAAAAAATTCGGCTCGCTTCGCTCGCATATAGAATAGGACCCGACAAGCAGCCAACCTTTTCTTTGAGAACCGTAAGCAAAATCAAGTGTCACATGTTGCATTTGTCATAAAAAAATTCGGCTCGCTTCGCTCGCATATAGAATAGGAACATACAAGCAGCCAACCTTTTCTTTGAGAACCTTAAGCAAAATCAAGTGTCTGTTGTTGTCTTAAAAAAAAATCGGCTCGTTTCGCTCGCTTATTATAAGCTTCATGACTATTTTGCGAGCAGAGTGCAAACCAAGTTTCAAGCCCGAGACCAATATTTGTAGGGGGCGGCAAATCATACTGGCCTAGGGCGCTGAATCTTAAAATACGCCTCTGGGTACAACAATCCGTACCCATATTATAAATGTGAAAGTGTGTTTATTTGTTTGTTTATTTGTCCTGCTTTCACGTCAAAACAGAGCTACTGAATGACGTGATTTTTGTGTGGAGATAGTTGGAGGGCTGGAGAGTAACATAGGCTACTTTTTATCCGGGTACCACGCGAGCGAAGCCGCGGGCGTCAGCTATATAATTATATGTATACGAAATACAGGTACTAAATTAAAAATTTAAAAAAAAAACCGACTTTAATGCTAACTAAGCTGAGCAATTTTCCGCACTCTCGAGGTGCATTTCTGTTCATAACTCCGAAGATCCTCAGCAATTTTGTATGGCACCAATCGGAAAGTATACCCTTTCAAACAAAAAAAGAACTATCCAAATCAGTCCAGCCGTCTTTGAGTAATAGGTGAACATACATAAAAAGAGCACAAAAAATATATTCGGACGAATTGGAGAACCTCCGCCTTTTTTTAAAGTTGGTTATAAATACGCGTTTAAACTCGCATTTTCAGTACAATGAAGACCTCTGTAGCGCAGTGGGCGATGGCCCGGCTGAAAGAGGGTAGCGGGTTCGATTGCCGCCGCACGGCAAATGTTTGTATGATCTGCAAATATTTGTCTCGGTTCTAGATGTTTTTCTCTGTAATGTAGGGTGAAGTATAAGTACTTATATTCAGTCATGCATGTAGTTCTCATAAGCTCTGCTTACTTTGGGGCTAGATCAGTGGTTCCCAAACTTTTTTTTCTCATGGACCCCTTTCAAAATTTTACTGGTTTCGGTGCACCCCCTGCTGCATTACATTTCTACCATATTCCCAAAAAACTTGTGCACCCCCATTTTTGTTTCTCGCCAACGTGGACCCCTTTCGAGTCTCCCGTGGACCCCTGAGGGTCCACCTGGACCACTTTGGGAATCACTGGTCTAGATGATGCTGAGTGAAATGTCCAGCATTATTTATGTACTAAATTGATGTAGCCTTTTTTAAAACAAAAACGATTGGTTATTTTATCTTGATCTACCTAATCTATGTCTATACTTATACTAGGTAATAAGTTTTTTGCTTGTTTGAATGCGCTAATCTCATGAACATCTACGGATTTGAAAAATTCTTTCTGGATTTGATAACTAAACTCTTGGGGAAGGTTATAGGCTACTTTTCATCATCATCATCATCATAATTATACCATAGAGACATTATACTCATTTTAAAAAGCTCTACAATGCGGCGAAATTTTGTTATAGCTACTTAGGTAGAATCATAGACAGGTATAAGGTCTTTGGGTAGAATATAAGCAGCTTTGTTTAATATCAATCAAGAAAACTGAAAAGTAGCAGAAATTTATAAAACCCCGTTGTCAGAAAGAGATAAATTATGTGCGTGCTGCATGTAACATCGAAGCAAGACAAAGTGCAACTGAGTTGATTCAAGCTAATTAGCTTGACTTTTGTTCGCCACGCAGAGCGGGGTACAACGCATCTACCTCAGTTTATTATAGAAGATCATTGGATAACATGAAGTTAGTAATCTCCCGAGTTTTGTAGTAAACTTTTAAGTAATTCAATTTACGAACAAGAAACTAAATCTTACATAATCGTTGTCTTCAAAAGTAAAAGTGCTTATAATTTAAGGTCTTAACTTAGATAAGAGAAGATTTTGATAAGAAAGGTGTTTACTAATAAGATTCTTACAAAGCTGTTTTTGCAACTAAAAAAACTAACATTGTGATGTATCCTTGGGCTGGAATTACACTATACTCTAGCCAAAACCAACGTACAATATTTACTAACATTGCACTGACAGATCAATCAGCTGATAGCAGGAATAGACCTATCACAGAAAACTGAGATTCATTACGATTGGCCATATTGAATCAGTGCCAATCATATTTAATCTCAGTTTTCTGTGATTGGTCTATCCCTGCTATCAGCTGATTGATCTGTCAGTGCAATGTTAGTAAATATTGTACGTTGGTTTTGGCTAGAGTGGAGTAAGTTTTACATAAGTTTTACTTATGTAAGTGACAGCGCAAAGGAAAAGCTACTCACAGGGGGTGTTACTTATGAAAGATGTTTAAAGTTGAACACTGGTTAAACAATGTCCTGTCTTTATTTGTGGATAGTGACGAATAGAGACAGGACGTTGTTTAGCCAGCATTCAACTTTAAACATATTTCTTATGTAAGGGGGCCTGTGAGTTACGCTTTAGTGTAAGTCTAGCCTTAGGTTCATTACTGTCAATCTTAGAGAAATTCAATACTATGTTTTACTTATTATCTGTTCTGTGGTTTTACTGTCAATTTCGAAGTTCTACAACTTTTGACTGTGAAGTGAAAAACATAATGGGCCTTACTTATGAAAGATGTTTAAAGATAAACACTGGTTAAACAACGTCCTGTCTTTATGTATTTGTGGATAGTGACAAACAGAGACACGACGTTGTTTAACCAGTGTTCAACTTTAAACATCTTTTATAAGGGGGTAAAATTCGATTTTAGATCAACAGAGACAAATGTGTGATAAAGTTTTACAACAAAAAGTTGATAAAAGATTGTTAAACGTCAAAATTAGAAAAGTGCGCCACGGACTCCACACCTATAGTAAACAAAGTACTTTCTACGGAGTTATTTAATGTTATTCTTTGACAATTTTAATTTCGCACTCATGTATGCAAAACTAGTTCCATGTTTTGATGGGAAACCTGACGTTAATCCGACGAAAACCTTCGAGCGTATGGAAAATACCAATGGAAGAATTCTGACACGAGAACCAAGCACCAAAACACACATAAACCAGCGCTGACACAAGAAAACACAATACAAACGCTAAATACTCTATCTAAACACTGTAATACGCAAGGGGACGAGATGGTACGCACCTTGCTTTTAGTAATAACATGTGTAGCTAGTTTAACCACGGCGAAATTGCCCGTCCCAATTGTCTTTTCGAGTTCATAGTTGCCGACGCACACGAGCTGGTCTATCGGGAAGTGTTTGCTTTTGTGCATTGGCTTCACATTGTTGGCCATTTTCGTGAAAAACGCGACGAAACTGACCCAAAGTTAGGTATCCATCGCGAGATTTTCGAGTACTGGTTAGTTCGCGCTGCCTGCCGCAGGGGCGCTGCTGTCGCGCACGTCATTCGCCTTGGGACGTTCAAAAACATACCCCTACGTTTCATTAACAAACTTGAAATTAAATAAAATGATTCTTTAAACATCTACATAATTCGCGTTAAATGCGACTCTCTGAGCCACATAAAGATGATTTAGTTGCATTAAAAAAGTCATGATGTTAATGCAGATGCGGTTATCAGCATTCCTGATAACAATGCGTATGGTTCACGTTGATCCTCACTCGCTCATGAAAAAAAGAACTCGATTCACAACCTTTACGCGATTCGTTGTCTCTCGCTCCATCTGATTCATTTCTCATAGGCTAGAAAGGGATGGGTAGCTCTGACTCTAGCGGGCGGATCGACTGAGTGACGTCAGAGAACCCTGCTTACGTCACACGCGGCAATTTCAAATCGCCAGACACTGTGGGACGTACGTCAGCCGAAATTATCGATTTTTCCCAACACAAAGTGCAAGTTTCACCTTGTTTCATGTAATAACTACTTTGTATAGAAAGAAATAATTAACATAAATTCTTAAATACAAGCTAAAACCATTCAGAAGCAAGAAAAGATAGTTTCAGAAATAACTTCGTACTCTTAATTCTGTGCTTCGTACCTAGACTATGCGAGCCATACGAAGAATGGCTAGGCTAGGTAAAGTCTTTGCGACTAATGAAGCCAAAGGTGAGCCAAAGACTTTTACCTGAATGAAGCAAAGAAGTCAATTGCAATGCACCTAATCAAAATAACCCTACATCAAAATAACATCAAAATAAACCTAGGTATTTTAGATCACCAATTTTATCATTGAAATAATAAAATTGTCCATTTATGTAGGTAGGTAGGTAGGTGCCTACTAAAAGAAAGTGGGGAACTTTGCTCGACATTATTTCAATCCAAGAGAGAGCTTCAATACAAGTTTTGGTTCCCAGCACTGTTGTAAATTGTTTTTCTTTGATTAAGAACACTATTATTTCTCAATGAAATACCTAGCTAGATACTTTTCGTGGAAAGCAATTAGGTAACAATGTGTACACGTAGATCTGACATATTATTCTAAGTACAATGCATTCATCTCGACAAAATAATGAATTACCATTGGATCCATTGACTGGAACATCTTCATTCTGAAATTCGTTCGTGTACGTACATTGATTTCGTGGGAATTGACAACAGCGCCATCTAGTGTTTCAATTGCATCTTCAGTTTGTTTATCGCCATCTAGTGATGAGTAGCAAGATTATAAAGTTCTCGATAATGTCAAAAGATGGCAAAACTATCATTCGTTCTATAATTTAAAATTCGTTCGGAAATTATTAAAAAAAAAAACAGAAATAATAAAGTAGGTTTATGGTTGGTACTTATTTGATTAAGTGACGGGTATAGAAACAAAGTGACCTCAATCCCAGAACATTGAAATTGAGTAAATCATGTTATTTTGTTTCGCTTAGTTATAATGTCTGCTTTATTTTAAAATTAGGGACAATAGATCCGTAAAAAATGATGATCTCTAAAAAACTATACTTTTAAAATGACAGCTGATCAGAAATTAGCAAAATACACAAAATTATAATGGACTGAAGCGTCTTTGAATTTCATCAATGGATTGAGGTGTATTTGCATCTCACAGTTGTGTACGACATCCATTTTGCTTACCTATAGGTACTAACAGCAAAAAAAATCGATTTTGGCTCATTTGGAAAACAAGAAAACGAAATTATGAAAATTTTAATCTTATATTTAAAGAACGTTGCGACATTTTGGGCCCCCCTGTCCAACAGAGATAAAACATATGTCATATGAAAGCTCTTGGAGTGTACTTTATTTCATTCTATCACAGCTAAGTTCAAATCGAGCGCGAACATGGTGTTTTGGTGCAAAAATGGCGCGATAATGGTGGTTTCTTTTAACGAAACTAGAAAGCATAAACTTGGAAGGTAGCTTTCTTTTCTAGTAAAATCACCCACTAAGGCATTTTATTTTCGAATTTCAACTCCTAAAGGGGTGAAAAGTAGTGAAAACGTTTGTATGAAACTTTTTAACCCGTAGTATGATTTGCTTGAAACTCGGTTTGCATACTCGAAATGCAAAATAAATGGACACGTATTTCAGGATTATTAAAAAAAACCCTTAAAAAGAAGTGAAATCGGGTGTCAAAGTTTTTATGGGTACTTTTTAATAGGTAGTGTGATTTGCTTGAATCTGGGTTTGAATACATAATTTGATGACAAATAAATGAACACGTATTTCAGGATTTTTCGAAACAACCCTTAAAAAGGGGTAAAATGGGGTGTCAGAGTTTATATTGAAACTTTTAAAGGGCGGTGCGATTGGCTTGAGACTCGGTTTGTATATTATAAATGCAAAATAAACGGACATTTTGTTGCAGGACTTTTCGAAACAACCCTTAAAATGGGGTGAAATGGGGTGTCGAAGTTTGTATTGGAACTTTTTATGGACAGGGCAAGCAAGTACCGGCGTAATTTGCATATACTTCGCCACCGGCTACCCGGCACTGGTTACCCGGTCCTTTGGTCCATTTTCGGAACTATTTTTCACAACCAGTTACGAAAGAAGATTTTTTTTTTCACTGATTCTTAACTGGTTATTAAAAAGGATTATTTATTCCATGTACAGTCAGCGTCATCAATCGGTATCCCCCTATTGATTTGAACAAAGACTCTTTTCATTTCAACCTTGGATTTCAGTCGGGTATTATATCAGCTATTTTTGTTTAGGAACTCGAGCGAAATAAGATATCCATAAGTAAGCAAGGATGTAAAAGTTTGTACAAAAGTTGAGATCAACGGCTTGCAAACCGACCTCTTACTAGGGGGATACCAATTAATGACGCTTTCTGTACGTAACCATGTTTCATAGCCAGCTACGATTTTTTTTTTTTCATGTTTTGGTTTTGTAATTTTAACAGCTGTCATTGAAAATGTAGATCTCTTGAATAGCTTTCATTTGAACTAAGAACGGAGAGCCTAGGACGAGTAGTTTCCAAGATATGGCCGTTTGAAGTTTGACAGCTGTCATTGAAAATATAGATCTTGGTTATAGCATTCAACTAAGTTTAGAAAGAAGAGTCTAGGATGAGTAGTATTTGAGATATGGCCGATAATAAAATAATAATAATTATAATGTCTCAAAATGACATAATCTCTCATTTTGACATAATCTGTCAATTTGACATCTGCTATCAATCATCAGTAAGCTTTATACAGTACTTCCAGATAATAATATACATCGACATAATAATATCAATCGTCCTAAATGTTATAAAAAAGAAGAAAACAAGCTCCCACTTTCGTAGCTAGTTACGAAAAATGAAAAAAAAAACCATCCATTTTCGTCACTGGTTAACAAAACATGAAAAAATTCGTAGGTAGCTATGAAACATGGTTACGTACATGGAATAAATATTCCTTTTTAATAACCATATCGTCGACGATACTGCAATAGCGCTGAACTACCATCTGCAATACCGCGAAACTGCAAAAAGTAGCGAAATTTAAATTTGCGTGCCACGCTGTCCTAGTCAGTCATTGGCGCAAGTTGGTGAAGACACCACTTTGAATAAGCCATCAGAAGCTCTCTGGTTGTAGTTGGAGGTGAAGTAACTTATCAAAACGTAAACAAATTGTTGTGATTACTTTGCGCTCCGTAAAAAAACTGTTTATCTTCCATATTTTTGTGATTGAGAAGTACCTTCCGTTTGTGTTTCATATGAATAAATTGTTTTGTACTTTTTATCATAGTTTCAATTTCGCGTATCTGCCAGTATCTGCCCATATTGAGACCAGATATTGATACAAAAAAAACCGCGTAACTGACATAAAACTCGAAAACTACTAGGAAAATCGCAAATTGTCTACCACTGACTGATGGCCTGGTACTCTAAAAACCCTATTATTTCATTAAGATGCACCTATCATTCGAAATACTAAAATTAAAAAGTTTTTTTTATTTCCTGTAAAGTTGTCAACCTTGTAGTTACGCACTATTGCAAATAGTAGATCCGCGCTTCTGCAGTATCGACGACGATATAAGAATCAGTGAAAAAAAAATCTTCTTTCGTAACTGGTTGTGAAAAATAGTTACGAAAATGGACCAAAGGACCGGGTAACCAGTGCCGGGTGGCCGGTAATGAAGTGTATGCAAATTACGCCGGTACTTGCCTGCCCTGTCCTTAAAAAGTTCCAACACAAACTTCGACACCCCATTTCACCCCTTTTTAAGGGTTGTTTCGAAAAGTCCTGAAATAAGTAGGTACTTGTTCATTTATTTGTCATCAATAGTATTCAAACCCAGATTCAAGCAAATCACACTGCCTATTAAAATAGTACCCATAAAAACTTTGACACCCCATTTCACTCCTTTTTAAGGGTTGTTTTGAATAATCCTGAAATACGTGTCCATTTATTTTGCATTTCGAGTATACGAACCGAGTTTCAAGCAAATCATACTACGGGTTAAAAAGTTTCATACAAACGTTTTCACTACTTTTCACCCCATTAGGGGTTGAAATTCGAAAATAAAATGCCTTAGTGGGTGGTTTTACTAGAAAAGAAAGCTACCTTCCAAGTTTCAGCTTTCTAGTTTCGTTCAAAGAAACCACCATTATCGCGCCATTTTTGCACCAAAACACCATGTTCGCGCTCGATTTGAATTTAGCTGTAATAGAATGAAATAAAGTACACTCCAAGAGCTTTCATATGACATATGTGTCATCTCTGTTGGACGAAGCGGGTCCAGTGTTCAAGCAATGATGCCCATGGTTCTTTATTACACAGTCACAAATTCACCTTGAAAAACAACAGATCAGGCATGTTGAAAATTTAAAAATGCTGGTTTGGGATTGGTCGAAATGGATTGAGGTGATTTTGAACGTCACATTTTGAGGACTGAGGCGCCTTTGCTTGTAACGCTGATATATGCTATGCATTTACTCAGGACTGATGCCGTTTTGATTGTAAATTTTTATTTGAATCAATTGACATTGACGAGATGCAGAAAATTACATTGATAGATTAAAAATATTCGAATTTGGACTGAGGTCACTTTGTTTCTACACCCGTCAAGTACTGCCTGAAAAACATTTTTGAAAGTCTCTAGAATCTAGAGACTTTCAAAAATGTTCTAGAGTCTAGATAATTTACAAACGTCTTTAATTAAAAATTAAAGCGACAAGCGTGAATCCAGAAGAGACGGCTGCAAAAAATGGGATCAGGATGCTGATCGCTGCCACGTGCAAGTGCAGCCTGTTAAAAAAAACTCAGCGATGAAGAACATTTTGGGTTAAGGATGTAGAGTCGGCGTCAGCACTAAAGTCCTACGGCAAAAGCGGGAAATAATTGTTTTATTTACTTTATTATGCTCTTTTAGTCACGGTCGTTCAGTTGTTATGGTGTGTAAAATTAAAGAACATACCTACAAACTTGCATATATATTATTGTTTAAGCCTTATTTGGACGATTAGTAAATTTTTACCTAACCTAGTTCTGCGATAGCAGCGCTGCGTCTATCGGACTTCAGCACCCCTATTTTATAATTATAACACACGGTAAGTCGATAACTCGGATTCGTTCAAACAAAAATTGTTTTTTTACGATGAATACCTACTTTAAAATGGTAGAAGAAAGAGCCTAATAAAGTAAATAAAACAATTAGGCTGGGTTGCACCAAATTGGCTGTTAAAGTTAAGGTTTATGTCAAATTTGACGATAACTTTAACGTTGACTTTAACATTGACTGCGGAATGGGTTCATCATCATCATCATCATCAGCCTATAGCAGTCCACTGCTGGACATAGGCCTCCCCTAATGAGCGCCATCGCGCCCTGTCTTCAGCTTGACGCATCCAACTTGTGCCGGCAGCCTTTCGCAGATCGTCACTCCACCTGGCAGGAGGGCGTCCTACACTACGTTTGCCGAGACGTGGTCTCCACTCGAGAACTCGTTTACCCCAGCGGTTGTCAGTTCTTCGACAGATATGGCCGGCCCACTGCCACTTCAGCTTGCTGATTCTCTGAGCTATGTCAACAACTTTGGTTCTCTGCCGAATAGTCTCATTGCGGATCCTATCCTTCAGAGAAACTCCGAGCATAGCTCGCTCCATAGCTCGCTGAGCGACTTTGAATTGGTGGACCAGCCGTACTGTGAGTGTCCACGTCTCAGCTCCGTATGTCATTACGGGTAGAACGCACTGGTTGAACACTTTCGTTTTCAAACTCTGCGGTATAGGTGACGAGAAAACTCGACGCAGTTTACCAAATGCTGCCCAGCCCAGCTGGATTCTCCTTTTGGCCTCCTTCTCGAAGTTGTTTCTACCTAATCGCAAAATCTGCCCGAGGTATGTGTACTCCGAAACAACTTCAAGAAGGTGACCATTAACGCTGATAGGTCTCGGATCAATTTGATCATTGATCATGACTTTGGTTTTATCCAAATTCATGCCGAGACCTATCTGCCGCGAGGCCGATGCTAGGCCGTTCAGCATTTCCTGCAGCTCCTCAAGCGACTCCGCCATTAAGACTATGTCATCTGCGAATCTCAAGTGTGAGATGTAGTTGCCGTTGATGTTTAAGCCCATACCTTCCCAGGCCAGCGTCTTAAACATATCCTCCAACGCGGCTGTGAACAGTTTCGGGGATATAACATCCCCCTGTCTCACTCCTCTGCGCAATTGGATGGGTTTAGACTGCCGGTCCTGTAGTTGGACTTTCATGGTGGCGGCATCGTAGAGACATCTCAACACTTGGATATAACGATAGTCTACTTGGCATCGCTGTAGGGATTCCAGTACAGCCCAGGCTTCGACTGAGTCAAAGGCTTTCTCATAGTCCACAAAAGCTAGACACAGGGGCTGATTATACTCTTCGGATTTCTGTATAATCTGCCTCACTGTGTGTATGTGGTCTATGGTGCCATATCCTCCGCGAAACCCGGCCTGCTCTGGAGGCTGGAACTCGTCGAGTCTTCGGGCGAGACGATTCGTGAGGACTCTTGAGAACAGCTTATAGACGTGGCTTAGGAGAGAGATGGGTCTGTAGTTTTTAAGAAGAGTTTTATCTCCTTTCTTAAAAAACAGAACCACCAAACTCCCATTCCACGCAATCGGAGTTCTCCCATGGTGAATGACAGAATTTTGTAGCTCCTGAATAACAGGAGCTCCTCCTGCCTTCAGAAGTTCTGAAGTGATACCGTCTTCACCTGGGGCTTTTCCGTTCTTGAGCTGTCTTAGAGCCAACACGATTTCGTCATGGCTGATGTCCGGCAGTTCGTCGGTGTAGTGGCGTGACAGGGTGGCTCGAGAGTCGTGGCTCTCGCGCTGAGGGCAAGGTGTATAAGTAGCGTATAAGCGGCTGTAGAAGTCCTCGATCTCGGCAAGAATCTCCGGCTTTGACAAAACGAGTCTGCCATCATGTGTAGTGAGCTTCGTCAGGTGGCTCCTTCCAAGCTGCTGAGTGAATACTTTGCTTCCTCGATTTCGCTCTATCGCCTCTTCAATAAGGCGTGTGTTGGAGCTTCGAAGGTCGCGCCGTATCATCTTCGCAATCTGCTTGTTAAGGTCTGACCTCGCTGACGAAGTGGCTTGAGTAGATTCCCGTCTTTTTGTCATGAGCCGCAGAGTCTCATCCGAGAGTTTGGACTTCTTCCCTTTACGCTGTGATTGGCAGAATTTGATACCCTCGCCCCTCAGCGCGTCAACCACGTTTTGTAGGGCCTCGTCGACGTCCTCGGTGGACCCCAAAGCAGCGAATCTATCTCGGAGAAGCTTCTGGAACTTCTCTGCACCAGCCATGATATGGAGTGGATTAGGTCGGAGCGTGGACTTCATCAGACGGTTTTTTTCTAGCGTTAAGTCGATATTCAGAGAGCCTCTGACGAGTCGGTGATCGGAGCCGGTATTAAACCTGTTGATCACGGAAACATCTCTGAATATGTGCTTTTTGTCCGTCATGATGAAGTCGATCTCGTTTTTGGTAACAGAGTCAGGGCTTAGCCACGTCCACTTCCTGTGCGGCTTCTTCTTAAAGAACGAGTTCATTAAGAAGAGACCCTCCTTCTCTAGAAAGTTGACGAGCATTTGCCCTCTGTTATTCCTACATCCATAACCATGTGGGCCCACTTTAGATTCGTCGCCGCTCTGGACTCCCACTTTGGCGTTAAAGTCTCCCATAACAACGTTGAAGTGTGCCTTGGTCGTGTTGTTTAAGGCTTTAGAAATGTCCTCGTACAAATCTTCCACTTCTTCATCCGAGTGTGACGAGGTTGGAGCGTATACCTGTACAATTTTCAGACTATAGCGCTTGGATAGCCGAAGAATCAGGTACGCGACCCTGGTCGACACACTGGAAATTTCTTCAACGTTATTAGAGATGACCTTATTCACGAGGAACCCTACGCCACCCTGAGATTTTACGTCGCCTTCGCGAAAGTAAAAGAGATGGCCCGAGTCCAGGGTTATGGTGTCCTCCCCCTCTCTACGGACTTCACATAGTCCCAGGACATGCCACCTAATGTTTTTGAGCTCTTCTTCCAACTGTGCTAGATGTTCGTCAAGCCTCAAAGTGCATCCGTTATACGTAGCCAGGGTCAGTTGTTTGAGGTAGCCTACGGTAGCCCGGTGATTCTTAGCACCCCTTGCCCTACCATTTCTCTGGCCGCTACCGTAACCAGGACTAGTAGGGCGGCCGGGAACTGGGGGCCATTTTTGTGTCGTGCCTATCATTTGGGGGTTAATGCCCGTAATTCCCACGCTGGGCATGCAGGTTGGGAATCGCAGAACACAGCTTCTCGCACCGCCGACGCTGCTGCCCGTCAGCGGCCAGGAGATTTAGCTGTGGTTGGTTTGGGCTGCGCTATACCGCTATCAGCCGGTCGTCAGAGCCTCGTCCGTCGTTCAGCAGGATGCACCCCGGGCAGGTGAGGTTGACTTGGGTTCCGAAGATGATGGTGGAACCCCTTACATCCCCACATAGCGGAATGGGTTGCACCATCGTATTTCTTGGCATAGCTAAAGTTATCAGGGTTACAAGTCAAATGAGATCTTATTTACCCCAAAATCAGTGTACAAAACATTTTTAAATATGGCTATACTAGACGAAAACTCAAATGACGCTGTCAATTGACAAATTTTGCTGTCAGTGTCATTGTCTGCGATACAATGACACTGACAGCCGAGACTCAAAATATATTTTTTTCATACTAATGACTTTTTAGATCTCGTAATTTTTAATAGCCATAACAGACGCACAGACCCAACCGCAGACACAGTGCTCTGTCTCATTTATTAACTTGAATTTTGTATACCTATATCCTTCTTCTTCTTTTGTGCGAGTGAGAAGGAACGGAAAATACAAAATTCATGTGAACAAATGAGACAGAGTACTGTGTCTGCGTTGTTTGGTCTGTCCGTGTGTAAGCACTATTACCGTAGGTTTATTTTTTTGTCCGACTTTGTTTTTGATAAAATCGATGATAAATGTGTCAGTGACGTAGTTAATTTATTTATTTCTCGAAAACTTAACAGTCCAATAGAAAAATGGTTTCCGCAACAAACCTTTGTTTTTGCTCATACTTTATATTAAGCTTGAGAAACTCGGATTTCATTCCAACAAAAAATGTTTTTTTTACGGTGAATTCTTTGAAATGGTAGAAAATCGTTGAAAAAGTGATAGACATGTTTGTTGTGTAAAATATGTAAAGTAATTTTGCATTAAATAACTTTGTTGTTCGTAAAAAATCAATTTGTTGGAACGAATTCGAGTTAGCGACTTTATATCCCAGCAGGTTTAGGCAAATAGGTAGGTACTTACACTTTTCTTTCCTAGACCTGTTATTACTTAATCATAATATTATTACTTTCGTCTTCAGAACTACTAGATTCCTCTGTAAATTCTAGAAGCAGGGACATGTTGTTTGTTATTTTGAGCACAAACGCTTTATGAAGTATGAGGTTTTTATGATTTTGACGCATCTGGCAGCTATTTAACTTTAACAATAGCTTTAACCAGCGAAGATTGGGCGGTTACGGTTAGCAGTTAAGTTATGACGTCATTTAACAATTGTCAGATGGTGCAACGCATTTTTTGCCTAACCGGTACTTTAACATGTTTGTTATTGTTAAAGTAAGCTGGTGCAACCCACCCTTAGTTGCCACGTTTTCCGTAGGACTTGAGTGCTGAATCCTACTCTACATATAACTCCACTCAACTTCTGTCAAAATTGAAACACCTTTTAATTAAATTATTGCCATCTTTTTTTTGTTAGTTAGTGACAAAATATTAGGGCGAATAGCTTAAGTTTAACACTATAACCAGTGTTCAAATTGAGAGGCGGACCTATCTATGTAGAAAGGAAACCCACCCCACCCGACATAAGCTTAAGTAGGTACCTACACTGTTTTTTAACAAACTCAACTTTCTTGTTTTTTCAGTAAGTATAAAAATTGGTCTCCTATTCAGTCTCAGGGGGCAATCTATGCGTTTACTCTAACTAACGGGACACTAGTAAAGTGTCTGAAAAGTTTATCCTAAAAGCAACTAGGTGAACTAAGTAATCAATCTATCAGCTCAACTTTTCGAGCATTTCAGCTAGTTGGTCTCCACACTATATTATCGATCGAGCGAGCGAAGCGAGCGAAGATCTTAGTGGCAAGTTAGGCGATTTTGCTTTGTATGTTTGTATGTTTGTATGTTTGTATGTTTGTATGTTTCATTTTTATGTTCTCGCATAACTGTCGAACCGCTTATCCAATCTGTATGAAACTTGATAAGTCAATAGGTTGTGCTATGGAAATTTGCTGTGGAGCATATGAGCGTAATCGATGAAGGGGTTGTAAAGATATGGGGTTCCCAAGGGGGTAATTTTTTTTTTAAGTTACACAAATCTATTGAGTGGGGTGTCAAACGAAAGAGCTTATTTTGTACATTCCAAAATGGTTTTTATTTTTAATCTAGGATGTATAGTTTTTGAAATACGACCAAAGAACAAAAACTACGAAACCAGAGCTGCAAGAGCTCCCGTTTCATAGAGTTTCGATGTCTTCGTAGCTCATTGACTGGTCGGCCTTAAAAAGAGAGTGGCATCGTTGCGGTTTGGTTTACAATGATTTTAGATGCTACTTGATTTATTTTCGTGATAAAAAAAATTTTGATAAAGAATGAAAATAATTGGGGTAAAAAAAGTTAAGTAAACAAATATATTGAGTGGGGGTCAAATGAAAGGTCTTTATTTGTACATTCCAAAATAGTTATTATTTTTATTCTAGGACGTAGGTATACTTTTAGAAATACGACGAGAATTCATAAATATGAAATAAATGAAAAATTAGACACGACATTATGTATTGCATGCATGCTAGTATTTTTTACCATGAAGAGCTAGCGCAATAGGCATACTCGGCAGTAGTAGCACTTGAAATTATAGGGGTAGTCAGAAGAAAGTCCAAATGTAAGCCATCTACGGTGCGCGAGATCTCAGTTCGGGGCGAACTACTAGTTATATTAGGAAAGAAGGACCAAAATCCATAATTCAATACCTACATTTTGAAAAATGTTGACCATCTCAGAACTTTTTGCGCGCCAACCAAACCTGTCAAATATGACAGCGGCCGGATGCGATGTTCCGAAAGAAAGATGGCTCATTCCACTTAGCAGAAAAAAAATGTGTCTACATTAAGATTTAGATCCTTAGGTACTTTATTGAAATTTTTACGAATTTTCCCAGCTATGAGACCTAGCTAGATCGATTTTTCGCCCCCGAAAACCCCCGTACCTACGACCACAAATTTGATCGAAATCGTGAGTCGTTTCGAGAACGTGAATACAAACAAACTAACAAATATTGCTCGTATAATAGAATAGGATTATGCTACTCAAGTACACATTTAAAAGATTAGTACCTACCTACCTAAAGCGCAAGGCGAGCGATGCCGCAAGCTAATGTGTAGCTATAGGTAAGTACAGTCAGCGTCATCAATCGGTATCCCCCTATTGATTTTAACAAGGACCCTTTTCATTTCAACTTTGGATTTCAGTCGGATATGCTGGTATACTTATGGATATCTAATTTCACTCGAGTTCCTATACTGAAAAAGGTCGTTGTTAAAATCAATAGGGGGATACCGATTGATGACGCTGACTGTACATATAAAAAAAAACCTACCTACCTACCTAATAAAAAAAACCTGTGAAATCTTTTTTTAAAAAGGTTGTGTTTTTTACTATAGGTACCTAATGCAATGCAACCGATTTCCTGCGCGTGAGGATAACAAAATAAGAACAAAAAAAGAAGGTTCGAAATTCAAATGCATGTTCTTCCTCACTTCCGCTCGGACAATGCTGGACCCTTTTGTCAAAATCGAGTTCCGGTCGTGTCCTTGGGCAAAGATTATTAAAGCACTACAATTTCGGTCTCTTTTGTAGGTCACGTAGATCGTAGAATCCGTCTGACAAAAAGTTCTATAGGCTCGAAGGACAAAAACAAAGAAGTTCAATGTTTTGTTTGTTACGTGGGTGGTGTTCGTTTTTGGCAATAAGTATTTCCCCCCTTATGAAAGATGTTTAAAGTTGAACACTGGTTAAACAACGTCCTGTCTCTTTTTGTCACTAATCTATCCACAAATAAAGACAGGACGTTGTTTAACCAGTGTTCAACTTTAAACTCTTTCATAGGTAGGTACTACCTAAGGCCCATCATGTTTCGTCAAGGGATTTTCTTTTTAAAAGTAAGTATGTAATGTACCTACTTATGTACTAGGTATAGGTAAACCAGCATCCTGATTCATTTCAGACTTCCGAATTACCAAAAATCCATTGATTCATTGATGCATGGCCAGGATTCAAACCTTCGGATCGAAAGTCGAGTTATAGGTATCCCACTAGGCCAAAACAGCTCAATATAAAAAACCGGAAACAAACAACAATCAAAACAGCGTCCATCTCAGACAGTCGGACGACAAAATCACTAAACGTTTTGTCTCTCTTCCGGTGCGGAAATGGATTGTAAAATCGGGACTTTTGTCGATGGTTTACAAATAATCAGTTTACAGGGTGATCGGTTTTTGAAACAAGTAGGCTCGCTATTGCAGAGTCGCAATAAAGAAATTGAACTATTGCCATCTCTTTTCATTGACTGAGAGTGAAAAGAGACGGCATTAAAGTTCATTTCATATTGTGATTTAGTTTTAGCGACCTTTTTAAGTCCGCTGAGCAATTTTCTGCAATCTCGAGGTGCATTTCTGTTCATAACTCCGAAGATCCTCTACAAATCCTCACCAAATTTTTATGACACCAATCGGAAAGCATATCCTTTCAAACAAAAAAAGAATTTTCCAAATTGGGCCAGGCGTCTTTAAGTAATCGGTGAGATGAACATGGATAAAAAACAAGCACAAAAAAAAAAATAAGACGAATTATGAACCTTGTCCTTTTTTTGAAGGTTTAAAATAACACAAAAGACACACCCTGTAGTAAGGTCCTGTAGTAATCGTAAAACAGTTTTTATCACTTCCTAACAATATTCAGAAAGCTTCCTTTCCTCCCTATTGTGAAGGGACGGCGGTCACTCCCCGCTTATAGGATTAAACAATAAAAACCTTCTTGTTTTTTGTGTTTCCTTACTAACTTATGCTCCTTATGCTTTAGAAATTATTTTGTTGTCATGAGTAGGGTGGTGGCACCAGTAATGAACAAGCACCAGTGTTTGACACTTTTTTTTTTAATGACTTACAATAAGATTTAGGTTGAATAAATCTATGGTAGAAACACAAAACCGTAGACAACACATTTCCAGTTGTTATTCCTGAAAACGTCACGAAAATCGGCCATTTCGTTTTCAAGTTATTGAAGAAAAAGTTGTGTGTTGGTGCGCTGCTGAACCAAAATACACTTTTACTAACGAAATTACTAAGAAGTTAAGTCTACATTTTTGCCAGCATTTTTGGCATTATTCAATATAATCGAATTTCGATTGATTTTATGGAACGGTTATATTATTCTGGATTTAATTGTATATCAGTAGCGCACCTACGCATGTTTAATTTTATTTTATAGTCGATGTTCATTACTGGTTCAGCAAAATTCACCTTCTCCAGAAATCGACAGGTGTCCATACTTATTATTTTACGTACTTTCTTAGTTTTTAACCAAATTTAAGTCTAATTCATGAACTGATTACGTTAATGTTTGAAATTCAACGATTGATACATGTTCTCCAATAAAGAACATGTGTCGAACACTGGGTAAAATAAGTGTTCATTACTGGAGTTGGTTTCAGATGCCTCCCAGAAAAAACTACACACGCGAACAAATGGATTATTAATTATAATAAAATAATAAGAAATGTTTCTCATGGCTGACTTGTCTAGTTTTTAACCAAAAAAAGGAAGAGATTCTCAATTCGTCGGAATCTTTTTTTTTTTGTTCTTTTTAGGGTTCCGTACCTTAAAAGGTAAAAAAAGGAACCCTTATAAGATCACTTTCTTGTCCGTCTGTCTGTCTGTCTGTCTGTCTGTCTGTCTGTCTGTCTGTCTGTCCGTCTGTCTGTCTGTCCGTCTGTCTGTCCGTCTGTCTGTCCGTGTGTCACCATCGATTATCTCAGGAACGGGTGGAGCTATCAAGTTGAAATTTATAGCATATACTGAGGTCTATAGTCCCTATTGTGAGTATAAAAATCAAGGTCCTGAGTCAACACTATAAAAAGATATAGGCAAATTTAGGTTTTCGTGAAAACTTGTAAGTACCAAAACTTACCTTAATTATCAACTTTTTTTAATTTTCGGAATTTTTCCTTTACTTGTGCTGTAAGACCTTGCTTGTACCCAAATTTGACAATTCTAGGTCAACCGGAAGTACCCTAGAGGTTTTGGGTTGAAAACCTAAATGGTAGTTCCCGTTGACCTAGAATCACGAATTTTGGCAAAAAGCAAGGTCTTATAGCACAAATAAAGGAAAAATTCAAAAAACTTAAAAAAGTTCAAAATTAAAGGGTGTTCCCATACATACATAGTTGACGCCAATTAAGATTGTCCTCTGAGTTGTATGGGCGCTCATACAAATAAGCGGGCTACAATAACATAATGGGTATAATGGGTAGGTACGGAACCCTCGGCGTACGAGTTCTACTCGCACTTGACCGGTTTTTATTTATGTATGTTCCCCGATTACTCAAAGACGCCTGGAGCGATTTGGAAAATTCTTTTTTTATTTGTAAGGGTATACTTTCCGATTGGTGCCACAAAAATTTGGTGTATGTTGAGGATCGTCGGAGTTATGAACATAAATGCACCCATAAGTAACTCAGCAATACATTATCATGATTATACGTATTAATTATTATTATTTATTATTAATAAAATTAGCAGTCACTGTACCACTGCAGGGCAAGTCCCTCCCTTCCGGTAGGTAGTTTAAATAATGTTAGTTATTGCATGTTTTGTGTTTGTTCATTACTGGGTGTTCATAACTGGAGTGTCATTAACTGGTGATTTATCAGTGTTTATCACTGGAATATTGGTGTTCATTACTGGAGATTCGGTAGGTATTTTGGTTTTCGTCTTCTGAGTAAAAACATATAGGGTGAGTGGGGGCAAGATCGAAAACGGGGTAAGACAAAAAGTAGTCAATAACTCCCGATTGAGTAATCATTTTACAGTGCTGGTAACATTGTCAAGACCACCATTTTGTCACGTCTCATTCCCCAGTCAACATTTGCTGCTTAGGTCCAGGGGTTGTGTAAAAAGTGCAATTTTCTGACACAGTGACTTTTACGCAAAGTGCTCAAGTCCTTTCATCTTACCCCGTGTCCAGTAACTTCAGCTACAAGGTAAGTACGAGTGTTTTATTGATATATCTACTTATTATTTTTAATTCTTACTTGTGTTATTACGTCTAAATATGGCTACTTCTCGTAGTTTAGGATTTATTTCAACTTTTAGTCTTTCCCCATCTCAATTTTGCGGGGTAAGACGAACATATACAAGTACCAATCTTACCTCATTTTCAAAACTCATAGTAAGAGTCAGATGTTCTCAAACTTTTCCTGAACTTTTTATTTATTTATTTAAATAGGTATGTAGGTACCCTCTTATGTTTCAAAGAGGTGCGAACATTTATGTATGGAGCCAGGCATACCTACTGTCCGCCATTTAAAAAAAATAGTTTTGGCAGCCAGAGATGAAACATAATGTATCAATCGATAGAGGAACTGATCAAAATACAAACAAAAAGTATTGAATCTCGTAAGTGATAATTATAATTTCTGAGATATTTGGGTCAAGGTGTAGAAAGAATCAGTAGGTCTATCAAGGAAAATGACGTAGTTCACAGAACGTCTATATATTAAAACGTCTATATGGTGGCAATGTCTTGAGTGGCACAACGACTTACTAGTAAAACGTCCAAAACGCACCACTATCAAAAAAAATACTTAGTATTTTTTCACAAAAAACAACGCCATATCATACTTCGGGAGAGGGGAAATGCGGGAGTATTAGGGTGGGGAACCATGACGTGTCAACTTGAGGTCATTGACCGTTGACCCCGGGGTCATTGACCTTTGACCTCGAGTGGAAAAGTTTGAGAACCTTTACTTCAATCTTCCCCCGGTGGGGTAAGATTGATATATTCTAATTATGAAAATCTGTTATAACTTTGTTAAAAACAGGAATTTTGGGACAAGAGTCAGTTTAGAGTTTTCAGGACAAAAAATGCTATAGACTAGGGGCCATCAACTACGTCCTAATATTCATTTATTGTCTGATTTCACGATTTTAGAAAAACGTTCGATCTTTCCCCGCCACCTTTCCATCTTCCCCCAACTTTTTTTTCGTAAAAAAATATTTTAACTTATTTTTTTCTACTTTTGGAGCAGATATAACAGGCAATTATTGATGTAATATAAAAGTAGACTCTTTCCTCTTTAAGGACAACTAATTAATTTTTAGCATAAGTTAATATATTTTCTTCTACAAGGGATCAAACACAACACTGCTCATCTCATCAAAAAACCGTTCGATCTTGCCCCCACTCACCCTAGCTTTAATGTGAAAAAATTTGCTACCTAACCTTTCTTGAATATATTATTTATCATTTGGACTAACTGCTGTAGATATAATGTTAAAAATAACGAAATTATTTCAAATTTTAGTCACACACTTCTCTTAAAGTGTCGAGCACTGGTGCTTTCACCCTAGGCAGGTACATTTTATAGGCAGGTATGTAAGTAACTACCTACCTACTTACTTAATTTTATTACTTACTTACTTATTTTTATTTTTACTTTAGACCATAGTTTCTCAACCTTATTTTGTCCACCGCCCACTTTGAGAATACCTATATTTTTTTCAAGAGCAACTAAATAGCTTCAAAAATAAGGAAACGTCCACGTCATCCCGTCAAAATAAAAACTTAACGACCATAAAAACCGTCTCTAAACATTTTGAGAAAGCAAAAAATAACCCTAATCTCATAATTAGGGAAAAGGTCGTCTCAAAATGTCCCGCCATCCGCCATTTTTCTAAAAATACGTTTGCGCGGGAAACCGAAATACCGAACGGAAACACAACTTCTAATTATTTCGTCGAAAACATCTTACTCAAGCACCAATTGCGACTTATGTAAAATCTACCTTATTGCGATAGGAATAAGATGCAATTTCATTCATCAAGAACTGAATTAAAGACGTATTGATCAAAACGTTTCGTGCGGAAACGATTTGTTTCGGACCACATGCTGACAGGCAGGATGCGAGAAATTCATTATCGATTTTAACAAAACCTCCTGTCCCTTTCTCACGTACCTAATCCTCCTTTGAGAAAAAAGGGATGGACGATACCCGCATCCGGACAATACGGCGCATGCTCGCGAAAATAAATAAAGAATGAATAGCATTCAAAGTTTTGTCCGCTGTCGTTGTGATTACAACTCTATTGTCTTATACAATATGACCGTAGATCGTTTGCGTATTTTCTACGCTTGTGTCTTTAATTCACGAATGGTAGTACAAACATACACTCATTCATAAATTCAGAATACGTCTAGGATATTTTAAAAGGTTTCCGGAAGCCTCCGAGAGTAGACGTGTGTCGCTTTTGAGAACATTTTATTGAGGAATTTCGCGCACGTGTTTGTGATAGTTTGTGTGGAGAAGGATTGTTTTGGTGATTTGATTTTATTACATGGTGAGTAAATTAAACCTTTGTTTTACTACAACAGCCTTGCATTATGAATTACCTACTTTTTTATTTTACGTAAAAATATTTCAATGGTTTTCTAAAAAAAGTTTAAAATGATTTCGGGAGATCTTTTCCTATCTTTAGAGACAAAATGGATTACCTAATTCGATGATGAGTTCAAATTAAAACGTTTATATAGCTTTATAATAATAATTGGTAAGTAATTAGGTATAATATAATTAATAAATTAATATACCTACCTAATTACTTACCACCAATTATTATTATAAAAATTTATAGCTAAGTAAGTACCTAAGTACTTAGGTACTTCACTCTTTCAATTTTTCAATCAAAATGAAAATGGCCAACGCAAATGGTAATTAAGGGGTTTGCAGTTTCCCGCCATCATCCGGTTGTTTTCCCGCTGTTGCCCACTTCCGCCCAAAGACAATAGAAGCTCTTTTTTCTTGTACCTAAATAAAAAAATAAAAAAAAAGATGTTAAGTTTCCTTTACACGCCGATGTACAGTCAGCGACAAAGTTCGGTGACGCAAATATTTTGTTACATTTTATTATTATTTTGAATTAGGTAGCGTTTCAACTCTATACATCAGAAATTCCACCAGCTCAGATGCTATATCCTCGACCTCGCGGCATTACGTAGTGATGGTATTTATAATGGTGATGATAATGATGTTGTAGATATCAACCGTCCTCAAGTAAGCTATCAAATGCAGTTTTTTTTTAATTCAGATGGAGCTTAAAATCTTAAACTTTAGTGGTAAAACATCGCGCTAAGAGCTCATGTCTGTCTACTATACGTAGGGATACAATCATGAGCCAGCTTAAATCTTGTAAAGGCTCAAGTTGTTAAGTTACTTACGTATAATAAGAAATAAAATAAGAATAGAATAAGTATTATTTTATTGTAGGTACATCATAAACATACAAAAATAAAATATAATCATTAAACAAAAGTGTAACAATGGGTGACCTTATCGATGAAAGCGATCTTTTCCAGGTAACCTTTGGATGGACAGGATAAAAATTAACTAGGTACTTACTTAGGTACCTACTGTAACTAAATCTAAATAATAGTAGGTACCTATCTGCCGTTGTCGTTTACCTGTTTGTTATCATGAACATCTTCTCCTTATCCTAATCTTAAGTAGGGTCGGCACAACAGGATATCCTCTTCCTCGCTTTTGCCATCATTTTATTAAATTCACTCATCTTATTCTATGTAATCACAGCATCTTACAGTGTTCTTTGCTCTGTATCATTTTAAGCAGGGGGTTTTTCAAATTTTTTAATTAATTATTATCTCGTCTGTTTCTTCTTCTTCTTGCGGTGGCTCTCCACTACTGGAGGTTAGCCGTCAGCTCATTGAACCTCTCCTGGTCTTTCGCCAAGCGAAAGAGGTCTTCGACGCTGGCGATATTTGTCCACTCTCGAATGTTCCTCAACCACGACTTTTTCCGTCTACCAACGCGTCGTTTACCCATGACTTTGCCCATCATAATTAGTTGGAGCAGTTGGTACCTTTCGTGTCCAGGCACCATGATACCCAACTTTTCGGCTTTTCGGCGAATTTTTTATGATTTTGTTAGTCTGTCCTGTCTCTATCGCTACATTAATCTACTAGATTGTCATACACGACCTTTCTCTTCTTATCAAATACACAATCTCTAAAAACATCATCAATAATATTTTACTAATTTGATGTTTGTAGTACCTACTACCTACTTAATTTGATGTAGGTAAGCCTACTTAATTTGTCTCTATTTTGATTTGTTGACTTAAAAAGCCTACTCTCCTTGCATTCGTGCTTCTGGTACCTACAAGATGTATTAAAAGCATCCATGTATGATATATGTTTGTATGATCTGAAAAATATTTATATCGGGTCTGGGTGTTTTTCTATGTAATACCTACAAATAATTATGTGTATGTGTGTGTGTAGGTACCTACCTATTTCCAAAAAAATTAGATATTTTAGGGAAGTATTAAGTAAGTAGTATTATCAGTCATGTAGTTCCCATAAGCCCATAATACAAGCTTGCTTACTTTAGGGCTTGATGATGCTGTGTTAAATGCCCTGAATTTTTATTTATTTTATTATTATTGTGCAGGCTTCAGTTGTATCCGACTATTTTCTAAAACCCAGATCATTAGCTCCGTCACATTGAATTGAAACCAACGCAAGCTATCATTATCTATCACGCTACTTGAAGACGTAAATCTTCCCGCCATTGTCTGCGCCGGCGCCGGAAGTACTAGAGAGCGCGGGAAATGGCGCACAATAGGCCAATTATCACGAAACAGTTTCCTCTGTTATGTGAAATTGTCTTCGCTACGCGGGAACGTATTGACCGACATTTTGATATGGAACCTCTTTAAGTACCTACCTACTAATTATAAAACGAGGATTATGTTTAATCTAAAGACTAGTGGCTTTGTGAGCTGTTAGACCTCGCGAGTCTGTCCTTGCATAGCTTAAATTTAAAACTGAATAAAACTTCACAGTTCTCTACTTTTGTGATGAGAAGGTGGTCCCAGGTGCTCCATCAATCCCTACCTAGTAGTTAAAGGGCCGATTCCACTTCCACTGGTAGAAATCTAAAAGTGAGCAATTTACTTCATTTTGGGGAACTATTCTGCTCATCACGCTGAAGATTTTCATCAGATCCTCACCATTTTTCATGAGACTAACCATCGAAATCGGATGTCTTATGGAGATATCCTTTAGCCCCCTTTTTGCCTGTTTTTGGGGGGGCCCAAATCAAAAGGAACGTATGTAATGTAGGTCACTGAATAAATTAGTAAGTATTGTTGTAAGGCGTAGCGTAGATCTTTTATTAGTCACTAAATCCGCATTAGGTATCCAGGTTATCCAACAAGCAAATGCAGGTGCCAAAATTCGATGGCAGCAAAGTAGAAACGGACATCTGCATTTTTGCGAAAATGCTTTTTTTACAAAAATGAGCTTATTTTAACCTTATCTACGAGTCTGCATTAAAATAATTTCGAATTTCAAAATAATGAAGAAAATCTGGCACGTATAAAAAGACATCTACACACGAATTTTAAAAAACGTCGCAGTAGAAACGGACATTTACATATGACCGCCTTTACTTCGGAGCTTCGACAGGTGGCCCAAAAATGTGTACGACGTAAGCACGGACATCTGCCACTTATCCGTTTATCCGTCGTACTTTTTGCATATATCCCAATCTAATTAATTTACTATTCTGTGTTTTATAAGGAAATTCATTAATTTTTCTGTAGATACACTATTTTACATTGGTTTAATCAAATTCTTTGTTTTATTTTCAAATTAAGATGCAGAAAATGAATTAATTCAGCTAATTGATCTACAAGCAGACACTTACGGCAATTAAGATACCTATATGTTTAGAGGGTCTTTTCATAAAAGCAGGTTAATGCCATTTATTAAAACTACTTTAAAAAATATTTAGAATGTTCTTCAACTACATCTTCAGGTTTACAACAAATAAATTAAATTCGTGTAGAACCTTGCCATCTTTACACCATCGTATGTGGCGTTTATTAGGTCCTCCCTTAATATTTTCACATATTTCCTCTACATCAAACCACTAGGTACTTAATAGTCTTTCTTAAACTTTCGCGATCACTAATCATTCATATTGAAAATTTTATGGACACGGGATTTTATCGCGTAAATAAGGTAAATTACGCGATAAAATCCCGTGTCCATAAAATTTTCAATATGACTAGGTACATAAGTTAATATTATTTACAGCTTACTGATCTTAGGAAATGACACACTTGAACATCGTTTGATTGATGATAAAGAGCGTTATAGTTTTGAACGATAGTTTTGAAAGTGAAAGAGCGTTATCACTTACAACCTCTGCTAAAATACATTCTAAGCCAAATGCTAGTCTAGCTAATTTAACTGTTTGCCCTCAATCACGCGCAATAACACCTATACCTCATGGGTTTATTTCATTTGAAACAGAATCGTCTGGAACTTATTGCTGAGGATGATCATTTACGTTCTTTCAATCCACAAATAACTTTACCATACATTTTAATCACTGATTCTAGTGCAAAATCATCAGCAATGGTGCTTCTAGTGAAAGCTTTTCTCCTTCGGAGAAAACGATGTAAATTTACAGTTGACGTACAGGAAGTAAAGCAGAAAATGCAGAAAAGAGAATTCGATCGATAGAAGAAGATTTTTTTTCTTAATATTGATAAAAAAATAAAAAGATGTGCAGCTCTCATGCGAAAACTGTAAAAATTAGTGACGAAGTAACACGAAGTAGGTAAGTAGGTATTTGATTTATTTTTAAGGATTGGGTAATGATGATAAACAATGGGAATTACTAATAAATTCCCATGTACCTATTGGCCAATGAGGCTTATAATTAATTGACTAACTAACTTTCTAAGACTGATTTTTTAAGAAAGAGAGACGTTAGAAATTGATGGGTATTCGATTTTTTTTGTTTTAGTTGATAGTTACTGGTATCTAGTGTAATACCTACTTAATAATAAATTTCATGATGTTTTCTTAAAAAAAGGTATAAATACCTTTACTAATTTGTGAGTTTTGGGAACTAAATGAGTTTAACTGATAGACGTAGATGAAGTTTAGTGAAATGTTAAATGCAAAGTAAATGAAGACATCTACAAAATTTGGTCAAAAAAAGGAGAATACTGTTTGCATGGTGCTTAGATTTTCTTTAAATATCATTAGAAATATTACCGGATGCTCATTATCTTAGTTTATTAGATATTTTAGGTGGAATGAACGCTTTTTTTATCACAACGTATAAACGGATATCAGGCAGATGTCTTCTTCTACGTCGAAGTTTTTTCAGAGTATAAAAGTACATCTACATTATTTCAGTAAAACAGTGATATATCAAAAAAATTTGTTATACAATCAATAAAGAAGGTTATTTTAATGCACCTCAGAAAATTTCATGTTAATCGGTTCATAACTCTCAAAAAGGCAACATGTTTTTACTAAATGTGCTCTCCTGTAAAGTAGCGTTTTTGTAGATGTCCGCATCTACTTTGCTGCCATCGAATTAATTAAGTAACTAATTAACTAAGTATCTAATTTCTGTAACTAGCACCATAAACGAATACAAAATTCAAAATCAGTAGGATCTCCTTGGATGACTTTTTTGAATCTATCACAGTGAACAGATTCTAAATATTGTAGTCAATACCTACAGACAATTTCTACATTCAAATAACCGTAGGTAATCTTTTTTGATGTCGACTGTACCTACCCATACCCATACATATTAAGATTTCCTCTATATAAAGTTTTCAATTAGGCCAGCTATACTGAAGCGACCTTATAATCAAACAAACAAGCTCGCAAGTCAAATAAAAGCGATTCAAGTCTCCACATTAACATACATCATGCAGATGTTTCAGAACCATTAATTATTCAAATGTTTACCGCACCGAAACATCAATCAATTTTCATATTAAAAGTCGCTCGCTTGAGCGGAAGCGCTCGCGCCATCCCGCCAAACGGACGGACGCACCATAATCGAAATCGACACTTCCGGTGGATTCGAAAAAGGAACACATTGTTTTTATTTACAGCGAAGATGGCGACTGTCTGCCTGCGCTTCCTTTTTTAAATGACCTCCTGGATATGGTTTATTGGTGTAATTAGTATCATGGCCATGAGCAATGGCTTACGACATACAAACGATGAAAATAATATAATACATTACTTAATTTTATTACTGTGTCTTGTTACTACACCACAAGGCTGTCATTATTAATTTTCTAATAGTGGCAACAGTCCAGATGACATAAAAGAAGAATCTCGCATACTTTGGGCGTGTATCATATCAACATTGCTTCATTAAGAACATCATTGAAGGAAAAGTGGAAGGAAGGAGAGGAAGAGAAAGACCGAGGATAGGCTACATGCACATGAGCCAAGTGAAAGAGAAGGTTGCTGTCATGTCGTATAGGGAAGTCAAGGAGGCTGCCCTGGAAAGAGCTTCGTGGAGAGAGAAGCATCAGTTATGCCGACAAGAGGCTACCCCTTAAATTTCAAGAAGAAGAAGATCAACATTGCGAGGCTGCTCCCGAGGCAGCTCATTCCAAGGCAACGTTTAAAATGGCTCGTGAGGCAAATACGTCTCCACTCCACCAGTCTCCAGAAACCTTCGTGGGATCACGGGATCAATGGTTTAGGAACGAAAGGACAAACATACAAAAAATATTATTTTTTGGAATATATAGATCCTACTAATATTATTAAGGCGAAAGTCCGTGTGTGTGTGTGTGTGTGTGGATGTGTGTGTGTGTGTGTGTGTGAATGTTTGTTACCACGTATCTCCATAACTTCGAAACCGATTTTGATGAAATTTGGAATGTAGATAGTTTAGGTTCTGGAATAACACATAGGCTACTTTTTACACCGGAAAAATGCATGGTTCCCGTGGGATAAAAAAAGTAGTCCACGCGGTTGAAGCCGCGGGCCTTCACTAGTAAGATATAAGGGAGTGGGCACACTGCGTTTTTTGAAGCGCGTACAAACGCGATGCAAACGCGCTGCACCACTCCCGTTTCGCGTTTGTATGGATAAAAACGCGCTGCGAACGCGCATTTGTGTCGATAAAATCGCGCTTCAGAAAACGTCGTGTGCCCACTTTAGATGTAGTTTTACGAAAGGTGTCACAGGACATCGCAGGCGTTTACAATTTACGCAGATGCAGCTCGTGCCACCTGACGCTTTTTTATTTCATCCGCGTTTAGAAAAAAGTGGAGAGGATATTCGGTAGGATTGCTATTTGGACTTTGGAGTTTCTGTTGCAGTTGCATTAAAATCATCCCACTCGGTTTGGTTTACTATACCTACTTATTAGGGCTTTTAAAATGTGCAAATATAATGTTTTGTTTAATCTTTCTATTTATTTATTCTTGTTCTACGTTTTTTTTCTATGTAACAAAAATTAAATACATAGTTACAAATTTAAAATGCTAGTGCATACACTAGCATATTTTAAATGAATAAGATTTATCTAATTGTTTTCCTTTATTATTCTAAGGTTTAAATAAACCAAGTCCTCAGTCAGCTAGTTAATAATTAACTATTTGAAATAAGTAATTCTGGAAAAATAACATAATAATACAAATAGCTTTATTTTATTAATGCAGACCGGTTTCAATAAAAGTATTGAAATCATGTGGGTTGAGTATTGTTGATGGTCTCAAACGGAAATCCTCACAAAAATCGGGAAACGGCCACAATGCCGCGGAAGCCGATAGTTTGTCAAAACGCCGCCATTTTGGACCGGAAACCGGAAGTCAGCCACGCGACTTCTAATGGCGGATTAAACGTTGTGTTATTGTATGTCATTTTACAATAGTTATTGACTGAATAGATCCAAATTGGGGCTATTGTGAGTGACCTTGGTGTAACTAAGGGATACTTGCTTCTACAGTGGGTGGTCATTGGTCAACTCTAAAGGACCTATCCTTTAGAGTTGAACAATGACCTATTTGCCTTCCTGTAAATCCAGTTCATCCTAAGGTTGTCTGGAAGAAATCGCTCATAGCTATAAGACCGCCCATTGTACTTCGCTCCCTATGTTCTGTGTGTCTGTAATTTGTTTTTAATGTTCATGTGGTATAGGTACAATAAAGTGTTACGCCGGCTCCATACGTTGGGGCCAACGTTGGTCCCAACGTTGGCGCCAAGATTTCGTAAACCATCCACACGTTGGCGATACACCAGTCTTGTTCCGTCAGAGCCAACGTGCAGACGTCCGATGTCTGCGCGTCCGATACAGAAATTGAAATTTCTCTAAGTGATTTTACGTTACTGAATACCAATTTTATCACAATCACATCACATCATGTCACTATCACACTTCACACAACACACTATATTATAAAAGCGAAAGTTTGGATGTTTGGATGTATGTTTGTTCCTCTCTAACACGACAACCACTTAACCGATATGGGTGATATTTAAAATATAGATAGATAATAACCGGAAATAGGACATAGGCACAGATTACTAATTACTAACAGATGCCTGACTCCGGGAAAACGTTTATTTAAATAGCGAATCTATCATCAATACTACAAAGTTCAATTCAGCTCGCACAAGCACTTCATGCCTACTCGTTTTTATACCTAAACTTGGCGCCTCATTCTAACTCTGTCTGTCGGCGTAACTCTGTCCCTGTCTTCTATCTGGCGTGGCACTCAGGGTTGCTTCTCGCGACATAATATTTATTAGGTATTATTATCTTTTAGTAAAATTGATCTACCGTTATGCAGGTAGGTACCTACATAATTATCTCTATTCTAAAGGTGGTATCACAATCTCAAAGGTAGGTACCTACCTAATGGATCCTTGCTCCTTGCTCTTTGTACGGAATTAGGAGTACCTACCTACTATACCTAAGTTTGTGAATGTAGGTAGGTAGTCAGTGTTCCTAAAAAATGACGCTGAGCAAATCAAAACGTATTACCTACCTAGGTAGGTAGGTAGATACCTATTAGCTTTCAATCTTTTTAGTAACTTTAGTACCTAGGTACCTACCCAAACAACACAAAAGTATTTCACTTTCAAAACTTTCGTGAGTTGTACTAGACATTATTTAACCCAGATGAAGATTCTCCGGAATCCGGATGAATCGAAACATTGTCGGTATCTAAATCTACGAAATTTTTACGTGAGTAGGTAATTCCCGTGTGTTAAATAATGTCTAACACAAAAGTAGGTACTTATTAAAAAACATACATAATAACATCATAATAACTATAATAATACATCTATAATAATAACCTATAATACGAGGTAGGTAATAAGTAATAATATATGATAAAAGTAAGTAAGTACTTCTTACCTTTCCATGTCATTGGGAAGAGAGAAAAACGAGAGATCCCGATTGCTGTCATTATTTCCACAGCCATAAACTATACAGTATTTTTTTGGTTTCATTTTATAAATATTCCGGCCGAGCCAGCCGAGCGCGGCGTGGCGCGGCGGCGCGTGACACTCCACTGAGCTCGGCCCGCCCGGTGGGCTCGCCAATGTACTTGTAGCTTTGTATGTAAGATAAACTCGCTGTTCCCACAATTAGGCTTGAGAAAGTTAGTAAATCATTTATAGGGCAATGTGTACGCTTCTACAACAAAGTCCCAGGCGAATTGCAAAACTTATCAATCAACAAATTTAAGAAATCAATTAAACGTCATCTCTATAAAAAAGCGTATTATAAAATATCAGATTACTTGGATGACAAAAACGCCTGGGACTGAATATGCTCCAACTCCGTTATTATTAAATCATAAAAATATTGTAACAAATAATAATTGTAACATTTGTAATAATTGCTTACATAAAAAAAATATATAAAAAAAAATTACAAACAAAAAGTGTGTCACCGAAAAGAGTGTTAGGCCCCAAACCGTGTTTGTTGCCCTGGTTCTTCACGGTCTTGGTCGCGAAGGAACAGGAGTAGAATCACCTAGCTCTTAAGACGTTTCAAAGTGGTACACTTGTGATCTTATTGAATAAACGAATTTGACTTTTGACTTTTGACTTTTTGACTTTTTGACCTGACTAGGGCTTGCATTATCCGCCCTATTTTGTTATCCGGATAATATGGATAGTAGAACACTTTACTATCCGGATATCCGGATTTTCCGGATAATTCGGATAGTTACCGATTTTTTTTTACAAACGGACACAAACGAAGATAATAGTTAAAAAATACATTAAACGTCGTAGCTTTAAGTTATCCGAACAATCTTTATTAAATTTTGAATCATTTTTAAACAAGGTACGTAACAAGATCTGAATTTTTCTCCTAAAGCGAAGCGAACGCGATGCAATTTGATGTATTTTGATTGTGAATGCAGATTGCAGATGCATAACGTACACCAAATAACTTATTAAACACTCGACTTCACCCACTGCTGGGTATAACCCTCCCTTTGCGTGTGCCATGCCAATCTCCACAGTCCGCCGGCGCCGCTCACCTCATCCAATTCCGGCCATGCTATGTCGTCCAGCCCATCGTGCTGCTGGGTTACTGACGCTTCTGTAGGTACCCCGTTCTTAGAAGCCGCGCCGTTCAGAAGTTCAGAAAGGTGTTGTAACATTTCTTGGAGATCTTCGAAGGTTTCTGCGACAACTATAAGGTCGTCTGCAAATCCTTAAAGGTTTAAAGATGTCCTCTATGACAGCAGTAAAAAGTTTGGACAAAATGATGTCTAGCACATTTTAAACTTTCGCGATCTGTAGACATAATTTAAACGAACTAACGGGACTTTATCGCGTTATTACCTTTGTTTATTATTTCCCGACGTTTCGAGTGCGTTACAGCTCTCGTGGTGATGGTGAATTGAGGGTAGTCGCGGATCCTACCCTCAATTAGCGACGGTGACTCCAGTACATCAGTCTACCCGTGACCACGAGAGCTGTAACGCACTCGAAACGTCGGGAAATAATAAACAAAGGTAATAACGCGATAAAGTCCCGTTAGTTTGTTTAAATTAAAATGATGTCTCCCTGTCGCACTCCCCGCTTGATGGACTCAGGGTTGGTTAAATCGTGCAGTCGTACAAGGAGAGCGTGGAAGATGGCTCAATGTTCGACACTGTCAAAAGCTTTTTCGCAGTCAATGAAAAACATGACAAGAGACTAGTTGTGCTCGCGACACTTCTCCATCAGCTGCTTCACCGTGCGGGTGTGGTTCGTTTAAAAAAGCCGCTTCGAAAACCGGCTTATTCTCTGGGTTGCTATGGTATTCATCTAGCTCACGGGTAATACAATTAGTTATTATTTTAGAGAACAATTTATTATTTGTGGCAATTTGTGGCATCGGTAGCCAACAAGAATAACGTTAAGCTCACATCCACTCCAAACACTGGTTGCGCTGCGATGAGTAAAAGACGAAAAATTTTGTGGACGTGGGGTATGCGAAAGGCTCGGTAGGTAATACACTAGACAAGACGTTAGTATCGCGATTCGAGCGTGCAACTTTATGAATGTTACAAAAACAAAGGATAAACAGTGTTTCCCTGTTAGATACGTCTACGTAGTGCTTAGAAATTGTTGTTTTGATGGGTTAATTCCATATTCAAATCGTATTTTGTGATTATTTTTACTATCCGTATTATCCGAATTATCCGGATTTACTGGTCGTCACTATCCGGATTTGAAAATTGGCGGATATCCGGATAATTCGGATATCCGGATATCCGGATAGCAAGCCCTATACCTGACGCGCGGAGTGCGCCATCTGTTAGTAATTAGTAATCTGTGACATAGGCTACTTTTTATCCCAAAAAATTGCACGGTTCTCGTAACATAAAAAAAAATAGTAGACTCCATCATCAGATCAGCTCGCTGTCACCATATTATTACATTGTAGTCAGAACTTGACAAATATGCCGAGTTTCAACTCAATCGGCTTATTTACTGAGGAGTTCTGTTGAACAGCTCTTGACTCCATCATCAGATCAGCTTGTTGATACCATAATATTTCATTGTCACCGAGAATCTATAAGTGTGCAAAATTTCAGCCCGATAGTCTTACAAACACAATAAATAAGGAATACGATGACATTCTCGCTCGTCAGTCGACACGTGCGCTCACGATGCGCGTCGAAACGGGACTGAGCATAGCGCCAACGTGTGGACGGATCCCCAACGTTGGCGCGCCAACTTCCTTTGATAAAACCGACACGGCACGGCCAAGCCCCAACGTTGGCCCCAACGTTGGCGCCAAGCTATTTTGTCAGCACCACACGTTGGTGAGAGGCATTGGGACCAACGTTGGCCCCAACGTGTGGATGCGGGGTTAAGCTATCTATCTATTTTTGATGATGATCTATTTTTACTTAAACTCGCTTGTTCCAGACCTACTCTCCCTGCAGCATGCCGAGCCAAGCCCGCTGCGAGCGCGTCCCGCCCGCCCACGGCCCGCCCGCCCTGCACCAGACAGAATGGGACGCGGTAGACCTTAGGACACCGGATGACCTGCCTCTGGGTGAGCACTTTTTACTGATGATGATGATGATGAAAAGTAGCCTATAACCTTCCTCAAGAGTTGAGCTATCAAATTCTGAAATAATTTTTCTAATCCGACTGGTAATTAGTTCCTGAGATTAGGGCGTTCAACTAAACAAACTCTTCCGCTTTATTATTTAGCTTGCGACCCGCCCCGGCTTCGCACGGGTCATATCACACATCATATTAAAACCTCTAAAATTATCAGTGTTTCTCTACTAAGTATATTATGCATGTACACACCTTCCTCTTCACTCTAGTTATTAAAAAAAAACCGCATCAAAATCCAGTGTCTTAATAATTAATTAATTATACACACTTCTATACACACACACTACAACTTCCCGCTGTCGCGACAGCGGGAAGTGACTTTGTTTTATACTATGTAGTGATATAGAAGTATAGATGGATGTTTTATTTATTAAAATGTCCATTAATATTGTCATAATATTCTCATAGTCAGGCTAGTAGGCAACACCTGGAGCAGAGACGCTAGAGACAGGGGGAAGTGGAAGGAGCTGGAGGAGGCTTTTATCGCTAATGCGGTCCTTACAGTAGATTAAGTTAAGTTAAGTAAAATAAGTTAAGTGCTTAACTAAGTTTAAATTTAAAAATATTGTGTAGAGTAAGTATAGTAGGCACCATTTAAGTTATTATGTTTTGTAAGGAAAATAAAGCTTATATTATATTATTATTATTAATACCCTCAGATCCTCGCACGTGGTGCCGCTCCCACGTGGCGGCGTGGGTGTCCCGCGGCGGGGGGCTGCCGGAGCGGTTCCCCATGAACGGTAAGGCGCTCTGCCTCATGACACGGGACATGTTCGCGGCCAGGGTCCCCGGCCAGGGGGCCAAGTTGCACTTTGTGAGTAGCCCTGTCTTCTATCGTGATAATAGTTGACTAGTGAACGCCCGCGGCTTCGCCCGCGTGGACTATTGTTTTATTCCACGGGATAAAAAGTGTTATTCCAGACATTTTTCCGGGATAAAAAGTGTTATTCCAGAACCTAAACTATCTACAAGCTTATGTGTTATTTCAGAACCTAAACTATCTACATTCCAAATGTCATCAAAATCGGTTCAACGTAAAGTGACTTGATTAACTCAAAATTTTCATTGATTTTTGTAGCTGACCGTACCTACTAAGAAACTTAAAGATTCCTGAAAGTGTGTGAGGTTATCACTATAAAAATAACAATGGGTATCTAATTGACAATGAAAAGTATTATCAAAATTTTCAATGAAATAATACAATTGCGGTTTAACACTATAAAAAATAAGTTATAACAATATCTAAGTATGGAAGTAGGTTTATTGGTTTCTTTCCTAACGAATTATTTTCCGCTAGAAATTAAAATTGTTTTCTTTTTATTTACAGGACTTCAGAAGACGCCTAGCTAAGGCGCTAGCCTTGCAAGAACTAATTGAAAAAATGTCCACCGGCTACCATTGAATATATATTAATAATTTTATAATTATAGGTTTTTGTATATTAGCTGTAGGGTAACTGTTTTTATAACTGCGGGTTTTTGTATATTAGCTGGTAAGGTAGGCATAATAATTAAGAAAATATTTCAAATCTGTACGTACGGTAGGTACGAGAGCTAAACCAAATTATTAATATTAAAATGAGTTTTCTAAGTAAAATAATCTTGGATTATACCTCGTTGCTTCATTATTCATATATGAATTTATACACTGTAGTATCCTTATCTACTTGGTAACTCCGCACAATTTTTAAAGATTTTTTAAACAATTACAAAAACGTATTTCCGGTCTACTCCACCCTAGCACGCCATCTTGTCTTTTGCTCATTCCTTTTTTGTGCGCGGTAACTTTCGCACGCGCGCTTCAAGCAAAGTGCGCAGTCTTTATTTAATCAAAATAAAATAAGAAAAATCGAACAAAGTGAAGTATAACAACAAAAGTGAAAGTGTTAAATGAAAATCCCCGATGGATTCGTCGTCGAATGATAAAGGTTAGTAAAGTGTTTACTAATTCTTCGTATTTTTCCTACAAAGTGAGTTAATAACTTTGACAGAGTCCATTACTAAACGGACATCTGAGTTGACTGCGAGTCTTCTAAGCAGACAATTCGTACAATCTGAAACAGATGTAACGATCCCCTGCGAAATCATATATTATACCTAGGTACTTTGGTACTAAACTGGCATCCGGGTCGACTGCGAGTCTTCAAAGATGACCTAAACAGAAAATTCGTACAATCTAAAGAGATGTAACGATTCTCTGCCAAATCATGATAATTAAGTACTTTGTTACTACACGGGCATCTGGGTTGACTGCGAGTCTTCAAAGATGACCTAAGCAGAAAATGCTTACAATCTGAAACAGATGTAACGCTCCTCTGCGAAATCATATAAGTAGGTACTTTAGTACTAAACTGGCATCTGGGTAGACTGCGAGTCTTCAAAGATGGCCTAAAGAGAAAATTCGTACAATCTAAAACAGATGTAACGATTCTCTTTTAAATCATATAAGTACTTTGGTACTACACGGGCATCTGGGTTGACTGCGAGTCTTCAAAGATGACCCAAGCAGAAAATTCGTACAATCTAAAACAGATGTAACGATCCTCTGCGAAATAAATCATATAGCTACTTTGTTACTAAACTGGCATCTGGATTGACTGCGAGTCTTCAAAGATGATTTCATTTCATTTCATTTCACAGAAAATTCGTTCATTCTAAAACAGATGTAACGATCATCTGCGAATCATATACCTACTTTCGTACCAAACTAGCATCGGGGTCAATGACCTAAACATAAAAATCGTACAATCTGAAACAGATGTAACGATCCTATGCAAAATCATAAACTTTACAAAATGTAAGGGTTTATTTTATTTTATTTCTTCAACTACCCTCAATTTCATATCTTCATAATCTAGATTGCAAATTGCAATTAGGGCTTGCATTATCCGCCCTATTTTGTTATCCGGATAATATGGATAGTAGAACACTTTACTATCCGGATATCCGGATTTTCCGGATAATTCGGATAGTTACCGATTTTTTTTTACAAACGGACACAAACGAAGATAATAGTTAAAAAATACATTAAACGTCGTAGCTTTAAGTTATCCGAACAATCTTTATTAAATTTTGAATCATTTTTAAACAAGGTACGTAACAAGATCTGAATTTTTCTCCTAAAGCGAAGCGAACGCGATGCAATTTGATGTATTTTGATTGTGAATGCAGATTGCAGATGCATAACGTACACCAAATAACTTATTAAACACTCGACTTCACCCACTGCTGGGTATAACCCTCCCTTTGCGTGTGCCATGCCAATCTCCACAGTCCGCCGGCGCCGCTCACCTCATCCAATTCCGGCCATGCTATGTCGTCCAGCCCATCGTGCTGCTGGGTTACTGACGCTTCTGTAGGTACCCCGTTCTTAGAAGCCGCGCCGTTCAGAAGTTCAGAAAGGTGTTGTAACATTTCTTGGAGATCTTCGAAGGTTTCTGCGACAACTATAAGGTCGTCTGCAAATCCTTAAAGGTTTAAAGATGTCCTCTATGACAGCAGTAAAAAGTTTGGACAAAATGATGTCTAGCACATTTTAAACTTTCGCGATCTGTAGACATAATTTAAACGAACTAACGGGACTTTATCGCGTTATTACCTTTGTTTATTATTTCCCGACGTTTCGAGTGCGTTACAGCTCTCGTGGTGATGGTGAATTGAGGGTAGTCGCGGATCCTACCCTCAATTAGCGACGGTGACTCCAGTACATCAGTCTACCCGTGACCACGAGAGCTGTAACGCACTCGAAACGTCGGGAAATAATAAACAAAGGTAATAACGCGATAAAGTCCCGTTAGTTTGTTTAAATTAAAATGATGTCTCCCTGTCGCACTCCCCGCTTGATGGACTCAGGGTTGGTTAAATCGTGCAGTCGTACAAGGAGAGCGTGGAAGATGGCTCAATGTTCGACACTGTCAAAAGCTTTTTCGCAGTCAATGAAAAACATGACAAGAGACTAGTTGTGCTCGCGACACTTCTCCATCAGCTGCTTCACCGTGCGGGTGTGGTTCGTTTAAAAAAGCCGCTTCGAAAACCGGCTTATTCTCTGGGTTGCTATGGTATTCATCTAGCTCACGGGTAATACAATTAGTTATTATTTTAGAGAACAATTTATTATTTGTGGCAATTTGTGGCATCGGTAGCCAACAAGAATAACGTTAAGCTCACATCCACTCCAAACACTGGTTGCGCTGCGATGAGTAAAAGACGAAAAATTTTGTGGACGTGGGGTATGCGAAAGGCTCGGTAGGTAATACACTAGACAAGACGTTAGTATCGCGATTCGAGCGTGCAACTTTATGAATGTTACAAAAACAAAGGATAAACAGTGTTTCCCTGTTAGATACGTCTACGTAGTGCTTAGAAATTGTTGTTTTGATGGGTTAATTCCATATTCAAATCGTATTTTGTGATTATTTTTACTATCCGTATTATCCGAATTATCCGGATTTACTGGTCGTCACTATCCGGATTTGAAAATTGGCGGATATCCGGATAATTCGGATATCCGGATATCCGGATAGCAAGCCCTAATTGCAATTCTAGATAACGGAGATCATGGTGAAGCATATTATGCAATTCCCGAGTCAATTCCTACCGAACTAGACGTCGTACAAGATGCAGTAGGTACCGGAATGAAATGATGATCTTTACCTTAATGAAAATTCGTTTGTATCCAGTCTACAGGATGATCTCACGGCTAGTATAACACCTAGACGATTCACCTGACTAGGACGAAATATCATCATCATCATTGTCAGCTTGCAGTGACCCAATGCTGGGCATACGCCTCCTTTATCCTATACCTACCCCTAATCATAAAAATATAGGTACCTACTCGATAATTTATCGAAACATGGCTTTCCTTCTTCTTCTTCTTCAAGGAATGTCGAGGAAAAATTAATATAAATTGCGGAAGGAATACTGTCGACAGTCTACTACCAGACAATTGTCGGCTCCTTCAGCCATGGTTCCTAATCGTGATAAGACTCTCATGGCATCGCAACAGCTGGTTTCAGTCATTACTGCCATCAACCGAGCCATACATGTGTTATATCAAGCATTTTAGCAATGGGTGTCAGTTGCTATGTGACTCACACTAGGTACTTATCAACACTAAGTCTATGTCTAATCTGTAAGCCCAACTCGTGTTTTAAATAAATAAATACAAAGTCTGATTTAGCTGATTTCATACAGTTTTTACAAATCGTTCTCACACAATACATGGTATTTATGTGAATTGAAACGGAACGAATCGTTGTTTGGCTCAACGCTAGCCTCACAACAGCTTCAGTGCCCTGCAACAGGTCTTCTTATCAGGTCACCTCTCCGGTATCTGTCAAACAGGGGGGGCGGGTGCGGCGAGGAGACCTCAGGTGTCCGCCTCCCTTACACAGCGTCAGCGCAACAGCGGCAGAAGCTCAGACCAAATCAGATCAGTTACAAATCGCGTGCCCCGGTGCAGATTCACCACTAGCAGCACACGCGGGTAGACTTACCCTTTTTGCGATAATAAGTTAAAATTAACAATTTTGTATTCTATTAGATAAAACCAGGCTTTACCTACTATACTATTTCAATCCACTGTAAATCAGTTCAATAATACCTCAGAATAACTTTTCAGAAGTATAAAACTTAATTATGCAGGTGACCATTAATAAGTTAAAATAATGCAACGTCCCAAAGACTTGTTTATTCCCAAGATATTGTTGCGGAATCAGATATTTCTCACTCTTGAACCTAACGGTGATAAAACGTTTCATATTGAATTTGAAAACTTTAAACAAGTTAGTTCGAAACAAGCATTTTAAAATAGAGTATTACTAAAATGTGTGTAACCTAATCACCATCGACCTGAAAGATGCTTATTTTGTTTTGCCAGTTCGGCACTTTGATCTCAGGGTAGGTACCTACTAAAAATTATTAATTCAGTATTGTATTTTAAATGTTGCTTAATAAATGCCTTACATTTAGTTTAACATCAACTACGATAAGCGTAGCTTAACACCTCAACAATCCTACAAATAGTTTTATTGGATTTATTTATTTGGGATTTATTTATAAAAAATTACAATACAGATTTTAGTCTAGGTCTTCCCTCTGATTAATGTTCTAAGAGTGCACAGGTGGTCACAAAGTTTATAAAACTACCATCATATTCGTAAAATCGCCAAACGAGGCATTTTGATCGCCGCTTGCCCAGTGGTCAAGTACGCCTTGATCAGGTTAGGGTGCTGTCTGTGCAAAAGTGCCTCACAAAAAGCAAACCTTAAAATTAGGTACTACCTACTTAGAGTTTTGAAGTCTGGGCCCTTTATAGTTTTACTTCGTATTGATAACACACCAACTACGATCACTTATGTTAACCTTAGAGGATGTATACAATACCCCTCACCTTAATGACTTACTCCGGCCACTTAAGAAGTTGTGTCAGGAGTGCGGCTTTTGGATATTCACGTCATATGTGAATACACAGCAAAACCACGTTGATACCGCCCCCAGAATAATAAATCCGGACACTGAGTGTTCCCTGTTCGATGAGGTTTTCACAATATTTTGGGCAACCACATTTAGATCTGTTCACGTCACGAGATAACGCTAAGACCCATTTCATGGAAACGAGACCCTGACGCAGAAACCATTGACACATTTACCTTAATTTGACATGCCAATTATTTTTACTTTTTCACCATTTCCTTTTAGCATAAAAAGCCTCAAGAAAACTACTAAGGATCAGGCATAAAGAATACTAGTGTATCCTTACTGGCCATCTCAACCATGGTTCCTACTCTTACAGAAACTATAGTCTCAGACGTTATCTAATTAACTACCAATAAAAACCTCTATTTTAACGATCGTTATCCGGTACACAAGTAAGTACCTTATTCTGGTGGTCGCAAAGCTCTGCGGATATCGTTTATCGACAAATCATCGACAAATGTTGTCATCACTCTCTGACAGTACGATTAAGCAATAAAACACTTCACCCAGTTATAGTGGGAACATTGTATTGCAATTGCAACGAAATCAACTGGATGCATTTGCAAGACATCAGTGTTTACATTTCTAACATCTTCGTTTAATGTCAGTTTAATACCGTATGCGCATGCATAAGGTACCTAGTCTGAATTCTCATCGTTCTATTCTATTCTACCTTAACTATACCTAATTACCTATCAGTCCTAATAGGAAATAATATTGTATTAGACCAGTGTGTAAATCAGTTACATAAAAGTGCATGATATAAATTGAACTCTATAATGCCCAAATACCTGGGAGCCTCAATTTATTGGCACTCAATCTTATTTCGATGATCTCGAAATAATAATCACAAAAAACTTATCTTATCAATTAAAAATTTAAATACACGTTATCTCTCTAGCTTTCTATCGCTCACAGGGTTCCCTTATTATGGGTGCAAAACATCGTAATCTCCGAGCATAAGGATTCTGAATACTGATGTTATGTTGTTTTCATGATGATCTCTATCAACCAATATTATTTCTGTCATGTTTTAAGGAGAATACAAATATATGCCCAGCACCAGACCTGTAGCTGGACATTTTCTAAGACTATATTTCTAAAACAAAATAATAAATGTTAATGCAAAAGTGCCCACATTGAGCGACTGCAACGCAGCCTATCAGCAGTTGTATTGAATATAAGTACTACTGCCCATAACACGCACCACGCGGCTAACAACATGCGCAAGATGCGGTTGGACTAGCTCGTCCAACGAATTTTCCAGGTCTTAACAGAATTATACTGATCAAAAGTGAATTCGCCTAAACTGTCTGTTTATTGTTACAAACTTAATAGGCCTACCTACTTTAATTGTTGTTTGATACAGTAGGTAATCATTACGGGAAAAATGTACTAAAATGTTATATTACTTTAAAATCCATAATTATTAAAATTATGCCTTTAATTTCAAAACTTTCGGCTCTTAACATCTACAGTGTATAAATTCATATATGAATAATGAAGCAACGAGGTATAATATATGATCAAACGAACTTCCAAGTGAAGTTCGATCATTATTATATGAGTTGCTTCATTAGAATATATGAAACCCTCCCACCCTTATAATAGCAAGTAAATATTAAATATTACCAATATTTAATATATTTTCCCATATAATAGAAAGTTTTGTAAACATATACAAGATACTAACTACTCTAAAAAATGAGCAAAAGACAAGATGGCGTGCTAGGGTGGAGTAGACCGGAAATACGTTTTTGTAATTGTTTAAAAAATCTTTAAAAATTGTGCGGAGTTACCAAGTAGATAAGGATACTACAGTGTATAAATTCATATATTCTAATGAAGCAACTCATATAATAATGATCGAACTTCACTTGGAAGTTCGTTTGATCATATATAATTCCCCAAATTTCAAAACAAAAAGATATTTCAATAAGATTTTTCTTTATAAATTAATTAAGTAACTAAATAGGTACTTACTGAAATACTTGAGGATACCGGAAGTGAATTAATATAAATAGGAACTTGACTGGTTTAGTTTTTGGTTTTTGTCTATGGTTTAGTGAGATTTGCGCGCGAAAATAAGCCTAGATTATGTAGGTAGGTAGGTACTATAAAATGGCGCGAACTACATTAAAAGTTTGCTAAAATAACACACTCTAAATAGAAGATCTATCAATAAGCAAAGGTTAAAGAAAATTTTGTAAATAGGTAGGTAATAGCTACCTATAGTCCGGCAAAAACACGGCAACTAAAATTTCAGTACCTACTTTGGAAACCCTTTCCCTACTAATCTATGGTAAAGTACAGGTTTCTTGTCTATGGTACAGGTGCCGAAGACGTCAGTCAGAAGTAATAATTTACTTCTAAAAGAGAATTTATCTATTTCGCGTATTTAGCTAGCACAGTGGCGCCCCCATTTATTTCTATTATTTTGTGTCGGATTATACCTAAAAATATTTGTCTACCTACCTGCTGTACCTACCTAAATAAAAAAATCTGGTCAATGTTACTCTCACCAGCTCTCACCCGAACCATAGATTAAGTAATAAGAATTCTGTTCCCGAACAAAAAATATCGACAGACCAGTACCCCGATCGCGAGTATGCACAGAGTCTACTATTCGATCCGTGACTGTAGTAGGTATAGTCTCTCAAATGTTTTGGGATTTTAGTTCAGTCAAGTTACCACTGGAGGCGCTGCACCGGAATCCCATACATTTGAAAGACTATACTACAGTCACGGATCGAATAGTAGACTCTGTGCATACTCACGATCGGGGTACAGAGTGCCTAGTACGAGTTTGTTGCACTATTCGGTATCGATACCGTAAGCGTTAATTTTTATGGTATCAGAACAACGCCAACTAGTGGCGAAAACGTGAAACTTAAGCGTTAGGGCTTGCCATTGGCTGATCCCATAAAAATCCACCTATAAGTCGTCGATACCGAATTGAACAAACTCGTAAACAAAAAAGTAATTTATGTAAGTGCTATCAGCAGGGCTTTGGGGAACAGGGTGGAGTAGTTCCCCAAAGGCAGAGTAGGTGGTTCCTCTGCAACGGGCCGGCCCATCTGGCCCACTTGCCCGTGGTCTTTCGACCGACAGTTGATGTCGGATAGTTCTAGATAAGCTTCAATTCGCCAGAAACTTTGCTTGCGAGTTTCTAGAACTTCTGATGTTGCGTGGCGATTCCGTTGCTCCTTTAGCCTGCAATCTGGTCTGAGGTCTGATACTGTACGTACAGCTATTTTGACTCACACGTAAAGTCGCTAACTCGGATTACTTCCTTTAAAAATTGATTCTTTTACGATGAATACTTTGAAAATGGTAGGTAGATGGTTGAAAAAAGTGATAGACATTCACAATATTGTGTAACATATTCAAAGTAATTCTGCATTCTATAACTTTAATGTTGTTCGTAAAAATCAATTTTCAGAAGGAATTCCGAGTTAGCGACTTTACGAAAAACTCAGCTAGATTATATTCTAGATTTTATTTATAATGTTCCTAACTTTTCATAATCGTATTTAATTTGCTATACCTAAGTTAAAATAGGATATCTAAACATAATGGGACTGAAGCCAGATGCTATTTTAATTATGTTTGAGCATGGATTAACGGTGAAGAAAACAACGTTAGGAAACCAGCGGGGTTAAAAAGGTCGCTATGGAATTGAACTATATGCCGTCTCTTTTCATAGACTGAGAGTAACAAGAACGGCATATATTGCAATTTCTATTGTGATTCTGCTTTAACGGCCTTTTTAGCCCCGCTGATTCTAATAAGCGATGTGCTTGCAGCAGATCACTTGGAATGCTAACATCCACTAAAATGATGGCAAAATCTAACAATGTCTACCGTATAATTTGATTCTTCAATCCTTAAATTAAAAATGTAGATGTATTTTCTGTAGTTATAATTAAGTAGATTTAGAAAAGACTGTCGAGTAATTCAGTATTAATAGGATCATTTTTCACAGACTTAAATAGTTTCATGATTTAATTTCATCATAAATACTTGTTTTTTTATTAATGTCATGAAACTGATTTTGTTATTTAAATGTCTATGCTATGATTAGTCTAAGTTAGAAATTAAAATGTAATTCTAGTCAGAATAGTTACATAAATAAACTGATAAAATTTAATATTGCTTTTTTATTTCTATAAATTATTATTAATCCTATCGATTAGTAGAATTAAATAGCGAGTGTTTAATTTTTGAATTTTTAGCTGGTTATATTCCTGGGTGAAGCAAACGATTTTTAGAAAATCTTTGAATGCAGTTATGTTTCTTTTTAAAAATAAAGGAATGTTTCCTTTAAGTAAAATACTGTATTTTAAGGATTTAAAGTAGTTTCCCTCCAGGGCCCATTCATTTTTTCCACCCTGTATACCAACAATACAAATTACAATCAAATAAAACCTAGGAAATGGACTAGCTAGCTACGTAAATAAAACATAGACGGGCTTCTAAAAACTTTGACAATGTCAAGGAATATTTTAGATCTTCATGGTCAGTTTTGTCGTAGACAAACATTTTTGACGCTAAGCGCCCCTCTGGATTTAACCTGCCAGATTGACAATTTTGTCAAAACAAATAAATTATTATTTTGATTAATTTTTTTCCCAAATTACCGCAAAATGGAAGATGCATTTAATAAACTAAAGGATGGCAAACATAATTGCGTGGATAATCTCATAAAATGGATGAAAGACTGTAAGTAGGTACGACAATAATATTTTCAGAATGTAGGTAGGTACAGTACGGCCAACGGATCTCGGCGAGCGTGAAGTTAGCCGTTTTGATGCGCAGTGCAACTTTTTCATACAAAATTTTCTACTGCGCAGCGCAAGGCCTGACTTCACGTACGCCGAGATCCGTCGGCCCAACTGTAGGCACCTATCTAGTAGGTAACCCAATGAACGTAAATAATTATCCCCTTCGATCATACTCCTGTCTTTATTATTATGATCGAAGATTATGCCCTATTTTCTGCTTTGAATAGACACAGCTCAGAGTGCCAAGTACAAGTTTGTTTCTTTATTCGGTAATTTCGGTATCAACATGGTTTTGCTGTAGGTATATCATTAGAAAAACAGTGAATTTGTCATGATAATAGACTAGAAAATATGTCTCAAAACTCGATCTATTGAGTTGTAATGACACGATGAAAGTTGCAAACTGACGAGGGGACATGGTAAAAATGCAGTAAAGTATTACTTATTTTGCTTTATTTTAATTAAAATTATATGGTACCCTATATATATTTACGTTGAAAATGGATAAAAGATTGTTAATCTATCCGAAAAACACCATACCCGTACCACAAATCTATAAGAAGTATTAAAATAATGCACTGGAAGTCGATGGACACGCTGAAAATGCAATGTACAAATTTAAAAAAATCCGCCCATCAACGCCTTAGTAGGTACGAGGATTTTCTATGGGTTCACAGCCAATCACAACTTCACAAGCCCTGAAGCTTTAGATTCACGTATTCACCACTAGTTGGCGCTGTTCAGCAGAGTCATTCTGTACTTGAGTGAATTCGAAGTGAGTCTTGTAAGACTCACTTCGAATTCACTCAAGTGACCGAGCTCACTAAATACGCAAGAATGTATTGTAAGTGTTTGTAGTAAGATTCAAATTTCGAATACGATATTTGAAATCTCACAGCGGATTCAGCGCTCCGACCGACGTTCGAAGTGAGTTCACAGAATGCGCCTACTGATCCCACACAATCCACGCTTACGGGGCGCGTCGATACCGAATAGGCGAATAGTGAAACAAACTCGTACTTGGCACTCTATTATAATACGAGTACCTACCTACTTAGGGCACAACAATCTACAATACTGCGTAGTCTACCTACGTACCTACCTGTGCCTCGATCGCCAGTAGGTATATCGAGATTACTATTCTATCCGTGACTTTATTTATAGTATGGACTTCGTTTAGTTAAGTTACCGCTAGAGGCGCTGCAATGAGAGATACTTTACTATAGTCACGGATAGAATAGTAAACTCGTGCATACTGGCACTCGAGGCACATAATTTGTAAAAGTAGGTACCTTCTTCTTTGGGTTCCCCTCCTATCGGAGATTGGACAACATCATGGCTATTTTGATTTTGGAAACTGCGGCTCTAAAAAGAGATGTGGTAGGTATCTACCTACTGCAGCCAAACCTAAGTAGGTACCTACCTACCTACATATAATTCTGGCAAATAAATATAAGTAGGTAGGTATTACAGCGAAGCTGATCGACGAGTCGAAGGCAGCTGAAGAGAAGGCGCGGAGGTTGTTCACCGACGTCAAAGACGCGAAGGACGTGGAGCTGGCCAAGTTCAAGCAGGCGGTCACCACGCTCGCTGAGCAGCAGAAGAAGACGGTGGATGAACTGTCCAAGATGCTGAGCGAAGAAGGTTGTATTTTCATACCACGACCTACCGAAATGTTTCAAGTTTCATCCAAATTGATCCAAAATGTGTGGTGTGTACCTATCTGTTCGTATGAGTTAGTGGTTAACTGGTGACGGAGTTTTTAGGCCGCCTGAAGGCCTCCGCTCCGTCATAGCCCTTATAAAGGCGTGATTCAAAACGTATAAAATTTCTTTGTTCAAAACACACACGCGTTGGATTACACAGCGCCATCTGTTATCACTTTTTATAAACATAAACATCTAGCCGCGAAAACTCAAACGAAACAATTTGATCACGACTGTAAATAAACCTGCAGTAGACTGTAGACATCAGGCATTCAAGATTTTTGAAGATGTTTAAGGGGGTAGTCAGAGGCACGTCCAAATACTTGGGTAGGTACCTTTAGGCCCACGTATTGCTGAAGTTAGCTTCCTTTAATTTTTTTTTCCAGCTAACTGGGTTAGGGTTCTTTCAATTTAAGTAATGTGATGTTTTATTTTACTTATCTGTTTTTAGGTCCGAGGCTATTAACCGCAGTGACAGCAGGCCTCAGCAGTGCTGTGACGGCCGGCGCTACAGCATTCAAAGACGCTTTGGCGAAGAAATAAAGTGATTTCCATTTTAAACATTTTTAGCAGTTTTTAATCTAGTAGGTATATACCTACCTAAGCTTATTGGACAGTAACTTAATGGACCTAAAAGCTTAATAAAGCCACAGAATAGACATTACAGGGGAAGCTATGAACTTTTAGCATTCTTTAAGAATGAGTGGGTAAAAAATTACCTACTTATGCATTGACTATTATCGTGTTTGATAGTATTTGGCCACGTAACTATTTTTGTCTGTGTATTTGATAAAGAAATTGTAGTATAGAAATTCCTTGGTATTTGATTGTACTACCCTACCCATAATTTAATCGAGCATTTGCAACCAATGGAAGTTGAAATTGTTTAATTTTTTGCAAAAGTTTGAAAAGCTTTATCGTCATCACGAGTAGGTGCAGCTACTCGACGCTAGATGGCGCTTCTGAAAGATGGAAGAGAATCAGAATCAAGTTTTTGAACGAAATTAAAACTGTCAATATTTGACAGTGACAAACAATTTTTCAGTCACGCTGCTGTCAAAGTCAATAAAGAAAATAAATTTCTGTGCCCCCAATTTCGAAATGGGATGTTTACAGGAATTTTATATCAATTTTATACGGTAGCATATCTCCAGATCTGTTTTTAAACTATAAAGCTTGTTAGTATCTCTTTCCAATCAGTTTCTTGAATGAATTGCTGTTGCTAAGTGAGAAAATGTTAATGTTTTGTGACCGTGAAAAGAATATTGTGTTTATCGGGTTTCTGTTTTATTGTTTGAGTTTCTTGTGCTAATTAAAGGTCAGTGGCAGTATTTCACACCCTGGGCAGCTAGTGAGTACATAATAATGTTTCTTTATCAATATTTCTGCGCGCTATACACATACAAAGTTGCATGTTAGAAAAAAAAAAAAAAAAAGTCACAACTTTAGAGTGAAAGTTACATTTGGTGACTATGAATTAGATAAAGTTAATTTAAAATAGTTATATTACTAAATTAACTTAATTCTTAGCAAGTAAGTTAAATGGTTATAGTTTGTATTTTCTTTGTCCGTTAGACAAATTAGTCATACACATCTGTTTTAGATGTACTTATAATAAAATAACACATAACAATAAAAGTATAACGAATCAAGCTGAATTTAAATACAGGATGGGAGTAGATAGTTGTCACCAACGGTCTAGTGTAGTACAGTGTTCCGCAAACTTTTTGTGTTCAAGGTACATCCAGAAAATCGGACAATTTTGGAGGTACACTATAAATGAAAAAGCATTTTTTTATGCGAAAACACGAGGTTGTTTGGTTGAGCATATGCGGTTCAAATTGGGAGTAGGTTAACTGAGATAGGTAATGTTTTTTTTTTTTTTTTTTTTTGTGTGTTCTTATCTTGCGATCAGTCATGTTGACTATAAGCAGATGAGGTGAGTGCTTCTTGGCGTTGAGGGCTCTACTCCCAGCGGAGCCTGCCCTTTATTTGACTTCAGTCCATCTGACTGTCCTGGTCGAAGATGTCGCGCCGCTTTTTTAAACGACGTATGGTTTCGGGAATTGTGAGCTGTCCCGCAAGTAGGTTTGGGTGCTTTTGGAGTCTTAGCTTGTAATTGTATCCATGTAGCTCTATCTCCTCTTTAACCATAGGCATATTAAGGAATTCATGGACCTCTGTTGTTCTGATAAACCATGGGGTGTTTGAAATATGTTTAAGGATATAGTTCTGTACCCTTTGTACTGTCATTATGTTTGAGGCGCTGGCAGACCCCCACAACTGTATGCCATATGTCCAGATGGGTTTCAGGATGGCTTGGTATAGCAGCAGCTTGCTATCAATAGATAGTTTGGAGTTCCGTCCCATTAGCCAATAAAGACCCTTGTATTTTAGGTTGATTTCGTCTCGTTTTGTTTGGACGTGTTTTTTCCAGGTAAGTCTACGATCCAAGTGCATGCCCAAGTACTTGACTGTATTGTGGTGTGGTAGTTGTGTCCCATTTAGAGTGACCGGAGAGCAGTCTTCCTTTCGCAGTGTGAATGTTACGTGCACCGATTTGGACACGCTGGCTGCAATTCTCCATTTGGCTAGCCAGTCTTCTACTTTATGTAGACTATTTTGTAGGATCTCCGAGGCTACAGTTGGACTTTTGTTTGAGGCAAGTAGAGCCGTGTCATCGGCGAAGGTCGCAACAGTGACATCTGGGCATTGCGGAAGGTCGTATGTGTATAGTGTGTACAGGACAGGTCCGAGGACCGAGCCCTGTGGCACTCCTGCACATATTTCGTAAAATCCTGATGTGCTGGCATTTTCTTTGACTTGGAATATTCTATTAGATAGGTATGATTGGAGAACTCCATAGAATGTATGTGGCAATAAGGTTTTTATTTTAAACAACAAGCCCTTATGCCAGACTCTATCGAAGGCTTGTTGTATATCAAGAAATGCTGATGAGCAGTATTCTTTTTTTTCAAATGATTTCCTAATTTTCCTGCAAACTCTGTGGACTTGTTCTATAGTGGCGTGTTCTTTCCTAAAACCAAACTGATGGTCTGGGATTATAGATTTTTCTTTAATAATGTTAAGCATTCTGTGTAATATAGACTTCTCTAGTAATTTTGACATTATCGGCAATAGGCTAATCGGTCTGTATGATGTGATTTCGTGGATAGGTTTTCCAGGTTTATGTATCATTGTGACTTGTGAAACCTTCCATAGGTCTGGGAAGTATCCAACTCTTAAAATGCCGTTGAATAGCATCGTGAGGAACACGATAACTTTTCTAGGTGACTCTTCGAGAACCCTTTTGTCGATGAGGTCATAACCCGGTGCTTTATTATTCTTTATGGACTTGATGTTGCGGTATATTTCCTTTGGTGTCACTAGTTTTAAGGGTAAATCAAGTTGCAGGTCTTGATCGAGGATTAGGTCGATATCTGATTCATCTACATTAGGTCTAGGATCATTTGGTTTGAATACTTGGCTGAGATGGTTAGCGAAAGCTTCAGCTTTTTCTTCTTCTGTTCTTATCCATTGCGCGTTATGTGTTCGTAAGGGTGGCTTCTGATGTAATGGTCGATCAAGGTTTTTGCAGGCTTTCCACAGTGAATAATTGGTTGCTTTTGTAGCTGTTAGTCCTTCCAAGTAAGTACATAAGGCGTTGTCATCAGCTTCCGATATAAGAGCTTTTAGATCTCGAATAGCCTTGTTCAGTGCTGCTTTGTCACGTGTGTGTCTACTGGTGTGCCATATTCGGCGAAGTCTTCTTTTTTCGAGTATTTTTTGCCGTATGGTTTCTGAGTATGTTTTACTCTGAGGGAGACGTTCGGTGAGTTCTGGTGTGGACATCCAGCAACTTTCTTGGATTACTGAGGTTATTAGCCGAGCAGCGTCGTCAATGTCTGCCTCATTTTTGAGAGCTATTTTTAAGTCTAGTCTCTCATGGATCAGTTCTCGAAAGCAATTCCAGTCTGTGCGCTTGTTATACAGCTTCAGGTTGGATTCTTTGTTCAAAGCAGTAGTGCCGATGGTCAGTATAACTGGAACATGGTTTGTATTCGAGTCTAAGCACGTTTGTACCTGGTAAGGAAGTCTGGCTAGTCCTTTCATAACGAAGAAGTCTATTACATCAGGTAGTCGGTTAGGGTCTGTTGGCCAGTTGGTCGGGTCCGTCGTTGAGATTACAGTAAGGTTGTTCTTCTCTATGCTTTTCTTGAGCTCCCTGCCTCTTGTAGTGGTTAGTCTAGAGGCCCAGTGAACATGCTTAGCATTCCAATCGCCTCCGGCTATAAAGCGCAGTCCAAGTGAGTTGAATAGCTCTTCATAATGTTGTTCTTTTATAATGTACTTAGGAGGGCAGTATATGGCGGATACATTATAAGTTCCATTTCGATCCTCCACTGTGATAGTAGCTGCTTGTATGTGAGATTTCTTGAACTGCGGTTGTTCGTAATGTTTAATATTGGACTTTATAATTATGGCCGCTCCCGCATGTGCAGTTCCGTCTGGATGATTCGTAGCGTAAGTATCATAATTACGTATCTTGATACTATTGTTGTCAGTAAGGTGAGATTCAGACACTAGTAAAATGTCTATGTTGTGTGTGTGTAATAAGACTTCTACCTCTCCAAGATTAGGAGATAGCCCGTCTGGGTTCCACGTAGCTATCTTGAGGGACGCCATTAGGACATTTTAGTCACTAAGGTCGTGATGAGGTTAATTAAAGTACTCGTTTGTTGTAGGATAAGGTCAAACTTTTCTGCTTGTTTGAGTAGCATCTCTTCTATTGTTATTTTTGGTGTTGGAGTCTCGCCATTCTGGGTGTTGTATGTATGTATGTATGTATGGGGACTCCCTTTTCCGCAATTAGACTCAAAATTGGTCCTTTTTGCGTGGGGGTGACCTGGCTCACTAAATGTGGAGCCAGCCTAGCTCCTCCCAGAAGCGCAGAAGATTCCTGGGGTCTTCGCAGGCTTCGAGGAGCGACCTCGGATTGTTGAGGATTTGCTGCCGTTGTGCTGCTACGCCCACGCATTCCAGGACTACGTGGGCTGCTGATTCTTCTTCGGTTAGACATCCCCTGCAGAGCGGGCTGTCCGTGACGCCGATGTTGTAGAGATGTTTGTTGAGGGGACTGTGTCCTGTCAGTGTCCCTACGATTATTCTGAGGTCTTTCCTTTGTAGGTTCAGCAGACGACGTGTCAGTCTTGGTGTGGCAGCTGGTATCGCTGCTCTGGACTGTCTGCAGTCCGTCGTCCGTGTCCATCGTTCGTTGTGGAGGTTTTGGGTGTGATGCCGTATCCAGGTGCGTAGCTGGGAGAAGGGCAGGGGCAGAAATGGAGCTGGGCCTTCCACTTGTGTTCCCGATCCCCTTCTGGCTAGCTCGTCTGCGGCATCGTTGCCCAGTGATCCGCTATGTCCCTTAATCCATTGTAGAGTTACACTGTTCTTTGTGGCAATGCTCTCAAGGGCAAGGTGGCATTCGTAAATGAGCTTGGAGTTGCACTTATGGCTCTCCAGTGCTCTAAGTGTTGCTGTACTGTCAGAGAGTATTCGTATGCTATAGTCTGCTATCCCTCTCCGTTTGATAGCAGTCGCAGCTTCGGTTATAGCCACACATTCGCATTGAAATATGGAACTGTGTGCGCCCAGTGTCATTGATATGTTGATGTTGAGGTCCAGTGAGTGTACTCCCGCGCCTGTTCCTTGGTTGGTCTTCGATCCGTCAGTGTAAATCCGGACTTCGCTGTTTCCTGACTGATCTCTTTGGTTTTCGTGTGTTTGTATTCGGTAGTGTTTCCGAGATATTGTTTGTCTGGGGATCTTATCACACGGAGCGCATATTAACGGTACATGTGAGATTGCTCCGTCGAGAATGCGTGCGTGAGTGCTCCTGGTGTTCCCCCATAGATTCGAGTGTTTGAGTCTGATAGCGGCTAGGGTGGCTTCCTGTTGTATATAGAGGTCGAGCGGAGTAAGACCCAAAATTACCTCCATAGCGGCGGTCGGTGTTGTTCTCATGCAGCCAGTAATTGCAGAGCATGCCAGTCTCTGAAAGCGTTGCAGTTTGGTGATTGTAGTGTTGAGTTCTGTTCTTTTCCACCAGACAACAGCACCATATGTCAGTGTTGGTCTTATTACGGCTGTATATAGCCATAGGGTTATTTTTGGTGTTAGGCCCCACGTTTTTCCGAGCATTCTGCTGCATTGGAAGAAGATTGCGCATGCTTTTTGTAGTTTATTGTCAAGGTGCTTGTTCCATAGTAATTTACTGTCCAGTAGGACTCCAAGGTACTTGACTTCATTGGTTAATTTGAGCTCGGTGTTGAGAAGTTTGGGGAGTCTTAGATTGCCCAGATTTCTCTTTTGCGTGAACATTATGAGTTCTGTTTTTGCTGGGTTGACTGATAACCCATGGCTAGTGCACCAGGTTTCTACTGTTTTGAAGGCTGATTTCATCGTGTCACATAGTGTACTCTCGAAACATCCGGTCGCCAGGATGGCGAGATCGTCTGCGTAGCCTACGGTGACGAGCCCGCGGCCATTTAGTTTGCGGATGAGTTCGTCTACGACTATGTTCCAGAGTAGGGGTGAGAGGACGCCGCCTTGGGGACAGCCTCTGGCTACGATGCCCCTTGTTGTCTTGTTTACTGTGAGTTGGATTGCTCTGTATTTGAGCATGTTGTTTATCCACTCTGCTAGCGTCGGTGCGACCCCGTATCTCTCCAGTGCTAGTTTTATGCTTGTGAATGTCGTTTTGTCAAAAGCGCCTTCTATGTCTATGAAGGCGCCTAGTGTTGATTGTTTTGCGGATAATCCGTCTCCAATTCGAGAGACTACGCTATGGAGAGCGGATTCTGTCGATCTGCCTGGGCTGTAGGCGTGCTGATTGGGGTGAAGAGGGTTATGTAGGAGAGTGTTTCCTCTGATTTCCTGATCACATAACCTCTCGAGGGTCTTGAGCAGGAACGACGTTAGACTGATGGGCCGGAATGATTTTGCCAGTGTGTAGTCGCCCCTGCCTGGTTTTGGTAGAAATACTACCTTCACTTCCCTCCATTTTTGGGGTGTGTATCGATGAGCGATACATCCTCTAAAAATGCTCACTAGGTGGTCTACCAGTGAAGCACTGCTCCATCTTAACAGGCCCGGGAAGATCCCGTCTAGTCCTGGTGATTTGAAGGGAAGGAAGCTGTTGATTGCCCAGAGTACCTTTTCTCTTGTGACAAGGTTTTGGGCTATGTTCCAGTCTTGGCTGTTTGCTGCCCTGTCGCTGTGCGTCATCCATTCATGGGATGCCACTATTTGGCATCCAGGGAAGTGGGTTTCCAGCAGCAGTTCACTTGTTTCTTCATCTGTTTTTGTGTAGGTGTTATCAGGCTTTTTAAGGTGTCCGATGGAGCGTTCCGGATCACTTGATAGTATGCCTTTTATTTTGGCGGCTTGGTTTGTGTTTTCAATGTTTGTGCAGAAACGCTTCCAGCATTCCAGCCTCCGTAAGCGTATTCGGTTTTTGAAAGTTGTTTTAATATTGTGGTACTTTTCCCAGTCTTCATTTTGTCTAGTGTTAATCGCTCTGTTGAAGGATTTCCTTACCCTGCATCGTAGTCTTTGCAGTTCAGGGTTCCACCAGCGACGGGTCGCTCCCCCTGATGTTGTCACGAGGGGACATGTTTGTTCGTAGCTGTGGGTGAGAATGTTAGTTAAGTTGTCTACGTACGCGTCGATGTCATGTGCCTCTAGGGCATCATTTGGTGCTCCTTCGGCTTCAAGAGCGGCTTTGACTATCTTGACGTATTTGTGTATGTTGGTCTTGCGGGGTACACGCCTCGGAACCGGTGGTGGGACGTTCATGTTCACATTGAACCGAATCCACCTATGATCCGAACAAGAGGCTTCATCCGAGACGTGCCAGTCCGTGACTAGGTGTTTTATACCCTCAGACGATAGGGTTAGGTCAATGATTGTTTGCGATCTTGAGGTGACGTAGGTAGGCTCAGATCCTTTATTTAGTAGTGTTAGATTAGTAGTGAAAAGGTAGTTTACCAGCTCTTCTCCACGAGGGTTGGTGTCGGCGCTGTTCCACAGGGTGTGGTGCGCGTTGGAGTCGGTGCCGATGATGAGCTCGAGCTTCTCCCTCTCGCAATACTCAACAATTGACGCCAGCTCCGGCGAGGGAACGTCCTCGTCGCCTGGTAGGTAGGCGGACACTAGGATCACCTCGCACAGGATCGGGTTGGGTTCTGTTTTGATCCTAAGTGCTATGAGGTCTCTGGAACAGAATTCGGTTATTAGTGTTGTTTGAAGGTTTTTAGGGGTAATTATGCAAGTTCTGGGGTTGCTTACGGTGCTGTAGGTAAGTTTCCAGCCAGTATTGCGAAGACCACATATTCTGCCATCTCTGATCCACGGCTCCTGGATCAGGGCGATGGTCGAGGTGTTTTCCTCCAGCACTCTGCGTAGGGTAGCCGTTGCAGTGATGCTGTGCTGGAGGTTGGTTTGGAGGACTGAGATGGGCTTACGACGATCTGAGAGGGGAGGAGTTAAGGCAGCTATCGCTGTCCTCACTCCCCTCGACGTCGCGAAAGTACTCCTCGTCCTCGTCTTGTTGAGGTGTGGATGGGGGGTTGACGGGCACGTCCGCCTTCTCCGGCCGGACTGGCTCTGAGTGGGCGGTTTCCTTGTCCGGACCTGGGGGGGCCTTCTCGGGTTCCGCTGAGGTGGGGTCCTGCGTCCCGGGGGCTTTGGGCATCTCCTCCAAGATCCGGACATAGATGTTCCCGAACATCCAGTTTAGGCGCCGTCCGCGTTTCTGGAGTTTTTCAACTTCGGATTCGGGTATGCGGAGTAGCAGGTAGATGCCAGGTGTCTCCGTGTCCTCCTGCCTCTCCGCTCTTACCAGTACCCAGGATCCGATGTTCACTCTCTTCTTGTTGTGCGTCGTAAGGTAGCGGCGTATCGTGTTGATATCCAGTGTGAGGTCCGGTACAAGCAGCCCACAAAGGATTCGTTTCTGGATCTCAGACTGTGGTCGAACCACTAGCTTGGTTCCAGCTATTGGTGAGGCGATGTCCTCGATGGTTTGTCGGAGCCACTGCAGCGCGACCTCGTCCTCACACCACATCTTCAGGACGCCCTCGCTGTGGTGTGCCTTGCCTCTAAACTCGACCTCAGCCATGTGGTCGGCCTTTGCGGGGTTGAGGACGTCAGCCAGCAGCTTCTTTTCTAGGCAGATTCTGATGCCATTGGCCTGATCCGCCGAGAGGTCGTAGAAGGGCTCAGTCATGATGGCGACGCATAGGTCGTTGGCTTTATACGAAGCCGCGGCCTCCGCGTAGCTGCCCTTGGTTTGGCTGGATCCCGCTCGTGCACGTTTTAGGTCGCCAGTGGGCGTAGTCGTGTCATCGGGACGCGATCTCTTTGCAGTGGTCGGTTGTATCGGTGTCGTCCGTCTTTGGTTCTTGACCGATCTCCCAGCACGTTTGCCTCGCGGCTTGAAGGGGCGGCGGGGTTTGTCGCTTTCGCTTGTCGCGGGTTGCGCTGTATGCACTCCCTGCGCCTGGACCTGTTCAGCCTGACCGGAGGTCGAGCCTACTTGGGTCGAGGATTTGGTCCCCTGTGGGGGCCGACGTCCTCCGTCCGCGACTTTCCGCTCTACCAACCTTTTCGCCTGGGCTTCCGCTTTGGGAGGTTGGTCTTTGCATTCTGGGTGTTTTGATTACCTCTCAGTACATTGGCATAGTTTGGCATATTGAAGCCTGTGTTTGGTCTTCCTTTATTGCTGGGTAAGTGTTGTGGTTGCGGTAGTGGCTGGGTATTGATGTCAGCAACTGGTTTTAGGTTTTTTGGGCTACACCTCTCATGTCTCCTTACTAGTAATTACTAGTAGGTAATGTAATGTTATTAGTTCCTCGGCACACCAACTAATGACCATGGTACACCAGTGTGCCGCGGCACACACACAGCGGAACACTGCTCTACTGTAGTTATTATGTCCTGAATATTCATGAAAACACATTATTTGATAAGTATCATTTATTCAGCTAGGGAGCTGTATCTCAAACTGAGGGTACAAAAAACCATGTCAATCTACCTACATGTTACAACTTTATTATATACTCAATAAAGTTGTACAGCAAAACTCTTCGAGCTTATAGAACGCAAAACTAGACCCTACACAGCTGGTATATGACAGTAGTACTATATTACTTATCTGCTTATACATTCTTCAAATGATAACAAAACTATTTAAATAATTGTATTGAGATATTATCTAAGCAATCCTAATTGATTAATGCTAATCAATAAAAAAATGCTGAACATTACAGCATCATCTAGCCCCAAAGTAAGCAAAGCTTGTAAGAACTACTTTACATAGTGGATCTATGTATGTATGTATGTATATCCGACTGGTAGTTCCAGAGATTAGCGCATTCAAACAAACAAACTCTTCCGCTTTGCATATTCGTAAAGATTGATGGTGATTATAAACACTCAATGAATGTAACCTAATTAATTTCCAGGTCAACCACTTGTGCGATGATTTAAAATCAGTATGGAGCTGATAAGTAAGTAATGTGATTGCATGCAATGTACTAATATTAATATGCAAATATCTGGGCGACCGAGCTATGCTCGGGTGCAAATACAGAAAAATTAAAAAAGAAAAAAATAATTACAAAAATATTTTTTTACTGGCTGAGATTCGAACTCGAAGCCTTCGGCTGAAAGGCGGACACCCAATCCGCTCGGCCACTTAGGTGTCAACAAATTCTGTGAAGTTACGAACCACATTGCACTGGTAAATCTTTTTGCGTAAAAATGCCGAGAAAACGAATTTTCCCAAATTATGAAACCTAGCTAGATCGATTTTTCGCCCCCTTAAACCTCAAATTTCAACCTTAAATTTCATCGAAATCGTTAGAGCCGTTTTCGAGAATGTGAGCACAGACAAACAAACAAATTCGTTAATAGAATCGTTTAATAGAATCAATAGAAAATAATAATAATAAATTAATGATATTAATAGAAAAGTATGTATGTTTGTTACTTCATCAAAGCCTTGGGATAGTAACTCGATTATTGAAAGGCGCGGGTTCGAATCCCGGTCGTGCATCAATGGTTTTTTTTTTCTGAATATTTATATGCGCTTTAACACAAACTATGAACGGTGAAGGAAAACATCGTGAGGAAACCAGTTAGCTTTCTAATACGATGGGCTTGCAACCTGTCACGTATGGAAAGACAACTTCTGCAAAATGTGGGGATGTACCAAATGTGTTTGAACATACCTCTGACTACCCCCTTAGACATCTTCAAAGGATCTAAAAATGCCTAAAGATCTGAAAGGATACGTCTTCCGCACCTTGGGAATACATTCGTGATTATATTACACTACCGACGCGCCCCGGCTTCGCACGGGTCACATCACACATCACATTAGAAACCTCTTAAATGATCAGTGTTTCTCTACTATTATTATGCATGTATTATACATATAAACCATCCTCTTGAATCATTCTGTCTATTAAAAAAAACCGCATCAAAATCCGTTGCGTAGTTTTAAAGATCTAAGCACACATAGGGACAGATAGCGGGAAGCGACTTTGTTTTATACTATGTAGTGATAATTACATTTTTCACTTGTTTATTATTTTTTCAGATGAAACCACCGAGATGCTGGATAAAATGTAAGTACATTTTATATGAATCAATACTTTATTAAATAAAGAAAGAAAGGAAAAAAAAGCATTTATTCATACCACCACTACAAAAAAACTATGAATTAGATGGTGAGTACTTATAAAATAACCTACATAGTACAAATATTATTGGTACTGAGACTGTGGTGGTGAATTGGTTTTCAGCTCAGCTTAATGCTACTGTATGTTGCCATACAGAAGCGCTGGTCTTCCGCTGAGGCCAGTGATGGATAGGTGACCGCAATGGCTTCTGTGCTTCGGAGGTCCCGGCTTTTAAGTCTTAAAGCCATGACGGAGGCCTTTAGGCGGCCTAAAAACCCCGTCACCAGAGTTGGCCACTTGCTCATAGGAACTTACCTAGTTTTGTAATATAAATATAACTGTGACTTAGAATTGAATAGAACCACTCAATCGTAGATCCATTCACTTTCAATTGCGTCAAGGTTTCGTCGACTCATAAACGCCCACTGCTTTGCGTGGGTATTCTAACTTTTACTACTAGCTACTTACCGAGTGGTGGCCTAGAGAGGGGTACAGGAGTGTAGGTCGTCCACCGGCAAGATGGGTCGACGACATTAAAAATAAATAAATAAACCAATAATGCTGGACATTTCACACAGCATCATGAAGCCCCAAGCTAAGCAGAGCTTGTGTTAGGGGAACCACATCACTGATATACTACTTAAATACATTATTTTTTGTAAATACATACACATTATACATAGAAAACACCCAGACCCGAGACAAATACTTGCAGATCATACAAACATTTGTCCCGTGGCGGGGATCGAACCCGCAACCTCCTGCGTCACAGGCGGGCCTTCGCCCACGTCGTACATGTAGTAATCTGTGACATGGGCATTAGTAATCTGTGACATGGGTTAGATTGGCGTGAGACGGGCGAATGGCAGAAACGAAGAGAGGCCTATACCCAGCAGTTGGATGAGACAGGCTAATGATGATGATGATTACTAGCTGACCCGGCGAACTTCGTACCAAGCGAAGCGTCTCTGCTTCAGCTTGGACAAAAATGCTTTCATTTGTCCGCCGAATGTCTGTCTGTATGTTCTCTACAGTCGCTACTATAGTCTACTGGTCGCATTTCTCAACCAATTCTCGTATTTGTGAGCAGGTTCGATAATTTTCTAGATTTTTCTTGTCGTCGGGGATTTTTGATTGGAAGGGTCCCTTTTTTAAAGGGTCCTTCAAAAAAGGGACAAAAAAGGGAGCTAGGGGATATCTCCGGCTTACATCCGATTTCGATGGTTCTATTTTTGTTTGAAAGGTTGTAACTTTTAAATGCCTTCCACGCGGCAGATGGTCGGTCTTTCTGCGGAGATGACCTTGGTGAAGCATTGCAGATCGGCGACAAGTTCCCAACTTCAGTGTGATTTGAGAATATCTTACGCCTTACAGAATATCGCAACCAAATAACATCATTCTTCTCTCTTGGTGTTGTGTTCCTGCGGTGAGGTCGCCAGAGCTCTGCTCTGAAGCGCTGCGGTGACAACCGGTGGAGCAGTCTTGTCCATTGTGTTGTCGGCGCAGTGATTCCTCTTGTAAAGAGGCAGCGCGAGTGTGACTCCTCTGGTGTCGCAGGCGTCCATAGGCGACCGGTAACCGCTTACCATCAGATGGGCCGTATGCTTGTCTGCTACTTTAGTAATATAAAAGAGAACATACATTAAAAAAACATACGTACAGTCGAACATAGAACCTTTTCCTTTTTTGAAGTCGCTTATAAAAATTAAAAAATGACCCTATCAATTTTGTCAACAAATTCCAATTGAACATTTTTGGTGGTCAAAAGGTATTCAGTCGAAACAGCCACAAGTCGGGCACGCAAGATGTTTCTATAGTGCTATAAAAAAACGCCTGAAGTTTAAAATATAGCAATATTAATTGTTTGCTCCCTGTAAAATGTAAGGCTAAGTAATAGTTTAAAAAGCTAAAAAACACGCTTTGATAGAAATTCAAACTAAAAAGTGGAAATTAATTTCCAAAAAAATCATTCTATCGTAAAAAAAGCATGGGGTGTGTTGAAAATATTTAATGACAGAATTGTTGGTAAAAGTAAAATCGATAAGAAAATATGTATTATACTTAATAACAATTAAACCAAAAATTTAAGAAAAATTCGCGACAAATCCCTTCATCAATTAGAAAAGAGCTGATGATGAACGCCTGAACAAATTTTCATGAAACAAAGCTAAGAACAACCGGTCTGCCGGGAACCTGGTCTGGTCACCCATCATTTTCGTAACCGGACAGAACATAGTAAATGTTAGGTAGATACTTTGATTGATATATCTGTACTTAACAGGATATCCTTAAGCATTTACTTACTATACGTACATTAAAAAAAAACTAAAATTCTCAGCAATATATCCGTGGCTCGCGTGAATACGTTGATATGTCGAGATGTCAATTTTTTTTTTTATTGGCTTAAACGATATCTACGCCTATGAAGTATCTATAAAAAAATTGACAGCTCCCTAGCTAGACAACTTTTCGAGTTATGGCTTTGCCAACTCCTCCATTTTTCGTATTTTAGTTGACATAACTACTTGTCAATTTTTCAAGCCACTAACACACACATGTTTTTGTAGATATTTCGATTTATCAACCTACTCATTCGCCAAAATTATATTTGTTACATGATATCTCGACATATACATATGATATTTTTGATTAACTTTTAACAAATTAAAATGTCAGGTTATGGCTAACCAAAGTATTCCGTTTAAATTGTGATACATTGAGTTGTTCAGTTATGCCCGCGCGCTCTCGCGCTGGCATAACCGAACATGTCACTCGTATTGGTAAACAAAACGTCAGTTCAGAAACCTTTTTTTTTTAAGTATTGCTTTTACATGGAAAACTGATAGATTTTAATTATTTGTTAAACTATAATGACATTGCTTGATTTTTACAAGCTTTTATTATAAACTTGCGATTTTTGTTCGGGTCTACTTTTGAAAATTAAAGGATATTGACCATTTTGGACCAAATGCTGCCCAGGCATAGGTATACCTTTATTTTTTTCCTTACATGAAGAGATATTAAAAAAATAATATTTAAAAAAAAAACATCCACGGGTTCATACGGGTGAATTTTTGAGACGGGACAGTAGGGCAGCTACCTTAACCGTGGTAGCTAGAGGAAAACGTTCTTAGAAGACTTTCCCTAACCTTTGAAGATATTTGGACCTGCATCCTCTGATTTTGAAAAAAATGTACAGTCAGCGAGAAAATGGACAATTTACACAAAAACTTTTTTGATGCCAATCAATCCTGTTTCATCTAAGGATTAAAAGGCCCTATCGAACCAACTGAGGTGAGAGTACTAGAAAAGTCAAAAAACGCTAAAATGTATTTCTGAGACAAGACAGTAAGGGCTACCTTAACCGCTGTAGCTAGAGGAAAACGTTCTTAGGAGGCTATCCTTAGTTTTTGAAGATATTTCGACCTGCATTGACAGATTTAAAAAAAAAAGTACAGTCAGCGAGAAAATGGGCAATTTACACAAAAATATTTTTTGATTCCAATCGATCCTGTTTCATCTAAGGATTAAAAGGCTCTATCGAACCAACTGAGGTGAGAGTACTAGAAAAGTAAAAAACGCTAAAATGTATTTCTGAGACAAGACAGTAAAAGCTACCTTAACCGCTGTAGCTAGAGCAAAACGTTCTTAGGAGACTTTCCTTAGTTTTTGAAGATATTTCGACCTGTTTTCACAGATTTTGAAAAAAATGTACAGTCAGCGAGAAAATGGGCAATTTACACAAAAACTTTTATTGATGCCAATCGATCCTGTTTCATCCAAGGATTAAAAGACTCTATTGGATCAACTGATGCAAGAGTACCTACTAAAAATCAGAAAACGCAAAAAACTTTGATTATACATTTCGTACGAAATCTTTTGTCATTTGCCATAATTTTTCATCATTTTGTCGAAATATCTTCAAAAGTAAGGGTAGTCTCCTAAGAACGTTTTCCTGTAGCTATAACGGTTAAGGTAGCTGGCCTTACTGCTCCGTCTCAAAAATACATTTTAGCAGTGTCTGACTTTTCTAGTACTCTTACCTCAGTTGGTCCGATAGAGCCTTTTAATTCTTAGATGAAACAGGATCGATTGGCATCAAAAAAAGTTTTTGTGTAAATTGCCCATTTTCTCGCTGACTGTACATTTTTTTTTTAAATCTGTGAATGCAGGTTGAAATATCTTCAAAAACTAAGGATAGTCTCCTAAGAACGTTTTCCTCTAGTTACAGCGGTTAAGGTAGCCCTTACTGTCTTGTCTCAGAAATACATTTTAGCGTTTTCTGACTTTTCTAGTACTCTAAATTCAGTTGGTTCGATAGAGCCTTTTAATCCTTAGATGAAACAGGATCGATTGGCATCAAAAAAAGTTTTTGTGTAAATTGCCCATTTTCTCGCTGACTGTACATTTTTTTCAAAATCAGAGTGTACGAGCTAACTCACACATGTACAATCAGCTTAAACTTGTAGAAATAATATTTTACTTTTAGCATAGCTAGCATTGCCCTAGTTACAATATTGTTCGAATTTGTGATGAAAGCAATAAATCAGTGTACGTCCAACACTCGGCGAGTTCGGTTATTTATCTCTCTTTAGAGTCTCCACCCCAGCTAGCATCCCTTAGCAATTCTACCCCAGCTTTTCTTACTGTTTGGTACCACCCCAAACATTTGGTCCTTCGAGCTTTCGTAAAAGCGGGATCTTACGGGAGTGTTAATCCCTTCGATTCCGCGGACATTGACCCAGTGCAGTGACGAAATCCGTTCACGTGTCGAAAACCCGTGAGCTATCGGGTTTTAGCTAACTTTTTTGACTTTCGTATTCGTATCTGTGCGATTACGTGACGTTCAAGTGAGTCAGGAGACTCACTCAGCAGCATCAGCTCTTCCTCTGTGGGTCAGGAGACTCACACAGCAGCATCAGCTTTTCTTCCGTGGGTCAGGAGACTCACTCAGCAGCATCAGCTCTTTCTCCGTGGGTCAGAAGACTCACTCAGCGGCATCAGCTCTTCCTCCGTGGGTCAGGAGACTCACCCAGCAGCATCAGCTCTTCTTTGCGTGAGTCGGGAGACTTGCCTAGCAGCAGCATTCAAGTAAGATCGTTCATATTTTACTTGCTTAGCTAACTACCATGACGAACTACGAAGCAATTTTCAACCGTCAAGCGGAAATTGTCACCGAGCTTCAGCGCATCGGGACTAACTTCGATAAGGATTCAGCTCATCGAAAGACCTCGGAGTATCTGAAGATAAGGTTAGACGCTTTAGATAACTTCTGGGGAGAGTTCGATAGTAACAATACTACTCTTGAATCGTTGCCGACGAAATCTCAAAGGTATTTTCAGGAATCAATTTATGATCGTATGAACAAATACTATCGTGATACGCGAGCTAAAATAGCAGCTTATGAGCCTTATAGGGAGCAGAAAGCATCCAGTTCGGGTAGAGGTACAGGTACTGAAACCGAGACGGGTTCTACTAACAAGGTTGACAAGCTTTTGTCCTCGCAAAGGACTAACTTTCGAGCGTTTAAGCGACTAATATCGAGCATCAAAGTAAGCGAGATTAGCGAGAAGTGGGAGTTAGAAGATGAGCTGCGCAGCATCCAATCTAGATGGAACGACATCGACAAGCTTCATCTTGAAATAGATAACATTCTTGAAGGCGAAGATGAGATCTACCAGGATGAATTTATCAGGCAGGAAACATCATTTAAGTTAACCAAAAAGGCGCTTAATCAAAAATTATCAGCTACAACGCATCTTCAAAAGTCTACTCCTTTACTTGAAATACCTACCTTTTCAGGAAAGTTCACTCTCTGGCCTACATTTTTCGATTTGTTCTCCGAGTCGATACATAACAACAATTTTCTATCTAAAGCACAGAAAATGCAACACCTAAAAGGTAAATTAAAGGGAGAAGCAGAGCGTCTTATTCAGCATTTAAACATCTCGGCTGAAAATTACGACATAGCTTGGGAGATATTGACACATCGCTACAACAATCCGCAAGTGTTATTTACTACCCACATTGATACCTTCCTGAATCAGCCCAGCATCAGCAAGCAGACGTCATACGAATTAAAACGTCTCTACGACACCACTACCGAGTGTATTCACGCCATTCACAACTTAGGTGTGGATACTAACTCTTGGGATCCGATATTTGTTCATCTCATAGCGAAAAAGCTAGACAGCGAAACCTACATCGCCTACAAAGAAGCGCGCAAATCTCCTAGAGAGTTGCCTACTCTAAATGAGCTTATGGGCTTTCTCGAGGGTAAGTTTATCGCTCTAGAACCTACTCAAAAGAAAGAGAAAGACAACACTCATTCTCCAGCTAAGCCAGCTCCATCGTATCCAGCACAGCCAAGCTACAAGTCAACCCATTATACTAATATGTATTCATCGAGATATCAAGCAGCTTCTATATCCACGTGTAAGTGCCCTCTATGTAATTTTGATCACGAGCTCTACCGATGCCTACAGTTCACGAACATGCCACCGGACACAAAATTAAGGACAGTGACCAATCTTCAGTTATGTAAAAACTGTCTATTCAAACATTCCAACAATAAATGTACTTCAATTAAAAGGTGCAAAGAATGCAATGGTGAACATCATACGAAATTACATGACGCATGTATAGCCGCCGGGTCACTGCACGCTAGATCTACTGTTGAGCAAAAATCGCCTCTAACTACAACATCGCCTATATCGACTATACCCCTCAGCAACAAGACACATACAGCAAGTCACGTTTCTGCTGACAACGAAGTTTTATTAGCTACTGTTTTATTAAAAATTAAAGCGATCGATGGTAATTACGTCACTCTAAGGGCATTACTCGACCAGGGCTCTCAGATTACCCTTATATCGGAGAATGCCGCACAGCTGTTAGGATTGCCACGTCAGAAATTTAGCGCATCAGTGTCTGGCGTTGGTATCGTTCATAAACAAAGCAAACATCTTATTTCTCTGGAATGCAAGTCTATCTACGAAAACTACAGTTTTAATACTGAAGCATGCATCATCCCTCGAGTTATTAGCGACCTTCCCAATGTTTCATTTTCAAAGCAGTTATGGTCTCACCTCCAACATATGAAGCTAGCAGATCCTGAATACAATGTGTCTAAGCCTATCGACATATTGCTAGACGCCAGCGTGTACTCAGATATTATCATGAGCGGCCTTGTCAAGGGTTCTCAAAACGCACCCATAGCTCAGCAAACGAAACTAGGCTGGATTTTATCTGGGAATATCAAGACGTTCAACTGCAGCATTGTTGTCAATAATTTAGCGAAATACTGGGAGATGGAAGAAATGCCTAACATACCGTCTGACATCACTACAGAGGAACAATATTGCGAAAAGCAGGATATATCTACTACTAAGCGTCTTGACGACGGTAGGCACGAGGTAGCCCTACCAATGAAGCCTAATTACGAAGAAAAATTAGGATCTTCTGAAGCAAAAGCGACAGCACAATTTTTCCAGCTAGAAAACAAAATGGCAAAAAATGAAGCGTACTCTACTAGCTATAAGCAGTTCATCCACGAATACCAACTACTTGGTAACACGCGCCCAGCGAAGCAGGGTGAACGCGCCACATGCATCATGCCTCATCATGGGATCCTAAAGCCAGAGTCTACTACTTCCAGCATGCGAGTTGTATCTAACGCTTCATCTAAAACAAGCTCCGGTTTTAGCCCTAATGACGTCATGGAATGTGGTCCGAACTTACAGCACGACTTACCAACTCTTATCTTAAACTGGAGACAATACAAATACGTCATAACTGCGGACATAGAGAAAATGTTTCGACAGATTTTGATCAGAGAGAGCGATCAGCATCTTCAGTCTATCCCGGAACAAGCCCAAAACGAATGGGCACAGCTAAGGAATGACCTTCAAAATGTTAGCCTCTTAAATATTTCTAGATATTTCGGCGACACACAGAAGGCATTTCAACTACACAGCTATAGCGACGCATCGGAGAAGGCTTATGCCTGCGCCGTGTACCTAATAGCGTACGATGATAAGGGTGAGTGCACAACACGACTCGTCCTAGCTCAGCTCATACAAATCGTAAAAGCTACTTTAGTAAATAAAAATGTTAATGTTTACGCATGGACTGACTCCACTGTAGTTCTGGGATGGCTACACGGCGACTTATCTCGTTGGAAACAGTTTGTCGCGAATCGAGTTCAACAGATTACAGAGATCATACCAGCATCGAATTGGAATCATGTCCGTTCTGAGGAAAACGCCGCTGACTGTGCCACCAGAGGATTAACTATAGCTAAACTTCAGAAAACCTCACTTTGGTGGAACGGCCCAGCGTGGTTATGGTTAGCTAGCTTAAAACCCAGCAACATCAAAAGCAAAACTTGCGAATCTCCTACACTTGAAATAAAAAAGGTTAATGTAACCTCAGCTTTACTTCAACCAAGCTTATCATTCATAAATGAATTATTAAAAATTAACAGCTCAATTACGCGTGCCGCCAAGGTAGTAGCATGGGTATTACATTTCACAACAACATTACGTCGCAAAAACACTGACCATGCAAATGTGTTATCTACGACTGAATTAAATAAAGCGTTTGAACTACTTATTAAACGAATCTTAGCTACAATAAATCAAGACTTTTTAAACAAAATGACGGAAAATAAAATCATTAAGCGACCAGTAACGAAGCTTGTTTTACAACCCATCGAAACGGGAAAGGACGATGACAATAGCTCAGCGCAGCACATAGCCCAGCAAACTCCACAACATACAAACTCGGACGGAAGAGTTCGTGGAAATAAGCTTATAACTTTGAAAAACTGTCTTACTCTAGCTCTTTTACTATTTACAATGATGATTTCTCCAACTACACAGCAGAATGTCCCACACATCGATAATACAGCGCTAAACGACTCGAAAACTCTATATTTCGACAAAATATCAAACCTACAGTATATTAGAGATGAATGGAAGCTAGTGGTGTACTACAATCTGACTGGATACTGGCAAGCGATCGACGACATGGAGATTTACGTGAGACATCTAAAGGGTATGACAATGAAACACAGTTCGCAATATCAGCAAATTATTAATCAACTTGCACACGAATTAAGTGAAATTGAGCACTACAACAGACTTCTACAGAGCCCTAGCAACAAACGACAGAGAAGAGGCATAGTAAACGGTGTAGGAAATTTAGCTAACTACCTATTTGGAGTACTAGACGACAATTTTGCGCAGCAATACGCAAAGGACATAGAAAAAATTACGTATAACGAAAACCATCTGAAAAATCTTATTAAAAATCAAACTGTAATCATCGAAGCAGAATTAAATATTATACAACGGAATGAGCAAACTATGCACAAATTGGCCTTTGTAGTCAACGAGCATCTCCGCAGCTTATCGGAAGATATAAATCAAATAAGATCTGAAGTCGACAAAGGTCTTTACATTACGTCATCAGCTTTAGCGGCCAACATCGTCCTTGAGAACCTGAGACGCATGCAAACATCACTCGTAGACACAGTGACGGACATCAGCCACGGCCGCATCGATGCGCACCTGATTACTAGCGAGCAATTAGAAGAACAAATCAACTTTATTTCTGCCCAGCTACAGGGTGATTTGAAAGTACCCCTAGAAGCGGGAAGTATACGAGACGTATATAAGCTATTAAAAGTCGCCGCGAAGGTGTATAAAAAATACCTAATCGTCGAAATTAAGGTCCCACTAGTCAGCAACGAAATCTACGAGCTTGATAAAATAATTAGCATTCCACAAAATAAAGATGGAAACTCTTACCTTACCGTACCTACCTACCCATATCTAGCTTTCAACTTGCGAAAAGACGCAGTTTTGTTCCTAACAGACTATGATCTACAAGCTTGTCTTCATGCATCTGAAGAAAAAATTCTATGTAGTTTAGACAAACCTACATATGACCTAAATCTACAACAAAGCATATGTAACCTAACATTGATAAATGCAGGCAAATTAACATCACCCTGTATTTACGAGCATACAACGTGTGTAGATAGATGGGTCAAATTGCACAGACTGAATTCTTGGCTATACTCGTGTTGCAATAAATGCAATATTCGCACTTTTTGCTCAGCTGATGTGACAATGAGTACTTTATCGGGCACCGGTATTCTTGAGATAGGTCAGGGTTGTACTATCAAAAGTAATTTGTTTACTATTCACTCTCACAACAACTTCCTACGAAAGGTAAATATACAGCCTTCTATCGAAGCCCCAGAAGTATCAATTTTGAATAGCGTCATTAAGACATCTGGAGCCAGCTACAACTTCACTCCAGAAGACCACGAGCAAAAATATCGTCAGGTCATGGAAGAGATCAACAACCTGAAACAGCAGTCGGCTCCCGACCTTAGCATTCACGATATCCATCAATTTTCCATTATTTACGGTATGGTCGCCGTACTGGTGATAATAGGAATCGTAGCAGCATGTCTTCAAGCAAGGAGACGTTGCGTGGTGCTAGCAGCTTCTCCCGGGGGAGAGGCCCCGGTGAGCGCAGCTTCAGGCGCCCGCACACGCGCCCGCGTCGGCGGCGCGCATTCGTCCGATGAGCGATACATATCACGAGAGTGTGGTGAATTACGTGAATCAGTGAGCATGGTCAATTTAAACGTAAATAGAGGAACCGCGCCTCCTAAGCCCCCACGTTCAGTATCGATTCCCATTCCTTGTGACTCTTTCGGTGAAATAGTAGAGCCCACCGGGGTCAACTAGCTTCTCTACGGACACGGACAATTGAGTGATAACTATAAGTGACATGGACACGAACACTTTTACTATCTTAAGTTAATTCAATTTATAAGCTTTCAAGTACTTAGTCATTTTTTACATTTCTATTACTTTGTTTATCTACCTACCTTTTAAATAATCTCAACTTTAATTTGGGCTTGCCTTTCCTTCTTTTTCTGGTTGGCAAGATGTACGAGCTAACTCACACATGTACAATCAGCTTAAACTTGTAGAAATAATATTTTACTTTTAGCATAGCTAGCATTGCCCTAGTTACAATATTGTTCGAATTTGTGATGAAAGCAATAAATCAGTGTACGTCCAACACTCGGCGAGTTCGGTTATTTATCTCTCTTTAGAGTCTCCACCCCAGCTAGCATCCCTTAGCAATTCTACCCCAGCTTTTCTTACTGTTTGGTACCACCCCAAACACAGAGGATGCAGGTCGAAATATCTTTATAAACTAAGGATAGTCTCCTAAGAACGTTTTCCTCTAGCTACAGCGGTTAAGGTAGTCCTTACTGTCTTGTCTCAGAAATACATTTTAGCGTTTTTTGACTTTTCTAGTACTCTCACCTCAATTGGTTCGATAGAGCCTTTTAATGCTTAGATGAAACAGGATCGATTGGCATCAAAAAAAGTTTTTGTGTAAATTGCCCATTTTCTCGCTGACTGTACATTTTTTTCAAAATCAGAGGTTGCAGGTCGAAATATCTTCATAAACTAAGGATAGTCTCCTAAGAACGTTTTCCTCTAGCTACAACGGTTAAGGTAGCTGCCCTACTGTCCCGTCTCAAAAATTCACCCTATACTTATATATTTTTTTCTCAATACTCCTCGGATAGATTCCGAAGCGCTTTTTGTTACAGACTAGTATTAGTCTAAGGAACATTATGCACTATGATTCAATGTTGGGCAGCACTTGGTCCAACGTCCATACAAAAATGGTCAATCTCCTTTGACTGACTTCCCAGTGTCTGATTAAGCTGAAATTTGGAATACCTATAGGTTCTTGGTGACAATGCAATATTATTTTAACAACGACCTGATCTGATGATGGAGCCAGGAGCTGTTCAACAGAACTCACTTTTTTTTTAGTGAAATGTTGCAAGTTCAATTTGACCCACTTTCCAGTGTTTGATTGAGCTAAAATTTGGCACACTTATAGATTCTAGATAACAATGTAATATTATGTTAACAATAAGCTGATCTGATGCTGGAGTCAGGAGCTGTTCAACAAACCTCAATATTTGTTTGGATTAAATCTTGCAAATTCAATTTGACCCACTTTCCAGCATCTGATTGAGCTGAAATTTGGCACACTTATAGATTCTCGATGACGATGCAATACTATTGTAACAGCGACCTGATCTGATGATGGAGCCAGGAGCTGTTCAACAGAACTCACTTTTTTTTTAGTGAAATCTTGCAAGTTCAATTTGACCCACTTTCCAGTGTTTGATTGAGCTAAAATTTGCCACACTTATAGATTCTAGATAACAATGTAATATTATGTTAACAATAAGCTGATCTGATGCTGGTGTCAGGAGCTGTTCAACAAAACTCAATATTGTGTTCGGGTCAAATCTTTCAAGTTTAATTTGACCCACTTCCCAGTGTCTGATTGAGCTGAAATTTGGCACACTTATGGATTCTTGGTGACAATGCAATATTATTGTAACAACGAGCTGATCTGATGATGGAGCCAGGACCTGTTCAACAAAACTCATATTTTTTTTAGTGAATTCTTGCAAGTTTAATTTGACCCACTTTCCAGTGTCTCATTGAGCTAAAATTTGGCACACTTATAGACTCTAGATAAGAATGTAATATTATGATAACAACAAGCTGATCTGTTGCTGGAGTCAGGAGTTATTCAACAAAACTCCTCAGTAAATTTTTCGATTGAGGTGAAACTTTGCATTTTTTTCTAGTTCCGAATACATTGTAATAATATGGTGACAATGAGCAGATGTGCTGATAAAATCTGGTTGTATTCCATTCAAATTCTCAGTGATTAACAGTAGAGCATCCGTGTTTGGGCTCATTTAAAATCAGCTTACCCTTACTATGTTAAATCTCATTTCTAAACGGTATGAATGGTTCTGAGTAATAAGTAGGTACTTCAGCAACTCAAAAAACCGGTTTTATAGTCTCTATCTGTTTGCAATCCGATAATATAGCATTGTTTACCTACCAATATTCCATACATTAAAGGTGAATAAGTTGATATCTTTTGCGGCATAACTGGACATCTCGAGACGTAACCTAAATCTAATCATTTTTTTTGTTGACATGTCTTATATCATGGAAACTATGGGGAATTTTGGTTATTTAATATCATCATTCGAAAGAGGGCATAAAATAACCATAGAAACAATTAACACAAATACTGTAAACTAATTTGCCGAGAAACCAGAAGAGGTCAAACTTTCAAACGGCCGCCCTGAAAAGTTGGTGTTTTATACATGTCAACGTATTCACGCGTGCCACGGATATGATATGCGAAATTAATCTTAATCTTATTGGAATAAGGTGCATATTGGTTGGCAAGGTCCATGACGTGGGATATGCCTGCCTAGTGATCTAAGCTTCGTAATCGGTGTAGGGATGGGCGTAAGTCGATGGATACAATCGATTTTCTGCGATAGCATCGTAAGGATACGTCAAATTCTAAAAGGTTTTTTTTTATCGAAATCGGATTTTTGTACTGATATTATTATGGCATCAGTCCTCTGTTGAATTCCAAGTTTAAAAATCAAACTCCTACAATACGGTCAAAGTTCTAGGCAGTTCAGTGGTGAAGTTAGGCGTTTGCCATTTTTTTTAAATTTCTCCGTCAGCAGGGCATATTGGAAATCAGATTTTTCTGTGTAAAAAATCAACTAAAATAATGGTTTTAGAGAGTTAGTGCCTTGAAAAATACTCTGACATACCTCCCAAACGTGGTCAAAACTTTGGTTTTTGGGCCCAAAATGACCTTTGAAAAAAAAAAAGTCCTGCTATGTGAGCAATGTAAGAAGGATTCAATTACCTCAACTGACGACGACATGAGTCTGTAATTTACATTATGTAATTACATTTTACATCTTAACCATACGAGACCGCAAATCTGCGGTTTTTGAAATTCGAAAAGGGAAATCCGTATCGAGTCATCCCATCACTACTACCTCGCTTCAATTGGTTCAGTTTCCCGCGCGCTGTCGTGACGATCGCACTCTTTCGCGGCTTTCGAAATCGTTTTGCGATTACGCTAAAGTAAACGCGAGTTGTGTAATGCGATGTGGTTTTGTCTAGTTTTTTTTATTGGTTTGTGTTTTTGTGAATTTGTTGTTGTGTGTGTGTTAGGTGATAAGGAGGCCTTAATGCGGCCTAACTCCACTGCCTTATACTATGTCATAATGACAGAGTTGATTTGGGTAGGTGACTAGGTAACCGAAGACACCAAATCAACTCTGTTGAACTGCAACGAAGGCCTTAAAGTTTTGAGGCCTTAAAGCGGCCTAAACTGGTCCACAGGTGGCCAAATATCGTGAAAACATTTGTTAATTGGGTCTAGGACTGAATCCACGACGGAGGCCTTAGCTCCGTGCTTCGGAGGCCTTTTTTAGGCCTTGAGGTGGCCTAAAAACTTTGTCACCAGAGTTGGCCACTAGCTCAGCAGGGCAATTCTACTAAATGACAACGTCAACCATTCTGCTGCGTTTTGTTTCGTTCTAAATGTCAGCCATTTGGTGAACAGTAGAAATTCAAAAATTTGTTCTGCCAAAGTCCAAACCTTAGCTAAAATGTCACCACAACAGAGCCGTTGGTCATTAGTTATTATTATTACCTACAAATATGGACCTTGTGTTGTCTGAAATAAAAAGATTTTATTTTTTAGTAAGGTCAATGCGGGGAAGACCGGCATACTTTTTTCAAAGTTCGGTTTGATTGATCATATCTCAGTCACTATGCATTTTTCTGTAAAGTTAAAGATATTCATCGTTAGCAAATTTATCCAAGAATCAGAAAAAGCTATTAAACCTTTAAAACTATATAAAATTAACAATAAAATCGGAGGTTTTTTAAAACTCGGGCAGTAGACGGTCTTCCCCGGCTAAATGAGGGAAGTCCGTCTAGGAGTTATTGTAGGCGACAGGAGATGTTTAGAAGAGTCTAAAGTAACTCACAGCATGTATTACATCTTAACAATGAATTTTATGTCTTCAACGATTCGAAATAAGGTCCCAATCCAAAGATATTGTCAAAAATGTGTAAAACGGGGTAAGTCCGTCACATTTTAGGATTCAGGGGTGGTGAACATTTTTGCAACATTTTCTTGAAAGTAAGCCCCTACCAAAGCATCCAATCCTTTGGTAGCGGCTTACTTTCAAACTAAGAACCATTATGTTTCTTATTAAACATTCTAAAGAAACATTACTTCTATAAAAATAATGTTATTATTGTAAGAAAAATGCACGGTTCCCGTGGGATATGAATACTTGTGATTTTTTGTGTTAATCACTTTATTCTTATTTCAACTTATTAAAATTATTAAAGTAGGTAGGTACAGTAGGTACCCAAGTAAATTAAAAAAAAAAATAGTAAATTAAAAAATCTAAGCAGCACAATAACAATCTACTAGAGCAAGCAATCGCCAATTTTAAAGTATTTTACTAGGTTTGTGATTTTTATGTGTATACCTATCTAATAGTAGGGACTAGGTACTTATCTAAAAACAGAAAAAAAATTATAAGTAAGTAAAGACTTTCTGGTTATGTAGTTTAACACCTATTATGATAGTCAACCCTCTACTCAACTATATCATAATTTATTGCAGGGCCAAACCATACAATATAATAGAAAGAAAATAAGGAACAGTTATTACTAATTTTAAAGAAATAAAAGACACGATCAAAGGGTCATGACAGGTCAAGGGTTCATGTGAGGTCAAAAGGTCATCAAGAGGTCATATCCAATATATTTGGAATAAAAAGGTTTACGATTTCTGATTTGAGGCAAGCCCGGCATATGCCGGTCTTGCCCCGCGTAAAGTAGACGGACTTCCCAACTTGAACTTTTGGAAGGTAGATATTTTTGGATGCGATTATCTCAGAAGATATGGCGTTCTTTTGAAATTCGATAAGAGAAATAGGAGGGGGCAATATTATTAAAAAACTCTTATCATAATTAAATCCGACAACTTCACTCTTTATATTTAAAATATTCGTTTTTGTCACCACATGTCTATCTCGATATTCGAGTTAAAATTACACGAAAAGTTTGTGAACGTTTTTTCGCGAACTGTTGCGACATAGAAACATCTATTAGAGCTAGCTGAAACCAGATGGATATGATTGATTTGCCAATATAGGTAAAACATGCGTAGGGTGCATAGTTTCGTCAAAAAGCTCAGTGTACGGTCTTGCCCCGCAGACGGACTTCCCCGCATTGACCTTACCTAGAATAGGAAACAGACGAAAACCTAAGGTTTAGTTGACGTTTTGCTTGTGGTTGGTAAAAAGTTTGGTAGTAAAATCGGCACCCAGACGAATTTACTATAGCTCATACGAAAATTCAAGTAATGCTTTGCTTGTTTGTATCTAAACTTAACGGTCATTGGTTGAAATGTAACTGTTATCATCATTATCATTATTGGGAGAGAGATTGGATAAGCTTCTAATCTATCATAATAAAATGGAACTATATTTAATTCAGGGAGTGGCCACACTGCGTTTTCTGCAGCGCAATGTGGAGTCTTATAGTCTAGCAAAAAATAATAGAAATAAATGGGGGCGCCACTGTGCAAGCTAAATACGCAAAATAGATAAATTCTCTTTTAGAAGTAAATTATTACTTCTGACTGACGTCTTCGGCACCTGTACCATAGACAAGAAACCTGTACTTTAAGGTACTTTACCATAGATTAGTAGAGAAAAGGCTTCCAAAGTACCTACTGAAATTTTAGTTGCCGTTTCTACCCGTTTTTGCCAGACTATACTTTAATCTAAGGTTTTATTAATAGGTAAAGTTAAAAATTTACCAGCAGCGCCCTCGCGGCGTTGCCCCCTTAGTGAGGGATTTTGGTAATGATGATGATGATGAAAAGTAGCCTATAACACTCCTCAAGAGTTTACCTATCACACGCAGAAATGTTTTTTCAAATCCGACTGGTAGTTCCTGAGGTTAGCGCATTCAAACAAACAAATTCTTCCTCGTTATTATACTCGCGGGCATCCTTAGAAGACCCTACCAAAGTTTCATCACAATCTGATCAATGGTTTAGGAACGCTTAGAGGACAAACATACAAACATTTTTATTTTTAGGTAGGTAAGCACTAGAAGTAATAGATTCGCAAACTATTCCTATGAAATTCGATAGAAAAATATTAGCCAAACCAATTTGGACTTACCCCTGGCTAACACCTAGACGTCCTTATAAATCAATGCTTGTGACTGTCGCTCTAGTTAAATGGAAGGTCAGCGTGTCTTTTAAATACATCATCATCATCCTAGCGCCTTCCCGGTTGCGTCCTTTCGGGGCCCGGGGTCCGCTTTCCTACTTTTTTGCCTCCACTTCGGACGGTCTTCTGCATCCCTTTTTGTGAGTCCGTTTGCACGCATGTCATCCACTACGACGTCAAGCCAGCACTTCTTGGGTCTACCCCTTCTACCGGGGCCTGGCGGAGGCAACATAGCTAAGCATTTGTTCCCCACGTAGCTTGCCGGTTTTCGTAAGACGTGGCCATACCAACGTAGGCGACACTCCTGCAATTTATCTGCTATGTCACGGACATGAAGGCTGCCGCGGATGCGAGAGTTCCTGACGCGGTCCTTCCGCGTAACTCCGCACATCCAGCGCAGCATATTCATCTCCGTGACCCGCAGTTCTTGCTTGTGCCGCTCAAGTACCGGCCACGCTTCACTGCCATATAAAAGGGCAGGTCTAATGATGGATTTATAGACCTGTCCCTTCAGCTTAACCGGCATCTTGGGGTCACAAATGACACCAGTTACCTCACGCCATTTAGCCCACGCTGTAGCAATGCGTGCCTTGACGTCGCAGTCGATGTCACCGGACGTGTGGAGTACAGATCCCAAGTATTTAAACTGATCCGTGCGCTCGACCATGTCTTCGCCTATGCGGACGGATGTGGGATTTGTTGTATTGCAGGCCAAGTACTCGGTCTTCGCCACGTTAAGTTTCAGACCACCGTTTTCAAGTGATTCCTTCCACGCATTCACACGTCTCACCAGACGTCCCCTGTCCGCATCTGCCAGCGCGATATCGTCAGCATACATGAGTAACCAAGGAGGCCGCTCATGACTGTCCCTGATGCTGTCCGACACTACGTCTAATATCACGCTGAACAAGAACGGGCTAAGGACGGATCCCTGGTGAACTCCAACAGTGATGGGGAAGGGTTTGGTGTCACCAACAGCGGTCCGAACCACAGAATCGGAATCGCGATACATGTCTCGGATGCTGTCAATATAAACCTCTGGTACACCTTTGGACCGCAATGCCCACCAGATCACCCCACGAGGAATACAGTCGAAGGCCTTCTCCATGTCCAAAAACAGGAAATGTAGAGGTGTATTCTTCGTCCTGTATTTCTCCATGATGGTCCGTAGGGCAAAGACTGGGTCCATGGTCCCGTGGCCAGGGCGAAAACCATATTGACACTCCGAGACCGTACACTCTTGTCGGATCCGAGAGTCTATTATGCGCTCAAAGAGTTTCATGGTGTGGGACATGATCTTTATACCGCGGTAGCTGCCACACTCTTGGACAGATCCCTTGCCTTTGAAGACTGGAGTGATAACACTCAGTCTCCACTGGCAAGGAATCCCTCCAGTGTGCAGTATGCGGTTGTAGAGATTTGTTAAGATGCCCACACCACGAGGGCCCATTGCCTTCCAGGCCTCGATGGGGACTCCATCGGTTCCGACGGCTTTCCGATTTTTCATGCAGCGAAGACCTTTTTCTACTTCTTCAGGCGTTATTGGCGGTACTAGTCCTTGATTTGGAGGGAGGTCCGGTGGCTGCACCTCTCTATGCTGCTTGTTCAGCAGGTCGTGGAAGTACGAGCGCCATCTCTCCATCACCGCGAGGTCCTCGCATAACAGATTTCCGCAGGGGTCTTTTACACAGCGGCACTTGGAGATATCCTGCGCCGCTTTGACCCTTGAACGTGCCAGCTTGTAGATGAGCTTCTGCCCTTCAGACGATTCTAGCTTATCGTAAAGTGGTTGTAAGTGATCTCGTCTGGCTCTAGCTACGGCTCTCTTAGTGGCACGTTTCGCGGTTCTGTACGCGTCGCAGTCTTCAGGACAATTGGACGCTTGCCACTTTTTAAAGAGGGCTTTCTTCACCCTAGTCTCCCTCTGGACTGTGCCGTTCCACCACCAAGTCTCCTTGTCACATTTGCGCCCACCCTTAGACGTGCCAAGCACCGCCTTCGCCGCTTCAGTAATAGCTGCCTGAATCCTATCCCAGTGGTTCTGGACTGGTTCGCCGTCAATCTCAGCGCACTTGTCGCCGATAGCTGAGGCGAACACCTGGGAATTGACTTCATCAAGCCGCCACCACCTGATTTGGCGTCGGCAACGCTCAAAACGTTTGGCTTTGGGTTTTACGCGGAGGTCCATGACAAGTAGACGGTGTTGTGCAGTAAGACTCTCACCGGGTATGACTTTGCAGTTGGTCACTTTGCCGATGTGGTGCCTCCTAGTGAGTAAGAAATCGATCTGGGTAGCGTGCCTCCCGCTCCTGTAGGTGATCAGGTGATCGGGCTTCTTTTTGAAATACGTGTTCACGATGGCAAGGTCAGCAGCCGCACACGTTCGGAGAATGGACTCTCCTTCCGCGTTGCGACCGCCATACCCAAAGCCACCGTGGACATGATCAAACTCCTTCCCTTCTTCACCCACATGACCGTTTAGGTCGCCTCCCAGAACGACATCCTGCGATACCGGAATGCCACGCAGCACCTCGCCAAGCTTGTCCCAGAAAGCAGTCTTCTCCGTGTCGCTACAACCGACCTGAGGCGCATAGGCACTTATCAAGTGGGTCGTAACCCCTTCGATAAGCACACTAACAACCATCAGCCGATCGCTAAAGCGCTTCACATCCAAGACGTCGTCCTGTAACTCGCCGGATAGCACTACGGCAACTCCGTTCTCCCCATTCGGCGCACCCGTGTAGATCAGCTTGTAGCCATTCCCTATGGACCGGGATCTGCTGCCTTTCCATCGAGTCTCCTGCAGGAACGCCACGGCCACCCTCCGCCTGGAGAGTACGTCAGCCAGCTCTCTCGCGCGCCCGGTCAGCGTGCCCACGTTCCATGTCGCGAAGCGGAGTTTCTTTGCTTGGGTGGGGGCTAACGTCTTTGGCCGTGTCCGCCCCAGACTACACGGTAGCCCTTGTCCACTTGCCACAGGAGACAGGCGAAACTCCTGCGCGCCGTTTTGCGGCGGCGCCCTATCCATGGCAGTATTCCTTTTCTGACTTGTATGTAATTTCTTGTGTCTTTTAAATACAATTTGTTTTAAACTACCTATTGTTTTAGCTTGATATTAAGTAACCTTCAGCTTGGTCATTAATCTGATGGGTGACCTTACTAAAGTACCTGCACTTAAACTGGTAATCATAGCGCTTATTGGAAAGCTAAGCAATAAAGGATCCGCCAGGGAAAGGTTTTAAATAAACCATGGGCGAGCTGCACTCCACCTATTATAACTAGCTGTGCCCTCGCGGCGTTGCCCCTTAGTGATGGTATATGGTGATGATTATGATGATGAAAAACCTATAACCATCCTCAAGAGTTTAGCTATCAAATGCAGAAAGATTTTTTCAAATCGGACTGGTAGTTCCTGAGATAAGCGCCATCAAACAAACAAACTCTTTCACTCTATCAAACACTGGCAAACGACTATTTAACGTGCCCTCCGAAGCACGGAAGCGCTCTGCTCGTAACACCACTTGCGGTTACCCATCCAAATTGAGACCGCGCACAACGTTGCTTAACTTCAATGATCAATCAAGAACGTCTCAGCAACGCCACGAGCGCTTGGAACGAAACAAAACACAGAGGAAACTTAGACGTTGTCAATTAGTAGAATTGGCCTCCAGCGGACTAAAAAGGTCGTTATTGCAGAATCGCAATAGGAATTGAACTATATGCCATCTCTTTTCATTGACTGAGAGTGAAAAGAGACGGCATTATAGTTCATTTTATATTGTGATTCAGTTTTAGCGACCATTTTAAGCCTGCAGGCCTCATACCATGAGCTTTATTTGCGATCCAGTTTAGGTCCTAAACTGAACTGCTTCGCTTGACGTAGGTAGGTATGCTATGATGCTGACCAAAATATCAGAACCTAAACATGACCTAAACTGAATTGTTAGATAAAGTTTCGTTCACTCAATTCGTACTATGACCCTTTACTATGCGTTGAGTTGGTTCACTTTCGTGTCAAAACTGTCACTTTTAAAACAGGTCATAGTACGAATAGTTTGCGATCCAGATTAGGAACCTAAACTGAACTGAATTGTTAACTAAGAGGTCATGGTACAGCTGCAGCTGGGCAATTCTACTAGATGACAACCGCTGCGTTTTGGTTCGATCTCTTAAATGTCAGCCATTTGGTGAAATAGTAGAATAGCTTTTCAAAAATTTGTTCTGCCAAAGTTCAAACCTTAGCTAAAACCTCACCACAACTGAGTCGTTTGTTATTAGTAGTCATGGAAACAGTCGCTTTAGTTGAGGTTTTGGTTGAGGTTGATAAAAAGTTCGGTACCAGGATTGACGCTCAGGTCTATGCCCCGTACGTGAGAATTGAGGATGGGGAGAATACAATTACATAAATCATATAATTTCCTTATTAAAAGCTTACTTAAAATTGCGTCGGTACAGTAAATTTTCCCTATTACACTTAATGACGTCATGGTTGGTGTCATAAGTACCTAAACACTTCAATATGGGGAAACACATCACTAGAAACAAAACAGCTTCATAACTGGATCACTAAGGTGTAGCGGTGGCCACGGCAAGGTCAGGGGTTCATATCCGGTCTGGGTGAATTTTTTTTTTTATATTTTTAAAGTGTCAAATGAAAAAAACACAACTTCTGTCAGTTTTAACATCAGATAACGTATTTTCAAAATCGGTCCACCAATTGACGGAGAAATCGATGAACATACATAGAAAAAAAAACATACCTACAGCCGAACATAGAACCTCCTCCTTTTTGGAAGTCGGTTAAAAACCAGGAGGTTCTCAATTCGTTGGAATCTTTTTTTTGTGTATGTTCACCGATTACTGAACGCCTGGACCGATTTGAAAAATCCTTTTTTTGTTTGAAAGGGTATACTTTCCGATTGGTGCCACAATGTTGAGGATCTGTCGAGGATCTTCGGAGTTATGAACAGAAATCATCTCGAGAGTTCAGAAAATTGCTCAGCTTATAACATTGAAGTCGAATTTTTAATATTTTTTAATTAAGCCACTAGTTTCCTGGGGTCTGACTTATGAAAGATGTTTAAAGTTAAACACTGGTTAAACAACATCCTGTCTTTATTTGTGGATAGTGATGAATAGAGACAGGACGTTGTTTAACCAGTGTTCAACTTTAAACATCTTTCATAAGTAAGGGGGCCATTGACTCACGTTTACTTTTTAATCGCGGGTAACACCGCGGGGCGCAGCTAGTATGATGATAACAATTGATAATCTGATAACACAGCCACTTTACTATCCACCAATGTTTTCCGTGAATCTTTAAGTGCACTTTTAAGTATTGTAAAGGACAAGATAGGAAGCACGTTAGACATACTTACCCCCATAGGAAAGATGTTTAAAGTTGAACACTGGTTAAACAACGTCCTGTTTCTATTCGTCACTATCCACAAATAAAGACAGGACGTTGTTTAACCCGTGTTCAACTTTAAACATCTTTCATAAGTCACCGGCGACACGCTGAAGAGTGAAACAAGCCTTTGTTTCACTCTTCAGCGTGTCGCCGGTCGCGTCCGCAAGTTGACCATTCACAGCACAGAGAAATTAATTTTGACCATTCACAGCACAGAGAAATGTGCTGTGAATGGTCAGCTCGCGGACGCGACCGGCGACACGCTGAAGAGTGTTTTTCCGAGTATTCGATGTTTTTCATCATTGCTTACAGAGAACGTATTACTATTTGATTTGGAAAGACAGATTAAGTGCCCGTGTAAATAGAATCGATGTTAGATAAGGAAAGGTAACGCCACTGGTACCTTATCTGATAGCGTGTAAACAACACAAGATAGGGGCTAGTGATGTGCCTATATCGATGATTATCGATATCGATTTCATCCGATTGGAAGAAATCATAGATATTAGAAACGAAACTTATGGCCTACGCAGGCCGGGACTTTCCCATTTTCCCAGATACGAGACCTAGTTAGATCGATTTTTCGCCCCCGTACACTCCCGTACCGCAAATTTTATCGAAATCGTTAGAGCCCTTTTCGAGAACGTGAGTACAACAAACAAACAAATATTGCTAGTGTAAGATAGGATTAAGCCTTAAACCGAGTGTATGAAGAATGAAATGTGTATTGGCAAAAAATGAGTGTCAGGATTGTAGCAAGCTGAAATCTGTTTTCTCAGTCCATCAGCGTCCATTTTTTGGTCCGTTTAGTACGAATCGATATTGTTTTATCGACTATTCACATCACTATTGAAAAGTTTAAAGGATTTTGAGACATTCTCCTTCAATTTTATTTGTGTGCACTGGTCTTTTCTTGGGCATTTCGGTTCGAAAAACGATAAAGATTAATTTAACTAATCTAGCTAACCAAATAATCTGGGATTCGAACCCACCTTAAGGCTGTGTCCCCAGTAGGCAAACTGTGAGCGGCCGACTGAGTTTGCGGCCGGCGTATCGGTTTAGTACGCTCTTCCATATTTGAAATGGAGTGTCCACAGTTTGCTAGTTTTGCGCGTAACGCTGCAAACTGCGTACAGTGAGCGCAAAACTAGCAAACTGTGGACACTCCATTTCAAATATATGGAAGGGCGTACTAAACCGATACGCCGGCGCCCCGCAAACTCAGTCGGCCGCTCACAGTTTGCCTACTGGGGACACAGCCTTAGATCGAAAGTCGAGGCCATTATCTTCCGCCATCACGGCTATCTTGTCTATCATGCTAGGGAATACACTTGAGTCCTTCTCAGAAGAATCTAGACCTCCGACATTGTTTATTAGTATGACAATGAATTACTAATTAAAACATTCGGTGTGAACAATAGCTAACAGATTTGTTGTGCTATTTTGTTTTGCTTAGAGCCACTCGCACTGGTTCTTTCTTCAGCACCTGCCGAATTCAGCCGAATCGAGACAGGTCTAGTGGCCGCACATCTATTCGCGCCGAACGCGCAGAATTCTCGAAGTACTGCCAGATTCGGACCGCGGGCAAGTGTGCGAGGTTTCATACGATTTCTTCCTCCTCCATGCATCGTTCTCCTCAGTGCTCAGGGTCGTGACCTCCTCCACGGATCACATTATCGCGAATGATTGTTCTCCAGTTTGGGGAACAGGGTGGAATAGTTCCCCAAAGGCAGAGTAGGTGGTTCCTCTGCAACGGGCCGGCCCATCTGGCCCACTTGCCCGTAGTCTTTCGACCGACAGTTGATGTCTGATAGTCCTAGATATGTTTCAACTCGCTGGAAACTTTGCTTGCGAGTTCTAGGACTTCTGATGTTGCGTGGCGATTCCGTTGCTCCTTCAGCCTGCAATCTGGTCTGAGGTCTGATACTGTACAGCGTGTTCTTCCTTTTGCAGTAGTAGTTGCTTTGGAGTAGCTTGGACGTTCTTTATCCAAGGATAACTCAGATAGGAGTCGTTGATGTCGAGCGTGGCGCCATCTTTGCTGAAGCTCGTAGTAAGCTCGTAATGCGTAGCATGTCTATGTAGTTCATCTAGCGACGGGTAGATGTCGCTACATCCAGTCACTCCGATCTCTTGCGGCTTCTATGGCATCGTGGATCTGGATGGAGAGAGACTTCCGAACCTGGTCGGACCATCGTGTTGGGCTGCGGCCTCTTCCCCTCTTTCCTTCTACAGAGCCAGTGACTATCAGTTTTCTAGATTGTCTCCCTTCTTTCTGGCAATGTGTCCAAAGAACTCTAGAACTCTCCGGAGACATGTGGTTGAGAGCCTGGTGGTTACTCCGATCTCTTTGAGTATTGACACGTTGGTCCGATGTTCTTTCCAACTTATGCCTAGCATTATCCGCCAGCACCACATCTCGAAGGCGTCAATGCGTTTCCTGTCAGCTGCTTTCTTCTAAATTAAAATGAATTCTTATAAAGATTTTAAAATTCGATTCGTTCGGCGCGTTCGGCGCGGACAGGTGTGCGGCCACCTTTAATCGGAAAGACCCAGTTTCACGTAATCTAGTAAAAGCCTTGGCTAGTGAAAGTGAACGGTACACGTTTAAACCGGACCATTGCACTTTCTGCTACGAGACGAAACATTTAACTGCCACTTGTCACATCTCCCAGTAGGGATAGTGCACAAGGGAAGAAAGAAAACGAAAGTAAGTGTCGTGTAATGTGGGCTTGAGCGTGTTTAGGCCAATTCGCTTACAATCTTATCCATTCTTGTGTGGTATGTAACCCCGTCAGTGTGCCATGGTCAATGGTTACTGTGTTGCAATGTCGTATGTACGCAGCGCACTACTCTAAAATGTAAGACATATTTAGATCATTTTAAGATGTTAAGGGTATGTCAGAGGTATGTCCAAACACATTTGGTACATTCCCACATTTTGCAGAAGTTAACATTCCATACGTGACAGGTTGCGAGCCCATCGACGCTATTAGAAATCTAACTGGTTTCCTCACGATGTTTTCCTTCACCGTTTAGAGCTCGTGTTATAGCGCATATAAATGAAAATTGAATAGGGTCACTATCACTAGTACTACTGGTAGTACTGGAAATACAAGGATGTATCATTTGTACTACCAGAGTGTTCAGTACTACCAATGTCATAATAGGGTCACTAGTACTAGTGATACAAAGTTGTATAATTTGTACTACCAGTTGAACTACTCAGTAGTACTACTGATCCACCGGTTTCTTCAGCGAAAAAACGCCACTGCGAATCAATCAATCAATCAATCATTTATTTCCTCTATAAACTTATTACAAGCACTTAGATATGTCATAAAATACAATTTAAATTTGACAAAAGAAAAAAACAGTTTAAAACTTAATCTAATAACTCTATATACCTATGTATAGGTACTACATTTAACTTATTTAACTTATTTTAACTTATAACGAATTCGGAGTACATTTGTTTTTTATTTTACTTTTGATGAATTAGTGTAAATTCTTTGGGATAGTTTATCGATTTCTCTTATTCTTAATTTACGATCGAAGACCTTTTTTTTTGTTATTTATTTATTATAGAATTAACAGTACCTACTTAAATTTTCAAAAACAAACAATATGACTTAACTTAGGCCCCTAATAGATTCTTACTTTTTATGAAGAAATTACTAAAATAGTCGCTAGGTAGTTATGGAGTGAATAACATTTAGGGAAATGTACGCCAGTTACATGTAGGTATGTGGTATGTGTGTGTGTATGTGTGTGTGCGCGCGTGTTTGTGTGTATCGATAATCAATATAAAATAACCTAATCCAAAGCCAATTTTACTTGTTTCTTGAACTTTGATTTACTCTGGTGGAAAACATCGCTTGTCGCAAATAACCTGTACGACTACGTATGTTTATCATCTAAGAGTTGTAAACTTGTAAATGGAGCAACTAATGCCTTTATCAATGTAGATCGTCTAGCTAGTTGATATTATAAATTATCTTTTTCACGCGCCACTAAATATTAATAAGTTACTTATCGACGCTACTGTCAATAGTAACGAGTGTAAAACTCGTTAGTATCTCACAGATAACAGGCAAGTCAGTCGAGACATGTAAACAGTAATCAAATTAATCAGAGTGCTAAACATGGTATGTTAAAGAAAAACAGCTTAATCTATTTTACTGATTTACTAGCTGTGCCCTCGCGGTTCTTGTTCGAAAGTTTTTTTTTTATTCATTCCTGACTACGAAAAATTATTATTTTTAAAATCTAATGATGCAGTTTTACTTTTATCAAAATCTGTTACGAGACTCCTTTGAGTGTTTTTCGCTATTGCTAATAGTTTCAGATTTGGCCCTAGAGGCACTCTTGAAAAACTCACCCTGTATAACTCGGTTCTGACTGAGTGAAGCTGTATACTGTTCTCACAAATATTGTTTGTTATACTCATAAGAGTTTATATTTTAGTGTTTGGTTGATGGCCGCGCGATCTAAAAAAGGCACCACTTTCCGGCTTTTAACTTACAAGATTTTACCCTAACAAACATAAAAACATTGCAAGTAAAAGTTAAAGTTTGTAACAAAATTAAAACTAAAAAAAAAGGATGAAGCTAATCCCCAAGACGCAGGTCTTGAAAAGACAGATCTGAGATCTTAGGCATTCAAAATGCCTAAACCTTGAAGAAAGTTACAAATAATTTAAAAGCGATACTATAATGTGATGTTTACCCTCCTTCACGTTTGCATAATGTATAGTGAATCGATTAATTAATATTCAACATGTGTTTAGTCTCTTTAAATTCCGTTCGTAAACAAAGGATACTTAGTCGTGGGTTCGAATCTCGGCAGAGCACATCTATGCTAAATGCCAGGCGAACTTTTAGTACAGAACAGATAATAATACTACGTAAAGAATGGACACTGTGAGTTTGAGCTGGCGAGGAGCTGACTTTGAGCACGGAACACACGCGCATACGCATAGACGAGACCGAGACAACAGTGTACATTATTCGCATTGTGATTCAACTAAAGCAATTCCTCTTTAATTTCGTCAAATGTCAGCTGAATTGTACGCAATTCCATTCACAGACATCTCTATTTGATTGACACTTCTGCAATTCATAGGTGGCCATTTTATTTTACGATTCTCCACAAAACTGTCAAAAATATGAATTGCCGGTATGAATCAAGGAATTTTAATAGGAATTGTCGGAATTGTCAATTTTGTGATTTCTAATACGAGAATCACGCTGTGCATCGTATTGTGAATCTGCTATAGCGACCTTTTTAGCTCCGCTGGTCCGCTGTAAAACATTAAAAGGTTGGACACAAAAACACAATCCATTATTTAATTAAAATCATATTAAACCACGCAGTAGAGAAATAAAGTGAAACTTGGAAGTGAAAGTCAAAATGAAGTGTCACAGTGTTGTGCTCTCGAATATTGGATAAAGTTTAAGTTGTGCTTTGTGAATAAACTGTGCCAAAATGATGTCCAGAGGAATTAAATACCAAATCCTTGAGGATGAAGAAATTGGGTAAGAATTTTTTAACTGCTTATTACCTTTGCTTATTCTTGCCATTCAAAAGTTGTCTGGAAGAGACTTTTAGTGATAAGACTGCCTAGATAAAACTGGTCTGTGATAGGTAAGGTTATTAAATAAATGGTGTTTTGATAATCAATCAATATTTAAAGAGATTTACAAAAATCAAAATCGGAACAATTTTCGGTTATTCCCATTTGTTCTATGGAACATGACGTCATTGAGTTTTTTCTCATGATGTATGGAAAAAATGAGGAAAGTCTCATTAAAATCTCGTTTAACCAGACACAACATAAAATCAATTGTGTCTGGACCAGATCTGTGCTCCGACAGATAACCAGTTTAGTCACTGCCCAGATAAGGCTGCTCAGTGATAATGATAAGGTTATTAATAAGCAGTGTTTTGATTAAGTACCTATCGATATCGATCATTATTTAAAAATAGATTCGTGAAAAGCAAAATCGGAACAAATTTTCGATAATTCCCATTTGTTCTATGAAACAAAGTCTCATTTTGCTCTCGTTCTTTGTTCTCGTTTAAACGAGGAAAGTCTCATTAAACAGGAACCTAGATAAATACCTACTCTCTTAATCTAACAACATAAACTGATAAAAATTTGCTTAAATTTTAAATGATTTCGGTATTACGTTTTTATAGAAATTCGCCGGTCGCAGACCTCTTAATTCACTCAAATCCATCCCTTTAAAAATTATATGAACTTAGTAGACAAGTTATTGTTGTATGTAATTCCCATCGACTTTTTACAAAAGTAGTCCTTTTTTTACAAAAATCGCGTGAAAGTGCTGTCATTAAGCTTTCCATTCAGTGTGTTTAATTCTGTTGAAACGTACTCGTAAACAACACATTTAAATAAAGTTTTGAAAATAGAGAGTTTCGTACCAAAAAAGGAGCATTTGAGCAATATAAACGAGTCTTTGAGTAAATGCTGTTTTTCCTCAAACAAGTGACCTATAAATACCTATGAATGTAATGAGAAATTCCTTGCGAAGGCGTCAGCTATGCGTGGGATTTGAGAGGAACGCCTACGTGATCTGTGATAGCAATATTCATTTAGTAGCTTTGCCTTGTGGTTTCTGGTTTTCACTGCGAATATAAAAAGGCCGTTATAGAATCATTAATCTGAATTGCACTTTATGCCGTCTCTTTTCATAGACATGAGAGTGACAAGAACAAGACGTAATACGAATTATTACTGAAGTAAAACTTCTTTACGCACGCTTGACTTGGGGATGGGGAGTAAGCTGGTGAATGCGTGACGAGAGCGTTACGTTTGGTCTAAAGCACGCTTGTTTTTTTATGATTCTGCTATACTTACATGTTGATGCCACACAAGCAAAGCCGCAGAAGCCTACATAGCAATCTTTTGGATTGACTGTACAATGAAAAGTTTTCGCTCTGAGTGTACTTTTAATTATGTAAGCACTGTGAATCAACGCGGCTATTATTGCACCTGACACCTAAATATTATAATTCCGATCAAAGTTTATATTACGAAACATTTCCAAAACAATCAATAGTTTTATTCTAAGCAATGTTTTTAAAACATGCTGCCATGTTTTTATTTCCCGCGCTTCGACGCCATTGGCTCGTAGGCTGTCAGTGAGATACCGTTCGGAATTTAAATTTTAAAATTTGTTTTGATTTTTGTTTTAGGGAATCATAATGGATTTTTACTTGAATTTTTTATAATCCGAGTAAGTGTTTCTCTTTTTTTTTACATTTTTTTATAAAGAACTATATTTTTTGGGTTATTCCTGTTTGTCCCCGCGTCCTGTCCCCGAGAGGGGACAAACAGGAATCAAAATTTCTTAGTTAAAATAGCTGTGAATTAAATTGATCACTTTAAGTTGATAAGGTCGGTTAAGCTGAGAGGATGGTTTAGGTACTGGGCAAGCCTACTCCATCTCAACAGTGTCCCATCAGGCAATACAGTGTCCCGTTAAGTGTAGGCAAAGATTGCCTACTGACACTGTATAAATCATCTAGTAAAGATGTAAAAGACCAAAGGTTTATTTAATTGATTTGAAAGTGATAATACGAAACATTAAAAAATTGAGTTGATATAGTACTTGTTAGTAATAAAATACTTTTACTTGTCCTATTCATATATTCGACTGCCGAAAGGGTTACACTTGGACAAATTTCGTTATTTGCTTGACATTCAACCATTTAATTATGCGCATCCTTATGAATTTATTAATACCGACCAGCTAAGTAAATAATATAGATAGGTCCATTGTTGAGTGATTGGAATATTAGCGACTCTAATGACTTACCATTCACACGACACCATGGTCGCGTGGCAACTCAGCTGAAAAGCGCTTTAGTTAGCCACAAGCAAATCAAGCTGACGCGTAGGTTATTATCACTCTCCCTGTTTGGGATTCTTCCTGGATTTTGCAATAATAAAACAGGAACTTCAATGAAAGGTATATTTACTTGCTCTTACAGTGGTTTGAAAGCTTAAAAAGAATTTAGTGTATAAATGTGATCTGCGAGAATGGGCGTTTTTCCACTAGACGGCACGGCACGGCAACGGCGACGGCACGGCAATCGGAGACGCAAAAATGTATGAAAATGTACGGCTTCACTTTCCACTTACCGGCGCCGGCACCGGCACGGTTTCATACATTTTTGCATCCCCACCACCGGCCCGTCGCACGGTGGGCTGATATTAAAAAGTAGGGCCTTAAGGGCTGAAATGGTTGGGATTCGATGGTACGTGTTAATATGAGTATTTTATGTTCTATAACTTTTTTTCGTAAAGTTCATAGTTTTGGAGTTATGGCACTTTCAAAAATGTATGAAAATTTCGATAAATTTGTTTTATATGCAATTTTTTAAAATATATTTCTTATTCAATTCACTCTAAGCAAGAAATGGAACCATACCTACTTATTTATGAGACCACCATAAAAAATTAACGAAAAAACTTTCTTCACAGAAGCATTTCTCAGACCAAATGGCATTAGTGTAACCTCATGTGACCCATCTGCGATTAAATTAAAAATTTCAAAGTGTTGTAACTTTCAAACTACTAGGTCAATTCAAAATATTTATGGAATAGTTTATGATTGTATTTATTAGTAGAATCCAAATCCATCATTAATAATTTTTTTTACTCAGTTATTTTTTTTAAGTCCGAATTGCCGCGAAATCGGCCAAAATCGATGGTTGACACATTGTTTTTATTGATCTCCGTAACCCCTTCCACAAGTAGTATTTGAAATTATTTGGACGAAATGGGACGAACAGGAGATATATGCCAATTTATCTTTTACTCCATACAAAAAAAACTTCAAAGTTCCATAACTCATAAAATTTTCAGGTAATCGATTTTTTTTTGTAGAATAATTTATGATTATACTGGTTGGTAGAATCCATATCCATCAAAATATTTTCGAAAAAATAAGTTTCATTTTTAAAAAGCCCTAAGTCCTCTACGAGCCAATTTCGTTCCAACGTGCGTCGCCGTCGCCGTTGCCATTGCCGTGCCGTGCCGTCTAGTGGAAAAACGCCCAATGTCTGTAGCGTCTTGAGGATGCAGTCCTCCAGTGAGATTCAGACTTCTGAAAATGCATCCGATTCGATGATTTTCTTCGGTGACGTTTTTTTAGCAAAAAAACGTCGCTTTCTGAATCTCCAGCACTTAATTCAGTAGGGTCGTTGGGACAAAAAATTCCCAACGATCCCACTGGTGGGGAGGGTCAGTGGAGTCGTTGGGAATATATAATTCGGAATACATTCCGAGAAGGTCTGAATCGCACTGCTGATCCAGTTTCTGATTTTTTTTCGTATTCGAAAATTATTAAATTAACCAGCAGCGCCCCCTCGCGGCGTTACCCGCGTAGTGATGGTATTGATGATGATAAAAAGTAACCTTTATCCTTCCTTAAGAATTAAGCTATCAAATTCAGAAAAACATTTTCAAATCCGACTGCTTCCTGAAATTAGCGCTTTCAAACAAACAATAAACTCTTCCGCTTTATTAGATCACACGAGCCTAGTTATCAGCGCTTGAAGCGATGCGAGAGTTGAACATTTGCACTCCGCGCCAAAACACTGTTCTCAGTTCAAATATTGAATTATGTTTATTCAGTTTTCGAACGAACCACGCTCGCCTGTCAATACATTCGAAATTCAAACTAATTCTCTATGCAATAAGGTTGATGCGTGGGAATCTTAGAAATCTGAAATTTGTGAAGTTTTGTTAATGAATTCGGTGATTGCAATTTGAGGCTTATGTGAGTAAAATAGAGTTGGTTTTTGTGTTAAATGTCATGTGCGGTCTCTTATCTTATCTTGTTTATGGTTTGTTTTTTTATTTTATGGTAATGTGTTTCGCGCTGTATTGTCACGCCCAATGTCATGGTCAATTTAGTTCTAGAATAACTTAGTTAAGGTCTTTTTCACAATGTACAGATAAAGTACCAAATAGCTATGCAGCACATAAATTGTTTGGAAGATAAAAGTTCCTAATACCACTTGTCTGTCCCATAACTGCTTCTAATGACCCTTATGTGACTTAAAGCGCTATTTGACAGTCGTGAAACGCAACAATAGAGTTTATACCGTTCGGCGCGTATAGGTGTGCGACTACCTTTAGACTTTTAAATCTTTTCCTAGATTACTTTATACAATGAGAGCCGTGTTGGCCGAGTGGGTTTTTTTCGATCCGAAGGTCGTGAGTTCGGATCTCGGCCATGCATTATACATTTTTCGAAACGAAAAATCCATTGATTGCACGGTCAGGATTCGAACCCACGACCTTCGGATGGAAAGCACAAAACAGATAATAATACTGTCAAAAGTCAATGATAAATGACATTTATTTGCACGAACACATGCGATACTTACAATAAGGTCTTAAAAATAAATTAGTCCAATCTACCTATGTCCTACCAAAAGCTTAGGCATGCAAATCTGATAGGTCCTATTTATTGATGTAATGTTATTTAGGTCATCATTTATCTATTAGAATGTCAAGATTTAAGAATGTCAATATATCATTGCATTTCTGCCGACAGAACTACTCAATAGAACAGGTGGGAAATGACTTTTCCATTCGGCCAACACGGGTCCGAAACGAATCAATAACAGCCATGAATTATTTCCTAGAAAATCGTTTCTTTGCGGATATAACGTTATGTACTACTTATGTACTTGCATTGTTAGATTATGATGCATAATGAATACATTATGTGTTTCATCACGACAGTATTGTTTAATACTTCCTATCCTTAGGTTATGTATGAAAACGGAAGATGAAGGGATCACGACTCCCCAAGGCACGGTAGAAATTCTCTCAGATCATTTCAAAAAAGAAGAAGATTAGGTAGAAAAAGGATTAGGTTCTCAATTCGTCGGAATCTTTTTTTTTTGTGCTTTTTTTATGTATTTATGTTCACCGATTACTCGAACACGCCTGGGCGTCAATTCTGGTACCGAACTTTTTATCAACCTCAACCAAAACCTCAACTAAAGCGACTGTTTCCATGACTACTAATAACAAACGACTCAGTTGTGAGGTTTTAGCTAAGGTTTGAACTTTGGCAGAACAAATTTTTGAAAAGCTATTCTACTATTTCACCAAATGGCTGACATTTAAGAGATCGAACCAAAACGCAGCGGTTGTCATCTAGTAGAATTGCCCAGCTGGACAGATTTGGACATTTCATTTTTTGTTTGAAAGTGTATACTTTCCGATTGGTGCGACAAAGATCTTCGGAGTTATGAACTGGAATGCACCTCGAGAGTGCAGAAAATTGCTCAGCTTATAACTTTGAAGTCGGTTTTTTTTTAAATTTTAATCTAGTTACTTGTACATACAGGGGATTCTGAAATGAAGAGTTCACAGGGTTCCCCTGGGAGATCCTGGTGGACGAACCCCTTCATACCTAGTAAATTATTCTTTATGAAATTGTATATTAAAGTCCATTATCCGTTGTTGCAGAGAGTCGAGCTCCGAGCTGGTGGCTGTGCGACTGCCTATCAATGGCATGACCTGCCAGTCCTGCGTGCGCAGCATCGAGGAAAACATCGGACAGGTTCCAGGAGTCGCACATGTGAAGGTAACCTTTCATATTCATATTCATTTATTGATTGCTAGTATGTACGTTGTATAGCTTAGATCTAGATAGGCTTAGTAGGCTTTATACATACACCCTGTTGGGCACTGCAATTTAATTTAATTTACTTACTTTCAATAGGCGATTACCCTTACCTACACTCATGGGCGTAGCTATAGCTTTGTTATGGGAGAGGTCCAAGGGTTCCAAAATATTTTTGTTATAGAGGGGGGGGGGTCCAAGGGTTAAAAAATACAAAGATTGACTGTGTTTCCCCCAAACTTAATGGGGTTCAACTGTTCATGTGTTCCAAAGCTCTTGCTAAGGGGGGAGGGGGGTCCAGATGAAATCCCCGACGAAAAAGAGGGGTGTTATAAGTTTGTACTGTGTTTCTGTGTATTTGTGGCTTTGTGTGTCTGTCTGTGGCATCATAGCTCCTGAATGGATGAACCGATTTTAGTCATTATTTTTTGTTTGAATGGTGTCTTTTTCAAGAGTTTTCTTAGCTATGTTTCATGAAAATCTGTTCAGACGTTTGCAGATCATCAGCTCTTTTCTGTGGTTTACTAGCTGTCTCGCGTTTTTGCCAGCGCCAATTTGGGTCATTTTTAGTCGCGCCATCTAGTTTAGAAAAATATTTCAGTAATGTTATATTCTTTCAGGTGGAGCTATCAGAGCATGCGGGCTACTTCCGCTATGACCCGCGCGCGACGTCGGCGGAGGCCCTACGCGCGCGCATAGAGGACATGGGGTTCGAAGTGCCTACAGACGACGAGACCAGGTAACTGCTATGCAGAGAGTCTTTTAGCGATGTAGGACTTCATTTCAACAGGGGAGTTATAAGTTTGTAATATGTATATCTGTGTCTGTCTGGCATCATAGCTCCTGCCCCCTGATTGTCTATCTTTGATAGCGACCAAAATCGGTCTCAAACTGTCAAATATGACAGTTTAGTGACCACGCAAGTAGCTCTGTCACTCTCATCTCAACGAGAACGAACGGGACAAATGTTACCTACGCGATCGTTTTGACAGTTTGAGACCAATTTGTTGCTTGAGACAAATTAGACAATCAGCCTGCTGAACGTATAAACCGATTTTGAGGGTTATTCCTGTTTGTCACCCCGTCCGAGGAATCAAAATTCCTGCCTGTTAAAAAATACAGACATGAATTTTGTTTCCCGTCTGTCCCCTCGTGGGGGCAGGACGAGGGGACAAAAAGGAATAACCCGATTTTGATGCGTTTTTTTTTGTTTAAAAATTGACTTCATTGATTTGGTTATCCGTACCCATATTATAAATGTGAAAGTGTGTTTATTTGTCCTGCTTTCACGTCAAAACAGAGCGACGGATTGGCGTGATTTTTTGTGTGGAGATAGTTGGAGGGCTGGAGAGTGACATAGGCTACTTTTTATCCGGGTACCACGCGAGCGAAGCCGCGGGCAGCAACTAGTTTTTATATATTTATCTATTTTGTTCCAGAAATCTCCTGCCCAAAGAGATACCTACTGAGCTGTTAATAGACATGTCAGCGGGCGTGGAAAGCGAAGTATTGATATCCGTCACGGGAATGACCTGTCAGTCCTGTGTCAACACTATTGAAGGTAATTTATCAGTATCACATCACACTATCACACTAATCACACTATCACACTAAGGGCCTTACTTATGAAAGATGTTTAAAGTGTCTTTATTTATGGATAGTGACGAACAGAGACAGGACGTTGTTCAACCAGTGTTCAACTTTAAACATCTTTCATAAGTAAGGGGGTAATATTATAAACTAGCTGGCGTTTATCCCACGGGAACCGTGCATTTTTTTCGGGATAAAAAGTAGCCTATGTCCTTTTCCCGGTCATTATCTATATACGTTTTAAATTTCAGGCAAATCGGTTCAGTGGTTGTCGAATTATAGAGGAACAAACATACATCCAAACATCTAAACATCCAAACTTTCGCATTTATAATATTAGTGTGATAGTGTGATGTGATGTGAAGTGTGATTAGTGTGATAGTGTGATAATATTATAGTGTGATTATAGTGTGATGTGATAGTGTGATGATTTATTAAGTATATTGGTACTGATTTATTAAAATTTATATATTTGTCTACAGGAGCAGTAAACGAATTAAAAGGTGTGACGTCATGCACCGTAAGCTTAGCAGACGAGACGGCGCGGGTTCGATTCTCGAGCAGCACCGCTAAGGACATAGCCGACTGTATATATGAATTGGGTTTCGATGTTAATATACTTACTATTAATGGAGAAACTTATAGAGGTAATTACTATTTATTTATAAGTTTTAAGAATTTAATTCTCAAAAAGATATAATATCTTTTGACTGGCCTCTTAGCTCAGTTGGTAGTAGCTCTGCCTACGCTGTAGGTCGTGGGTTCGATTCCCATCCAGGACAAACATTTGTGTGATGAACATAGATGTTTGTTCTGTGTCTGGGTGTTATAAAGTATTCTATGTATTTACAAAATATAAGTATTCTATCAGTTATCTGGTTCCCATAGTACAAGCTTTGCTTAGTTTGGGGCTAGATGGCGCTGTGTCAAATGTCCAGCAATATTTATTTTATTTATTTAACTCTTACATGAGAACATAACTAAAAATAAGTAGAAAGTCGTTGTAAATTAGATAAATAAAGGTAGACATGGTGGCAGGTTGTAAACTGTTTAGGCTGGATTCGACCAAAAGTCATCTTACTCCGGAGTAACTAGCCGACATAATTCAAAATACAATTGTTTAGAAAGCGCAACCGAACATTATTATGTGCATACAAATTATCCTGGTTATAAGGTGTCAACTTTACAATGCCAAAATATTCAGACAAACAGTAGTTTATTCTCGAGTAAAAACATAATCCAGTTTTGGTCGAACCCAGTCTTTGTAAGTTTAAATTGATACCTATTTTTGTGTTTATTTTCAGATACAGTATCTCAAAGTAGGAGTGACAAGGAGGGTTCGGGCGATGGTACCAAAGATATGTCACCCGTTAAAAGTAAAACACAACTTAACGTAAGTTAAACTATAGTATTTCTAATAGGCATGAATCCTAATTTTCAAAATTTCTTCTATGATATTCAGAAGTATCTATTATGTCTAAAATATATCATATTTCTGTAGAAAATTAAGGTTTTTGTGCAATAAAAGTACATTTAAATTTAAATTTTCAAATTCACGCCAAAACGCTCGCCGGTGTCATGGCGTCTGTTTTTACGTCACGGATCGGTATATCAACCAGTGATGCCTACATAGTTACTATAGAAACAAAAGGATGTTTACCGAGACGAGACGCAATGACAGACGCCATGACACCGGCGAGCGTTTTGGCTATCATGGCGGATTGTTGTATTTTGTAGATTTATTTTAGCAAATAAATTAGTAATCTCGAAATTAATAAGAGAATAAATACATTTTTCAAAATCTTTGAATCCTATTTCATTAGATCAGATAAATATTTTGGCGATACTTGATTACTGTCATCATGCCTATTATACGCACTAAAATTGACGGTGAAAATGTCATTTTTCATATATTTTTAGTTCGTACAATGAGCAATTCGACTATAGCTGGGCTATCTTGTTTCACACGTTAAGTCGCTAACCCGAATTCGTTCCAACAAAAATTGCTTTTTTACGATGAATACTTTGAAATGGTAGAAGATGGTTGAAAAAAGTGATAGACATGTTTGTTGTGTAAAATATGTAAAGTAATTTTGTACTAAATAACTTTAATGTTGTTCGTAAAAAATCAATTAGTTGGAACGAATCCGAGTTAGCGACTTTACGTGTGAAACAAAATATCCCAGTAGAACTGTCTCATAGAAAAAGAGTTTTTACCTTATTTCCTATTATAATAAACTAGTGGACGCCCGCGATTTTTTTTTCCCACGGGAACCACGCATTTTTCGGGATCAAAAGTAGCCTATGTTCTATTCTCGTTCATTATCTATCTATATTTCAAATGATAGTGGGCAAACTTCACCCAGCACCGCCAGCAATGTAATTAATATTACTCGAAAGACCTAACAAAACTAAGCATTTTTTATTATCGACGCATTAAAATCTATCCCGGGGGTCACTAGATAAATCCATGTTTGTACCTACCTAACCTGAGTAGTAGGTACTAGATTGTATGACAACGGGGCAAAATATAATTTGTTTCGACGAGAGTGCTATTTTGAATACAGAATGGAGCGAGGGATGCTAGAGTTGAAACCCGAGCGCAGCGAGGGATTCTAGATTAGAACCCTGAGCGCAGCGAGGGATTCAAAGGACGTCATCGGAAATAGGAGGTTGTTACACATGGTTTGAAAGTAACCTACCTAGGCACGAGATGGTTTGGCGCACGAGCAAAGCGAGGGCGCTAATAGTTCGAGTGCCTAAACAGGTTATTCACATCTATCTTGTAAGAGCTATTAACACGCTGAGACGCTATGGCCGCATCGCCGGCCACGTGGCCAAACAGTTCGTATTGAAATGTATGACAGATAACTCACTTGGCTACGGTCTGGCGTCAGGATCCTGATCCTGTGATCCAGATCCCGTGATCCTGACTTCGTGATCCTATTCCCGTGATCCTGATCCTATAATCGTGATCCCGTGATTCTGATCCTGTGATCTTGATCCTACGTGATCCTGATCCTACGTGATCCTGATCCTACGTGATCCTAATCCCATAATCCGGATCCAATGATCCTGCATAATCCTGATCCCGTGATCCTTATCCTGTAAACCTGATCCTACGTGATCCTGATCGCGTGATCCTGATCTTCATCTTATGGTAAATAGAAATGTCAAATATAGCTGACAAAGACGACATGGCTCAATAGAAATGTCAAATAGTAGCATGTGATTTATTTAATACTTTGTTAGCAGGGAAAATCGTTTCCCAGGGAGAATTGCTTCCCAGGGACGCAAAAGTACTGTTTTCATCCCTCTGTTCAGGTAACTTCAAGCGTACTTTCCGAACATGAGAAATGAAAAATAAATACTTAAGAGACTTTCTCATAAACCTCACATTATTTTGAAATAAAAAACATCCCAATAAATCGAGACTTTCATCGCTCTAATCATAATCATTTTAGCTTTTTTGTAAGTTAAACCTTTTCGACTTAAATAAATAGAGAACCCTCGGACAGAATTTGATGCGAATTGGCACAGAGAAACAAGGCTTTGATACCTTCTAAGCAAAAGTAGCTATATATAAGCTGTGGCGGTAGTGGGTCCATACATTTATGATTATGCCCAAAAATGCGGTAACAGCCATTTTAACCTCTCTTTAAGTTAAACCTATTCGACTCAAAATAAATAGAGAACCCCGGGACAGAATTTGATGCGCATTGGCACAGAGATACAAGGCTGTGATACCTTCAAAATAAAAGTAGTCTGAGCTGTGGCGGCCGTGGGTGAAGTGCCCATATATTTTTGCCCACACTCGTTTGAGGCAAATCGGTTCAGTGGTTGTTGAGTTATAGAGGAACAAACATACATCCAAACATCCATCCAAACATCCAAACTTTCGCATTTATAATATTAGTGTGATAGTGTGATTAGTGTGATAAATGTGATTTTGTGATATTACTGTGATATGATTAGTGTGATTTACTGCGCTCAAGGTTATGGGTTCTATTCCCACCAAGGACAAACTTTTGATGTGATGAATTTGTTGTAATTTTTATTTATTTTTTATTTATTTAAGAGAACTTCAATGAACATAAAAATTTGTTCTTTTTTTATTTATATTGATTTTTATTTATTTCAGGGAACCTCGTCGCCATTAAAAGAGACAGAGTACGCTCGCTGTACGCTCGAAGTGCGAGGCATGACTTGTGCGTCTTGCGTCGCTGCTATAGAGAAACACTGCGCCAAATTATATGGTGAGTGGGGTTTATAATGTGGTTTTAGTTTTTACCCGGCTGACTGTCAAGTCACCCGGGTTATGTAGATCGCGCGTTTCTATGTATGTACCCACAGGGTTCGTTCGTTCGTTCGTATGTAAGTAATATTCTTTATTACCACGTTTCTCCTAAACGGCTGGATGGATTTTGATGAATGAGGTATCGTTAGAATCGTCTCCATCTCGATTGTGCTCTAGGATACTTTTTATTTCGATAAATCAAATAGTGCGCCTAGAAAATGCAACAATGTGTGAATTTTCAAAATGAAAATCTCGCTATCATATCAAAATCCATGTCAAAATCAAGAGGTTGGTGGACTGATATCAAATATAATTTTTAAAAAAATCTAACATGACATCTTCGAAGACTAAATCGAGTCTCAAAATTTTTGAAAATCTATTTTTCGCCCTAAATAGAATTGCTAACCAAAACGCATACTAAACCTTTCTATTTAGTCACACGCAACGTTTAGAACAAACTGCATCGAAATTGGTTCAGCCATTTAGGAGATATCTCATATTTAAGAAATAACTTACGCATTTAATTTAGGTACTCGCAGAGCCATCTGTGTGTCAACTGTGACAACAACGTTTAGGAAAATGCGCACGGCATCGAACCCTAGATACCTACATAATAATAAAATTGTAATTTAATTTTGTTTTGTGATTGATAAGATAATGCTGTTTCCAACTTTTCAGTTCAGCCGGGTTTTTTTATTTTTGAATAAATTGCTTGTTAGTGGTTTACTGTAGTGTAGTGGACTGAGGGGTCCCCGTTCAAACGATGTCCTACTTATTTGCCCCTTGTGCCCTACCACCTGCACAAGGGAGGAACTATTAAACGCCACAGACGTTTAATAGTTAATTAACCTACATTTTTTTTTACTGTCATGTGTTTACCTTTGATTCGCAATAAATATATTACGATTATGATTATGATGGAGTGAAGGTGGCTAGGTTCTACTCGAGTTCCATTTAGAGTACGATTCAGCACTAAAGTCCTACGGCAAAAGCGGGAACTAATTGTTTTATTTACTTTATTATGCTCTTTTAGTCACGGCCGTTCAGTTGTTCTGGTGTGTAAAATTAATGAACGTACAAACTAGCATAATTATTATTGTTCACTTATTTGGGCAAATTTTTTACATAACCTTTACTTAACCCAGGAGTATGGTGGGTTCTAAATGCTTTTTAACCGACTTAAAAAAAGGAGGAGGATCTCAATTCGTCGAAAGCCTTCGATCCCCGCCGCGGGACTTTAATCACTTTATTTATGAACTTAAAAAAATCCCGATTTTTTTTTTAATTTTTTTAACCACCTGAAAACACTTTACCACCTTAAAAAATCCTGTTTTTTTTTTCTTCCAGGCGTAGACTCAATCCTAATAGCATTACTAGCAGCGAAAGCGGAAGTCAAGTACGAACCTCGCAAGATCACCGCGGCGGATGTGGCGCATTCAATCACAGAACTGGGCTTTCCGGCGGAAGTGATCAGTGACTGTGACGGCAGCGGACAGAAGGAGCTGCAGCTTATGGTGAGGATCATCATCAAAAAAATTGTAGCGACATCTACCTGTCGCTAGATGAACTACATAGACATGCTACGCACTACGAGCTTCAGCGAAGATGGTGACACATCATAATGTCTAGAACTCGCAAGCGAAGTTTTCAGCGGCGATAGACATATATCTGACCAACCAACAACAACTGTGTGTCGGTCGACCACGGGCTAGTGTGCCAGATGGGCCCGTTGCAGAGGAACCACCTACTCTGCCGTAGGGGAACGATTCCACCATGTTCCCCAAAGATAGTTTTCATTTTCAATGAAATAATACCTAAGGCTGTGTCCCCAGTAGGCAAACTGTGAGCGGCCGACTGAGTTTGCGGCGATCGGTTTAGTACGCTCTTCCATATTTGAAATGGAGTGTCAACAGTTTGCTAGTTTTGTGTGCTCACTGTACGCAGTTTGCAGCGTTACGCGACAAACTAGCAAACTGTGGACACTCCATTTCAAATATATGGAAGAGCGTACTAAACCGATACGCCGCAAACTCAGTCGGCCGCTCACAGTTTGCCTACTGGGGACACAGCCTTAAAGTTAAGCCTAACATTATAAAAATTAAAATACGTTTTGAGCAGGAAAACATCATATGGTAATAGTTTATAAAAATAACATGTTTTGTTTCAGATAAAAGGCATGACTTGTGCGTCCTGCGTCAGCAAAATTGAGAAAAGTGTTCTTAAACTAAGCGGTGTCACTTCCTGTTCAGTCGCTCTAACTACCAGCAAGTAAGTATCACATCACATCACACTATCACACTAATATTATAAATGGGGATTGAAAACACACTATCACACTAATCCGTACCCATATTATAAAAGTGAAAGTGTGTTTATTTGTCCTGCTTTCACGTCAAAACAGAGCGACGGATTGACGTGATTTTTTGTGTGGAGATAGTTGGAGAGCTGGAGAGTGACATAGGCTACTTTTTATCCGGGTACCACACGAGCGAAGCCGCGGGCAGCAGCTAGTATATTATAAATGGGGGTGAAATAATGGTTGAAAGGTTGTATGGGGATCAAATGTTAGCAACGCTGGGCGCGGTCAGTTTTGGGATGGGTGACCGCATATTATTTTTTTATTTAACACTTTCACACAAAACAAATTGTGCAAGGAGGACTTAATGCTAAAGCATATCTACCAGTCATATCTGCCAAATTTTATAATGGAAATATTTCTTATGGAAATTTTTAGATGGTACATACTTATAATACTTTATAACACCCAAACACAGAACAAACATCTATGTTCATCACACAAATGTTTGTCCTGGATGGGAATCGAACCCACGACCTACAGCGCAGAAGGCAGAGCTACTACCAACTGAGCTGAGATACCAATTTATTTATTTTTACTAAATAACATTTTGTTTATTTCAGAGGTAAAATTAAATACAGTGCTGAAGAAATAGGCCCCCGGACAATATGTGAGGCCATCAACAATCTAGGATTCGAGGCCTCACTCGCGACCTCACACAGGGGGACTAGCAACTACTTAGAACACAAGTGAGTATTCAAAGTCAAAGTCAAAGTCAAAATAAAAAATTCGGAGCCCACAAAGTCGACACTGGCAGAATTGTGACAACCCTACTACTAAGTACTAGTAGTACTTAGAACACAAGTGAGTAGTCAAAGTTAAAGTCAAAAAGTCAAAGTCAAAATAAAGTAAAAATTTGGAGTCAAAGTTGAGAAGTCAAGGTAGAAATGTTAAAGAAAAAAAATAAGACGAAAAGTAAAAGTCAAAATAAAAAAGACAAAGGCAAAAAATTTGATTCAAAAAGACAAAGTAAAAAAGTTAAAGTCAAAATGTCAAATTCAAAGTTTTAAGAAAAGTGAAGTCAAAAGGCCATAGTCTAAATGACAATATGATAGTCAAAAGTCAAAGTCTAAAAGACAAAATTTCAAAACTAAATCTACTCTTACGTCATAAATCATAACCCGCTAGTTGCAGGAAAACTTAAATTTTCAAAATTTTCTACATTCTATTTTTCTACAATCTACAACATTCTACAATCTTTGTTACAGAGAAGAAATCCGCAAATGGCGTAACGCCTTCCTTATATCCCTGCTATTCGGCGCGCCGTGTATGGCAGCTATGGCTTACTTCATGGCAGCGATGGCTAAACACCACTCGGCTGCCGACATGTGTTGCGTGGTGCCGGGGCTTAGCTTGGAGAATATTATAATGTTCCTATTGGCTACGCCAGTACAGGTGAGTCATACTAATAAGCCATTAAAACGGCTTAGAGCAGTGTAGAGATGGCTTAATTCATGGTAGAATAGCGCTGATTGAGTAAAAATATAAATTAAGCCATGGCTTAATACATGGCAGCTGTGGCTTACATCATGGCGGAGATGGCTTAACACTCGAATGGTTGTAAGTATGAAATGGCTTACTTCATGGCAGCTATGGCTTACTTCATGGCAGTTATGGCTTACTCCATGGCAGCTATGGCTAAACACCACTCCGCTGCCGACATGTGTTGCGTAGTTCCGGGGCTTAGCTTGGAGAATATTATAATGTTCCTATTGGCTACGCCAGTACAGGTGAGTCATACTAATAAGCCATTAAAACGGCTTAGAGCAGTGTAGAGATGGCTTAATTCATGGTAGAATAGCGCTGATTGAGTAAAAATATAAATTAAGCCATGGCTTAATACATGGCAGCTGTGGCTTACATCATGGCGAGATGGCTAAACACCACTCGAGTGATTGTAAGTTTAAAGTGGCTTACTTCATGGCAGCTATGGCTTACTTCATGGCAGTTATGGCTTACTCCATGGCAGCTATGGCTAAACACCACTCCGCTGCCGACATGTGTTGCGTAGTTCCGGGGCTTAGCTTGGAGAATATTATAATGTTCCTATTGGCTACGCCTGTACAGGTGAGTCATGCTAATAAGCCATTAAAAATGGCTTAGAACATGGTAGATAGCTTACTTCATGGCAGAATAGCGCTGATTGAGAAAAAATATAAATTAAGCCATGGCTTAATACATGGCAGCTGTGGCTTACATCATGGCGGAGATGGCTTAACACTCGAATGGTTGTAAGTATGAAATGGCTTACTTCATGGCAGCGATGGCTAAACATCACTCCGCTGCTGACATGTGTTGCGTGGTGCCGGGACTTAATATTAAGATTTTCCTATTGGCTACGCCAGTGCAGGTTAGTTATAATAATAATTCTTTCATACACATATGACACTGATGAACCTATTACATGATCATAATGGCTTAATGCATGGTAGAGATGGCTTACTCCATGGCAACGACGGCTTAACACCACTCGGCTGCCGACATGTGTTGCGTAGTTCCGGGTCTTAGCTTGGAGAATATTATAATGTTCCTATTGGCTACGCCAGTGCAGGTTAGTCATACTAATAAGCCATTAAAATGGCTTAGTACATGGTAGAGATGGCTTAATTCATGGTAGAATGGCGCTGAATGAGTAAAAATATAAATTAAGCCATGGCTTAATACATGGCAGCTGTGGCTTACATCATGGCGGAGATGGCTTAACACTCGAATGGTTGTAAGTATGAAATGGCTTACTTCATGGCAGTTATGGCTTACTCCATGGCAGCTATGGCTAAACACCACTCGGCTGCCGACATGTGTTGCGTAGTGCCGGGGCTTAGCTTGGAGAATATTATAATGTTCCTATTAGCTACGCCAGTACAGGTTAGTAATACTAATAAGCCATTAAAAATGGCTTAGAACATGATATAGATGGCTTACGTCATGGCAGAATAGCGCTGATTGAGAAAAAATATAAATTAAGCCATGGCTTAATACATGGCAGCTGTGGCTTACATCATGACGGACATGGCTAAACACCACTCGAATGATTGTAAGTGTAAAGAGGCTTACTTCATAGCAGCTATGGCTTACTTCATGGCAGCGATGGCTAAACACCACTCCGCTGCTGACATGTGTTGTGTAGTTCCGGGGCTTAGCTTGGAGAATATTATATTGTTTCTATTGGCTACGCCAGTACAGGTTAGTCATACTAATAAGCCATTAAAACGGCTTAGAGCAGTGTAGAGATGGCTTAATTCATGGCAGAATAGCGCTGATTGAGTAAGAATATTAAGTAAGTCATGGCTTAATACATGGCAGCTGTGGCTTACATCATGGCGGAGATGGCTTAACACTCGAATGGTTGTAAGTATGAAATGGCTTACTTCATGGCAGCTATGGCTTACTTCATGGCAGCGATGGCTAAACACCACTCCGCTGCTGACATGTGTTGCGTAGTGCCGGGGCTTAGCTTGGAGAATATTATATTGTTTCTATTGGCTACGCCAGTGCAGGTTAGTCATACTAATAAGCCATTAAAATGGCTTAGACCATGGTAGAGATGGCTTACTTCATGGTAGAATAGCGCTGATTGAGTAAAAATATAAATTAAGCCATGGCTTACTTCATGGCAGCTATGGCTTACTTCATGGCAGCGATGGCTAAACACCACTCGGCTGCCGACATGTGTTGCGTGGTGCCGGGGCTTAGCTTGGAGAATATTATAATGTTCCTATTGGCTACGCCAGAGCAGATAAGTTTATTACAATATTAAAAATTGTCTCAGTAATAAACCATATAATTTTTTAAATGGCTTGGTACATGGTAGATGGCTGACTTAATGGCAGCGATGGCTTTAACGTCACTCGACTTATGAAGAATATTTTGTCGCTCAAAATAGCCAGTATTCAATGATTTCATTCTAAAACACAAGCAAGTCATGGCTTAGTGCAGGGCAGCGATGGCTTAAAACCACTTTACTTAGGGAAAATATTTGACATTTAAAATAGTTATTTCCACACTATTGATATTTATTTTATACTAAAACGTAAGCTAATGATGGCTTAATACATGGCAACTATGGCTTACCAAATGGTTAGCCTGTATTGATTTATTTTTAATATTTTATATATTTATTTCAGTTTATTGGAGGCTACCATTTCTACAGGCAAGCGTACAAGGCGTTAAGACACGGGACAACCAATATGGACGTCCTAATAACCATGACAACTACTATTAGGTAAGAAAATAACAAAACATGTTAAGATAAACATTGTAAACACTATAAACGGGATATTCACCATGATTTTTGGATTTTTGAGTCTATAGTGTTATATCTATTTATCCCGTTTATAGTGTTTACAATGTTTGCAACCATGATAGTTTCAAAAGTTTTATGTTGTTAAGGGACTAATGGGACTAAACACCGGGGTAAAAAGAACGTAAAAAGGGAATGGATGTTTGGGGAACATGGTGGAATCGTTCCCCTGTGGCAGAGTAGGTGGTTCTCTGCAACGGGCCCATCTGGCACACTTGCCCGTGGTCGACCGACACACAGTTGATGTCGGATAGTCCTACTTATGTCTAACTCCGTTGGAAACTTTGCTTGCGAGTTCTAGACTTTTTGATGTTGTGTGTCGCCATCTTCGCTGAAGCTCGTAGTGCGTAGCATGTCCATGTAGTTCATCTAGCGACAGGTAGATGTCGCTACAGAAGTCTTTGCCAAGCAGTGGGATGCAGTAGGCTTTTTAAATTAGAATATCTGGGCGACCGAGCTCTGCTCGGGTGCCAATATAAAAAAATTAAAAAAGAAAAAAGCACAAAAAATAAACTTCCATTGGCTGAGATTCGAACTCGCGACATTCGGTTGGTAGGCGGACACCCGACCACTCAGCCACTTTAGTCTCAACAAATTACGTGAAATTACAAACCACATTGCACTGGTAAAGCTTTTTGCGTGAAAATGCCAAGAAACCTAGCTAGAACGATTTTTCGCCCCCGTAAAACCCCGTACCGCAAATTTCATCGAAATCGTTAGAGCCGTTTTCGAGAACGTGAGTACAAACAAACAATTATTGCTCGTTTAATAGAATAGATTTAGGTTAGAAGGGACAGATAACCTAGCAACGTGAGCGTGACAGAAAATATACATGTAGCGAGAAAGAAGAGTACGGCATGAAGCGATGAATTTGATCGAAATTGATGTTTTTGTGTTGCAACGAATACGTATTCGGCGAATATTAGCATTTTTACGAATATATTCGTCGATTATCGTAACATCCGTACCCATATTATAAATGTGAAAGTGTGTTTATTTGTTTGTTTATTTGTCCTGCTGTCACGTCAAAACAGAGCGACGAATTGACGTGATTTTTTGTGTGGAGATAGTTGGAGGGCTGGAGAGTAACATAGGCTACTTTTTATCCGGGTACCACGCGAGCGAAGCCGCGGGCAGCAGCTAGTACATTATAAAAAAATTATGTTGTCCACAGTTACGTATATTCAGTCAGCGTGGTCTTAGCAGCGATGGTGATGAAGCAAAACACCAGTCCGATGACGTTCTTCGACACGCCGCCGATGCTGCTGGTGTTCGTGTCCCTGGGACGGTGGCTGGAGCACATCGCGAAGGTACGAACGGTGATGGAAAACACCAAAACGGTGTAGAAAAACACCAGTTAGCTATGTTAATTTTAGGAATACGGGTTTCTACCTATATTTTTTGGTAATTTATCTTTAGGTTACAAAAGATGGAGTGACGATGTAGGTAGATAAACTTGCTGGTAAGACTTAGGAGGATAATTAGGATGGTAGGTTTATAACGGTTTAATTTTATTATAGCTACCTTCATAATTCATTCAGCTAGGTGCTAAGATGCGCTCATAAAATGTATTTATTTTTTTAATCCGCTGTAAAAAGGCGTGTCATTATGTCTACTTATATTTTGATGAGGGACGCGGAAGGGTTGTACGGAGTGCGCCTTCTATACTATTCTGTGTCTAAGTGTGTAAGTAATCAGTGATTACTTATATAGTGATTACTACTCTATAGTGATAGTATATACTATATAGTGATTACTAATCACTATAAAAAATTCAAAACCATTTTTATTTTATTTATTTCTTAAACAAAATCCACAGCTCTTAGAAAATGAGTGCACAAAAACTTAAATGTAAGTATTACTGACAGCCAATAACGGATTTACATTATATTAACAGGTAAACCGACAGTGATCGAGGTGTGAGTGTCCGTGTGTATGTGTGTGTGTGTGGTAAATGCATATTTAAATAAATACCATCAATATATGATAATATACTTATAATACCTACTGTTATTTATAAATAATAAATGTTATGATTAAATACTATTATGTACCTACTTTTAATAAGTGTATAATAAAAATTACATAAAATTATACTTATATACCATTGCATTTCTTCCAGGGAAAGACCTCGGAAGCCTTATCCAAGCTGCTTTCCCTGAAGCCTACAGAAGCAGTCCTGGTGACCCTGGCTCCAGACGGCAGCGTGCTGGCCGAGAAGAACATCCCAGTAGACCTGCTGGAGAGGGGGGATGTACTGAAGGTCGGTCACCACACTGGTACTGTCTATAACACTGCTTAAATCCTTAGGTTTTAATCCGTGTTTGGTTCTGGAGGAAAAGTCAAAAGAACGGGCAGAAGACATGGAAAGACCAAGTAGACCGGGTTTGTAGTCGAATGCTAATAGTTTTCTTTATAAGTTCAGACATACTTAGGGTCTTTCGACACACTGGTTCTGTCTATAGCAATGTGCTTTAGCCCTTAGGTGTTTGGTCCTGGAGGAAAAGTCAGAAGAACGGGCTGAAGACATGGAAAGACCTAGTAGACCGGGTGTGTAATCAAATTCTACTGGTTTTGTTTCGAAGTTCAGATATACTTAGGATCTTTCGCCACACTGGTTCTGTCTAAAACACTATCCAATAGCGCTTAAGTCTCGAAATATGAATGATAACCCCAATATACTGTAGCAATTTAATCTGGATTTTGCTAAGGGATACTCAAAGTCAGTCACCACCCTGGTTCTGTCTATAACACTATCCTATAGACTTTAAGTCCTGAGGAAAAATTACAGAACACAAATCCAAATTATACTCTCTAAGAAGAAAACCTCAACAATTTGTAAAGATGAGGTCAGTGGGCACACTAGTTCTCTCAACAACACTCTATAGAAGCCCTATCCAAGCTGCCCTGAAGCCAACAGAAGCAGTTCTGGTGACCCTGGCTCCAGACGGCAGCGTGCTGGCCGAGAAGAACATCCCAGTAGACCTGCTGGAGAGGGGGGATGTACTGAAGGTTGGTCACCACACTGGTACTATCTATAACACTGCTGTAATCCTTAGGTTTTAATCCGTGTTTGGTTCTGGAGGAAAAGTCAGAAGAACGGGCTGAAGACATGGAAAGACCTAGTAGACCGGGTTTGTAGTCGAATGCTAATGGTTTTGTTTATAAGTTCAGACATACTTAGGGTCTTTCGACACACTGGTTCTGTCTATAGCAATGTGCTTTAGTCCTTAGGTGTTTGGTCCTGGAGGAAAAGTCAGAAGAACGGGCTGAAGACATGGAAAGACCTAGTAGACCGGGTTTGCAATCAAATTCTACTAGTTTTGTTTCTAAGCTCAGATATACTTAGGGTCTTTCGCCACACTGGTTCTGTTTAAAACACTGTCGTAAAGTGCTTAGGTCTTGAAATATGAAGGATATTCCTAATTTATTGTAGCAATCAAATCTGATTTTTGCTAAGAGAAACTCAAAGTCAGTCACCACCCTGGTTCTGTTTATAACACTATCCTGATTCTATGTCCTGAGGAAAAATACAAGAACACAAGCCTTACAGAAGAACGCTTAGGTCTCAGTTAAACTATGAAAGAAATCTTCAAAAGAACATAACAATATCAAGAACACTAGGTATAAAACCCAACAGTCACCACACTGGTTCTGTCTATACTGTGCTTTAGTTCTTAGATTGACCCTGGAGGATAAGTTAGAACGGGCTGAAGACATGGAAAGACCAAAAAGACTTTTTCTGAAGCTTAGAATTTACTAGATTCTATCTCTCTCTCTACATTCTCTCTAAAGCAGTGTTGACCGCGGGGATGGTACCTCTTTCGATCCGAAGGTCGTGGGTTTGAATCCTGGCCGTACATCAATGGATTTTTCGATTCGAAAATTTTTTGAAGAGACGTTTAGTGACATTCACAACACTGGTTCTGTCTGCAACACCGTCTTATAGTGCTCAGATTGTAAACATTCACCACACTGGTTCTGTCTGTCTTATAGTGCTCAGATCCTGGTAATCAGGGGAATATCTGAAGGATTATATTATTTTGCAGGTGGTGCCTGACACTCACCACACTGGTTCTGTCTGTAACACCGTCCTATAGTGCTCAGATGGTAGTCAGGGGCTTGTCTGATAGATTATATTTTACAGGTGGTGCCTGACACTCACCACACTGGTTCTGTCTGCAACACTGTCTTATAGTGCTCAGATGGTAATCAGGGGCTTGTCTGAAAGATTATATTTTACAGGTGGTGCCTGGTGCTAAAATACCAGTGGATGGAAAAGTTCTCTCTGGTCAGAGCACGTGTGACGAATCTCTCATCACGGGCGAGTCTATGCCCGTGCCCAAAACTGCAGGTAATTAATAACAAGCAAATTAATGTAGGTAGATTCGAAAAATAATCTGATAAAGTAAGTAAGTTCAAACTCCGTCACCAGAGTTGGCCACTTGCTCATACAAACTGACGCCCCGTTCACACGGAGTCGTGTCTTACTCTGTCGGATCTGATTTTTTGTCGGATCCGGGACAGTGGCAACAGTATTTCAATGCTAGAGTTCACACGAGCATTCGGTTTTAAGATCCGACAAAAAACCCTAATCTGACTCAAGTTGACATCCGATTTGGCGACTTGAACCGGACCGACAATGTAAGATTCGGTTTAAGCGACATAGTATTTCTGATACATGCGTTCACACGGTGTAAGTTCAGGCGATTAAGTTTTTTGTCGGATCTTACAATCGTATCCATCCCGCGCCATGCGATGCAGCGAAAAATCGAATCGTGCGTTCACACAGGCACCGAAGACACCCGGATCCGGATCCGGAATCGGACACGACAGCGCCGTGTGAACACAACGTTCGGTTTTTTCAGATCCGACAGAAATAAGACCCGACAAAACTTACCTCCGTGTGAACGCAGCGTTACTGTGTATCTGTGACCGGTCTGAGGAATTGTAGCTCCTGAACGGATGAACCTATTTTAATTATAATTTTTTTTTAATTATGTTTTTGTAGAGAATGATTTTAGCCATGTTTCATGAAAATCTGTTTAGCCGTTAGTTTATGATGGGATATGGAGTTTTTCATTACTTTTTTAATTTGAATTGGTATTTAACAATAACGTTTTAACATTGACAGGTGCGGTTGTGATTGGTGGCAGTATAAACCAGCATGGAGCCTTACTAGTCACCGCTACGCATACAGGTCAGTTATAAGGAAAACTGCTCAAGGTGACTGGCCTCTTAGCTCAGTTGGTAGTAGCTCTGCCTACGCTGTAGGTCGTGGGTTCGATTCCAGGACAAACATTTGTGTGATGAATGATAGATGTGTGTTCTGTGTCTGGGTGTTATAAAGTATTCTATGTATGTATTTACAAAAAAAAAGTATATAAGTATGCTATCAGTTATCTGGTTCCCATAGTACAAGGTTTGCTTAGTTTGGGGCTAGATGGCGCTGTGTGAAATACCAGCAATATAAAAAAAAATATAAATTAAGTAGAAGATATATTTCGCTTTAAAAATACTTATCTACCCCATCATTAATGTTGTTATACTTTGAGATTTTAACTACCGGACAAATAATTATTTCCTTCGAAAATATGTTTTTGCAAAGAAACCCTATCTATAAATACTAACTTATAGTTTGGCAAAAACGGGTAGAAACGGTGACTAAAAGGAGATTGACCATTTTTGTATGGACGTTGGACCAAGTGCTGCCCAACATTGAATCATAGTGCATAATGTTCCTTAGACTAATACTAGTCTGTAACAAAAAGCGCTTCAGAATCTATCCGAGGAGTATTGAGAAAAAAATATATAAGTATAGGGTGAATTTTTGAGACGGGACAGTAGGGCAGCTACCTTAACCGTTGTAGCTAGAGGAAAATGTTCTTAGGAGACTATCCTTAGTTTATGAAGATATTTTGACCTGCTTTCACAGATTTTGAAAAAAATGTACAGTCAGCGAGAAAATGGGCAATTTACACAAAAATTTTTTTTGATGCCAATCGATCCTGTTTCATCTAAGGATTAAAGGCTCTATCGAACCAACTGAAGTTAGAGTACTAGAAAAGTCAGAAAACGCTAAAATGTATTTCTGAGACAAGACAGTAAGGGCTACCTTAACCGCTGTAACTAGAGGAAAACGTTCTTAGGAGACTATTCTTAGTTTTTGAAGATATTTCGACCTGCATTCACAGATTTTGAAAAAAATGTACGGTCAGCGAGAAAATGGGCAATTTACACAAAAACTTTTTTTGATGCCAATCGATCCTGTTTCATCTAAGAATTAAAAGGCTCTATCGGACCAACTTAGGTAAGAGTACTAGAAAAGTCAGAAACTGCTAAAATGTATTTTTGAGACGGAGCAGTAAGGCCAGCTACCTTAACCGTTATAGCTACAGGAAAACGTTCTTAGGAGACTACCCTTACTTTTGAAGATATTTCGACAAAATGATGAAAAATGATGGCAAATGACAAAATATTTCGTACGGAATGTATAATCAAAGTTTTTTGCGTTTTCTGATTTTTAGTACTCTTGCATCAGTTGATCCAATAGAGTCTTTTAATCCTTAGATGAAACAGGATCGATTGGCATCAATAAAAGTTTTTGTGTAAATTGCCCATTTTCTTGCTGACTGTACATTTTTTTCAAAATCTGTGAAAACAGGTCGAAATATCTTCAAAAACTAAGGATAGTCTCCTAAGAACGTTTTGCTCTAGCTACAACGGTTAAGGTAGCCCTTACTGTCTTGTCTCAGAAATACATTTTAGCGTTTTTTGACTTTTCTAGTACTCTTACCTCAGTTGGTTCGATAGGGCCTTTTAATCCTTAGATGAAACAGGATCGATTGGCATCAAAAAAAGTTTTTGTGTAAATCGCCCATTTTCTTGCTGACTGTACATTTTTTTCAAAATCAGAGGATGCAGGTCCAAATATCTTCAAAGGTTAGGGAAAGTCTTCTAAGAACGTTTTCCTCTAGCTACAACGGTTAAGGTAGCTGCCCTACTGCCCCGTCTCAAAAATTCATCCGTATGAACCCGTGGATGTTTTTTTTTTAAATATTATTTTTTTAATATCTCTCCATGTAAGGAAAAAAATAAAGGTATACCCATGCCTGGGCAGCATTTGGTCCAAAATGGTCAATATCCTTTAATTACAATGGGAACCATTTCTCTACTAATCTATTGTAAAGTACAGGTTTCTTGTCTATGGTACAGGTGCCGAAGACGTTAGTCAGAAGTAATAATTTCCTTCTAAAAGAGAATTTATCTATTTCGCGTATTTAGCTTGCACAGTGGCGCCCCCATTTACGTCTATTATTTTTTGCCAGACTAAACCTAACTATTTTAGGCTTTAGTTTTTAAGTTTTGCATGCTTCACCACTAGCTTTACAAGTAGGTGCTACAGTGTCCCGTTAAGTGTAGGCAAAGCTTCCTGACACTATAAATCATCTAGTAAAGATGTAAAGGCCTGAGTTTTTGTTCACAGGTGAAGCGAGTACATTAGCTCAGATAGTGCGTCTGGTAGAAGACGCACAGAGCAGTAAGGCCCCCGTGCAGCGCCTAGCCGATACTATAGCCGGGTGAGTCATGAAATTATCTATTTAACTGTGAAAACCGCATTCAAATCCGTCTAGCTGTTTTCTATAAGAATAAGAATAACTTTATTGCGCAAAAAATTACATTAGTATGCTTATCTAATAGTGACCTTACCTTCACTTTTTATGTAGTAGGCACTTTTTATGTAACTCTGGCGACTAAAGGTTCCGTGGCCGAGTTGGTAAGGGAGTGTACACATTGCGTTTTCTGCAGCGCGTTTTTGAGCTGCGCGTTTGTATCGATACAAACGCGCGTTCGCAACGCGTATTTTTCCATACAAAAGCGAACCGGGAGGGGGGCTGCGCATCGCGTTCGAATCGCGTTTGTATCGATACAAACGCGCTGCAAAAAACGCAATGTGTACACTCCCTAAAGGCACTCCGGCTAAAGGAGGATCGCTTGTATCATTGCGGGTTCGAATCCCGTCGGAATTGAAAGTTATGATAAGATTTTTCATTTTAAAAATGTAATAATACCTGAGTGTGGTTTAGCACTATAAAAATTAAAAAAAGCTATTGTAATAGTCTAAAATAATGTTATTTTTCAGATATTTCGTACCAATAGTAGTATTCCTCTCTCTATTGACTCTGGTTTGTTGGATCATCACGGGCGCGGTCGATATAGACATTATCAAGAGAATTACGCCGGTGAGTTGATACTAGTTGCGCAACTAATCGGGCAACCTACTTTTTGATAAATTATTCTGTATTTATACTTTTCTGTATAATTATTATATTTTGTTTGTGTTAAAATAAATAAATGATTTGATTTGAAACTAAAATATTTCGTACTAGCTGACACCCGCGGCTTCGCCCGCGTGGACTACTATTTTGTTTATCCCACGGGAACTGTGCATTTTATTTTAAAAGCCTATGTCCTATTCTCGGTCATTATCTATCTATGTTACAAATTTCAGCCAAATCGGTTCAGTGGTCGTCGAGTCATAGAGGAACAAACATACATCCAACCAAACATCTGAACATCCAAACTTTCGCATTTATAAGATTAGTAGGATAGTGTGAAGTCAGTTTTACGGTGTGGGAAAACGCTAACCTATTTTAGTATGTAGTATGTTTGTCTTACGTTTTCTTTTTGTCTTTCTGCGGATCTAAAAATCCGACAGAGCAGAATCACAATAAAAATTGGCTTTGTACATATTAATAAAATATATATCAAAAACGAAATGAGGCGAAAGAGTTGTGTCAGGATCGTAGCAAGTGGAAGTCTGTGGTTTCTGCCTACCCCTGTGGGAAAGAGGCGTGATTTTTATGTATGTATGTATATAAAAAATGGCATTATAGTAATGCCGTTTTTATTTGAGTGACAAGAACGGCATTAAATTCCAATTCCTATTGTGATTATGCTGTAGCGGCCTTTTTAGCTCCGCTGTGTATAACGTAAACAATGCAATCTTTATCTTTATTTGGCAAATCTTCAATGACCCAGAAAGTTGCCTATTACTCAACAAAAAGTTGCCCAGTCATTAAATTGCTCTCATGTATAATTAGAATAAAAGAAAGTATTCTAATTATGTCTCAATCTCGCATTTTGAGTTAGCAACAAAAAGTAGCCCGACAAAGATTGCGCATCATTTTTTTTTTTTTCAGGAAATGTACCGAAACGCAGGCTATTCCGACTGGGAGCTAATAGTCCAAAGTGCATTCCATTTCGCGCTGTCAGTCCTGGCTATAGCCTGCCCGTGCGCCCTTGGCCTGGCTACCCCCACAGCGGTGATGGTCGCGACGGGGGTGGGGGCTAAACTGGGGCTGTTGATTAAAGGGGCTGAACCACTTGAGAATGCTCATAAGGTGAGTTACCCGACTGTGACGAAAAAGGAGGGTTATGTGTTTGACTTGTATGCATGTAACATCATAGAAAGTTTGTGATCAGTTGAAAAAAAAAACAATTCATTAAAATGTAATGCTCATACGGTGGGTAAAAAAAAAAAAATACTTACTCAAAAATAACAAAAAAGAAAAGTACGAAAATTCTGTCAATGGCTGGGATTCGATCTCACAGCCTTCGGCGTCGCAGGCATACACTAGCCACTAGAGCTTTTGAGAATTTGTTTTAACGAATCCGAGTTAGTTACCGTGTGTTACAAAATAGGGGTGCTGGTTTCTATAGTACAAGCTTTGCTTAGTTTGGGGCTAGATGGCGCTGTGTGAAATGTCCAGCAATTTTTATTTACTAGCTGCTGCCCGCGGCTTCGCTCGCGTGGTACCCGGATAAAAAGTAGCCTATGTCACTCTCCAGCCCTCCAACTATCTCCACAAAAAAAATCACGACAATCCGTCGCTCTGTTTTGACGTGAAAGCAGGACAAATAAACACACTTTCACATTTATAATATGGGTACGGATTCTATCAGTTATCTGGTCCTCGTAGTACAAGCTTTGCTTAGTTTGCTAGATGGCGCTGTGTTTGGTCCAGCAATATTTCTTTTTAAAAAAGAAAAAATGTTTATATTAAGGTTTGTTTGTAACAATAAAGTGTTATCTATCTATTCTAACTTAAGCCTACTTCATCTAAAACGTTGTCCCAGGCACTACAGTGTCCCGTTAAGTGTAGGCAAAGATTGCCTCCTGACACTGTATAAATCATCTAGTAAAGATGTAAAGGCCTAAGTTAGGGAAAGACCAATTTCTACCCATTAGGGCTAACTCTACGGCTGGTTTTAGTGTCACGCGTACCGTCGGCGCTGATAGGCGAGTGATCTTTATTACAATGAAATAAGGATACTGATTGTTCAGCACTGACGAAAGCAATCAGCGTAGCTATTTCTGCTGAACAATCAGTATCCTTATTTCATTGTAATAAAGATCACTCGCCTATCAGCGCCGACGGTACGCGTGACAGTAAAAGCAGCCTACGTATGCACTGTTACGTTTGTTTTAAGTTCTTTTATGATATTCTATACATTTATAGGTTCGACGACCTCTGTGGCGCAGTGGGTGAAAGTGACGCAGGAGGTTGCGGGTTCGATCCCCGCCGCGGGACAAATGTTTGTATGATCTGCAAATATTTGTCTCGGGTCTGGGTGTTTTCTATGTATATTATGTATGTATTTAAAAAAAAAATGTAAATAAGTAGTATATCAATCATGTGGTTGCCATAACACAAGCTCTGCTTAGCTTGGGGCTAGATGGCGCTGTGTGAAATGTCCAGCAATATTTATTTATTTATTTATATTCCATACATTTGTAGGTAAAAACGGTGATATTCGACAAGACGGGTACTATAACTCAAGGTGCCACGTCCGTGGCCAACATGTGGCTACTCACCGGCGACGCGGCCACGTTGCCAGACATCGTGGCATGTCTGCTGGCCGCCGAGCTCAACTCCGAACACCCTGTAGCTTCTGGTAAGTACACCCTGTATAGTCGTATTGCTCGCTATACGGACTAAAAATATATGAAAAATGACATTAGTTCCTTCAATTTTAGTCCGATTTTAGTCCGTATGATGAGTAATACGACTATAGTATGTATTAAGCGTATTATACTAAGCGAAAACGCTTGCTACCTATTTTACACAGACACTACACAATGTCATTTTTGTACACGCGCGTTATTAACCGATTTCAAAAAAAGAAGGAGGTTCTCAATTCGTCTGAATATTTTGTATTTTATTTTTTTTTGTATTTTTGTTATGTATGTTCACATGTTCACTGATTACTCGGAGACACCTCGACCGATTTGGAAAATTCTTTTTTCGTTTGAAAGGGTATACTTTCCGATTGTTGCCACAAAAATTGGTGAGGATCTGTCGAGGATCTTCGGAGTTATGAACAGAAATGCACCTCGAGAGTGCAGAAAATTGCTCAGCTTATAACATTGAAGGCGGTTTTTTTAAATTTTTAATTTAGACACTTATTTTCTTTGTACTTATTAAGTATGTACAAAAAAATATCAGTCACGTGGTTAAGCTCTGCTTACTTTGGGGCTAGATGATGCTGTGTGAAATGTATAGTCCGGCAAAAACGGGTAGACACGGCAACTAAAATTTCAGTACTTTGGAAACCCTTTCTCTACTAATCTATGGTAAAGTACAGGTTTCTTGTCTATGGTACAGGTGCCGAAGACGTCAGTTAGAAGTAATAATTTCATTCTAAAAGAGAATTTATCTATTTCGCGTATTTAGCTTGCGCAGTGGCGCCCCCATTTATGTCTATTATTTTTTACCAGACTATACATAGTATATCAGTGATGTGGTTCCCATAACACAAGCTCTGCTTAGCTTGGGGCTACATGATGCTGTGTGAAATGTCCAGCATTATTTAAGTATTATTTATTTAATTCGAACAGCTATAGTATCGTGGTGCACTAGTGTACTGGGCGGCAGCTCTGGCCTACAGTGTAGCGGGTTCATAGCCGCGCCGGGCTGCGGCCTACGGGCCAAGGTGAGGCCTAATGGGGCCATAACCCTGCCCGTCGAACTGACCAACAGACTGAATCAAGCAAGGTCAGTACATCAAGCACTTTAAAAAAGTCTTCATAATGTGGCTTTTGGATTTTACTTTTTTTTAGTTATGTGTGTGTGTGTGTGTATGTGTGCGTGCCTGCGCGCGCGCGCGCGCGTGTGTGTTTGTGTGTGTGTGTGTGTGTGTGTGTATGTATGCGTGTGTGTGTGTATGCGTGTGTGTGTGTGTGTGTGTGTGTGTGTGTATGCGTGTGTGTGTGTGTGTGTGTGTGTGTGTATGCGTGTGTGTGTGTGTGTATATCAAATAAACTATCTATCTACACCTAGCTGGAGCAATTTTTGAATCAAACCAGACGAGTAATTTACTGTTTCAAGCTAGATCAGTCATTTGATTGCGCTAGATTAAACATTCGGTCAAGCCAGGTCAGTCAGTCAAGCCCTGTTAGATCAGTCAATCGATCAAGCCAGGTGATCTATCAAGCCAATATCAACAGAATCGAATTGAACTTGCACTTTCAGGCCGGGCTCATCGTTCCAGCTATTGGGGGTGACCGTGGACGTGGTGGAAGGCGCTGGAGACGCAGCGTTAAGTTCCGCACAAGCTGCTAGAAGATTACATTCCATTATACGGACTGGAGATAACGAGGTACAAACATAGACATTTATATTCATACTAGCAGCGCCCTCGCGGCGTTGCCCCCGTAGTGGTGGTATATGGTGATGATGATGAAAAGTAGCCTATAAACCTTCCTCAAGAGTTTAGCTATCAAATGCAGAAATAATTTTTCAAATCGGACTGGTAGTTTCTGAGATTAGCGCGTTCAAACAAAAAAAACTCTTCCGCTTTATATAATTAGTATAGAAGTATAGATATAGATTTTCATATTTATGTATTGTTTCAAGATGGTACAGCAGCGGGCTTAAAAAGGTCGCTATTGCAGAAAATATGATATGTGGACCTGTAACCGTGAACCTTTTAAAAATGAAAAATCTTATGAAAATATTCAATTCCGACAGGATTCGAACCCGCAATGATACAAGCGATCCTTGCTAAGCCGGAATGTCTTTACCAACTCGGCCACGGATTTCGTCAGGTTTCAAATCTTGTTAAGATCATTTTATCGATGGCCAATTTTCTATTACAAAACTAGCAAGTTCAGTCTTAAATTTGTGAATCGAGCTATTCCACTTGGTCAACATAGCTTTCTTGGATACAGAGTGCCTATTAACGTTTTGTGTGGTTTGCCTTGTCTTGTGTTATCCTCTCTGTATTGTAGTAGGTAATCGTTTTTAGGGTTCCGTACCTTAAAAGGTAAAAAAAGGAACCCTTATAAGATCACTTTCTTGTCCGTCTGTCTGTCTGTCTGTCTGTCTGTCCGTCTGTCCGTGTGTCACCATCGATTATCTCAGGAACGGGTAGAGCTAGCAAGTTGAAATTTATACCATATTCTAAGGTCTATAGTCCCTATTGTGAGTATAAAAATCAAGGTCCTGAGTCAACACTATAAAAAGATATAGGCAAATTTAGGTTTTCGTGAAAACTTGTAAGTACCAAAACTTACCTTAATTATCAACTTTTTTTATTTTTCGGAATTTTTCCTTTACTTGTGCTGTAAGGCCTTGCTTGTAACCAAAATTGACAATTCTAGGTCAACCGGAAGTACCCTAGAGGTTTTGGGTTGAAAACCTAAATGGTAGTTCCCGTTGATCTAGAATCACGAAATTTGGCAAAAAGCAAGGTCTTATAGCACAAATAAAGGAAAAATTCCAAAAAATTAAAAAAGTTGAAAATTAAAGGGTTTTCCCATACATACATAGTTGACGCCAATTAAAATTGTCCTTCGAGTTGTATGAGCGCTCATACAATTAAGCGGACTAGCTTAATTGGCACCATAGCTAGGTACGGAACCCTCGGCGTACGAGTTCGACTCGCACTTGACCGGTTTTTTTTATTTTTGTTATTCGGTCTCCCGCGATATAGGCTCGCCCTAGTGCGGGGACCATCAGTAATATTTGTATGTGTTGTATTCTCTTTTGGTAAATAAATGTATTTGTATTTGTATTTGTGTATATTTCAGGTATCAGAACACGTAGTACTGATAGGCAATCGTGAATGGATGCATAGGAACGGTATACGGGTGCCGAGGAGGGTGGCGCAGGGGATGCAGAGAGACGAGACTCTGGGGAGGACCGCTATATTAGTGGCTGTTAATGGTAAGTAAGAGTTTGCTAAAGTATCAACCAGTCACACAGTCATCAGCCACATATCAACCGGTCACACATCAACAATTCACACATATCAACCATTCATACATTCAAAATCATTTAGGTACTCATATCAACCAGTCACACATATCAACCAGTGACACATCAACAATTCTCACATCAACAATCATCTCATATCAACCACTTATGCATAGCAACTATACACTCACATCAACCGTGAATGGATGCATAGGAACGGTATACGGGTGCGAGGAGGGTGGCGCAGGGGATGCAGAGAGACGAGACTCTGGGGAGGACCGCTATATTAGTAGCTGTTAATGGTAAGGAAGAGTGTCAACCAGTTGCACATATCAACCGGTCACACAGTCATCATTCACATATCAACCGGTGACACAGTCATCATTCACATATCAACCGGTCACACAGTCATCATTCACATATCAACCGGTCACACATCAACAAGTCTCACGTAACCGCCAGTGACACATCAACAATTATCTTATATAAACCACTCGTAGCAACCCTATACTCACATCAACCATATTAAGTAATAATACGTAGGCAACCGTGAATGGATGCATAGGAACGGTATACGGGTGCCGAGGAGGGTGGCGCAGGGGATGCAGAGAGACGAGACACTGGGGAGGACCGCTATATTAGTGGCTGTTAATGGTAAGGAAAAGTGTGCTAAAGTATCAACCAGTTACACATATCAACCGATCAAACAAATCAATCATTCACACAATATCAACCGGTCACACAGTCATTACTCACTTATCAACCATTCATACATACAGGGTGTGGCAAATTCTTGGTCACTGAAGGGTAACTACCTTTTCTCTTGTAGTTAGAAAGTTTTGTTCTTAGGAAACTTCAGTTTTATTTTAGTTTTGTTTTATTTTTAGGGTTCCGTACCTTAAAAGGTAAAAAAAGGAACCCTTATAAGATCACTTTCTTGTCCGTCTGTCTGTCTGTCTGTCTGTCTGTCCGTCTGTCCGTGTGTCACCATCGATTATCTCAGGAACGGGTAGAGCTAGCAAGTTGAAATTTATACCATATACTAAGGTCTATAGTCCCTATTGTGAGTATAAAAATCAAGGTCCTGAGTCAACACTATAAAAAGATATAGACAAATTTAGGTTTTCGTGAAAACTTGTGAGTACCAAAACTTACCTTAATTATCAACTTTTTTTATTACACAAATAAAGGAAAAATTCCAAAAAGTTAAAAAAGTTGAAAATTAAAGGGTGTTCCCATACATACATAGTTGACGCCAATTAAAATTGTCCTCCGAGTTGTATGGGCGCTCATACAATTAAGCGGACTAACTTAATTGGCACCATGGCTAGGTACCTACGGAACCCTCGGCGTACGAGTTCGACTCGCACTTGACCGGTTTTATTCAGTTTTAGTACAGTTAGCCTAAAAAATTACGTTTGTCAAAAAAAAAAACAAGTTGATCTTAATCGACTCTATTTCCCACCAGGAACACTCTTACCAAAGTAACTTACCAAATAAAATCGTAAGGTTTTGAAATAAAACACCCATACATTTTCTATGAAGGCGCGAACAAAGTGCTTCCTTGCAGATTTTCGAATGATATGCATGGACTATCTTGCGGCAACTCCTAATTTCATAGAGTTCACTCTACCAACTCTGTAGCGCAGAAGCACTACAGCGCAACTGAGCTAAGAGGCCAGTCATGAAGTCGGTCTTTTTTTATTTTTAATTAATATTTCAGAACAGCTGGTGTGTACGCTCGGCGTGGCGGACCAAGTGAAGCCGGAGGCGCACCTAGCTGTGTACCAGCTCAAGAAGATGGGACTGAGTGTGTGTCTGTTGACAGGAGACAACAGGAAGACTGCCAGGGCTATAGCTGAACAGGTAAACCTGGACCTTTAGACAGATTCTAAACTAGACAAAGCCCCTTGATTCACATAGACATTTCTTTATTCACTACATAAGTTAAATCAAATATAATTTCAGGTGGGAATCAACAAAGTGTATGCGGAAGTGCTGCCCTCACACAAGGTGGCCAAAATACGGAAACTACAGGAAGAAGGACAGAAAGTAGCCATGGTGAGTACAAATAAACAATATACAGGGTGTGGCAAATTCTTGGTCACTGAAGGGTAGCTACCTTTTCTCTTGTAGTTAGAAAGTTTTGTTCTTAGGAAACTTCAGTTTTATTTTGAAGAAAAAAATAATAAATTTTTGAAAAAAAGTACAGTTGGCCTAAAAAATTACATTTGTCAAAAAAAACAAGTTGGTCTTAATCGACTCTATTTCCCACCAGGAACACTTCTCCCAAAGTACCTTTTGTAGTTAGGAAGCTTTGTTCTTAGGAAACTATAGGTTTGGATAAAAAAAATATAATAACAAGGGTGTAAAAAAAAAGTTACCTAAATATATTGAGTGGTCATATAAAAGGACTTAATTTGTACATTCCAAAATGGTTTTTATTACTCTAGGATGTAAAGTTTCTGAAATACGACAAAAGAAGAAACATCGCGTGGTACCCGGATAAAAAGTAGCCTATGTCCTATTCCGGGTCATTATCTATTTTTTTTTAATTTACTTTATTAAAGGTAAAACAACAGCGTTACAGAAAATGTTAAACTTAATAAATAAACTTTAAGAATAAGAAGATTATATCTTTTTAAGCCAAATCGGTTCAGTGCTTGTCGAGATAGAGAGGAACAAACATCCAAACTTTCGCATTTATAATATTAGAAAGAAAGAAAGAAAGAGAGAAAACATGTTTATTCAGCAATTTGACACGGACAATAAAAAAGACAATATAACTAGGTAAGTAGGTACTTAAAACTAAAACATTGTCCGCCTGCTGAAAAGGCAAGAGCTCAGCTTCTGCCTGGTTGAAACCAGATGCTGTTTTTCAGCCTTACAAATTAATTCAACTGATATTTTTAAATTTAAGTTAAAGAAATTATTGTTACAAAAGGCTTAATATAATATTAATGAATATCTCTCAGACAAGTTTTCAGAATTTTAGATAAAATTAAATTTGATAAGTTGGTATCGTATTATGAAAAAGGAAAACTTGTTATTGTAATATTTATTATTTTGCTGTATTGTACATAGTTATGACATGATTTATTAATTTATTAAGAAGTGACTTCCATATTTATTAAGTACCTACTATTTTTTTGCATGCTGAGAAGCGGAATCAAGGCCTGTACCTACATTTTTTTTTTTTTTTTAACTATCATCTGTTTACCTTTGATTCGCAATAAATATATTATGATTATGATTATGATTATTATAATGAGAGGGGACAGGAGGATTGGAAGGGTAGGGAGCGATATATTGAGTCACAATAAGGCAAAATGTTGGTGTTATTAGCATGAATCACATCGCACTATCACATAGTGCGATGTGATTATAATATTGATTGGTATAGGTTGGTGACGGTGTGAACGACTCGCCCGCGTTGGCGCAAGCAGACGTGGGCATCGCCATCGCCAGCGGGACCGACGTCGCCGTCGAGGCCGCGGACCTGGTGCTCATGAGGGTTAGTATAACCACTGTGTTGGTGTAGGTTGGTGTAGGTTGGTGACGGGACTCGCCCGCGTTGGTGCACATCACTGATATACTTATGTATAGTTTTATGCGCATGTGCTCTAAACGGTGAAGGAAAACATCGTGAGGAAACCTAATAGCGTCGATGGGCTTGCAACCTGTCACGTATGGAATGCTAACTTCTCCAAATTGTGGTCATGTACCAAATATGTATTTGGACATACCTCTGACTACCCTCTTAGACATCTTCAAAGGATCTTAAAGTTGCCTAAAAAGATAGAATGTCTACCGCGCCTTGGGGATACAGTCGTGATAATATTAAAAAATTGTTTAATGTCAAAAGGTATGTATTTAGTGAAAGGAATGATGATGATGATGATGAAATGTAGTCTATAACCTTCCTCAAGAATTTAGCTATCACATGCAGAAAGAATTTCTCAAATCGGTCTGGTAGTTCCTGAGATTAGCGCGTTCAAACAAAAAACTCTCTCGCTTTATAAAATTAGTATAGATTGGGACCCAGAGCTTCTCCCATACAGGCTTTGGCTTCATTGTAATTCTGTAATTCTTTATTATACACATGAGAACATTTACAAATAAGACATTAAAAAAGTAAATGAATTGATCTATATTATAATTTTGTCCTGTGTGTATATGTTATGAGCAGTGATCGGAATGAGGCGGGCTAAAATACCTAAAGTTCGAAAAATAACAGAGACAAATGGAGACGCCTTAGGACTAAATATATTTCGACCCAATTATTTCCGTTTTCGGGACATTAATAAAGAACATCTAACATTAAGGTGAATCAATTTTTTACCTGAGTTAATAACAAAAACTAAAATGTAAATTATAAGGATCAAAAACTTTTTTCCGTCGGTCAAATAGAATAATTATTTGAATTAGTTCACAATATTATTAACATTAATTTTAAATGTACTTACTCACTATGAAAATTGTGCCAACTTTCAATAAAATTCTTACTTACTACAAGAATAAAATTCTTGTAGTAAGGAAGTCTCCCCTTTTTTGCCTCTGTTCTTTGAACTTTAGGTATTTAAGCCCGCCTAATTCCGATCACTGGTTATGAGAAATAGATTAATATTATAAATGTGACTTGTTAAACTTTCGCGATTTGTTAACATAATGATAATTATTATTACGGGATTTTATCGCGTACCTTTTATTTATTTTGTTTCCCGACGTTTCGAACACGTTGCACGTTGTTCAAGCACGTTGTTGTTGAAAGGTACGCGATAAAATCCCGTAATAATAATTATCATTATATTATAAATATGTATTTATTTTATTGAAAATTCAAAGTATTGTTATATTCCAGAACGATCTACTAGACGTGGTGGCGTGTCTACGCCTGTCCCGCAGCACGGTGCGTCGCGTGCGACTCAACTTCCTGTTCGCGAGTGTGTACAACCTGCTAGGGATACCCTTAGCGAGCGGGGCGCTGGCGTTCGCGGGGCTACAGTTAGAGGTAACTAAACTTACACCCAAATACTGAAGGGCTACTTAGTTTAAGTGGTGTTTAACATTAACTAATTATATCGGGGCTACAGTTAGAGGTAAATAAAAAATACGAATACTGAAAAGATGCTTAAAAATTTGGGACGTACTTTTTTAGACGTTTTTACTCTTCAGAATCGCATACAAAAATGACAGTGCGTATTTGCAGGTCGTACAAACATTTGGCTCGCGACGGGAATCGAACCCGCAACTTTCTTTGTCTCAGGCGGACCTTACCCCACTACGCAACAGAGGTCGTCCCAACCTTTAATTTTTAATTAAAAGCAAGCAGCCTTCATACATTCTTAACATAAATTCGTTTAAATTAAATCAAGATTTCATTGAAATTTTCTTAACAAATATTTATATAGTGTCAGGAGGCAATCTTTGCCTACATTTTTTTTTTTTAGATATTTTATTCATCAACACAATACATTTGTCTATTAAATAGTGTCTTAAAGCCTATGTTAGGTTTGACTATCGGTGACTATTGGTGACTTATCGGTACACTGTAGTGCCTGGGACATTGTTGAGATGTAGGCTTGCAGCACCTACACCATCCTCTCAGCTTAACCGGACATATCCACAGGAGAGACATGCTCAGTATGTGTCGGGCTGACTAAGCCAAAGGTTTCCTCACGATGCTTTCCTTCACCGTTTAGAGCTCGTGTTATTTTCTTAATAAATCTAATTATTATATTTATTTGTAGCCATGGATGGCGTCTGCTGCTATGGCGATGAGTTCGGTCTCCGTCGTCTGCTCTAGTTTACTGCTCAAAACGTAAGTTAAATTACTAATGCATAAAATGCAAACCAAAAATCGCACCCAGACAGAAAATATTTATTTACTAGCAGCGCCCTCGCGGCGTTGCCCCCGTAGTGATGATATATGATGATGATGATGAAAAGTAGCCTATAGCCTTCCTCAAAAGTTTATTGTGCAGAAATAATTTTTCAAATCCGGTAGTTCCTGAGATTAGCGCGTTCAAACAAAATCTTCCGTCATTTATTGTTTCAAGTTGGTACAATATACATACAGGTATCTTATGATTTAGATCAGTGTTTCTTAACCTTTTTCGTCCACGGACCCCTGGGACATCAAGCACAACATCAAGGACCCCCCTTAATAAAAAAAACAACTAAATTTCGGACCTTATACAACAAATACGAACAAATGACTAAATAAGAAATTTAAAAAAACCGACTAATGTTCGTTCTTAGCAATTTTCTGCATTTTCGAACTACACTTCTATTCATAACTCCAAAGATCTTCGACAAATCCTCACCAAATTTTTGTGGCACCAATCGAAAAATATATCCTTACAATTCAAACAAAAAACGGGGCTCTTGTTGTGATCTAAATTTTAGATCACAACAAGAGCCCCGTTGAGGCAATACAATATTAGGCAGATAGATAGAGTCGGCGTCAGTACTGAAGTCCGATAGACGCGGCGCTGCTATCGCAGAACTAGGTTAGCTAAAAATTACTAATTGTCCAAATAAGGCTTGAACAATATTATGCAAGTTTGTATATTCTTTAATTCTACACCAGAACAACTGAACGACCGTGACTAAAAGAGCATAATAAAGTAAATAAAACAATTAGTTCTCGCTTTTGCCGTAGGACTTGAGTGCTGACGCCGACTCTATTGATTCTAAAGTCGGTACGATACCTATCTAAATAATCATTCAAAAATTATTTATTTAATTGTATTGCAGTTTCAAAAAACAATCTATAGAAGAGCTCCGTACAACAGAGTACCTACAATCATTGCATATGGAGCTGGACACGGTCTCCGTCCACAGAGGGCTCGATGAGCGCCGGGACAACGAACGGACAGCATCGCCGCTAGCTAAGTATGTACTCACTGACACAAATTCTTCAACCCGCTCACTAGCTCACTCACATACTCACTAGTTCACTCACTTACTCACTCTCTAGCTCACTCATCCACAGTAGCTCGCTCACTTACTCACTCACTAGCTCACTCACCCACTCACTAGCTCACTCATCCAATCACTATCTCATTCACTCATTCATGAACTCGCTCGCAAACTCACTAGCTCGCTCACTCATTAAACTCACTGGCTCGCTCGCTTACTCACTCACTTAGCTCACTCGCTCCATCACTGAAACTTACTGAACTAAATAGTAAGTAAACACTTACCCTTTTTACCATTCACTCAAGAGCTCACTCACCTACTCACTAGCTCATTCTCTCAGTCACTAGCTCGCTCACTCACTAACTAGCTCGCTCGCTCGCTCACTCAAGAGCTCACTCACTCACTCCATCACTCTCAAACTTACTGACCCATTTACTTACTATTTTAACCACTAACTAAAGAGTTCAATCACTCAGTCACTAGCCCGCTCGCTCACTCACTGGCTCGCTCACTTCATCACTCACTAGCTCACTCACTACATCACTCTCAAACTCACTGACCCATTTAATTAACTTTAACCACTCACTAACTCTTTTTACCACTCACTCACTCAAAAATTAAATAACCCACTCACTACATTCTTAATACACTGATGACTTTCTTATCAGAATCATTAAATCTCACTTCGTAATTCTAATTCTATTAATTTATATATTCTATGATATTTTCTATTTCTTTCTAACATGTATCTATCTCGCTCGCACTTGTAGCAAGGAGAGAGAGTCGTGGAAATCGGCGCTACTAACTGATTAGACTGGTTTGTATATAAAATATATATTAAAAGGGTTTTTGTGGCGTCATTAACAAGGGTTTTTTGTCCCGACTGTGTGAGGGTTAGGGTTATGTTTTTCGAGTGTTAATTACTTTAAATAAATTAAATTTTTGACTGGCCTATTAGCTCAGTTGGTAGTAGCTCTGCCTACGCTGTAGGTCGTGGGTTCGATTCCTACCCAGGACAAACATTTGTGTGATGAACATAGATGTTTGTTCTGTGCCTGGGTGTTATAAAGTATTCTAAGTATGTATTTACAAATATATAAGTATTCTATCAGTTATCTGGTTCCCATAGTACAAGCTTTGCTTAGTTTGGGGCTAGATGGCGCTGTGTGAAATGTCCAGCAATATTAATTTATTAAATTCTTGTACATTATTAATACAATGGTACAATTCTCACAATGGATCTAGCTAGGCATTCGTGAAGTTAGCCGTTTCGATGCGCAGTGCAGCTTTTTCATACAAACATTTCTACTGCGCAGCGAAACAGTTAACTTCGCGAATGCATAGATCCATTGTGAGAAGTGTATCTCGGAAATGGCTATAGCAATTTTGATGAAATTTTGAATTTAGATCATCTCCCAAGTGCATTTAAATAGGTGTGATTTTTATTTACATATATAAAGGGGTTCTTTTTTGGTTTCTTGTGTTTTCTGTGTTTTATCTTTACGTGTGTTTTTTGCTTTTGAAATGGATGGAAAATTCAAAAAAATCGCTTTTGATTTTGAATTTTGAAAACTCAAAAAATATGTTCCATCAGTTTATCATGCTGATTGTCTAACTTGTCTCATACCTCGAATTGGTCTCAAACTGTCAAAACGATCGCGTAGGTACAGGGGCGGCCTTAGCTATCGCGAGGCCCCGGGCGGGCGGGGCGGTTGATCTTTGCGAGGCCGCTGGTGGGTGACGGGCGCGGGACCAAGATTTTTGGGAGGGACACACGATATTATGTTGAGGGAAAGGGGGTTGGGGGGGGGGGGGGCGAGCGAAGCGAGTCGATTTTTTTTAACACTTTTTTTTTCACTTTGCTAGCAAAATAATGAGCCTAATATGCGAGCAAAGCGAGCTCCCTACTCTCGCAAAATACTCATTAATTTAAATGCGAGCGAAGCAAGCCAAATTAAAGACAAATGCAACATAATGACACTAAATTTTGCTTACAGTGCTCAAAGAAAAAGCTGGCTGCTTGTCGGTTTCTATTCTGCGGTCAGACATTTCACTTTTTCGTCACTTCGTTCGCAAAATACACATGAAGCTTAAAATGCGAGCGAAGCGAGCCGATTTTTTTAAGACAAATGATACATTTATAAGACGGGATGAAAAGGGCTAAACACGTTTGTTTGTACGAAAACTTTACCTACTTTTTGATAAATTATTCTGTACCTATTTATATTTACTTTTCTGTATATTAAGTTAAGTACACACATCAACATTGCCTAGGGATATTCCATTTCGAAATGATTTGCTTACAAACTATTTGCTTTTTAGAAAAAGTTTATATATGGAATTAAACCTCTTTTGTTCCATTTTCGAAATTCGTAAAAAGTAAAAAAATAGAACGCAATAAACCAAAGATAGAATGGAGACTCCGATTAAAATTTAACAACGTTAATTTTGCCTAAGATTAATTTACTTTTATTTAATTATCAATAAGTGTTATCCAAGTAATTTTTAAATTTAACGGATCTTGTGATATTCGTAATGTCATGGAACGTCGACATTTAAGCAGAGAAGAAATGATAAGAGCGGTAGGCATGTTACAAGCCGGTGCTATCCAACGCATGGTTGCCAATACCCTAAACACTAATCAAAACGTAATTTCTCCATTGTGGTCACGTTTTCGTATTACTGGAGATGTAAGAGAGCGCCACACTGGAAAAAAATGAGTTACCACCCCTAGACAGGATCGTTTTCTCCAAAATTCCGCCAGGAGGGAACCCAATCTCACAGCAAAGCAGCTAGTGCAAAGGCTTCAGTCAGACCATCAGCTGTCAGTTAGCGACCAAACCGTCAGAAGAAGGCTACATGAAGTCGATCTTCATTCTCGTAGACCGCTTCGTGTGCCAGCTCTACGACCGACGGGGCAATCGCGGAAGGCGACTTCTTTGGGCTCAAGAACATTTGTTATGGAACAACAGCCAATTTGCAATGGTTCTCTTTACTGATGAGTCTCGGTATGGATTCTACCCCGATTCACGTAGAACACGTGTTTGGAGAGCTCCAGGCAGAGAAAGTCGACTCCAGCATGCACAAGAGGTCCATTCGTACAAGGTGGGACAATCATGGTTTGGGCGGGGATTCGTATTGGCGCGCGAACCGAGCTCATTTGGATAAGAGGCAGCATGACTGTACTAAAATACCGGAACGAGGTCGTAGAGCCTGTGATCGTCCCTCACAGAGTCCAAATTGGCCAGGAATTTCAGCTCATGCATGATAATGCCCCTCCACACACGGCGCGATTGGTATCAACTGCCCTTCAGGAACATGATGTCGCGGTTTTGGACTGGCCTGCACAGTCACCCGACTTAAACCCAATTGAACACGCTTGGGACATGTTGCAGCGAAAGACTTTCAGCAATTTGCCGTCAAATTTGACTACAGAAGACCAACTTTTTTGCCATTTAAGAAGAACATGGGATCGCATACCCCGGCGAGACTTTGACACCCTAATTTTGAGTATGAACATCCGGTGCAGATGTGTTATCAACGTTAGAGGAGGCAACACCGATTATTAAATTGTAAAAATGTAATTTTATAAAGTCATTGCAACGTAAAAATAGTTTTTAACACAATTTATCGAACCTTGTAAATTTTCTGATTCTTAGAGTTTTTGTTCCTACTTAAATTTTCATTAAAAAATATTATCAAACAGTTGTATTTTATTATTAATAAAAACAACACAAAATAAAGATTCTTGCCATACCTAGTTGTCTTAAGAAATTATGTTCAGTTTTTGTAAAAATTAACAAAATGTTGAATATCCCTAGAGCCTAGACAATGTTGATGTGTGTATAAGTATCTATTTTGTTTGTGAGAGAAAATAAATTGATATTGACATTGTAGGTACTCATGGTGAGTACCTACTATGAATTTAGAATTCCAAATTTAGCATTTAAGCATTTAAGACATTATAATGCTGGATGTGAGAGGTTTGTCAAAGATTTTGGGGGGTGGGGTATCATGGCCCTGGGACCGAGCCTGCCTAGTCATTGCGAGGCCCTATCAAAGTACCTAGGTATTGAAATTTTGATGACGAAAAGTCGGAGTCGCGCACATATTATAAAACAAAGTCCCTCACCCCCTCATAAACTACTGAACGGATTTTTATTTGGTTTTTTCCCCAATAGACAGACAGAGTGGTTCATGAGGAAGGGTTTAGGTTTTGTGTAGATTGGTTGAAATAATTATGATGATGATTGTTGAAAAAGTTGTAAAAAATATAGCCGACTAGGAGTTTTCCTAAAAAAAGCTGCCTATTCTTTTTGAGATTATAACAAAATAATGTAGAAGGCATTGTTCTTATTTTATAGGTTTAAAGAAAAGTTCACAATAGAATTTGCCTATCTTTAACGGATAGGTTTACTAATGCTTATAAAAGATTTTCTCTAGTCGGCTTGCTGCGCGAGGCCCCTACAAGCGCGAGGCCCCGGGCGAGTGCCCTGCTCGCCACCCCCAAAGGCCGCCACTGTAGGTATCTTCTGTCGCGTTCGGTCTCGTTGAGATGAGAGTGACAGAGCTACTTGCGTGGTCACTGAACTGTCATTGACAGTTTGAGACCGATTTTGGTTGATATCAAAGATAGACAATAATCTGGTTTCCATAGTACAAGCTTTGCTTATTTTGGGTCTAGATGGCGCTGTGTCAAATGTCCTCCCATTTTTTGATAAATAAATAATAAATAAAGGAGTTAAGGAACGAATCAGGATCACAACTAAATCCCCTAAGTGCGGTATACATTTAAGATCCCTTGAATATGTCTAAGGGGGTAGTCAGAGAATCGAAGTCCATACAAACGTAATACCAAAATCATATTTAAAATTTAAGCATATTTTTATTACTTAATGTTATTACTAGCGGACTACTCCTTTTTTATCCCATGGAAACTTGCATTTTTTCGGGATAAAAAGTAGCCTATGTTACTCTCCAGCCCTCCAACTATCTCCACACAAAAAATCACGTCAATCCGTCGCTCTGTTTTGACGTGAAAGCAGGACAAATAAACACACTTTCACATCCGTACCCATATTATAAATGAGAAAGTGTGTTTATTTGTTTGTTTATTTGTCCTGCTTTCACGTCAAAACAGAGCGACGGATTGACGTGATTTTTTGTGTGGAGATAGTTGGAGGGCTGGAGAGTAACATAGGCTACTTTTTATCCGGGTACCACGCGAGCGAAGCCGCGGGCAGCAGCTAGTTTATAATATGGGTACGGATGATAAAAATTATGAGTAACAGAGAATTCTCTTTCAGATTATTCACGAGAAGCAAAAACGATGGTTGTCTACTGCAGGCCGACGATGATCTGATGACCGTGTCCTTTATACCTAAGCGCACGCAACAGACCAGCATAAACTAGACAGGAAACATGCTTCAGCAAGAAACTAACAAATATATTTGTGTATGAAGTAAAAATGCTTGGCAGAAAAACTTTAGGCAAAAAAGATACCTTTAAAAAACCCGATATGTATTACACTTATATTATAAATGCGAAAGTTTGGATGGATGGATGTATGTTCCTTTAACTCGACAACCACTGAACCGATTTGCCTGAAATTTAATTGATAGGTAATAACCGGGAGTAGGACACTTTTTAACCGGTTACCATGCGAGCGAAGTCGCGGGTGGCAGCTAGTCCTTTCATAAACTAAAAAAGAGCTGATTATCTTGAAACGGCTGAACCGATTTTGATAAAACATGCCTAAGAACCATCGTTAAAAAACCGGCTTTAAAAAAAACCGCATTCAAATCGGTTTTGTTGTGTCATGGTTTAAAAAATACATACAGTCGAACACAACCTCCTATTTCGAAGTCGGTTAAAATCCTATTAAGGCTGGATTCGACCAAACTGGATTAAGTTTTTACTCGAGAGTAAACTACTGTTTGTTTGAATATTTTGACATTGTAAAGTTGACACCTTATAACCAGGATAATTTGTATGCACATAATGTTCGGTTGCGCTTTCTAAACAATTGTATTTCGAATTATTTTGGCTAGTTACTCTGGAGTAGGATGTCTTTTGGTCGAATCCAGCCTAATTAATCTAAACGCACAAAACTGGTTACCACTTTAAAAGAAAGATTTGTATGTATGCAAGGAAAGGAGCGAATCGGATCACGGAACCCACAGGTGCGGTGGACATTCTCTAAGATCTATACTCTAGCCAAACCCAATATACAATATTTACTAACATTACACTGACAGTACATTTAAACGGTGAAGGAAAACATCGTGAGGAAACCCTTGGCTTAGTCAGCCCCACATTGAGCATGTCTTTCCTGTGGATATGTCCGGTTAAGCTGAGAGGATGGTGTAGGTGCTACAAGCCTACATCTCAACAATGTCCCAGACACTACAGTGTCCCGATAAGTGTAGGCAAAGATCCTGACACTGTATAAATCATCTAGTAAAGATGTAAAGGCCTATTCTACTCTGACAGATCAACAGCTGATAGCAGGAATAGACCAATCACAGAAAACTGAGATTAAATATGATTGGCACTGATTCAATATGGACAATCGTAATGAATCTCAGTTTTCTGTGATAGGTCTATTACACAAATTATACTTACTTTTAGTTATGTTCTCATGTAAGTGATTGTTATATCTTTTTGAGAATAAATTCTTTAAACCTAAATGAGACGGCATATAAATAAATAAATAGTTCAATTCCTATCCTGATTCTTCTATAGCGGCCGTTTTAAGCCCGCAGTTGACAGGGGAACCTCGCTGAATAAGCCTTTACACGTACGCGCTTTACCGCGTGACTACACACGCTTATAAACGCACATTTTTGTATATAAATAAATAAAATTGAAGTTTTTTGTATTTCTTCTTCTTTCGTATGAGCAAGTGGCCAACTCTGTAGTTTTTAGGCCGCCTAAAGGCCTCCGTCATGGCTTAACGACTTAAAAGCCGGGACCGACAATTAACGTGCCCTCCGAAGCACGGATTTTTGTAATTTAAAGCTTTTTATTAATGCACATATAAAAAAATTAAAATAGTTGTCTATTTGTCTGTTTGTTCTGGCTAATCTCAAAACGGCTGGACCGATATTGACGGGAATGTCCTAAGGCGTGATTCAGACGTTGAAATGCATTCCAAATTGAAGTTACGTATTTTCGCTGAAAAAACGTCAACTTTCCGGCTGAAATCAGCGAATCGGATGCCAAGTAGGAAGTCTGAATCAAGGGACTGATGTAATAAATAGTAACTAAGGCTACTTTTGTTTGTTTTCAAAAAATTAAGGTTCTACGCAAAAAAAGACGAAATTTAATCTACCCCAGTGGGAAAGAGGCGTGATTTTATGTATGTATGTATGTATGAAATTTACGCAGACGAAGTGGCGGGTGGCCAGTAGTTACAAAAATTGTATGTAAATAATAATAAGTAAAGACGTGACGTGAAAGCGCGTACGTCTAAAGGCGTAAAAAGATGCCATTTAAAAAACATTTATTTTGTTAACCGTACGTTAAGCAGCTTAAATTACTTAAAAGTTATGTTATTTTAAAGGTGACCGCACACCTATCTGCGCCGAATGCGCTGAGCGAATCGAATAGAATTCTTTATAATCGTATGAAATCTCGCACACCTGCCCGCGGTCGAATCGTCCGATTCGAATCTGGCGGTACTAAGGCTGGTTTTACTATCACGCGTACCGTCGGCGCGGATAGGCGAGTGATCTTTATTACAATGAAATAAGGATACTGATTGTTCAGCAGAAATGGCTACGCTGATTGCTCTCGTCAGTGCTGGACAATCAGTATCCCTATTTCATTGCAATAAAGATCACTCGCCTATCAGCGCTGACGGTACGCGTGACAGTAAAACCAGCCTTAGAGAATTTGACGCGGATGAGGGTACGCGGATAGGTCTGCGCTCAGCCTAAACGTATGTTTGTGCGAGAAAATTGACCGTAAAAATACACCAATCATAAAAAATGTTGAAATATGGAGTAAATGCTATTGGTGGAACTCTTGCGTTCAATTTCTTCACCCATCTCAGCAGGCTGATTGTCTAACTTGTCTCAAACCTCAAATTGGTCTCAAACTGTCAAAACGATCGCGTATCTTTTGTCGCGTTCGGTCTCGTTGAGATGAGAGTGACAGAGCTACTTGTCACTGAACTGTCATATTTGACAGTTTGAGACCGATTCTGGTCGCTATCAAAGATTAAGGCGCTGAAGCCATTGTTGCTAGGATGAGTTTTTGTTAGATTTATTTGCGAGTACCTTTATTTTTGTAACGAAGTGATATATTAGTGTAAAATAAATATTTAAATAATTTTGAATGGTATTTTAACTGAAGCATGGCCTTCTTTCCTCCCTTTAATGCGTACAATGCCAGTGACGCACGTGCAGATGCTGCGTCCACTCAATTACCAGTACCACCACGGTGGCGGATGGGCAGAGAATAGCGGCCTTTATACGTAGAGATCGGACCGCAGGAAATAGCACGCACCATTCCAACCTTCGCTAAAGGTAAGCGTCCACATGTCGGTATCGTACGCTTCGGACGCATCGCACGCAACGGATCGTAGTATTATTTGTATAGAAACTCATATAAGTGCGTCCACCTGTCCGCATCGTACGCATCGCATTACACAGATAATCCGCTTGATGCGATCCGTCCGCTGCGTGCGATGCGGGCCTGTGGACGCTTACCATAAAAACCTTACGTGTAGATGCGCGACGCTGACAGTTCGTTCTGGCAAAGTTTTTAACACAGTTTTTGTGACAGTTTTTTGCACGCATCACCGTTCATAATCGTACCACGTGCCAGACTAAACTGTGATAATAATTAGCACGACAGTTTTATCTGCGGTTAAATCTGTACAGAATCATCCGCGGTTCGGAACGCAGTCCAGATGCGCGGTTAAAACTCTACCGTGTAAAGGCGGCTATTGTGTTAATAGGGATGTTTAGACGCAGTCCCCGGTAGTTCCTGGGACATTGAAACATTACCTAAGTACAAAATAATAGAACTCACCAAACAAAGTCTCCTCGTAGAGGCCGTTGATTTTCATCACATTTTCAATGAAAATTACAAATCTTTGAACCTTCTCCTTCTCATCATAAACTTTGTTGTGTATTTCAAGGAAGCTTTCGAAAGTGCGGCCGATGGCTTCGAAATCATTCGTGTCGTAGAACGGCTTATGGAGAGGATCTGCTAGGATCGTTTGAGAGAACAATAATAACATTAATATCACCAACATGGTTCTTATTTTATTGTAGGTAATGTAGACTACAGAAGACCAAAAGTAATCGTAAAGACTTAAAAGGTCTTTAAATACTTAACTGTTTTATTGTAATGTAGGCTATTAAGACCGAAAGTAATCGTAGAAGATTCAAAAGGCCTTTATAGGTACCTAAGTATAAGTAACTGTTTTATACAATTTGAAGTCATAAAAGAAAGTATTTTGAGATAGTCTTAAATCGCTTTTAAATATTTCAAATACTAAACAGTCGAATTAAAAAAATGTAAGTAATTAGGTAGGTAAGCTACTTAGATTTGATTTGATTTTATTGTATTTACGAATTTGAAAAATGTACCTAGTGACGATAAGCGTTCCGCAATCAGTAACTTTAGTTAGCAACAGTTAGCTTCAGTAAAAGTGGTAAAAGTAGGATGCACCGCAATTCTTATCTGCAGCTTTTACAAGGTACTTACTTACTTTCCGTTTGGTGAGGATCTGTCGAGGATCTTCGGAGTTATAACCAGAAATGCACTTCGAGAGTGCAGAAAATTGCTCAGCTTAGGTAGGTATAACATTCGTTTTTTTTTTAATTTTTAATTTAGCCAAACGAAAACCAATCTAGCTGTATCTATAATCATCACCGCTCCTGTCTTCCACCACCTCATCAACTATGACCCTCTTCACCTCCTGGAAGCGTGTGACGAAGATCTCCAGGTCTTGCCTGGTCTCCCGCGCGAGGATGCCCAGCAGCTGGACAAAATGCACCAAGGATAGGTCCTCAAGGTTAGGACAGAGTCGCTCGTATGATCTGATGAAGTGGCTTTCTGTTAGGAACCTGAAACTTCAAAGTGTCAGAAGTCTACTTAAACGCGTGTCATAGTAGTTGATGCGCTACTCATTTCGGCGCCACTGAAAACCAGCGCCTTGGCGCTGCTGGAGCAAATGCTGAGGGGTAGCCCTATTTTCTTGTCACTGTAATTTAACCGTTGTAATTTAACTGTACAGTACCTATAGTGACGAAAATAAAAACTTATTTCTATTTCTATTCTATTTACCTATATTAGAAGCACGTCAGAAGCACAGAACACGATATTCTGTGGTCAGAAGACATTTTTAAGTAAAACTTCTTACAGTCTGAAAGAGATCGCTTCTAAGCGATGAGACCGCCCATTGTATACTCATAAGGTTATTCCTTTCTAAATGTTATTTTAAGTTGTGTACAAAGCACAAAAAATCCGACGAATTGAGAACCTCCTTTTTTTGAAGTCGGTTAAAAAACACCCAGACCTGAGAAAAATATTTGCAGATCATACAAAAATTTGCCTCGACGCAGAATTCGAACCCGTAACCTTTCGTGTTTCAGGCGGGTCTTCGCTCACTGCGCCACAGAGAACTCTAAAGGTTACTGCTGATCACATCAACTAGCACCCGCATCTCACCGCCTCGCCTTGTGCGGATTTCTTTGTATGGAAATCCTATGGACCAACGCTCACTACATCAACTTCGTAACGTCACCGGATCGCCGCACCGCAATCCAAAAGGGAAGGAACAAGTGAACATCGAGAAAGGGGATGCGGTGCGTTGTTGACGTAAGGTACCTACACTTTAATGGATCTAGGCATTCGTGAAGTTAGCCGTTTCGCTGCGCAGTAGAAAACTTTGTATGAAAAGACTGCACTGCGCATCGGAACGTCTAACTTCACGAATGCCTAGATCTATTGTGAGAAGTGTATATATAGTAAGTGATTCTTGGGTTCCTAAGAATCACTTCCATAATTCTCACCTCCCATCTATAATACCGCACTGAGTAAACCACTTCAGAATAACTTCAAATTTAACTCCGTGGCTGTTGCTAGAGCCGTACAAAACCATGTACATTTCTTCTAAATGCTCCGCCATCTTTTGAATAAAATGGCACTCACTAATAATTTCCCTTCAATATTTTATACCTAGGTAGGTTTCAGTAAATTGATTTAACACAATATCATCAGGTTTCACTTCATGGGAATTCAAATATTTTTATTTTTAGAACAAGTAGGCTATGAAACGTATGCATGCAAGGAATAGCACCTACCTGAAGCGCTCGTGGCATAGCTTGCTTAGACGTTCTTGATTGATCGTTGAAGTTAAGCAGCGTTGTGCGCGGTCACTCCTAGGATGGGTGACCGCAAGTGGTATTACGAGCTGAGCGCTTCCGTGCTTCGGAGGGCACGTTAAATTGTCGGTCCCGGCTTTTAAGTCGTTAAGCCATGACGGAGGCCTTTAGGCGGCCTAAAAACTCCGTCACCAGAAATGGCCACTTGCTCATACGAACTTACTTTAGTACTTACCTACCTTCCTTCAAACATCCACGATTGTAATAATATCTACTTGTATCTTCACGTGAAAGTGAAAGACAGACTTTCCACAATTTGTCACCGCCGCATACTCTCTTACTTTGGCCATATAGCGAGGCGTGGCGATGAGAGTCTCGAAAAGCTGGTCATCGTTGGGAACGTCGAGGGAGAGAGATCGCGCGGGAGATCCCCAACTCGATGGACGGACCAGCTCCAAGAGAAGAAAGCCAGGTTCTACGACGTGGTCCACCTACAGTTGGATTGCTCATTATACGCACTAAAATTGACGATCAACATGTCATTTTTCATATATTTTTAGTTCGTACAATGAGCAATACGACTAAGTACCTATAGCACTCGTTGGAGGCAAGCTGTCCACTCTATCACGAAGACAACCAGTGATCACGATCTTCAGACATGAAGAGCCGACCACAGAGAAAGTATCTTCACGACGTGATATTTAACGATTTAGGTAGGTACAAACATAATCAAATAGGTAGGTAAGTAAATAAATAAAATAAATAAATAAATAATGCTGGACATTTCACACAGCATCATGTAGCCCCAAGCTAAGCAGAGCTTGTGTTATGGGAACCACATCACTGATAATACTACTTATATACCTACTTACTTACATTTTTTTTTTGTAAATACATACGTAATATACATAGAAAACACCCAGACCGGAGACAAATATTTGCAGATCATGCAAACATTTGTCCCGCGGCGGGAAATAAAGTCAGAAAACAACAGACGACCCACGACACTTTATTTTTAGTTCTCTCTCAGTGAATGTTTATATTGTCTCTTATCTATTTATGTATTAAGTAACTCTATCTCGACTTGTCAGATCAATAATCTTTAATTTATAATTATAATTTAAATTATTATCAAGAGCTTTATTATCATACTGCTAATAATACAAATGTGTAACGTAATTTCACCGCTACGTTCATCGGTCCCATGGTGTAGCGGTTAGCACTAGTGTTGCCAGGTGTGTTATGCCATATTTCGGGACAGCAGGTTCTAAAAAGCGGGACTTTGTGCTATAATTCGGGACGACAAAAAAAACAAGCTTTGGATAATCAAAGTTTAATATTTATGTAATAAGTACCTATCTGAAAAATTATAAAGGGTGTAACAAATTTTTGGGCATTTCAGGGTAGCTACCTTTTTTCTTGTAGTTAAAAAGTTTTGTTCCTAAGAAATTATTGTTTTATACTAGCTGTGGCCCGCGGTGTTACCCGCGGTGGGAGCTGATTTTTTTTTTAGAAATGCAACATGCGACACTTCATTTTGACAACGGTGCTCTAAGAAAAAGATGGATGTTTGTCGGTTCCTAACATTAAATTCTTTTTCTCGCAAAATACTCATACAAGTAATATGCGAGCGAAGCGAGCGGAAATTTTTTAAACAAATACAACACGTTACACTTAATTTTGCTAACGGTTCTCTAAGAAAAAGATGGATGGTTGTCGGTTCATAACAGTAAATTAATTTGCTCGTAAAATACTCATGAAAGTAATATGCGAGCGAAGCGAGCGGAATTTTTTTAGATGAATTTAACACGTGACACTTGATTTTGCTAGCGGTGCTCTAAGAAAAAGATGGATGGTTATCGGTTCCTAACTTTGAATTATTTTGCTCGCAAAATACTCATAAACTTAATATGCGTGCGAAGCGAGTCACTTTGTCACACCATTTTACCCCTTTTCGAGGGTTATTTTGAAAAACCCTGAAATAAGTGTTCAATTATTTTGGTATTCTAATCAAGTTTCGAGCCAACCGCACCACTTGTAAAAAAGTTCCCATACAATCTTTGACACCCCATTTTACCCCTTTTTGAGAGTTATTTTGAAAAACCCTGAAACACGAGTTTATTTATTTTGTATTTAAAGCATTCGAACCTTTCAAGCTAATCGCATAACTCATTAAAAAGTTTCCGTACAAAGTTTGAAACCCCGTTTTACCCCTTTTTGAGAGTTATTTTGAAAAATCCTGAAACACATATTCAATCACATCATATTATCTAAACAAAGTTTCAAGTAAATAGGACAACGCGTTAAAAAGTTTCATACAAAAGTATTTACCCTTTTTCAACCCTTTAGGGATTGATTTTCCAAAATTTTATTAGTCTATGTCCCATTACAGAACCTAATCTATCTACATTCTAAATTTCATCAAAATCGGTTTTGCAGTTACAGAGATACGTGGTAACAAACATTCACACACACACACACACACGGAATTTCGCCTTTATAATATTAGTAGGATAGGATAGTAGGATTGCGTAGTCATAAAATTCACTACATGTCATTTTGAAGTTGGTCTTTATTTGTATTTCTGCTTTTACATGCTCGATAACCTATTTCTTCTATCGGACCAAATAATATTCGCTTGAGAAAATATCCTCTCTGTGGCAGCATTTGATACTGGTATGGATGCCATAAAAGCAAATAGTTTTTTCATTCCATCTATTCGAAAAGGACGACTTTGTTCGCCTTTAAGTGCGCCCAAAGTAGATGATTCCTCTTCAAGGAACTTTTAGCGGGCAGTAATGAGTTTTTAATCCTCTTTATAAGTTTAGCGGGCAGTAATGAGTTTTTAATCCCCTTTAAGTGCGCCGGAATTATCTTTGAATTATCTTTGCCGCGCACTTTTGAGGTACAACTACTTTCCACATTCATCTCAAATCTACCAAGATGTAGAGACACGAAAAAAGCATCGATACTTTATGGTATCGAGTAGTTTTCTTTTTGTATCGAGTACTTATGTACTCGATACTTTGTATTCGATATTTTTACTTAACAAGTCCTTTGGACATGTGATCGTATCGAATAAATTCTGTGACGAAAACGTTCAAAAAGACGTAATGACCTATGAGTCATTTGCAAAAAATTTGTACATTTTCTTGTCTCAGAAGGTATTTTTGTGTAACGATTTTACGTACATTTGTGTATAAAATATCACCGAGGTGTCACAACAAAAAATTTAATAAAAAAAAAAGATCGTCTTTTTGTAATTATTATTATTATGAGCCATCTATGTCCCACTGCTGGGCAAAGGCCTCCCCCCATTTTCTCCACTCTGTGCGGTCTTGTGCATTCGTGGCCCATTATTTTTTAAATTTGTCGAGTTCGTCGCGCCATCTTGTTCTCGGTCTGCCGCGTGGTCTCGGCTGTTGAGGGCGCCACTCTGTGGTCACTTTGGCCCAAAGCTCGTCGTGCATGCGGCAGACATGGCCAGCCCACTCCCACTTAAGCTTTGCAGCTTTTTGTAATAATTATCATTTTTGTATTATATGTCTATTGAATGAAACTACACAATGCAGTAAACTATTTGTGATTTTTACTTCAAATTCCCTATAATATTCGCGTAAGTTACACAAAAACACCTTGTGAAAAACCCGATCACCACCAATTTGTACCTACGCCATACTTTTTTTTTAATAATATTTTTTAATAAAGAAAAAAGAAAAAAAAGTATGGCGGAGGCCCTGCCTGAGAAAAGTACTCGATACTTTGAGGTATCGATACTTTTGTGTCGATTCTTATACGAGTACGATACTTTTTTATCGATACTACTCATGAGTACAGTATCGATACTTTCTATTCGATACCGTGTCCCTACCAAGATGAATGAGGGAGGACTCTTCCAAAAACACCACAGTTGTAATCACATTTAGAGATTTATTACTCTGCAGTTTTCTATCCATACATAATTGTAATTCCAACCTGATAAAATCCTGTGCGTTTTCGTCAGCGCGATCTAGAACGACGGTCTACTGGCGCCATCTAGTTTGTTTTCGTGGAACTATTGAGCAATTCTAGCGGAAGAGATTTTTTATTTGAACGCGCTAATCTCACAAAACAGGTTTTTATAATAGCTACCTACAACGTTTTTAATATTCATTATTCTGTATATTTAGATTTTTTTTTGAAAGTTTCAAAATATCTAGTACTCCTCCGCCAATCTATACCAAAAAAGATTCGTCAAAATTTTCACGCTAAAGCCACCCAACCACCCACTTTCCACAGCCTAACCTTACTATGCCAGGCTAGTCAGGGCAAATCCAATTAGCAAACAATCCAGTTAATGACCCAATTAGCAAACCATCTAATTAGCTAATGACCCAATTAGCAACCGATCGTAGAGTATAAATAGAGTTGATTTGGAGCGGTTGGCTCACTTTCTGTTCGGCGCTCGAAGCGACAAGACGTCTGCGCAAGCACACAGAGGGAGTCAATTATTTCCTGAGGATGCCCCGTGGAGGGGTGAAACACGTGTCGAAGACCATCAATTTTTTGTTTTTGTTTTCGCGCTGGTGCTGTTCCCGGATTTGCCCTGACTAGCCTGGCATAGTAAGGTTAGGCTGTGGAAAGTGGGTGGTTGGGTGGCTTTAGCGTGAAAATTTTGACGAATCTTTTTTGGTATAGATTGGCGGAGGAGTACTAGATATTTTGAAACTTTCAAAAAAAAAATCTGAATATGGACTTCCGCAAAGTCACGCCTGAATCAATTAACTATCTTTCTGTATATTTATTTAAATTTATATTGTTTGTGAGAGAAATAAATAAATAAATGAAATGAAATGAAATCTCAGGAACTACCAGTCGAATTTGAAAAATTATTTCTGTATTTGATAGCTAAACTCTTGAGGAAGGTTATAGGCTACTTTTCATCATCATCATCACCATAAACCATCACTACGGGGGCAACGCCGCGAGGGCGCTGCTAGTATCGGATAAACATACCGCCCACCATTCAGCCGGCGCGCGGCCACCGTTTGAATAAAAAAAATTTAATCCCGATTACTCTTCTCAAGTGGAACTTCGTTGATTTAACACATTCCTTTCTCCTCCCTTTTATTTTCTCATAGATTGTAATGAAAAGTAGAGTGTATCACTCGGGCGCAAAATATATTTTTGGCTCGGGCGACGTACTTTAAATCCCTCGCTTCGTTCAGGATTCTACTAAAGAATCCCTCGCTACGCTCGGGATTATACTCTAGAATCCTTCACTTCGCTCTGGATTCAAAAAAGCGCCCTCGCCGTAAAAATATTATTTTCCCCCCATATAATACAATCTACTATTGTAAAAGCCTATGCCGGAAAGTGGTGCCTTTTTTATATCGCGCGGCCATCAACCAACCATCAAAATATAAACTCTTAGAAGTATAAAAAACAATATTTGTGAGAACAGTATACATCTACACTCAGTCAGAACCGAGTTATACAGGGTGAGTTTTTCAAGAGTGCCTCTAGGGCCAAATCAGAAACTACTTGCGATAGCGAAAAACACTCAAAGGAGTCTCGTAACCGATTTTAATAAAAAGTAAAACTGCATCATTAGATTTTGAAAATAATCATTTTCCAAATCATTGGCCAAAGAGCGAGATAGAGCCATACGTCACGAACAACTTGTTTGTCTCGTATTATAACTCTGCGTACTGCTTGTACTGTGTTCAAACGTGGAAACTAGTGTGGTGATTTTTTGATTCCCAAAAAGCGGGACATTTGGCGTCCCGCGCAAGGGTCGCGCGGGACGCGTCCCTAGACCCCTGAAAAGCGGGACGTCCCGCGAAATTCGGGACACCTGGTAACACTAGTTAGCACTCAGGACTCTGAATCCTGCGACCCGAGTTCAAATCTCGGTGGGACCTGTCTTTTTGAATGGTTCAAAAATTCAAAAGTTTTGAAGTGAATAATCTTTATTCACATCAAAACTTTTGCACCAGACTTTTAAAATTATCCTAAAGGTCCTACTAAATAAATGTTTGTGACTTGACTTCTCCATTTTCCCAGCAGAACAGCGGCAGCGGGACAAATCCGACAATACTCAAAAAAACATACTTACCTACTGCGAATCATCAAACTTAGGTAAACTTTTCGAATTCGTCTGTTAAGAGGGCTGCGACCGGCGAATTTCCATAAAAACGTAATACCGAAATCATTTAAAATGTAAGCATGTTTATATCAGTTTATGTTGTTAGATTAGGAGAGTAGGTATTTATCTAGGTTCCTGTTAAACTTTTGTTCCGAAAAACTTACCTAAAAAGAAATGTAAGCCAATTGAATTGAAATCTTTGTAGGTACACCAAAAATGGCATTTTTTTCTTTTCATTTGTTCTATAGTAAGTTTTTTGAAACAAAAGTTTAACAGGAACCTAGATAAATACTACCTTTATCCAAATAATAACGTAAAGTGATAAAAATATGCTCAAATTTTAAATTATTTTGGTATTACGTTCCTAGGTAAGTAGATATGTTCGCCGAGCCCTTAAGTAGATACCTATTTATATACTTAGGTAGGTACCTAGTGATAGAATTTTTGAAAAGCAATAAATTACAAGCAAATCTACATTTTTCCAATTCCACTGTTTAGAATTTAAAATATTTAAAAACCATGAATAAATATTTTAGATTATCTCAAAATACTTTCTTTAATTACTTCAAGAAATGGTATATAAAGCCACTTCAAATCTATTACGATTATAGTACCTACCTACTACGTACTTTCGTCTTTCATAAGTTTGCAATAAAATAAGGAATATGTTGGTGCAATTAATGTTATTATTGTTCTGTCAAACGATCATAGCAGATCCTCTCCATAAGCCGTTCTACGACACAAATGATTTCGAAGCCATCGGCCGCACTTTCGAAAGCTTCCTTGAAACACACAACAAAGTTTATGATGAGAAGGAGAAGGTTCAAAGATTTGTAATTTTCATTGAAAATGTGATGAAAATCAACGAACTTAACAGCCTCTACGAGGAGACTTTGTTTGGTGAGTTCTATCATTATTAAAATATCCGTACTCACCCCTATTATGTGAAAGTGTGTTTATTTGTCCTGCTTTCACGTCAAAACAGAGCGATGGATTGACGTGATTTTTTGTGTGAGGATAGTTGGAGGGCTGGAGAGTAACATAGGCTACTTTTTATCCATGTACCACGTGAGCGAAGCCGCGGGCAGTAGCTAGTGTGTATTACAATTAAATTGCCCGACATGCTCTTTAACGGGAAAAAGAGCTGATGATCTTCAAACGGCTGAACAGATTTTCATGAAACATAGCTAAGAACACTCTCGACAAAGACACCTTTCAAACAAAAAAAAAATAATCGATCGAGCGAGCGAAGCGAGCGAAGATCTTAGTGGTAAGTTGGGCGATTTTGCTTTGTATGTTTGTATGTTTGTATGTTTCACGAATTGTTGTTCGCGCATAACTGTCGAACCGTTCATCCAATCTGCATGAAACTTGGTAGGTCAATAGGTTGTGGTAAGGAAATTTACGGGGGAGCATATGAGCTTAATCGATGAAGGGGTTGTGAAGATATTGGGTTCCCAAGGGGGTAAAAAATTATGAAAGTTACACAAATAAATTGAGTGGGGTGTCATACGAAAGGGCTTATTTTGTACATTCCAAAATGGTTTTTATTTTTAATCTAGGATGTATAGTTTTTGAAATACGACCAAAGACCAAAAACTACGAAACCAGAGCTGCAAGAGCTCCCGTTGCATAGAGTTTCGATGACTTCGTAGCTCATTGACTGGTCGGTCTTAAAAAGAGAGTGGCATCGTTGCGGTTTGGTTTGCAATGATTTTAGATGCTACTTGATTTATTTTCATGATAAAAAAAATTTTGATAAAGAATGAAAATAATTGGGGTAAAAAAAGTTGAGTAAACAAATATATTGAGTGGGCTGTCAAATGAAAGGTCTTTATTTGTACATTCCAAAATAGTTATTATTTTTATTCTAGGACGTATACTTTTAGAAATACGACGAGAATTCATAAATATGAAATACCTAAATGAAAAATTAGACACGACATTATTGTATTGCATGCATGCCAGTATTTTTTACCATGAAGAGCTAGCGCAATAGGCATACTCGGCAGTATCAGTAGTAGCACTTGAAATTATAGGGGTAGTCAGAAGAAAGTCCAAATGTAAGCCATCTACGGTGCGCGAGATCTCAGTTCGGGGCGAACTACTAGTTAATATCGGTTTAAGTATCCGTTCAGGAGCTATGATGCCACGGACAGGCACACAGATTCACAATAAAAAGGTACCGCCCCCTGATTAGGTACGTAAGACTTACAACAGCAATGCGACACGACAGCAATCACTACGCGACCGGTCTATTGCAAGTCTATTGCAAGTCTTATGTAGGTAATCAGTGGCCGTAGGGCCGTAACCCAAGTACCTACAATTGTAATCAGGTTCCCACGTGGTCATCCTTGTGATTTGTTTGTCTTAATTATTACAGACATCAACCACCTCACCGACTGGTCGGAGGAGGAACTGGAATCCCTCCGAGGTTTCAAAATACCCGAGGATGGTAGTAATCTAGACGGAGACTGTAAGGTGATCTTTGCATACATACCTACTAATATATCCTCATAGTCTTTTTTAAACTTTCGCGATCACTATTCATACTGAAAATTATATGGACACGGGATTTTATCGCGTAATTTACCTTATTTATGACGTTTCAGCTATTGCGCGGGATAAATAAGGTAAATTACGCGATAAAATCCCGTGTCCATATAATTTTCAGTATAGGTAAGTAATATACCCTCGTCAAATCACGCCTCGTGTAGTAGCCACAAGTGGCTAAATTAAATAAAAAAACCGGTCAAGTGCGAGTCGAACTCGTACGCCGAGGGTTCCGTACCTAGCCATGGTGCCAATTAAGCTAGTCCGCTTAATTGTATGAGCGCCCATACAACTCGGAGGACAATTTTAATTGGCGTCAACTATGTATAAGAACACCCTTTAATTTTCAACTTTTTTAACTTTTTGGAATTTTTCCTTTATTTGTGCTATAAGACCTTGCTTTTTCCCAAATTTCGTTATTCTAGGTCAGTGTTTTTCAATCTTTTTGATTTCGCGACCCCTTTACAAGTTGAAATATTCTGGCGACCCCCTTGTGTCATAGAAAGCCAAAAAAATAATTTAATTAAAGGGCTACATACGTTAGTTAGGCAATGTGTTTTTCCTATTTTAGTACAATTATCTATTACTAGCTGCTGCCCACGGCTTCGCTCGCGTGGTACCCGGATAAAAAGTAGCCTTTGTTACTCTACAGCCCTCCAACTATCTCCACACAATCCGTCGCTTTGTTTTGACGTGAAAGCAGGACAAATAAAAAAACAAATAAACACACTTTCACATTTATAATATGGGTACGGATTTACGCGGGCCAAACTGCATCGGCGACGGCCACGTTGCCACACCGCATTGCCGTTGCAGCAATTTGAACAAGAACTTTCAAGGAAGAGAAGAAAATATTTTAACAGCTAAAGATAAAGTAAAATAATTTCACGCAAAACTTCGTTTGTGGTCAACTTCTCTGCAAAACAAAATGTTTGAGTCTTTTAATTAGAAAATGATTTGAACATTAACGTTTCAAAAATAGCACCATACTTAATTTGATTTGATTCAACTTTTGAAAAATGAACAAGTCATCCTTCTCCACTAAATTGTGTTTTTTTTTTGTGTAAGAACCTCGACTTTTTCTTTGAGCCGGCGACCCCCCGAGTAAGGCTTCGCGACCCCCCTAGGGGTCGCGACCCACAGATTGAAAAACACTGTTCTAGGTCAACGGGAACTACCATTTAGGTTTTCGACCCAAAACCTCTAGGGTACTTCCGGTTGACCTAGAATTGTCAATTTTGGTTGCAAGCAAGGTCTTCCAGCACAAGTAAAGGAAAAATTCCGAAAAATAAAAAAAGTTGATAATTAAGGTAAGTTTTGGTACTCACAAGTTTTCACGAAAACCTAAATTTGCCTATATCTTTTTATAGTGTTGACTCAGGACCTCGATTTTTATACTCACAATAGGGACTATAGACCTTAGTATATGGTATAAATTTCAACTTGCTAGCTTTACCCGTTCCAGAGATAATCGATGGTGACACACGGACAGACAGACGGACAGACGGACAGACGGACAGACGGACAGACGGACAGACGGACAGACGGACAGACGGACAAGAAAGTGATCTTATAAGGGTTCCTTTTTTTACCTTTTAAGGTACGGAACCCTAAAAATAAAAAACCAGCTTCAATGTTAAGAGCTGAGCAGTTTCCTGCACTCTCGAGGTGCATTTCTGTTCGTAACTCTGAAGATACCTCGACAGATCCTCACCAAATTTTTATGGCACCAATCGGAAAGTATCCCTTTCAAACAATAAAGAATTCACCGAATCGGTCCAGCCGGCCTAACATGTATACCATCGAGACTCGAGAGAGATATCTCTCTGTGTGTTACCGAATAAATGGCTATCTATCTATCTCGATCGGTCGAACTACTCTAATACAAACGTTAGGGCAGTTTAACCGATCGAGAAATCTGGTTTCTCGACTCTCAGTGTTGCAGATGTTAGGCCTACAAGCGGCTTCGAGTAATCGGTGAACATCATACATAAAAAAATCATTGTGTATGTGTATCACCCTAGTTCTTCCTTTGTCCAGGTGCTAGGCGACCCTACGACTAAGGACGCGCCCGAGGCCTTCGACTGGCGCAAAAACGGCGTCGTGCTCCCCGCCGAGAACCAGGGAAGCTGTGGATCCTGCTGGGCTTTTAGCGCCACAGGTATAAAGTATATGCACATCACCACGAGCTATAAACGGTGAAGGAAAACATCATGAGGAAACCAGTCTTTCTAATAGCGCCGATGCATGCATGCAACTTGTCACGTCACCTGCAAAATGTGGGCATACGTACCTACCAAATATGTATTTGGAGATACCTCTGACTACCCTCTTAGACATCTTCAAAGGATCTTAAATGTCTACCGTGCCTTGGGGACAGTCAAGATCATATTTAATTTGTCGGTTGAAGACGTTGGAGCGCTCGTGGCATAGCGGTACAAAGTCTTTGGGCGTAGCTTACTGAAACGTTCTTGATTGATCGTTGAAGTTAAGCAACGTTGTGCGCGGTCACAATTTGGATGGGTGACCGCAAGTGACATTACGAGCTAAGCGCTTCCGTGCTTCGGAGGGCACGTTGAATTGTCGGTCCCGGCTTTTAAGTCGTCAAGCCATGATGGATGGCCTTTAGGCGGCCTAAAAACTCCGTCACCAGAGTTGGCCACTTGCTCATACGAACTTAGGTACTTTTATTTGTCGGTCCCGGATTCATGCGGCCTAAAAACTCCAGAGTGATATGAGCCATACGAATAACCTTCAAACTTCCAGGTCTAGTGGAGAGCAGGAGCCGGCAGAAGACCAGACAGACAGAAAGTCTGTCAAAGCAGCAACTGGTAGACTGTGACACAAATTCAGGCGGCTGCGAAGGAGGCCTCATGTCCCTAGCACTCACGTAAGACCTGAAACTGAATGAAGACTACAGGCTATCATGAGCTTTATATGCGATCCAGTTTAGGTCCTAAATTGAATTGCTTCACTTGACGCTATGACGCTGACGAAATAACAGAACGACGAAATAACATGACCTAAACTGAATTGTTAGCAATGAAATTCCATTAGTTAGTATAGAAATTCCTTGATTGTTAGATAAAGTTTCGTTCACTCAATTCGATAAAGTTTCGTTCACTCAATTCGTACCATGACCGCGTTGAGTTGGTTCACTTTTGTGTCAAAACTGTCACATTTAAAACAGGTCATGGTTCTATCAGTTGTCTGGTTCCCATAGTACAAGCTTTGCTTAGTTTGGGGCTAGATGGCGCTGTGTCAAATGTCAAGCAATATTTATTTATTATAATTTTCAACTTGCAGACACCTAATGCAAAGTGGTGGTCAACAAACTGAAGCGGACTATCCTTATGAACAGATGCAATTATCCTGTCGCTTCGACAAGAGGAGAGTAGCAGCGCGGGTCCTCAACTGCACCGATTATAACCTCACTAGCGAAGAGGCACTGAAGGAATTACTGTTCAAAGAAGGACCCTTGGCCATTGGTGAGGTTTCAGACCACCGGCCTAAGGCGCAGGCCCGATAGAAGAGACGGGGCGCAGACATTTGTCTCTTCCGTACGCCTAGATCCGTCGGCCGAACCGAACTGTATTGTCTATTCTATTGTTTATAACCTTCTCCGTATTATCTTTATATTTTTCTGTTCTGTATCCTATGTGTGTGTGTCAAATAAACGTTTATCTTATCTTCCGCGTCCCTTTCATACAAAATGTGACGGCGCCCCGTCTCTTCTGTATGTTTTGCGGCGCGACGCTTCTATACATTTTCTATGAAAGGGACGCGGAAGAGACATGTCTGCGACGCGTCCTCGTCTTACATCTTTTCTATATGTCCCGCGCCATTGTGCAACATCGAGAAAGATATCTCGATCGGACGAACTGCTCCAACGCATACGTTAGAGCAGTTTAACCGATCGAGAAGTCTCGTTTCTCGACTCTCCATGTTAGGCCAGGCCTAACATGCGCAACATCGAGAGTCGAGAAACGAGATATCTCGATGTTGCGCATGCTAGGCCTACAGTTGAGAAAATGTTCTCGTTCACTGTTCACTGCCAAGCTGCCCTTCTTCAGAGGGCACCGCAGTGGCTTGGCAGTAAACGCGTTAAGTAGCCTTATTAAACTTTTGACTTCCACAGCTCTCGATGCAGGACTTTGGAGTGGCTATAGCGGGGGAATCTCTAGAAGATGTGGCTTTAATGATTTGAATCATGGTGTTTTGCTAGTCGGCTATGGATCAGGTAAGCTCGGTATACAGAGAGATTCAAGCGCACCAAATACACAGCAGTAGGTAGGTAGGCACCTATATCTTATGAAATATAAATCTTGATCGCACCAAATATATTTTGTAGGTAATTTATATTTGCTGTGTGTGGTCCTCCATAGAATTTGTATGGGCGCGATCTCAAGATTTATATTTCACTAGCTGTGCCCGCGACTTCGTTCGCGTATGCTAATTCTACTAATTTGCGAAAAGTGAAAGTTTGTGAGGATGGATGTATCGAACCACATTGCACTGGTAAACCTTTTTGCGTAAAAATGTCGAGAAAACGAATTTTCCCAGATATGAGACCTAGCCTAGCTAGATCGATTTTTCGTCCCCTTAAACCCCTGTACCGCAAATTTCATGGTCCCAACGTATGGTGCCGGCGTATACGTTGGGACCAACGTTGGTCCCAACGTTGGGGCCAAGATTTCGTGAACCATCCACACGTTGGCGATTACACCAGTCTTGTTCCGTGACGGAACTTCCGTCAGAGCCAACGCAACGTGAGGACGTCTGATGTCTGCGCGTCCGATACAGAAATTGAAATTTCTGTATCGTAATGTATACCTACAGTCAATTTAGGTAAATAGGTTTTGATTCTTTGGAGTTGGGTTTAATTAATGTAAGATAAATTAGACATAGACATAGATAGCAAATAAATGATGTTTATTTGCTACTTAACACAGAAACGTAATAATTATGAATAAAGTTATAAATAGACTGATAAACACATTACCCTTCCTTTGCTTTGCGCAGTCGGGTAAAAAGGTACAAGACCTAATCAACTACAAAATAGGTTGTTTTTTAAATTTTGAAATTGATTTTTGAAGACTTCTATGTTCAAATTACGATTTGAATACTTGGCTATAATTTACTTTGGCGCTGCGCTGAATTGGGGAATTTGTTTTCTAAAATATTGAATTCATTTAAAGCTCTGATTTTTATATTTTCGAAAATGTAAGGAAGATTAATATTCAATTGAGGTTTTAATTATATAACATTTACAGATTTAAGTCTATTGCGCTGAAACAACATACGGTTTTGAAACGCAAAAATTTGTATATTCCTGCGTGTTTTCTAATAGCAAATCGCAAGAAGCTATTTCTGTTTCATAAAAATAGCTTAGGCGTGCTATCTAGTTACCTATTTTTCCTATTTACAACTATCTACTTGGGGTTTGGGTGTTTTAATTTCTAATCTATCGTGATAAATACTTTTTAAATAAATACATAGGTATTTAACATAATAAATACACGGATAGAAAATTTGAATAAGTACTTGGAAATAATTTACTTTGGCGCTGCGCTGATTTGGGGAATTTGTTTTCTAAAATATTGAATTAATTTAAAGCTCTGATTTTTATCTTTTCGACAATTTAAGGAAGATTAATATTCAATTGAGGTTTTAATTATATAACATTTACAGATTTGAGTCTATTGCGCTGAAACAACATACGGTTTTGAAACGCTAAAATTTGTATATTCCTGCGTGTTTTCTAATAGCAAATTGCAAGAAGCTATCTCTGTTCCGTAGAAATAGCTTAGGCGTGCTATCTACTTACCCATTTTACCTATTTACAACTACTACTTCATGGTCATCACCTACCTAAAACCAATTTAAGTAATTATCATTAAGTAATTTTGAAATTCGTAGGTAATAAAAAAATGTCTAAAAATTTCCATGAGTGCAAAAAGAGGAGGTCAGACGGTCACCCATCCCAACATTTTGTTCCCCATACAAACTTTCAACCCTTATTTTTTTATCTCAACCATGATAACATATGAAAAAAAGTAGCCTACGTCCTTTCCTGGGATATAATCTATATCCATGCCAAATTTTCTCGTAGGTAATCTTTTCTTTAGAAAACAAAGTGTTTAGAAATTTAGATTGAATTCTTTAAATGTACATATCTTTTTTATTTGTGAACGGATTTTGATAAAAAAACTTCTATTTTTTAATCCCAACTTACCATAATACAACAGTCAAAACTACATCCAATTCAGTAGAGCCGTTTTTGAGATTAGCAGCAATAAACACACAGAGAAACTAAAGTCACAGTAGAATTCTTTAAATAGATATATCTTTTTTATTTGTGAACGGATTTTGATAAAACAACCCCTATCTTTTAATCCCGGCTTACCATAATACAACAATGAAAACTGCAACCAAATCAGTTCAGTAGTTTCAGAGATCTTAGTGCTCAAACACACAGAGAAACGAAAATTTCAAAGTCACAGATTACCAACAGTTACTATGAAGTGTTTGCGTTCAAGGTCATCGTAGATCGCGCTTACGAAGTGTTTTAGTGCTCGAGGGTTATATAGATCAAAAACTGACTTCACTTAATTGAATACTTATAAGTTTGAGCTTAGACTTCATTCTTATTATATGTATAGATAAGATAAGATACTTATATTATCTGCTGTGTTTGATGGGCTTTAGGGAGTGTCCACATTGCGTTTTTTGCAGCGCGTTTGTATCGATACAAACGCGATTCGAACGCGATGCGAACGCGCTGCCCCCCTCCCGGTTCGCTTTTGTATGGAAAAAAACGCGTTGCGAACGCGCGTTTGTATCGATACAAACGCGCAGCTCGGAAACGCGCTGCAGAGGATGTTTTGAAAACATCATTGTTTTGAAGTGAAAATTTTTTATTTCGAAGTTTTATTTTAATGCTATTTTCAGAGAATGGCGTTGATTTCTGGGTTATAAAGAACTCTTGGGGTCTCAAGTTCGGGGAACAAGGATTCATTCGTATACAGAGGGGCGTCAAATGCAACGGCATTGCGGGCATTGGCCAAGGGAAGTCCTTTGCGTGTACCTCGGCCACTATCGCTTAACACCTTCCCTGTCCACTGCCCTCCGGAGGAAAAAATACGTCGAATGCTACAATTCATATATAAATCAAATGCGATATAGTTTAAATATGCAGTCTTTTCTTTATATAGTTACCGACAAGTATTTATTAGGTATCTAAACGAGTGCATAATAATCTAATCCATATATCATTGGAAACTTTATATAGGTATTTTTATCTTTTTAGCATTAACCTAGCTGGTTAAGCTCACCTTTCAATGTACATACTTATGTATGTAGTAAATATTTATGTGTGCAATAAATATTAATAAAAATGTAATTCTTTGAATTGACTCTTGACTTTGAATTGAACAGCTCAAAATGGTGTACTTTGCATTGGTTGAACCTAGACTTAGATATGGTATACAGTTCTGGGGTAATAGCTGTGGTAATAGCTACAAATATATTATGAAAAAGGCTTTTATTCTGCAAGAGGGCAGTGCCTACTATGCTAAGCATTCCTCCGTAAGTATCTTGTAAAGAATCACATATAAATATGAATTTCATGTTCAAATGGTTGATAGATTAGGAACTAGAAGAGTGTCGGGTAAAAGCAGGAGTAACATGTTTTAGGAATATAGTAAAAATAAATAAAACGACATTTGAAAGGACAGATACCTTTATTTTTATCTCATTGTGCATATTTTGGTAAATATAAAAAATATGGCAAAATGATAAATAAATGAGCGTGCTATTATAATCTAGCGTCATATAGGTACATAACTACACAACACATACAAAATTACCAATTTTTTTACGATAAAATAATTTTTATCAATCAAGACGGAAGCTGTTTATTAGACTAGAACGATAGCGTTGCGTGTATGGTTTATTATAAAATAACTTTTAAATTAAATAATAAGTTTCTAATAAGTAATCTTTTATCTGAGGATTTTGATTATTTATTTTTAAACACAGGTTTTGTAAAGTCGAAATTTGAATCTACTTTTAGTAGAATCGTATACGTTACGTTTTAGGCTCAACTCACACTGACGCAGACTCGAAGCGAAGCGACGCGCCAGGTTCTTTTAACTTTAAAGTAAATTCAACTCTATTTCAATTAGGTAAGGTACAGGTTGCGCGTCGACGCTTGGTTGGAATCGAGCGATTGCACTACACATAAAATTGTACCTTAACCAATGGAAATAGAGTTGAATATACTTAAAATTTAAAAAAAGCCTCTGCGTCAGTGTGAGTTGAGCCTTACAAAGGATTATAAAATGATAGAGATAAATTAAATAGCCATTCAATAAAATTTTTATTCAATATCAATCAAAGAAGTCAATAAACTTTTGAATAGGGATGTGAAAGTGTCGATGAAACTATTTTTTTTTTATCGATAAATACCGATCAGAGTAATTGAAAATGTAAGGCTTTTAAAGCGAGATAAAGTTGCAAATAAAACTAATATAAATCTAGAACCATACACGGCAACAGCCTAAGCTTTAAACTAGCACAAAAATCGCCATTTTTATTTTTTAAATGACGGAAAATAAATCCCGCTCTTATCGAAGTAATATCATACTTACGCTAAAAATATTAACTGTCGTTTTAATTTTATTATTACATATTTTTTTATAATTTTTAACTATATCTAAGCAGCAAGACTAGATTTGAATGGCATCTACGTAACGTATATAAATATAATAGTTTTATACATTTTGTTTTAGTTTTGAGTCTTTCTACACTGTATGTACAAAAAACTACAAGGGCTTAAAAGTTACGTCACCAGCCCCCCGATTGTCTATCTTTGATAGCGACCAAAATCGGTCTCAAACTCTCAAATATGACAGTTCAGTGACCACGCAAGTAGCTCTGTCACTCTCATCTCAACGAGACCGAACGCGACAAAAGATACCTACGCGATCGTTTTGACAATTTGAGGCTAATTTGAGGTTTGAGATAAGTTAGACAATCAGCCTGCAGATTTGGCCACTAGATAAACTTACTTTTTTTGAAAAAGTTTCCACTTTGAGAAAGCTACAGGCAAGCATTTTATACATTATTTTATAGATTTTTAGTCCTCATTTAATAAACTAACTCCAACCCGCGTAACGTGCACGCTATTCCCATTCATGGATAATAACAGAGGTCGGCAAATCAAGGCTCACGAGCCATATGCGGCTTTTACATAAATGTTTGCGGCTCTTTCAGTATCGCAAAAAAAATCTATTTTTAAAAAAACGCACACCTATCCGCGCCGAACGCATTGAACGAATCGAAAGAAACTTATTTTAAAATTATTTATTACAAATATGAATCCTATGAAACCTCGCACACCTGCCAGATTCAGACGATTCGACGCGGGCTAGTGTGTGACATAAGATTTCAAATAAAGAATTCTAAAATTCGTATTGTTCGACGCGTTCGGCTCCGATAGGTGTGCGTTCACCTTTTTCCTATATTGAAAAGACACATAGCCCGCTTGGCTTACGACTAAGATGGAAAATTGTGGCTTTTTAATACTAATTATTGTTATTTGGCTTTGAGGTGAAAAACTTGCCGACCCCTGGACAATAATCCTGGCAAATCCCAATAATAGCCGTCTGATTTATATTTAAAATGCTAATCAGCTACGTAAACTACCAATTTGTGCTTAAACAGCTAACGTTAGAAAGACTCAAAAACAGAGTATTTGCCATGTGCAACAGGAAATACGCAAAAATTTTAACATTTTTTTTTATCTAACGCTTTTCCCATCCCTAGTTACATAATTATATAATTTCTTATATTATATAATTTCGACGTTCGGCTAACAGTCCAATTTCACTTTTTCAAAAATATCTTTCTTTATGTCAGTTGTGATAGTGAGTATCATGATTCTATCGATAAAAATGCTATCGATACTTTTAAATCTATTTATAAACAGCTGCGATATCAAGGAAGCCAAGTTGAGGAATATCTACAACAGATTTGGAAATCGAAAAAAAAAAAAACAAAATGTAGGTACAACATTTTGCACGCTTTCGACTTTATCAAGACAAAATACACAACTTAATTTTATATTTATTAATAGAAAAATGCACTTTTGCATTTTAAAATTACAAAATGCCATTTTACATCGAAAATTCGATGTTTCACCACCGAGTCACTAGTGATGTCCTACGTCGACTTTTTCATCGATGTTATAATATAAGAGCGTCAACATCAGCTTAATATTTAAGCCAATACGCGAATCACTAAAGTTTGTACATGCATCATTTTATAAAGAATTAATCGACCAAAAATATGTTTACACAGATCTCGTATTAAACAGTTACATCAAAGAGAGCTTTTTTAAAATTAAAAATAATTTAGCATTAGCACCAAAAATAAAATATTTACAAGAATGATTTTTAATCTACCAATTATGGTATTTTAGGAATTTTACATGGGATTTAGCGTTCAGTTCATTTTACATAAAATAAACATTCAATATACTGTTTTACCATCGATCAAAAGGCACTTTCCAGAACCGTCCACAAGTTGGTCATTAATTTACAGCTAAGTCAAATAAGCAGAAGACAGACGAATACTGAAACGCTACTTAGTTTAAGCGGTGCTTATCATTGACATTAACTGACAATAACTGACATTTATACGATTCTGAAGAGTAAGAACGTCTCAAATAGATAAGTATGCCTCAAATATTAGCATTTCAGTATTCGGACATGAGACCATTTAATATTAAACCGCATTTAAAACAAACACCATCTTACAATTATGTAAGATATTAGTTTTTAAACTGCTTGACTGATTTCGATGTTCTAGTTAAATCCCACACAAAAATACTATTATAAAATTACAACAATATATCTAAAACGCATAAGCGTCAACATAAATATTATTTACAAAAGCAAAAGAAAACAAATGTGATTTTAACTAATAATAGTGAGCTCAATATATTAAAGTCTTTAAAAATATTTGTTATGATGTTCAAAAATCAACATTTTACGATTGAAAAGTGTATTTATTTATAAACAGAATTTTTTCATGAATCGATAATCGTTAGATTTTATCGATAAGGTCACATCACTATGAAACAAAATACACTTTTCAATAAAAAAAACAGCACACTCCCTGTACACTCCAAACCGCACCAAAAACGGCTCAGCATAGCTGACAAGCTAGCTAGTGAGAAAAATTGGCATATTTTTTTATAATTAAAGCCAATTATGGCAGTATTTTGGTCTAACTACGTGAAATGGTATACCAAATAATATTCTAAAAAAAAGTTATATTATATTGTGTACAGTCAGCGTCATCAATCGGTATCCCCCTATTGATTTGAACAAAGACTCTTTTCATTTCAACCTTGGATTTCAGTCGGGTATTATATCAGCTATTTTTGTTTAGGAACTCGAGCGAAATAAGATATCCATAAGTAAGCAAAGATGTAAAAGTTTTTACAAAAGTTGAGATTAACGGCTTGCAAACCGACCTCTTACTAGGGGGATACCAATTAATGACGCTTTCTGTACCTATAAATTATTATAATAGTCAATTTATAACAGATAGGTAAAATCAGATACGATATTTTGAGAAACTTGCAAAAAGTATTCCGTGACCGGGTATCGAACCAGCACTTAACGTGTCTTCCATCTTTATAACCGACTTCAAAAAAAGGAGGAGGTTCTCAATTCGTCGGAATCTTTTTATTGTACTTTTTTATGTAGGTATGTTCATCCGCGTTTAGATGCCTGGACCTATTTAGAAATTTATTTTTTTGTTTGAAAGAACGCGAATATTTTGGTTAAAATCAGTTCAGCAGATATATCGACAACTTCCCAAAACTATTTTGAATCACATTTGATTTTTATATTTTTACTAGCAGCGCCTTCGCGGCGTTGCCCCCGTTATGGTATATGATGATAATGATGATGAAAAGCCTATAACCCTTCTCAAGAGTTTAGCTATCAAATGCAGTAATATTTTTTCAAATCCGACTGGTAGTTCCTGAGATTAGCGCGTTCAAACAAACTCTTCCGCTTTATATATTGGTAATAGCGTCGCACGGGTCATATCACATATCATATTAGAAACCTTTAAAATTATCTGTGTTTCTCTACTATATTATGCATGTATTATACATATAAACCTTCCTCTTGAATCACTCTATCCATTTAAAAAAACCGCATCAAAATCCGTTGCGTAGTTTTAAAGATCTAAGCACATAGGGACAGACAGCGGGAAGCGACTTTGTTATACTATGTAGTGATTAGATAGAATTTGGTATACCATTGGTTAAATTTAGACCTTGCGAATGCTTTAGCTAAAAGCTATTTTCGCTTAAAATCCGTACCGTAATGTACAAAAACAGTTTAAGAGACAAAGATATGTTTTCATTTTCACACTTTTTGTACTCATGTCTATCTTCACACTGGTACTTTTATAAACACTTAGATTGTCGAAGTAATGCTGACAAAGCAGTTATATATTATTATACAAGTTATATTTTTTTTAATTCCAATACGGCTGGATTTTACTGGTTTCTTACTCGAGAGTAAACTACTGTTTGAATATTTTGACATTGTAAAGTTGACACCTTATAACCAGGATGATTTGTATGCACATAATAATGTTCGGTTGCGCTTTCTAAACAATTGTATTTCGAATTATGTCAGCTAGTAGGGTTACTCTCGGGTATAAACTTAATCCAGTTTGGTCGAATCCAGCCCTAATCGATATATTTGTATTGAATAAATTAACTTCAAAATGCCTTTTTTTAATTTATTGTTTATTTTTGATTCCAATCGTGTTTGAATTTTCTTGTCTCTTGATTTGTCCAGTCCTGAAATATATATATAACATTAATCCGGCGCAGCCGGTAGGACAACTTTTTTTTTATTATTTATTAAACATTTCACACAACATGCAAGGACTTAATGCTAAATTATTATAAGTATATTTGCTTCCCATGTTTTGGTAACAATACGAAATACCTAACCAAGTTCGTGCTTTTAATTGGCGCAGCCGTCTGGATACCCCATAATTATTAACCTTACCCCCGGATTCCTGGAAAGATCTCGCAAGAAAAGCATTATGTGCCGGCACTGTGGGCTGTGTATGTATTTTATATTGGCCCGTCCTGCTAAATACAATTAACTGGCATATCCGTCTGGATAACTTCAACTGAGAGTCAGCTAGGTAAAATTTCTTGGCCCTCCTATAGATACAAATAACTGGCGCAGCCTGTAGGATTATTTTAACTGGCGTAGCCTGTAGGATACACTTCTTACCTATGGTGCGATAGACAGCGGTCGGAACCGCCTGGCCCTCGCAGCGTTGTGCGGGGGCGCAGTGTTGGCGGCGGGGGCGGCGGGGGGCGGCGCGGGGGGAGGCGAGCCCGAGGGGGACGAGCAGAGGGACGCGGGGGGGGAACCCACGAGTAGGGAGGGCACGCCGCGGGAACCACTGCGACTACGGACAATAGAAATATTAGTGTATCTGTAAAGATAAAATTAAAAAGTGTACTTTTATGCTCTTGCTAAAAAGTGAGTTCGTATGAGCAAGTGGCCAAATCTGGTGACGCAGTTTTTAGGCCGCCTAAAGGCCTCCGTCATGGCTTAACAACTTTAAAGCCGGGACCGACAGTTTAACCTCCGAAGCACGGAAGCTGGTAAGAGTGAGTCATTATTATCACTAGCAAGTGACACAGATATCCAGAACATGATTTATTTTATTTTTTAGGCCGCCTAAGGGCCAGAAGCCTGGATCGACAGTAAAACGTGCCCTCGAAGCAAGAAAGCGCTCAGATCTGAATGCCTTTAGAGGTCACCCATCCAAATTGTGACCGCTCAACGAACCATCAGAACATTTAAGGTAGCTCGATAAAAAATTGCTTTTAAAAAAAACTATAATATTATATACCTAGTGTGATGCGGCGGTTGGCGGTGACGTGGCCGCGCGAATCGCAGGTTCAGTTCCCGTGCTGGGTCAGCGGCGTACTTTTCTGAAGCGTTTTGACGACGTCGTCGGAGCGCTAGAAGAAATAATTATAATGTCTTGTTATAGACTTGTTCATATCATATTTAGGTTATGAATTATAATAAAAGCGGAAGTTGGTTTGTTTAAACTTATCTCAAGAACTTCCAGGGCCTGTATTCTACTAAATGACAACCGCTTTGGTTTTGGTTCGAACTCTTAAATGTCAGCCATTTGGTGAAATAGTAGAATAGCTTTTCAAAAATTTGTACTGCCAAAGTTCAAAACCTCACCACAACTGAGTCGTTTGTTATTATTGATCCGTTTGTATATCCGGAATCCATCTTGAGTAGAAGCACCCATCTTTACTCGCGTTTTGCGCCCTAGCAACTTCCTTTCGGCTCATGACCCTGCCTCGGCTGTGTTCGTTTCGGGTTTTGTCGGTGTGAGGCAGGCTATATAATCGCTTGGTCGAGCGGTTGTTCCTCATTATAGCGTCGTCTTTCGCGCAGTGCGCACGACCTAGCAGTCGGTCAGGTTATTTCTTTTTTTATACCTACCGACATTTATTTATAAAATAAAAATCATTTAACATTTAATAATTAAAATTAAAATAAGTAAAAGTAAAACTTCCTTTAAGTGTGTTAAACATGGTGAATAGTGATAACAGTTCAAGGGTAGAGGAAAAGAAGACTACCGTCATTTTCTTCGACACGAGAATTGACTCAAACCCTGTTCGAACAAAGAAACATAGAAGATTGAAGTGAACGAGCGACGAGCGGATCAGCATGTTGACTTTGCAGGTATCGTACTTATTGGTATATTATTATTATGGTCAAAGGATAACTTTCAAGAACCGGTAGCTGCACAATCATCGGACCGGTTCGTCGTACCGATCATTTCGCAAATAAGTAATAATCCTTCGAGTTTTGTAGCATCAATAACGACCTGTGTTGACAGCATTCTTGGCGAGATCATACTACCTTAGTCTACCCAATAATAACTAGTAGTTCGCCCCGCGAACTGAGATCTCGCGCACCGTGGTAATGGCTTATATTTTATACTATACCATACTATATTTTATACCTACCTACTCACTTGCTTTTGACTACACTATACGTCTAAGTGCTAATTCGGCCGGTTTGTAGCTATTTTATTATGTTTACTGCGCTAGCTTACCTACATGGAAAAGAATGTTATTCGCATGCAATCAATTAGTCTTTTCCAAACCACTGCAAGTTGCAACGCTAACGCTATCCATATAGCGCTATCTAGCTTAACTATTTAACTTCCAGTCTAACCTGAACAACGAAAACATCTAAACTGACAAATGAGAGCTCAGGTTACAGATGTTTCATATTTTTACTTTTATCGTCGTAGGTACTTTTCTCAGAAACACTGTAAGTACCTACTTCATTATGACACCTCGCTCAGTATATTTTTACTTTTAACAATATCTTTACACCTACCTATCTCGTAAATCGAGTACGCTCATACGCTAACTAGTAGGTAACTTTCATAGCACAATCTATTGACCTACCTACCAAATTAAACGACGGTTATAAGTTTAATAACAATAATTGGTTCGATAGTTACACGAGCATAAGTATTTCATAAAACATACAACGCCAAATCGCCCAAGTTGTCACAAAAGATCTCAGCCCGGTTCGCTCGCTCGATCAATTATTAACCTAACGAGAAATTAGAATTTTATTTCAGTTCATTTCATTTTCAATTGTCCGAATCGTTAACTACCCTCAAACAGTCAATTTTTTCCGATTTATAACACTTTCAAAGCATGAAACACATTGAGGTACATTTCATACCTAGTTTGTTCTTACGAAACAGAAGAAATTTGCGACTACCCCCGGTTTTATAGAATTCGAAAAATGATGAACCTTGCCGATTTGAACCTTTGAGTAATGAAGATTCTAGATTAAGTTTAGTGGAACGCTCATTTACTGCTTTTTCTTTACATTAAATTTGAAATATTTAATCGACGGGTCTCTCCTAAACCCCTGTCTTGCTTTATGAGTGAGTTCAAAGCCGTTTCATTGACACGCAACAGTGACGAGTGATATTCTACGATAATTGGAGTATTTTATATAGCTTAGTAGGGATGCGTTGCTTCTAACCATTTCTGATTCATTTCATAGTGAGGCCATCCAAGCTATCCCCCCATTGGAAGGATTTGTTCGACGGGACTGGTCTCTCGGCATGTCTGACAAACATAGGAGGGGGGGGGGGGGAACTCATAACTTCTCAAATTCCAGAAGCATGTCCATCCACAGCAAAATATGGATATTATAGCAGAAACCAACAAAAATCTACGCACACCTGAAAGCACCACTGGAACGAATCATTTCACTACAGTGGAAACAACAGTCAACTCCGGCACCAAAATGACAAGGCGACTCAAGGGCGTTGGTACCTCAGACAGTCTCAGACAGATCCTTCTGGTAAGACTCAACTTCTGCCATTTTCGTAACACCTCAAAGGCAGCTACACTGTCGAACTTTGCAAGTCAATCGACATCTTCCCAAGAAAACATTCGTTCGGGACATTTCCATTACCCAACGAAGTTATACGGGACATGAAATAGTGGCTAGACGCGATAGGCGACATTACCGATTCATTCGAGCCAAATATCGCATGTCTTGACCACGTAAGCGTCGGACATAGGATGGGAAGCCCAACCAGTGCAAATACATCAACCACGGCTTGTCAACCTAAAGGAGCTCTATGATGGGTATGAGGCATCATTATACAAAGACATTTCGAGTTATGGTCTACCTACTTTTTTACTGTTCCAGACGGGTAATCCAACAGTCGGTCGTAGCCTACATCAACAAAGAGGGCGGCACCAATTCAAAAGAGCTGTGTACCTACCTACTTATCAATACAAATGGTTACACTAATGGATATCATTCTCATTTGCCTGACAGCCCGGTACTTCTAAGAGCGCTTCAACTCACTTCTACTTTCCTATACAACATGAACGTTACATAGCGTGCCGAGTCACCATATCGTGTTTGATGCTGTGTACAGTGAAATACAGTGCTTTCACACACACATACTACATTAAGATCATCGGCCATTTTGTTTTCAGTACCTATACACGCGTATTTTGTAGGTGTGCTCTGTCCTCTTTGAATGCAGTAAGGAGTTTCTTTCGTTCTTTCACCTGACATGACGAGTCAAGCGACACATCACATCTTCTAGTGCTGGGACAAGCCTTGAAGTGGACCTATTTGCACCGAAACCAATCCACGTATATATGTCCATGGACCTACAGGCAATTAACCACAACGCTTCCCTGCAGTGGAATTTTAACATAGCCTGGACATGTCCTCCACCGAATCTGACCCCTAAAGTATTATCCTTGTAAGTATTATCTTTCTTACCTGAATACAGCACAGGATTGTGATACTAACTGATAGCTCTGAAGTGGAACAAAATGTTTTTGAAAGCAGACCTAGAATGACGTGCATTATCGAATCCATACTCATATCTCAAAACTCAAATTCATTTATTCAATAAGATCACTTTGTGTACCACTTTGAATCGTCTTAAGAGCTAGGTGATTCTACTCCTGTTCCTTTGCAACCAATCTACCATATCCCGAACCTTCCACAAGTGCTGGTGGACACTCTATCAGCGAAATACTCACAGCAGATCTAGGACATACCCACACCTGCAGGAATGGCTGATTTCTGATGAAAATTTTCAGTTTAAGAGTTATAGGTACCTATGTACTTACCTATTTGCATGCCGGAAATGGACTAAATGGTGCGTTTCAAATTCTGTAAACCATAAAGATCCAGTTCAAGTAAGTAGCTCGTTTTCTAGCCAACTTACTTAACGAAAAGAAGCTGAAAGTCTGTATCTATAAAGCAACTAATTCATATTATTATCTAATGTATGCTAACTAATACTTCAAAGTCAGATCTGTACCTATTCTAACCTTTTTTATTTAAATGACATAATTTTGAATCTAATTGCAGTCTTCAAACAAAATGTTGCTCAAAAATGTTGCTACAGTTGCTGAATATTAATCTACCACTGCTTCTCCAACATAATAATGTCAAATACATATCCAGTTTCAAGCCGAACAGCTATTATTCTATCTTTATTCTACTTTGTTCACTTCAGGCTTGTTAATCAAAGACTTCAGGACGCCGTGTACAGTCGCTTGCTTATCTTATAAACTAATATACTACTTAACTGTAAACATATTCAACTATTAACAGTTACTTTTATGGATTTCGACATTCGCTTATAGTTAAATCCTTTTTTAAATTACGTAGGTACCTACCTACATCTTCTTTGGTTTTTGGTACACTGGTTTTACTGCAATGTCATGATTCTAACAAGTATATTGTGTCTTCAGTATAATGTACATGATCTTATTCTTAACCCTGAATGTTTTATAGATGAAGGTGATTCCATAGTATTGTGGCCAAAAATTTAGTTCTAAGACGGACAATGCAAACTATAGAAACTCTGTTTGGAGGCTCAACAACCAGAATCTGGACTGCGTGTAGTACCTACATTAGGAGACTGCTGGGAATATCAGGTGATCGTCGTGAGAGATGTAAGTCCCAAGAACTATTTATTACGTCCATCCTTATCTACCATATGGATACCAATGTAAACGCTACACCTGGCTCCGTACGTTCTGCTGTTGCATATCTGAAATGGATTGAATGTTTTCCAATTGAGAATATCTAAGAAATAAATTCACGAAACAAATTAACGTGACAATACAAAGCTATAAGTTTTGTTAATTCTATCAAAAGTTAAACTTTTATTTTCATGTCTAAAAACTTTTATTTTACCTTTTGGTGCCCCCAGGCTTACCTACCTATAGGTATGTTACATACATTTTTGGACAATCTGAATGATTTAACACATTTCGGTAAGTACCTATCTACTATTGGATCTAGCTAAACACATTATAGCATCATCAATTTTACAAATGGATTACCAGGAGATAACAAACACATCACTCAAGATGGATTCCGGATATACAAACGGATCAATAATAGAGAGTTTTACCTAAAAATAAAACTTACCTATTATTTCTCCTAGTATATCCGGAATCCAGGTAATCCCTACCTGGTACATCATGAGTATAATGAGGAACAACCGCTCGACCAAGCGATTATATAGCCTGCCTCACACCGACAAAACCCGAAACGAACACAGCCGAGGCAGGGTCATGAGCCGAAAGGAAGTTGCTAGGGCGCAAAACGCGAGTAAAGATGGGTGCTTCTACTCAAGATGGATTCCGGATATACTAGGAGAAATAATAGGTAAGTTTTATTTTTAGGTAAAACTCTCTATTAGTAGTCATGGAAACAGTCGCTTTAGTTGAGGTTTTGGTTGAGGTTGATAAAAAGTTCGGTACCGGAATCGACGCCCAGTCCGATTTGAAAAAATATTTCTGCATTTGATAGCTAAACTCTTGAGGAAGGTTATTATTATAATTAACTGGCATATCCGTTTGGATAACTTCAACTGACACAGTCATCTATGTAAAACTCTTTGGCACTCCTATAGATACAACTAACTGGCGCAGCCTGTAGGATACTTATAACTGGCGTAGCCTATAGGATACTTATAACTGGCGCAGCCTGTAGGATTATTTTAACTGGCGTAGCCTGTAGGATATCCTGTAGAGTATTCTTACCTATGGTGCAATAGACAGCTGTCGGAACCGCCTGGCCCTCTGTCATATGTCTATTCTATACTATTCTATACTAATTATATAAAGCGGAAGAGTTTCTTTGTTTGAACGCGCTAATCTCAAGAACTACCAGTCCGATTTGAAAAATTCTTTCTGCATTTGATAGCTCGATTTTTGAGGAAGGTTATTATTACAAACAACTGGCATACTTATCCGTTTGGATAACTTCAACTGATACAGTCATCTATGTAAATACAATTAACTGGCGCAGCCTGTAGCATACTTATAACTAGCGCAGCCTGTAGGATACACATAACTGGCGCAGCCTGTAGGATATTCTTACCTATGGTGCAATAGACGGCGTTCGGAACCGCCTGGCCGTCATATATAATACAGTAATAGTTACCAGGTGTGAGGTCCGCAGTATCGGAGTCTCCGCTCCACGAGGCACATTTAGCGAGGCGCGGCTCGCGGGCCACGGGGATACGGGACGCACCGACCGACCTCTGTATTAAACAATGTATATAGTTAAAGTAAGTACAATAAAATTAGGAGGTCCTGGTGACCTGCGGGCTTAAAAAGGTCGCTATTGCAGAATCGCAATATGAAATGAACTATAATGCCATCTCTTTTCAATGACTGAGACTGGAAAGAGACTGCGTTATAGTTCATTTAATATTGCGATTCTGCAATAGCGACCTTTTTAAGCCCGCTGTAATGTGTTTGTGCACCACACTTCACGCAAATAAATCATTTCATTTCATTTTATTACAGGTTCGAAAGAACCTACATCAGGCACCAATCTCTCACAATTACTAGAATCACAGTTTTTGACATGTTAACGTCTTATAAATCGATGAACGTCGTTTCATTAAAATATGCAATTTTTCATCAATGTTATTGTTATGTTCTTATGACGTTATCAAGTTAAATTATCGTCCGGAAACCGACTTTACAGACAACCATTTTTGTTGAAAAATGTGCATACTATCGTAGTTCAAGTTATGTCGGTCGAATATACCGAATCAGGCTTGGCCACCAACTTAGGCTGAACTACGATAATTGGCACTATATTATATCGTTTTTAGGGGTTACGTATTTATGTCACGAAAATTACAAGACAGATTTTTGAAATCCATAGGAACGTTTGACAGATTTTTGATTTCTTTTTTTTCATCATACAGGAATTCGAATTCCATAAATTCTTAAGCCAGATTTTCATTTGTTTTTTTTTTACAAGACAGAAATACAAAATACATCTAAACATTTTCCAGAAATTTTAACATCCAGATAATTCACTTTACCGCATGTTTGTTTTCCATATAATTTGTTTTCCATATATTTTGTGATCCCGAAAAATCATGGTTCAGGAAAAACCTATTACAAAATTATGTATTCAATCTTTCTAGTAATAATTCAGAGCGTTATAAATACTAGGTACCATAAAATTAAATGACCGATGTCCATTATGTAGCTTGAAGTACTGTAGGTAGATATCTATTAAATATTGTACCTAGTTACTTTTTTTTTATTACCTTTAACATTTCTTAACTAATTTCGTGCTAGATGGTTAAGTAACCTCATCAAACACTTTTGGCAAATTATCAAAGTTTAACCTAAATCTTCCATCCATTTCGAATTTGTGACGGCTCCGGCGCTTCGGGAAGTGCAGCCCCTCCGCCCTTGCGTAACAAAACGCGGCATCAGCACGAGCTGGAGCGGCTGAGGTGGCGACCAAACAGCCGAAGCTGCGAAGCCTTCGCAGCTTCGGCTGTTTGGTCACCACCTTCGGCGGCGACCAGCCTCAGCCGCTCCAGCTCGTGCTGGTGCCGCGTTTTGTCACAGCAGGCGGGGGCTGCATCTCCCTTCGCGCCTCCGAGTTCATAAAAACACTCTAGGGTAGGACAGACAAGACTACGTGGAAGTCGGGGTGGGCAGATTCGGTTCTGAGACCGATAATAACCTAAAAACGTTTCGGGTAAAAATTTAGTATTAAGAAGCAGGATTTTGGGGGGGTGGGGGTAGGAGGGGGGAGAGGGGGTTCCCCCTCCCCCTGGTACCACTCTCATTGCAAGGTAACGCACCGTTCTGGAGATAATCAAATTATTGTTTTCAAATACAAACTGGTAAAAATTGGTAAAAATTTAGTATTTGGTACCTAACAGTATTTCGGGGGGGAGATCCCCCGCCCCCCTGGTACCACTCCCATTACAAGGTAACGCACCGTTCTTGAGAAAATCAAATTATTGTAACCTAACCTTTTTTTTTTTTTTTTAGAAAGGGTTCGCTTCGCTTGCTTTTTTATATACAAACCTAACCTAACCTACAGGGTTCCCCGTGTCGGTTCTGATTTAATTTTTCTTTTAGATGTTATGGGGGTTTATGCGAGCAGATTTTGTGGGTGGGCTCGCTTCGCTCGCTTTTTTATATACAAACCTAACCTAACCTACAGGATGCCCTGTGTCGGATCTGATTTAGTTTCTCTTTTAGATGTTATAGGGGTTTGTGCGACCAGATTTTGTAAGTGAGCTCGCTTCGCTCGCTTTTTTATAGACAAACCTAACCTAACCTACAGGGTTCCCGTGTCGGTTCTGATTTAGTTTTTCTTTTAGATGTTATGGGGGTTTATGCGAGCAGATTTTGTGGGTAAGCTCGCTTCGCTCGCTTTTTTATATACAAACCTAACCTAACCTACAGGATGCCCTGTGTCGGATCTGATTTAGTTTCTCTTTTAGATGTTATGGGGGTTTATGCGAGCAGATTTTGTGGGTAGGCTCGCTTCGCTCGCTTTTTTATATACAAACCTAACCTAACCTACAGGATTCCCTGTGTCGGATCTGATTTAGTTTCTCTTTTAGATGTTACGGGGGTTTGTGCGACCAGATTTTGTGGGTGGGCTCGCTTCGCTCGCTTTTTTATATACAAACCTAACCTAACCTACAGGGTTCCCCGTGTCGGTTCTGATTTAGTTTTTCTTTTAGATGTTATGGGGGTTTATGCGAGCAGATTTTGTGGGTGGGCTCGCTTCGCTCGCTTTTTTATATACAAACCTAACCTAACCTACAGGATGCCCTGTGTCGGATCTGATTTAGTTTCTCTTTTAGATGTTATGGGGGTTTGTGCGACCAGATTTTGTAAGTGGGCTCGCTTCGCTCGCTTTTTTATATACAAACCTAACCTAACCTACAGGGTGCTCCGTGTCGGATCTGATTTAGTTTCTCTTTTAGATGTTATGGGGGTTTGTGCGACCAGATTTTGTGGGTGGGCTCACTTTGCTCGCTTTTTTATATACAAACCTAACCTAACCTACAGGGTGCCCCGTGTCGGATCTGATTTAGTTTCTCTTTTAGATGTTATGAGGGTTTATGTTATGCGATCAGATTTTGTGGGTGGGCTCGCTTCGTTCGCTTTTTTATAAACAAACCTAACCTAACCTACAGGGTGCCCCGTGTCGGTTGCCCCGTGTAGGTTAGGTTAGATAAAAAAAAAAGGTTAGGTTAGGTTACAATAATTTTATTTTCTCAAGAATGGTGCGTTACCTTGTAATGAGAGTGGTACCAGGGGGGCGGGGGATCCCTCCACCCTCCCCCCCCACCAAAATACTGTTATCGAATACTAAATTTTTACCAATTTTTACCAGTTTGTATATAAAACAATAATTTGATTATCTCCAGAACGGTGCGTTACCTTGTAATAGGAGTGGTACCAGGGGGGAGGGGGAACCCCCCCTCACCTCCCCCCCTCACCGCCCCCCTCAAAATCCTGCTTCGTAATACTTAATCCAACCCAAGATGGAAAAGGTTTTATATGGCTGGAAATTTTCTGGTAAGCGTTACTTCTGTCTTTTAAAATAAGGTATAAGGATATTGTTGTCGAATGAAAAAAAAACGAACTGATAATCTGGCATTAGTGTTTCTGTCAAATGAGACTTCTGTGAAACGTTTTATAGGAGTAATAAAATTATGTAAAACATAGTATCTGGATTTCGAGTTTCTATCAAACGTTTTATGGATTTCAAAATTCGGTGTATCGTTTTTCGAAAGATTGATAGGTTACCGTTTTTAGGTTAGGTTAGATGTGCGTTCATCTTAAATTGATGATTTTGATAGAATTTTAGATGAGATGCTGTTATGAATACTTACATCTCGTAAACTTTGAGAGCCGTCACCCGCGCCTGAATTTTCTTTTTTTATTATTGAATTTGTCCTGAAACAAAAGTCAAAATTAATCCATACCCATATTATAAATGTGAAAGTGTATTTATTTGTCCTGCTTTCACGTCAAAACAGAGCGACGGATTGACGTGGTTTTTTGTGTGGAGATAGTTGGAGGATTTATCAGTGGCTTACCTATCATGTATAGTGTCGAGTCTCACTTTCTCTGGAGCTGGACTTTGACTCTTCTCAGCGCTACGAGTTGAAGATCTGGAATTATATTAAATGATTTAGGCTGGATTCGACCAAACTGTCATCTTACTCCCAGAGTAGTTATTCCGTAGCCAACAGAATTCGAAATACAATTGTTTAGAAAGCGCAACCGAACATTATTAGGTGCATTCAAATTATCTTGTTTATAAGGTGTCAACTTTACAATGTCAAAATATTCAAACAAACAGCAGTTTAATCTGAGGTTTAATCTCCAGATAAAACTTAATCCAGTTTGGTAAAATACAGCCTTAGTCACACTAATATTATAAATGCGAAAGTTTGGATGGATGGATGTATGTTCCTCTATAATTCGACAACCACTGAACCGATTTGGCTGAAATCTAATATAATAAAGCGGAAGAGTTTGTTTGAGCGCGCTAATCTCAGGAACTATCAGTCCGATTTGAGAAATTATTTCTGCATTCGATAGCTAAACTCTTGAAAGGTTATAGGCTACTTTTCATTATCATCATCATAAGCCATCACTACGGAGGCAACGCCGCGAAGGCGCTGCTAGTAAATAAAATATTGCTGGACATTTCACACAGCGCCATCTAGCTTCAAACTAAGCAAAGCTTGTACTATGGGAACCAGATATATTATAATACTTTACAACACCCAGACACAGAACAAACATCTATGTTCATCACACAAATGTTTGTCCTGGATGGGAATCGAACCCACGACCTACAGCGCAGAAGGCAGAGCTACTACCAACTGAGCGGAGAGGCCAGTCAACATTCTCTCAGAACTTAATGATGGGACAAGATATAAAATAAAATAAAAAACTAAATAAATAATGCTGGACATTTCACACAGCATCATGTAGCCCCAAGCTAAGCAAAGCTTGTGTTATGGGAACCACATCACTGATTTACTACTTAAATACATTTTTTTTGTAAATACATACATAATATACATAGACAACACCCAGACCCGAGACAAATATTTGCAGATCATACAAACATTTGTCCGGCGGAATCGAACCCGCAACCTCCTGCGTCACAGGCGGGCCTTCACCCACTGCGCCACAGAGGTCGTCAAATGGTGATGATACACACCGTTTATCCCGGTGATGTTCAGTAGCGTCATAGTAAACCGATGTCTCGTCGTGGTTCAATCTCACTTCCCCGCCCGCGCCGCTAACCACAGAATGGATCTTAACTGGAAAATAAGTCATAACTGTTAAAGGTTAAAATATTGTTCGAGGATTGCCAATCTATATCTATACTAATCTATATCAATATCTATACTTCTATTCTAATCTATACTTCTATATATCTATATCTATATTCTATATATCTATATACTAATATAAAGCAGAAAGGTTTGTTTGTTTGAACGCGCTAATCTCAGGAACTACCAGTCGGATTTGAAAAATTATTTCTGCATTTGATAGCTAAACTCTTGAGGAAGGTTATAGGCTACTTTTCATCATCATCATCACCACCATAAACCAAAAAGGATCTATACGAAAGTGTACGTAGGTAGTATTTTCTGTGACTTATGTAAATACATAAACTATATAATTTTGAAAAAGGGCTAAAATGGGTGGGTGTTTAATTAAAATTCTTCCAATAAATATGTATTTTTAAATGAAAAAAGTTAAGTAATTGTGCAGCAGAGCTATTCTACTAGATGACAACGTCAATCATTCCGCTGCGGTTTGTTTCGATCTCTTAAATGTCAGCCATTTGGTGAATAGTAGAATAGCTTTTCAAAAATTTGTTCTGCCAAAGTCCAAACCTTAGCTAAAACCTCACCACAACTGAGTCGTTTGTCATTAGTAGAATAGGGAACAGTCGAAAATCTAAGGTTTAGTTGAGGTTTTGCTTGAGGTTTTGTACAAGAATTGCCACCCAGATCTAACTTTAAATATAAACCTACTGGAGTTTTAACTTATTTTGATCGTCGCAATTTGAAAGTGTCAATTAATAACTAACCGGAGTGTCCTGGACTAGTGCTATCCGGCGGCCGCACCCGTATCTCGAGGCGACTGGAGACGGTGGCGCCCTCGGGCTCCTTGGCCTTTGGAGTCGCGCTGTATGATGACGATAAACACTGAAACAGACGGTGATCATCAACAATTTCGCTCGATGTATCATTTAAAAGCTTGCTGTCTGTCACCTATAATTATAATAGCATTTACCTCGTCTTCTAGAACTAGCTTTCGTATATTTGTATGATTGGATGTATATTATGTTGGTGGCACAAATAAATAAATAAATTTCACTGCTGAGAACTTCTATAAAGATTCATAAAGGATTTTGATTTGTTTCATCTAGATTTAGATAGTTTCATCTTTGAAACATTATTCAGAAAGTACACTTTTAACTTATATCGTTCTAGCTGCCGCCCGCGGCTTCGCTCGCGTGGTACATAATGTATGGAGCATAATTTCTAGTTAGACTCAATTTTAGTAGACTCATACCAAAACAATACTAATTACCTAATGAATCTCAGCGAAAATTCTACAAAATTAAGCCCATCTTTGAAGCTCAATATCTCCGTCATTCCTCAACCGATTTAAATGAAAGAATCTGGCCGGATCCTGCCCCAGAGCCGAATATCGAATTAGACTATGCGTCTGAATAATATTATTTAAATAAAATATCACAAAATTAACTGGTACATACAGAATACTTAGATATCTCGTGCCCTGTGGGAATATAATTATGTTATTTTATTAGTAACTTTAGTCACTTCCGGTACTACAGTCCGTAATGCCTCTCCAGACTCACGGCGAGAAGTTTCACCGAGACTTCTCGAAGAACAAACAAATTATCCACACTCTCAATTTTCTCACTCGTGATCTGTTTGAAATCCTTTGTCTCGGCTAAAAATAGGTACCGACACCGAAGCGCGAGAACAAGAAGGCGAGAAACTCCTCACATTCACGCTTCTCGGGTATTGTCGGGGTTTCTTGCCGAGAGTCTGGAGGGGCTATTAGGTATCACAGAGAATATTTTTATCAGATAGACCTACCTTCTTTTTCGCGGTTGACATGACACTCAAATAGTAAACAAAACAGACGGACAAGAATTTGACAGATGTAAAAGGAATTTCGTTGAGTTTCAGTTGTGTGATTGTGTTGTGATGTGATTTATGAGGATTTATCATATTTTATTTAAAATTACAAAAAGTACTGACGCCTTGGGATATGCATACAGACTAAAATGGAAGTGGGCTGGACATGTAGCCCGTCTACAAGATGGAAGATGGACTAGGAGAGTGACAAATTGGGAGGGTCCAAGAGGTCGACGCTGCATAGGAAGACTATACGCTCGCTGGGACGACGACATCAAGAAAACTGCTAGACCGAACTGGCTCCAAGTAGCACAAGACAGGGTCAGATGGCTGGCTTTGGAGGAGGCCTTCACCTTAGGGGTTCTCTAGTACCTACTTAGATTATAAGCATTAGTGATAAGAAAAAAATGTTAATTATAGAGAAATAAAAGGCTTTTTATTTTATTTATAGATATCATATTTTATTTTAGGCTGTAAGTACAGAATCACTGCACACGAGTGTAGATAATTTTATTGATGAAATTCCCAATTTTTCCTAAGTACTTTTCTTTTTTACTTGAAATTGTAGGTACTGGGAGCACTTGTGTGCGTCATTTATTTTCTATACCTACTTCACTTAAAATTCTGCTAGTCCTAATTATAATTTAATGAAAAAGTAAATGTTCACACAGCGCCATCTATCCCCAACGTAAGCAAAGCTTTTACTATATGAACCTTAAAAATATAGTTTCCTAGGTTCTCCGTTCATGCTGGGCGTCATAGCCTGCTGCTTTATATTAGAATAACTTTTAAATCCCACTTTTTAGAGGAAGAAGATGAATGGACTCTCATTATAAAATAAAAAAACAAACCCAAAAATCCCAATTTGGTCATGACGCAAGCATTCTTTCCTGTTGGCATCTGTGGGGCAAATTTATTCAAGGAATCGGCCATCTCTTTTACACCATTAAACAGAACATATTCCCTATTCTCTAATTGTACACGCTATTCACAGGCGCGGTATAAGCGTGAATTTATAAATTCTAGAGATAGGTAAACCGGACATTGCATAAAATTAGACTTATCTTTGAAGCTCAATATCTCTGAAACTACTCAACCGATTTGAATGAAATTGACACCATTAAACAGAACATATTCTCTAATTGTAGACGATACTCAGTGTCATTATCAAATAAAATTACTAAGTATACTATTCTACAACTTATGAATCCCAGCGAAAGTTCTACAAAATTAGAATAATCTTTGAAGCTTTATATCTCTGAAACTACTCCACCGATTTGAATTAAATCTACACTATTTCATAGACTATATTCTCTATTCCCTAATTGTAAACGCTGTTTACAACCGCGGTGTAAGCGTGAAATTTTAAATCCAGAGATAGATAAGAGAACATTGTATAAAATTAGACTAATCTTTGAAGCTCAATATCTCAGTCAATCCTCAACCAATTTGAATGAAACATACACCATTTCATAGACAATATTCCCTAATTGTACAGGATACTTACAGGTGCGGTGTTGGCGCGTTTTGGCGGCGGCGGCGGCGCGTCGCGTCGCGCCACATTACGCATCACGTCCACACTGTAACGGAGCGAGCCCGCCGCGCATTCGAAGGAGGCTTGTTGGACTAACGGTGGCTTTAGTGAACGGATGTGGGCACCTGGAAAGATATATAAATAAATATTGCTGGACATTTCACACAGCGCCATCTAGGCCCAAACTAAGCAGATCTTGTGTTATGGGAACTACATCACTGATATACTATTTATATATATTTTTTTGTAAATACATAGTACATAATATACATAGAAAACACCCAGACCAGAGACAAATATTTGCAGATAATACAAACATTTGTCCCGCGGCGGGGATCGAACCCGCAACCTCCTGCGTCACAGGCGGGCCTTCACCCACTGCGCCACAGAGGTCGTCAAATGTATTGACATTGTGTGTGTGTAAACTGGAACTTTGTCGTGTTCAACTTTAAACATCTTTCAAAGACCTAAATAAATAAATTGAATACAATTTAGTAGTAGTACTTATAAGATTTTTCTTTTTCAAATGTAAATACTTAAGTGTGGTTTAACACTATCACAAATAATAAAAACCGGTCAAGTGCGAGTCGAACTCGTACGCCGAGGGTTCCGTACCTAGCCATGGTGCCAATTAAGCTAGTATTAATTGTATGAGCGCCCATACAACTCGGAGGACAATTTTAATTGTCGTCATGTATGTATGTATGGGAACACCCTTTAGTTTTCAACTTTTTTAACTTTTTGGAATTTTTCCTTTATTTGTGCTATAAGACCTTGCTTTTTGCCAAATTTCGTTATTCTAGGTCAACGGGAACTACCATTTAGGTTTTCGACCCAAAACCTCTAGGGTACTTCCGGTTGACCTAGAATTGTCAATTTTGGTTACAAGCAAGGCCTTACAGCAAAAGTAAAGGAAAAATTCCGAAAAATAAAAAAAGTTGATAATTAAGGTAAGTTTTGGTACTTACAAGTTTTCACGAAAACCTAAATTTGCCTATATCTTTTTATAGTGTTGACTCAGGACCTTGATTTTTATACTCACAATAGGGACTATAGACCTTAGTATATGGTATAAATTTCAACTTGCTAGCTCCACCCGTTCCTGAGATAATCGATGGTGACACACGGACAGACAGACGGACAAGAAAGTGATCTTATAAGGGTTCCTTTTTTTACCTTTTAAGGTACGGAACCCTAAAAATTATAGAATTAGCAAAAGCGACATCTCTCGTCATTTGATCCTGAATGTAACTTCGGGCAATGCGCAGTGAGTTAACTCAGCAGTTATCCTGTAGATGGCGCTCATCGATGCTATAATCGATAGATGGGCAAAAACGCGCAAAACTGTACACTTTCTCAAAATTGTGATTTGTTTTTTTTTTGTGGAATTTCATTGAAATGTTTATTTATATGCTATCTATAATTATTCTTCTATCTACAAACGAAAAAGTTTTCTCGTAAAATTGATATTTTAGGAGAAATTAGCAAGTTTATTACTGTAAGGAGAAATTTTAATCCAATTCGTTACCGCTGGTTTTTGGTTTTTTAAGATAGTAAAACTCAAAATTATTTTATTAATTTATTTACTAAAGAAAGAGAACATGTTTTTAAATAATAAATGTATAAAATCAGTTTGATATCTTAGAAATACACGAGTTTTATCAACTTTTACTTTCCAGTTCGTTACCTATGCTCTAAAATGGCCTTTAAAGTTTTAATAAAATTCCCAAAATTGACTATTTTCTTAATTAACTATTTAAATATTGAGTATTTTGAGAAACCACATCATTTTGCTAAACAATGTCTACACTTATTTTAAACTTTTTAATACAAACTTAACATTTTTGTAACTTGGATTTGGGGGACAGACATCTAAGGTTAGGTTTACATAGCGCCTAATTCTAAATCTTTTTGAATTTTTATTTACTAGCTATAAAATCGTTGAAATTAATGATTTTAGAAGTAAACTAGAACTTGTGAAAATTAGTCTTAACTAAGTAAAGGAACTAAGCATAATAATTTGTTTCGTCACAAAAAAAAATATTTTCAAATAGTGGTACCTACTGATATTTAACCACTTTTTCTTCGGAACATAGGTCAAAACGAATAATTTTGATACCTATGGTGGCCGTAGGTTTACCAAAATAATGGGTAAATAATAATAGATAAAATAAAGTGTACGCTATGTAAACCTTGCTTAACGTGATTATCAGCTCTATGGTATCGAATCGGAAGTAACGAACTTGGGTACCTGTTCACAAAAATATGAATTATCTCAAATTGCTGATATTTATCACACGATTTTTCACACTAAGTTAATCTTGGATAGTTTATTTCAGTTTTGAAATAAAAATATGCATTGGAAATACGTTTTAAAAATGAAAAAAAAAATTGAATACTCACCGGACAGTGCCCGAAAAAACACAACCTCTCACTGACGCCGAATATCAAACAATTGTTTTGAATATTTTGGCTTAAAAACTATGAACATCTCCTTTACTTTTACGTCTGTCTCGTTGCAATGTTGTTGTATAATTAAAAAAATAACTACCCCTCGGAACAAAAAAACCGGAAAATCATTCGAAAACGCGGTAACGGAATCCGGACATGTCCAGTTGGCCCAAATCCCGGGGACAGGCTTAAATATTACTTATTTAGTAGAAATTCTGGCTTTTGCAGCAAATTGTACATTTAGAACCCTAGGTAACCCACTAAACTTCAAATATATATCTAAAAGTTTGCCAGTCTAGTGGAATTATTTTTAACCAAACGCTGCTAAAGGTCGGATTTTGTTTAGGGGACAGTACTACAGGCTAAAATTGCGATTTTTTTAAATTAATTTTCGATATCATAATGTTGTTTTAAGCGTTACATTTTAATAAATATGGCATGCCAATTTCACCATGAATCAGATAATGTGGTTACAACTCCTGTAAAACTTATAAAGAGCTGCGTAGCAGTCAATTTTACCTGGGGACACCTCGAAAATGCCAATGTACAGATTCTCGCGTTTTTGCCCAGATATGGTCCTATCATGATTTTCAACTCCGGCGACTAAGGTTCCGTGGCCGAATGGTTAAGGCACTCCGGCTAAAGGAGGATCGCTTGTATCATTGCGGGTTCGAATCCCGTCGGAATTGAAAATTTTATAAGACATTTTAATTTTTTTTTATAATCTTTTGTACCTAATGTTTTAGTAGTGTTTTCACTCACCGATACTGGGCAGGGTCCAACACCGCGGCAGCACGGGGTGTAGATGTGGGTAGGCCTCTATCCCCGGTATTTGGACGCAGCGCCGCGGCCTAGCGGGGGCGGGGGGGCAGGGGGGCGCGGCCAACACGGGGGACGGGGGGGGACTTCGCTACTGGCTGGGGGAGACATAGTAATTACTATTTTTTAAATTCCTACATACTGTCGCGGCGTATCCGAACAATATTTTCCTTTTTTTTCCCCTTACTTATGAAAGATGTTTAAAATTGAACACTGGTTGAACAACGTCCTGTCTCTGTTTGTCACTATCCACAAATAAAGACAGGACATTGTTTAACCAGTGTTTCACTTTAAACATCTTTCATAAGTAAGGCCCTTTTTGTATAAATTCAAAATGGCGACTTCCTCTTGCTCTCTAACCCGAATCGCCTCGTCATTACTTATTATGTAACTTAATTAATACTAACACATCTCTGCTAATTTTATTGTATGTTACTAACAAAATGGATTATTATGTCTGAATAAATATATTTTTAATTTCAATTTCAATTACTCATCATTGTAGAAAATTATTTAAAATATAAATTCAAAAGTCATCTGGAATTTTCACTTGGCACCAACACCAAACCCGTAGCCGACACACATACAAACATTTACATTTAATCAAACTCCAGTTTAATGTAGCACATTTTAGACTTTGCGATCTGCGACTTTATCGCGTTATTACCTTAATTAGTAATGAACAAGTGGCTAAATTAAAAATTTAAAAAAACCGACTTCATTACAAACTGTTATTGGGTAAGGCTAAGGATGAGCTGAATAAAATGAGCCCAAACATGGATGTTCCACTGTTATTCACTGAGAAGTTCCATTGGACAGGTCCTGACTCCATCATCAGATCAGCTAGCTGTCACCATATTATTACATTGTAGTCGGAACTTAACCGAAATGATGAGTTCCAAGTTTCAACTCAATCAGACTATTTACTGAGGAGTTCTGTTCTGCAGCTCCTGACTCCATCATCAGATCCTGACCTGATGACCAAAAGGACCAATTGGAAAGTATACCCTTTCAAACAAAAAGATTTTTTGAAATCGGTCCAGGCGTCTTTGAGTAATCGGTGAACATACATAAAAAAAAAAAAAAGATTCCGACGAACTGAGAACCTCATCCTTTTTCGAAGTCGGTTAATAAATGAATATGAATTTATTTTTTATTTGTCAGAATTTGATATTTTTTTTTTCTTTTCTTTAATTTAAATGTTCAATTTGCTGCTAGTTAATAATAATATAGTATTACCAGTGATTGTTCCCTCCTCGTGAGCTGTAGTTGCGTCCGCGCCGCACTGCAGGACGACACTGCGGATTGGCCGCGCGGACAACGGTGCTCCGGTGACTGACAGACAAACATATACAACATTATATAAGTATTTGAAATGAAAAAAATGACATATGATCAAGACTGGCGCTGTAGACATTGCCTGGAAGAGATCGCATTAATAATAAAAATTCATTTATTTCAGAACAGGTCCATACAAGAACATTTTAAAAAGAGCCAACACAAAATAACACTACCTACCCTAAACAAAACACAAATCTTCAAAACCCTACCGTACATTGAACATGGCGATTCTGAACTTGGCATTCCATTTGCGTACGATGGGACAGTCAAATCTGTCCAGTATAGTATTAAGGAGGCTATAGGCATGAATCCTAATTTTCAAAATCTCTTCTATGATATTCAGAAGTATCTATTATGTCTAAAATATATCATATTTCTGTAGAAAATTAAGGTTTTTTATGCAATAAAAGTACATTTAAATTTAAATTTTCAAATTCACACCAAAACGCTCGCCGGTGTCATGGCGTCCTGTTATTACGTCACGGATCGGTATATCAACCAGTGATGACAACTTAGCTACATAGAAACAAAATGACATTTACCGAGACGTGACGTAATTCGCTCTGATGGGTGGTTTTAGCTATCATGGGCGGATTGTTGTATTTTGTAGATTTATTTTAACAAATAAATTATTAATCTCGACATTAATAAGAGAATAAATACATTTTTCAAAATCTTTGAATCCTATTTCATTAGATCAGATAAATATTTTTGGCGATACTTGATTACTGTCATCATGCCTATTGTCCATACGAAACGTAATACCAAAAATAATTTAAAATGTGAGCATATTTTTGTCACCTTATGGTATTATTTGGATAAAGGACAGTATTTATCTAGGTTCCTGTTACACTTTTGTTCCAAAAAACTTACTATAGAACAAATGAAAAGAAAAAATTGCCATTTTTTGGTTTACCTATAAAGATTTCAATCCAATTTGCTTACATTTCCTTTTTAGGTAAGTTTTTCGGAACAAAAGTTTAACAGGAACCTAGATAAATACCTACTCTCCTAATCTAACAACATAAACTGATAAAAATATGCTTAAATTTTAAATGATTTCGGTATTACGTTTTTATGGAAATTCGCCGGTCGCAGGCCTCTTAAGGTTTCTTTGTGGTAAACAATAATGTGTTATATATCTATCTATCCATCATGCCAAATAATTCGTTTCGAAGGATCAAACTAATTATGTACTTTTAGCCTCACCTGTAGTTGCTTCCTGTTTCCATTCGTTGTCTGTGGTCTCCTCCGAGTCGTCAAAACTGCGATTTCCATAGAGAAAACTAGAGTTAAACGGCGCCACCTTTTCGTCCACCTGAAACAATACATCATGCTTTTATAGAAACGCGTAAATAGATCTAAATATAAATAGATATGGGAATTGCGTTGTAACATTGATGAAACGTCCGATAAATAAGGCATATTTTTATAAGCTTTTGTTTTAATGTATGTAGGTATGTATGTTTTTTTAATTTTTAAACCACACTTATACTCTAGCCAAAACCAATGTACAATATTTACTAACATTGCACTGACAGATCAATCAGCTGATAGCAAGAATAGACCTATCACAGAAAAATGAGATTCATTATGATTGGCCTTACTGAATCAGTGCCAATCATATTTAATCTCAGTTTTTCTGTGACAGGTCTATTCCTGCTATCAGCTGATTGATCTGTCAGTGCAATGTTTAGTAAACATTGCACATCCAAAATGGGCTCGAGTATAGTATCATTGCTTCCCGATATTTCCTTTTTTCTTTATGTTGTAAACTACACTGGCCTGCAAAACTAAGTACTACACTTTTAAATTATTATTTTTTCTAAACTATATATAATTAGAGAATTAAAATAAAAAAAACGTTTCATAGACAAGACATAGAAACATTTATTTAGCACACACTGATAGGTTATAAGAAAAATATAATACGAGAAAGGACACTAAGGATATAGCAAATTTTATCAGCTTTTCTGAAGTTTTCATAAACAAAATTAAACTCTTTCTCGAGTCCTTTTTATTTCGAAGGTATATCTTGTGTACATAAAAAGTTATTGCAATTTTAAAAGTGTGGATACTTAGTGTGTTACTTAGGCTGCGTCCCCAGTAGGCAAACTGTGAGCGGCCGACTGAGTTTGCGGGCGTATCGGTTTTAGTACGCTCTTCCATATTTTTGAAATGGAGTGTCCCACAGTTTGCTAGTTTTGCGCTCACTGTACGCAGTTTGCAGCGTTATGCCGCAAAAACTAGCAAACTGTGGACACTCCATTTCAAATATATGGAAGAGCGTACTAAAACCGATACGCCGCAAACTCAGTCGGCCGCTCACAGTTTGCCTACTGGGGACACAGCCTTATACCTATTAAAGTCATTGTATTCAGCATGCATGTAGGCGTGCAAATCTTATAAATAAATAAATAAAAATAATTACAGTTTAGAAATTCATCAACAATTAGAAAAACAATTTTTCAACACCAAAATTTCCTGGACAAACATGTTTGCCCTGGATGGGAATCGAACCCACGACCTACAGTGCAGAAGGCAGAGCTACTACCAACTGAGCTAAGAGGCCAGTATATAGTGTTATAATATAACTTACTTGTTGTAACGCCGATACATTCTCATCATCCATGACCGCAAATTGTGTGAAGCTCTGGTCCGCACGAGCGCGCGCTGCACGACGACCCCCTATGGAAATACGAAATATATTACTAGCTGCTGCCCGCGGCTTCGCTCGCGTGGTACCCGGATAAAAAGTAACCTATATCACTCTCCAGCCCTCCAACTATCTCCACACAAAAAATCACGTCAATCCGTCGCTCTGTTTTGACGTGAAAACAGGACAAATAAACACACCTTCACATTTATAATATGTATTTCATAAGATATATTATCTGCTGTGTGTGTGATGGGCTTAATACCGACTATGTTTCGTTTCATCCGAAAAAATAAATTTTTAAATCGAAAATTCCGGATAAGACTTGCGATACAGTCACGCCTCATCGATAATCTCAGGAACTACCAGTCATATTTGAAAAATTCTTTCTGCATTTGATAGCAAAACTCTTGAGGAAGGTTATAGGCTACTTTTCATCATCATCACCATATACCATCACTACGGGGGCAACGCCACGAAGTCGCTGCTAGTAATATATTACCTCTTTTGAAATGAGTGTCAGAATGCACGCTGTCCACATCCGCTACGATCCTAGGACTCGATGATTCTCCTAAAAACAATAAAGAACAATTAAATTAAAAAATCCTTTACTATTATTAGGCTACAGGGCAAACCTTTAACCCGATCGTCTTTGTTTTAGGCTCAAACTGTAGCGGACTGAATTGTCCAGAGGAGTTTTTCTCAAATTTTTGATATCATTCTTCGTTTTCAAAATTTCGAGCGTCAAAATCAAAAATTCGGGGAAAAAATGATTTTTTTTTTCACTTTTTTGGCTATAACTTTTTTCGTTTTTTAACTTTCTTGAATAATTATTTTTGCGCCTTACAGCTTTTGAGAACACGCATCTTTTGTATATGAAATCTTCACAACTCTCCGAGATATCAGGGGATCGCACTTTTTGTGAAATCGGAGCCTACACTGAAGCGAACGAAACATTTTCAATGTCAAAATCTTGTACAACGGTTACTATAGTCGTATTGCTCATTATACGGACTAAAAGTGAAGGAAAAAATGTCATTTTTCCTTCAATTTTGACATAAAACGTATCAAAACTAATCAAAATTGAAGGAAAATTTGCGTTTTTTGCGTTTTTTGCGTTCGCAATTTTAGTCCGTATAATGAGCAATACGACTAGTCGTATTGCTCATTATACGGACTATTTGAATGGAATGGACAATTTTGATTAGTTTTGATACGTTTTATGTCAAAATTGAAGGAAAAATGACATTTTTTTCCTTCACTTTTAGTCCGTATAATGAGCAATACGACTATAGCCATTTTCTATCGGTTACTAACCTTGTGTGGATGATGCTTGAGCGGCCAAATCCTGTACACAAGTCGGTGGCGCCGTCACCACTCGCAATCTCGCCAATGTAGGACCTGAGAAATAAAGTAATCAAGTAGTTAGTAGTTATTAATAAGTAAGTAGTCAAGTAAGTAGTTATTGATACATCCTAGGTACAGTACGGCCAACGGATCTCGGCGTTCGTGAAGTTAGCCGTTTCGATGCGCAGTGCAACTTTTTCATACAAAATTTTCTAAATATAGATAGACTAGTAGTTCGCCCCGAACTGAGATCTCGCGCACCGTAGATGGCTTACATTTGGACTTTCTTCTGACTACCCCTATAATTTCAAGTGCTACTACTGCCGAGTATGCCTATTGCGCTAGCTCTTCATGGTAAAAAATACTTGCATGCATGCAATACATAACGTTGTGTCTAATTTTTCATTTATTTCATATTTTTTATGAATTCTCGTCGTATTTCTAAAAGTATACGTCCTAGAATAAAAATAATAACTATTTTGGAATGTACAAATAAAGACCTTTCAATTGACACCCCACTCAATATATTTGTTTACTTAACTTTTTTTACCCCAATTATTTTCATTCTTTATCAAAATATTTTTTTATCACGAAAATAAATCAAGTAGCATCTAAAATCATTGCAAACCAAACCGCAATGATGCCACTCTCTTTTTAAGACCGACCAGTCAATGAGCTACGAAGACATCGAAACTCTATGAAACGGGAGCTCTTGCAGCTCTGGTTTCGTAGTTTTTGTTCTTTGGTCGTATTTCAAAAACTATATATCCTAGATTAAAAATAAAAACCATTTTGGAATGTACAAAACAAGCCCTTTCGTTTGACACCCCACTCAATATATTTGTGTAACTTTAAAAAAAAATTACCCCCTTGGGAACCTAATATCTTCACAACCCCTTCATCGATTAAGCTCATATGCTCCACCGTAAATTTCCTTACTACAACCTATTGACCTACCAAGTTTCATGCAGATTGGATGAACGGTTCGACAGTTATGCGCGAACAACAATTCGTGAAACATACATACAAACATACAAACATACAAAGCAAAATCGCCCAACTTACCACTAAGATCTTCGCTCGCTTCGCTCGCTCGATCGATAATTACAAGGAGGTCGTCAAATTAATATTAGAATATGGACTATGTAACTCACCCGGCGCCGGATGTCTCGGCTTGCAAGGCGGCACACTTTGCCGTTCTGGCCGCGCGCCTGTTGTACCAGTTACTACGGACGAACTCGCCTCCTACAAACAATATTACACGAATTAATTAATATATGAAATTAAATCGGCCTAAAACTTTATTGTCTTTATTTATTTCATAAATACATTGTTATATACACACATTATGTGTATATTATGTATGTATTTACAAAAAAAAAATGTATATAAGTAGTACCTATATCAGTCATGTGGTTGCCATAACACAAGCTCTGCTTAGCTTGGGACTACATGATGCTATGTGAAATGTCCAGCAATATTTATTTATTTATATTTATTTATTTTATTTATAGGACAGAAATAGTTTAAACAAATAGGGCAAATAATTTACAAACTCAGCTTGGATACTATAAACGCAAAATGAACAATTATAACTGGATTTTTTGAAACAACCCTTCAAAAGGGGTAAAAAGTTTATATGGGAACTTTTTAAAGGACGATTGGCTTCAAAGTAATCTAACGTATAAAGTCGCGGGCAACAGCTAGTATAAAATAAATGTAGTTTTTTTTCAACATACCTTAGCGTGTCTGTCGGGTGAAGGCGCGGGCGTGGTACTAACTTCCGCCTCTTTCTCAGTTGTGGGTTTGTCTGTGGCCGACTGTGGACAAATTAATTTAATATATCTCAGAGGAGAGGCAATCTTTGCCTATATTGAACGAGACACTGTAGTGCCTGGAACATTATCATATCATAATAATATCATTTATTTATTTCTCTCATAAACATAAATATAGTAAAGTTAAACAAATATACTCCTCAAAACAAAATAGGCCCCACTTATAAAAACATGACTTTAAAATAGTAATGAAAGTTGAATGTAGGTACAATTTATTTCAATTTTGATTTTAGGAATATGTTACCACTAAAGTAAGTTAGTATGAGTAAGTGGCCAACTCTGGTGACGGAGTTCTTAGGCCGCCTAAAGGCCTCATAGCTTAGCGACTTAAAAGCCGGGACCGACAATTAAACGTGCCCTCCGAAGCACGGAAGCGCTCAGCTCGTAACACCACTAACGGTCACCCATCCTAAAAGTGACCGCGCACAACGCTGCTTGCTTGCTCAAAATGCAGCACTTAGACACGAGCTGTAAACATTGAAGGAAAACATCGTGAGATTTGAGGTCTGTTCGGAGTAAACCGAAACAACAGCGATTATGCATTTGTGCATCGCTGTGCATTTCACCGCGCAGCTATTTTACCAAAACTGACGATTGAGTTCAGTTAGCGTTCACCAGTCTTTGACCTTTAACAACCATAAACCATTACCATTTTTATGCACTATAAACCATTAGTTTTACCATTGTGACATTTATTACATTCAGTTAATTGCTAAACCAAGTGATTTTACCGTACCAAACCAATTTATTTTCGCTAAAAAGGGGGTTTAAACCACCACCATAGAGACAAATAACCACCCCTTTTTACAAGGTCTAAGTAAATGTACTCACGTATCCGTTGAGTCGATGTCGTGGCGAGGCGGGCGCCCGCTTGGTGTCTGTGCGGTCAGGCCGCGTGTTGGCCTCCGTGGCCGCGCCCGTGGCCTCCGTTTCTAGTCTAGGACGCGCAGAGCGAGCGGCCTAGGGACAATAATCATATTAATTCGTAGTTGGCTTGAAGTAGTTTAGCCTTTAATACATCATTTGCATTGTTATTGTTTCTTTACAATAAAACCGTTAAATAAAAAATAACTAATTTTATTTGGAACAAAAGTTTAATAGAAACCTAGATAAATACTGCCTTAATCTAATTCACACTATTCACACTAACTTTTGAAACTATCATGATTACGAACATAAATATTATTATCAACGGGATAATTACCATGATTATTGAGTTTTCTTGCTTCCCGATATTGTGATCATGGCGCATGCAACTGCGTCGAAATATCGGGAAGCAAGAAAACTCAATAATCATGGTAATTATCCCGTTGATAATAATATTTATATTCACACTAATATTATAAATGCGAAAGTTTGGATGTATGTTTGTTCCTCTGTAACTCTACAACCACTGAATCGATTTGCCTGAAACGATAGTGAGCAAACTTCACCCAGCTCCGCCAGCAATGTAACTAATATGACTCGAAAGACCTAACAAAATTAAGCATTTTTTATTATCGACGCATTAAAATTTATCCCAGGGGTCACTAGATAAATCCATGTTTGTACCTAACCTGAGTAGTACTAGTGCTAGATTTTATGACAAGAGAGTGTAGGAGGTGGAGCCTATCTTATGAGTAGGTGTGAATCATACGAAGGTTGCAAGTGTACTGTTTTTATTTATGAACTTAGGTCTATATTTATAGTAAATCTTAAAATCTAACTTTACAGACCTCCGTTGCTTGAGGCGTGACCGCAACGAGAGCAGTTTACAATATTTGCCTCTAGTTCCTATTTTGCCCACCAGGAGGCGGTGCTTAGGCCCCTGTGTGGGGCAAGACCTAACAGAGAGCATCGCTATTTCTTATTTCCTAACTATCTCTATTTCCTATTCTAAATCAAACAACGAAATAAGCAATCTTTATTCTTAGACTATTTGCTATAGCTACTTATATCTACTTATGACTATCTTAGAACTAACCTACACTACACTATCCCCCCCTAAGTGAAATCGCACGGAGCGATGAACGACTTCTCGGTGCGCGTTGCTCGGCCGGCGCTGTTGGAGTGTTGGTGCAGTGATGACGTCAGCGAGTGCAGGTTCCGCGTCGCTCGCGTTGTCATCTGCTGCGTCCTCGTAGATGTACGCCGGTTTCAGCCGATCCAGGGATACCAGTGTGGTGTGCGTAGGTAGTTGTATCTTGAAACATTTTTCTTGCCTTTCCAAGACTTTGTATGGTCCTTGGTAAGGCGGTGTGAGAGGTTTTCTCACCGCGTCGACTCGCAGGAAAACATGTGTGCACGTACTCAGCTCCTTGTGAATGAATGGAGTGCGGTGCTGCCGGTGAGTTTGTTCATTTGGTGCTAGTGATGCCATCGTCTCTGTCAGTTTTTTTACGAATTCTTGCTCGTTTTCGCTCGTTGGAGTTTTCTTGAAGAAATCCGCTGGTAATCTCAATGTCGCTCCGTATGTTAGAAGCGACGGACTGAGATCGGTGTTTTTGTGTAACGCCGATCGTAGTCCGAACAGTACGGTGTGGATTTCTCTCGTCCAATTGTAGTTAGCTCCTCGTGCCATCAGTGCCGCCTTTAGTGTCCGGTGTAATCGCTCGACTTGTCCGTTGGATTGGGGGTGGTAGCTTGAAGTACGTAGGCGATCCACTCCCAATTTCTTCATCAGCGCTTTGAATAGCGCAGACTCGAACTGTCGTCCTTGGTCCGTCGTGATGCGTAACGGACAACCGAATCGACATATCCAGTGTTCGTAGACTGCTCTTGCGATTGTCTCCGCCGTGATGTTTCGCACTGGAACTGCCTCTGGCCACTTCGTGTAACGGTCGATCATGGTGAGTACATACTGTTTGTCTTCTGATGGTAGCAGTGGTCCGACGATATCGATGTGGATGTGTTCGAATCTTCCTGAGTCTTGGAACTGTCCGAGAGGAGTGACAGTGTGACGTAAGACTTTGCTTCGTTGACATCCGATGCATGCTCTTGTCCATTGCGCGATGTCTGCGTTCATACTGGGCCAGAAGTATTGCGCTGCGAGCTGTTTTCTTGTGCTTCGTATCCCAGGGTGACTTAACTCATGAAGCGCCTTGAATGCGACTTCCCGAGTTGAAGTAGGTAGGTACGGTCTCGGTCTTCCTGTTGTCATCTCGCACGTGATAGGTAGTGCGGCGCCTGGTAAATTCATCTGAGCGAATTTCAAAGTGTTTCTTGTCTTCAATTCGGCGAGTTCTTCATCTTGAGACTGTTCTTGCGCGAGTTGATCGTAGTCGATGACTGAAGTGCACGTGATTTCTTCGAGTCGCGATAGAGTGTCTGCGACTGTGTTGTCTTCGCCCTTGATGTACTTGATTTCTGTGCAGAATTGACTGATGAATTGGAGTTGGCGTTCTCTTCTAGGTGTGTCGCTGTTGCTCGGAGGTTTCTTCAAGGCGTAAGTGAGTGGCCTGTGATCGGTGTAGACTGTGACTTCGAGTCCTTCGATGTAGCGACGAAAATGTTTTACAGCCGTGTAGATCGCTAGGAGTTCGCGATCGTACACGCTGTATTTTTGTTGCGTCTCGCTGAGTGATTTCGAGTAGAAGGCGATTGGCTTGAATGAATTTTCTTGCTTCTGTTGTAGCACGGCTCCCATGCATTTGTCTGAGGCGTCAGACATGATTTGGAGAGGTGCCCCAGGGATTGGATGAGACAATGTGGCCGCTTCTTTGATGCTGTCGCGACATTGTCTGAATGCTTCCTCCGCTTCCGGCGTCCAAATGATCGGTGTCTTGTCCTTCTTCTTTGTGTTATGTAGATATTTGTTGAGTTCCTGTTGCTTGTCTGCTTGTTTGGATAGTGTGTCTCGGTAGAAATTCAGCATTCCCAGGAATCTTCTCAGCTCTTCGACAGTCTTGGGTTTAGGAAATGATGAGATGACTTCTGTTTTCTCTTCTGTGGGATGTATGCCGTCTGATGATACGACATAGCCAAGGAAAGTGAGGCTCTTCTTCCCGAACTCGCATTTTTCAGTGTTGATGCTCAGGCCATGCTCTTCGATTCTCTCGAAAACTTGATGTAGGTGATGCTTGTGATCTTCCTCGTTATTGGAGAAAACGAGTAGATCATCGATGTACTGGAAGGTGAGCTCGTCCAGGCCTCGGAATACTTGGTGCATGAACCGCTGGAACGTCTGGGCAGCGTTGCGGAGTCCGAATGTCATGGAACTGAACTCCCAGAGTCCAAATGGTGTTGTTATCGCTGTCTTCTGCATATCTTCTTTACTGGCCATAGGTATCCAGTAGTAAGCTTTCTTGATGTCGATCTTCGAGAATATTTTCTTTCCATGGAGTCGAAACGTGAAGTCTTGGATGCGTGGTATTGGGTAGCGATCGGGGATTGTCATTGCATTTAGGCGTCGATAATCTCCGCAGACTCGTAGTTGGCCGTTCTTCTTCTTCACAATGTGCATAGGATTTGCCCAGGGACTGTTTGATGGGTGACAGATGCCCATCTCTGCCAGCCGTTCGAATTCTTTCTTCGCTTCTATGTATTTGTCTGGAGGTAGTGGTCGTGGCTTGACATGTATCGGTGGTCCAGTGGTCTCGAGCTGATGCGTGACGTTGTGAGGTGGTGGCTTCTTCATAGACATTGGCTTCTGAATGTTCGGAAATTTCTTCAAAATTTCAGCGTAAGGATGGTTCTCGTTGATGACGTGGATTGATGTTTCTTCGGCGTAGGTAGAGAGTGTTTTGATGGATAGCTTGGTCAGCCCGTCGATCAGTCTTCCTCCTTTCAGGTCCACTAGGATGTTGTGATGTTTCAGGAAATCAGCTCCGATGATTGATCTTTTCACGTCCGCGATGGTGAAAGTCCAAAAGTAGTTGCGTCGAAGCCCCAGATTGAGTTGAAGAGTTTTTTCTCCATATGTATGTATGCAGCTTCCGTTCGCGGCGTAGAGTTTGAGTTCAGCCGGCGTCGATTTTTTCTTTGCAGCGATGACTGAGATTTCAGCGCCCGTGTCGATGAGAAAACGTTCACCACTTTGTCGGTCGGTGACGCTTAGGCGGTTGAATTTGATTGAGTCGACACCGTAGCCCGCCGTCTTCGATGTCTCTTCTAGTTTTCCGACGACTGAGGTTTCTTCCATGCGCACGGTGATTCGCATCTTCTTGCATGTTGCTTGAAACGGTAGTGGTATCGGCATAACCACTCAGGATCTGTTGGTTTTCGCTCGCTCCGCCCGTGAGATTTCGAACGGGAGCGACCTCGCCAGTGAGAGTGAGAGGGACGGCGATAGTGTTGTCTCCCTCGTAACTCGGCAACTTCGAGCGTGAGTTTCTCGATTTGTTTTGATAGCAGGTCGGTTTGAGAGTCCGTGGTGGTCTTCTGGGTTGAAATCGCAGCTACTTGTGGTTCCATATGCTCCGTCATCTTGTCCGCCATGGTTGCCAGTGTGTTCAGTGATGATTCCTCGTTGACTGATAAAACCGCGCGGACCGCCGTTGGTAGTTGGTTGAGCCATAGCACCCGGAGCGCGTCGTCTTGAACCATGCTGCCGCCGAGATCCCTCATCTTGCGTAGTAGTTGACTAGGTTTCTGATCTCCCAATTCTTGACCGCTGAGTAGCTTCTGAAGTTGCTTGGATTCGGATTCTTGATACACGGAGAGTAGTCGAGTTTTCAACGCAGCGTATTTTTCTGACGGTGGAGGATTGAGTAGAATGTCCCCAACTTGTTGCACGTCGGTCTGTTGCAGCACGCTTAACACGTAGCGAAATTTTTGTTCGTCGCCGATCTTCGATGTGGAGATGAGTGCCTCGAACTGCGCGAACCATAATCTTGGATGTTCCCGCCAAAATGGTAATATTCTTGACTGGATGGATACTGGGAATATATCCGCTCCGATTCCTAACGTAGTCTGTTCTTCTTGAGACTTCTCTTGAGGGGTCACCATTGTAGGAGGTGGAGCCTATCTTATGAGTAGGTGTGAATCATACGAAGGTTGCAAGTGTACTGTTTTTATTTATGAACTTAGGTCTATATTTATAGTAAATCTTAAAATCTAACTTTACAGACCTCCGTTGCTTGAGGCGTGACCGCAACGAGAGCAGTTTACAATATTTGCCTCTAGTTCCTATTTTGCCCACCAGGAGGCGGTGCTTAGGCCCCTGTGTGGGGCAAGACCTAACAGAGAGCATCGCTATTTCTTATTTCCTAACTATCTCTATTTCCTATTCTAAATCAAACAACGAAATAAGCAATCTTTATTCTTAGACTATTTGCTATAGCTACTTATATCTACTTATGACTATCTTAGAACTAACCTACACTACAAGAGCAATAGTAGATTGTTACAAGTTGGTTAAAAGTAACCTATTCAGGCATGAGATGGTTTGGCGCACGAGCGTAGCGAGGGCACCAATAGTTCGAGTGCATAAATAGGTCTTTCACCTGAAGTAAACACTGCTTTTCATTTCGAACATGAGGAAAGTAATTTGCCGGCCAAGTGGCCAAACAGTTCGTATTGAAATGTATGGCAGATAACTCACTTGGGTACGGGCAGGATCCCGATTCCGTGATCCAAATCTCGTGATCCTGATTCCGTAATCCTAATACCATGATCCTGATTCCGTGATCCTTATCCCGTGATCCAGATCCCGTGATCCTGCTTGATCTTGATCCCGTGATCCTAATCCCGTGAACCTGATCCTGTCATCCTGATCCAGTAATCCTGTGTAATCCTGATCCCGTGATCCTGATCCTGTGATTCTGATCCAGTGATCTTGCGTAATCCTGATCCCATAAACATAATTGCGAATCATTATTATGATTCTTGCGGTAACGGCCATTTTAGCACCTCTGTAAGTTGAACCTATTCGACTTAAAATAAATAAAGAACCCTCGGACAGAATTTGATGCGCATTGGCACAGATAAACATGGCAGTGAAACCTTTTAAACAAAAGTATTCTAAGCTGTGGCGGCCGTGGTGGGTCCATACATTTATGAACAAAAATGCGGTAACGGCCATTTTAGCCTGTCTGTAAGTTAAACCTATTCGACTTAAAATAAGTAGAGAACCCTGGGACAGAATTTGATGCGCATTGGCACAGAGATACATGGATGTGATACCTTCTAAACAAAAGTAGTCTGAGCTGTGGCGGCCGTGGGTGAAGTGCCCATACATTTTTGCCCACACTCCTTTAAATTACAGATTATGACCCGGATTAGGACATAGGATACTTTTAATCCGGGTACCACGCGAGCAGACCCGCAGGTGGAAGCTAGTTTATAATATTAGTATGGACTATTACTCGTTACATTTGTATGGACAACTCGTCTCGTTTTTTGTTCGTCTCCGTCGATCTCTTAAGACGTGTCAAAGTGATCTCAATGTTCTTGATGAATGATATGAATGACTTGATTTTTGTGTATGTATGTATGTATGTATGTAGCGGCTTTTGGGTAGGGCGAGGGTGGGCGACAGCCCTAGGGCGCTCTTTCTATTCTACATGAACTTCAAACTTTGAGGTAAAGACGTATCTATTTTCTAAGAAAGGTGTTTTGAAAAGATAAACGGATGAAAAAACGTATAAAATGTTTGAATGATAAATGGTATCATAACGCATTTGTTTGAAAAAATTCGGCTCGCTTCATGTCACAGGTTGCATTTGTCTGTCTTCCTATGTAAATTGAATGTTTAGGTATAAAGCGGTATAGAAATAGAAAATAGATTTATTTGACCTAAAAAAAAAAAAAATATTACATACAAATATAAAATGAAGCCCTGTCTGTCTGTCCTGGAAATTCTAATAAGTGTGCATATACAATGTGTGTATTTTGTGTGTGTTTTAGTATGTGTGTATATTAATTGAAACCCATTGTTTTTTTTTATAAAATTGGCGGGGGTGGAGAAATCAGAGAGCAATCAGAAATCTCGCCCAAGTCGCCGGTTATGCTAAAACCGGCCCTGTGTGTATGTATGTATGTATACTAGGGTGGTCCAAAAATTTTTTTTTTTAGATTTCTCTTCTGGCCACCCCGGGAATTTGTGACATGTATTAATAGTACAAACATAGTAAAAGTTCAGCGGGATAGCTCATGTAGAAAGGGGTGCTCAATCGAGTTTTGTTTTTGAGTGTTTGGAGGAAAATGCAAAATTTTTACTTTTAGTTACAGGATAATTTCGTGTGTAAATAGTAAATATATATTAAAATAAACTATCTAGAGAGTTTTAAAATAATTTCAATTGCAATATCCAAAAAGGAGCTAACAAACATAGTTTTGAAAGATTTGCGACTAATTTAATGTTAATTATTGCTTTGTTACCAATTTGTTTTCAAATTCAAATACTTTGTATACTTACTCGATTGAAATACTTGTCACACTAATATCACACTAATATTATAAATGCGAAAGTTTGAATGTTTGGATGGATGTTTGGATGGATGTTTGGATGTTTGGATGGATGTTTGGATGTTTGGATGTTTGGATGTATGTTTGTTCCTCTATAAATCGACAACCACTGAACCGATTAGGCTGAAATTTGAAACATAGATAGATAATGACCGGGAATAGGACATAGGCTACTTTTTATCCCGAAAAAATGCACGGTTCCCGTGGGATAAACAAAATAGTAGTCCACGCGGGCGAAGCCGCGGGCGTCAGCTAGTAATATTATAAACCTTAAATAGGGAACCTGCATTATTTTTATTTTTGCTTCCATTTGAATGAATTTTATGTAGAATAGACCACGAGTTTAAAAAAAAATTAAAATACTTCAATTTAATGTAAAAAATTGCGGTTTCAAACTGACCGTTTAAATTTTCGCGCGCAAACGGATGTACAGTTACGATGACGTCACTCCTGTCGAGGAGAACGTTAAAAAGGACCTAAAACTATAAAACTAATTTTATTGATAATAAACCCTATAGCCATCGGAACATGGTTCTAAACTTAATAAAATAATAATAAATTAAAATGAAAGTCTACCTGTCAAGAGATGGCGTTTTGCGAAATATTTTTATTCAGCTACTTGTCGCGAGATGGCGTTATCTACCGTTATCAATTCAGTCTTTATCTACAAGACATAAGATTGATAATACAATGGCTATTATTCATGGTCCACTAAACAGCTATTCGCTTAGGGATGTGCCACAAGACGAATGTATCGAAATCTACTATTACCTACCAATTGATGTGTAACGATCGGTAGCACGTCAGGTTATATTTGTGGTGGTCGAAATAAAAAGCTTTTCTTATCTTTCTTTCCTTATTTACACAATCAAAGTTCACAATCAAAGTAAATTATTTACACAAACAAATAAAATAAAAAAAAGTATCACTGTTTAAAATGGTTCTTTTTCTTATTGTGTTTTCTTTTTATGGTGTAGGTAAGTACAATAAAGTTATATTATATTCTAAATATTTGAAAAATATTAGAGCGAGTGAGCGAGCGAAGCGAGCAAAGATCTTACTGGTTAGTTAGGCGATTTTGTTCATTAATTTATTGATTATCATCACACTAATATAAAATGCAAAAGTTTGGATGGATGGATGTTTGGATGTATTTTTTTTCCACTTGACAACCCCTGAACCGATTTGGCTGAAATTTAAAATATAGAATAGATAAAGACCGGGAAAAATGACAAATTATATAAAAAATGACAGATCATGTCAAAAATGACACTAGATGTTAATGACACTTATGAGAAAAGATGTAAAAAATGACAGATTAAATAAATAAAACCGGTCAAGTGCGAGTCGAACTCGTACGCCGAGGGTTCCGTACCTAGCCATGGTGCCAATTAAGCTAGTCCGCTTAATTGTATGAGCGCCCATACAACTCGGAGGAAAATTTTAATTGGCGTCAACTATGTATGTATGGGAACACCCTTTAATTTTCAACTTTTTTAATTTTTTGGAATTTTTCCTTTGTTTGTGCTATAAGACCTTGCTTTTTGCCAAATTTCGTGATTCTAGGTTAACGGGAACTACCATTTAGGTTTTCGACCCAAAACCTCTAGGGTACTTCCGGTTGACCTAGAATTGTCAATTTTGGTTACAAGCAAGGTCTTACAGCACAAGTAAAGGAAAAATTCCGAAAAATAAAAAAAGTTGATAATTAAGGTAAGTTTTGGTACTCACAAGTTTTCACGAAAACCTAAATTTGTCTATATCTTTTTATAGTGTTGACTCAGGACCTTGATTTTTATACTCACAATAGGGACTATAGACCTTAGTATATGGTATAAATTTCAACTTGCTAGCTTTACCCGTTCCTGAGATAATCGATGGTGACACACGGACAGACGGACAGACAGACAGACAGACAGACAGACAGACAGACAGACAGACAGACAGACAGACGGACAAGAAAGTGATCTTATAAGGGTTCCTTTTTTTACCTTTTAAGGTACGGAACCCTAAAAATGACACTAATTGTCAAAATTGACATATTAAAAACAACAGATGTTTTTTTGCCATTTTTGACATAATCTGTCATATTTTACATCTAGTGTCATTTTCTACATATTTTTTTAGTGTGTGTTCAAAAGGCCTTATCTCGGAAACTCCCGTTCTTAGTTCAAATGAAAGCTATGACCAAGATCTACATTTTAGATGATAGATGTCATTTTGACAGCTGTCATTGAAAATGTAGATCTAGGTCATAGCTTTCATTTGAGCTTAGAAAGAAGAATCGAGGATGAGTAGTTTTCGAGACATGGCCGTTTGAAGTTTGACAGCTGTCACTTTAAATGAAGATCCCTTCAATAGCTTTCACTTGAACTGATTATGATGAAAAATCTTAGGCATTATATGAAATAAATGCATTTATATCAGGCATATTAATTTTTAGACATTCATGTTAGGCACTTTGCTACAAAGGCAAATTGCGTTTTAGACACTGTCCTGTACAACTCGGGTAAACTGAGTTTAAAATAAATTGCCATTCAGGCATATTGCGTCTTATGTGTTTCAAATCTTAGGCGAAAAATTATGAGAATAATGCATTTAACTTATCATCAGGCATATTACTTTTTAGATATTCATGTCAGGCATATTGCTACAAAGGCAAATTGCATTTTAGATGAATCGCGAACGACCCTTGTTTCTGACTAAATATATATGTTTCAGGCTTTTTGTGTTGCTTATGTTTATGATTAGTAATCATAACCATTAAAGTTATCGATAGCACATTCATCAGTATAAAGGGTCACATCCCTAATTGAGAAGAGTTTTACGTCACTCATGTTACTCGACGCTGATTGGTGTATTGAAATACGTTCCGTTTCACGTACTTATAATTCGTAATAATTGTTAAAAATCAATACTAACTAAAATAAAAACGTTGCACTGGGTCTTCTTTTATGTTTTTTTTGCATTTAAGACTCAAAATATTGAAAAATATTACGATTGCATGTTCTCTATTACGTGTTTTATTTCAAATCCTGAAATATTCAGAATTCTTTGTCAGAAACATCTAATTCGATGAGCACCCCCTTGTATATAAGATAGGGGGCTGAAATTTTTCACACATAATAGTAATGGTAGGTGTAACAAATATAGGGGGTGGCCACATCTGTTTTTGAAAAAAAAAATTTCCATAGAAGCTTGGACCACCCTAATGTATACTCACGTTGTCAGGTAGAGTTTCCGTCGGAGCCGCGTGCTCCGGCGCCGGATGAACCGCGGCGCGCGTCCGAGACGCTGCCAGCGCCATCTAGTCAGACAAACAGAAAAACATTACATTAAATAAATAATAAATAAATAATGCTTTACATTTCACACAGCATCATGTAGCCTCAAGCTAAGCAGAGCTTGTGTTATGGGAACCACATCACTGATATACTACTTAAATATATTTTTTTTGTATATACCTACATACATAATATACATAGAAAACACATACCCGAGACAAATATTTGCAGATCATACAAACATTTGTCCCGCGGCGGGGATCGAACCCGCAAATGCATTATACTAGTGTACAACGCCATCTAGTGGGAAAAACATTCTGCCTTCCACTAACTAAAGCGCAGTTATCAGCTAATTAATATAATTTAAGGTCGCTAATGCTGAATCGCGATATGAAGTAAACTATAATGCCGTCTCTTTTCACTCTCAATCAATGAAAAGAGATGGCAATAGTTCAATTCCTTTAATGCGATTCTGTAATAGCGACCTTTTTAAGCCCGCTGGTTATGGCTGGCCTCTTAGCTCAGTTGGTAGTAGCTCTGCCTTCTGCACTCTAGGTCGTGGGTTCGATTCCCATCCAGGACAAACATTTGTGTGATGAATATAGATGTTTGTTCTGTGTCTGGGTGTTAAAAAGTATTATGTATTTACAAAAAAAAAAGTATATTATGTATTCTATCAGTCATCTGGTTCCCATAGTACAAGCTTTGCTTAGTTTGGGGCTAGATGGCGCTGTGTGAATTTGGGGTAGTTTTATTTAGATACAACTAATACCTACAACACGAATTAGTTCACAAATGAATTTACACACTACATTTCTAAAATCAAACTTTACGATGTTTTTCTTCAATGTTTGAATATTGAAGATATTAGGGCAAAAACGCGCAAATCTGTACACTTTCTCAAAATTGTGGTTAGATTTTTTTTTGTGGAATTTCATTGAAATGTTTATATAAATGCTATCTCTAATTATTATTCTATCTAAAAACGAAAAAGTTTTCTTGTAAAATTGTTATTTTAGGAGAAATTAGCAAGTTTAGTACTGTAGGGAGAAATTTTAATCCAATTCGTTACCGCTGGTTTTTGGTTTTTTGTGATAGTAAAACTCAAAATTATTTTATTAATTTATTTAGTAAAGAAAGAGGATATGTTTTTAATTATTAAATATATAAAATCAGTTTGTTATCTTAGAAATACACGAGTTTTATCTACTTTTCCTTTCCAGTGCGTTACCTATGCTCTAAAATGGCCTTTAAAGTTTTAATAAAATTCCCAAAATTGACTATTTTCTTAATTAACTATTTAAATTTTGAGTATTTTGAGAAACCACATCATTTTGCTAAACAATGTCTACACTTATTTTAAACTTTTTAATACAAACTTAACATTTTTGTAACTTGGATTTGGGGGACAGACATCTAAGGTTAGGTTTACATAGCGCTTAATTCTAAATCTTTTTGAATTTTTATTTACTAGCTATGAAATCGTTGAAATTAATAATTTTAGAAGTAAACTAGAACTTGTGAAAATTAGTCTTAACTAAGTAAAGTAACTAAGCTTAATAATTTGTTTCGTCATAAAAAAAAATATTTTACAATTACTTAAAAATTACAATTTACCTACCTACATGCACACAGTACAATATCTGCTAAAAACAATACCTTCTTTTGCCTTCGCACAGTAGGGTAATAATGGGTAAATAATAATATATAAAATAAAGTGTACGCTATGTAAACCTTGCTTTACGTGATTACCAGCTCTATGGTATCGAATCGGAAGTAACGAACTTAGGTACCTGTTCACAAAAATATGAATTATCTCAACTTGCTGATATTTATCACACGATTTTTCACACTAAGTTAATCTTGAATAGTTTATTTCAGTTCTGAAATAAAAATATGCATTGGAAATACGTTTTAAACATTAAAAAAAAATTTAATACTCACCGGACAGTGCCCGAAAAAACACAACCTCTCACTGACGCCGAAAATCAAACAATTGTTTTGAATATTTTGGCTTAAAAACTATAGACATCCCCTTTACTTTTACGTCTGTCTCGTTGCAATGTTGTTGTTTAAGTAAAAAAAAACTACCCCTCGGAACAAAAAAACTGTAAAATCATTCGAAAACGCGGTAACGGAATCCGGACATGTCCAGTTGGCCCAAATCCCGGGGACAGGCTTAAATATTACTTATTTAGTAGAAATTCTGGCTTTTGCAGCAAATTGTACATTTAGAACCCTAGGTAACCCACTAAACTTCAAATGTATAGCTAAAAGTTTGCCAGTCTAGTGGAATTATTTTTAACCAAACGCTGCTAAAGGTCGGATTTTGTTTAGGGGACAGTACTACAGGCTAAAATTGCGATTTTTTAAACTTAATTTTCTATATCATAATGTTGTTTTAAGCGTTACATTTTAATAAATATGGCATGCCAATTTCACCATGAATCAGATAATGTGGTTACAACTCCTGTAAAACTTATACAGAGCTGCGTAGCAGTCAATTTTACCTGGGGACACCTCGAAAATGCCAATGTACAGATTCTCGCGTTTTTGCCCATTAATAAAAAAAATATATTCATTGTTCGACTGGATTCGAACCCACTACTTAAGATTCTTTAGTGTCCGAGTTCCAACAACTGCTATCCTTTGCTAAGGTTGACGCAATCCTTTCCACGCCAAACGCGTCTAACGAATCGAAAGAAACGAATTTTAGAATTTTCCGAAACGAATTTTAGAAATGAAACCGTATGAAACCTCGCAATTAAGAATTCTAAAATTCGTTTCGGTCGAATCGTTCGACGCGTTCGGCTCCGATAGGTATGCGTTCATCTTTATAAAGAAACAGTGCCTCGAGCACCAGTATGCACGAGTTTACTATTCTATCCGTGACTATAGTAAAGTATGGACAGGACAATTGTATGGACTGAACTTAGTTTAGTCAAGTTACCGCTAGAGGCGCTGCAATTCCATACAGTTGAGATACTTTACTATAGTCACGGATAGAATAGTAAACTCGTGCGTACTCGCTCGAGGCACTGATTACACTTTTGAAACAGATTTACATATAAAATCATGATTTATGAATAATGTTTCAATGTAAGATGTCCACAAATATATTTTTATTATTTACTAGCTGCTGCCCGCGGCTTCGCTCGCGTGGTACCCGGATAAAAAGTAGCCTATGTTACTCTCCAGCCCTCCAACTATCTCCACACAAAAAATCACGTCGATCCGTCGCTCTGTTTTGACGTGAAAGCAGGACAAATAAACAAACAAATAAACACACTTTCACATCCGTACCCATATTATAAATGTGAAAGTGTGTTTATTTGTCTTATTTTCACGTCAAAACAGAGCGACGGATTGACGTAATTTTTTGTGTGGAGATAGTTGGAGGGCTGGATAGTGATATAGGCTACTTTTTATCCGGGTACCACGCGAGCGAAGCCGCGGGCAGCAGCTAGTTTATAATATGGGTATGGATGTATTTGTACATACGAAATGTCCAACAAATGATTGTAAAGATTGTGAACATAGATCTCACCGGGCATTTCTGATATTGAGTAGCTCTTTACTAAACCAAATGCCTGTAATGTTAAATTAAAATAACCTTTACTTATAATTTCCTTTAAAAATAACTGCAATTCTTAAAATATTAGATGTTGTTTCCTACATCTTTCTCGATCGAACCTACGCCAAAACACTATACCATCAAAAAAAAATGCAAAAAGTATTAATCGATTAGTAGGATTCGAATTAACCACCTCCATCTTCCAACTTTTCGAAACATTATCACAACCTAAAAATACTTGTCATAATTAAGGTGAGCGCACTTAATGGTAAGCGTCCACAGGCCCGCATCGCACGCAGCGGACGGATCGCATCAAACGGATTATCTGTGAAATGCGATGCGTACGATGCGGACATGGTGGACGCACTTATATGAGTTTCTATACAAATAATACTAGTAGTTCGCCCCGAACTGAGATCTCGCGCACCGTAGATGGCCAACATTTGGACTTTCTTCTGACTACCCCTATAATTTCAAGTGCTACTACTGCCGGGTATGCCTATTGCGCTAGCTCTTCATGGTAAAAAATACTAGCATGCATGCAATACATAATGTCGTGTCTAATTTTTCATTTATTTCATATTTATGAATTCTCGTCGTATTTTTAAAAGTATACGTCCTAGAATAAAAATAATAACTATTTTAGAATGTACAAATAAAGACCTTTCATTTGACACCGCACTCAATATATTTGTTTACTTAACTTTTTTTACCCCAATTATTTTCATTTTTTATCAAAATTTTTTTTATCATGAAAATAAATCAAGTAGCATCTAAAATCATTGCAAACCAAACCGCAACGATGCCACTCTCTTTTTAAGACCGACCAGTCAATGAGCTACGAAGACATCGAAACTCTATGAAACGGGAGCTCTTGCAGCTCTGGTTTCGTAGTTTTTGGTCTTTGGTCGTATTTCAAAAACTATACATCCTAGATTATAAAAACTTATTTAAAAAAAACAAAAACCCGACTGCGTTAAAACTAAAAAGAATAAAACAAGCCTGCAAAGAATGACTCACAGTCGGTCCCCATTCATTTTATTAACAATAAAATCTTCCCAATGTTATGGGTCCCGACTGTGAGTAATTCTTTGCAGGCTTGTTTTATTCTTTTTAGTTTTAACGCAGTCGGGTTTTTGTTTTTTTTAAATAAGTTTTTATTTAACACTTTTTAGTTATGATAAAGTTGATTTTAAAATACCTATTCAACGATACCCCACTTGATATAGTGTGACGATTTTGATTCTTTTAATTTTGACAATATGGCGTCTGGTTGTAGCCCTGGTGAATTTTGATTACTGTCATATCTTTAGTAACACTCCCAAGGTTGAGACGAATCGTTTGACGCAAGAATTATCAAAATCGGTCCACGCGTTTGGCCTCTAGAGTGCCACATAGAAATATCCAAACAAACATAGACTGATAAACACATTACCCTTCCTTTGCTTTGCGCAGTCGGGTAAAAAATAATAAAAACCGGTCAAGTGCGAGTAGAACTCGTACGCCGAGGGTTCCGTACCTACCCATTATACCCATTATGTTATTGTAGCCCGCTTATTTGTATGAGCGCCCATACAACTCAGAGGACAATCTTAATTGGCGTCAACTTTGTATGTATGGGAACACCCTTTAATTTTCAACTTTTTTAACTTTTTGGAATTTTTCCTTTATTTGTGTTATAAGACCTTGCTTTTTGCCAAATTTCGTGATTCTAGGTCAACGGGAACTACCATTTAGGTTTTCAACCCAAAACCTCTAGGGTACTTCCGGTTGACCTAGAATTGTCAAATTTGGTTACAAGCAAGGTCTTACAGCACAAGTAAAGGAAAAATTCCGAAAAATAAAAAAAGTTGATAATTAAGGTAAGTTTTGGTACTTACAAGTTTTCACGAAAACCTAAATTTGCCTATATCTTTTTATAGTGTTGACTCAGGACCTTGATTTTTATACTCACAATAGGGACTATAGACCTCAGTATATGGTATAAATTTCAACTTGCTAGCTCTACGCGTTCCTGAGATAATTGATGGTGACACACGGACAGACGGACAGACGGACAGACGGACAGACGGACAAGAAAGTGATCTTATAAGGGTTCCTTTTTTTACCTTTTAAGGTACGGAACCCTAAAAACCATTTTGGAATGTACAAAATAAGCCCTATTAACAAGTTATAAAATAAGCCCTTTCGTATGACACCCCACTCAATATATTTGTGTAACTTTCATAATTTTTTACCCCCTTGGGAACCCAATATCTTCACAACCCCTTCATCGATTAAGCTCATATGCTCCACCGTAAATTTCCTTACCACAACCTATTGACCTACCAAGTTTCATGCAGATTGGATGAACGGTTCGACAGTTATGCGCGAACAACAATTCGTGAAACATACAAACATACAAAGCAAAATCGCCCAACTTACCACTAAGATCTTCGCTCGCTCCGCTCGCTCGATCGACTACGATCCGTTGCGTGCGATGCGTCCGAAGCGTACGATACCGACATGTGGACGCTTACCATAAAGCGGAGCCGAACGCTTCGAACGAATCGAAAGAAACGAATTTTAGAATTTCAGATGTTTGCAGATGGATGCAGAAGTTTCATACGATTTCATAGAAAGAATTCTAAAATTTGTTTCTTTCGATTCTTTCGACGCGTTCGGCGCGGATAGGTGTGCGTTCACCTTTACGCCAACAGCCGCGCCTTATCGCGAGCGAAGCGAGCAAATATCTCAGAAGCAACTTCACCGCTCTAGCAGTGACGTTAGCATGGCGTAGTCAGTTCAGTTGGCGTACTCTAACCTATAATTACTTACATCCTTCTCCCAATCGTAAGGGTCGGTGTCCCGTATGCCACGTCGCTTGCAGCACCGCTCTAGCAGTGACGTCACATGGCGTAGTCAGTTCAGTTGGCGTACTCTAACCTATAATTACTTACATCCTTCTCCCAATCGTAAGGGTCGGTGTCCCGTATGCCACGTCGCTTGCAGCACCGCTCTAGCAGTGACGTCACATGGCGTAGTCAGTTTAGTCGGCGTACTCTAACCTATAATGACTTACATCCTTCTCCCAATCGTAAGGGTCGGTGTCCCGTATGCCACGTCGCTTGCAGCACCGCTCTAGCAGTGACGTCACATGGCGTAGTCGGTTCAGTTCGCGTACTCTAACCTATAATTACTTACATCCTTCTCCCAATCGTAAGGGTCGGTGTCCCGTATGCCACGTCGCTTGCAGCACCGCTCTAGCAGTGACGTCACATGGCGTAGTCGGTTCAGTCCGCGTACTCTAACCTATAATTACTTACATCCTTCTCCCAATCGTAAGGGTCGGTGTCCCGTATGCCACGTCGCTTGCAGCACCGCTCTAGCAGTGACGTCAGCATGGCGTAGTCGGGGGAGTCGGCGTACTCCAACTGTTGGACGTGTTCTAGGAATTGCCTCAGTTCTGATGGTAGATGCTTTAGAAGGAGACGGTGGTCGTACTTTTCTTTCATGAGGCCGACCTGTGGACGAATGTTTAGTTCAATATTTTTTTATTGAATAGTTCCCCAAAGGCAGAGTAGGTGATTCCTCTGCAACGGGCCGGCCCATCTGGCCCACTTGACCGTGGTCTTTCGACCGACAGTTGATGTCGGATAGTTGTATATAAGCTGATCGGCGAATCGGCGTTCACTTGTGCGATCTAGGAATTCTTGATGTTGCGGGCGATTCCGTTGCTCCTTTAGCCTGCAATCTGGTCTCAGGTCTGATACTGCACAGCGTGTTCTTCCTTTGCAGTAGTAGTTCGTAATCTTGCGCTCAGATAGGAGATACTCAGGAGATACTCAGATAGGAGTCGTTGATGTCGAGCGTGGCGCCATCTTTGCTGAAGCTCGTGGTAAGCTCGTAATGCGTAGCATGTCTATGTAGTTCATCTAGCGACAGGTAGATGTCGCTACAGTGGCTAAATTGCTTCAAACTAGCAGTGCCCTCGCGGCGTTGCCCCCGTAGAGATCAAAAACTATTTTGCGTTTTCTACCTTGGGTTCCAATATTGCAATTTTCATGGCGCATCTATATATGCGCATAGCTCATGGCTAATGGCGCTGTTTGATGTCCATCTATCTATATCTATACTAATCTATATCTATACTTATACTAATTATATAAAGCGGAAGAGTGTGTTTGTTTGAACGCGCGAAATGGTTATAGGCTACTTTTCATCATCATCACCATATACCATCACTACAGGGGCAACGCCGCGAGGGCGCTGCTAGTTTCTTTATACAGGATGGAAAAAATGAATGGGCCCCGGAGGGAAACTCCTTTAAATCCTTAAGATACAGTATTTTACTTAAAGGAAACATTCCTTTATTTTTAAAAAGAAACGAAACTGCATTCATAGATTTTCTAAAATTCGCCTGCCTCACCCGGAATCAACCCAGCTAAAAATTAAAAAAAAAACCTCGCTCTTTAATTCTACTTATCGATTGGATTAATGTCAGGATAAGATCTTTATGACAAACATTAATTTGGTTTTAGAAATAAAAAAGATCATGAAATCCAACATTAATTTTCACTATTTTTTTTCATTAATTTTTATTATTTCTCCATTCGTGACAAAACTTTTCTAGACGGTATTTGTCTATCTGAGGTGAGATTCAGACTTCCGAAAATGCATCCGATTCGAGGATTTTCTTCGAAATGTTTCCTTTAAGTAAAATACTGTATCTTAAGGATTTAAAGTCGTTTCCCTCCAGGGCTCATTCATTTTTTCAACCCTGTATAACAGACCTGTTCTTTATCCTTAATCTTCCTCCAAGGTAGCTGTCCGTTCACAAACTCAACCAGCATGTAGAAGAGAGACCACAGATCGTCGTGCCGTCCCATTTCCTTGTTCTTGTGAGCGTTTATCGACGCGTAGCGGACCGTTCCTAGAATATAAATAAACTATCATATAGCACAATACTCAATCCATTTATTGCTGTCACATGGTTGTAGATACATAGTTGTTATATATAGTAGTTAGTTTCACATGTGAACCCTGTTAGGGTATGGCAACAGGAAAACAGACCGAGGTATTTCTAATATTTAATTTTGATTTACATGCGTATCTAATTTGTTATGTTTCAGAAAATATCACCTAACTTCACCTAAGTCAGGTTATTGCTATTGATTTTTATATTGTTCTAAGTAGTCTTCTATGTCGTAGTAGCATTTGTCAATTAGAAAAATCTCCAATTTCTTTATATCTCTCTCTCTCTTTGTCTCGCTGTCTCACCTCTTCACAAACATACCATACTTCACGCAAATAAATTATTTCATTTCATTTCATTTCATTTCATTTTCATTTCATTTCATTTCATTTCAAAAACCCCCCAACAGTTGGGGCTAATCCCGTTTGATAGTAACAATAAAACGGGATTGTTTAGAAAACAGTACTAAACTAAACTTTAGTCTAATACAAGAGTACCGTTTTTAGTTATTTAATCCTCCCAAGATACAGTAGCGCAGTATCTCGCTTGCCCATCAAGTTTTTTGGAACAAAAGTGTAACAGGAACCTAGATAAATACTGCCTTATTACAAATAATAGCATAAAGTGACAAAATTAAGCTCAAATTTTGAATTATTTTGGTATTACGTTTGAATTGACAATTCGTCTGTCACCGGCCCCATAAGCCTAACATCACAGCTTAACTTACCTCTGAACCCGGCGGCGGCCCTAGGAGGCCTAACTTGGCCACTACTGGTGGTGTACTGTCTCGCGAGTCCAAAATCTAGCATATACACCTTTCTGCAGTTAGCTGGATGTCGACCGATACTGAAATTACTCTGAAATGATAGAAAATAATTAATTACTATAAAAAAGTAGCTAAATTATGACTGGCCTCTCAGCTCAGTTGGTAGTACCTCTGCCTTCTGCGCTGTAGGTCGTGGGTTCGATTCCCATCCAGAACAAACATTTGTGTGATGAACATAGATGTTTGTTCTGTGTCTGGGTGTTATAAAGTATTATAAGTATGTATTTACAAATATCTATGTATTCTATCAGTTATCTGGTTCCCATAGTACAAGCTTTGCTTGGTTTGGGAAGATGGCGCTGTGTGAAATGTCCACCAATTTTTTATTTATTTTTTAAATTAAACATTAAAAAAAACGACTTCAATGTTATAAGCTGAGCAATTTTCTGCACTCTCGAGGTGCATTTCTGTTCATAACCCCGAAGATCCTCGACGCCTCACCAAATTTTTATGGAATTGGAAAGAACACCCTTTCAAAAAAAAAGAATTTTCCAAATCGGTCCAGGCGTCTTCGAGTAATCGGTGAACATACATAAAAAAAAATCAGACGAATTGAGAACCTCCTGTTTTTGAAGTCGGTTAAAAATGTTTATATACTCGAGCCATTTTGGATGTACAATGTTTACTAACATTGCACTAACAGATCAATCTAGCTGATAGCAGGAATAGACCAATCACAGGAAACTGAGATTAAATATGATTGGCCATATTGAATCAGTGCCAATCATATTTAATCTTAGTTTTCTGTGATAGGTCTATTCCTGCTTTCAGCTGATTGATCTGTCAGAGCAATGTTAGTAAATATTGTACATCCAAAATGGCTCGAGTATAGTATAACCAAATCAATTTTTTAAGGAGAAAAATATAAGAAATTATACTTACAGGTTTAATATCTCTATGTAGGAAGCCGACTGAGTGTATAGAATCTATCGCTTTGAGTATTTGCAGGCCCAATCTGAAACAAACTTAATCCTTTTACAATTTGGCGGGTTCGATTCCCGGCCTTTACATCTTTACTACACGATTTATACAGTGTCAGGAGGCAATCTTTGCCTACACTTAACGGGACACTGTAGTGCCTGGGATAGTCTCCTAAGAACGTTTTCCTGTAGCTATAACGGTTAAGGTAGCCCTTACTAAAATAAAAATGACAGTTGTTCAGTTTTTAGTTTGTGCGGGTGTGTTAAGTTGTAAAGTGTGGGTGTTTGTGTGTTTTGGTCATGTTTTTAGTGTGTGTGTGATAGTGTGAGAACGATTAATGATAGTTGTTTTAAAGTGTCAATATTTTATGTGCAGTTTTAATTTGTTAATGAAATAAATTGTGTGTATTTTGAACGTGTAGGTGATGTGGTGTTATGTGTCTGATGTTAAATGGAGCATAATAAATTCTCAGTTTTGTCAAATTTCAAATTTTGTAGGTAACTAGACAATGTGTGTTTGAGTGTGTTGTAGTTTGAAGAGACTAGTGTTATGTCTGAACTTATAGTCCGACACAAAATAATAGAAATAAATGGGGGCGCCACTGTGCAAGCTAAATACGCGAAATAGATAAATTCTCTCTTAGAAGTAAATTATTACTTCTGACTGACGTCTTCGCCACCTGTACCATAGACAAATAACCTGTACTTTGCCATAGATTAGTAGAGAAAGGGTTTTCAAAGTACTGAAATTTTAGTTGCCGTGTCTACCCGTTTTTGCCGGACTATATCCTATTGTATAGTATGTCTTGTGCGAGTTTTACCTTAGGGTGGTAGACAGAGAGAAGGCCCCCCTCGGCTGCGCTCGCCTCAATTCTGCCAGATTCCGGCCCTGCAGTTGCATCACTACGTAGTTGAAGCGAGCGTTCCTGCCGCATCCTATGAACCGGCATACGTGCTCCTTGCCTGGAAATAAAACAATAAACAATAGTTGACTTTGACTTTTGACGACTTTGGCGTGCCTCACATTGTTCGACTGGCTCCCCACTGGAGCTTGACTATTTAGATTTTAAGCGGATGGATCACCGAAAAGAAAGACCCATACCGTGTTTGTTGCCCTGATTCTTCACGGTGTTGGTCGCGAAAGAACAGGAGTAGAATCACCTAGCTCTTAAGTAGTTTCAAAGTGGTCATAACGGTCCTACTGAATAAATGATTTTTGATTTTGATTTTTTGACACTTGACACGGAGACATGACGACAGGTGGAGTAAGGCGTCTACTGAATGGCGTCCAAGAACTGGATATAGAAATGTCGGACGTCCGGTTAGACGACATAGCGAGTCACGAGACGAATGTAGCGACATCTACCTGTCGCTAGATGAACTACATAATCATGCTACGCACTACGAGCTTCAGCGAAGATGGCGCCACTCAACATCAGAATGTCTAAAAACTCGCAAGCAAAGTTTCCAACGAATTGAGACATATCTAGGACTATCCGACATCAACTGTCGGTCGGTCGACCACGGGCAAGTGTGCCAGATGGGCCCGTTGCAGAGAACCACCCACTCTGCCATAGGGGAACGATTCCACCATGTTCCCCAAAGATCTGTTGGTAGTTGTACAATGTAAATAATAATAATAATAAATCATTTATTTCAGGCAACAATAGCAAGTAAAAGATGTAAAATACTTAAAACTACGGCCCATATAAAATATATACCTTAGAGTCTAACATACATAATTTATGTAAAATGACACGGCCACGGCCAGTAAATCGAGATCCGATGGTTCAACTGTATTTGAGGTTTAAGCGAAGTTTACTTATAACCTAACTAGATGGCAGCACAGGAAAAAATAGAACGCGCTATCGAAACGTTTTGCGATTCAATCCGTTGAAATTACTCCCATAATAACTAGTAGTTCGCCCCGAACTGAGATCTCGCGCACCGTAGATGGCCAACATTTGGACTTTCTTCTGACTACCCCTATAATTTCAAGTGCTACTACTGGCGGGTATGCCTATTGCGCTAGCTCTTCATGGTAAAAATAATAGCATGCATGCAATACATAATATAATGTCGTGTCTAATTTTTCATTTATTTCATATTTATGAATTCTCGTCGTATTTTTAAAAGTATACGTCCTAGAATAAAAATAATAACTATTTTAGAATGTACAAATAAAGACCTTTCATTTGACACCGCACTCAATATATTTGTTTACTTAACTTTTTTTACCCCAATTATTTTCATTTTTTATCAAATTTTTTTTTATCATGAAAATAAATCAAGTAGCATCTAAAATCATTGCAAACCAAACCGCAACGATGCCACTCTCTTTTTAAGACCGACCAGTCAATGAGCTACGAAGACATCGAAACTCTATGAAACGGGAGCTCTTGCAGCTCTGGTTTCGTAGTTTTTGGTCTTTGGTCGTATTTCAAAAACTATACATCCTAGATTAAAAATAAAAACCATTTTGGAATGTACAAAATAAGCCCTTTCGTATGACACCCCACTCAATATATTTGTGTAACTTTCATAATTTTTTACCCCCTTGGGAACCCAATATCTTCACAACCCCTTCATCGATTAAGCTCATATGCTCCACCGTAAATTTCCTTACCACAACCTATTGACCTACCAAGTTTCATGCAGATTGGATGAACGGTTCGACAGTTATGCTCGAACAACAATTCGTGAAACATACAAACATACAAACATACAAACATACAAACATACAAACATACAAACATACAAAGCAAAATCGCCCAACTTACCACTAAGATCTTCGCTCGCTTCGCTCGCTCGATCGAAAATTACAGTTCTAAGAAAGTCAAAGTTATGTATTTTTGCTCATTGGGTGGACTTTTTACCCGGCTGACTGTCAAGTCACCCGGGTTATGTAGATCGCGCGTTTCTATGTATGTGGGTTCGTTCGTTCGTTCGTATGTAAGTAATATTCTTTATTACCACGTTTCTCCTAAACGGCTGGATGGATTTTGATGAATGAGGTATCGTTAGAATCGTCTCCATCTCGATTGTGCTCTAGGATACTTTTTATTTCGATAAATCAAATAGTGCGGCTAAAAAATGCAACAATGTGTGAATTTTCAAAATGAAAATCACGCTATCACATCAAAATCCATGTCAAAATCAAGAGGTTGGTGGACTGATATCAAATATAATTTTTTAAAAAATCTAACATGACATCTTCGAAGACTAAATCGAGTCTCAAAATTTTTGAAAATCTATTTTTCGCCCTAAATAGAATTGCTAACCAAAACGCAAACTAAAACTTTCTATTTAGTCACACGCAACGTTTAGAACAAACTGCATCGAAATTGGTTTAGCCATTTAGGAGATATCTCATATTTAAGAAATAGCTTACGCATTTAATTTAGGTACTCACAGAGCCATCTGTGTGCCAACTGTGACAACAACGTTTAGGAAAATGCGTACGGCATCGAACCCTAGATACCTACATAATAATAAAATTGTAATTTAATTTTGTTTTGTGATTGATAAGATAATGCTGTTTCCAACTTTTCAGTTCAGCCGGGTTTTTTTATTTTTGAATAAATTGCTTGTTTCCGCTCGATGTATTGCATTGCATTATCGATATCGATGTAGGGATGTGCGATCTTTTCATTTGATCCGATTTTTAGGATCGTAATGGATCGTAATGTCTCGATCCGATCCGCGGATCGGATCGCATTGTTACGATCCGATTTTCAAAAGATCGTATCAAAAGATCGAATGAAATAAAACCAAATAAAGTATTTTTAAAATGTAATTTTAACATGCAAATCAAACTTGCATTGCAAAGAAACATGTCAACCTTTCATATTAATGCTTTTAAGTGCCAACCTTTTATTTAAACTTTAAAAAAGTAATTAATAGATTATTTGGATCCAACCATAGCAAGACTCACACGACTTAGCAACTTGCAGGTAAAGTGATGTGTTTTATTTTGCTAGATAAGTACTTATTACACCGTCCAAGTTTCGGATTATAGTCCCGATAATAACAATCTTACCGATACGTTTAGTTGATTCATTCATCTTTTCGATCCGATCCGATCTCCGGTGTAGTTCAAGCGATCCGCCAAAAAATCGAATGGCTTTCATACGATCCGAAAAATCGCTTGATCGTATGCAAGCGATCCGATCTTCTAAAAGATCGGATCGGATCGGCGCATCCCTATATCGATGTACTGTAGGTACAGTCAGCGTCATCAATCGGTATCCCCCTATTGATTTTAACAAGGACCCTTTTCATTTCAACTTTGGATTTCAGTCGGATTTGCTAGTATACTTATGGATATCTAATTTCGCTCGAGTTCCTATACTAGCAAATCCGACTGAAATCCAAAGTTGAAATGAAAAGGGTCCTTGTTAAAATCAATAGGGGGATACCGATTGATGACGCTGACTGTACATATTATGTACAGCCCCCCCTTACTTATGAAAGATGTTTAAAGTTGAACACTGGTTGAACAACGTCCTGTCTCTGTTTGTCACTATCCACAAATAAAGACAGAACGTTGTTTAACCAGTGTTTCATTCTAAACATCTTACATAAGTAAGGCCCAGCATGCCTACTAGAGATGATGAATATAACCATCAACCAATAAATTTAACTAATAACTAAAAACAACTAATATATTCGGTAACCAAAATTATCTTATATTGAATAAAAATATCGATTCAATAATTTCAACACTTCGTACTGCATTTAGATTTCAACTGTAACTTGTAAGCCATAGGGAATATTTTCCAACACAATGATAATCAAAGAAAAATATCAACGAATATTTTCAACCATTAAAAATATCGACAAAAATAATAACATTTAACAGATAACCAATGAATATTTTCAACCAATATTGCCATCTTTAATGCCTACCATGAGATTACACACGTGTGCTGTCGGTAAACTAAAGAAATGTCGGACGTCCGGTTAGACCAGTGGTTCTTAACCTTTTAGTCATGAGGGACCATTTGATAAACTTTCTGACTTGTCGCGGACCACCAACAGTACCCAACTGAGGGGGGGGGGCCTTTGTCTAATAAGTTAAATTGAATAGGTAAGTATTTCAAATGGAGTCAAATGTTCTTTTGTTCTCCTTTAATCTTTCTCAACACATAGTCAACCAATAATTTGACTCAACATATCAAAAGCAGTAAGTAAAGTTTTTCTCTTTCAACTTTGATCCTTTGTCACTTGTTTAATTTTTTCGGATAGCTTCGCGGACCACTTTGGGTGGTTCCAGGGACCACCAGTAGTCCGCGGACCATAGGTTGGGAACCACTGGGTTAGACGATATAGCGAGTGTCGCGGGACGAAATTGTATGAGGCTAGGGGCCGTAAAGAGTGCCACAGAAAAGCGGAGGCCTATACCCAGCAAAGGGTGATTATTTTATTTTGTGATCTCAAGGTTGTTATTTAATATTTTGTAGTGTTCAAATATAAAGTATATATTTTATAGATATCTATAATATTTTTTAGATGTTACGCGTCAATTTTGTTAAGAATGTTGTGTTCGCCTGTAATTGGCACATGTATTAGTTTATTTCCTATCCCTGCTATCTAGTTTTAGAAAAAGTTTGATACATAGTGCTGTTGTGCGATCCTTTTTAATAAATAAAATAAATAAAGGGTGAAGTCAGGTTGCTGATGATGATGATGAATTAAAGGATAAAATCACACTAACCACACTAATCATCACGATGATGATATTAGCAAATTAACAACTTTTCAAAATTGACCTAACTTTGAGAAGTAACTTCATACCTTGTAGTTTTTTGAGTACAGCTACCTCCATTTTCAGCACTTGTTTCGGTTGACGAGCCGACTCCACCTTGAAATGCAAAAACATACAACTTTTTATTCTATTTCATCGAAATCGAAAATCGAATCGGAATCGAAACGATTTCAATGAAATTTACAATATAGGCGTTTACGGGGTTAAAACATTAATCTAGCTAGGTAATCTAGGCTAGGAGCTAGGTCTCATATCTGGGCAAATTCTATTACTCGGAATTTACACGCAAAAAGATTTACCAGTGCAATGTCGTTCGTAATTTCACTACTGCAACTGTCGCCTGAGCAGCTAAGCGGTTACAGCATCGGCCTGCCAAGCCGAAAGCTACGAGATCGAATCTCAGACATTGACAGTTTTCAGGGTTCCGTACCTTAAAAGGTAAAAAAAGGAACCCTTATAAGATCACTTTCTTGTCCGTCTGTCCGTCTGTCCGTCTGTCCGTCCGTCTGTCCGTGTGTCACCATCGATTATCTCAGGAACGGGTGGAGCTAGCAAGTTGAAATTTATACCATATACTAAGGTCTATAGTCCCTACTGTGAGTATAAAAATCAAGGTCCTGAGTCAACACTATAACAAGATATAGGCAAATTTAGGTTTTCGTGAAAACTTGTGAGTACCAAAACTTACCTTAATTATCAACTTTTTTTATTTTTCGGAATTTTTCCTTTACTTGTGCTAGAAGACCTTGCTTGTAACCAAAATTGACAATTCTAGGTCAACCGGAAGTACCCTAGAGGTTTTGGGTCGAAAACCTAAATGGTAGTTCCCGTTGACCTAGAATAACGAAATTTGGGAAAAAGCAAGGTCTTATAGCACAAAGAAAGGAAAAATTCCAAAAAGTTAAAAAAGTTGAAAATTAAAGGGTGTTCCCATACATAGTTGACGCCAATTAAAATTGTCCTCCGAGTTGTATGGTCGCTCATAAAATTAAGCGGACTAGCTTAATTGGCACCATGGCTAGGTACGGAACCCTCGGCGTACGAGTTCGACTCGCACTTGACCGGTTTTTATTTTTTCTTATGTCAGCTTTCTTTTTGTTCTTTTTTCGGGTAAATTTTAATTTTTCTGTTTTTGTTCCCGAGCAGAGCTCGGCCATCAACATAATAGTTTTAACAAGCTCAAGATTTTCTCCTAAGCGCGGTACACTTTAGGCACATTTTTTTTATTGTCTCATGAAAAAATTCGGGGAATTACCTATTGATTTTTTCGTAATGTTACCTTTAGTGCCACCTGTTCTTGCGTCACCAGATCCAGGCCCTCATAGATCTCGCCGAAGCCACCTCCTCCGATCTTCTTCACCACCTGATTATTAAATACATGAGCATGAATATCTAGAGAAGCCCGTCATGGCTTAACGTATGTTTTAATTGGATAAATGACCTTTTTTTTTTTTTTTTATACTACTAAGGTAGCAGACAAGCATACGGCCCACCTGATGGTAAGCGGTTACCGTAGCCTATGGACGCCTGTGACACCAGAGGAGTCACACTCGCGCTGCTGACCCTTTTAAAGAATTTCAAAACGCCCTTTTTGAAGAACCCCATACTGTAGTCACTGGGGAAAACCGCGGCAGGTAGATCATTCCACAACCCAACTGTTCGCGGGAGGAAATTCCTTTGAAATCGCACCGTACGTGACCACATTGGCTTCAAGGTGTGAGGATGGATCCCCTGCCGATGGCGAGCACCTTTTGACACAAGAACGACTTATTGGTCAGTCATGGTGCTAATAGGTAGTGGAATGTAGCTTTCCCGTCATGGCTTAACGTATGTTACAACTGGATAAATTACCTTTTGACAGAAAATCGACAACTTATTAAATGGTAAGTAGTTAAAGTGAATGTGTAGTGAAAGTCCATGGTCTCTGCCTACCCCTGTGGGAAAGAGGCGTGATTTTTATGTATGTATGTATGTAGTTAGTGGAATGCAGAACCGTTTGATTATTTGAAACTAAACCACCACTATATTTATTTAATAAATTATTTCATTTCATTCATTTCAAATAAATTATTTTATTTCATTTCATTTCAGGTCAATTTACCGATCACTAACCTTACACTTATTTTCAAGTTCCTATGGTCGCCGTAATGGCCTTTAGGCGGCCTAAAAACGTCACCAGAGTTGGCCACTTACTCATACGAACTTACTTACTTACCGTAATGGCTTCACATCTGATCAATTCAAAACTAACATCACATAGATCAACTCTCTTCACCGATACCATATCTACACATATTTCCCATTTTCCTAAGATACCCCTCATGGCTTGACGTCTGTTCAAGACGAGCCCAACACCATATCAACTAGCCACTTCACTGATACGAAATCCACCATTTTCTTCTAGTTTCGAAAGATCACCGTCATGGCTTAACGTCTGTTCACGACGAGCCCAACACCATACCAACCAGCCCACTTCACAGATACGAACCCCACCATTTTCTTCTAGTTTCGAAAGATCACCGTCATGGCTTAACGTCTGTTTAAGTCGAGCCCAACAGCATATCAACCAGCCTACTTCACAGATACGAACTCCACCATTTTCTTCCAGTTTCAAAAGATCACCGTCATGGCTTAACGTCTGTTCACGACGAGCCCAACACTATATCAACCAGCCCACTTCACAGATACGAAATCCACCATTTTCTTCTAGTTTCCGAAGATGACCGTCATGGCTTACCTTCCACCGCTCCTTGACGACGTGCCCCGGCTGCAGCAGGTCCTCGGAAGCCATGGTGATGTGGTGCGCGCGGCGGGAGGTGTCGCAACGTGACGGAGGGGAGGCGCGACCTCCGCCGAAGTTCGGGAGGGTCCGTGACCTACAAACGTACAAATCACACTATTATAATATATTGCTGGAAATTTCACACAGCGCCATCTAGCCCCAAACTAAGCAAAGCTTGTACTACGGGAACCAGATAACCGATAGAATACTTACTTAATATTTGTAAATACATACTTATAATACTTTATAACACCCAGACACAGAACAAACATCTATGTTCATCACACAAATGTTTGTCCTGGATGGGAATCGAACCCACGACCTACAGCGCAGAAGGCAGAGCTACTACCAACTGAGCTAAGAGGCCAGTCAATGTTGGCGACAATGATTACCTTAGTAAGGGGTTAGCTTGTACCCGGGTCGGCTCGGCTCTGTCTCGCCGTTCTTCCCTCTGCAACAACACAAGAACAAGTAAAGTAAGCACGTGAAATAAAGTCTAAAAAAAACCGGTCAAGTGCGAGTCGAACTCGTGCGCCGAGGGTTCCGTACCTACCCTTTATACCGCCTTCATCAAATTGGTATCATTGTTATTGGTGGCTCAGTGATATGGGCAAATTCTATTCTATTAAATGAGCAATATTTGTTTGTTTGTACTCACGTTCTCGGAAACGGCTCTAACGATTTCGATGAAATTTGCAGTACGGGGATTTAAGAGGGCGAAAAATCGATCTAGCTAGGTCTCATATGTGAGAAAAATCATTGTCTCTGCATTTTCACGCAAAAAGATTTACCAATGCAATGTGGTTCGTAATTTCACGAAATTTGTTGAGACTAAAGTGGCTGAGTGGTCGGGTGTCCGCCTTCCAACCGAAGGCCGCGAATTCGAATCTCAGCCTCAGGAAGTTTGTTTTTTGTTCTTTTTTAAATTTTCTCTATTTGCACCCAAGCAGAGCTCGGTCGTCCAGATATTTTAGATTGTAAGACCTTGCTTTTAACCAAAATTGATACACATCACAAACTTATAACACCCTTTTTCGTCGGCGGTTAAAAACGTGGTAACAAATTATACCTGTGGCTCATTGCGTCGCGTGCGCTGCACCGGCGCAGGCGCAGACCCGGAGCCCTGCGACGCTGTGTCTGCCGACGACGATGATGATTCTGCAAATAAATAAATAATAAATATTGCTGAACATTTCACACAGCTCCATCTAACCCCAAACAAAGCAAAGCTTGTACTATGGGAACCAGAAAACTGATAGAATACTTATATACCTTTCTTTGAAATAGATACATAGAATACTTTATAACACCCAGACACAGAACAAACATCTATGTTCATCACACAAATGTTTGTCCTGGGTTGGAAACCCACGACCTACAGCGCAGAAGGCAGAGCTACTACCAACTGAGCTAAGAGGCCAGTCAAACAAAATAATAACTGTCAACATTTTTTTAAACAATAACAATTAAATTAAAAAATTGACAAGTGGCTAAAAAACCTACTTCAATGTTACAAGCTGAGCAATTTTCTGCACTCTCGAGATGCATTTCTGTTCATAACTCCGAAGATCCTCGACAGATCTTCACCAAATTTTTGTGGCACCAATCGGAAAGTATACCCTTTCAAACAAAAAAAGAATTTTTCCAGGTCCAGGCGTCTTTGAGTAATCAATCAGTGAACACACATAAAAAAAGCACAAAAAGAAAGATTTCGACGAATTGAGAACCTCCTCCTGTTTTTGAAGTCGGTTAAAAATAGCTGATGATCTATGATTTATGAAAACGGCTGAGCCGATTTTCTTGAACCTTTTATTAATAACGAGCCGTGTTGGCCGAGGGGATTAGTACCTCGACTTTCGATCCGAAGGTCGTGGGTTCGAAATCGAATCCTGGCCGTGCATCAATAGATTTTTCGTTTCGAAAAATTTACGAAGGAAAACATGGTGAGGAAACACGCGGCTTAGTCAGCCCCATACTGACCATGTCTTTCCTGTGGATATGACCGGTTAAGGTTGCGGTGAGTCGAGCTCGGAACTTCTCTTCCAACGTATCTATCTAAATTGTTCGTCCTTGTCACGCAAAAAACTCTATGTAGTATAGTATAGGTGTACTACTCAGTCTACTATGAGCAATCACAGCCCCGATTGGCAGTATTACCTCTACCTAATCTGTGATTGGCAGATATGAGTCTGACATGAGGCCCGCCCTTTTTAGCGCGATTCAGGACGCATTACGCGCAGCTACTGTTCAATAATTTCAAATACAAATGCATCAGGACGTTTGGCTCAATGGTTGTGAGCTCCGCTTGCAGCGCGGTGAGTACTTGCGGAATGGAGATCAATTCCTGTTGATATTGAGTTTTTGCATCTTTGGAGAGGCCAAAAATGTTATATTGTCAGTCACTAATGAATAATGTTCATTTTATTTCATGGAATCGTTAGATAAATGTATGGTAAAAATGCTTTTTTTGGAAATTTATCTACAATATCTAGGTAATTACCTACCCATCTTACTCTCAAGATTTTCAGGGAGGGATGAGATCGATATTATGACGCTAGACAGAATATGTGGGTTGTTACCTATATAAGTAGGTACACAATTACCTAAATTTTCAAAGGGAAGTAGGTACCTAAGTAGGTACTTACCTATGTTTTTTTCTGTCCAATGTCTATAGGTAAGTAGGTACTTACCTAACCTACCTAACTACTGAAGTCACAACGGATGTTTGTCCCTCTGAAATTAGGGGGCGTCCATTAATTAAAATTAAAGAATAAAAATTAAAGGTGATTTTTGCGATTTTTCAACCCCCGCACCCCCTCTCCCCTTGGTGAGATGTCCTGAGATTTGGCTCGATCCCCTCCCCCACCCCCTAATCTCACGTGAGAATAAAAAAAATAATCTTAAACAGGTACCTACCTAGATTTGCCGAGACCTCCCTTTCATTTTTAATCCCACATGGGATTAGGTGCGATTTGGCTCAACCCCCTCCCGCCCCCTAAAAGCCTGACGTAATTAATGGATGCCCCCATAAGTGCAACAAAGGATAACGCATATTTAGGTACTTATGACGTGGTGAATCAATTGGTGGTACCAATAGGCTGAGAAGGCTGGAGTCTAGGGCGGCAGATTTTAGGGGCGGCAAATAGGGAACAATTTTTTTTGTGTTACAGAAAAATAATATTTACCTATATTTATTGATAATGCTATGTTATTATGTACACACAAACAATTCAACATGTAAGTAATGTTTTAAAAATTGTTAGAGTGAGAGCTTTTTTTGCTTAAATTTTTTTTCCATAATTGGATTGGAAACGAGCGATAAAGGCGGTGCGTTTAGATGGGCCCGCGAATTACAGTAGTATCCCGAAAATTTCCAACAGTTTACCTGTTGATCATGTTTGTTTCTGTAGCTGTAATCAGCACGTGTAAGGTCGTCATGTACGAAAAATCCCTATGTGTACCGAAGAATTTTTATTTTCATTAATCATTAAATTTCACATCATCAATCAATCATCATCAATCATCAACCAATCAAACATCAATAGGTATCCGTACCCCTATTATAAATGTGAAAGTGTGTTTGTTTATTTGTAGTTGAATCACGTCAAAACGGAGCGATGGATTGACGTGATTTTTTGTGTGGAGATAGTTGGAGGGCTGGAGAGTAACATAGGCTACTTTTTATCCGGGTACAACTCGAGCGAAGCCGCGGGCAGCAGCTAGTTTATAATAAAACTGTAACAGGTCAAATTCTGTACATTGAAGATATTTTGAAATATTTTTTGGAGGGCTCTCTATTGTCGATACTGAAGCCAAAAATGTATTTTTTTTCATTCATGTCTGTCTGTCCGTATCATGGCCGCGCATTACGTCGAAACTACTGGTTGGATTTAAATGAAACCTGGTATTATTTGAGTGCATACTACGAGGTCTAATATAAAATACTTTTAATCCTGAAATTCAGCACGGTTCCCTAGGGAGAGGGGATGAAAGTCAAAATAAGTATCTGGTTGTAATTCATGAGCGCGTAGTCCGATTTCATTGATTCTTTTTAGGGTTCCGTACCTTAAAAGGTAAAAAAAGGAACCCTTATAAGATCACTTTCTTGTCCGTCTGTCTGTCTGTCTGTCTATCCATCTGTCTGTCCGTCTGTCACCATCGATTATCTCAGGAACGGGTAGAGCTAGCAAGTTGAAATTTATACCATATACTGAGGTCTATAGTCCCTATTGTGAGTATAAAAATCAAGGTCCTGAGTCAACACTATAAAAAGATATAGGCAAATTTAGGTTTTCGTGAAAACTTGTAAGTACCAAAACTTACCTTAATTATCAACTTTTTTTATTTTTCGGAATTTTTCCTTTACTTGTGCTGTAAGACCTTGCTTGTAACCAAATTTGACAATTCTAGGTCAACCGGAAGTACCCTAGAGGTTTTGGGTTGAAAACCTAAATGGTAGTTCCCATTGACCTAGAATCACGAAATTTGGCAAAAAGCAAGGTCTTATAGCACAAATAAAGGAAAAATTGCAAAAAATTAAAAAAGTTGAAAATTAAAGGGTGTTCCCATACATACATAGTTGACGCCAATTAAGATTGTCCTCTGAGTTGTATGGGCGCTCATACAAATAAGCGGGCTACAATAACATAATGGGCATAATGGGTAGGTACGGAACCCTCGGCGCACGAGTTCTACTCGCACTTGACCGGTTTTTATTTATTTATTCGTGTGCCTCAAAAATATTTCCATATGTCCATCAGGGTGGCGCAGTGCAATCATTTCTATAAAAAAACTAAGTAGGTACCTACCTATTTAATTTATAAAAATAAATTTAACCTCGCACATAGATCTGTCAAAAAAGATGTTTTGTGAAATGCTTCATAGATGTTTCATAGATGTTTCATAAATGCTTCATATATGAAGCATCTATGAAACATCTATGAAGCATCGATGAGCATATGAAGCATTTATGAAGCATTTGATGAAAAGTCAGATGTTTCATAGATGAAGCATCTATGAAACATCTGATTTTTCATCAAAAGTGGCCACTTTAGACCCCCTGTATTTGGTAGGATCAGAAGAATCTCATCTATTTTGAACTGTTAAAACCTAGTGAAACGATCACGGGAGGCCGAAAACAGCCACAATATGCGACATGTTATGAATCCATTATTATTCATCATGACAACAATGTTCTGTGGTGCTGAGGGCGAAGGCCCGCCTGAAACACAGAAGGTTGCAAATTTAATTCCCTTTGCCTGCCTGTGAGACAAATGTATGTGTGATCTACGAATCTCTGTCTCAAAATGATTCTCTCAAAAAGGCAAAAAGTCGTAGATTCTGACGAAAACTTTGAATAAAATACCTACGTTGTAGCACAGAATTATGCAACAAAGTTCAATTCAGCTCGCGTAAGCGTTCTTTGCCTAGTGCAATATGCACTGACACGTGCCTACACAAATTTTCTCTTTCTAACGCATAACTCTGTCACTGTCTGGCGTAGAGTGACGCGGAAGGGTTGTCGAGTTGTCACGCGATAGGTATTAGAGCCGAGTGGCAAGTGGGAACCCTGCCAAGGCCCGCCCGGGCGGGCCCACCAATGTACTTGTAGCTTCGTACCTAAAGTGTGGAGTGCGCGTAATTAGTAATTAGGTAAATAAATCTGTTTATATTCTTATGTTTTGCTTTTTAGTGCAAGTATGTTTTAAAGTCGGTTAAGTATTTTATTTTTTATTTTTTCATTTTAGTGTTTATTTTTTATTAAGAATGATGTCATCTTACCTACTTATTGTGTTTCGCTCATCAAGCCCTTTCATTTGATATCCATGTCACTACTACTATACTACTAAAAACTAAGATACTGAAAACCAGCGCTCTAACAGCCATGGCGCTGCTGGAGCAAATGCTGAGGGGTAACCTTATTTTCTTGTCACTGTAATGTAGCATTTCTGATTTGTGTTGTATGTATCGTAGTGGCGAAAATAAAACTTATTTCTATTTCTATTTTACTAAAAAGTTCCATGGAACAGGTCCTGACTCCATCATCAGATCAGATCGCTGTCACCATATTATTATATTACATTGTGTCGGAACTTCACAGATATGCTGTGTTTTTACTCAATCGGCCAATTTATTGAGGAGTTCTGTTGAGCAGCTCTTGACTCCATCATCAAATCAGCTCGTTGTCACCATATTATTAAATTGTAATTGAAACTTGATAGATATACCGAGTTTCGACTCAATCGGCCTATTCACTGAGGAGTTCTGTTGAACAGCTCTTGACTCCATCATCAGATAAGCTTGATTGATACCATAATATTTCACTGTCACCGAGAATATATAAGTGTGCAAAATTTCAGCCCGATAGTTCTACAAACACAATAAATAACCATAAAATTTGAGAGTTCCCCTCGATTTCCATGGGATCCCCTCATCAGATCCTCCACTTCTGGAGTATATCCTTTGTAACCAAAAAAAAAATAATTGTCAAAATCGGTCCACAATTGACGGAGAAATGGCGTAACACACACACAAAAAACTAAAAAAAATATATACCTAAAATAAAAAAAAACACACAGTCGACTTGAGAGCCTCCTCCTTTTTGAAGTCGGTTAAAAATAATTTTACACAAATCATAAAAGTTACAATTTCATTAACAAAAAAAAATGTAATTAATATGATTGTGATGTGGTATCGAGTGTAGGGGCGGCAAAAGTTGAATAGCCTACTGGCGGCAAATTTGGAAATCCGCCACTGTTATAGGCAGTAGAGTAGGTAGGTATCTATGTAAGCGAGATAAAAGATAATACCTACCTAACAGCCAACATCAGAGAGACAAATGTAAAATATACTAGGTTCCGCCCGCGGCTTCGCTCGCGTGATACCTACCCGGATAAAAAGTAGCCTATGTTTTATTCCAGGTCATAAATTATGGTAAGTTTAGGTACCTACCTACTTAAGTACCTACCTATATGTATTCCAAGTTTCATTAAAATCCGTTCAGTAGCACTGGCGGTCGCAGACTTTGATCTTGGGGGGGGGGGGGTCACTAGTTTTGGTAGTGCGTACCTACCTCTCTTTTTGCTGGATGTTACAGGTTTCAAAAGGATTTTGAGGGGGGGGGGGGGGTCATGACCCCCATGACCCCCCCCCCCCTCGGACCGCGCGTGTATCAGTACTTTTTGCTTGAAAGAGTAACAAACATACAAACATCCCTAGATAGCGGTACATCTATACATCCATACATCCTCACAAACTTTCACACTGTAAAATTATTAGTAGGATGGAAAAGCCCCTCTTGGCAGATTCAAATGGCCCGCCGTCATTTTGTGACGTCATTACAAAACGACTACTGTTCTATTTATAGACTTTGAAGTTTAAAAACATAACTTCAACTTCTTTCATAACTTCAACTTCATAACTTTAGTATGAAAATTACTTTCTTTTTAACCGACTTCAAAAACAGGAGGAGATTCTCAATTCATAGGAATATTTTTTTATGTAGGTAGGTATGTTTTTGGAATTTTTTTGATTTGGAAAATTCTTTTTTGTTTGAAAGGGTCCCAGGTGGTGCCATGGTCATCAGATCAGGTCAGGATCTGATGATGGCGTCAGGAGCTGTTCAACAGAACACATCAGTACCTACCTAAATCTAAATAGGCCGATTGAGCTGAAACTCGTCATCATCATCACCAGCACCATTTTTTGAACAGCTTCTGATTCCATCATCAGGTCAGCTCGCAGTCACCATCACCATAGGTACGCATGGGTATTACATATTACATGACATTGTAGTCGGAACGAAACGGAACAAGACAGCTTACCTACATTATGCCGAGTTTAAACTCAATCAGCCTATTTACTGAGGAGTTCTGTTGAACAGTTCCTGACTCCATTATCAGATCCTGACCTGATCTGATGACCATAGCTCCACCTGGTACCCTTTCAAACAAAAAAATAATTTTCCAAATCGGTCCAGGCTCACCTATTCAAGTAGATACTCGAGAAACATACCTACCTACATAAAAAAATATTCCTATGACTTGAGAATCTCCTCCTTTTTTTGAAGTCGGTTAAAAAGAAAGTAATTTTCATAAAAGGGTCTACAAAACCTACCTACCTACATACCATTTAAAATTGAAATAATTGTTCAAAGTAAAAATCAATTCTAATCTACGCTAGGTACACCTATCTAGTTAGTGTGTATACTACCTACACCTATACCTACATACCTATACATCGAGCGAGCTAAAAATGCTAAAAATTATAAAAAGCGGTGGTCGTTGCAAACCAATTTTGCGTTAGTGTGAGTGTCGAAACTCCGCCTCCGGGACTATACACACACATTGAAGACATCCGAGCAACGCGTACGGCAATACTCGAGTTCAGAATTTACAAGAATTTACGATGTATTCCGTAATACCAAAAATGATGAATGAAAAGTTAATGATTTCGCAATTTTTTTTGTATGGCCTGTAACTAGACACTCTAAGCTGTGTTCCTATTAAAAGGATATTACAATCATTGTTGTTTATCATACAGAACAAATGCAACGAAAACACGATATTTTTGCTGTAAAAATGTTAGAAATACAATTTGGTTACATTTTGTTTCAGGTAAGTTTTTTAGATCAAAAGTTTAACAGGAACCTAGATTAATACTTCCTTAATCTAAATAAGTGCATAAAGTGGTGAAAATACGCTCAAATTTTAAATGATTTCGGTAGTACGTTTGTATGGAGAATTCGTTCGTCGCTGCCCTCTTAAGCTGAGAGGATGGTGTAGGTACTACAAGCTTACTCCATCTCATCAATGTCCCAGGCACTACAGTAAGGTATAGGCAAAGTACCCTCCTGACATTGTATAAATCATCTAGTAAAGATGTAAAGGCCTAAATTTTTAAACAGTCAAAATCACAACTCACTAGGTGCAGCTAGTTCTGTAGTTTTCTTTGGAGCGACTTTGACACGTCGAGTGGCACGGGCAAAGCGCGTTGCTCGCCTCGGCTTTTGGCAAAAATGGTAGAAAAAACTAACCATTTTCTATATAAATAGTGTGTACTCTTTGTCCTGAGATGTTTATGGTAAAAAGTAAGTAAGTTCGTATGAGCAAGTGGCCAGCTCTGGTGACGGAGTTTAATGTTTATGGTAATAATATATTTTGAGAGTCAATCCTTTGGTAATGAAACCTTAAAACTTTCACACGACCGATCACAAGCAACGCTTCGCTCTCACTGAATCGGTATGACCGTGACTGTCGGCAAACAATGGCTCGCTTCGCACGTGCACGTACCAAAGAAAGACGCGAGAAAAATATGTTTTACTCTTATGCTAATAGACTGAGCATGGTAATATAGTAATCTACGCATTGGGTATAAGTACCTATACCTACTACAAAGATTTCTTTGCCTAGCTTATACACAAAATTTCACGAGAAATGGTTGAGAAATGCGACCTGTAGAGAGAACATACAGACAAACAGATAGACAGACGTCTGACAGACATCCGGCGGACAAACGAAAACATTTTTGTCCAAGCTGAAGCAGGAGCAGACACTCCTCGCTCGCATCGCTCGTTCGGTCAATAACTGGTGCGAAGGTGACTCCTCTGGTGTCGGCTACGAACCTATAGAATTCTATGAACCAGAGCTCACTACATCAACTTCGTAACGTCAACGGATCGAGACGGATCGCCGCGTCACAATCTGTCAAAGAGTTGATGTAGTGAGCGTTGGTTCATAAAAGAATGCCGGCGAAGTTCTTTGAAGCTACGACCCAACTATAATCTGCCTCGTTTATGAATGAAATAAACCAAGATTTGTACAACCTACCACCGCAAACAAAATAATACTAAAAGTTACCCTCTAAAAGTTGGGATTAAACACAAATTAAATTAAATAAACACCACGAAATCTCTGCGCAAACAAACACGAACGAAATCGAAGTGAAAAACTGAACTCAATGCTACTAGCTTAGATAATGTCAGTCTGACATTTTCTCATAACAGATAAGTTTCATTTAGTTCTCGCATCCTTGAAAAGGTTTTGTTGTCAATCTTACACACATTTTTGAAAAACATTTAATTTTTTATACCCAGCTTTAAAAAATCACTAGTTTTTAGGATGAAAGTCTGACAATAAAATAATATTTATATTTTATGTTCTTCACCATGCACGGTTCTATAAAATATTGGGTCGACTTTCGCCATACTTCTTTATACAAAGAATACCGCACAAGGCGTTGCGGTGCGGGCTGGTGCCGAGTTGATCTAAACAGCTATGACCTTTAATCTTCTCTTGTAGATGGATGATTATGATGTTGGGTTATCTTTTATCTATCGATGTGACATATTACCTGATCTATTCGACTGGTGTGGTGCTTGCTTCTTGAACGATGAATCCTCTCGCTCGCACGTCGGTTCTTGTTCCCTGTAAAAAAAGAGAAGGAATTCAGCTTGACTTCATATCATCAGGAAATATGAAAAATATATTTATTACAAACTAGCAGAGCACTCGCGGCGTTGCCCCCGTAGTGATGGTATAATGATGATGATGAAAAGTAGCCTTCCTCAAGAGTTTAGCTCTCAAATGCAGAAATAATTTTTCAAATCAGACTGGTAGTTCCTGAGATTAGCGCGTTCATACAAAGAACAGGAGTAGAATCACCTAGCTCTTAAGACGTTTCAAAGTGGTCATAGCGGTCCTACTGAATAAATGATATTTGAATTTTGAAACCAACAAACTCTTTCACTTTACTAGTAGTTCGCCCCGAACTGAGATCTCGCGCACCGTAGATGGCCAACATTTGGACTTTCTTCTGACTACCCCTATAATTTCAAGTGCTACTACTGCCGGGTATGCCTATTGCGCTAGCTCTTCATGGTAAAAAATACTAGCATGCATGCAATACAATAATGTCGTGTCTAATTTTTCATTTATTTCATATTTATGAATTCTCGTCGTATTTTTAAAAGTATACGTCCTAGAATAAAAATAATAACTATTTTAGAATGTACAAATAAAGACCTTTCATTTGACACCGCACTCAATATATTTGTTTACTTAACTTTTTTTACCCCAATTATTTTCATTTTTTATCAAAAATTTTTTTATCATGAAAATAAATCAAGTAGCATCTAAAATCATTGCAAAACCAAACCGCAACGATGCCACTCTCTTTTTAAGACCGACCAGTCAATGAGCTACGAAGACATCGAAACTCTATGAAACGGGAGCTCTTGCAGCTCTGGTTTCGTAGTTTTTGGTCTTTGGTCGTATTTCAAAAACTATACATCCTAGATTAAAAATAAAAACCATTTTGGAATGTACAAAATAAGCCCTTTCGTATGACACCCCACTCAATATATTTGTGTAACTTTCATAATTTTTTACCCCCTTGGGAACCCAATATCTTCACAACCCCTTCATCGATTAAGCTCATATGCTCCACCGTAAATTTCCTTACCACAACCTATTGACCTACCAAGTTTCATGCAGATTGGATGAACGGTTCGACAGTTATGCTCGAACAACAATTCGTGAAACATACAAACATACAAACATACAAAGCAAAATCGCCCAACTTACCACTAAGATCTTCGCTCGCTTCGCTCGCTCGATCGATTATGTTAGTATAGAAGAAACGATATGGTAAAAACAGCTTTTTCAAAAATCTCCAGGAAAAGGGCGTAAAACGTGCCTATTTATTCTGTCGTAAAACCGTATTTATTCTGTGGTAAAACTAAAGATTTTGACAATCGATATTGAATGTAGGAACGATAAAAAGATCGCCAACATTATTACCAACATAATTTTCAGTTCAGCCCGGTATCACTCACGGCTGAATATAGACCTCACTTCGTTATTAGGATATAGGGTATCAATAATTCAGATATCATTAGGAATAATTTTATCGATATATATATATTGTTTTTATTCTACTAAGGTAGCAGACAAGCATACGGCCCACCTGATAGTAAGCGGTTACCGTAGCCTATGGACGCCTGCGACACCAGAGGAGTCACACTCGCGCTGCTGACCCATTAAAAATGTCAAAACGCCCTTTTTGAAGAACCCCATACTGTAGTCACTGGGGAAAACCGCGGCAGGTAGATCATTCTACAACCCAATTGTTCGCGGGAGGAAATTCCTCTGGAACCGCACCGTACGTGACCTCATTGGCTTAAGGTGTGAGGATGGATCCCCTGCCGATGGCGAGCATTGCGATGGTAGAATAATATAATTTTAAGGAGAGTATGATCCCAAATACTCAAACACTACTTAAATATAGACGTACTTCTCTATTTGAGACGTTCTTACTCTTCAGAACCGTATACAAAAATGACACATGTCAAAAGCACCACTATAAATCAGAGATACAGTATCAGTGTCTTTTATGCATTAATTAAATAACGTTTCAGTTCAGTATTCGGGTGTGACACTCGCACACTGACTGACGGTTTTGTTACATTGAACTACAAACTTAATTTTGTATTGGAAAGGGTCTTTCGGTATACATTCCAACCGCAATGTAACCAGTGAACCCTAAAAAATAATACAGCTCGTATTTAGTGAATAACACGGGTATTTGGCAGCTAAGATGGCGCCACACAACCTCAGAATGTCTAGATCGCGCAAGCTGTAATTTCTGCAGTAATAGACATATATCCGACCAACCAACAACAACTGTGTGTCTATAGACCCCGGGCAAGTGTGCCAGATGAGCCTGTTGCAGAGGAACCACCTACTCTGCCTTAGGGGAACGATTCCACCATGTTCCCCAAAGTTGGTATCACGAGAGCAAAGCCACGTGGGGAAGTTACTTTCATATACATTTAAAGATGATCTTTAGTCGGGTCGAACTGCGTATTTAGATTTTATTATCATAGCAACATTAATTTGGATCGAATAACAGTCATTATATTGATTTATTTAATCTATTTAAGCAAATGGGCCAATAATTATAAACATTGATAAGGGTGTTGTTAATAAATAGACCAAATTGTACATGTTTATGACGGTTGACGAGATAAAGACGATCTTATGGTAGGTATGTACTTAGTAAGTTAAGAGTATAGGCACACCCTGGACACTCGACGAAATCTCTATGCAAAAGCGGCGTCTAACGTAGTATTCTGTGGTCTAACTACCTATTTACACAGACACTACACAATGTAATTTTTGTACACGTGCAATGGTGTGCGTTAAGTAAGGTTGTCACCGCATGAATAATCGATCGAGCGAGCGAAGCGAGCGAAGATCTTAGTCGATCGAGCGAGCGAAGCGAGCGAAGATCTTAGTGGTAAGTTGGGCGATTTTGCTTTGTATGTTTGTATGTTTGTATGTTTGTATGTTTCACGAATTGTTGTTCGCGCATAACTGTCGAACCGTTCATCCAATCTGCATGAAACTTGGTAGGTCAATAGGTTGTGGTAAGGAAATTTACGGGGGAGCATATGAGCTTAATCGATGAAGGGGTTGTGAAGATATTGGGTTCCCAAGGAAGTAAAAAATTATGAAAGTTACACAAATAAATTGAGTGGGGTGTCATACGAAAGGGCTTATTTTGTACATTCCAAAATGGTTTTTATTTTTAATCTAGGATGTATAGTTTTTGAAATACGACCAAAGACCAAAAACTACGAAACCAGAGCTGCAAGAGCTCCCGTTGCATAGAGTTTCGATGACTTCGTAGCTCATTGACTGGTCGGTCTTAAAAAGAGAGTGGCATCGTTGCGGTTTGGTTTGCAATGATTTTAGATGCTACTTGATTTATTTTCATGATAAAAAAAATTTTGATAAAGAATGAAAATAATTGGGGTAAAAAAAGTTAAGTTAAGAAATATATTGAGTGGGCTGTCAAATGAAAGGTCTTTATTTGTACATTCCAAAATAGTTATTATTTTTATTCTAGGACGTATACTTTTAGAAATACGACGAGAATTCATAAATATGAAATACCTAAATGAAAAATTAGACACGACATTATGTATTGCATGCATGCCAGTATTTTTTACCATGAAGAGCTAGCGCAATAGGCATACTCGGCAGTATCAGTAGTAGCACTTGAAATTATAGGGGTAGTCAGAAGAAAGTCCAAATGTAAGCCATCTACGGTGCGCGAGATCTCAGTTCGGGGCGAACTACTAGTTATTATTGTTCACTGTGGTATCGGTCTCGTCTATGCGTCTGCGCGTGTGGCGCGTACCTAGCTCAAGTCAGCCCCTCGCCAGCTCAAATTCGGTCGTGCGGTGAGGAAGCCCCGATTGGTGGGGGGGACAGTGGCCATTCTATACGTAGTGTATAGGTACACTAGCAGCGCCCTCGCGGCTTTGCCCCCGTGGTGATGGTATATGGTGATGATGGTGATTATGAAAAGTAGCCTATAACCTTCTTCAAGAGTTTAGCTATCAAATGCAGAAATATATTTTTCATATCCGACTGGTAGTTGAGAACGTTCAAAGAAACAAACAAACAAACTCTTCCGCTTTATTATATTAGTATACAGTATAGATAGATTGCGCGCGCGCTGATAGTAGTTTATAACAACCAGACACAGAACATACATCTATGTTCATCACACAATGTTTGTCCTGGGTGGGAATCGAACCCACGACCTACAGCGCAGAAGGCAGAGCTACTACCAACTGAGAGGTCAGTCCTTATGCATGACTTTGACACAAATCATTACCTACCTACAAAATGCCCGTATCTCATACTATCGGAGCGCACTGAAGCATGCTCTGATATCTAAGCGTAGAGTGACCTTTAACGCTTGACTGAAAATGGCAACATTGTTCAACACTAATCGAAAAATTATAAGTATCAAAGTCTTGTCATAGACAACGCACAGCTGAGGCCGGCGGACGAATGTCCATACAAAAATGGTTGACGTTGTAAATTAGTAGAATTGGGCCCTGGAATAGGATAGTTTCAAAGAGGTCGTAGCGGTCCTACTGAGTAAATGATATTTGAATTTTGATATTTTTGGATAAAGGTGAGCGCACACCTATCCGTGCCGAACGCGCTGAACGAATCGACCGAAACGAATTTTATAATTCTTTATATAAAATCGTATGAAACCTCGCACACCTGCAAAATCAAAAATCAAAATCAAATATCATTTATTCAGTAGGACCGTTATGACCACTTTGAAACGTCTTAAGAGCTAGGTGATTCTACTCCTGTTCTTTCGCGACCAACACCGTGAAGAATCAGGGCAACAAACACGGTATCCCTGCCCGCGTCGAATCGTCCGATTCGACCGCATCTGGCAGTACTCCGAGAATTCGGTGCAGATAGGTGTGCGGCCACCTTAAAGGTTTAATATAACAGAGCGAACCCACGGGAGGAAGCTTATCTAGAACAGATGTAAAGCCTAATAATAGATACGCTAAAGGTCTCATGTTAATTCATGCTTCTGGTTCAGTGGGTTCATTCCTTGGGCTTTGATGAAACGGATATAGGTATAAATAAATCTGGGGCCCTACTCTTGAACTTCTTCGTCGTGTGGACGTATATAAGGGGGAGGGGGGGAAGGCAGGACAAGCTTCAAGCTTGTTGACCCCTTACTAAACCCCCACATGCTCAAACTAGTCTTTCTTTAGGCTGATTTTAGATATTGATTGTCCAGCACTGACGATAGCAATCAGCGTAGCCATTTCTGCTAAACAATCAGTATCCTTATTTCATTGTAATAAAGATCACTCGCCTATCAGCGCTGACGGTGAGCGTGAGACTAAGGCTGGTTTTAGTGTCACGCGTACCGTCGGCGCTGATAGGCGAGTGATCTTTATTACAATGAAATAGGGATACTGATTGTTCAGCACTGACGAGTGCAATCAGCGTTGCCATTTTTGCTAAACAATCAGTATCCTTGTTTCATTGTAATAAAGATCACTCGCCTATCAGCGCCGACGGTACGCGTGACACTAAAACCAGCCTAAAATCAGCCTTAAAGGCGAGTAGGTCGTCCGCCTGCTCGATGGGACGACATAGTAAAAACAACAGGTCGTACATGGGTCAGGCTAGCGCAGGATAGTTTGGCACGAGCGAAGTTTGGCCTAGCAGTGGGATAAGATGGGCTGCGCGTTATGATGAAACCTCACGAATGCTGAGGGCACTATCCGGGCCGAATTCTCCAAGTACTGCCAGATTCTGTCGAATCGGACGATTCGACCGCCGGCAGGTGTCCGAGATTTCATACGATTTTATACAAAGAATTCTAAAAGTCGATTCGTTTGGCGCGTTCAGGGCAGATAGGTGTGCGGTCACCTTAAGGATTACCACAGGATTCTGTGGCCGAGTTGGTTAATGCACTCCGGCTTAAGGAAGATCGCTCGTATCAAATTGCGGTTTCAAATCCCGTCGGAATCGAAAATTTTGATAAGACTTTTCATTTTCTATAAAAAAATTCTGTGAGTAATGCATTTATTTCTAGGTCATCTAACTTTCTAACAATTCCAGCGAATCTAGAGCTTCCAAAATCTGGCACTCTGCCTAAATGAGTTAAGACCCGGAGCAAACGTTGAATCGCATTTTGAATAACGCTGCAATATGGCAAGCAGGAAGAGTAAACAATTTATATAAAAAGAGTTTTCGATTTAAAATCAGAACAGGTCAAATTTTAACAATTTACTTGTTCCTCTTCTTGTATAGAATTTTACTTTATTTATCAATTTAAGGCAATTTCAGGCAATCATTTTCTTGTAAACCGGCCTCCCGCTAAACAGGCTTGCCTCATGGGGGGACCACCAGCGAACCCACTGTAACTTGTGTTTCTTTGATAAATAAATTAATTTGTATTACTGTAAATCTTATTCAATTTAAATACCTTATTCTTTGGCTTGTTTTATTATCTATTTATTAAATGTGTATTATAAACACTAACAGTAAAATGATGCTACCATCAAATAAATTAGGATGATGTAAAGTTTGATCAAATATTTGACATTCACTCCAGGATTTTAAGAACTTAATAATTTTCTAATTATTTTACACAAAAAACAAAGATATTTAAACCTTTCAAAACAGGCATTTCTGACCTTGGCTATTAAGGAGACCTTGAAAGGAGAATGCACCATATTGTATTGTTTAAAATTCTGTATTGCCGATGGACATGCATAACTAAATGGTACTTACATTTTGACAGTTCAGATTGTTTTAGATAGTTATTTAGCTTAAAATCAGCTTTTGATGTGTCCGTTTAACCTTGGTTGTCGGACTGTCTGTTAAACACGTTCACAGTCCAGTGCCCCATTTATATAAATAAATAAATATTGCTGGACATTTGACACAGCGCCATCTAGCCCCAAACTAAGCAAAGCTTGTACTATGGGAACCAGATAACTGATAGAATACTTATATATTTGTAAATACATACTTACTTATAATACTATAAAACACCCAGACACAGAACAAACATCTATGTTCATCACACAAATGTTTGTCCTGGATGGGAATCGAACCCACGACCTACAGCGCAGAAGGCAGAGCTACTACCAACTGCTGATATAAAATAAAAATAATATAAATATACTGCTGATATAAAATAAAATAATATATCTGAATAAATGATATTTGAATTTCGAATTTCATTATGAGGCTGCAAATCCAATAAGAATAAAGGGGAATTATAGTTCTTCTCAAGAGTAATAGAAATAAGCGAATAATCTCAGAGACCTATTTGAAAATTTATTTCACCATTAACATTATTCCTTAGGGACATAGGCTATAAATCAAAATCAAAAAATCTTTACTTATTTGGAACATTAACATTTTTGTACATTAAAACATGAAAAACGATGATACTCGCAGAAGTTAGGAGCCAAGTTGAGACTATAGAAACACCTATTAAGTAGTTAGACATCAATCTTTAAGATTGAAAATCAATCTTCAGTATTTTTTGTCTATTTTTTCGATTATTTCCTAAACTTGGGAATAACTATGACGAAGCTATGACGTGCCGGGGTTGTGACGGAATTCCCGAGTTTTCCGAAGACAACCATTTTCCCAAAATCAGGAAGAAAAGTGACCAGTGAATAACCTTTACTGGGAAATGTCAAAAAAAGTTAAACGATTACAACATTTACTGCTTTCAGATAAGGACTATTTATGCGTGCACATTCATTTATTAGCTAAGGTAGGTGCGGCATACTATACGGATGAAAATATCGATTGAAATCAATCGTATTTCTCGAATTATCCAACTTAAAAGCGACTTGAAAACATTCTGAAATATATTAGAAATTATAAACAGTAGTAATCCAATGCGGGTTTACATAGAAATATGTAAAATTATCGTAGAAAGTGTCGACTAAAATTATCAGACATTACGGAAAAGTGGGATAGAAACAGTTATGCGGCGAAATTCAAGAATCGTCACCGCGATGCGGTCCCGCAATCTTACGTCACTCTCCGTAATCGGTTGGGTTATACGAAAACGGGACAACTTTATAGACGGGTTACCCACCCACTAATAATCGATTTTCTCTAAACCTGACCGATTTTGTCATACAAAAACTACATAAAAAACAAAGAAAATACACTGCCTTTGCTTTAGAAAGCCGCCTTTGCGATAGAGTAAGCGCTAATTACACAAATACTCACAGAAAATTTTACTCTCGTCCGGATTGTCAAGGAACAAAATTAGATTGGCTCAGAACTCACTGGATAAACACTTTACGGATGTAGTTTTATGGCAATTATAATTGTTAGACGTTATTAGAAGCGCGGGCGACGTCTTTCATCGCATGTCGCGGCATATTTTTAATGTTTTCTCGTGATTTCAGTGGAGGAGTAGCATCGATCGCGTAGCCATGACAGAAACATTTTTCACTGACTGAAGTTAGCCACGCTCGCTCAGCTGACGGACGAGTTTTTCTGGACTCCGCATTGAAGTTAGCCGTAAGCAAGTGAGGAGGTCACTGACCTTTTCCATTGGAGTTGGTTTTGTTAGTTTGCCACTTAGAAAAAAGTTTGATTTAGTTTGTCTGTGGTTCTTTTCCGTTCCGACAGTTCCGTTTCCCTTCATTTCTTCATTTCCGGTTGAAAAAGTTGCGAAAACTTGCAAAGCTCTGCATTATTGCAATGCAAAGTTAAAGGAGACGAAGTAAGAATATTCAATAAAGAAAGTTAAGTTACTTTATTCACTTATTTGAGCACAAAATAACCTAGAGCGTATACCTATTTTACCTACGATAACTAGGTACCTACAGCTTCAACTAATTTTTTACGTCTTTGTCGCAAGGTTTTTTGAAAAAAAATTAATAATGGTATCGGAGTCTATTTTGCTATCATCGCTCGACCGAATCTCACTAGACTCGCTAGCGATAAAATTATAATAAACTTTATTTGACTAGGTAGTTGTTCAGTTAGGGGCTAGATGGCGCTGTATGTAATGTATGCCATATTTTCCTGGGGGGATACTCCCAAACTCCCAAAGTAACGCAAGGCTTCCTGTTCTTCCCACGATGGGGATCGAACCCACTACCTACCTTCCACGGCACAGGCGGGCCTTCTTCACCCACTACGCTGTGCGAATCGTACAAATTTTCGTAGTTTAAACGAACTAACGGGACTTTATCGCGTTATTACCTTTATTATTAAATTAATTTTAATATTAAAATAAAGACATACTAATTTATTTTTTAAATTATGTCTACAGATCGCGAAAGTTTAACATTTTCGTAGTTCCAACTTATCAGGGGAGTATTTACCCTTGGGCCAAGAGGGCCATGGGGGCGCCGCAGGCTACGAGGGGCAGCGCAAGCCGCCCCTCTCTTGCGTCTTACGCCTTAGTGTGAAATTACAGTGGGAGCGGCGCGGGTAGCGGAATCCGCTGGCGTGTAAGACAAGCACATACTTGTGTACCAAGGTGCACCAAGTGCGGGCGGGGCGGGCGAAACTGTGTTCATCTATTGAAATGAGTGTTTTCCGCTCGACCGACGCGTCCCCGCTCATCCGCCCCGCCCGCTGCCACTGTAATTTCACACTAACGTCTCGCCTTGCGTCCGTACGCCTTACCTCGCATCCACACGTTGGGGCCAACGTTGGCCCCAATGTCACTCGCCAACGTGTGGATCTAGCAAAATCAGCCCCAACGTTGGCCCCAACGTTGGGGCCAATGCAATTTTGTCAGCTCCACACGTTGGTGAGAGGCATTGGGGCCAACGTTGGTCCCAACGTATGGTGCCGGGGTTACGTCTCGCCTTGCGTCCGTACGCCTTACGTCCGCCTTACAATGTTAGTCCTTCCTTACCATGGTATAGTAGGGGCCCAGTCTAGCTGCACCCGCCGCGGTGCTAACAGCGACATCTTGTGGTTTTCCACTTTCTTGTTAGGTATAATCCCATTTATTTTGTGGCTTCTATTTTATCGTTTTGTTTTACCTGAAACAAGAATAACATGTAAAGTCATTGACTCCAGCTTATTTGTAGCTTCCAGTAGCTTCCCCCTCGGCTTCACTTGCGTGGTACCTGATTATGCATTCGTGAAGTTAGCCGTTTCGATGTGCAGTGCAGTGCAGCTTTTTCATACAACATTTTCTACTGCACATCGAAAGCGAAACTTCACGAAGGCCTAGATTGCTAGATCCATTGTACGTACTGTAAGGTAGATAGGTAGGTAGGTAGGTACGTATTATTTTCAAAAAAACGCCGGCAACAGCTAGTAGTTACATTTAGACGTGCCTCTGACTACCGCCCTAGACATCTTGAGTGTTTGATGATCATGTCAGTATAGTCATGAGCAAGTAGATATACCTACGTAGCTAGGTAGCTACTGCTACAGCACGTGCAGATTTTGGTTTATTTTGAGATTGAACCGACCTTGTCCTGGTGTGGCTCAGGTGTGTTTGAGATGTTCGTTATCGATGAGTGAAACATTGCACTACATAACTGAGAATAAACCTTACTCCAGTTAGCACTCTCACTGCTATCCTGTGCCCTCTAAAGGGCTATAGTGTAGTGTAGCGGTGCTATGCAACTCTCTTAGCACCATTACGTGCGAGACGTGGCGTCTCTGTTGTCCCTTCAAGGCTTTGAAGGAAGGCTCGAAGTAGTATCAAGTTAACAATATTTGGGCGACAATATAAGGTGCAGATAGAGAAAAATTAAAAAACAAAAATGAACATAATATTACTGGGTGAGATTTGAACACGCGGCCTTCAGCTGGAAGGCGGACACCCAACCACTCAGCCACTTTAGTCTCACTCAACAAAGTACCTACGTGAAAATACGAAGCACATTGCACTGGTAGGTAGGTACCTAGCGTAATTTGTTGTATTGTTTTCTTGTATTATGTGGTGTGCAATAAAGTATTTTCTATCTATCTATCTATCTACCTACTTAAATCTTTTTGCGTGAAAATTCCGAGAAAACGAATTTTCCCAGTTATGAGACCGAGCTAGATCGATTTTTCGCCCCCGTAAACCCCCGTACTGCAAATTTCATCGAAATCGTTAGAGGCGTTTTCGAGAACGTTAGTACAAACCAGGGTTCGCCGATATATATCAACGGATATATATCATGATATATATCACGATATATATCAATTGATTTTTATCTTGATATATATCAATGGATTTTTTCCTGTCTTCTGAACTAAAAATTTTGGAGATTAATGTTAACCCTGGCAACACGTAGCGAAAAACTACAATTCCGAATAATTTAGATTGTTTTTTAAGTGTTTTTTTCAAGTGTTCATTAATAAAATATTTTGAAAATGAAAAATCTTATCAAAATTTTTAATTCCAACGGGATTCGAACCCGCAATGATACATAAATGTAAATAGCTAAGTGTGGTGTAACACTATAACAAATAAAAAAATATAAAAAATTCTTTCTCAAATAAACACTAATTCTTTTGATACCTTTATTAAGTTTTTTTAATAAAAAAATGTGGTAATTTGACACTTATCATATTTTACAAATTACTTTCACATTTAAATCCCCTTACAGAATGAAATTTGCTTCTTTTTCTTAGCCTGGATATATATCCGATATATATCGGATAAATATCAAAAAATCGGATTTTTGATATTTATTTTAAAAATCGGATTTTTTCGAACCCTGGTACAAACAAACAAACAGGATAGGTTAAGATGGATGTGTCATGTGTCACACACAATAGCCCGCGAAATTCAAGTTTCCTTGCATTTTTTGCACTTTGCTGGACTGTGTCAGGTTGTATCTTGATCAAAATATTTTTTGCGCAAATAACTTAGATAGTAAGTAAGTATGTATTTCCATATAAGTAGGTACCTAGGTAACAAACAAAAGAATCATCAATAACTTTCTTGAACTTCATATAGCCAGATTTTCACTAGGTACCTACACTTAATTTTATCAAAGTTATTGTCGGTCCCGGCTTTTAAGCCATGACGGAGGCCTTTACACGGCCTGAAAACTCCGTTATCAACACAAAGGTACTTAGGTACCTACATTAATTTTTTTTCCGTCTTTTAGAGTAAAATTAAATACAGCCAAATAGGCCAATGAGCAATTTGAATTTCACTTAGTTTTCTAAAGTTGCGTAAATCTAAGAATGTGCCCAACGACACGTTTCTTACTGTCTCTATTTAAGGGGACGACACTTTGTTCTATAAATTATGTAGCACTTAGGTATTCATTAACACTTTCATATAATATATCACTAAGTAAGTAGGTACATTAGTAACAGACATACAGCGGCATAGGAGAGTCGTAATCTTGTTTTCAATTTCGTGTCGTTATTGTCCGCAAACAAAGCGAGCATTCTAAATTAGCATGGCGTAGGTGTAACATTTTAATTTTACAACAGCGCCCCAAATATTTGTGGCACAGTTTCATCAGGAATGTCTTCGAATCGCCTATTAATGTTATCAATGAACCCGTGGCGCAACTTGCTCAGTTGTTCTTGGTAGATTTAAGGGGCCTGCGACAGGCGAATTTCCATAAAAACGTAATACTTACCGAAATCATTTTTAAGCATATTTTTATCAGTTTATGTTGTTAGATAGCGTTGTAATTGTAGACGTTGTTAAATCAATTTACAACGTCTACCATTCTGCTGCGTTTTGTTTCGTTCAAAATGTCAGTCATTAGGTTGGAATGGTAGAGTAGGTTAGGTAGTAGCTTTTTCAAACATTCGTTCACCGAAGACTGAACATAGCTAAAACGTCACCACACCACAACCTAATGTGCTACAACAGAGAGTCGTTGGTCATTAGTTGAATAAGAAACAGACGAAAATTTAAGGTTTAGGTACCTACCTACCTTAGTTGACGTTTTGTTTGTGGTTGATAAAAAGTTTGTCATTAGAATCGGCACCCTGGGCGTAAAATGTGAAATGTGACAGTTGTAGAATTTAATGTGATTTTTTTTTATCTTTTGAGAGTGTCCAAGAAAGAACCAGTTAGATGACAGACAACCGCAGGTACATGTTATGTACCTACTAAACCGATTCCCAGAATTTGGTTACGTTCGCCCAGAAATAAATGATTTGTTTATAACCTGCCACGCACGAGTTCAATTTTATAGTTACGGCTAATTTCGCTCGTTTTTGAGGAAAACGTGGCTTGGTAAATATTAGGTTGTTTTCAAAACCTATAATTGGAGAAAACAGTACCTACCTAGATAGAAGTAACTACTTCTGCAGTGCGATTAACAATACCTACCAAAAATAAGCCAAAAATGCATCTGATTCGATGAAAGTTGACGTTTTTTAGCGAAGAAACTTCACATTCCGAATTCAGTACACATTCCGATAAGGTCTGAATCTTTTTTTTTTTTAACTAAAGTAGGTTTGCGTTTGACCACACCCTGCCTGTTATAAAGCAACAGTGTGGTCTAAGATGAGCACGCTTACTTAGAAGGAACCTATTGACTCTCGATTTGTAGACACCCAATATACCTATATATTTTCCTGGAAATACAAACTCCGGCAGGGAGTTCCATATTTTCGCTGTGCGTATGAAAACTGTAGACTCAAAGCGTTTAGTGGGTACAAACACTGTCTGAATCGCACTTTGATCTGAAAACAGCTGTCATGTCGCCATTTTTTTATATTTACGATGTTATTGACCGAATAACTATTGTCATAATCTCTTATGATCAAGAAGAATGTCTAATAAATTTTGAATTATTACACGGTTCAGAATTAGAAATGAAGCGTCGTCAGTGCGACGACCTCTGAACAGGTGAAGTCCGTTTTGTTTGTCGGATAAAGAAATCATTATTCACTTTTCCTTCCTGTTGGATAATGAGAAAGCATTCAGTGTGAGTAGTATCTTCAGAATCATCTACCTTAGCTATTATCTTCTCAGCTTAACCGGCCATATCCACAGAAAAAACATGGTCAATACGTGTGAAGGGGCCTACTTCATCATCTCAGCCGTTGGACATCCACTGTTGGACATAGGCCTCCCTCAAAAATTTCCATGTGTTGCGGTTGGAAGCAGCCTGCATCCACCGCCGACCTGCAGTTTTTACAAGGTCGTCCATCTTGTCAGTGGACGTCCAACACTGCGCTGGTCTGCGCTTGCCGGTCCGTGGCCTCCACTCGAGAACTTTTCGGCCCCATCGGCCATCTGTTCTGCGTGTACGGCCTGCCCATTGCCACAATAAAGCATAATACAATCACAAGGAAAATGACCCAGTCAAAACTCAAAGTACCCATAGTACACAATTATTACGGTAAGCGGACACATAGATATCTTGTACCTACTCTAATGAATGAAATCCCCTCAAAAATACTATCAGAAATCAATGATGATAACTATAAACTCAAATTTAAAAAATATTTTAATAATAATCTGTTAAGCCCGTAGATAGTTAGATAGTTAGATCGATTAACACTTTATTGTACACCACATGAACATTAAAACAAATTACAGATTAAAGTCTTTTTTCTGTTATTTAATTTACGTGTCACATTGACTGATATGTAGGTATGTGTAGTACTAATCGACATCATCAAATTATTACAGTACAAAATACATATTTTATTGCCCAGTTATTCGGAGACACCCTGTACAATGTTTGTTAACCTGCGGAATACAATTAAAGTAAGGTGCGGATACAGTCTATCTCGCTCGCATATTAGCGCGTTTGCACTCGTTGTCTTGCTCGATTATCGAAACCAGTTTCATATCAGCACGTCTGCCGTCCGTACCTTGCAAATCGAACAGCATACTGCATAGGTAGGTAGTTTACACCTTTTTCTATGAGTAATCGAATATTTACTATTTGTAACTTTGTAACTATGGTTCATTAGCGTTTGTTTAACACATTTTATTTTTTGTTTTTGTATGTAAACTGAGTGGGTAGGTACCTGCCTAGATAAGTTAGTCTACTTCATGTTGCTCTTTAGGTATACTTATACAAGTCAAATCTTCTTGTTTGAAATAGGTAGGTACTTACTTATTTACTTACTTAGTATGTAGGCTTATTTTTATAAGAGACTCACAAGCCTGCGGACAAACCGTCACACGGTTTTTGCAGAGCTTTTAATTTAAAACTTTATTTTCTGTATAATTATAAATAAATAAAAAAAAAAAAAAAAAAAAAAAAAACTTCAACGTGCTAATCCGTTTGACCATGTCGGTGATCCGAGGGGCCTTCTTATTACGCCAATTTTCATCAAAAATCCAGTGCGAGATTTACGGAAACAATCTTTTCCTCATGACCTGTAAATGTTTCAGTAGCTACCTACACAGCTCCAAATAAAATTCGTCATCCATTTCCACCGTTTCCGGGTAGGATCAAACTAGGTCGTCTCGTCTTTGTCTCAGGTAAATACGAGGATATTTCGGTACTGAGATGTTCTGCCAAGCGTATTTCTTCAAAATTGTTGTTTTCGCACGCAATTGTATGCTTAATTTATATTGCATTGTTGTGACACAGTTGGTTACTAATTAAGTGCTTGGTGATGGTAACCAAATGCTGAGACGGAGTTTGGTCACTCTATCAACTCGGGATCAATAGGATAATAGCATTCTCAAGGAAAAAACAATAAGAAAAAGATCTTTTTGATTTCCATTTAATTTTAGAGCTAATAAGTAGGTACCTAAACCAAAACAATTACCATTATTTAAAATATGTAATTAATTTTAGATAGGTTGGTAGGTAGATACTGCATAAATATTGATCAATTTATTCATAGCTGAATGTTTAAAAGTAGATCTATTTGAACACGCGGAAACACTTAGCTCATTGATTTGTTTAGTAATCCTTCTGTTACCAACACAATTACGCTATCGAATCCAATTCAAAATTATCTAAATGGCATAGGAATGAGCACTCTACCACCTAAATAGTTTTGACATGCGTGAAATATTGTTGCCCGTTTTCGAACGCACTCTGACATTTGGCTTGCATCCAAGATGGCGGCGATTTGGCGGGAAAATCGGGATTGAACTTTATTCTTGAGACAAGTGGAATAAATTCTGAAACGTCACATTGTTCACACACATCAGAAAAGATCACTAAAAAATAGACTACATGCGTTTAGTGTTAGTAGAATTCTTCTTGTGATTAATTTCTCAGAATTACGTAAGGGGGTTACCTGCGGGTAGAAACCGGTGACATTGACAAATTAAAATGGCGCACATCCAATCTTCTCATTCAATAGAAGAATTAATAAAAAAGCAAGTCTGATTCGTCGTCTGCGAAGTATTTATGAAAAGTATTTTAGAAATAAATTACTTTAATTTCCGATTATAAATCTGGTGCTATTCGCGAACCGACATTGACCTTCAATCCACGTCTTGTTGTCTTATCCCGCCATTTTATTGAAAATACGCGGCAAAATTTTGCGGCGACTGCTTGGCGAGTTCATTGTTTGTTTGGTTTTCGAACGAGATTTTGAACTGTCATTAATTTTGGCAATCCCGCTGGCCCCTTGAATTGTCGGAAAGTCCCTGGCAAGATATAAATACGATTTAGGTAGGTACCTAATGTAAATGTACATAAGTACCTACCTAAGTAGGTAGGTAATTGTTCTTATAAGTACCTACCTAGGTACTACCTATAAGTATACTTACCTTTTAAGAGGCATTAGACAAAATTTTCTGATTTACGTGATGTTTTGGGGCAGGATTTTTCAATGAAAACACTGTATTTATAAAAAAATTATGGCACAGCATGAAATATCAATTCAATTTTGTACTATTAAATGAGCTACTTTTGTATTTTTATTATTTCTTTTTGATTAATCGACCTCAAACCGGCGACTGTTTTGTGAATTTTTGCTGTAAGAGGTTTAGAAATCACCATATTTACGAATCATTTTGACGTCCAAATGGTATAAAAAAATTACGATGTTTTGCTGTGATAGTCAACCAAACTATTAAATGGATCACTTTTTACTACCTTTATTTAGTTTTTGAGTAAAAAAATCTTTAACTTAGTCCAAATTTCGAGAAAACGGCCAAAGAATTGCTTTTGATTTTGGCTACTTAGAACTGACTTAGAACTCTTGTTCGTAAAATTAACAAAACAGAAATAAACTTCAGTTCAAAATCAATCCTTTTCTGAAAAAAAAAATGCAAAAAGATTAAAAAATTGGCAATGAAAAATCTTTTAAAACAACCTAAAACGCGTCGTATCTACTACCCTATCTACTCGACGCAAGCAGACCGCGCCGAGCGCTTCTAGGGGGTGGACGTATCGCTTTGCATCCCGGAGCTCGCACTGAGTCGACTCGCAAAGCACGTCGCCGGCTACGAAGAATATAGCGAAATAGGAGCGTTTGATACATTGGTTGCTAAGTTATTAATTACCTATTTTTAAATATTTTCTGCGGGGCTAAAAAGGCCGTTAAAGCAGAATAATGATCTGAATTGTTGTGTAACTAATAATGTAATAATAGGGTGACAGCGAGCTGATCTGATGATGGAGTCAGGACCTGTTCCATGGAATTTTATGATGATATGGGTATCAAATGAAAGGGCTTGATGAGCGCAACACAATGCTGATCTGATGATGGAGTCAGGACCTGTTCCCTGGAACTTTTTAATGATATGGGTATCAAATGACAGAGCTTGATGAGCGCAACACAATGCTGATCTGATGATGGAGTCAGGACCTGTTCCCTGGAACTTTTTAATGATATGGGTATCAAATGAAAGAGCTTGATGAGCGCAACACAATGCTGATCTGATGATGGAGTCAGGACCTGTTCCATGGAACTTTTTAATGATATGGGTATCAAATGAAAGGGTTTGATGAGCGAAACACAATGCTGATCTGATGATGGAGTCAGGACCTGCTCCATGGAACTTTTTAATAATATGGGTATCAAATGAAAGGGCTTGATGAGCGCAACACAATGCTGATCTGATGATGGAGTCAGGACCTGTTCCATGGAACTTTTTAATGATATGGGTATCAAATTAAAGGGCTTGACGAGCGAAACACAATGCTGATCTGATGATGGAGTCAGGACCTGTTCCCTAGAACTTTTTAATGATATGGGTATCAAATGAAAGGGCTTGATGACCGAAACACAATGCTGATCTGATGATGGAGTCAGGACCTGTTCCATCGAACTTTATAATGATATGGGTATCAAATGAAAGAGCTTGATGAACGCAACACAATGCTGATCTGATGATGGAGTCAGGACCTGTTCCATGGAACTTTTTAATGATATGGGTATCAAATGAAAGGGTTTGATGAGCGAAACACAATTCTGATCTGATGATGGAGTCAGGACCTGCTCCATGGAACTTTTTAATAATATGGGTATCAAATGAAAGGGCTTGATGAGCGCAACACAATGCTGATCTGATGATGGAGTCAGGACCTGTTCCATGGAACTTTTTAATGATATGGGTATCAAATGAAAGGGTTTGATGAGCGAAACACAATTCTGATCTGATGATGGAGTCAGGACCTGCTCCATGGAACTTTTTAATAATATGGGTATCAAATGAAAGGGCTTGATGAGCGCAACACAATGCTGATCTGATGATGGAGTCAGGACCTGTTCCATGGAACTTTTTAATGATATGGGTATCAAATGAAAGGGTTTGATGAGCGAAACACAATGCTGATCTGATGATGGAGTCAGGACCTGCTCCATGGAACTTTTTAATAATATGGGTATCAAATGAAAGGGCTTGATGAGCGCAACACAATGCTGATCTGATGATGGAGTCAGGACCTGTTCCATGGAACTTTTTAATGATATGGGTATCAAATTAAAGGGCTTGACGAGCGAAACACAATGCTGATCTGATGATGGAGTCAGGACCTGTTCCCTAGAACTTTTTAATGATATGGGTATCAAATGAAAGGGCTTGATGACCGAAACACAATGCTGATCTGATGATGGAGTCAGGACCTGTTCCATCGAACTTTATAATGATATGGGTATCAAATGAAAGAGCTTGATGAACGCAACACAATGCTGATCTGATGATGGAGTCAGGACCTGTTCCATGGAACTTTTTAATGATATGGGTATCAAATGAAAGGGTTTGATGAGCGAAACACAATTCTGATCTGATGATGGAGTCAGGACCTGCTCCATGGAACTTTTTAATAATATGGGTATCAAATGAAAGGGCTTGATGAGCGCAACACAATGCTGATCTGATGATGGAGTCAGGACCTGTTCCATGGAACTTTTTAATGATATGGGTATCAAATGAAAGGGTTTGATGAGCGAAACACAATTCTGATCTGATGATGGAGTCAGGACCTGCTCCATGGAACTTTTTAATAATATGGGTATCAAATGAAAGGGCTTGATGAGCGCAACACAATGCTGATCTGATGATGGAGTCAGGACCTGTTCCATGGAACTTTTTAATGATATGGGTATCAAATTAAAGGGCTTGATGAGCGCAACACAATGCTGATCTGATGATGGAGTCAGGACCTGTTCCCTGGAACTTTTTAATGATATGGGTATCAAATGAAAGGGCTTGATGACCGAAACACAATGCTGATCTGATGATGGAGTCAGGACCTGTTCCATCAAACTTTATAATGATATGGGTATCAAATGAAAGAGCTTGATGAGCGCAACACAATGCTGATCTGATGATGGAGTCAGGACCTGTTCCATGGAACTTTTTAATGATATGGGTATCAAATGAAAGGGTTTGATGAGCGAAACACAATGCTGATCTGATGATGGAGTCAGGACCTGCTCCATGGAACATTTTAATAATATGGGTATCAAATGAAAGGGTTTGATGAGCGCAACACAATGCTGATCTGATGATGGAGTCAGGACCTGTTCCATGGAACTCTTTAATGATATGGGTATCAAATTAAAGGGCTTGATGAGCGCAACACAATGCTGATCTGATAATGGAGTCAGGACCTGTTCCATGGAATTTTTTAATGATATGGGTATTAAATGAAAGGGTTTGATGAGCGAAACACAATGCTGATCTGATGATGGAGTCAGGACCTGGTTCATGGAACTTTTTAATCATATGGGTATCAAATGAAAGGGCTTGATGAGCAAAACATAATGCTGATCTGATGATGGAGTTATGACCTGTTCCATGGAACTTTTAATGATAATATGGGCATCAAATGAAAGGGCTTGATGAACAAAACACAATGCTGATCTGATGATGGAGTCAGGACCTGTTCCCTGGAACTTTACAATGATATGGGTATCAAATGAAAGGGCTTGATGAGCGAAACACAAAGCTGGGTCGGGGTTTACTTTGACTTTGATTCTTGATTTTGACTTTCACTTTGATTCTTGATTCTTGATTTTCAATTTTAGTTTCTCTATTCTCGGATCTCGGATTCTTGATTTTCGATTTTCGAGTCTCAATTCTTGATTATCGGATCTTGGATATCGGGTTCTTGATTCTTGATTTTGATTCTTGATTTTCAATTTTCGATTATCGATTCTCGGATCTTGTATCTCGGATTCTTAATTCTTGATTTTCAATTTTTTAATTTTTGATTTGTGATTCTTGATTCTTGTTTCTCATTTCTCGATTCTCGGATCTCGGATTTTTATTTTGATTTTTATTTCTTGATTTTGATTTTAAAATTAAAATCAAGATTAAAAATGAAAAATCAAACATCAAAAATCGAAGTCAAAAGTAAATCCTAACCCAGCTTTGTGTTTCGCGCATAAAACCCTTTCATTTGATACCCATATCATTATAAAGTTCCATGGAACAGGTCCTGATTCCATCATCAGATCAGCATTGTGTTTTGCTCATTAAACCCTTTCATTTGATACCCATATCATTATAAAGTTCGATGGAACAGGTCCTGACTCCATCATTAGATCAGCATTGTGTTGCGCTCATCAAGTCCTTTCATTTGATACCCATATCATTAAAAAGTTCCATGAAGCAGGTCCTGACTCCATCATCAGATCAGAATTGTGTTTCGCTCATCAAACCCTTTCATTTGATACCCATATCATTAAAAAGTTCCATGGAACAGGTCCTGACTCCATCATCAGATCAGCATTGTGTTGCGCTCATCAAGCCCTTTCATTTGATACCCATATTATTAAAAAGTTCCATGGAGCAGGTCCTGACTCCATCATTAGATCAGCATTGTGTTGCGCTCATCAAGTCCTTTCATTTGATACCCATATCATTAAAAAGTTCCATGGAACAGGTCCTGACTCCATCATCAGATCAGCATTGTGTTGCGCTCATCAAGCTCTTTCATTTGATACCCATATCATTAAAAAGTTCCAGGGAACAGGTCCTGACTCCATCATCAGATCAGCATTGTGTTGCGCTCATCAAGCCCTTTCATTTGATACCCATATCATTAAAAAGTTCCATGGAACAGGTCCTGACTCCATCATCAGATCAGCATTGTGTTGCGCTCATCAAGCTCTTTCATTTGATACCCATATCATTATAAAGTTCGATGGAGCAGGTCCTGACTCCATCATCAGATCAGAATTGTGTTTCGCTCATCAAACCCTTTCATTTGATACCCATATCATTAAAAAGTTCCATGGAACAGGTCCTGACTCCATCATCAGATCAGCATTGTGTTGCGCTCATCAAGCTCTTTCATTTGATACCCATATCATTATAAAGTTCGATGGAGCAGGTCCTGACTCCATCATCAGATCAGAATTGTGTTTCGCTCATCAAACCCTTTCATTTGATACCCATATCATTAAAAAGTTCCATGGAACAGGTCCTGACTCCATCATCAGATCAGCATTGTGTTGCGCTCATCAAGCCCTTTCATTTGATACCCATATTATTAAAAAGTTCCATGGAGCAGGTCCTGACTCCATCATCAGATCAGAATTGTGTTTCGCTCATCAAACCCTTTCATTTGATACCCATATCATTAAAAAGTTCCATGGAACAGGTCCTGACTCCATCATCAGATCAGCATTGTGTTGCGCTCATCAAGCCCTTTCATTTGATACCCATATCACTAAAAAGTTCCATGGAGCAGGTCCTGGCTCCATCATCAGATCAGCATTGTGTTGCGCTCATCAAGCCCTGTCATTTGATACCCATATCATTAAAAAGTTCCATGGAACAGGTCCTGACTCCATCATCAGATGAGCTAGCTGTCACCATATTATTTCATTGTAGTCGGAACTTGACTGACATGCTGAGATCCAAGTTTCAACTCAATCGGACTATTTACTGAAGAGTTCTGTTGAAAAGCTCCTGACTCCATCAGATCAGCACAATATGGTTTATGGGACAAAAAACAAACATTTATTTTTTTGTAATTATTTGTATTCAAAGTGTAACTAACCCGACTTTGTTTTGTGTTATACCTATAGGTACCTACCTAAGTACCTACCCAAAAAGTATTTTTACTATCTCAAATAAATCAATCACATGAAAATTACCAAAACCGTTTAGTCTAAGAAACGGAGCGCTGTTCATTGGGTGTTAGAATTTAGCAACTTTTGTCCCTCCGAGCGCTGATTTTGTCGAGTGCGAAATTGTATACTGGCTCTTAAAGATTTAAGTACCTACCTACACAACTATCAAGGAAAACTGGTAGGTATTTAAGTTATGTTATCATTACCACTGTGTACCTACTATTCTATGCAGCATACCGTATGCACAATGTTAACGCGATTATAGATGTTTATAATAATTATAACCGCGCGATGATCTGAATGAAGACGAATGTGAGTACCTAGACAAACCTATTAAGGTTTCAAGGTGCAATACATATTGTATCCCTGTATTTTCTAAGTAAAACAATAAATAAAAAAAATAAAAAGTAAGTACCTACACCTACCAACAGACCAAGAGCTTTTTCACGTGCAAAGACACACCGTCTTACTGTGCCAATTTCTAAAATGTAGTCAAATTAAACGCAAAATTATTATCAATGAGTATGAGTACCTAAGTAATTTCCTCATGTCAAATGTTTGATATAGCGGTCATTCTCAGGCGCAGCATTTTTTCGGTGGCACAATTTTTTTTTAGAATTTGGATGTTTTGACATGAAATATCAAATCTAGATTTAATTTAGTAATTATTAGTACAAGAGGGAACTCTTAAAGCCTAACGGTTAAAAAGTTATTTGATTTTGAAAAATTGGTGCCCACCGAAGTCAATATTCTAATCACCGAAATCAAATACATTAAAATTTGGTTAAAAAGTCAACAGTCTTTAGTTCGATCTATAATTATTACATAAAAAATTAGGTATTTGTAGATAAAAAATCATTTCAAAAAGGGGTTACATCATTAAACCCCTTGAAGGAGTTAAATTATGTTTCAAAGTTTGTATGGCAATAGTAGTTCTCCCCGAACTGAGATCTCGCGCATCGTAGATGGCTTACTTTTGGACTTTCTTCTGGCTACCCCTATACTTTCAAGTGCTACTACTGCCGAGTATGCCTATTGTGCTAGCTCGTCATGGTAAAATTACTGGTATGCATACAATACATAATGTCGTTTCTAATTTTTCATTCATTTCATATTTATAAATTCTCGTCGTATTTCAAAAAGTATACGTCCTAGAATAAAAATAATAACTATTTTGGAATTTTCAAATGAAGACATTTGACACCCAACTCAATATATTTGTTTAACTTTTTTTTTACCCCCCTTGGGAACCCAATAAGCTTCATCGATTAAGCTCATATGCTCCACCGTATATTTCCATACCACAAACTATTGACCTACCAAGTTTCATGCAGATTGGATGAACGGTTCGACAGTTATGCGAGAACAAGAATTCGTGAAACATACAAACATACAAAATATAAAGCAAAATCGCCCAACTTGCCACCAAGATCTTCGCTCGCTCGATCGATTAGATAGACATTTTGATTGGATGGTAAACGATTCCAGCTGTCCAAAAGTCAAGAGCTAGGAACACGTCCTGGCTGGCATCCACCCGAGCATATACTACTTTAAGTTAGTCTCTCTTGTAGAATCCAGCCGCTTCAAACCTTGTACTAGGTACTACTACAGGTGGCTGCCTGATTCGGCATCAGCTCCTCTCATTCACATACTGACGGATGCTTTCCTCACTAGTTGTCGGGTCTAGTTGGGATATATTATAAGCCAATGGTCGTTTCAACAGCCTGCAGGGCAAACCTGGCAGAGCGGAGGGCTATCCCACGTCAGTTGGGGGAAGGCTTCGGCCGATGCTTCTTATCTACGAGAAAAAATCCATCCGCATCAGTCCTCCTCACATCACAAATGGGTATTTCCTGTTGTGTCAGAATTTTCTGTCGCTTTCACCGCGTCAAGTGCTGCTTTAACGCTTGGCACCTGACGCGGTAGCAGTCTGGCGGAACAATCAGTGGACTCCCGTTTCCGCATTTGGATTCGATGGTGGTCCTTTATGCGTGGGGATAACCTGGGGCCCTAGCCATATTACACGATCTATCGTCACTGTAGAACGATCTATCGTCGCTGTAGATAGAACACTTCAAAATGTATAGGAATTGACGTTCTGACCACGTGACTTATCTACTTGAAACGTCAAATCCTATACATTTTGAAGTGTTTCTATTCTACAGCGACGATAGATAGTGTAATATGGCTAGGGGGGCTGGCTCGTTAGGTACGTAGCCAACCTAGCTCTCCTAGAAGCACAACAGCTTCCTGGGGTCTTCACCGGCTTAGTGGAGCGACCTCGGGATACTGAAGATTTGTTGCCATTGTGTTGCTACATCCCGCACATTCCAGGACTACGTGAGCAACTGATTCTTCTTCGCTTAGACATCCCCTGCAGAGTGGACTGTCCGTGGCACCGATGTTGTACAGATGTGTGTTGAGGGTAGGTACAGTGTCCTGTCAATGTCCCTAAGATTATTTCGAGGTCTTTTCTTTGTAGGTTCATCAGACGGCACTCTGAAGTGTCGGATTGTCTGTCTCCAGCGATAGTTGTGTAGGTTTTGGGTATGTTGCCGCATCCAGATGCGTAGTTGAGAAAAGGGCGTGGGCAAGAATGAGTTTGGGCTCTAATTCTTTAGGTTGAAAGTTGCAATTGAGCTGTTCTTTTATTTTTTATAGATGCCGACACTAATCTGGGGCACCTTTTTTATGCCAGCTTTCTCTATGATTCAATACAATTATCATAAATCAGGAAACAGTATTATAAGTGCTATGAAACTGTCTTTACCCTTCATATATTTCCACGGAAAACACTGAAATCAATACCACCGGAATCGAAATTATGAGCAAAATCCTAGATATTTTTAAAAGTAACCAATATTTTGAATATTAGTCTGCATAATGGAAATCTAGTATCTTTAAGATACACTTTTGTTATAATTCGAAATTAATTGCTTGAATGGATTTGAAAAAAAAAATTACACCGAACTCATCTTGGAGGGTATACCAAGCCACCGAAAACGATTTTGTTCCTCAATAAAAGAGACACACAGAGACCCACAGACCTGGTTGTCCTCTCCACCAATGCGGAGGGGCTGATAGTTATTCTAACTCTAACAACTGTTCTTGCAACTATTAGAGAACAGGGTATATGCGTAGATCGGTGCGCGCCACCGATATCAATTCAAAACCTCGGACGCGACTAAAACTACTTGTAACTTATCAACGAAAGCCTAATATTTATTGGGAATATTATAAAATAAGCTAGTAATTATCTGGTTTTTTTTTTAATACATTCAAAGTAGCGCCACGTTTTATAGAGAAAAAGATAAAAAATAATTTACATCGCAAAATGTGCTTGGGACATGCCACCGAGGCTCAAATTTCAGCGGTTTTTATTTTTTTAAACTATTTTAAATTTATTTTATCTAAAAGAAAACATAGACTTCTTCTAGTATTTGATCATAACTATTATACAAAAAAGAATCAAGCTTTTAGAAATCTATTTAACAGAGGTTTTTGGCCCGGACGTTTTTTTTGAGCCGTTTGCGAATGGCCCATAGACCAAATTACTGAAAAGTTCACATGGAAATCCACATGTCCCGTTTTTCAATCAACTTGCGTAGCGGATGATCGCAGGCGAAATTTATCTACTATAGTCGTATTGCTCATTATACGGAAAAAAAATCATTTTTCCTTCAATTTTGACATAAAACGTATCAAAACTAATCAAAATTGAAGGAAAAATGACATTTTTTCCTTCAATTTTAGTCCGTATAATGAGCAATACGACTTATAGGGATTTTACAACGTCTACCATTCCGCTGCGTTTTGTTTTGTTCAAAATGTCAGTCATTTGGTGGAATAGTAGAAATCTTTTTAAAAAAATCGTTCTACCAAAGACCGAAAAATATCTACTTAGCATAGTAGATTACAATAAAATAGGAAACAGAAAAAAATCTAAGGTTTAGTTGAGGGCGCCCTAGATTAAAAAAAAAAACAAGCATCCTAATCCTATTACTTTGACCGCCCAAAATGTTACTCGTAGGTAAGTCTAATAGATGGAATATCAGTTGACGCATTTACGCAAACAATTTAAAAAGAAATACATTTCCTTCGTCAACTCACCGTTCGCATCCGATTTTAAAAAGTTTTTCGCCGAATCCTTTTTTTTTAACTGATTTAAAAAAGAAACTTATAGTCGTATTGCTCATTATACGGACTAAAATTGAAGGAAAAAATGACATTTTTCCTTCAATTTTGATTAGTTTTGATACGTTTTATGTCAAAATTGAAGGAAAAATGACATTTTTTCCTTCACTTTTAGTCCGTATAATGAGCAATACGACTATAGGGGTCGATAACCTGCCTGACACCAAATTAAAATTATCACACACAAAAACAAAACAAGACCGTAAAATTATATTCCCAAGCCATGGTAGACGTTCTCTACTGGCTTGTATATGGCTTGGTTTTTGTGTGTGATAATTTCTAAACGGTAAAGGAAAACATCGTGAGGAAACCCGCGGCTTAGTCAGCCCCACACCTATTGACCATGTCTTTACTGTGGATATGGCCGGTTAAACTGAGAGGATGGTGTAGGTGCTGGGCAAGCCTACTCCATCTCAACAATGTCCCAGGCACTACAGTGTCCCCGGGGGCGTAGCTATAGCTTTGTTAAGGGGGGGGTCCAAAGGTTCCAAAATACAAAGATCTTTGTTAAGGGGGGGTCCAAGGGTTCCAAAATACAAAAAATTGACTAGGTTTCCTCCGAACTTAATGGGCTAAGGGGGGGGGGGGGGGGTCCGGACCCCCTAAACCCCCCCCCCTTATATACGTCCCTGAGTGTCCCGATGAGTGTAGGCAAAGATTGCCTCCTGACACTGTATAAATCATCTAGTAAAGATGTAAAGGCCTAAGTTAATTTTAATTTGGTTCACGTTTATATTTTTTTTCTTGCGATCTCGCGAGAGTCATACCCGCCCGAGTGCCTTAGGCCACTACAATGGCCCAGGGGCTCGATTCCGGTACCGAACTTTTTATCAACCTCAACCAAAACCTCAACTAAAGCGACTGTTTCCATGACTACTAATAACAAACGACTCAGTTGTGGTGAGGTTTTGAACTTTGGCAGTACAAATTTTTGAAAAGCTATTCTACTATTTCACCAAATGGCTGACATTTAAGAGTTCGAACCAAAACCAAAGCGGTTGTCATTTAATAGAATACAGGCCCAGGGCACTTGAGGGGTCGCGCGGCCACTAAAATCACGATTTCTATGGTGTTAGGGCTTCCCCATTCGTCGGGAGTGTCTTTATTTGTTGGTAACATTATTCTCCCACTGCTGTTCATGCTAAAAGTCATAGATAATTTATAATATTTCTACAATGTGTCAAAATACCGGAAGAGAAAATACGTTTTCAAACTTTATTTTTGAAAGAAGGTTCAAATAAGATTTTCAGCGATGACCTATACATGTTTGGCATTAATTAAATCTGACAGGTATTTAGGATAATTACTGAACCATTAAAACCCCGTTTTATAGTAAAAAATTTGAATTTGATCAACATTTTGAATATTGCGGGTGAATTTTGTTTGAAGGTTGGCTATTGTGATTGGTGTGTAGTAGTGATGTGAAGGAGGTTTGTTTTGTTCGTATTGTTTGCTAACTACATATTTATACCAATCAGAAAGACTTCAAACCAGACTATAGGATGAGAAATGAACCAGTATTGAATTTTTATTTGCCGTGAGCGCACTCCCGCTCCTGGCGCGCGGAACAAAATGGCGTGTTTTGGCCTTTTGCAAACGCGAATTAGATAATTACTTTAATGTCGATGTGTATATGTTTTGTGTTAAATAATAAAGGTGTGTAGTGTACTAAGTGTGTGCACCATGTTGACGCAGATATTTGCTATCAATTTTGAACAATTGTGAGTTTTTATTTTGCAAGGTGCCAAACATGTTTACGGAATGGAATAAACAATTTATTTGGTGGTGACAATGTAATCGCCTTGAGCAGGTAAGTAAGTAGTTAATAAGCTTGTTAAATTCCGATTCCAATGATACCACAAACAGGTTTAGTCCAGGAATAAAATCACTGGCAAAAAAAGTTAAACCGCTGGCTACAGTTGTTTCGCGGGTGTTGGTTAGGCTAGGCAGGCAATCGGTCCGGGGGGCGGGGCACTCGGGCGGATACGAGAATGTAGAGCGACCTACCGGGTAGTCAGAGATCCGTGGCCATGGCCACTAACGGTGCTGCATTGCCACTTTAATTTGCTAATTCTAATGGTCTACCACGCCTACCATACCTACCTACCTACCATCTAAGTAACCTATTGGTGGTAATTTAATATTTTGTCGTCTTTCATGATAGGTAAATATATAAATCGTAAAAGTGCTTGAAATATTGCTTGAAAGAGTTAAAAAAAAAACATTTTGAGAGGTTTGGTTGGGTTGCCTAAATTGTTTTTTTTTTAAAGTAGGTACCTACCTAAGTATTAAAGCTTATAGGTAGGTACTATTAGTACCTGTCATGATTTTAATTCATTATTGATAAATGTTTGTCATAATTTTAATTCATATTAATGTTTTATTGATAAATATAATATTAGGATTCATTATTTTTGTATAAAAAGTACTTTAACTTCCTACCAAGGTAGTGTTGGCTGCATTGAACTTCCTACCAAGGTAATGTTGGCTGCATTGATCAACCAATCAGAGAAGGCATATTGTAAACGAAAAAAAAAGAGTGGGGGGTTAAGTTTAAAAGCGGGGAACTGGTCCGGGGACGGACACTATGTGCTCAGCCTTCATCTAGTTAAGATAGATTATCATCAAGATTTATAATTATAAGTTCTGTAAATATATATACCTACCTAATGTAAAAAAATATTAACTACAAGTGTCAAGATTAAACCTTATTATTCATAGAAAGTGATTTTCTTTATACCTCAGAAAGTGGGAATTCGAATCAAGGTAAGATCTGGATTTTTAATTTTTACTATTTACTTTGAGTACTTATTTAACTGTTACAAATGAATTTATTATTGTTGTGTATGTGGTGATTTCATTATTGGAAGATTTGTCTACACAATTCGGTCGGGATTACTCCGAGACTATCCGATTGTGCAGACATTTCATAAAATTGTGGGTGATTTTATTGTCTTACTTGATTGAATTGTTGTTCGCTTGAACCAGTCGGTATTGTACCGAGACTATCTGGATCTGCGAATACCTTTCAATTTGTAGGATATGAATTACCCGCTAAACTAAGTAAATTTATTGCATACATAATGATAATGAAAGTATGTGGTGATTTTGTTACGAATTGTTATTGTTATGTATGTGGTGATTGCATTATTAGAAGATTTGTCTACACGATTCGGTCGGGATTACTCCGAGACTATCCGATTGTGCAGACATTTCATAAAATTGTGGGTGATTTTATTGTCTTACTTGATTGAATTGTTGTTCGCTTGAACCAGTCGGTATTGTACCGAGATTATCTGGATCTGCGAATACCTTTCAATTTGTAGGATATGAATTACCCGCTAAACTAAGTTTTATTGCATACATAATGATAATGAATGTACATATGTGGTGATTTTGTTACGAATTGTTGGGTAATTTTATTATACTTACTTGATTGAATTGTTTTTCGCTTGGACCAGTCGGTACAGAACCGAGATTATCTGGACCTGCGAATTCCTTTCAATTTGTAAGATACGAATTACCCACAGTAATATTTTATTATAATTTTAACTTATTTAACTTATTTTCTACCAACACTGCGTTGAATAATGTACCTAAATGATGAAACCAAAGTTAATGAATTTGTTGAATAGTTATGATAAATTATGGATGGACAGACAGTCTTGCCTTTCTTGTCGGAAACTTGTCACGGTTACTCCATTGGCAATGTATTACGATGAAGGGTAATTCTTTCATCTTGTAGTTTCTAGCTAAAATAAATGGGTGCAGTCTTGCCTTTCTTGTCGGAGACTTGTCACGGTTACTCCATTGGCAATGTGTTACGATGAAGGGTAATTCTTATATCCTATTTTCTTTTTTGGCTAAGATCGTAACTTATTCATGTAAGAAGTTAATTTTACCCAACTGCGAAGAAGGGTTTTGGTTTCTTTAGTTTATGTACTTAATTCATTAATAATTTTATTTAATGTTATGCATGATAAGTAATGAAGTGCTGGATAACGTTTATTTATTATCGTTCATGGTGCGGTAATAGATTTTAAAATTTTTGAAATATATCTGGATACTCGGGATTTAAGTATATTGGTATTCCATTTATTTACTGATGCATACGCATAGAAATATGCATCTATCATTTTTTATTATTATTATTTTTTAATTTTAATACAGGTGCATAATTATGCATAGAAGCATGCATCTTATTTATATATATTTTTTAAATTTGAATTTTAATACTGGTGCATATGCTTATAAGGGTAGACCAGGATCTGTTTTATTTTCATTGACTTTAGCAAAGGTGCATATGCATAGAAGCATGCACTGGGATTTACATTGGTGTTCAATTTAACTAATTTTATTATTGGTGCATATGCATAGAAGCGTGCACTGGGATTTTTATTGGTTTTCAATTTAAAAGTATTACCATAAATACTGATGCATATGCATTTCATTAATTTCAATAAAAGTGCATATGCATAGAAGCGTGCACTGGGATTTATATTGGTTTTTAATTTAAAAGAACGTTGCGACATTTTGGGCCCCCTTGTCCAACAGTGATAAAACATATGTCATATGAAAGCTCTTGGAATGTACTTTATTTCATTCTATTACAGCTAAGTTAAAATCGAGCGCGAAAATGGTGTTTTGGTGCAAAAATGGCGCGATGATGGTGGTTTCTTGAACGAAACTAGAAAGCTGAAACTTGGAATATAGCTTTCTTTTCTAGTAAAATCACCCACTAAGGCATTTTATTTTCGAATTTCAACCCCTAAAGGGGTGAAAAGTAGTGAAAACGTTTGTATGTAACTTTTTAACGCGTAGTATGGTTTGCTTGAAACTCAGTTTACATACTTAAAATGCAAAATAAATGGACACGTATTTCAGGATTATTCAAAACAACCCTTAAAAAGGAGTGAAATGGGGTGTCAAAGTTTTTATGGGTACTTTTTAACAGGTTGTGCGATTTGCTTGAATCTGGGTTTGAATACTATTGATAACAAATAAATGAACATCTATTTCAGGATTTTTCGAAACAACCCTTAAAAAGGGGTAAAATGGGGTGTCAGAGTTTGAATTGATACTTTTTAAGGGCGGTGCGATTGGCTTCAGACTCGGATTGTATATTATAAATGCAAAATAAACGGACATGGTGTTTCAGGACTTTTAGAAACTACCCTTAAAAAGGGGTGAAATGGTGTGTCGAAGTTTGTGCTGGAACTTTTTAAGGACAGGGCAAGCAAGTACCGGCGTCACTTGCATACACTTCGCCACCGGCTACCCGGCACTGGTTACCCGGTCCTTTGGTCCATTTTCATAACTATTTTTCCCAACCAGTTACGAAAGAAGATTTTTTTTCACTAATTCTTAACTGGGTATTAAAAAGAAATATTTATTCCTTATACGTAATTATAAATGCAAAATATATAGACATGGTGTTTCAGGACTAAATACCCTTAAAAAGGGGTGAAATGGTGCGTCGAAGTTTGTGCTGGAACTTTTTAAGGACAGGGCAAGCAAGTACCGGCGTCACTTGCATACACTTCGCCACCGGCTACCCGGCACTGGTTACCCGGTCCTTTGGTCTATTTTCGTAACTATTTTTCACAACTAGTTACGAAAGAAGATTTTTTTCACTGATTCTTAACTGGGTATTAAAAAGAAATATTTATTCCTTGTACGTAACCATGTTTTATAGCCAGCTACGAGTTTTATTAGTAAACTTTATACAGTACCTACTTCCAGATAAATAATGGGTATCGAAAAACATCAGAAATAATCGCATCTATCTATCTAATCAGCCCACATCCACCCACTGCTGAGTATAGGCCTCCTCATTTTCACGCCACTTGTCTCGGTCCTGTAATAATCGCATAATCGGCCATTATTCGGAACACACGAAATTAGCCAATGCCTATTATTTATCTGGAAGTAGTAGGTACATTATTTATTTTATTTTAGTTTTTCATTTTTAGGAAAACTTACAGCTAGACAACAGATTAAAAGAAGACATAGATACTTAAGGATAATAACAAGTTTCTACTTATTTTTCTACTTTTTTCTACTTTTCTAATTATTTGAATAGTATAAACAAAACAGTATCTATTATCGTAGACGGTGATCGAGTAAAGAAAAAAAAATAAACAAACTATAATTATATTGGTACATTTAGTACCTACTAATAGATACAGTTCAACAACGACATCATAATATCAATCGTCCTAAATGTTATAAAAAGAAGAAAAGAAGCATCCCTTTTTGTAGCTAGATAACAGTTAAGAAAAAAGAAAACAAGATTCCAATTTCGTAGCTAATTACGAAAAATGAAAAAAATACCATCCGTTTTCGTCACTGTTTACCAAAACATGAAAAAAGTCATATCTGGCTATGAAACATGGTTACGTACAGAAAGCGTCATTAATTGGTATCCCCCTAGTAAGAGGTCGGTTTGCAAGCAGTTGATCTCAACTTTTGTAAAAACTTTTACATCCTTGCTTACTTATGGATATCTAATGCGAAGTGTATGCAAGTTACGCCGGTACTTGCCTGCCCTGTCCTTAAAAAGTTCCAGCACAAACTTCGACACACCATTTCAACCCTTTTTAAGGGTTGTTTCGAAAAGTTTTGAAACACCATGTCCGTTTATTTTGCATTTATAATATATTTTACAGCCCGAGTCTGAAGCCAATCGCACCGCCCTTAAAAAGTTTCAATTCAAACTCTGACACCCCATTTTACCCCTTTTTAAGGGTTGTTTCGAAAAATCCTGAAATAGATGTTCATTTATTTGTTATCAATAGTATTCAAACCCAGATTCAAGCAAATCGCACAACCTGTTAAAAAGTACCCATAAAAACTTTGACACCCCATTTCACTCCTTTTTAAGGGTTGTTTTGAATAATCCTGAAATAGGTGTCCATTTATTTTGCATTTTAAGTATGCAAACCGAGTTTCAAGCAAATCATACTACGCGTTAAAAAGTTTCATACAAACGTTTTCACTACTTTTCACCCCTTTAGGGGTTGAAATTCGAAAATAAAATGCCTTAGTGGGTGGTTTTACTAGAAAAGAAAGCTACATTCCAAGTTTCAGCTTTCTAGTTTCGTTCAAGAAACCACCATCATCGCGCCATTTTTGCCCCAAAACACCAATTTCGCGCTCGATTTTAACTTAGCTGTAATAGAATGAAATAAAGTACACTCCAAGAGCTTTCATATGACATATGTTTCATCGCTGTTGGACGAAGCGGGTCCAGTGTTCAAGCAATGATGCCCATGGTTCTTTATCAATTTAAATACTGATGCATATGCATATAGAAGCGTGTATCTATTTTCTTTTTATTAATTTTTATACTGGTGCATATGCACAGAAGCGTGCACCGAGATCTGTTTTATTTTCATTGATTTTAATAAAGGCACATATGCATAGAAATGTGCATCGGGATTTATGTTGATGTTCAATTTAATTTATTTTAATACTGATGCATATGCATAGAAGCGTGCATCTTTTGTTTATTTTTGTTAATTTTACTACTGATGCATATGCATAGAAGCGTGCACCGGGAATTATATTGGTTTTCAATTTAACATTAATTAACTTGAATACTGATGCATATGCATAGAAGCGTGCATCTGTTTTATTTTCATTAATTTCAATAAAGGTGCATATGCATAGAAGCGTGCACTGGGATTTATATTGGTTTTATAAAAATAAAAATAATAATAATAATAGATACTCATAGATTTCACATTAGAGATATAATTATATAAATACTGTCAAAGTATTATACCTACATGGAATTGTGCACTTGGCTTAGCCAGGGAATTAACTTAAAGCTCATTCGAACACTTGTCACATTATTTATTACCTACACTAAATGCTAGAGTTCTAAATGGAGGGGGTGAGGTCAAATAATTAGACAAATGCAAAATTTATATTTTGGTTATGATAATTCATTTAATCCAGTACTATATTTATAACTAAGTGATGATGGAGTAGATTATTTCGAAGAAATGTCTTTCGTTGCAGTAAGGGCCATGTCGCCTGATGATGAAGCTGAAACCCCATCTGAGATGCCAGCAAGGCGACGACGACGCCGAAGGCGGACTAAGAAATCCAAGAGAAAAAGCTCATCCTCTTCCACATCCAGTGATGACTCCTTGCCGCCGAGGAAGACTCGTAAGTCTTCTAGTAGAATTACAACTAAGGATGTAATAAAATTACTGAAGCATTATAAAACAAATTCTGGAAAAACTTCCTTCAATAACAACTTTCAGAACGTGATTCCAGAATTTGATCCGTCTAATAGGTCTCAAACTATAGAATGCTGGCTGAGAAAAGTTAATGAATGTGCAGAGATATATGAATGGAATCAAAAGCAAATAGTTCATTATTCATTACAGAAAATGGTAGGGCTAGCGAAGAAATGGTTTGAGGCCTTGCCGACAGTAGTATATAGTTGGGAGGAATGGCAGGTGAAACTCAAAAAGGCTTTTCCCGCTGAGGAAAATTATGGACAGCTTTTGCAGGAGATGTTAACTCGAGTTTCGCGAAGCGATGAAAGTTTACGTGAATATTATTACGATAAATTAAGTTTAATCAATAGATGTGAAATATCAGGGAAAAAGGCGGTTGATTGCATAGTACACGGCATTAGTGACAGGTCAATTAGGACAGGAGCTCAGGCACTGCGTAGTACAGAACCCGAAGATCTACTTGATTTCCTCTGTTCTCAAAAACAGCAACCATTTGTTAACAATAAGTTGCGTGAGCGGACCTACCAAAAATCGGGAAACCCTTATAGTTCAACCAGTACCTTTAGGACTCCCAATAGCTACGCACAATCGGAAAACACAACTTTTTGCTACAATTGTCGCGAAAAAGGTCATAATTATAACAAATGTACAAAGCCATTATTGCGGTGTAAACGGTGTAATAGGGTAGGGCATGTAATAGAAAGTTGTAGGGTAGATCTGAATCTCGCAAAGTCCAGAACAAATAAAACTGAAAAGGTCGATGAAAAGAAAACTTTGAAAATTGATTCTCACAATAAGAGTAATGATAAATTTTTCAAAAACATTACTGTTAACAACCACCCTTACGAAGCGTACATAGATTTTGGAAGCGAATGCACACTCATGCGTAAAAGTTGTGCGGAACTAACCGCCAAAGTGCCTTAGGCCACTGTACTGGCCCGAGCTCTATTTGAGTCGTTCGCCGATTAAAATCACGATTTCTATGGTGTTAGGGCTTCCCCATACGTGGAAAGTGTCTTTATTTGTTGGTAACATTATTGTCCCACTACTGGTAACACTAAAAGTCATAGATAATATATAATATTTCTACAATGTGTCAAAATACCGGAAGAGAAAAATACGAAAAAAACTTTATTTTTGAAAGAAGGTTCAAATAAGATTTTCAGCGATGACCTATACATGTTTTGCATTAATTAAATCTGACAGGTATTTAGGATAATTACTGAACCATTAAAACCCCGTTTTATATTAAAAAATTTGAATTTGATCAACATTTTGAATGTTGCGGGTGAATTTTCTTTTTGAAGGTTGGCTATTGTGATTGATGTATAGGACTGAAGTGAATGAGGTTTGTTTTGTTCGTTTTGTTGGCTAACTACATATTTCTACCAATCAGAAAGACTTCAGACAAGGCTATAGGATGAAAAATGAAGTAGTATTGAATTTTTATTTGCCGTGAGCGCCCTCCCGCTCGTCGCGCGCGGAACAAAATGGCGTAATTTGGCCTTTTGCAAACGCGAATAGATAATTACTTTTAATGTCGATGTGTATATGTTTTGTGTTAAATAATAAAGGTGTGTAGTGTACTAAGTGTGTGCACCATGTTGACGCAGATATTTGCTACCAATTTTGAACAATTGTGAGTTTTTATTTTGCAAGGTGCCAAACATGTTTACGGAATGGAATAAACAATTTATTTGGTGGTGACAATGTAATCCCCTTGAGCAGGTAAGTAAGTAGTTAATAAGCTTGTTAAATTCCGATTCCAATGATACCACAAACAGGTTTAGTCCAGGAATAAAATCACTGGCAAAAAAAGTTAAACCGCTGGCAACAGTTGCGCGGGCGTTGGTTTGGCTAGGCAGGCAATCGGTCCGGGGGGCGGGGCACCTCAACGGCTAATAAAACTAGCCCGAAATATAGAAGATGTCCCAATAGTGAAAGGATTTGGCCAGTCATCAGTTGTACCACTGTATTAGGGCATGCAATACCGGGACAAATCTCAATACCGGTATTGAGTTCGGTATTGGTGCCCAATACCGGAATACCGGTATTAATACCGGTATTGGCATTTTTATTTGAAATTCTAGTTTTTCCTAAAAAACAAAAATATTGAATGTAATTTAAGCAAATTTTAGCAAGGTTTATTGGTCAAGGACATGATACGAAAAAAAACTGTAGGAATAAAATCAAAATAATTTGTATTTCTATGAACATGTATAAAATATAGTATCTATACTCACATAACAAAAGAGATCAATCAATAAACTTAGTCTACTTACTTAACTTTACCTAAATGTAGATACTAGGTACCAAACGATGCAGGATGCATTAGGAACTTTTTGGATTAGGAAGTCTTTAAGGTAATCACATTATCTAAGTAGGTACTACTTATTACTGGAGATACTATTATTGGGGCGATTCAGCAGCTAATCCAGCGTCACAATTTCACAAAAGTAATCACACTCACAGACACAACATTTGCGAACCGACTGAAGCGGGGGTAGAGTAAGAGTGAGAGAGCGTTAGAGCTGGCCAGCGAACCATTTTTAAGGTGCGTTCACACGCTCGCGTGCAAACAGACAACGAGCACATTATTTTATGTTGCGTCCGGTCTCCTCGAGATGAAAGTGACAGAGTTACACCGTGCTTGATCTAATCATATTTCTGTCTCGATGAATTTCTGTTTGCACGTGAGCGTGTAAACCCACCGTAATACCACTTGCCGGCCGCGACGTAGTTTATGATTTGGAATAACACATAGGCTACTTTTTACCCAGGTAGGCGCAGTCGCAGGCACATGGATGCTAGTAATTCTTATGATAGTAATTGAAGTAAACATAGACGTACAATACGATTAGCGTATCTAGGCATTCGTAAAGTTAGCTGTTTCGATGCACAGTAGGTATTCAATTTAGCAAGAAAATGCTCTACTGCGCACGACAAAAGACCGAATTCCGGGATCCGTTAACCATACGGAATAACGTACGGAATTATTTGATATTGATTTCCTCAATACCGGTATTGTCCGGTATTGATTACTTCAATACCGGTATTGAAATACCGGACAAATCTTCCGGGATCCCGGTATTTCGGTATTACGGGATCCCGGTATTCATGCCCTACACTGTATAAGTCTTTTATTAGTGTAAATATTGATGAAATTGAAGCAAATATTGAAGTTCTAATTGTTGATGATATTCACATGCAGTCACCACTGATTATTGGCCAAAACTTTACAGAGATGCCCTGTGTCACGGTTTTGAAAGACTGCCACAGATTAACGTTCTTTATGAGCCCAAGTAACAAACTTTTCAATAGCCATGACGATACCCTGAAACTCTACACAAACAAAACTGTAGAAATTTCAAAAATTCATGTGGTCCCTGTACATTTAGACCCAAATTATACCGGGGATATATTTATAGAGGGTTACAATGTTAATGAACCAGGAAAAGAGTACAGGTTACTTCAAGGTGCCTACCATTTTTCTGATGGGAAGGGGGAAGTAGTCGTCTCAAATTTATCTCGAGACAAGATAACTTTAGAAAAAGGCGTCTTGATGGCAAGACCTATCCCTTTTACTGAAAATAAAGTAGCTCTTGTTCAGAAAATAGATAAAGTAACCACTTTGATGGATCCCCTTGATAGGGCTGACATCAAAATTGGACCAGGCCTTAACAATAATCAGATGGAAGAGTTATATTTATTATTGCAAAAATATAGAGACTGTTTCGCTATGAACTTGGGAGAGATAGGTTGCGCGGTCAACACTGAGATGAAGATAGACCTTATGGACGATAAACCAGTGTTTTACCGACCATATCGTTTATCTCATTTTGAACGAGAGCAAGTTCGGGAAACTATTGATGATTTGTTGCGTAACGATATAATTCAAGAATCTACGTCTGATTATGCCAGTCCAATTTTGATGGTGCGAAAGAAAACCGGTGAACAGAGACTATGTGTGGACTTTCGAGCGCTTAATAACAAAACTGTCAAAGATCGTTTCCCTCTCCCACTTATTGAAGATCAGATAACTAATCTTAGTGGAAATGTATTTTTCACGACACTTGATCTTGCGTCCGGGTACTATCAAATTCCAATGGCCAAAGAGAGTCAGTCTTTGACTGGATTTGTCACGCCCGATGGACATTACCAATTTAAAAGAATGCCCTTTGGCTTGGCAAACGCGCCTGCCGTCTTTCAGAGAATGATTAACAAGATTCTTGGAAATAGACGATTTGAATATGCTCTAGCCTATTTAGACGATGTACTTATACCATCAAGGTCCGTAGAAGAAATGTTCCAACGCTTAGAAGATATATTGAAACTGTTTAAACAATATGGGTTAACTTTGAAACTGGCTAAGTGTAGGTTCTTCGACTCTAACGTTTGTCATCTAGGGTATGATATATCAGCTCAAGGCATACAACCAGGTGAAGCCAAAGTATTAGCAGTCAAGAATTTTCCTACACCTAGTAACATTCACGAGGTAAGACAATTCCTCGGCCTTACTGGCTATTTCCGAAAGTTTATAAAAGGATACGGCGAGATTGCAAGCTCTTTGACGTCTTTATTAAACAAGCAATTTATTCAAAAATAAAAAAACCCGGCTGAACTGAAAAGTTGGAAACAGCATTATCTTATCAATCACAAAACAAAATTAAATTACAATTTTATTATTATGTAGGTATCTAGGGTTCGATGCCGTGCGCATTTTCCTAAACGTTGTTGTCACAGTTGACACACAGATGGCTCTGCGAGTACCTAAATTAAATGCGTAAGTTATTTCTTAAATATGAGATATCTCCTAAATGGCTAAACCAATTTCGATGCAGTTTGTTCTAAACGTTGCGTGTGACTAAATAGAAAATTTTAGTATGCGTTTTGGCTAGCAATTCTATTTAGGGCGAAAAATAGATTTTCAAAAATTTTGAGACTCGATTTAGTCTTCGAAGATGTCATGTTAGATTTAAAAAAAAATTATATTTGATATCAGTCCACCAACCTCTTGATTTTGACATGGATTTTGATATGATAGCGTGATTTTCATTTTGAAAATTCACACATTGTTGCATTTTTTAGCCGCACTATTTGATTTATTGAAATAAAAAGTATCCTAGAGCACAATCGAGATGGAGACGATTCTAACGATACCTCATTCATCAAAATCCATCCAGCCGTTTAGGAGAAACGTGGTAATAAAGAATATTACTTACATACGAACGAACGAACCCACATACATAGAAACGCGCGATCTACATAACCCGGGTGACTTGACAGTCAGCCGGGTAAAAAGGGTGCCTTGTGGCAATGGTCAAAAAGCGAAGATCTCTCATTTTCAACCCTAAAGGAAAAGCTAGTAAGTCGACCTGTTTTGGCCTTATACGATCATACGCTAGAAACAGAGTTGCATACGGATGCCAGTTCTCGAGGCGTGGGAGGCATTCTATTGCAGTGGCAAAAAGATGTGAGAGTCTTAAAGCCGGTAGCCTACTTTAGCCGACAAACAACACCGGAAGAAAGACATTTGCACTCCTACGAACTCGAGACACTGGCTATCGTATGCTCTCTCAAGAAATTTCGGGTTTACCTACTAGGTATTCATTTCAAGGTGTATACCGATTGCGCTGCTCTTCGAACTACCCTTACTAAAAGAGATCTGATTCCACGTATAGCGAGGTGGTGGCTTCAAATTAGCGAGTACACGTTTGACATAGAATACCGACCTGGTGTCCGTATGTCACACGTGGATGCTTTAAGCCGGAATACCGAATTGGACGTGGCGTCTGATGATCCGTCAGTTAACATATACAATATAGAAAAGGAAAATTGGCTTTTGACTCTGCAAATGGCGGATCCTGACATATGTCGAATTCTTCAGGTCCTAAAACCTGAGGATGATCAAGAGTGCAAAGATATTCGAAAGAACTATTTAGTAAAGAATCATGCTGTATATAGAAAATTCGATGATAAATCATATTTAGTCGTCCCACGAAATGCCCGATGGCAAATATGTCGAGCTAACCATGATGACATCGGTCATCTCGGTTATGCCAAGACGTTAGAAAGGATACAAAGTCAATACTGGTTTCCAAAACTTAAGAAATTTGTCAAGAAATATGTAGCAGCTTGTTTAGAGTGTTCGTATAATAAAGATAGCGCAACTAAACAAAAATCTGGATATTTATATCCCATCGAAAAGGTTCAAATACCATTTCATACCATTCATATGGACCATCTTGGGCCTTTTGTTAGGAGTAAAGACGGTAATACTCATATCCTTACTGTAGTAGACGCTTTCACTAAATACGTTTTTGTAAGGGCAGTCAGAGATCTAAAAACTAAAACTACAGTCAAATCCCTTGAAAAAATATTTTATGATTTCGGAGTTCCTGCTAGGATAGTGTCTGACCGTGGTACTAGTTTCACCTCTGCTCCTTTTAAACAATTTTGCGACACGCATGGAATCAAACACATTTTAAACGCGGTCGCTTGTCCTAGAGCAAACGGCCAAGCAGAGAGATTCAATCAGACGATTCTAAACTCTTTATCCGCGCAAAACGCTTTCCAGCATGAACGTGAATGGGACAAATGCTTAGGGAAAGTACAATGGGGTATTAATAATACTATTCACGCTTCCACACAGAAAACTGCAACTGAAGCTATGTTCGGTTTTAAGATGTGTGATGCACTGTCAAATAAACTCTCTTCTAATGTAGTTGAAGAAAACCTTGAAAAAGCCGATTTGCAGGAAATCAGGGACAATATTAACACAAACATACAAAAGCAACAAGCAAAACAAAAAGAACGTTACGATAGAGAAAGGGTTCCAGCCGCTAAATATGAAATAGGTGATTTAGTAAAAATATCTCGTAATAACTTTGATAACAACGGTAAAAGCACTAAGCTTCTGTCAAAATTTGTGGGTCCTTACAAAGTAACGGAAGTTTTGGGAAATGACCGGTACAAAATAACAGATATTCCTGGTTTCGCCAAGAAAGGAAAGCCGTATAAAACTGTTATCGCCGCCGATAGAATAAGACCTTGGATCCATGTAAAATCTTTGCAGTTACACGAGTCAGACAAAAGTTCATCCAGTAGTAGCGAGGAGTAATTTTATTTTATAAATGTAAATACTATTCTTTGATTTCGTTTTAGTATAATATTATAGGAATTTTGTATGAATAGGTAGGTATGTTACTGTAAAATGTTAATATTGTACTACTATGTCATAGCGAGATACTTATAATAGGTATAATCTCGAATGTCATGATGTCATTGTAAAAGTTTTTACACAAATCTAGATCAGTCTCAGAGGTTGAAATGGTAGGTTGTTACTTTTATTTTGATTATGGACTGTTAGTAGTAGCTGCTCTAGTTTATTTTAGGAGACAAGTGTTGATTCTGTTGAGTTTTTGGAACTAAGTTGTTAGGTTTGTTTTACTAAGGTCGGAAGGTGTGTTGTATCTATGTAATTACTATTGTTCTTTTATGTAGGTACTTGTAATCATGTTAAGAGTTGTACTCACTGTAATTATGTATCTGATGTATCAATAGTTGTTTAGATTAAGTAGGCATAATCTTAAATTATCTCCGTGTAAATATTTAGTGTACGTGCTCCGGGAGAAAGCACGCTGTCCGATGGCCGAATGTCATGATTTTAATTCATTATTGATAAATGTTTGTCATAATTTTAATTCATATTAATGTTTTATTGATAAATATAATATTAGGATTCATTATTTTTGTATAAAAAGTACTTTAACTTCCTACCAAGGTAGTGTTGGCTGCATTGAACTTCCTACCAAGGTAATGTTGGCTGCATTGATCAACCAATCAGAGAAGGCATATTGTAAACGAAAAAAAAAGAGTGGGGGGTTAAGTTTAAAAGCGGGGAACTGGTCCGGGGACGGACACTATGTGCTCAGCCTTCATCTAGTTAAGATAGATTATCATCAAGATTTATAATTATAAGTTCTGTAAATATATATACCTACCTACCTAATGTAAAAAAATATTAACTACAAGTGTCAAGATTAAACCTTATTATTCATAGAAAGTGATTTTCTTTATATACCTAAATACCTACCTGCTTAAAATATATTTTTTTTGTAATCATTAAGATCGTAATCTGTTAATGGCCACAAAGCTACGATCGAACTATGGACCAAATAAGTAGAACTTCTGAACTTTTGGCACTAATCTATTGGCACTAGTGATGTACAATATATCGATACATCAAAAGGTCGTCGAACGATTATAAATAGATGGCGCTATTTATAAACTCTTGTAGGTCAGAGTAGTTTCGATACGCGATCAAGATTCGATTGTATTTGGCACTGTTTTGATAAGTACCTACTATTTTGCGGTTAAAAGTAAATAGGCTTAATAATTAGATACCTATTTGACATTGTTTTAATTCCCATGTGTTTAAACAATGGTATACAACTCACGAAAGTTTTGAAAGTGAAATATTAAGTAACTAGATATTTATAATAATTAGATCCATAACATAGTAAACGTTAATTCTTTCTAATCTTTAAATATTTAAGATTACAGCTGATCCGGAGAATTTCTTAACGCATCAGAATTCGACGTTTGATAAAAACCGTTCCACACGTTTATAAGAAAATTAATTTTAATTTAGTCCAGCCGAATCCATTCCCGAAAAACTTCACCTACAGAGACAATGGGACGAACCTATTTGTAGGAAGACGCAGCAGGGTCTTATAGATTCTGCTGCGACTCTAACAGACAGGGCCCGTCTTATTGCCTCTGGCACTCGGGAATCTGGATTCTGGCTTCATGCCTTGCCCTCGGCAAACCTAGGCACACTCTTGGATAACACCACTTTTTCAATAGCCATTAGTCTACGTATTGGAGCCACTACCAACGAGCCCCATCAGTGCCACTGCGGTAGCGCCGCGCCGTCGACCGTTTAGGCCATCACGGCCTCTCCTGTCGACGCTGTGCAGGCCGCCATTCCCGCCATGCCAGCCTCAACGATATCATTCGTCGGGCCCTCGCCATCGTCAACGTGCCGGCAATTTTAGAGCCGAACGGTATCGCACGTGATGTCGGCAAGAGGCCTGACGGTATGTCCTTGATTCCTTGGAGTCGGGGAAGGCCGCTGGTGTGGGACGCTACTTGTGTGGACACGCTGGCGCCTTCTCACATATCGGCAACCTCCAGGACGGCAGGAGCGGCGGCGACAGCAGCAGAAAACTCCAAAAGGCGGAAATATAGATCTATTGGAGATGGGTATATATTTCTGCCTTTTGGAGTAGAGACTTTAGGACCATGGGGCTCAGAAGCGTGGCTCCTTTACAGGGAAATATCCAAGAGGTTGGTGGATGAGACCAATGACCAAAGGGCTGGTGCTTACCTCGGACAGAGGATAAGTCTAGCAATCCAACGAGGTAACGCTACCAGCCTTTTGGGCACTTTATCTGCGGTCGGTGATCTGAACTCTGTCTTCTATCTTTAGTCACTTAAAGATAGAAAACAGAGTTCCTTTTATTTAGTTGTAAGTTAGTTAAGGAGTGTATTAATATGTTTTTGAATGTGTTTCTTTGTTCCATAAATAAATTCTTTTATAATAAGAAAAAACAAAAAAAAAAAAAAAAATCATATTTTTAATGTATTTTAACGAAGTTTTAAAAATTATTTTGCTATCAGCAGGGGCAGCATCAGGGACAAATCCAACCGATCAAAGATCATAGAAATCGGTCCAGCTTAGGTAGACCACCATTTATAACCACAGATAGATTTAGATAGAATAAATATAGAGATATTATACTGGCCGCGAGTCCATTATGATTAACAGGGTTATTTTTAAAATAAAGCACCCCTCTTTCATGAGCTTTTCGACATCCGTCTTCACAATTTTACCTGTCAAATTAACCTAAAAATGAAACGAAAAGTCATAATTCGTCGCTCATGCCCAACGTTGAAGACATAGCAAGATGTATGTTTCCTATGTTTTGTGAATTATTTTCTCTCGCAGTTACAAGTTTTTTCTCCCAAACAAAACTAGTAGATGGATTTAGACACAATACGTCATTCGGTCTGTCGTTCTGCCAGTAGGTAGGTGCGTATTTATTTACAAACTGTAAACTGACTGACTGTTCCGAGAAGAGCCCTGAGCTACTGGCCAACTTTTTTGATGATAGATTTTCCCCAAAGGCCCTCCTCTCGATGTGTTCCATTCAGGGCACCAATATCAATAGAATGAATTGAATAGGGACCATAGAACCGTATTGGCCGAGTGGGAGTACCTCAACTTTCTATCCAAAGGTCGTGGCTTCCAATCCTAGCCATGCATATTGATGCATGGCCAGGATTAGAACCTTTGGATTTTTCGTTTTGAAAAACTTCACGAAATAACGGAGAAGGAAAACGTCATAAGGAAATCCACACTTATTGATCAAGTATTTCCTATGGATATAGCCGGTTAAGCTGAGAAGGATGGTTAAGAAGCTGGGCAAGCCTAGGTACTCCATCTCCACATTGTCCCAGGCACTACAGTGTCCCGTTAAGTGTAGGCAAAGATTGCCTCCTGACATTTTTTTGTTGAAATTAATTTCATAGATTCAACTGGTCAATATTCTAACTTAGTCTAGTATTTACCTATACGAAAATCATTTTCATTATCATCATCATCAATACCATCACTACGCGGGTAACGCCGCGAGAGTGCAGCTAATGTTGACTCGCAGTGTCTTTCGAATACTGTCTGTTTATGTTAGTAGTTCAACAAACTATTAGAATCCGATAGGTATCTTCTTTAGTTCCTACATATTTCCTACATATCATAGAAATAGGATACCTACGTAAGTCCAAAGACACTATTAGGTAATTAGGCAATGATGCCAACTCCTAGTTTTACTATGGCGCCTTTTCTTGGCTACAAATGTATGGCGTGTTGGTACGATTTATTAAATTACACTAATTATTTTGAATAATGGTCATCAGCGACTGGTGTCTTCATCTGGCTTAGCTTAATGTATCTTAAAATTATGTAGGTATAGCTACTTCCACCTACATCGACATCGCACATCGGTCAATTCACTAGGCGCGCTTCACTAGTAGTTGAAAAGTATCTTTGTATAGTCCGACACAAAATAATAGAAATAAATGGGGGCGCCACTGTGCAAGCTAAATACGCGAAATAGATAAATTCTCTTCTAAAAGTAAATTATTACTTCTGACCGACGTCTTCGGTACCTGTACCATAGACAAGAAACCTGTACTTTACCATAGATTAGTAGAGAAAGGGTTTCCAAAGTACTGAAATTTTAGTTGCCGTGTCTACCCGTTTTTGCCGGACTATACCTAGACTATTAACGCTAGGCAATGTCGAATTAGAAGTTATAGACACTGTCATGATACGCGCGATTTGTTTTGTTTTCAAGAGTATTTTACTTAGAGCTTGACTCTTTTAACAAAGACTGGCTTCAACAAGCACAAGACAGAGATTTTTTTATTATATTATTATTGTATCTAAGTACCTACTAGTAATTTTTATTGTAATATTTGATTTGTGAATTAATTAGATAAATTTTAGTAATCTATTTCTATATATTTTGCACGCCTTGGACGAGGCAGAGTGTATTGGAGTCACGTAAACTGAAACTTTACTTAAGGTGCTTATACCAGCCGATGACCTTGAGCGAATGGGTGTGGCTACTATTTCGGCCCCGCACCACCCGAACCTTCCGCGCGGTTCCGCGCCGGCCGCGAAATAGTTTTCGCGCGTAACCTAAACCGCAATTGAAGACATCCGTGGAATGGTAAACGAATGCTGAGACGCGAGAGATGCGGGTTCGATTCCCATTACGGGATACATTTTTACAAGATCTGCAAGTAGGTACCTATTTGTTCCTGGTCTGTGTTTTGTGGTAAGTAGGTACCTAGGTACCTAACTTCCTAGCATAATGTGAGTAACCTAGGTACCTAATCGAAATTCTTGATACCTACCCATGACGGATTCCTAGTGTAGGGACTACCTAGTGGAGGTTTTATGTTATTGTATCAACGAGTAGGTACGTAAATAAGATACGGGTGGAATGATTTCGAAACAAAATCTCTAAGCTAAAGGAGAAAGGGAATACTGGACCTAGAGACAAAATTACGGTTATAGGTGGTGTTTTAACCGTTTGGCTGAAAAATCCAAAAAAAACTGATTTTTGAGAACTTTCACCTTGAATAAAATGTTTAGCATGGTGACCTATTCATTCGCATAATGTTATTTGTCATAAAATCATACGACATACGTATCTAGTCATAAAATTTTGTAGTCATATTATTACATTCGCATAATTATTTACAGGCATATATTTCTGATGTCCTAATATTTTTTAAACATAGTGATAATGAGCATAATGGTAACAACTCCTTTTGTCATACTACATTTTGATACTGACTTTGTTAGAAATAAACCTTTATGTCCTAATATTTATTGGACATAATGTTTAGTAGTCCTAATTTACTGTTTTATCATAAGTAGGCAAAATAGGTCAGGTTTATAAAATGTTTCATACACCCACGCAGATAGAACTTGCTCACAGAAAAAATAAGTAGGTTTAGGTTTTTTTTATAGCACGCGTTTCACACACCCACGCAGAAAGGACTTTCTCACAGAAAAAAATAGTAGGTTTTGGTTATTTTTTTATAGCACGCGTTTCACACACCCACGTAGAAAAGACTTGCTCACAGGAAAAACTAGTAGGTTTTGGTAATTTTTTTTATAGCACGTTTCGCATATTTTTTTTAGTCATAGTTTTAAAAGCCATAACGTTTCACGTCCTAATATTTGTTATTCATAAGCATTTGTAATAATAACATCACTACTCCTACCATCACGTGTAATAATTCAACTAGTAATAAAATATAAATGCCATAATTTTTTAAGTCCTATTCATTGATAATCCTATTTAGCCATATTTATAACTTGACATACAATTTAGTACGCATAATATTTATCGTCATAATAGTATCAAACCATACTACTTCGATAAACAAAAGTTTATCATTATATAAGACAAAAAGTCATATTCATTGAAAATCATAAAATATTTTAGTGTCCTGTCGCATCCCAAACTACTTCCTGCACTGTCTGTACGCCTATCCCTGCTTGAATTCAAGCAATACAACGTGAAGACTACGGTTTTATTCGAGAATCACATAGCTTATCCGGCTAGGATAAAATGTATCCTAGCTAGATTATTTTTTCTGAGAGCAATTCCTTTCTACGTGGGTGTGATTTTTCTGTGAGCAAGTCCTTTCTGCGTGGGTGTGTGAAACGCGTGTTATAAAAAAAATAACCAAAACCTACTATTTTTCTGTGAGAAAGTCCTTTCTGCGTGGGTGTGTGAAATGCGTGCCATAAAAAAATAACCAAAACCTACTAGTTTTTTCTGTGAGCAAGTCTTTTCTGCGTAGGTGTGTGAAACGCGTGCTATAAAAAAATAACCAAAACCAACTGTTTTTTTCTGTGAGCAAGTCCTTTCTGCGTGGGTGTATGAAACATTTTATAAACCTGACCTAGTTTGCCCACTTATGATAAAATGTGAGCAAGTCTTTTCTGCGTGGGTGTGTGAAACGCGTGCTATAAAAAAAATAACCAAAACCTACTATTTTTTCTGTGAGCAAGTCCTTTCTGCGTGGGTGTGTAAAACGGTTCTCTATTTTGTCTCTGAAAAGTTATTTCCATAATATTACAATCTATAAATTCGATTTTCATAATTATCGATTACCCGAGTAATCGGCATCTATAATGTAGGGACTCCGAATATAGTTACTACTAATATCAGCATCCATAATGATTAAAATGTATAAAGTCATTCGCAATAAATATTACATTCCATAACACTAGTAACTCATAAATTGTTTCTCCTAATTATGTATTATCATAAATTTTAAAATCTATAATATTTTTAGAACATTTTTAAAATCTTTTAGTGTTGTGTTGAGTGATGGAACAGCGCCCCCTGCGCTTTGTTACCTATAGGTACTTAAATAAAAAAAGTTGACTAAGTTTTTGGAGTTTTACCTAAATATTACCTACCTACCTCCGTTACAGCACCACCGTGTTAGATAAGATAAGATAATCGTTTATTTCACACACACACAGAGGATACAGAACAGAAAAAAAGATAATATGGAGAAGGTTATAAACATTAGAACAGACCATAAAAAGGTTAACATACCAGTGTGGTGCCAAAAAGGCCCAGTCTCAGCTAATGCTGGATACTCCCATGAGGTCCCATGGGTTAGCCAACATTTTTGGCGCTTTGGCGGCCGCTGAGGAGGAGAGGAGGAGAAGAGGAGAGGAGGAGAGGAGGAGAAGGAGAAACCGCCCACTTCTTACTTCCCTTAAATTGAAGTGCTACCCTTACTTTTCTGGGATGGGCTCCCGCCAGAACTCTCGCGAAGTCGCCCCTGAGTGTCACTTTGCCCCCTCAACCTTCACTGCGCTACGGAAGTCGCCGGCTCGCTTCGCTCGCCACCTCCCCTTTTCGCTTTGCTCGGTTGAGAGGGCTTGCTCCACTCAGGACCTCCCACGCGAGCTTCTGGCTCCACGTTTTTTATATACACTCTAGGGGTGTCACGCACAAGACCACGTGGGGTCGGGGTGCTCTTTGTCGGATCTGTTACTCATTTTAAACCTAACCTACTCGAGTCGGGGTGCTGCGTGTCAGATCTGTCATTCATTTCGAACCTGTTTTAAGTAGGTATGTTACAAATACCTGTAGGTGACCTCACTATTATTATACAGTTTATTTAAGTATTTATTATAAGCACAGTTACTTAAATACACAATATTACAAATACCACTCACACATTACTTTTGTGTTTGTTTACTACCTCAGCTACCAAATCTACTAAAAATTCACTCGAAAACATGATTATTCGGAAGTGTAAGTTTTATGATTCGTAATTATTATGACACGTAAGTTTATAACTATGAAAGTTAGGGATTGAGAAATTAGGTAACATAAATTTATGAATTTCAAACTTCAGGGTTAACAATATATTATTGTAAATGATATTTATAAGACCATAATATTATGAATGGTGATGTTTCGGAGACACTTGTTATTAATGGTGATATTCGGACGATCACTTTTCGGAGACAAAATGGGAACCCGTGTAAAACACGTGCTTTAAAAAAAATAACCAAAACCTACTATTTTTTCTGTAAGGAAGTCCTTTCTGCGTGGTGTGTGAAACGCACGTGCTATAAAAAAACCAAAACCTACTATTTTTTTCTGTGAGCAAGTCCTTTCTGCGTAGGTGTGTAAAACGCGTGCTATAAAAAAAATTACCAAAACCTACTATTTTTTCTGTGAGCAAGTCCTATCTGCGTGGATGTATGAAACATTTTATAAACCTGACCTATTTTGCCTACTTATGATAAAACAGTAAATTAGGACTACTAAACATTATGTCCAATAAATATTCGGACGTAAAGGTTTATTACTAACAAAATTAGAATCAAAATGTAGTATGACAAAAAGTTTTAGGAGTTGTCACCATTATGCTCATTACCATTATGTTTGAAAAATATTAGGACATCAGAAATGTATGCCTGTAAATAATTATGCGAATGTAATAATATGACTACAAAATTTTATGACTAGATACGTACCTACTATGTCTTATGATTTTATGACAAATAACATTATGCGAATGAATAGGTCACCAAATCAAGGTGATCCTATTGTGTTCGAATTGAATAAAAGATTTTTGACTTTGACTTTGGATGTTTTACCAAGGATGTTCTAGTAGGTATACCTACTCAAGCATTATCACTCCAGTTTCAACTTGAACTTGTTCGGTCTCTGTACATGTAAATGAATAATAATGTACGTGAGATCAGTAGGTACGGTAGACACCTACCCAACAATAATGAGTAAGAATAAGAAGAAAAGAATACGGATCGCTCTGATGTGTCGTCGGTGACCCAGATTCATTACCTTTTCTCGAGTGTATTTAGGTCCCTACAGGTAAGTTAGGTAGGTACCTACTAAGTAAAATACCTACATACCTACTTATTTACATCTATCTTCGTTCATTTGTTCTTTCCTACCTACTGTCCGCGCGCGAGTTGAGTGCAGAGCATACGAATCGGCTAGTGTTGAATTGAAGGACAACACATAGCTATACATACACAGCACCTATAGGTACCTACTGGTTGGTTTTACAATGTGAAATTGAGTCTTATATACATGCGCCAGAGAGGTCCTACCTAACTATGTATGTAGTAGGTAGGTATCTTATCTAGTAGTAGTAGGTATAGGTAGGTTACACGAGATCATTTTCTTTTGGAATTGGTATAATACCTACCTACTTACCTATTTTCTTTATCGGGAAGTTGTCTTTTTCACGACCTCCTAAAATAACAAACATACCTACTTAAAAACATGAAAATCTACATAGGTAGGTACCTACTTAATATTTCTAATAGGTAGGTAAGTAACAACAAATTATTATCCAACACTAAATAAAGCGTCCATGCGCTAATAACATTTAATTTCGTAACACTAAATAAAACGTTCATGCGCGGATAACTTATAAATCGTCTGTGTGCGAATAACATAAAATACCAATAAGTCGTCAAGCAAAAAAAGGTGAGTGCGAGGCAGACGAACACAACCATCCCGTACGACAGTCAGCGTTACTCTGCCGCCCGTCGCCCCTGCGACCGTAACGCCCACTAATTATTCGGAAAAATGGAAAATAATTAATTGCCACGAGAAAAACCGTCGCAGCAGAAAACCAAATTTGTAATTTGAAGGTAAAGTCTTTGCGCACATTTTAGTGAAAAAAAAATGACAAAATGTTATGTCGTTTAGAGGTAGAATCGAAATGTAGTAGAGGATGGAGGGACCATGTCTCCCAGCAGCAAATGAAGTATCCAGGGGGTTTGTAAAAGTCTTCAAGCGATTGTAGAACTTATTAGAAAATTTGTAAAACCTCTAGAAAAAAAGTTATAGCACATTTTGTATGGTCCCTCAGTTCTCTCATTGAATTTTCCAGATCTCGGAAAGTATATTGAAACTGAAGATAACGTGACTACAGACCTTTTGTAAAAAGTTTCCCACGACGAATTAACTGAAAACCAGGTCACGAAGTCATTTCTACAAAAAGATATAACGTGAAAACTGTGGTCCCTCAATCCTCCAAAGCATTTTTGTAAATATCTCTCATTTAAATCAAAATAACCAGCTCTCTACCATTGTAAAAGTTTGTAAAAGTGCTATAGACATTTGTAAAAATAAAAAGAAGCAATAATACTGTCATGATTCCGAGATAGACGCGGTTTTGTATGGTCCCTCAATCCTCACTTTAAACAATTGGGAATAACTTTTTGTAAAAAGGAGTAATAGAAAAATAAACCTGCTCACCTTTTAGTAAATTTTTTTTACAAACGGATAGCAAAGTTACTTTTGGGATCAACGATATATTTGCTGAGTTATTCAATAAAAACTAATCCTATGATAGTAGTGTGACCACACATTTAAACAATTAAGGAAAAGTACAATGTACGTTAGTATGTACCATGGACCTATTAAAGATATAGACTACCAGTTAGCGTGCCCCCAAAAGGGACATAAAATTAAGTGTATCCATGTTTCGTAGTACCTATATTGTGTAATTATCGGTAACTATGAAGTAACTTAACTAGGGTATAATAATCATTGACTCTATTATTCCTTATTCTAAACTGTTAAATTCTAATATTCAATTAATCACCTTATTGTATCTATTATTGTCAATAATTGAACAACATTATTGCAGTGACCTTCGCATGTGTAATTGAGGTGCCACACAGTTTACGTTTAAGTACCAAGGTATTTGTATTTTATTTTATTTTATTTGAATGTACTAGTGCACACCTTGATGCAACTATTAAATAAATAGATACTTAAATAATATGAACTTCATAAATATAAATAAATGGTACCTAATGCCATGTTTATTTGTATTTCAGGTTTATCAGTAACCTGAGTGAGTATTGATATTTCCTTCACATGCTCTCAACATCTACATTGTTTTCCTATATTACTAACCTACTAATGTCGAGGACAGAGCACGAGTATAAATAATGATTTAACGAATTTACCTGTACGTGAAGTTCTATCATAATTATACGATGGGCTCCGTCCGAAGACATTAGTAGGGTAACACCCACCCTCCCTGTTAACCCAAGCCGTTGCGGAAATATCCTCTAAACGTAATGATGAGCAAATGGCTGAGCTCAAACAGGAAACATGGGCTGAGTGGGGGTAATCGGAAACTTTGAAAAAATAAAAGACTGTATTAATAAACATTTTATTTTATTCTATTTTATTTTCTAAACTAAAGTGCTGAAGTGGAATCACTTAGGTACGCGATACTACATTGTGTTCATATATTACTAACCTACTAAGGTAAGTTCGTTTAATCATTAATTTTCTTTTAAACATATTGTATGGAATGGACCCAAGTAGTCTGAATAAATAAAAATATTATTATTAATATGTACAAAGTACTTACCTACCTACTTAGTAAAACAAAAACATTGTAGGTAGGTACGTACCTTTGAAGAAATAGATGTCTAGAACGAGTCTTTCGCTACAATCGCAATAAGAACAACAGGCCAGGTTTGAAACGCTAGTGTGCGTATTACGCACACAAGTATGCGAATCGTCTATTGTCTATACAGGTGCGCTGCGTCACCTGTCAACATTGTCGTCCATTTATAGGGTTCCGTACCTTAAAAGGTAAAAAAAGGAACCCTTATAAGATCACTTTCTTGTCCGTCTGTCCGTCTGTCCGTCTGTCCGTCTGTCTGTCCGTCTGTCCGTCTGTCCGTGTGTCACCATCGATTATCTCAGGAACGGGTAGAGCTAGCAAGTTGAAATTTATACCATATACTAAGGTCTATAGTCCCTACTGTGAGTATAAAAATCAAGGTCCTGAGTCAACACTATAAAAAGATATAGGCAAATTTAGGTTTTCGTGAAAACTTGTGAGTACCAAAACTTACCTTAATTATCAACTTTTTTTTATTTTTCGGAATTTTTCCTTTACTTGTGCTGGAAGACCTTGCTTGTAACCAAAATTGACAATTCTAGGTCAACCGGAAGTACCCTAGAGGTTTTGGGTCGAAAACCTAAATGGTAGTTCCCGTTGACCTAGAATAACGAAATTTGGCAAAAAGCAAGGTCTTATAGCACATATAAAGGAAAAATTCCAAAAAGTTAAAAAAGTTGAAAATTAAAGGGTGTTCCCATACATACATAGATGACGCCAATTAAAATTGTCCTCCGAGTTGTATGGGCGCTCATACAATTAAGCGGACTAGCTTAATTGGCACCATGGCTAGGCACGGAACCCTCGGCGTACGAGTTCGACTCGCACTTGACCGGTTTTTTTTAGTGATACCAGCTCTTGAAAATTTCCCATAAAAGTAGGGGAAAATATGTTATGATTTCGAGGTGTCTCTAAAATTTGTTTCAAATTTTTTGCCGTCAATACTGGTTTTTGTTTACTTAATTTTTCTCGTAAGTATTCGATCCTTGGTTTCGATCCTTGATTTCGATCCTTGATTTCAATCCTTGATTCTTGAATCTTGAATTTGAAATCTTGAATCTTTGAAGTGACAGCTGTCAAACTTCAAACCGCCATATCTCATGAATTACTTGACTCGACCTAGACTCCCCGTTCTCAGTTCAAATGAAAACTATGACCAAGATCTTCATTTGAACTGACAGCTGTCAAACTTAAAACGGCCATATCTCGGAAACTACTCGTCCTAGACTCCCCGTTCTCAGTTCAAATGAAAGCTATGACCAAGATCTTCGTTTTAAGTGACAGCTGTCAAAATGACATCTGTCATCTGAAATGTAGATCTTGGTCATAGCTTTCATTTGAACTGAGAACGGTGAGTCTAGGACGAGTAGTTTCCGAGATATGACCGTTTTAAGCTTTGAACTGACAGCTGTGAAACTTAAAACGGTCATATCTCGGAAACTACTCGTCCTAGACACCCCGTTCTCAGTTCAAATGAAAGCTATGACCAAGATCTTCGTTTTAAGTGACAGCTGTCAAAATGACATCTGTCATCTGAAATGTAGATCTTGGTCATAGCTTTCATTTGAACTGAGAACGGTGAGTCTAGGACGAGTAGTTTCCGAGATATGACCGTTTTAAGCTTTGAACTGACAGCTGTCAAACTTAAAACGGTCATATCTCGGAAACTACTCGTCCTAGACTCACCGTTCTCAGTTCAAATGAAAGCTATGACCAAGATCTACATTTCAGATGACAGATGTCATTTTGACAGCTGTCACTTAAAACGAAGATCTTGGTCATAGCTTTCATTTGAACTGAGAACGGGGAGTCTAGGACGAGTAGTTTCCGAGATATGGCCGTTTTAAGTTTGAGAGCTGTGAGTTCAAATGAAGATCTTGGTCATAGCTTTCATTTGAACTGAGAACGGGGAGTCCAGGACGAGTAGTTTCCGAGATATGGCGGTTTGAAGTTTGACAGCTGTCACTTCAAAGATTCAAGATTCAAAATTTCAGATTCAAGATTCAAAAATCAAGGATTGAAATCAAGGATCGAAATTAAGGATCAAAATCAAGATCGAAATCCAGGATCGTAACCAAGGATCGAAATCAAGGATCGAATTCAAGGATCGAAACCAAGGATCGAAATCAAGCGCTGATTTTGTCGAGCGCGATAAGGTAAAAATATCCTGAAATTTCAATGACTTAGGCACACTACTAATCCAACAACGAGTGTGAAAGAGACAAAGCTACCAAGAAAGCCTTTCAACAAGACCAACAATCCTTATAACCAAGATTAAATTATAATAGATCGTTGTGTAGTCGTGATAAGGTTCAAAGTCCCTTTTACATTAAAGTCGACTTAACCATTCTGTTTGTTTATAAAATCCTTGGATTCAACACTTTTTTATTTGCTCACGCTCTCACATGGGTAAAATCAAAGAATAATTATGGCAACCCTCCTAAACCATGTTAGGATAAAATTACAAAGTTTGATTTTCTTGTTTTCATAACTTAAAGTTATCTATAGTTTACTTACCGATGCGATGCTATGTAACTTCCTTATTTATTTTTAGTCGTCCTTTGTAATTCCTGCACACTTTGATGGCACAAATCGCCATTTTTGTTTGCCGCCAAATTCATGTTTACAGTACAACGACCTTAGCGCGACTGAATGAGCGAAACGAACGAGTCAACCAACAGTTGGTTGATCTTTTGTTTGGCGTTTTGACGCTCGAAATCGGGGTCTAGACATCTAGTTCGTCCAAGGTACGTACATACCAACTTACATGTACTGGAAAGCTAGCACAGACCTAGCCCTGTAATTTTGGGGGGGTGGGAGGGGTGGGGGGTGGGGGGGGAGGGGTAGACCCCCCCCCTGGTGGGAGGGGTCAAAGAAAGCTAGTAGTTTATGAGAAAAAGAGAAATGAAAATTTGAGGTTAAGTTCTCAAAACTGAGGGAAAAGACTCAATAAATAGGGGTTTTTTGAGGGGTGGGGTAGGTGGAAGGGGGTCCACCCCCCCTTACCACTCCTAACTTGAAGAATTGTAAAATAGAATTGTACTTAATTGTAAAAATAAAGTGCTCTGTATCGGATCTGTCACTCATTTTGAACCTAACCTACTCAAGCCTTTCTGGGATGGGCTCCCGCCAGAACTCTCGCGAAGTCGCCTCTGAGTGTCACTTCGCCCCCTCAACCTTCACTGCGCTACGGAGGTCGCCGGCTCGCTTCGCTCGCCACCTCTCCCCTTCGCTTAGCTCGGTTGAGAGGGCTTGCTCCACTCAGAACCTCCCACGCTAGCTTCTGGCTCCGCGTTTTTTATATACACTCTAGGGGTGTCACGCACAAGACCACGTGGGGTCGGGGTGCTCTGTGTCGGATCTGTCACTCATTTAGAACCTAACCTACTCAAGTCGGGGTGCTCTGTGTCAGATCTGTCACTCATTTAAAGTTTGAAGTATATCTTGACATTGACAACTCAAAATTCCGCGCTTTTTATTGACACTGACAATCAAAATGGCGTACATCGTGTATATTTACGTCAAAAACGTCCAATCAAGTGTCAAAGATGCGTTCAGTAACTGACCACAGCCAAAACATTTCAAATAATTTCAAAATATTTCGAAACTTTAAAAATTAATATCTGAAAAACTATAAGTCATCTGTGATTAAAACTTTTGCAGAAAGACTTCTTAGGTAAATACCTTTCTACCATAAAATTACGGCTGGCCAAATATTGGGCTAGGTATGCGCCGATCAGCCCATGTACTTTTCCTTAATTGTTTAAATGTGTGGTCACACTACTATCATAGCATTAGTTTTTATTGAATAACTCAGCAAATATATCGTTGATCCCAAATGTAACTTTGCTATCCGTTTGTAAAAAAAATTTACTAAAAGGTGAGTAGGTTTATTTTTCTATTACTCTTTTTTACAAAAAGTTATTCCCAATTGTTTAAAGTGAGGATTGAGGGACCATACAAAACCGCGTTTATCTCGGAATCGTGACAGTATTATTGCTTCTTTTTATTTTTACAAATGTCTATAGCACTTTTACAAACTTTTACAATGGTAGAGAGCTGGTTATTTTGATTTAAATGAGAGATATTTACAAAAATGCTTTGGAGGATTGAGGGACCACAGTTTTCACGTTATATCTTTTTGTAGAAATGACTTCGTGACCTGGTTTTCAGTTAATTCGTCGTGGGAAACTTTTTACAAAAGGTCTGTAGTCACGTTATCTTCAGTTTCAATATACTTTCCGAGATCTGGAAAATTCAATGAGAGAACTGAGGGACCATACAAAATGTGCTATAACTTTTTTTCTAGAGGTTTTACAAATTTTCTAATAAGTTCTACAATCGCTTGAAGACTTTTACAAACCACCTGGATACTTCATTTGCTGCTGGGAGACATGGTCCCTCCATCCTCACGCAGACGAATCGAATCAAAAGTCGAAAACAGCTACACTTTGTTATTTTTTTTCACATAGTAAATAAACAGGTAGAACTTTTTCGAATTTACAATTTGCAGATAAAAGGTCAAAGAATGACATATATTTTTTTGAGCACACAAAACTGATTCCTCTATGAGGAGAATGCCTCCAAAGAAGACCAATCAGGTCCTATATGCGCCTTAACTAACAACATCTATTGTACAGTACGGCCAACGGATCTCGGCGTGCGTGAAGTTAGCCGTTTCGATGCGCAGTGCAACTTTTTCATACAAAATTTTCTACTGCGCAGCGCAGAGCCTGACTTCACGTACGCCGAGATCCGGCGGCCCAACTGTACCTACATTCCTGCGAATAAATGATTATGATGATTATGAGATGGAAGGAGTGGAAAGAGAGAAGGGAGGCCCTTGCCCTGCAGTGGGAAACATCAGTCCTATAAATAAATAACAATAAGTTCATCTATAGCTCCGTTATTGAACTGCAGCAATTTGCGCGCCAAAATAATCATTTGATAGACCAATTTTAACAACTTTGATTTAATTACGCAAAAAACTAGTTCTATATTCAGAAAAAAAGCATAAACTCACTTTACATCTGTTTAGTAACCAAGAAGTGACTTTCAAAACATAAACAACGTACAGAATAGAAGAAAATAAATATTTTATTTGCAAGATGGCGAACGTAGTAAAATGTTTCTGGCAGAGGAACAAACATTTTTCGCGATATACTGAGGGCCAGGTGCGGGAGATTTGCTTCGATGCAATTGGCTTAGCATTAGTAGCTGATAAATAGGAAAGATAGGACTGAAGAATCATTAGCGGTATTACGAGCTGCAAAATACGTTTGAACACAAAAACAGTGTTTCAAACACAAAAGCAAGAACCTTAGGTTCTTGCACAAAAGACATATTTTTAGTAGTTATGGTTGTAAAGGATAAATTCTTGTGCCTTGGGAATTAAAGCGGTTGCGGTATTATTTTCATAATTTAATAAAATGTGCTTTTCTATAAATTTTCACTTATTTTTCAAAGACACAGGGGACCGATTCTACTGACAAACTTTTTACTTTACAAAGCAAAACGTCAAAACCTTAGATTTCGTTTTGTTTCGTTATCTACTAATGACCAATGAGGTTTCTTAGTTACTCCTTGTGGTGACGTTTTCAAAGAAATTACAGTCGTATCAAAAAACAGTTCTTAAAGCCGCCATTTTTTCAATATGGCGGCGCGAGCGGCAAAGACACGGCCGTGGCAAAGTTGAAATTCGAAAAGAGCACCTACACCATCTTTATAGGTAGGTAAACCAATTTTCAAAACTTCCAGAAAACTTTCCAAGTGACCCATGTTTTTGAGCCCCAAATGACTGTACTACCTATAGTCCGGCAAAAACGGGTAGACACGGCAACTAAAATTTCAGTAGGTACTTTGGAAAACCTTTCTCTACTTATCTATGGTAAAGTACCTACAGGTTTCTTGTGTAAGGTACCTACAGGTCACGAAGACGTCAGTCAGAAGTAATAATTTACTTCTAAAAGAGAATTTATTTAGTTCGCGTATCTAGCTTGCACAGTGGCGCCCCCATTTATTTCTATTATTTTGTGTCGGACTATTCTATGAGAACTGTCGATAAATTTGATCCAACACAGCACAACACTATTCTGATGTGAAAACATTTGAGTTTTTAAACTTCAAAGTTCAAACGTCAAAACTGTAAATTATCTCTCTCACTCTGAAAGCTGCACCACAAACAATGAAACAAACTGTAAGGATATGAAGCTTGAAGTCCGCGGCAGACTGCCAGACGCCCGAGGCATAAGGTTAAAACAATATTTAACTGAACTACCTACCTAGATCGATTTCTACCATCTACACTGTTTACGTTTTTTTTTTAGTTTTTGTGTAGTGTAGGTAGGTAAGTATGCGTGAAAATGAATCATAACGAAGCCGAGGAGGCTTTTCTGTAGCCGTACCATGAACTCTTATCGATCGAGTGAGCGAAGCGAGCGAAGATCTTAGTGGTAAGTTGGGCGATTTTGCTTTGTATGTTTGTATGTTTGTATGTATGTTTCACGAATTGTTGTTCGCGCATAACTGTCGAACCGTTCATCCAATCTGCATGAAACTTGGTAGGTCAATAGGTTGTAGTAAGGAAATTTACGGTGGAGCATATGAGCTTAATCGATGAAGGGGTTGTGAAGATATTAGGTTCCCAAGGGGGTAATTTTTTTTTAAAGTTACACAAATATATTGAGTGGGGTGTCATATGAAAGGGCTTGTTTTGTACATTCCAAAATGGTTTTTATTTTTAGTCTAGGATGTATAGTTTTTGAAATACGACCAAAGAACAAAAACTACGAAACCAGAGCTGCAAGAGCTCCCGTTTCATAGAGTTTCGATGTCTTCGTAGCTCATTGACTGGTCGGTCTTAGAAAGAGAGGGGCGTCGTTGCGGTTTGGTTTGCAATGATTTTAGTTGCTACTTGAATTATTTTCTTGAAAAAAAAAAAATCTTGGTAATGAATGAAAAGAATTGTCCGGGAACCTGAAAATAAATTACGTACGTAGGTTACGTTAGGTAGGCTAAACTTGGTAGGTCAATAGGTTGTGCTATGAAAATTTAAGGTGGAGCATAATGAGCTTAATCAATAAAGGGGTTGTCAAGATATTGGGTTCCGAAGGGGGTAAAAAAAAAATTAAACAAATATATTGAGTGGGGTGTCAAATGAAAGGTCTTTAGTTGTACATTCCAAAATAGTTATTATTTTTATTCTAGGACGTATAGGTACCTAGGTACTTTTTGAAATACGACGAGAATTCATATATTAAATTAATGAAAAATTAGACACGACATTATGTAGGTATGGCATGCATGCCAGTATTTTTTACCATGACGAGCTAGCGCAATAGGCATACTGGGCAGTAATAGCACTTGAAAGTATAGGGGTAGTCCGAAGAAAGTCCAAATGTAAGCCATCTACGGTGCGCGAGATCTCAGTTCGGGGCGAACTACTAGTAGCAATGTTAAAACAAGCTTGAAACATGACAACGAATGTCATTTCTACAGCAATAGGACTGTTTTAAGCTTGTAAGAGTTTATGGTATGGCCCCTGACTTTGTGAGATGGAAACAGATTTTCAAAAGAGGTTTTAGAGACGATAGTGCAATAGTAGATTGTATTATAAGGGGGCAAAATAATATTTTGACGGCGAGGGCGCTTTTTTGAATCCAGAGCGAAGTGAAGGATTCTAGAGTAGAATCCCGAGCGTAGCGAGGGATTCTTTAGTAGAATCCTGAACGTAGCGAGGGATTTAAAGTACGTCGCCCGAGCCAAAAATATATTTTGCGCCCGAGTGATACACTCTACTTTTCATTACAATCTATGAGAAAATAAAAGGGAAGAGAAAAGAATGTGTTAAATCGACGAAGTTCCACTTGAGAAGAGTAATCGGGGATTAAATTTTTTTATTTAGACTTTTTATCTGATACTAGCAGCGCCGAGTAGTGATGGTTTATGGTGATGATGATGATGATGAAAAGTAGCCTATAACCTTCCTCAAGAGTTTAGCTATCAAATACAGAAATAATTTTTCAAATCCGACTGGTAGTTCCTGAGATCGAAAACGCACAGGATTTTATGAAGTTGAAATTACAATTTTTGTATGCTATGCTATGCTATGCTATGCTATGCTATGCTATGCTATGGTATGCTATGCTATGCTATGCTATGCTATGCTATGCTATGCTATGCTATGCTATGCTATGCTATAGTATTCTATGCTATGCTATGCTATGCTATGCTATGCTATGCTATGCTATGCTATGCTATGCTATGCTATGCTATAGTATGCTATGCTATGCTATGCTATGCTATGCTATGCTATTCTATGCTATGCTATGCTATGCTATGCTATGCTATGCTATGGTATGCTATGCTATGCTATGCTATGCTATGCTATAGTATGCTATGCTATGCTATGCTATGCTATGCTATGCTATAGTATGCTATGCTATGCTATGCTATGCTATGCTATAGTATGCTATAGTGCTAAGAGTCCTCCCTCATTCATCTTGGTAGATTCGAGATGAATGAATGTGGAAAGTAGTTGTACCTCTAAAGTGCGCGGCAAAGATAATTCCGGCGCACTTAAAGGGGATTAAAAACTCATTACTGCCCGCTAAATTTATAAAGAGGATTAAAAACTCATTACTGCCCGCTAAAAGTTCCTTGAAGAGGAATCATCTACTTTGGGCGCACTTAAAGGCGAACAAAGTCGTCCTTTTCGAATAGATGGAATGAAAAACTTTATGTTACCTATGTAGAATTTTAACAAAACTGTAAATAATAATAATACAAATATCATCTACTTTGTGTGGTCCCGGTGTAAAAGTAAAGATTAAAAGGCTATTAACAAAAAAAAAATGCTGGACATTTCACACAGCATCATGCAGCCCCAAAGTAAGCAGAGCTTGTGTTATAGGTACTACACATAGAAAACACCCAGATAAAACAAATATTTGCAGATCATACAAACATTTGTCTCGTGATGATGATGATCACGGGCCATACCATGAACTAGCAATGTTATAACAAGCTTGAAACAGTCCTACTGCTTGACATTCGTTGTCAGGTTTCAAGCTTGTTTTAATATTGCTTTAATTCATGGCACGGCTACAGGCTGCAGTTACTAAACCACTAGGCTAGCTAGGCTAGTGTAAGCTAGCTAAAAATAGCCAGTAGCATTGTTGCTGTTATCCAGAGTTAAACATCTAACTGAACTATTTATGATTTTGTGGGCGTAAAGACCTGTTGCTAGACGAAAATAAACTGTTTAGTACCTATGCTTAATTTTGTTGTAAAATCGTTTTTGGTTTCTTACACTGGTGTGAACAGCTAATATATAGTTCAAGTACCTACCTAGTAGATAGTTCCACTTCCAATCTTGGCATTCGTAAAGTTAGCCGTTACAGTTTTGTAATGACTACTTCAGATTCATTTATCGTTAAAGTTCTTTCCAGGGCAGCCTCCTTGACTTCCCTATACGACATGACAGCAACCTTCTCTGTCACTCGGCTGATGTAGCCTATCCTCGGTCTTCCTCTTCCTCTCCTTCCTTCCACTTTTCCTTCAATGATGCTGTCATGACGTATAAGATGACCAATCATCTTCCCTCTTCTATTCTCGACAACTTGCAACAACGATCTTTCCTCCTCTACTTTTTGCAAAACCTCAATGTTGGTCACTCTTTCCGTCCAGCTGATCCTCTCTTGCTAATAAGTACTACCTAATTTAATTACAACGAATTCATGAAGTAGGGTGCACATTTGAACTGGAATCGGTATTTATGTGTGAAAGATGAGGAATACTTAACAAAAGCTATAGTGGGTTGCTATGATGTACAAGAAGAATTTAGATTGATTGGTAAATAAACAAAATGCAAGAACTGGACACGAGCCCAGACTCGTGCTTTTAATTGCATATAAAAACATCAAAGATATAATTACTTATGTGGATTTAGGGATTAGGTATTAGGTATTAGGTAAAAAATATAAAACTTGTTATTTATAAGTTCTTACCTACTTTTTGTAATAGCACTTGATAGAGCTTTTTAAAGCCCTTTTTAAAACGCTTTTGCATTTAAATTGATTTAATTAAGCTAGTACATATACCTACTTATTATTTACTTATCTCTAAGCCCTTTTCAATAAGTACCAAAAATTTAATTTAAAAAAATCTTATCCTTGGTAGGTATTTCTACACTGTCCCCATAAGATGTTTTTAGTAGGTAAAAGAAATTAAACAAGCACTTCATTATTTTTGGCAAATGGTTTTGTAAATTTGCTATAATGTACCTACTGTGTAGGTAGAGGGCTTAATTTAAATAAATCCACGAAGACAAATTTTCCCTCTTAAACGTCCAATTTGCCCGTACTTTAATGAAGGTGAAGACAAAATGAAGTTGTTTTTGACCATTTTCCAAGATAATTAGGTGGTTGACCGACACAGTATACAATAGCAAAACTGAATCATCATCACCCTTAAAAACCTCTGCTGGACTAATTCACTACCTATAGTCGTATTGCTCATTATACGGACTAAAAGTGAAGGAAAAAATGTAATTTTTCCTTCAATTTTGACATAAAACGTATCAAAACTAATCAAAATTAATTTTAGTCCGTATAATGAGCAATACGACTATACCTATCGTTTTTCAGGATAGACAATTTTAGCTGCCTCTAAACACCGACCAAACAATGTATAAAATCTTAAAAATCGCAATATTTAAACATTTTAGGTAAATAAACTTTTTTAAAATATTAATCATGAACTAACACGAAATCTTGTATCAACGCACACGTCACTAAAATAATAAAAAAAAAATACTCACTTACCCATACAAAATCATGGTCCGAAAATCACAAAGCACTTTCAAACAGAATAAAAATTGCACTGTGAACTTTTTGGTTTAAAAAAAAAATCGGTTTATTTTTAAAACGCGTGGCTGGCCGCTAGCGCGCGCTCCGTTCAGCCAACGTTTCGATTCTGAATATAATCCCGTTATGATCCAGAGATGTAAGTATATAAGGATTGGGGAAATATAAAATTACTCGCACAGCTGAGATGGGACGTGTGGAAACCGTGTTTCGTTGACCGGCCTCACTTTTACTTTTGATTTAGTTCGAAATGTAGGCAAGGCATATTTGAGTACAGAACAAGTGGGCATGCAGTATATTTATTTGGACACTCCTCTGACTACTTACAATGGACTTATTACGTTATTATTATTTTTAATTTGCATTAAAATAACATTGGAACAAATTTTACCGAAAATAATTTATAAATTTAATAATTATATGCTTGGAGACCTTACAGAATGGCTGCAATGCTAAGGGTTGATCGTTGTGTTTATTTTATTTGTAATCTTACAAAATATAAGTGTACCTATATTAAAAACAGTGGATGCATTCACATCCTTTGTTTGAAAACATAAATTGTTTAATTTAACTTCTAAATTTTTCGAAATATTTATACTTACTTACTACATGATGTATGTAGTACTAGTATACAGTTCTAGTTTAGTATCATCTCATCCGCCTTTTATTTTACGAGCCCTGAAATACGTCCCTTTTTATCAAAAAAAAAATCAAATATTTATTCAGTAGGACCGCTATGACCACTTTGAATCTTCTTAAAGAGCTAGGTGATTCTACTCCTGTTCTTTCGCGACCAACACCGTGAAGAATCAGGGCAACTAACATGGTATGGGCATAGAATAGATAATAATACTACGTAGTATGGGGCCTAGCTTTATTTAGCTTAGCTTATTTTCGGTGAAAAGTTTTCATCGACAAAACTCATCGACATTTCCCATCACTAGTGAGAAAATGTGCCGGTCGCCACTCCTGGCATTTCCACGAAGCTATTGTTTATTTCTGTTCCCGGTGCCTGTCACCACACTGGCCCTTTCACTGTCACGTTATATTCAGGGTCGCACAACTTAGCGACCGCTCTATACAAAGAAAGAGAAAAAAATAATCTCGGCCAAGACATCCCCAAAAACCACCGTGCCGATTCTAAAAACGAACTTTTTATTAATCAACCAAAAACAATACGTCAACTAAAAACCTTAGATTTTCTTCTGTTTTCTATTCTAATGACCAATGACTCTGTTGTGGCACAGAATAGCGGCATTTACACGGTAGAGTTTTTACCACGGATATTTATTAGCAGCATTTACACGCAGAGATATCTGTGCGGATATCTGTAAAGATATCTGTACAGATATCCGTACAGATATCTTTACAGATAACCGCGGATAAAACTGTCAAATGTTGGAATGACGCGTGCTATTTCCCGCGGCATCTGGACTGTACAGATATCTTTACAGATATCCGCACAGATATCTCTGCGTGTAAATGCTGCTAATAAATATTCTGTGGTTGTGGTGACGTTTGGCCGAGAACGAAACAAAACGCAGCGGCAATGATACCGGAATGGTTAACGTTGTAAAATAGAGGAATTGTGGCATTATTTTATATTACCTACTAGGTAGGTAGGTCAGACTAGTAACATTTCTACTTAATTTAAAAGGCATGAATTCAATTTGTCAATCTATCAGTCTATAAATAGGTTTTGATTTAGATCAATAATAATTGATTGAGGTTACAATTGCATGCCAATTGGTTTGCATTGATCTTTCATCAATCGACTATCATTATGAAATAGTTTTACTCAGAATAGCGAGGAGAATACTATGTGTGAACCGTGGTTTGGCTCGCAAGGAACCGATACTTAGGCCTTCACCTTCACCCGACATCTTTTAGTACTATTGTTTTACTAGATGATTTACATACCAAACAGTATCAGGAGAGCTTAGACGGAACACTGTAGAGCCCGGGACATTGTTTTTGACGAGTTATCCTACTAATACTCGTAATATAAAAGCGAAAGTCCGTGTGTGTGAATTGGCACATGTATTAATTTAGTTCTTATCCCTGCTATCTAGTTTTAGAAAAAGTTTGATACATAGTGCTGTTGTGCGAGCCTTTTATTTATTTATTTATTTATTTAACACTTTCACACATAACAAATTGTGCAAGGAGGACTTAATGCTAAAGCATTATCTACCAGTCATCCTGGGCGTGCAGAAAGATGGTGTGGCGTGTCATAAAAATAAATAAACAAATGTTTGTTACCACGTATCTCCATAACTATTAAACCGAATTCGTTGAAATTTGGAATGTGGATAGTTTAGGTTCTGAAATAACACATAGGCAACTTTTTATCCCGTAAAAATGTATGATTCCCGTGAGATAAAAAAAAGTAGTACACACGGGCGATGAACACCGGCTGCATGCACGAAAAAGTATTACGTTCCGCCTACGAGACGTAGCGAGAGCTACGGTCCTCGTAGCACTAGCTACGAAGTAATTTATTTTGGCAAATAATCCAATCTAACTCCACGGGTTCAGGGTGTCAATTCTAGTACCAAACTTTTTATTAACCTCAAGCAAAACCTCAACTAAACCTCAGATTTTCGACTATTTTTTGTTCTACTAATGACAAACGACTCAGTTGTGGTGAGGTTTTAGTTAAGGTTTGAACTTTGGCAGAACAAATTTTTGAAAAGCTATTCTAGGTACTATTCACCAAATGGCTGACATTTAAGAGATCGAAACAAACCGCAGCGGAATGATTGACGTTTGTCATCTAGTAGAATTGCCCAGCAGTAGATTTATAAAAATTAAAAACTCACTGTTACCACAGAATACCTACTACATACCTAGGTCCCTACTTATTATTATATATAGGTTGGTAACTCTACGTAGGTAATGACATCACAAGCAGAGACCAATACGACGACGGACCGACGTGTGCCGCGACACACTGTTTCCATTGTCTATTTATTTATCTATTTAAAAGCCTATGCCGGATTATTTCTGATTATTCAGTCAGAGCTGAGATAAACAGGGTGAGTTTTTCAAGAGTGCCTCTAGGGCCAAATCTGAAACTATAGCAATAGCGAAAAACACTAAAAGAAGTCTCGTAACCGATTTAGATAAAAAGTAAAACTGCATCATTAAATTTTAAAAATAACAGTTATAAATCCAAACCAAAATAGATTCGTAATCCTGCAGGTGAATACGAGACGTGACGGTTTACATTGTGCTCGAACACACACAGCGTATCTTACGCCGCGTAACGACGCATTTCTATGCCCAATTACGCTCGGCGTAACGACGTATGATACGCCTTGTGAGGCCGCGCAAGATTTGTACTAGCGCGATGTATAGCGTATTTACGTCGCGTAACCGGCGTAACGTTAACCGTCTTTTGAGGTACCTAGTTGCGTTTTACCCCGCTCTGCGTGGCAAACAAAAGTCAAGCTAATTAGCTTGAGTCAACTCAATCGCACTTGGTCTTGCTCCGGTGTTACACGCAACAAAATTTCGCCGCGTTTTAGAGCTTTTTCTAATGAGTATGACGTCTCTATTTGTAAAAATCTCATTGAGTTGCAGAGTGTTTTGTGAGTCATCGTATCTAAATATTATCGTGTGATAATGGAAACGCAACGCAATCACGCACACATACAAAATCGATGTATTTACAATCACAACAAAATAACATCGTACATTTACCTTGAACTGTATTCGTGTGTAGTTAAGAATTGTTTTTGCGTGTTTTACTCAGAGTCAATTTAGTTTTAGATAAAGTTTAAGATACAACACTCAGTATTATGTTATCCTTGAGTAAGGCATGTTTTGTGGTTTATAAATAACATAAAAACGTAAAACTTCGCTTTAATAGTGAAGAGTTATTTTAACAGTGAAGATATAAGAAAATAAAAATTGGAAAGCAGACTTCAATTTGTATAAATAGTTATTGAAATATATTTATTGAAACTGAACAACAAACCTATGTAAGTACCTACCTACGCATTTTGTTTATGCTTTAGTATCATAGCCGTACCTACCAGCTACCTAAGTACCATCTAAATATTTTTTACGTAGGTACCAAAGTGTTTTTTTTTTAATTATGAGGTGCTTACCTACCTATAATATTTTCCAAAGTATGTTACGTCAATCAGAGCTATGTTGGTCGAGAGGGATAGGGCCTCTACTTTCAATTCCAAGCAGAGATATGCGTTAGAAAGAGAGGCAAGGTTTAGGTGAATATAGCGCTAGGACGTAAGCGCTTATGCGAGCTGAATTGCACTTTGTTGCGTCGCAGCAAGAGTCGCTATTAATTATTTTCGCGAATTGAGCCTTCTGTACGCAGTAGGTACCAACTATTATTTATTCTGTGCTACTATACCCAGCCGTGGGTAGAATCGGGCTGTGGATAATGATGATCAGACCTAAATATTCCTTTTTCAGTGATAAATAATGCCTTGGACTAGACCAGACAGCGTGCCTATTGGCCAAGTGTGGAGCAGGTTTAAGGGGAGAGAGAGAGATGGACAACCAGCGCTGAAGTGAGTGACTTCCTTAAGCTTTTAACCCTATGATTAATAAAGTTATAGGCTTTCTATAAACCGATCAACTGCATGAGATTTCAAAACTGCATAATCTTTGGTTATGTGCAAAAATTGTGGGAACTAGACATATAATAAAACACAAAAATTCGTGTTTGAAACATTATAACACAAAAAACTTTTTACCATTGGGTAAACGGGTAAAAAAAAGAAAAAAAAATATTCTCAGCTAAGACACATTTAGTGGGTATCTGTGATAATCTTTTATCTTATCTTATATTTTGATTAGGTATGTGAAATATATAAATATCTAGGTAATTTATGTAAGCATATAAATCACAGGGAGCTAGTTAAAATTAAAGCCCTGGGTACGTGGGACTAAGGCGTATGGGACCCATCGCATCTTCAAAAGTCTCTTCGCGAGACCACACACAGCGTATCTTGCGCCGCGTTACGACGCCACTTCTATGCCCAATTACGCTCGGCGTAACGAGACGTCTATTACGCCTGGTTAGGCCACGCATGAGAATTTGTAGTAGGTATCTAGCTACATAGGTAGGTAACTACATGTAGCGCAATGCAGAATAGAATGGCCGCTAAGTTACGCTGTGTGTGTTCTCGCACTTAGGGCGTCTGTCATGTCTGGTCGAAGCGAACGACGGACGTGTCGATCATTGGGGCTCAATAAAAAGGCCGATATAGCAGAATCATAAAATGAATTGCACTATGATGTCGTCTCTTTTATTGTACCTACCTATGCGCTACTCATTTCGGCGCCACTGAAAACCAGCGCTCTAACAGCCATGGCGCTGCTGGAGCAAATGCTAAGGGGTAGCCTTATTTTCTTGTCACTGTAATGTAGCATTTCTGATTTGTGTTGTATGTATCGTAGTGCCGAAAATAAAACTTTTTTCTATTCTATTCTGTTTCCAGCTATCAAATCAGAGATATGGAAGACAAATACAGAAATAAGTGTCTAGAATTGATGCAGGAAACATTTTTGAAGGATGAACCTCTCTGTCACGTTTTGGGTAAGCTATAAGACATTGTTTGAGATGGAGTCCTCTTAACTCTGGCCATATCCACAGGAATGGTCAATACGGGGCTGACTAAGCCGCGGGTTTCCTCACGAAAGTCAAAAATCAAAAGGTACCTATCACTTTCAAACGTCGGCGCTGGACACACAGAAAGGACGTAAGATAAGACGCAGACGGCGCGGATATCTGTCTCTTCCGCGTCCCTTTCATACAAAATGTATACCTAAGCGTCGCGACGCAAAACATACAGAATAGACGAGGCGCGGGTGCAACGCTGATCGCGGGCGCCCTGTCCGCGACGCGTCCTCGTCTTACGTCTCTTCTGTCTGGCTTGCACCTAAGCCGCGGGTTTCCTCGCGATGTTTTCCTTTACCGTTTAGAACTCATGCTAATGCGCATATAAACTTTTCGAAACGAAAAATCCATTGACCTCTGTGGCGCAGTGGGTAAAGGCCCGCCTGTGACGCAGGAGGTTACGGGTTCGATCCCCGCCGCGGGTCATTATGTTTGCATGATCTGCAAATATTTATCTCGTACAAAAACGGTAGGAACCCAGTTCCAAGACCGATCGATAGAGAATTTTGAGCTTTATATCATGGTACCTACCTATTTAAAAGTGAAAGACCGAATGTCACGGCGCTTTATCTAGCGGACGGACGGCAGTATTATTTTCGTTAAAAGATTTAATTTCTATGGCTAGAACTGGTATAATCTTCCACCAGGTATCCCCCAAGATCCTGTCTCCATCACCACCATCAGATCCAACTGGGAGGGCTACGTGTCTCAGGGCGTGAGCCTGGCTTGCTTCACGGAGAGGCACGGCCAGCCGGACGAGCTGGTGGGGTTCAATATAGTCCTGGTGAAGAGTTTAGGTGATGAGGAGGAGGATTTGGACAAGGTAACTTTAGTGATAGGTAAATAAATAAATGGATCTAGACCAGTGATTCCCAAAGTGGTCCAGGTGGACCTCCAGGGGTCCACGGGAGACTCGAAAGGGGTCCACGTTGGCGAGAAACAAAAATGGGGGTGCACAAGTTTTTTGGGAATATGGTAGAAATGTAGCAGCAGGGGGTACCTACACCGAAACCAGTAAAATTTTGAAAGGGGTCCATGAGAAAAAAAAGTTTGGGAACCACTGTAGACCTAGACATTCGTGAAGTTAGCCGTTTCGATGCGCAGTGCAGCTTATTCATACAAAATTTTCTACTGCGCAGCGAAACGGCTAACTTCACGAATGCTCCATTGGGAGAAGTATAAAGTTACGTATCGTCGTCGAAAATCTAATTCTCTACCAAACTGCATCAAAAAATAATTTTCGTAAAAAAACGGAGTTTCGAGGTTTTCGAATTTAGCCGACAGTATTTAGGTAGGTACCTACTTATTGTACAATATACCTACTAATGATTGAATTGCTTCACCCTTCAAGGTCCAAGGTGAATCCTGGAAGAAGCTGCTACTGACTCTCATCACAGCTGAAGAGTTGGTAGACGTCTTCTCTTTATACGGAGTAGACAAATACCTCACTTCTAGCGGTCTCACGGTCTTACCGGGACATAGGGGGCAGAATATAGGAGCTAGGATGTTTGAGGCCAGGTATGTTACTAGCAGCGCCCTCGCGGCGTTGCCCCCGTAGTGATGATATATGGTGATGGTGATGATGATAAGTAAGTTCGTATGAGCAACGTGGCCAACTCTGGTGACGGGGTTTTTAGGCCGCATGAAGGCCTCCGTCATAGCTTAACGGCATAGGCCGGGACCGACAATTAACGTGCCCTCCGAAGCACGGAAGCGCTCAGCTCGTAATACCACTTGCGGTCACCCATCCTAAAAGTGACCGCGCACAACGCTGCTTAACTTCAACGATCAATCAAGAACGTCCAAGCAAGCTACGCCACGAGCGCTTCGGTGATGATGATGAAAAGTAGCCTATAACCTTCCTCAAGAGTTTAGCTATCAAACGCAGAAAGATTTTTCAAATCCGACTGGTAGTTCCTGAGATTAGCGCGTTCAAACAAACAAACTCTTCCGCTTAATTATATTACTAGCAGTGCCCTCGCGGCGTTGCTACAGAAGTGATGGTATATGGTGATGATGATGGATGAGGAAAGCCTATAACCTTCCTCAAGAGTTTAGCTATCAAATGCAAAAAGAATTTTTCAAATCCGACTGGTAGTTCCTGAGATTAGCGCGTTCAAACAAACTCTTGTACCTAGTATAAAAGTATAGATTTAGATGAGCTAGTATCTAAGCTCCGGTGACGGAGTTTTTTTTATAGAATACTAACTTAGGTTCTGTCTAAGATTAAGTTTGACTAAACACACGTCTTAGACCATCTACCTAGTACTTGGTTTTTCTGTGTGTTTTAGGAAGCCATTATGTCGAGCTCTCGGCATACAAGCTACAGTCACCGTCTTTACCGCAACCACTTCACAGGTACCTACCTTCCTACACTACCTAACTAAACTAGTAGTTCGCCCCGAACTGAGATCTCGCGCACCGTTGTGTTGATAGCCTAGATTTGGACTTGTTTCTGACTACCCCTATACCTACGTTAAGTGCTCCTTCTAGTGTTTACCACACAATGATATCTAATGCGCTACCTCAGTATGGTAAAGATTATAGGCATGCATGCAATACATTAAGTCGTGTCGTGTTTATATTCAATAGTTGACCCCGCGAACTTCGTACCGCGTCTCAGGGAAGGCCTCTTAGTTCGAGAAATTATTAAAATAGCAGTTCAATACAAAATGTATGAGAAAATCAATTCCCTCCCCCTCCCTCCCTCCCCTCCCCTCCCCCATCTCCCCCTCCCCCTCCCTCCCTCCCCTCCCTCCCCCGCCCCTCCCCTCCACCCTCCCTCCCCCTTCCTCCCCCCGCCCCTCCCCTCCCCCTCCCCCTCCCTGGTTTCCCCACGATGTTTTCTTTCACCGTTTAGAGCTCGTGTTAATGCGCATTTAAATTTTTCTAATCGAAAAATCCATTGATGAGCACGGCCAGGGTTCGAACTTACGACCTATGAATCGAGCACTCTTCCACTCGGCCAACACGGCTTTTATTTTCAATCTCAAGAAAAAATATCAAGTAGCAACTAAAATCATTGCAAACCAAACCACAACGATGCCACACTCTTTGTCTGTTAACCAGACCTACGAATACATCGAAACTCTATGAAACGGGAGCTCTCTCCATACTTCCGTTAATTGGTTTCCATAATTTTTCTTTTTCACTGTATTTCAAAAACTATAGAACCTAGAAGAAAACTAAAAACCATTTTGGAATGTATAAATTGAGTACTTTCATATGACACCCCGCTCAATATATTTTGGGTAACTTTGAAAAAAATTTACCCCATTGGGAACCCCATATCTTTACAACCCCTTCATCGATTACGCTCATATGCTCCACAGCAAATTTCCATAGCACAACCTATTGACCTATCAAGTTTCATACAGATTGGATAAGCGGTTCGACAGTTATGCGAGAACATAAAAATGAAACATACAAACATACAAACATACAAAGCAAAATCGCCTAACTTGCCACTAAGATCTTCGCTCGCTTCGCTCGCTCGATCGACTATTCTGTTTTTTAAGTACTTTCGCGATCCAATTATATTTCACGTTATTTACCACGTTAAATGCGGACGAAATCAAAAGTTCAAAAAATGGCCGTTATATTAGGTAATGTTTTTTTCTTGTTAATCTCATGTGTATGAAAAGAGACGGCATAAGTGCAATTCATATTATGATTCCCTATTCCATTCCCTATTATGTATGAACCCTACCTGCCAAGGTCCCCCCCCCCCCGTAGGCCCCCCACTGTAGGTGCTTGTAGCTTTGTACCTACTGTAGGTACCAGCCCATCACACGCACAGCAGATAATTATATGTTATGAAATATATATTTTGAGATCGCGCCCACATAAATTCTATGGAGGACCACACACAGCGAATATAAATTACAAAATATATTTGGTGCCATCTGTCAAGATTTATATTTCAAAAGATATATTATCTGCTGTGTGTGGTACGCTAGTGCGGAGTGCGCCGCGCTGTACCTATTCTGGTCCCTGGCCCCTGCCTAATTTTAACTAGTAGTTCGCCCCGAACTGAGATCTCGCGCACCGTAGATGGCTTACATTTGGACTTTCTTCTGACTACTCCTATAATTTCAAGTGCTACTACTGATACTGCCGAGTATGCCTATTGCGCTAGCTCTTCATGGTAAAAAATACTGGCATGCATGCAATACATAATAGCAGCATTTACACGCAGAGATCGGCCTGCGGATTTTCCCGCGGATCGATCTCTGCCATTCCAACCTTTGACAGTTTTATCCGCGGATATCCGTAAAGATATCTTTACAGATATCTGTACAGTCCAGATCCGTGCTAAAAACTCTACCGTTTAAAGGCCGCTAGTTTTATCCGCGGATATCTTTACAGATATCTGTACAGTCCACACAACGATCTATTATCATTTAATCTTGGTTATAAGGATTGTTGGTCTTGTTGAGAGGCTTTCTTGGTAGCTTTGTCTCTTTCACACTCGTTGTTGGATTAGTAGTGTGCCCTGCCCATGTCATTTAAATTTCAGGATATTTTTACTTTATCGCGCTCGACAAAATCAGCGCTTGATTTCGATCCATGGTTTCGATCCTTGAATTCGATCCTTGATTTTGATCCTTGATTTTGATTTCGATCCTTGATTTCGATCCTTGGTTTCGATCTTGGATTTCGATCCTTGATTCTTGAATTTTGAACCTTGAATCTGAAATTTTGAATCTTGAATCTTTGAAGTGACAGCTGTCAAACTTCAAATGACCATATCTCGGGAACTACTCGTCCTAGATTCCCCGTTCTCAGTTCAAATGAAAGCTATGACCAAGATCTTCATTTGAAGTGACAGCTGTCAAACTTCAAATGGCCATATCTCGGGAACTACTCGTCCTAGACTCCCCGTTCCCAGTTCAAATGAAAGCTATGACCAAGATCTTCATTTGAAGTGACAGCTGTCAAACTTCAAATGGCCATATCTCGGGAACTACTCGTCCTAGACTCCCCGTTCTCAGTTCAAATGAAAGCTATGACCAAGATCTTCATTTGAAGTGACAGCTGTCAAACTTCAAATGGCCATATCGCGGGAACTACTCGTCCTAGACTCCCCGTTCCCAGTTCAAATGAAAGCTATGACCAAGATCTTCATTTGAAGTGACAGCTGTCAAACTTCAAATGGCCATATCTCGGGAACTACTCGTCCTAGACTCCCCGTTCTCAGTTCAAATGAAATCTATGACCAAGATCTACATTTCAGATGACAGATGTCATTTTGACAGCTGTTATTGAAAATGTAGATCTTGGTCATAGCTTTCATTTGAACTGAGAACGGGGAGTCTAGGACGAGTAGTTCCCGAGATATGGCGGTTTGAAGTTTGACAGCTGTCACTTCAAATAAAGATCTTGGTCATAGCTTTCATTTGAACTGGGAACGGGGAGTCTAGGACGAGTAGTTCCCGAGATATGGCCATTTGAAGTTTGACAGCTGTCACTTCAAATGAAGATCTTGGTCATAGCTTTCATTTGAACTGGGAACGGGGAGTCTAGGACGAGTAGTTCCCGAGATATGGCGGTTTGAAGTTTGACAGCTGTCACTTCAAATAAAGATCTTGGTCATAGCTTTCATTTGAACTGGGAACGGGGAGTCTAGGACGAGTAGTTCCCGAGATATGGCCATTTGAAGTTTGACAGCTGTCACTTCAAATGAAGATCTTGGTCATAGCTTTCATTTGAACTGGGAACGGGGAGTCTAGGACGAGTAGTTCCCGAGATATGGCGGTTTGAAGTTTGACAGCTGTCACTTCAAATAAAGATCTTGGTCATAGCTTTCATTTGAACTGGGAACGGGGAGTCTAGGACGAGTAGTTCCCGAGATATGGCCATTTGAAGTTTGACAACTGTCACTTCAAATGAAGATCTTGGTCATAGCTTTCATTTGAACTGGGAACGGGGAGTCTAGGACGAGTAGTTCCCGAGATATGGCGGTTTGAAGTTTGACAGCTGTCACTTCAAATGAAGATCTTGGTCATAGCTTTCATTTGAACTGGGAACGGGGAGTCTAGGACGAGTAGTTTCCGAGATATGGTGCTTTGAAGTTTGACAGCTGTCACTTGAAATGAAGATCTTGGTCATAGCTTTCATTTGAACTGAGAACGGGGAGTCTAGGACGAGTAGTTCCCGAGATATGGCCATTTGAAGTTTGACAGCTGTCACTTCAAAGATTCAAGATTCAAAATTCAAGAATCAAGAAAAAAACTTTGTAAATTTATACCGTTCCACGCGCCAGTCCAAAATCTGCGGTTATCTGTACAGATATCTTTAAAGATATCTTTACAGATATCTTTACAGTCCGGATCCGTGGGAAAATCTTTAGCGTTTAAAGGCCGCTAGTTTTATCCGCAGTTATCTTTAAAGATATCTTTACAGATATCTTTACAGTCCGGATCCGTGGGATAATCTCTATCGTGTAAATGCCGCTAATGTCGCGTCTAATTTTTCATTTAGGTATTTCATATTTATGAATTCTCGTCGTATTTCTAAAAGTATACGTCCTAGAATAAAAATAATAACTATTTTGGAATGTACAAATAAAGACCTTTCATTTGACAGCCCACTCAATATATTTGTTTACTTAACTTTTTTTACCCCAATTATTTTCATTCTTTATCAAAATTTTTTTTATCATGAAAATAAATCAAGTAGCATCTAAAATCATTGCAAACCAAACCGCAACGATGCCACTCTCTTTTTAAGACCGACCAGTCAATGAGCTACGAAGTCATCGAAACTCTATGCAACGGGAGCTCTTGCAGCTCTGGTTTCGTAGTTTTTGGTCTTTGGTCGTATTTCAAAAACTATACATCCTAGATTAAAAATAAAAACCAGTTTGGAATGTACAAAATAAGCCCTTTCGTATGACACCCCACTCAATTTATTTGTGTAACTTTCATAATTTTTTACCCCCTTGGGAACCCAATATCTTCACAACCCCTTTATCGATTAAGCTCATATGCTCCCCCGTAAATTTCCTTACCACAACCTATTGACCTACCAAGTTTCATGCAGATTGGATGAACGGTTCGACAGTTATGCTCGAACAACAATTCGTGAAACATACAAACATACAAACATACAAACATACAAACATACAAACATACAAACATACAAACATACAAACATACAAAGCAAAATCGCCCAACTTACCACTAAGATCTTCGCTCGCTTCGCTCGCTCGATCGATTATACTTAATCACCATTTAATTTATTACCCAGGTGCTAGCAGCTAAATGCGGTTATGAGAAGTTAGCTGAACTGAAATACTCCGATATGCTATCACGGGGCGTTGACCTCAGCGCCTCCCCCACCCCCTCGGCTATAGTCATGGGAACCAAGTACAATTTCGACTAGCACTGATGATGATGATGATTTACAGATGATGACAGATCGACCTACTATAGGCAGGGGCGGCCTTAGCTATCGCGAGGCCCCGGGCGGTAGATCTTTGCGAGGCTCCTGGTGACGGGCGTGAGACCAAGGTTTTTGGGAGGGACACACGATATTATGCTGAAGGAAGGGGTGGGGGGGGGGGCGAGCGAAGCGAGCCGATTTTTTTATCACTTTTTTTTCACTTTGCTAGCAAAATAATGAGCTTAATATGCGAGCAAAGCGAGATCCCTACTCTCGCAAAATACCTACCTATGAATTTTTAAAGAAAAATGCAACATCATAATGACACTAGATTTTGCTTACAGTGCTCAAAGAAAAGGCTGGCTGCTTGTCATTTTCTATTCTGCGGTCAGACATTTCACTTTTTCGTCACTTCGTTCGCAAAATACGCATGAAGCTAAAATGCGAGCGAAGCGAGCCGACTTTTTTTAAGACAAATGACACATTGATATGACGGGATGAAAAGGGCTAAAAACGTTTGTACAAAAAATTTAGAATTCCTAACATTTAAGAATTTAAGACATTATAATGCTGGATGCTGGATCAAAGATTTAGGGGGGGTGGGGTGTCATGGCACAGAATACTAGAGTACTACGTACAGAAGGGTCACTTCGCGAGTAAATTTGTTTAAATAGAGACTCTCGCGGCGAAGCCATAAAGTGCAATTCAACTCGCCTATGGGCCTATTACCTATCGAGATATTTGCCTAAACATTCCCATCCTGCTCTAATGCGTAACTGTGTCACTGTCTGGCGCGGTGTGACGCGACTCGTAAGGGTTGTCGAATTTTCGCTTGCGACAACACAAATAAATTAATTTATTTTATCTGTCACAAAAACAGTACCTACTTAAGTTCTAAAATAAGTAGGCCTAAATATAATTTAATCTACCGTTACCACAGAATAAATAGTAGTAAGTAGGTACTACGTATTGTACGTAGGTAGGTGAAGTAGGTAGATACATTATTATCTCGTTCGTTTTGTAAACAATTGCATTTCAAAATATCTATACCTTCATACCTACCTAGACATCGATCAGACACACACAATCATCATCATCACACAACTAGACCGGGAGCCGTTATCCGATAATCACCCTTTTAATGTTAGGTTTGCAATCACATTTGCAATTTAATGCACGGCCTCGAACCCACGACCTTCGTCTCGAAAGTTGAGGTACTAATCACTTCGACCAACATGGCTCTATGAATGTAATGTAACTTCTAAACACTTACAATTATTATATTAAGTAGGTTAGGTACCTACTTAATGGATAAGTTACTTTTAGGTAGGTACCTACATATGTAAATAAACAAAACTGTAGGTACCTACCTACCTACAGTTTTGTAGGTGTATTATGTTTGTTTATTTGTAAACAGGTACCTATTCAATCAAAAAGGAATCGAATAGGTACCTATAAAATCTCGTTTTCATTATGCACCTACAGTTACAGAGTAAAAGTAATTATTAGTACCAGTAGGTATTTATTGATGATTTATTTAAATAGGTACTTACAACAAATTAAAGAAAAGCTTAGTAGGTACCTACCAACCTTTCAATATCTTCCGGAATTTTGTGGAATGTTAATGTCCATTCATTGCTTTTCCTTTTGTTTAGACACCCGTAGACACAGCAGTATCTTTTATACGGATTAGATCGTTTAGTTATCGTGCAAAAATCACAAGAAACGATGTATACGAGATCACGATAATTACGCACAATGCGTCTAGTCCGCAAGCCGAGCGAGCGGCAAGTGGCAACCTATGTCGCGCGCCCCCCGAGGGGGCGCGCGTCCGATAAATAACTAAAGTGAGAAGTGAGCCAGGCCTGGTCATGGCCCTGGGACCGAGCCTGCCTAGTCATTGCGAGGCCCTACCAAAGTTCCTAGGTATTGAAATTTTGATGACGAAAAGTCGGAGTCGCGCACATATTCTAAAACAAAGTCCTTCGCCCCCTCATAAACTAATGAACGGATTTTTATTTGGTTTTTTCACCAATAGACAGACAGAGTGGTTCATGAGGAAGGGTAGGTGTATAATTCGTTTAGGTTTTGTGTAAATTGGTTGAAATATGATGATGATTGTTGTAAAAGTTGGAAAAAATATAGCTGACTGGGAGTTTTAAAAAAAGCTGCCTATTCTTTTTGAGATAATAACAAAACAATGTAGAAGGCATTGCTCTTCTTTTATAGGTTTAAAGAAAATTTCACAATAGAATTTGTCTATCTTTAACGGATAGGTTTACTAATGCCTATAAAAGATTTTCTCTAGTCGGCTTGCTGCGCGAGGCCCCTACAAGCGCGAGGCCCCGGGCGAGTGCCCTGCTCGCCACCCCCAAAGGCCGCCACTGACTATAGGTCTTCAGAATCAGCGTGTTTGGTTGATCGCTATGGTGCTTTTTAAATGTCGTTATTATTGCTTTTCTGTATTTTTATATAGAAAAGGAGGTCATTATTTAACACACGGGAATTACGTAAAAATATCGAAACATTGTCGGTATCTAAATCGACGAAATTTTTACGTGAGTAATTCCCGTGTGTTAAATAATGTCTAGTACAACTCACGAAAGTTTTGAAAGTGAAATAGAGAAGGAGGTGTCTAAATAAGCATATTTTCATATTGGCCCCTGAAGGGGCAGAAAATCAATTATATCGATATTTAAGGGGCGCCATAGCGATCAACCAGGAGCGCTGATTCTGAAGATTGACGCCTATACAACTTTTTCCGTTCCTCGATCGCCAGTATGCACGAGTTTACTATTCTATCCGTGACTATAGTAAAGTATGAACATTATGGACTGAACTTAGTTCAGTCAAGTTACCGCTAGAGGCGCTGCACTGAATTCCATACAATTGAGATACTTTACTATAGTCACGGATAGAATAGTAAACTCGTGCATACTGGCGATCGGCCCGTGGAGTCAAAATCAAAATTTTAGCTAATATTAGATGCTTTCCCTACTCTATTTCTAATTTTAAACAAAAGTTTTCAATTTCGCACGTATCGTGAAGAAAAAGTGAAATGAAAAACTCAAAATGTTCATCGATTTTTGTCGCTGAATGTACAAAGTTAGTTTACATTCCAAAAATGTCTTCCGTTATCTAAGTATTTTTGAAATGTACAAAATGTTTTGTTAAGATTTTTATCAAACTTTTACTAGTTTTATACATTTATACCTACCTACTTAAAAATGTAAGTATTACTTATTAATTAAACACAGTATTTTAAATACATTTTATTGTTACTAAATCTGTCTTTTATTACAATCACAAATACAACTACATTATGTATATATTAATAAATAAATGCTTCATAAACTTTTACAAAACTTGGTAAAATGCATTATACATTATTATATTACCTTATAATATAAAAAATGCGTAACTTACATACCTATTTATTATTAAAAAAAGGCTTGCGATTGTGTCCATGTGTATACATTTTTGTTGAAATAATCTCATCTGATAAATAAATAATTAAATAAATCTGGGTGTAATTTTTTAAATGCATTTTAAAAATCTCAAAAAATCTTGGGTTTAATCAAAAAATAAAATTATATACTTACTTATGTATTTGTGCTATTGCATCTATACTCATTAAGCCAGACGAATCCCTTAATAGCTTAAATATAAGCCATGGCTTAGTAGAGAACTTAAACATAATATTTTGTGCTTTTATAATAATAATAACACTTACACCCGAACGCTGAAACGCCACTTAGTTTAAGTGCTGCTTATCATTGACATTAACTTTCACTAAGAAAACATCGTGAGGAAACCAGGGGCTTAGTTAGACACGTATTGAGCATGTCTTTCCTGTGGATATGGCCGGTTAAGCTGAGAGGATGGTGTAGGTGCTACAAGCCTACATCTCAACAATGTCCCAGGCACTACAGTGTCCCGTTAAGTGTAGGCAAAGATTGCCTCCTGACACTGTATAAATCATCTAAGTAGTAAAGATGTAAAGGCCTAAGTTTAAGTTTCATAAGCTGTCATTTTAGTATACAATTCTGAAGAGTAAGAACGTCTCAAATAAATAAGTACGTCTCAAATACTTAAGTAGCGTTTATCCGGGTGTGAGTAAGTTCGTATAGTGGCCAACTCTGGTGACGTAGTTTTTAGGCCGCCTAAAGGCCTCCGCAGTCGATTAATAATAAAGATAAATTAAATTATTAATCTAAGTTACGCAAATTTTATACAAAATACATTCTAAGAAACTAGATTTTTAATTTTACACCTATTTCAAATACGTCATGTGTTTTTACCCTTCATATTAGTTATTTTTGATGTGAAATGTAAATTTGCGCCTCTGACTACCCCTACTAATATAATAAATAATTAAATATTGGTGGACATTTCAGTATCATCTAGCCCCAAACTAAGCAAAGCTTGTACTATGGGAACCAGATAACTGATAGAATACATACATATTGTTGTAAACACATTTATAATACTTTATAACACCCAGACACAGAAAAACATCTATGGACAAATGTTTGTCCTGGACGGGAATCGAACCCACGAACTACAGCGCAGAAGGCAGAGCTACTACCAACTGAGAGGCCAGTCAACCTTAATTTATAGGGGTAGTCAGAAACACGTCCAAATATATTATATCTTGATTTTTCTGGGGCGTTACACATTTTAAAGGTAAAGTCTAAAAAGGGAAGTAGATATTCTTAACGCGTTTATGACACACATGCGCTGCGAATGTATAGTCCGACACAAAATAATAGAAATAAATGGGGGCGCCACTGTGCAAGCTAAATACGCGAAATATATAAATTCTCTTTTAGAAGTAAATTATTACTTCTGACTGACGTCTTCTGCACCTGTACCATAGACAAGAAACCTGTACTTTACCATAGATTAGTAGAGAAAGGGTTTCCAAAGTACTGAAATTTTAGTTGCCGTGTCTACCCGTTTTTGCCGGACTATACGCCGCTTATAGTCCGGCAAAAACGGGTAGAAACGGCAACTAAAATTTCATCACAATGGAAACCCTTTCTCTACTAATCTATGGTAAAGTACAGATTTCTTGTCTATGGTACCGAAGACGTCAGTTAGAAGCAATAATTTCCTTCTAAAAGAGAATTTATCTATTTCGCGTATTTTTGCAGTGGCGCCGCCATTTATGTCTATTATTTTTTGCCAGACTATACGCCCTCCTTCAGAGCCGGAGCCGTGGCAGGGAATGTGTTAAAAGGGGAGTCTAAATACTTATTTACAAAACTTATACTTTATTATATAAGCTTTGGTTTAGTGCTAAGTGAATGTTAATAAAACATGAAAGTATTTTAATCGCTGGAAAATTACCTAGTTAAATAAATAAATATTGCTGGACATTTGACACAGCGCCATCTAGCCCCAAACTAAGCAAAGCTTGTACTATGGGAACCAGATAACTGATAGAATATTTATATATTTATAAATACATACTTATAATACTTTATAACACCCAGATATAGAACAAACATCTATGTTCATCACACAAATGTTTGTCCTGGGTGGGAATCGAACCCACGACCTACAGCGTAAGGCAGAGCTACTACCAACTGGGCTAAGAGGCCAGTCAATTATATCCTTTCATGTTTCATTCATATTCACTAGATAAATTAGGTATTATAATATGAATACATTTTATAATTAATTTATCAACTAGATTGTTTTTAAAGAACACATTGAATGGCAAGATAATGAGTACATAATACTCAAAGACGCCTGGACCGATTTGGAAAATTCTTTTTCTGTTTGAAAGGGTATACTTTCCGATTGGTGCCACAATTTGGTGAGGATCTGTCGAGGATCTTCGGAGTTATGAACAGAAATGCACCTCGAGAGTGCAGAAAATTGCTCAGCTTATAACATTGAAGTTGGTTTCTTTAAATTTTTGTATAACTGATTTATATAGTGTCATCGGTCTATCTGTTCAAGTGTTGCTAGTGCCGAATTGATTCTTCAAATGGACAAATTCAGTTACATTTCGTTTCTGTAGTTCAGTTAAAAAACTTCAGTAAATGTAGCGACATCTACCTGTCGCTAGATGAACTACATAGACATGCTACGCACTACAGATGGCGCCACGCAACATCAGAATTCCTAGATCGCGCAAGTGAACTACTCAACGCCGATCGGGTTATATACAACCAACCGACAACTGTCGGTCGAAAGACCACGGGCAAGTGTGCCAGATGGGCCCGTTGCAGAGAACCACCACTCTGCCTGCAGGGGAACTATTCCACCATGTTTCCCAAAGTAAAATATAATAAGTTTCAATTTTTTTAACCTGAACAGAGAAACCGATGGATCTTTTTGTGTCTTGGTTTTCGAAAGCGACAATAGATGGCGCTGCTCTGATTTTATGGAATGTCAAAGTCAATGTCAAATTGTTGAAGAATGTCGTAGCAAGTAGAAATCTATGTATGACATGGACCTAATATAGATATGGACTACCAGTTAGCGTGCCGCCGAAAGGGACGAAAATGAAGTGATCCATTGTTTCGTAGTACACATAAGGTCCATATTAGTACATAATTGGCACAATTATAAAGTTCTCTACATACAAAAAGCCGGCATACGATGAGGGACAAAAGCTATTATGCTCCGTCTCTTTTTTTCACAAGAATTTTGTATAGGATATTTACAAACTATTGTTTTGTGTGAGTAGTAACGTGTCCAGCAGTCCATATACAGGGTGTGGCAAATTCTTGGTCACTGAAGGGTAGCTACCTTTTCTCTTGTAGTTAGAAAGATTTGTTCTTAGGAAACTTCAGTTTTATTTTGAAGCAAAAAATAATTGCATTTTTAGATTTTTGAAAAAAAGTACAGTTAGCCTAAAAAAATACTTTTGTCAAAAAAAACAAGTTGTTCTTAATCGACTCTATTTCCCACCAGGAACACTTCTCCCAAAGTAACTTATCAAATCAAATCGTAAGTTTTTGCAATAATTCAAAAAAACACATCCAATACATTTTCTATGAAATGAAGAGTTGTAAACATTACAGTGCCACTTAATTGATCGTTCTTAATTTAATTTCGTAACTGCTCCGGCAAGCTGGGAGGCTATTGTAAAGCGCGTATTTAAATTTAGAACAAAGTGCTTCCCTGCAGATGTACAAATGGTATTCTCCATGCATACCAACATCTCTTGCGGGTCTGTCTGAAGCGCCTTAGGCTTTACAATAGCTTCCCAGCATGCCGAAGCAGTTACGAATTTAAATTAATAACCATCGAATAAGTGGCACTATAATATTTACAACTACTAATTTAATAGAAAATGTATGGGATGTGTTTTTTTGAATTATTGTAAAAACTTACGATTTGATTTGATAAGTTACTTTGGGAGAAGTGTTCCTGGTGGGAAATAGAGTCGATTAAGACCAACTTGTTTTTTTTTGACAAATGTAATTTTTTAGGCTAACAGTACTTTTTTTCAAAAATCTAAAAATGCAATTATGTTTTTCTTCAAAATAAAACTGAAGTTTCCTAAGAACAAAACTTTCTAACTACAAGAGAAAAGGTAGCTACCCTTCAGTGACCAAGAATTTGCCACACCCTGTATATACTAAGTCCATGATGGAATGTCAAATTGTTTAATTTGTTTAATTAATTGTTCAATGTTATAGCAAGGAATGTCAATGTCAAATTGTTGAACAATGTTATAGCGAGTAATGTCAATGTCAATTTGTTGAACAATGTAGCAAGTAGAAATCTATGACTACCAGCGACAACGGGAAAACATAAGAAATCTATGGTTTCAATGGAAAAAATTGAAGAAATTTACTTCCTGAGTTTGTCGAGCAGCCATTCATTGGTGAGCTCGTCTATCTCTCTCACTTCCAGCAGTCTTGGTGCACCGACCGCCGCGGCAAGGGCTCGTTGGGTGCCCGCGTACATCACCTAGAAACAGTCAAAGTCACTTTAATTATTTGAAAATGAAAAATCTTATCAAAATTTTCAATTCTGACGGAATTCGAACCCGCAATGATACAAGCGATCCTCCTTTAGCCGGAGTGCCTTTACCAACTCGGCTACGGAATACATATTCGTCGGGTTGAAAATCTTGGTAAGATCATTTATCGATTAATAACTAAATATCTGGGCGACCAAGCTCTGCTCGGGTGTAAATGCAGAAAAATTAAAAAAGAAAGAAAAAGAAAAAAGAACTAAAAAACTTTTACTGGCTGAGATTCGAACTCGCAGCCTTCCGCTGGAAGGCGGACACCCTACCGATTAGCCACTCTAGTCTCAACAAATTCCGTGAAGTTACGAACCACATTGCACTGGTAAATCTTTTTGCTTGAAAATGACAAGAAAACGAATTTACCTAGCTAAGAGATGATACCTAGCTAGATCGATTCTTCGCCCCGTAAAACCCCGTACCGCAAATTTCATCGAAATCGTTAGACATAATAGGCATGATGACAGTAATCAAGTATAGCCAAAATATTTATCTGATCTAATGAAATAGGATTCAAAGATTTTGAAAAATGTATTTATTCTCTTATTAATGTCGAGATTACTAATTTATTTGCTAAAATAAATCTACAAAATACAACAATCCGCCATGATAGCCAAAACGCTCGCCGGTGTCATGGCGTCTGTCATTGCGTCTCGTCTCGGTAAACATCCTTTTGTTTCTATAGTAACTATGTAGGCATCACTGGTTGATATACCGATCCGTGACGTAAAAACAGACGCCATGACACCGGCGAGCGTTTTGGCGTGAATTTGAAAATTTAAATTTAAATGTACTTTTATTGCACAAAAACCTTAATTTTCTACAGAAATATGATATATTTTAGACATAATAGATACTTCTGAATATCATAGAAGAGATTTTGAAAATTAGGATTCATGCCTATTTAAACGAACTAACGGGACTTTATCGCGTTATTACATCGTTAAAAATCGTTAGAGCCGTTTTCGAGAACGTGAGTACAAATAAACAAACAAATATGCATTTGTTCGGGAATCGAACCTGCGTTTAATTACCTGTAATTCCATGTGTGCGTCTCTCGGAGTGTAGAATATAAAACACATCGGAAACGACACACGACCATCGCTGTGCTCCAACTTATAGCTGAAAATAATAAATAAATAATTAGTTTACTAAATAATAATTAGCAGATATTGGAGTAGGTAGAATGATTTATTGGACTGGCCTCTTAGCTCAGTTGGTAGTACCTCTGCCTTCTGCGCTGTAGATTCTTGGCCAATTTAGTGTGCACTTTTAGTCTTTCTTTGTATTTCAAAGTGTTTCTAGAGATTTCCTCTTTTGGGCATTTCTTCATTCATGGATTTCAGAGTTTCTCACAAACCAGTGTGCACTTGAGACAGTTCTGAGTGCAATGTTTTGGAATAATAAATAAATAAATAATGCTGGACATTTCACACAGCATCATGTAGCCCCAAGCTAAGCAGAGCTTGTGTTATGGGAACCACATCACTGATGTCGGAAATGGAGCTAGAAAAAGGACTGCTAATTGATTTCATACTTCGTTCTAAGCTACATCCTGTTAACAACGCCATCTGTAGACTAATAATGGAAACGTCAAGTAGACAACTGTCATTGTCACTTGGTGTGGTCGACACAAAGTAGGCAGAGGGCAAATGTCAGTTTTGTTGTTTGACAGTTCGCTTCCCTCGGGCGGGTGGCGAGCGGCGCATTTGGTTCTGGCTTCGGAGCGGAGCGGTCGCTCCTGGAGAGTATTAGTGTTCTGTGGGTAGCTTTGTCTCTTTGGGTTGAACTCACCGCGTTTCCGTTATTATTCTAGTTGAAATCGAAAGTTAGGTAATCAAGCGTGCAACAAATCAGTTTGCTGTTGTTTTTGACCACATCGGACCATCCAGACTACACGCCCAGGACCCTGCCACCGATATCAGAAGTGTGGGATGCAACCCTAACTCACAAGAAGTAAGCGTATTCAGCGGTGAGCAGAAAAAGTTAGATGAACTCAGTCTACCCGCAAGAAAAATGTGAAGATTTCGAGCCTGGATAAAACCGTGCGATAAAACGATGCGAAGAACCGTGAATGGCTGAAACGTGCGTGACCGACCATCATCATGACCATCATCGTTGTTGATTGCTTTGAGCCACACCCACGAGAGCTCATTCCGACGAAAAATCAACGGGAAAGATCTTAAGCGAAGAAAATTGATCCAGTGCTACAATCGTGGAAAATCGTGACGTTGAACGCTACAATGTTTCGGTTGTGGAAGATTGGAGCAGTGCTGACTTCTTCAGGAACTCGAAAAAGGTCATGTTATCGTTTTATTTTCTTGGTGTTTTATTTCTTTTACAAAGCAACAACCAAACGTGTCTGGTGTTATTTGTTTCAGATGTGTTGGTAATGCAAACAAAGCGCGTGTCGGACACGTAATACAAGCGTTGGCAACGCCAGTGGTACATGCGGTAGCAGCGACGTTGGTGCGGCGAAAAGCGACGTCATACAGCGTCAGGTGGATTTGGTACAGCAACAGCATCAGCAATCCTAACGGATAATTTACTATCTGGTGAGCGCGTTTCATTTTACTTTGACTCGGGTGCTAAATGTTTTCTTATGAAGGAATCTACTGAGTTTAGAATTTCTTAAAAACGTGACAAGATAATGCTGTGACTAGTTGATCATTATTGTGTGTAGATTTATCACCATTATCCTGCCTTTAGCTATAACTCAACAAATTCTATGAGAGGTTGAGTTTGATGACCTGAGTTTACAAGTTTTAATTTTCAACAAATTGTTCGATTTGTTGGGTTGGTGGCATTTGGTTGTCCATTATGTGCGAGTTGTTTTGAGATGTAGGTGTTAAAATAATTTCGTTTGGCTGGTTGATGTATTGACGGTAGATTACAAATGACGGTAGGTTAGGTATTGATGGCCTAGATTTTCTATTTGCGATTAGGAGTGGTTTGATGCTAATAGGGCTGAAGTCTGAGTGACTGTACAACTGTTGTTTTTTTTTTTTTGTTGTTGAAAGTGATGAAAGGAGGTTGAGTTGATTTAGACATTACGTTTGAAACATTTTGATGTGTCAGATAAGATGGTATGACAAGTACTTGCTGAGATCGTTTACCTTAAAAGAATTTACAATCTACCCTCATTATAGAATACAAACGGTATTGTTTACTACCGACTGAGTTTCCCTACTGAGTTTACTTTATTTAACCTTCACTTTTTGTGATCACAAAGCGAGTCTGGCGCTTGTAAGTTTAGTGTGCTGTGATATTGTTGGATGAGTGAGCAATCATGCTTTGAAATCGCTGGTAAAGCGATGATGTTTCGGTTTCGATAGTTAAGCGAAGACGCTTTGATTTCGCTATTGGTCTTTGATCGATAGGCTTAGACCTATGCCAGTAGGTCATGTACCAGTCGAATTAGAAAGTAATGATAATCATGATGAGCAAGATTAAGTCTTGGTTGCTTGGTGAAGCGTAGCGTAAGGACTCCATCAGCCGTAGTAAAATCGACCGTACTAGCAGCTTTTCGTAGTCGTAGCCCGGTAGAAATCGGTGTCTCTTGAAGTCTCAAGTAGTCCGTGGGTGCGCGATGCGTGGCTAGCTCTGTAGCTTGGAGGTCGGGGTCTGCAGAGACCGTAGCGTGAGTCAGTGTGATCACGTGGCAGCAATCAGCTGGTCGGCTAGGGAAAGCCGTGGTGATGGGAGTGGATACGCGATGTTTCTGTGTTTTGTTTTGTGTCATCTGGATTTGTGATAAAGCGAATGGTACATGGCTCTGGCAGATTATTGTTTCTTTAAAGGTGCAACCACATGTTGGGCCAACCTGGGCCAGCTTAGGCGAGTGCGAGCGTGAGCGATAAAGAGGCAATGTGGCCCTGGACCAACTTGTGGTTGAGCCTTAAGATTATTCTGTTGGCTAATTTTAAATGTGATTTTGTTTCAATCGTACCTACAAACTAGATTAGATGGTAAAATGAGTAAACGAGAGTTTAAAAGTTTCTTTATTTAAAAAAAAATTGTGTGAGGCTGAGTTTGATGAGCTGAGTTTAGAAGTTATTAATTTAAGACAATTTAACATACAACCAAAGTGAAATTTTAGCCAGAAGGCCGAGTACCAATTTAAATTACAGAGAATGATTCAGATTAAACTTAGAGCACTGACATAGTTTATTGGGTAGCTTTTGTGGTAGTTTGAACCGCACCAGACTGTCTCTTTAGACTTTGTCATCTAGCAGAGAGCTCTGGCGGGGGTTGTAAAGGTGACCGCACCAGACTGTCTCTCTAGACTTTGTCATCTAGCAGAGAGCTCTGGCGGGGGTTGTAAAGGTGACCACACCAGACTGTCTCTCTAGACTTTGTCATCTAGCAGAGAGCTCTGGCGGGGGTTGTAAAAGTGATCGCACTAGACTGTCTCTGTAGATGTTGTCATCTAGCAGAGAGCTCTGGCGGGGATCGGGTCTTGTGTAAGACCGTGTATGTCACATGAACTGTGGCGGCGATCCAGGAGGGATGCGCGTGACCAACTCTGGTTGGAGTTTGAAGTAGTTTTGAGGTCAGTTGAGTGATTATTATCAGAGATAATTTACGTTGTTGGTTGGTATAAAAAAAATTGGTACTGGACCTTATTGGTGATACAACTTTGAGTTTTGGTTTTCTCTGTATTGTGAACTGATCAATAACTGCAAAAGCATTATTTAAAGTAGGTCAGGACTGACCGAGCTTAAAATACCTACTGTGTTCAAGTAAAGTTGTGTTGGGTGGGTGACATTAGATGGTAAAATTGATGTTTTTGAATCCGTAATGATGAAATTGAATCCGTTTAAGCACAGGTTTTTGGTTCACTAATCTGAGACTGTACTAGAGGTTATTTGTAGCCGTAGCCTGTTAGAAATCGGTATCGACTCCCTGTGAACAGTCCGCGGGTAAGCGGAATGCAGTAACTCTGGGTAGTACAGTCGGGTCTTGCCTTGTAGTGAAGACCATAGTCTGTGTCTGTGTGTGTGTGTAACTCTGTTTTTCCGAAGAGGGAAGAGCAAAGTGTGGCTAGGGAGTACCAATTGATCATGAACGGAGTACCTGAGGTTTGATTGGATGTGAGAACTTGGTTAATTTTTGTTGACATTATTAATGAAGGCTGTCAATGGTACTTGACCTCTGTTATCTTGTTTTGCTTAGATTGTTAAAAAGGAAATGTCCTTTTTGGTATCCCATGATTTTTCCCTAGAAAATAGTAACAGTTAAACTTAGACTAAGGTTTTAACAAACCTTAGAAAATAGCACATTTTAAACTTTCGCGATCTGTAGACATAATTTAAACGAACTAACCTTAGAAAATAATCGTTGCTACATAGTAGCTAGTCCTTATCATGAATAGTAGTAGACATAGTACCTACACTTAGATTTCGCTAGGTAAGCGATGGTTTTTCGGTTTCGATGTTTAAGCGATGTTGTTTTGATTTCGCTAAGTAAGGGGTGATATGGTACACTGATTTAGAACTATTCTGATTTGAACGTTAGAGCTATGAGTTGAGTGATATGTCATTTTGGTGTTTAGTTTACTAAATTGAAAATAATTGTACCCTCGATATGCAACAGTAGCGATGCGTAATTATTTGTGGAGTTCTTAGCGTTAGAAGCTCCAATTCGTGATTGATGTTTTAACGTTCTTGGTATGTATCGGTTTAACTCTAAAGTTAAAGTTAAAGTTAAAGTTTAGAGTTTGAAGTTTAGAGTTTGAAGTTTAGAGTTTGAAGTTTAGAGTTTGAAGTTTAGAGTTTAGAGTTTAAAGTTTGAAGTTTGAGGTTTAAGGTTGAAGTTTAAGGTTTAAATTTCTTGTTACTGCTACTAATTCGCGATTTAATTGCCTTGTTGGTCTTGGTATAAAGTTACTATTAGAAGAGAAGTTAATTGAGTTGAGTTTACTTTTGATAACGTTACTTTTTAATGCGAAAAACTTCTAAAAGTTTTTATGACCTTGATGGTCAGGTATAGCCGAGACATGTTACTGTGCAGAGTTTTTCTTGTTTCAAAAAGTCGGAAATGGAGCTAGAAAAAGGACTGCTAATTGATTTCATACTTCGTTCTAAGCTACATCCTGTTAACAACGCCATCTGTAGACTAATAATGGAAACGTCAAGTAGACAACTGTCATTGTCACTTGGTGTGGTCGACACAAAGTAGGCAGAGGGCAAATGTCAGTTTTGTTGTTTGACAGTTCGCTTCCCTCGGGCGGGTGGCGAGCGGCGCATTTGGTTCTGGCTTCGGAGCGGAGCGGTCGCTCCTGGAGAGTATTAGTGTTCTGTGGGTAGCTTTGTCTCTTTGGGTTGAACTCACCGCGTTTCCGTTATTATTCTAGTTGAAATCGAAAGTTAGGTAATCAAGCGTGCAACAAATCAGTTTGCTGTTGTTTTTGACCACATCGGACCATCCAGACTACACGCCCAGGACCCTGCCACCGACATACTGCTTAAATACATTTTTTTTTTTGTAAATACATACATAATATACAAAGAAAACACCCAGACCTGAGACAAACATTTGCAGATCATACAAACATTTGTCCCGCGGCGGGGATCGAACCCGCAACCTTCTGCGTCACAGGCGGGCCTTCACCCACTGCGCCACAGAGAAATCTCTGAAGGGTCTCAACATTGGAATTGCTTGCAGAGAGTTCTATCCCATAGGTCCATATCGGCTTTATGATAGCTTTGTAAATAAACAAAACTTTGTATTATCCCATCCTCGTCGCCACTGAAGAATATTCGATGCGGCGCTAATAGTAGTGAAACAATCGCTGGTTGGTTACAAACTAGTTTATTGTACTAACGACGATGGTATGTACAGTCAGCGTCTATTGATTTGAACAAAGACCCTTTTTATTTGAACCTTGGATTTCAGTCAGATATTATAACCGCTATTGCATCGGCTCGTACTCGAGCGAAATTAGATTTCCATAAGTAAGCAAGGATGTAAAAGTTTTTACAAAAGTTGAGATCAACGGCTTGCAAACCGACCTCTTACTAGGGGGATACCAATTAGCGACGCTTTCTGTACATACGTACTTACGACTACATATGTAACACAGAGATAGCAAGAGTTTTCTCACCTGTAAACTATGAATCGAGGCTGATGTGAGGGGAGTATGTCCTGCAGCTCTTCCAGCTCTATCCCTTCAAACTCTTCATCCACCTCCAGCATCTGCTTCTCTCTGTTCACCTGGTTTAAGAATTTTTATAATATTTTTACTTATATAAGATTGACGAAACAGGTTCATAAGGAGAGTGTGAATGGGACCGTCGGAAGGGGGAGGACCTAGGCGCACATTCCTGGACCATATTGGCGAATTATTGAAAAAAGGCCAAGGGTCAAGGGTACCTAAACCGACGACCTTGCATGAAGAATGTGATGAGAGTGAATGAAGCGAAAGAAGTCAGGACCGTAGCAAGTGGAGATCTGTGGTCTCTGCCTACCCCTATGATGGGAAACAGGCGTGATTTTATGTATGTATGTATGTCACAAGTCCAACAATCTCTACAACTACCAATGACTTTTACCAATAGAGACCTTAGCCTTTAGCACGAGTATGCACAAAGTCTACTATTCGATCCGTGACTGTAGTTTAATCTCTCAAATGTATTGGGATTTTAGTTCAGTCAAGTTACCACTGGAGGCGCTGCACCGGAATCCCATACATTTGAGAGCCTTTACTACAGTCACGGATCGAATAGTAAACTTGTGCATACTGGCGATCGAGGCACTGATCTATACTAATTTAGTAAAGTGGAAGAGTTTGTTTGTTTGTTTGAACACGCTAATCTCAGGAACTACCAGTCTGATTTCAATAATTCTTTCTGCATTTGATAGCTAAACTCTTGAGGAAGGTTATAGGCTACTTTTCATCATCATCATCATCATATACCATCACTACGGGGCAATCGCCGCGAGGGCGCTGCTAGTACTCATTATAAAATCTCTAAAACGCGACGAAGTGGACCTAGCTATAGGTAGAATACATGCAGCTTTGTTTATATCAAAAAAGAAAACTAAAAGACAGCAAATATAAAACTTCGTTGTGAGAAAGAGATAAATTATGGGCATGCTTTGTGCACGCTGTAACTCACCCCGCCTCACCTCCCCGGCCTCCCCGTTGAGACCCTAAAGAGCTACTGCGCAGCATCTAGTTACGAACTTCACAGCCGTCACAAAGTTTGCAGCGCACTCTACCTCAGTTTAATAGAAGATCATTGACAATACCAATTCACTACCTATACCTACTACTCACCAAACCAAACCTTCGCATTTTAGTATTGTGATACTATCTATTTCCACTATATAATGGTTCAGCCGAGGAAATATCATATTACAGCAAGTTTATGACGCATAATTCCAATGATATGCATCAATGACTCAAAAAATAGGAGTGGCACGGGCACACACAGTTTTTATAACGAAAACACAAATAAAATCACTATTCATGTTTAAAAACTTATAAACAATACATAGACACACCTTTGTGAGTAAATAGAGAGTAGTAAACCTAATTATTTAACAGGAAAAACATTAATTTACCTTAAGAATAAGCGCAGAATTGGAGGTGTGTTTTTGAAAGCGAAATTTCTTCAAAATATCTTTCACATCGTCGCCGATATCACAGACGTTCACGTTGTGGCCAGACATTGTTAATTATAATAGCAGTACGGTACGTAAACAAATTCGACCGTGAATTTTATTTTTCTTCGACTTGACAGCAAAGCAAAACAAGCCAAGGTTTACGAAAGTGCTGCCAGATGGGTTTAATAAAGTTGCGAAATTCACACAATACCATCTCAATAACTAAATAGGTATTATTTGACATTAAAGCATTATTGGAAGTTTCGTAGTATGTATAGTATGTATACTTAGCTCAAAAATGAATAAAATACTCATTACTTAACTCAAAGCTGTCTGCCTTCACCCAGAATTAAAAACGGATGAAAGTTATTACGATGGACAGGCATAAAGAAATGGCTATAGCCAGCAATTGCTCAACTAGTTGGCAACACTATAATTTTGACAACTTTTTTTTTTAATTTGGTCTAGCTGCTGTCGATGTCAGTCGGATACAAAAACAGCTGATAGCGCCATCTATTGATGAGTAGTAAATGAGATTCACTACTCATCAATAGATGGCGCTCTCATTTTAGCAGCCTCGAGAGGCAAGTGAGAGTTCGATTCCTGCCTGCAGCAGACTGGTCTGGGTGCAGGTGACCGTAGAGTATTTACTTATAGATGGTATTATTGCTTACACAACTGGCAATCGGGTTTTAAACCATGACCTCCAGACGAACTCACCACCTATAATAATAATGCCGGTTTAAAACCAAAAAAACCGCTTAAAACCTGAATAAACCATTTTTTTTCGGTTTAAAATGGTTGTGTTGATGACTTTGTTTTTCTTAGCTAAGTAGGTACCTAACACTATTTGAAAATATTTTGAAGCTCCTAGCAGCAACGAAAACGATTCAAAACGGATCTCAAGTTATGCCGATTTTGAATATCAAAAATGAAACAAAAAAATCACTTTGGTAAGCGGCATTTATTAAAAAAATCATACAAAATCAATTGCTTAAATTAAAAATATCACTAAACTCATTATCATTAAACTATACAATGTGATGTCACGATTTAGGTACATACAAATCTCTTGGTAACAAATCTTACAAAATAAACACAATTTGATGGAAATATCCCACAAATGGGACAAAATCCCCGTTATATAGTCACCAAAAACAATCACGGATTGTGAAGATGTTTTTTTTCTGGTGTAGCGACATCTACCTGTCGCTAGATGAACTACATAGACATGCTACGCACTACGAGCTTCAGCGAAGATGGCACCACAACATACGTCATATGTCTAGATCGCGCAAGCGGTAGTTTCAGCAGCAATAGACATACATCCGACCAACCAACAACTGTTGGTCGAAACGAAAGGCCACAGGCAAGTGGGCCAGATGGGCCCGTTGCAGAGGAACCACCTACTCTGCCTTTGGGAAACTATTCCACCATGTTTCCCAAACTGGCATAATATTAAAGACATTTTTACAAGAACCAAGCACAGCACAGCCACAGGCCTAAGGATACGTCGTTATTAGAATGTATGGCCCTACTCACAAAAGTACTTCTACTTATCAAAAACAAAATATTTTAGCGATAAGTAAGTACTGAAAGGTTAAAGAGGCCGTTATCGCAGATTCACAATAGGAATTGAACTATATGCCGTCTCTTTTCATAGTGACAAGAACGGCATTTATTGCAATTCCATAATAAATTATCAAACTCAAATTAATTTATTCAATAAGATCACTTTGTGTATCACTTTGAAACGTCTTAAGAGCTAGGTGATTCTACTCCTGTTCCTTCGCGACCATATCGATTCTGCTATAGCGGCTTTTTTAGCCCCGCAATACGATCAATGGATCTAGGCATTCGTGAAGTTAACCGTTTCGTTGCGCAGTGCTACTTTTTCATACAAAATTTTCTACTGCGCAGTGAAACGGCTAACTTCACGAATGCCTAGATCCATTGTGCATACTGTACTATTATGAATCGAAACATTTTCAGTATTAAATCGTCGAGTTATGCCTGTTATTATACTTTTACTCTAAAACTACATCAAGACCGGTCCAGCCGTCAGTGTGTACTACAACATGCTCACATACTTCACTTGTTCCAACGGATCTAGGCATTCGTGAAGTTAGCCGTTTCGCTGCGCAGTGCTGCTTTTTCATACAAAATTTTCTACTGCGCAGCGAAACAGCTAACTTCACGAATGCCTAGATCCATTGTGAGAAGTGTTCTAGTGATTTGATTTTTTACTTTTATTTAACGACATACGATAAATTGAATCTGGATAATTATCCGTGACAGTACCAGAGAGGTAAAAAGGTATTCCCAAAATAGGATCCATGAAAATCTTAAATCTAAACCGTTTCAACATTTTAAACTTAAATTATTGTCAGGAACAATGAATGAGAGAGCACGGATCTTGTTATGTCAAAACGCTCCAAGCGAAACCACAAATTGACTTTAATAATGTTTTGGGTAGCGATGACGTCACGCGCTTTTCAATAACAAATGGCGCGTGCAAAGCGCATAGTGCAAATGTTTTTTTTAACTAGTACGCGTAAAGTGCGTGTCATCTACGCGTTGCCATTAGACCTGCGGGGTTAAAAAGGCCGCTATAGGAATTGAACTATATGCCGTCTCTTTTTATAGACTGAGAGTGACAAGAACGGCATATATTGTAATTCCTATTGTGATTATAACGACCTTTTTAAGCCCGCAGGTCTTAACTGTTAACTTACCGCGGTTTGGCTCGTCTTTTGGAAGGTTTTGGCATAACACTGATCATTAGAAAAGCAAACATATCACATTACTACTTAGACATGTCAAAGAAAAATTCAATTTGACTCCATGACTGTTCAGATCCGTTTAAATGTTGTTGACACATTAGTTGTTGATTAATTGGTTTTTGTATAATTCCGATTCAAATATAAAAATTAAATGTTGAATCAAAAAATATATAAAGAAATCTCAAACTTTATATATTTGATTTGAATTAATATATTTTCAATTATTGAATTAACTTAGAGTTTAGAGTGATCAGATCAGTTACTCGTAACTTTTAAGCATACAAATCTTAAACGACTTTTTGAAAAAAAAAAGTAGAAATTAATACATCCTCTGACATGTCCAAGTTTCATAAACATAATCCTAATATTTACAACGAATTTTTTCAATATTGAATCTTTTCAAGACACCGATTTTTAATACATACTGAGTGATAATTCCTCAAAACAAAATAGGGCCCACTTAGAAAAACATGACTTTGAAATAGTAATGAAGATTGAATGTAGGTACAATTTATTTCACTTTTGATTTTAGGAATATGTTACCACTGAACTTAGGAATTTAGAAATATATTTATAGATAAAAATATAGGACAAGTTCAGGAAATATGTGTTGTGGAAAATGTCTAAATATTTCAAGTAGGCCCTATTTTGTTTTGAGGAGTATTTACTATACTCTAAAATCCTTTGATAGATTTTAATTTGTTTGATGCGATATTTTTTTTACTGTATTTTAATTTATTTTTAAAATACAGTAAATTAAATACATGGATCTGTTATGATCTGTGTTTATCATTAAGTGAATACATAGCAATTCCAATAATATATTTGAGTTTTTGTTGATTGTTTGTTTGAACGCGCTAATCTCAGGAACTACAAGTCCGATTTGAAAAATTATTTCTGCATTTGGATAGCTAAACTCTTGAGGAAGGTTATAGACAAAATCAATATATCACTCGCTCTGTCACTCTCATCTCAACGAGATCGAACGCGAAAGATACCTACGCGATCGTTTTGACAGTTTGAGACCAATTTGATGTTCATTCGGAGGCTTGCCGACTGCCTTGCGTTCGAAAAATGTCGTGTGCACAATTCCTACACATAAGCTTTGAAAACTTTTTAGTCAAAACAACTTTTTGCTGACTGATAGTTTAACATTTCGTTTCGTTTTTGGCATTTCATTATTCTACAGTACTTCCAGATAAATAATGGAGTTCGTGTTTTCCGAATATGACCGACATTCATATTTATTTCTTTGCGATAAAAATTGAAATTGAGTAATTCGCATTTCCAAATACTTTTTGCCACACGTTTTTGTAATTTTATACGATTGTTTCTGATTTCTATTATTTATCTGGTAGTACTGTACCTGGCAGTGTGCAATTTACAGACACAATTCACAAAAAATCAGTGTAACAGAGAATTCAATTAACATAATTAAACTACGCATTTATCTTATCACTTATTTCATCGACTTTCTCATCATCTCTTCTTACACTTAAATTCTGTATGGACTCATTTTCAACCGAACTCTCTATATTAACAAACTCTATATTATGCTTAAAATGCATATGTTTCTCCATACTAGACTTCTGCACACATCTGTAATGGCACTGAACACACTTTAGACTCTTCTGTCTAGGCCGGTAAGGCTTAACTTTCTCCGGCACCGATTTCACAACCCCATTCTCGTTCAAATGTCTTTGCTTGTGTTTGGTTAAGTTGGTTTTCTGGACACATCTATAGCTACACATATCACAGCTGAACGGTTTTTGATCTGTGTGTAAATACATATGTTTGACTAAGTTAGGTTTTTGCACGGTACGGTATTCGCAGTACGGACAAGCGAAGGGTTTGTAGCCCGTATGTGTACGTTCGTGGACTACTAAGTTATTTTTTTGTGCACATCGGTAGTCACAGTATTGGCACCTATATGGCTTCTCCTTCATATGAACTAGGATATGCTTAGCAACATTGTTCTTCTGACCGGATTTGTAGTCACAGAAATTGCATGAAAACGGTTTCTCACCGGAATGTGTCCGTTCGTGTATCTTTAAGATGGCCGGTGATTGACATTTGTACGGGCACTGACTGCATCCATACTTCCCTTTATCTGGCTCGTCCTTCCCCGAGCAGGATTTAGCATGTTGTTTAAGCACCCGTTTAGACGGACAGATCTCGTTGCATTTGTAACATAGGTACTCCCCTTTGATGGTCAACGACAACTCTTCAATTTTGCTTTCAACTTTATCATTACCAAATTCATTGTAGAAAATTTTGTTGTCGTTTGGTTTTTGATTTTCTTTGGGCTCCTCGGTTTTTTCTTTTCCTTCATCCTGACGTTTTAATTCTTCTTGGTAAGGGCTGTTGTTTTCGTATTGTCGGTTGACGACTAGGTTTTGGGGGTTGTCGCGATTGACAAAGTTTTGAGGGTAGTTGTGACGCGCGTATAGATCTATGGCGTTTAGCGCGGGAATGTTTTGTGGGGGGTAGATTGAGTACATTTGAGGCTCCGGCTGCATTTGTGTTGGTTGTGGCTCAGGTATGTGGCCTGAAAAGAAAATTAAAATATAAAATATTGCTGGACATTTCACAGAGCACCATCTAGCCCCAAACTAAGCAAAGCTTGTACCTACTATGGGAACCAGATAACTGATAGAATACTTTTATACTTTTTTTTTGTAAATACATACGTATAATACTTTATAATACTCAGACACAGAACAAACATCTATGTTCATCACACAAATGTTTGTCCTGGATGGGAATCGAACCCACGACCTACAGCGCAGAAGGCAGAGCTACTACCAACTGAGCTAAGAGGCCAGTTAATGTAAGAAATGTGTACTGGACACGACGAACGGTCTTAGTTTAAGTGTGATTTTGAACCAAAGTGATTAACATAAGTATAGTTATGTTTAGAATTTAAAGTTTAATTTGTTTAAATAATGTTAGAGAATCGTTTTAAGCAAGTTTCAAATAAATCCGTTACATAGCTTAGCAGAAATAAAATAAAAGTCGTTAGGAAAAGTTAGGTTTAGTGATTTTTTGTAATGTATCTTTTAATATCTTGTAAAATAGGACACCTAGGATTATGAATCAGGTTTTATAAGATAGAGAATAAGATAGCGCTTATTTTAAGACTAAAATGTAACGGATAAGTTTAAGAAATAAAGAATTATGAGCAAAAAACCCCGTAGGCGAAAGAGAAAATCAGTGATCGAAAAGGCGCAAATTGTGATGCTCTCTGTTCGGTCACGCCTCGAGGTAGTTAAGCAAGGGAGCCGTGTACTGCGATACACGTTCTCCTCAAGAACGTCCCCTGCCCCGTTCATGTCGAGGTCTTATATGACCTCGACACGAACCATCTGCCCCTACTCATTAATCTAGCCCTGACCGCGGATTTCACCCCTCCCCGTCCCTTAGGTTTTAAGACAGACTGGGAAGCCTACTCCCAATCCCTGACGGACATTGACGTAGGCAGACTGACGTCCCCCTCTGAAGTGGAAGAAGAGGTGGCCAAACTGACCACCAAAATCCAGGAGGCCGCCCAAAAGGCCTCAACACCAATCACCGAGCGCCGCTCTTACGCGCGCGACTGCCTCCCGCCCCAAATCAAGCGGGACATCAAGTTGAAGCGGAGACTGCGACGTGAATGGGCGCGTTCCCGCTGCCCCCTAGTACGTCACGAGCTCTTCCAGGTGTCCGAGAAGGTCTCAGAGGCTGTGCATGCTTGGCGCGGGGAGACCTGGGAGGCCACGATCGACCAGGCCTCCGAACGCGACACCAACCTGCACGCCCTGAACCGCGCTCTAACTCGGGCACCCATGCCTACCTACCCGCTGCTCGATAGCTGTGGCAAGCGGCGATTCGCCCCCTCCGACCGCGCCGAGATCCTGGCGGCGCACCTGGAGAACTCTTTCACACCACACCCGGTCCCAACCGACACAACCCCTGACATTACCGAGCACCATCGAGCCGTCGAGGCCGCCGTGGAGGACTTCCTGTCGCGCCCAACGCCGCCCCTCGAAGGTGAGGCTTTCATCTCACCGGCCGAGGTGCGGACGGTCGTACTCCGCCTAGTCAGACGGAAGGCGCCAGGCGACGACGGGGTGACCAACATGGCCCTCCGGCACCTACCTCGCCGAGGGATCACAGCCTTGGCCCGGATCTTCAATGGTGTTCTCCGTACGCAGCACTTCCCGGACCGGTGGAAGCTGGGCAAGGTAATCGTACTTCCCAAGCCAGGGAAGGATCGACGACTGCCCAGTAGCTACCGGCCCATCACTCTGCTATCTACGATGGCGAAGGTGCTTGAGCGTCTGCTCCTCTTCCGCATCCGACCCCACATGACGCCGCGCCCGGAGCAGTTCGGCTTCCGTAGCCAACACAGCACGACGCTCCAGCTGACTCGCGTGCTCCACCTGCTGGCGGAAGCTCTCAACCGGCGCCATTCAACAGTTGCTGTCTTTCTTGACGTGGAAAAGGCCTTCGATAGAGTGTGGCACCCAGGCCTACTCTTTAAGCTTATGGAGACCAGCATCCCCCCTGCCTACACCCGACTCATCGCCTCGTTCCTGGACAACCGTAAGTTTTACGTAACGGTTGAACAGGCTAAATCGTCTATGAAATCTATCCACGCAGGAGTACCACAAGGTAGCTGCCTTTCGCCGGCGTTGTACGCGCTCTACACGGATGACATCCCCACCCTGGAGGGACACCTAATCCCCGGGGAGAGAGATGTCGACCTAGCGCTCTTCGCCGACGATAGCGCCTACTTTGCCTCATCAACAAGCCCAACAATCGCCGCCAGGCGTATGCAGCGACTGCTAAATTTGCTTCCTAATTGGCTCGATAGATGGCGCATTGCGGTTAATGTTGGAAAAACCGCCGCGCTATTTGTCTCCCGCCGACGCATCCTGCCTACCCCCTTGCAGCTCCGGGGTCAAGAAGTAGAATGGAAGACCCACGTGAGGTACCTCGGCGTCGACATAGACAGGTCGTTGAGAATGGTGCCACAGGCGAATCGCGCCCTCCAACAGGCGCGCACGGCCAGAGCACTACTCCGACCTGTCCTGAGCTCCAGACTACCGCTGAGGACCAAAGTCCGGGTCTACAAGACCTACATACGATCCCGGCTCACCTACGCAGCGCCAGCATGGTATGCGCTACTCTCTGCTACCAACCAAAAGCGACTGCAGGCGTTACAGAATATCGCACTCCGAGTGTGTACTAATGCGGGTCGATATGTCCGCAATGACGTGATAGCTCGAGACACGAAGGTCGAGTCCATCAAGGAGTTCGTGGAAAGGTCCGCCCGGCGTATGTACGACCGGGCCGACAACGGCCACCACCCTCACCTTCAAAATCTCGCCCCGCTCCATACCAGACCGCCAGATTTCGGCAGAGAATGGCGACCTCTCCCCCGTGAACTACTCAAAGCGGCTTCAGATGATTCTGACGGCCGCCCCAACCAAGATCTCCCACAAGCAAATTAGAACCGCCCGCCTAAAACTGTAAATATGTAGCCTTAGTCTAATATTTATTATTTTTTATGTGTAATATGTTAGGATTGATTGTAATATATGTGTATATCGTGTTAAAAAAAAAAAGGAAAAAAAGGGAAAAAAAAATAAAAAAATAAAAAAAAAAATAAAAAAAAAATATATATATATATATATATATAGTACATTGTATATATACACATATAAGTAGATTTAAGTTTAATTTCCTATGTATTATATTGTGTAAAAAAAAAAATAAAATAAAATAAAAAAAAAAAAAAAAAAAAATAGTAATTAAAAAAAAAAAAAAAAAAAAAGAAAAAAAAAAAAATAATAAAAAATAATAATAAATAAAAAAAAAAATAATAATAATAATAATAAAAGATGCAATAGCACATATTTTACCAGTTTTGTTTCAGGTGAGCACCGCCCTCACGGGCGATACCCCGTTACCCGGGGGCAGCCGCCCCCGGCGTTGATGCCAGGGTAAAGCATTAATGCGACGCCCTTACCTCCTACCCCCCCCAAGGATAGGATGAAGACTACCCAGACTGCGATACATAGTCCCGTCACAAGCCGCGCCGAGAGCGCACGCGCCGGCCGCTCCGCGGCTGACCGAGCGCCCCGCGCCCCCCCGGATGCGTCGCAGTTCCCAACTCCGCATCCGGAACACACCACCACCTTGCTGCCGACCGACGGCGCCCATCGCCCGTTGTCGATGCCCGCACGCCGGCCCCACCCCGACTGACGCTCGCCGACGGTTGCCGCCTGCTCGCCGCCGCGGCCACCCCGCCGGCTAGAGGTCGTCCTCGCCGGTGCGTGGGTCGCCAGCCGCTGGCCGATGCGGCCGCGACCAGTCCGCTGGAGCCGATGTCGGCCCAAGGCCCGCCGCGGGCCCCGTCTCGGGCGCACGCGTGCGCCGCGATTCCTGGACTCCATCCCCCCCCCTGACCATCTCGCTGCTCGAAGAGGCCAGTCACTCGCCGTGGACCGCCCGCTCGTCGGTCTGGCGTCGACCGACGTCCGCCGACCGTCGCCGCTCGCCCGCACGCCGCCGTCGCCTCGCCGGTTCGAGGACTGGCGGTGGGCCCGGGACTCACTGGCTCGAGGGATGGCGCGCCGCTGGCTGACGCGTCGCGACCTGTCGGCCTGACTGAGGTCACGCCCACCGTCGAAGCGGAGCAGGACAACGGCTGAGCGACCGGCCCCACCGCGCAGCACCGCCCTCAAGGGCGAATCCCCGTCACCCAGGGGCAGCTGCCCCTGGAGTCGAAGCCGGAGTAATGAGCATAGCTCGAGGCTCCTACCTACCTACCCCCCAAGGGTAGGAAGAAGATCACTCGTCGTCACTGCGATACACAGTTGGTTCCGGTGACAGTACTACTTAAGAAGAAAGAAATAAAAGCTGAAATAGAAGAAATTAAGAAGTCTTTGAAAATCATGAAATTCCTGAAATTTCCGCAGCGCTTGAAAATCCTGGATCAGTGCAGCCCCACCACATCATACAGTCCACTTCAAAATGTTTATTAAAAGTTGATTTTTTCACAAAATCTGTATTTTCAATTCGATTTTTTACATAATTTCTAAGATGCGGGATCCCGCAGGCTGCGGGATTGCAATCCCTAATTACCTATAATGTATCAAAAAATAGGGCGGTACGAATTTCGCCTGGTCAGCTGATCATACATACCTCTTAATCTAGAAATAAACATGGCGCTTAGGAACATATTTGTCTATCGGCGAGACAACCTATTCTTTATGAATATTTATATTGGAAATATTCTATAGGTCATCTAACCTGTCTAGCGACCATTCTAGAGTCATCTTCAATTTAATGCATAATCTATTATAATCTTTAACAATATAATAAAGCTGAAGAGTTTGTTTGTTTGAACGCGCTAATCTCAGGAACTACCAGTCGGATTTGAAAAATTATTTCTGCGTTTGATAGCTAAACTCTTGAGCATATATCTCTTAATAGTGTAAGCTTTATTTATAATCGGACTATTATCGGTCTGTGGATGGTAGAATGCACTAGAGCACCTTTGCCTAGTCTAAAAATAAGTGTAATGACGGTTTTTGAAAAAATAGAGTGAGATAGAAGATACGAACTTGCAAAGAACGCTTCGGTGTATTTGAAAAGCAATTGATAGATTTTGTATGTACAAGAATTGAGAATAAACTATACTCTATAAACGCCCTGAAGAAGTTTTAATAATAGTTTTAATATTTTGCTTAGACCTATTTTGCCTTGAATTCTTGAAATTTTAATTTTTAAATTACTTATAATTTCTTATTTTTCTATGACAACGCCCCTATATAGCGATAAAGTACCAAAATGTTATAATTAATGAAATATTAGGAATTTTAATTAAAATAAATTAAATTGTCGCCCTCAGTGAACTAAATATTAATTTTACCTATTTTTATTCTTTAGAATAGTTGAACATGTAATTTTATTTGACGAGTCATGGTGTGTGGCACTTAATCTAGTACCTATAATTATGTATTTTATTAATGTGTAACCTCCTTGATAATAAACGATTCTATTCTATTCTATTCATAGGTTCTCAACGTGGGCGATAACGCCTCCTTGTGGGCGTTTGAAACTTTCAGGGGGGCAGTAAAAAACCCAGATAAAACCAGGGGGCCTTGAGATGACGCAGAGGGGGCGAAAATGAAGGCAACAAAATACACCCTAATCAAATACCCAATAAAGTAAAGAAAAGTTAAAAATTAAATCTTAATTTTTAACTTTACTCTAGAAAAAAATACTTTCAAAGTGGGCGCTGGATTTGTCCAGTAAATAAGGTTGAGAAACTATGCTCTTGAGGAAGGTTACTTTTCATCATCATCATCACCATATACCATCACTACGGGGGCAACGCCGCGAGGGCGCTGCATAATATCTTTATAATCAACTAGCTGCTGCCCGCGGCTTCGCATGGTACCCGGATAAAAAGTAGCCTATGTTACTCTCCAGCCCTCCAACTATCTCCACACAAAAAATCACGTCAATCTGTCGCTCTGTTTTGACGTGAAAGCAGGACAAATAACAAACAAATAAACACACTTTCATATTTATAATATGGGTAAGGATAATTATATAAAACTAGCTATTATATAAACACAAGAATGTGACGTGTAATAAAAACGTTTTAAAATAGAAGCCGCGGGCAAAAGCTAGCATGTTAAGTTTTTTAGAGAGCTATCATTGGCACCCTATATTTTATTGACCTAACAAATTATTCAAGTTCAAGGTTGGAATATTTTAAATATAAAGGTTATTTCATGCTAATTATTGAAGTAAATATCAAAAGTAATCTATTTGTGTTAAATATAAACGGGCTGGCGATTATATCTTCTAGCACGGTAGACATATCCTCAGTAATTAAAAATTGACGCAAATACGATTGACTAAATCGACTGGCCTCATATTTCAGTTGGTAGTAGCTCTGCCTTCTGCGCTGTAGGTCGTGGGTTCGATTCCCACCCAGGACAAACATTTGTGTGATGAACATTGATGTCTGATAGAACAAATTTATAAGTATTCTATCAGTTATCTGGTTCCCATAGTACAAGCTTTGCTTAGTTTGGGGCTAGATGGCGCAGTGTGAAATGTCCACCAATATTTTTTTATTTATTTTATTTATACATACTTTAAAGGTCAGCGGGCTTAAAAAGGTCACTAATTGCAGAATCGCAAATTGAAATGAACTATAATGCTGTCTCTTTTCAGTCTCAGTCATTGAAAAGAGATGGCATTATAGTTCATTTCATATTGCGATTCTGCAATAGCGACCTTTTTTAAGCCCGTAGTTTTTGAAAGTTACTTACCATTGATTCCGTTAACAGCGACCCCCTGGTTCATGTTATCATAGAAGTAAGCATCATCATCGAGCTCCGACTTGATGTGGAACTGCATCGGCATCTGAGCAAGCTGACGCTCGGTGACAATGTTCACCAGCCTCTGATCGAGGCGTTGATTCATCTGAAATCAATTAAATCAGCTTTCACATCTTGTGGAAGAGTTCCAAAATAAAATAACTCAAAAAAAATACCTACTTAAAGTTTCGAGCAAACACACGGCCGGGATTCGAACCCACAACCTCCAGATCGAAAGTCGGCATCATACATACATGTTATAAATGTGAAAGTTTGGATGTTTGGATGTATGTTTGTTCCTCTGTAACTCAACAAGTGAACCGATTTGACTGAAATTTAAAATATAGATAGATAATGACCAGGAATAGGACATAGGCTAATTTTTATCTGAGTACCACGCGGGCAAAGCCGCGGGCTTTAAAATAAACTAGCCTCCGCCCGCCCGCTCGAGTTATAGAGGAACAAACATACATCCAAACTTTTGCATTTATAATATTAGTGTGATATAATAATTTAAGTGTACCTGGTCTATCCTTGGTCCGACATTCTGTCCCATGCTCGTGTCTATTAAGCTACTATCAGGAACACACTGTATAATTCTCCTCGCCTCATCCTGTATCATATCCTGCTCCCTATTTAAATGCTGCGACAAATCTAGCTCGTGACTTAATCCGGGCAAATCAGACCGTATCTGCGACAACTGCACATCATTCAATCTTAAATCTTCAGTAATATTCTGAGCGAGCGATAGATTCTGTAGATCAATCTCGCTACCTAAAGATCGGACGAGAGATATATCTATGTTGCGGTTTAAGTTCTGTGTTATTATGTCTTCACGGCTTTGCTCGAGGTTTTGGGCAAAGTTGAGTTCTAAGTTTCGGAAGTGAGCGGGGATTTCGTTGAATGTGTGTAAGTTGGTTTTGAGCATGAGTGTGGACATTTGCCGAGGGGATAGTGGCAGTTGGAAGTTGTGGACGAGGGTCCCGTTGAGGGAGGACTGCATCGCTTGGTGCAGCTGCTCCATCGAGATTTGTGTGTGCTGGTAATCGGTTGTGTCGATCTGGTGGGACTTTTGGAGCTGAAATAAAAAACAATAATAAAAATTGGTTCATCGGTTCAGGAGCTATCATGCCAGACAGATACACACTACAAGCTTCTAACAGATAACATGATTTTAGGTAAGTACCTATACAATTTTGATGTTGAAAATGAAGTCTTAAAAATGTCAATTCCAGCAGGATACGAATCTTTACCGAGTGATTTAATTTAACCAACTCGGCCACTCCATGTTTGTGGGGTCGAAAACCTTATAGGCTCGTAGTCGGTTTAGGCACCGATTATTATTGATAAAACTTTTCATTTTTTTCAATTAAATATAAATGTGTGGAATAGCACTACAAAAAAAATGTCTTTTTCAAGGTCACAGAACAAGCATACTCCAAATAGTAGGTATAATATTCATTGCTTAGATCTTTATTCTATAGGGTTGTTTTTTAGCAAGAACATACATTACGTAAAATAAAAGTTACAGAATATTATCTTAGCTAATTAATCTAGCACTTACATTATCCATGTACATTTTGTAATTTTCCTCGTCAATAGCATTCTGATCTTCTCTCTTCACGAAATCCATAATTGTTTTTTACTATAACTTTGCTACCATAACCTTACTTATTTATAGTTTTTATCTTGGATCGAAAGAATTCCTATCCTAATTGCTTACATTACAAAGTACGAACAAATTATTCATTTCTAATTCAACATTTTGATGAAACACAAGTAACAAAGCCAAGAAATATTTTTTACATGATTTTTTGTTAAAAAAACTGTCTGGCACAAAACGAAAGAAAGGAAGCTTGGCATAGACAAAAAGAGAAGAGAGAGAACCACAGAACACCAAACTCTTTCCGACCTCAACGAACATCTGCCGGGGAGACCAGCACTAAATAAAAAATACCCAAGTTTTGCAAAATTATAGTGGATGCTCAAAGGTGGACGCACACTACACGTAATCCGCACCGAACGCGTCAAATTCTCGAAATACTGCCAGATTTTGTCAAATCGGACGATTCGGTGCGGACAGTTTTCATACGATTTCAGATAAAGAATTTTAAAATTCGATTTGTTTGGCAAGGATATGTGTGAGGCCACCTCTAAATGTATTTTAACCGACTTCAAAAAAAGGAGGAGGTTCTCAAGTCGTCGGAATCTTTTTTTAGTGCTTTTTTATGTACCTATGTTCACCAATTACCCGAAGAACCCTGTCGGTTTAAAAAAAAAAGTGGTCTGTTACATCGGTTTACTAAGGATGATAATTTTACGTGATCTAACGAAACGAACGCTTAGGCCGATTGTACATGTACACCATACAGATAGCGCCATCTGGTTTTTATTTGTCTTACTACTTAACCAACTATCTTACTAAGACTATGGGTTCACAATCAGCCAGTGACATGCTCAAGAGTGAAATTAGCCTTACACCGATATTGCTATGTGTGTGTTCCGCTCGTGGAACGTGTCCCTTTTTCGTGCATGCAGCTGGTGTTCATCGATTTATAAGACGCTAACACGTCAAAATTTTTAATTTTGTAACTAAAATCTAATGTATTCGGCTGAGTATAATACGATTATTCTAAACTCAGTGCGTGCAGAGAGAATCATTTCAGATTTGTTACAAAAAAAAGACTAATTCACAGATTTTTTTCCTGAATCTTGTTCAAGATTTCAAAACATGGCAGCCCAGTAGTTTATGACACCATAGACAATCTAACGTTGACAACAGTAATTTTAGGGTTCCACACAGCCATATATTAATATTTTTCATATTCGTATTTATTTATTATTTCAAATCGGGCTTAAAATGGCCACTATAGCAGAATCACAATAGGAATTGAACTATAAGCCTTCCCTTTTCTATTAAATTTTCTTTTCGTAAATAAATGTATTTGATTCTATCTATATTAGTTGGCAAACTACGGAATTCTGTGCAAAAAATCGACTCAAACTTAACTACTTCTCTGCCTGTCATTTTGACATTGACTTAGAAAATCACTCTATTTATTATTTTACTGAATTGTAGCATTTATTTTCTATCTCTTTCTGTCTTGGAAACTCTCATATTTCTGTTTCGACTTTAAACACTTTTTTTTTCTTGTTGTCACAAAACTGCCAATCCGGAACAAAATCAAACTTCAAAAATTCGTCAAATTCGTAAATTTTAATTTATGAGTATTCTAGTGAAATATCTTTCAGAATTAGTTGTAGTTCCGCTAATACGATCTAAACGAGTGTTAACTACAGATTTTAGACTTCTAACAGCAAGGTGAGCTTGTATAGAATTACAACCAACACCCCCTGCCTGACCTTTCCCATTATATTCATACTTATCAACACCGGCTTCCATAGACCGTCGGTAATTGGAATAGAGTTTAAAATGGTACGGCAAAACAAACAAATTTTATTTATGGTGTGTAAATTGAAAATATACAGAAGTATACCTACTTAGATACTTAGGTACACCCAGCAGTAGGCACCTATGGGCTGTGGATGATGATGATGATGATACTTAGGTATCTACTGTAGAGTTTTAGTTTATTTATTTAAAAGCTTGAAAGAACACACAAATCTATCTACTTTTGGTAGGTAAGTAGGTACCTACATATATAAAAGCTAGGTTCATAGGCGCCAGCGTAGCAAATGGAGGTCTGTGGTCTCTGCCTACCCCTATGACGGGACATAGGCATGGTTTATGTATGTTATTATCATTTGACTGGCCTCTTAGCTCAGTTGGTAGTAGCTCTGCCTTCTGCACTATAGGTGGGTTTGATTCCCACCCAGGACAAACATTTGTGTGATGTATCATAGATGTTTGTTGTGTCTGGGTGTTATAAAGTATTCCATGTATGTCTTTACAAAAGAAAGTATATAAGTATTCTATCAGTTATCTGGTTCCCATAGTACAAGCTTTGCTTAGTTTTGGGGCTAGATGGCGCTGTGTGGAATGTACAGCAATATTTATTTATTTAAAATTTCATTATATTTCAGCTACAGTAATTGCAAGATGTCCAAGTCAGCATTGATGGTCATCGCCCAGGGCTCCGAGGAGATGGAAGCCATCATCACTGTAGATATGCTTAGGCGAGGAGGGGTACGTACAGTTGGGCCGACCGATCTAGGCGTTCGTGAAGTCAGGCTTTGCGCAGTAGAAAATTTTGTATGAAAAAGTTGCACTGCGCATCGAAACGGCTAACTTCACGCACGCCGAGATGGCCGTACTGTACCTAAATATTTTAGGTAACAACTTAAAAAAGAAAACAAAACACAACTGTATTAAGGCATGATAGACATCCTCTCAAACTTTAGGAATTTTTGAGATTCTTTGATGATGTCGGTTTACCTTTTAATATAATGTAAATCCGTTATTGGCTGTCAGTAATACATTTCAGTTTTTGTGCACTCATTTTCTAAGAGCTGTGGATTTTGTTTAAGAAATAAATAAAAATAAAAAATAAAATGTCTAAGGGGTTGATGTCCATAAATTCAGATACTTATTGAAACGTGATTTTTTTGCACATTTTTGTTCCAGTCAGTAGGGCGTCCCCGTCCCCCCCTCCCTCCTCTAAAAGCTAAACTGCTCGCTTGAAAAATCTGCAAAAATTCATGATGATAGTGCATTTCATGAACTCTAAAGGAGAATTACAGTTCATGAAAAATAGCAGTTAAGATAACTTTATTATATTAGTTTAGCAGTACCTAATAGTCACTGAACTTGGGTGTTGAATAATTTTGTACCAAATACAATATCCTTAGAATAAATCCTTTAAAGTGACTAAGATGAAGTAGTTGCTTGTTGTAACGGGCTACTACGGAACCCTACACTGCGCGTGGCCCGACACGCACTTGGCCGGTTTTTATTTAAATTTAAATTTAGCCATTTGTCATTGTCACTAATAGCATAGTATGTAAATTATATTTGATTTTAATAATAATAATAATAATAATAAACTTTATTTCAGGCAACATTAGAATAAGTTACAAGATGTTATTTTACTTAGTCTACGGCCCATAGAAATAAATACCTTACAGCTAACATACATATTTTATAAATAACACTACACTAAATTGTCACTAAATAATGTTCCAGGTAACAGTTACTCTAGCCGGGCTAGATGGTAAGGATGCGGTTCTCTGTTCGAGAAACATCACCGTGGTGCCGGACAAGTCACTGTCCGATGCACTGGCTGAAAGCCCTTCTTACGATGCCGTGAGTTTTACTTACTTCTAAGATACTACCCAGCTTCGCATGGGCTTAATCTTACTTACTTATAAGAGACTAGCGGTTCGCCCCAGCTTCGTATGGGTTTAATTTATAAATTACTCGTGCGAAGTCGGGGCGCAAACTATACCCTATGTTCATCAGGGATAATGTAGGATTCTAATGGTGAAAGAATTTTTCAAATCGGTTCAGTAGTTTCGGAGCCTATTCAATGCAAACAAACAATCAAATCTTTCCTCTTTATAATATTAGTATAGATAGATAAAAACATTTTACCTACTAGATGATTTGTAGTGTCAGGAGGCAGTCTTTGCCTACACTTTATGGGACACTGTAGTGCCTGGGACATTGTTGAGATGTAGGCTTGTAGCACCTACACCATCCTCTCAACTTAACCGGACATATCCACAGGAGAGACATGCTCAATACGTGTGGGGCTGTCTAAGCCGTGGGTTTCCTCACGGTGTTTTCCTTCACCGTTTAGAGCTCGTGTTAATGCGCATATAAATTTTTCGAAACGAAAAATCCATTGCATGGCCAGGATTCGAACCCACGACCTTCGGATCGCGACCGCCAGACAAGTAAGAGAGTAGAGTTATTGCGTTAGGCAGTAAGCGCTTAAGCGAGCTGAATTGCACTTTGTTGCGTCGCAGCAAGAGTAGCTATTTAAATAAAAGTTTGCGCGAAGTCAGGCTTCTGTACCTACCCATTTATTCTGTGGCTATACTAATGGAACATAACTTTGCAATCAGGTGATCCTCCCCGGAGGATTGGAGGGTTCTGAACGTTTCTGCAAGTCTGAGGTGGTCGGGACTCTGCTCAAAGAACACGAGAAATCTGGCAAGATCGTAGCAGCTATATGTGCAGGTATGTATAGAACCATCATCATCCCTTTCGTGGGCATGAACTTCAGTTTAGGAAACTTCTTTTTCTTCATATATTCGCCCACTGCAAGGCATTTGCCTCTCCAATATTCTTTCACACTGCTCTATCACTGGTCTTCCGGCCCCCTGATTACATAAGACTTGCAACAACAATGCGACAGCAATCACTACGCGACCGCTCGAAAAATATCACTAAAAATCATATTACGGTCGCAAAATGCACCATGGCCAGTGCATTTCACGACAGGTGATCAATAGACGTGCGATTAGCTTTCTAAATACGATTTTAAGTGATATTTTTCGACCGGTTGCACTGCTTTTTTTGTGTAGGAAAAAAGTGGCTAAATTAATTAAAAAAAAACCGACTTCAATGTCTGCTCATGTACCAATGTCAAGCTGAGCAACTTTCTGCACTCTCGATGTTCATTTCTGTTCATAATTTCCAAGATCCTCGACAGATCCTCATCGAAAGCCTATGCCGGGAGTGAATAGAGACGGCATTATAGTTCATTTCATATTGTGATTCAGCTTTAGCGACCTTTTTAAGCCCGCACAGTATTACATCTGTCTGAAGTGCCCGAAAATTTGCCACACCCTGTAAGTGTATAAATAAATATTGCTGGAAATTTCACACAGCGCCATCTAGCCCCAAACTAAGCAAAGCTACTACTTGTACTGGGAACCAAAAAACTGATAGAATACTTAAATACTTTTTTTTTGTAAATACATACCTACATACAATACTTTATAACACCCAGACAGACCAAACATCTATGTTCATCACAGAAATGTTTGTCCTGTGTGGGAATCGAACCCACGACCTACAGAAGGCAGAGCTACTACCAACTGAGCTAAGAGGCCAGTCAAAAAAAGGTATACTTATAAAAGCTATTAATATCTTTTTCTAGCACCAACAGCGTTCGTTGCGCACGGTATAGCTAAAGGCAAGCGCATCACATCCTACCCCGGGACTAAGGGAAAGATTACCCCTGACTACACCTACGTGGAAGGAGAAAGAGTGGTGGTTGATGGAAACGTCATCACTAGCCGGGTAAGATATTGTTACCTACTTATAAGTGCCTCTGACTACTTATCCCTTAAAAATTCTTATCTTTTTAAACAAAACTTAGGCCCTTTACAGCACTAAGGTCGTGGGTTCGTATCCTGGCCGTGCATAAATGGATTTTTCGTTTCGAAAAATTTATAAGCTCTAAACGGTGAAGGAAAACATCGCGGCTTAGTCAACCCTACACGTATTGAGCATGTCTTTCCTGTGGATATGTCCGGTTAAGCTGAGAGGATGGTGTAGGTGCTACAAGCCTACATCTCAACATTGTCCCAGGCACTACAGTGTCTCGATAAGTGTAGGCAAAGATTGCCTCCTGACACTATAAGTCATTAAAGATGTAAAGGCCTAAGTCTTTATGTATGTAATGCAGAGTTTGGTCTTCCAGGGTCCAGGAACAGCATACTGGTTCGGCTTGACTCTCATCGAAGCTTTGGTTGGGAAGGAGAAGGCTGACCAAGTTGAAAAGGGCATGTTAATCTCATCTTACTAAAATATACACCCCTTATATCACCATCTATATAAATTGTGTAGTTCCAAAATATATGGGTGACCGTTTATCAAAATTTGCGATTCCGACGGGATTCGAACCCGCATTGATACAAGCGATCCTCCTTAAGCCGGAGTGCCTTTACCAACTAGGCCACGGAATCCATATTTGCAGGTCGAAAATCTTGATAAGCTCATATTTATCCGAAATTACATTCAGAATCAAATGACGAAGAGATGGCGCTTTTGCTAATTCTATAATTTTTGCTAAACCACACTTAGATATTATTTCATTGAATTATTTTCGAATCCCGTTAGAATCGCAAACTCTGATAAGACATTAAAATTATAATAAGAAAAGAACAAAAAAAAACTATCATTGGATACGACAATTTTTAATTTCAGTCTTTTAATCCATATTTTAAGCAATCCATACCCATATTATAAATGTGAAAGTGTGTTTATTTGTTTGTTTATTTGTCCTGCTTTCACGTCAAAACAGAGCGACGGATTGACGTGATTTTTTGTGTGGAGATAGTTGGAGGGCTGACTGACATAGGCTACTTTTCATCCCGAAAAAATGCATGTTTCCCGTGAAATACAAAAGTAGTAGTCCACGAGGGCGAAGCCGCGGGCGTCTGCTAGTTATAGATAAGTATAATACTATGTAACTTCTCATGTAAAGGTTTTTAGAAATAAAAATGCTTTATCAGTACAAAAGTTTATTAAAGTAATGAGATTATCGATCACATTATATTGTAAAGTATATAATAAATTAAATAAATGCAGTACATTTTGGAGTAAGCATATTTATAATACCAAATTTCAAAGAGAATTAGTACTACAGTACTCACACATAATTGATCTAGGCATTCGTGAAGTTAGCCGATTCGCTTTTTCATACATTTTCTATTGCGCAGCGAAACGGCCAGCGTCACGAATGCCTAGATCCTAGAATCTTCATTTAGACTTCTGCAAAATATGGTCATGTACCAAATATGTTGGACATGCCTCTGACTACTCCAATATCTTCAAAGGATCTTAACGCCTTAAGATCTGAAGAATGTCTATAGGACTTGTAACTTTAAAGTCATGAGTCTATTGCTGGTTTTACTGTCACGCGTACCGTCGGCGCTGATAGGCGAGTGATCTTTATTACAATGAAATAGGGATACTGATTGTTTAGCAGAAATGACTACGCTGATTGCTCTCGTCAGTGCTGGACAATCAGTATCCTTATTTCATTGTAATAAAGATCACTCGCCTATCAGCGCTGACGGTACGCGTGACAGTAAAACCAGCCTAATACTTTGATAATGTCATGCTATTGTGAACTAAACGTAATCGAAATAAGAACATTATTTCTGTGCACTTAGTTCGTTGGACTCCATCCAGATTACACTATAGACTTTTAGGATCTACTAAGCTAAAAGTTGATATGATATGCCTCTAAAAGAATAGGCAATATGCGTCTGATTCAAAAGCGGGTTAAATGTATTTTATTATGAACATTGTTGCTTTAGAGGTACGTGTGTGTAATTATTTTTAATATAAAACCATTTTCGATTAGAAAATAAATTTTAAAAATTGCAAAAAATAGTAGGAATTTCAAAATACTTGAAAAGGATGTGAAAGGATGTGACGTCACGAGTTCAAAAGAAAAGTCAAGGACGAGTCAGATATGACGATCCATAGATAAGTTTTTTTTTTAATTTCCACAATTCCTAAACTCGAACTTATTGTTGTCACAGATTACTGTTGTACTTAGTATTAATTTGTGAACTTTGACGCGTGAAGTCACAGTTCACAAATTGTTACTACAACAGTAATCTGTGACAACAATAATAATACGTGTTTCAGGTGCGTGAAAATGTTGGTAAATTTTAAAAATTGTTTTTGTTACAAAATTTTAGTTTTTCGGCGCTGGAATTTTTGTTACGGTTATTTAACGATATAACCTATCGTTTAAAACCATAAAAAAAATTTATGCATATTGCCTATTGCCTCTGACTAACCCTAATGTCCTCAAACGGACAAGTTTCATTGGTATAACAGTCGTGTCACATTTAATTAAGAAATTAATTATATGACTTACAAACATTCAGTTAGTAGATTTTGAGTAATATTAGTTTTATCTTACATAAAATAATATAGGGTGCAATAAAAGTACTATCGAAAATCCAAATCCTGTAGCGCCATCTACCTGTCGTTAGATGAACTACATAGATATGCTACGCACTACGAGCTTCAGCGAAGATGGCGACACAACACCATATGTCTAGATCGCGTAAGTGGTAATTTCAGCAGCGATAGACATATATCCGACCAACCAACAACTGTCGGTCTATAGACCACGGGCAAGTGTGCCAGATGGGCCCGTTGCAGGGAACCACCTACTCTGCCTTTGGGGAACGATTCCACCATGTTCCCCAAACCTCCATTTTCTTTGGTCGGAGCTTAGTTCTGAATGATGAACTACAAAACTATGGATTTACTTAATTTTTTGTCCTTTTTGGCGGCACGCTAGCTGGTAGTCTAGTGCTATTCCAATACCCGTGTACTGAAAAGCTACTTAAATATTTGAGACGTACTTTTCTATCTGAAACGTTCTTACTCAGAATCGTATACAAAAAATGACAGTTAATGTCAATGATACACACCACTTACTTATTAGCGTTTCAGTATTGTGTTAGTCTATGGCAGGGGTGCTCAAACTTATTGTGTCGGCGATCTACCAGAAAATATTTTGAAAGTAAAGAATCGATTAAACTAGTATAGGTAGGTACTGAAATAGTATATTTCAGTACAAGTTCGGAAAGGCTGTCATTGCAAAGAGTTCCGACAAATGTCTACCCGAGCCGAGGCGCAGCCGAAGGCGAGGGTTGACAGTCGGGACAAGTTGCAATGACGGTTCCGAACGTGTACTGAACCACTATTTTTAATACAGTTGCGAAAAAATGAAGCAATTTAATCTAGAAAATGGCGCCAACCGTAGAATATAAGATATATTTTTTTTTCACCGATTCTGGTAGGCAAAGGGAACTATGCCCATACAGCCAAGTCTTCAGTAGATTTTTTTTATTGATATGAAATGAAAATGAAATTTCATGAGATGAAATGAAATGAAACCTAACCTAACTCATTCAATCAAATCATTAAATCTGATATAGAAACAAATTAGTAGCTTCTTTTTAGAAATATACGTATTTGCATGAATCATTAAAACTTCTATGATTTTTTTTTAGTAAAAACTTCATGGTTGGTTTTCTATTTTGACAGTTGGGAAAGAGAACGCACGAGTGCGGGAAAGGTAAAAAAAAAGCACGAGTGGGTAATAGCCCACTTCCCGAACGCTATACGTCCCTGCAATACGCCACTTTTTGAGCAACTGTATTAAAAAACTTTTTTTTAAATATGGATCGACCGGTTGATCGCGATCGACTGTTTGGGCACCCCTGCGGAGCTAAAATGGCCGTTATAGCTGAATCACAATAGGAATTGCAATACACGCCGTTCTTATCACTCTTAGGCTGGATTCAACCAAACTGTCTTCTTACTCCCAGAGTAGTTATTCCGTTAGCCGACAGAATTCGAAATACAATTGTTCAGAAAGCGCAACCGAACATTATCCATTATCCATTAGTCCAAATTCAAATATCTGGGACATTTTCTTACCGATGACCTTAAAGACGATGTTGACATTGAAAGGGAGCGTAGGGCTCTGGCGGTCCGTGGAAATATGCTGGCACGTAGGTTTTCCCGTTGTACTGACCAAGTGAAAATAACGCTTTTCAAAGCGTTTTGTCAGAGCTTGTACACGGGAAGCCTATGGGTCAGTCATACCAAACGATCGCTAGACACCCTACGTGTCCAATATAATAACATATTTAGGATGCTGTTGAGATTGCCTCGGTTCTGTAGCGCCTCAGGGATGTTTGCACAGAACCACACAGATGGTTTTCATGCCATCTGGCGCAAGAAAACTGCATCCCTGATAAGCAGAATACGAGGTAGTCGCAACACCATCCTGAATACTGTTGCGGAGAGCTATACTTCTCCTTTCTGGCGATGCCTTGTGCGGAGGGTATGCCTCCTAACGTGTGTATACAGGGTGTGGCAAATTCTTGGTCACTGAAGGGTAGCTACCTTTTCTCTTGTAGTTAGAGAGTTTTGTTCTTAGGAAACTTCGGTTTTATTTTGAAGAAAAAAATAATTGCATTTTTAGATTTTTGAAAAAAAGTACAGTTAGCCTAAAAAATTACATTTGTCAAAAAAAACAAGTTGGTCTTAATCGACTCTATTTCCCTCCAGGAACACTTCTCCCAAAGTAACTTATCAAATCAAATCGTAAGTTTCTGCAATAATTCAAAAAAACACATTCCATACATTTTCTATGAAATTAGTACCTAGTTGTAAACATTATAGTGCCAATTATTCGATGGTTATTAATTTAAATTCGGAACTGCTTCGGTATGCTGGGAGGCTATTGTAAAGCCTTATGCGCCTCATACAGAGCCGCAAGAGAGAATGGTAATTTTACATCTGCAGGGAAGCACTTTGTTCTAAATTTAAATACACGCTTTACTAATAGCCTCCCAGCTTGCCAGAGCACTTATGAAATTAAATTAAGAACGATCGAATAAGTTGCACTGAAATGTTTACAACTTCTAATTTCATAGAAAATGTATGGGATGTGTTTTTTAGAATTATTGCAAAAACTTACGATTTGATTTGGTAAGTTACTTTGGGAGAAGTGTTTCTGATGGGAAATAGAGTCGATTAAGACCAACTTGTTTTTTTTGACAAATGTATTTTTTTAGGGTAACTGTACTTTTTTTCAAAAATCTAAAAATGCAATTATTTTTTTCTTCAAAATAAAACTGAAGTTTTCTAAGAACAAAACTCTCTAACTACAAGAGAAAAGGTAGCTACCCTTCAGTGACCAAGAATTTGCCACACCCTGTATACTTAAATATTACTAACCCTAGTTTATAAGTTTTAATTAAGTAAGTACTAACAAGCTATGGACCATGTAGTTGTCTGAAATAAACAAATTTTAATTTAATTTTAATTTAATTTAATTAATTATTAGGTGCATTCAAATTATCCTGGTTATAAGGTGTCAACTTTACAATGTCAAAATATTCAAACAAACAGCAGTTTAATCTGTGGTTTAATCTCCAGATAAAACTTAATCCAGTTTGGTAAAATCCAGCCTTAGTCTATGAAAAGAGACAGCATATAGTTCAATTCCTCTTTTGATTCTGCTATAAGGATCTTTTTAGGCACCCCTGCGGAGCTAAAAAGGTCGCTATTGCAGAATCGCATTAAAGGAATTGAACTATTGCCATCTCTTGTCATTGACTGAGAGTGAAAAGAGACGGCATTATGTTCAATTCCCTACTTTCGATTCTGCTTTAGCGACCTTTTTAGCTCCGCTGGTCTATTGAACAGTTTCAATTTCCGGTAGTAGTTTTATAACACCCTTTATTTTACCAATATTGATCAGTAAGTCCGGTTACCAATTGTCCAAGAAGTCATAGCCGGATTTGGGCAGGATGGACTCAGTCAGGGTCTCGGTGGAGTGGAAGTCTGCACTGGAGGCCTGGCTCGAAGATAGGAGGCCTCGGTTCTCTTCGGACACATCTGGGGGTTAACCGGTTAACATTTTATATCTATACCAATTAATAATATATTAATATAAAATCATTTATTTCAGGCAACAATAGCAAGTAAAAGATGTAAAATACGAGGGTCGTATGATAAGTTCTTGGCCTTGACAAGAAAAAATGGTTTTTTAATCTATGAATTATTTTATATTTCAACATAATCATTTTTCAGGGCTACATACCAAGCCCCATTGTTTTCTACCTTTTAAAACCTTTCTAAAAATTCGATTGCTCCAACCCTTAAAAATGAGCCTTATTTTCAGTAGTAAACTCATCGTGAGAGCAATTTTATTAAAATCTAAGTAAATTTTTGATGTTTGTTTACATTAAATCGTTGCTTGATACTAAATCTTACGAATAAAATAGAGAAAGAGGCAATTCGTACCTTAATTTATGAAATTTTGCTATGGCGGGTACGCAAGTGCGTATTTGTGTTTATTGTCAATTGTGAGCAAACGCGGCAGCCATATTTCGGAAAGCATTTTAATGTCTAAATGGGTTGTTAAAATATTTAACTCCCATTTAACTAGTAGTTCGCCCCGAACTGAGATCTCGCGCACCGTAGATGGCTTACATTTGGACTTTCTTCTGACTACCCCTATAATTTCAAGTGCTACTACTGCCGAGTATGCCTATTGCGCTAGCTCTTCATGGTAAAAAATACTAGCATGCATGCAATACAATAATGTCGTGTCTAATTTTTCATTTACTTATTTCATATTTATGAATTCTCGTCGTATTTCTAAAGTATACGTCCTAGAATGAAAATAATAACTATTTTGGAATGTACAAATTAAGACCTTTCATTTGACACCCCACTCAATATATTTGTTTATTTAACTTTTTTTACCCCAATTATTTTCATTCTTTATCAAAAATTTTTTTATCATGAAAATAAATCAAGTAGCATCTAAAATCATTGCAAACCAAACCGCAACGATGCCACTCTCTTTTTAAGACCGACCAGTCAATGAGCTACGAAGACATCGAAACTCTATGAAACGGGAGCTCTTGCAGCTCTGGTTTCGTAGTTTTTGTTTTGGTCGTATTTCAAAAACTATACATCCTAGATTAAAAATAAAAACCATTTTGGAATGTACAAAATAAGCCCTTTCGTATGACACCCCACTCAATATATTTGGGGTAACTTTGAAAAAAATTTACCCCCTTGGGAACCCCATATCTTTACAACCCCTTCATCGATTACGCTCATACGCTCCACAGCAAATTTCCATAGCACTACCTATTGACCTATCAAGTTTCATACAGATTGGATTAGCGGTTCGATAGTTATGCGAGAACATAAAAATGAAACATACAAACATACAAACATACAAACATACAAAGCAAAATCGCCTAACTTGCCACTAAGATCTTCGCTCGCTTCGCTCGCTCGATCGATTAAGATGTCCATAGACTCAGTAATCTAACGCACTTTTACTCTCCGGTCGGTTATTACTAAATCATAGATTTTTTAATTAATTTCTGGATCGGGGGCATAATTTGAACGACCAGGACGGTCTTCATCAATAATGCTTATAAGGTCACATTTTTATTCAGCTGTCCAATATTTTATGGTTTTTAACGATGGAACAGAGTCCTAAGTATACTTTGGAAAACTAAATTTTATTCATATCACTCTTTTTCTATTTCAAAAACAAGTAGTTTATCACCAATCGGTGTTCGATTTTTACCATTTTTGTAAAATCACAAAAGTTGGTTTGTTTAAATGGCTGTCATATAAAAACTAAACCATCTAGAAAGTTCAGAATTTGACAGTATTACTAAAAAAAGTTAAGTTAGCGAAAAATAACACATTTTTAATATTAGCAGTGTTTTATCTAACTTAGGCCAAGTACTTATCATACTGCCCTCGTACTTAAAACTACGGCCCATATAAAATATATACCTTAGTTAGAGCCTAACATACATAGTAATGTAAACTTATCTACTAATGAATGAATGATAGGACATCTATCATGCACTAGCGACCCGCCCCGGCTTCGCACGGGTGCCATTATTTTGATCTATCTCGTAGGGTTCAGCCAGCGTTTGCAATGTAAGCGCAAAAAAAATGTGTCGCAAGGTCTACAGTTCACAGAGCCACTAGCTTATATAGTTACATAAAAAACTTAGGCCTTTACATCTTTTACTAGATGATTTCAGTTTCAGGAGGCAATCTTTGCCTACACTTATCGGAACACTGTAGTGCCTGGGACAATGTTGAGATAGAGTAGGCTTGTAGCACCTACACCATCCTCTCAGCTTAACCGGACACACAGGAAGATATCGTCAATACGTGTGGGGCTGACTAAACCGCGGGTTTCCTCACGATGTTTTCCTTCACCGTTTAGAGCTCGTTTTTATGCGCATATAAATTTTTCGAAACGAAAAATCCATTGATGCACGGCCATTCGAACCCACGGCCTTCGGATCGAAAGTCGAGGTACTATACCCCTCGGCCAACACGGCTCTTAATGCTAGTTACATATAAATAACATAACAATTAATCCATTAGAAATGCTAATGTTCAATTTGTGTTCATTTAGCGTGTATGTTTTGAATATACATTAATATACATAGACCATACATAGAGCAATGTTTATTTAACTAACATACATAATGTATTGTATTGATAACAATGACTACCTTGGATGGCGCAGAGTAACTAAAAGCTGAGACTGGTTCCTATTGACCCACCACAGCGCAGACCTTTTTTTCACCCGCCTACTTACTCGATTTGTGTACCTAGTGCCTACCTACCTATGTTATAAAGTAGGTATTTTTTGTAAGTCGTCACTTCTTTGTTCCTTCTCGTTTTGTCTATTTCTTTAGTTAATGTTTAATGCTTTCTGTACCTACTTACCTAATTTTTTGTGTGTCTGTACTGTCAAAGTGTGTGTCAATAAAGCTGTAAAGCTGTTATCTACCTATTGTGTAGGTACAACTACTTTGTGAGGTGTGAATCAGATAAATCAAACATGGCCTAAATTAATCCTCAGCTTAGGAATTCTTAACATTGTCACCAAACAGATGGGTGACTGCTACTTACCTAGGCCTTTACATCTTTACTAGATGATTTATACAGTGTCAGGAGGCAATCTTTGCCTACACTTATCGGGACACTGTAGTGCCTGGGACAATGTTGAGATGGAGTAGGAAACCATCCTCTCAGCAGGAAAGACATGGTCAATACGTGTGGGGCTGACTAAGCTGCGGGTTTCCTCACGATGTTTTCCTTCACCGTTTAGAGCTCGTGTTAATGCGTATATAAATTTTACGAAACGAAAAATCCATTGATGCACGGCCAGGATTCGAACCGACGACCTTCGGATCGAAAGTTGAGGTACTATACCCCTCAGCCAACACAAGCTAAACCTCAAGCACTTCAAAAACTACTAGTATTAAAAGTACTTACCACTGTTGGATTTGATCACGCTGCTCCTATACTCCTTTTCAAACTTCGTCTCACTATGCGGGCTCTTAAAGTTGGTTCGGAAGAAGTTGTCTGACGACGCTACAATTTGCGTCTGCCCTCCGGAAACCAGACATTCCCTCTCCTCATCTTTATTCTTAAAGTTCCCGATAAACTTGCTTATGAACCCTGGCGATGTCACTTCCTTCTCTTCTTTGTATGTATTCCTCTTTTCATGAGATTTAAGAGCGTTCTTCAGCTCAGAGACCACTTTAGAGTGAGAGAGGGCTAGTTCGGACATGACAGGGGGCTGTTTTTCTTCTTTAGGCCCTCGGCTCTCGCTTAAAATGCACAGATTAAGCTGGCTCTTTGATTGGTAGAGGAACGGAGCGGAATGCTCGTCTTTGTAAGTGACATTTTCATCGTGTACTAGCTTCTGGCCGTGGTTTTGGCCGAAGAATGACATGAGATCATCTTTCCTGACGGGTGGGTTGTCGATATCAAAGTCTAGGTTGTCTAAGAGAGCATACTTGAGTACTATGTCGGGTTTGATTATTGATTCGTTGATTATTTCTACCTGAAATAATAAAACAAATTAAGTATTGAAAAATAATGCTATAATCTAGCCAAAACCAATGTACAATATTTACTAACATTGCACTGACAGATCAATCAGCTAATCAATCAATCAATCAGCTATCAGCTGATTGATCTGTCAGTGCAATGTTAGTAAACATTGTACATCCAAAATGGCTCGAGTATATTGTCTAACAAAAATAAGAGGTCTGGTACTCAACAGTAGGCGAAGTTGGATGCAGATGCTTGCCTATCGTATACCCACACCGTAACGGGCAGATGTTCAAACGTGACTAATTACCGCGATCTGATAGTTACCGAGAAATGACTAGGTAATATGTTAAGAATGGAGCCAACCAACCATTTTTACTTTGAACGTAATGTTTTATTCACGAATCAATGAAAAACATCCAATTATTTATTGCACGCATTACAAAACACTAAATTACGCGTTGAGGAAGCACTTAACTCACTTTTTCCTTTTCCGTGAGTGTCTCCCAAATGTTTTGGTAGGAACTTTTTGCTTCATTAACATCCTCTAGTATTTTCGCTGCCAGAGGGTTCATGGTACGGAAATACTCCTCAGCGGAGGCGGCCAGCGCCATGATGCCGTTTTTAATAGATTTAACGCACTTTTAATTTAATATTTAATCAAATTTCGCGAAATAATTACGATGAAAACAAACACCCTTCATCACCAATGTCTGCACTAAAATAAAAAATAAAAATAGAATCCGGAGTTGCCACCTTTCTTGAGTTATTTACTACCATAGAGAACAAGATATTTTAACAAGCTCGATCACTAAAACGAGTGTTTTTATCAATCTACATAGAAATTCTCGCTCTTATGATTAAATTCCTAGCATTTTGGGTATTATTCAGCTAGAAAGCAACGTTTAAGCAAAGAACCTAGTGTGAGTATGGATTTTCTTAGGGTAGAAAAAAAATATTACCTGAACCCTCGGACGAAAGAACGGGACGCGCCTTTATGATCCTACCAATCTTACCCCTCTAGCCAACGGCTAGGATTACTTTGACAAATCAAAATCAGGTACCGTCAATAAAAACTACCCTAATAATCGATTCTTATCAGTCTCCGTATCGTTATCACCGAGGAAGGTGCTCCATGAAAATGCCAATTTATGATGCTATACCAGTGCAATAAAAATCCACTACACCTCAAATCTTTAAAATATGGTGTAACATTTCATTATGTAAATGTTTTTTTGTGTTTTAGCTGATTTTCTACTTCAATAAACATTATTTTATTTTAACTGAGGTTAAAACATCGATTCAAAAAATATACGACTAAAATGAAAAAGATCGCATCGCCTGCCGTCACATCTCTGTTTAATTTTCAATCGTAACGGATACGGTGGATACGGTCTATAATTGCCTAGCAATGTCTATTAATTACTATATTTTGGACATCACTCATGCACTACTGTCTAATGACAACTGTCTTGAGAGACAGTACCACGATACTAATGCGGTTTTTAAAATTATGTTTAGCCTTATTGCGATTAGCAATAGTTCGAATTTTGAATAATTTAGGTTTACGAAGGTACAAAATTGACGTGGCGAGTCTATGCATTACGATGAGGTAATGTGCAATTATTACTCCTTATCGATATCGATAAAACCATTTACATTAAGTTTCTTGAAGTTACATAATATACTAAATTATGTTGTATTGTACCTAGGTAGTTGTGTAGTTGTGCAAATTGGCACATAACAGCATAATTATAATTTTTATAGTATTAAATCACACCTAAGTATCTTATTAAGATTTTCAACGTTTTCGTGTGCCTACCTACTTTTTCTATAATTTATTTGTTGTAATTATATAGTAAGTAAAATGCGCCCGACAATGTCGTGCTGGTGCAAAAAGAGGTGTCTAAGTTTGACCGCTGTGTGTGTTTATGTTTGTATGTGTGCACCGTAGTTCTTAAAAGGGTGAACCAATTTGAATGCGGTTTTTATTTATTTGAAAGCAGGTTTTTTATTAGTAATGGTTCATAGACATGCTTAATCAAAATCGGTTCAGCCGTTTGAACATTATAACAATAGGTAGAGTGCGCGCCCCCACTGAAGTCCGATAGACGCGGCGCTGCTATCACAGAGCTAGGTTAGGTTAAAAATTACTAACTGTCCAAATGCGGCTTGAACAATCATAATTATGCAAGTTTGTACGTTAGTTAATTCTATACATCAGAACAACTGAACGACCGTGACTAAAAGAGCTTATTAAAGTAAATAAAACTATTAGTTCCCGCTTTTGCCGTAGCACTTAGTGCTGACGCGGACTCTAGGTACAATTAGGTACAATTTGACTGGCCTCTTAGCTCAGTTGGTAGTAGCTCTGCCTTCTGCGCTGTAGGTCGTGGGTTCGATTCCCACTCAGGACAAACATTTGTGTGATGAACATAGATGTTTGTTCTGTGTCTGGGTGTTATAAAGTATTCTATGTAGGTATGTATTTACAAAAGATATATAAGTATTCTATCAGTTATCTGGTTCCCATTGTACAAGCTTTGGTTAGTTTGGGGCTAGATGGCGCTGTGTGAAATGTTCAGCAATATTTTTTTTATTTAATTTTATAATCAACAATTATAAGCTTTACAAGACATTAGATCAACTGGATTTTACCTAGTCTTTTATTACAAGTATTTTTTTGGATAGAAATGGTAAAAAACTTGTAACCTAATATAGGTACCTACACATTTTCTACTGTTAGTGTAAAAAACATCGACATCTCCAATATCGATATTTATCAATCCCTATGAAAGTCATGTCAAAAGTAAATTTGGTAGTAGTGATACCAGTATATTTTCTCGCAATATTTTATGGTAGGTACAGATTTTTAGAGTAAGTAGATAGAGCTTTATTTTAAGATTAACTAAAAGTTTATAATGTAAAAATTGTGACAAGCTACATCATTTTTCTCTTTTTCTCACACAAAAACTAAGCCGCCCCGCGAGGACGCTGCTAGTAAAATATATTAGGTAGGTAGGTTAATTTCTATAAATGTAAGAACATGTTGAGAAATCTAAAGATGTAGGTGATGTAGGTAGGGACCTACATCACCTACATCTTTAGATTTCTCAAAGTAGGGACTTTGTAAAGTTAACTACTTACTTAACTAATTAGCAGGGTGTCAATTCTAGTACCAAACTTTTTATCAACCTCAAGCAAAACCTCAACTAAACTTTAGATTTTCAACTGTTTCCTATTCTACTAATGACAAACGACTCAGTTGTGGTGAGGTTTTAGCTAGGTTTGGACTTTGGCAGAACACATTTTTGAAAAGCTATTCTACTATTCACCAAATGGCTGACATTTATGAGATCGAACCAAAACGCAGCGGAATGATTGGCGTTGTCATCTAGTAGAATTGGGGGGAGATCACTTACTGTAAATAAAATCGTTACAATTTTAAGATTTATTGATTACCTAAAGACAAAGTGTGCTACACGTCTCAACAAAATATTTTCAAATCGGGGAACATAAAATTATGATAGTGGTATCACTATAAGTTTTCATGTATGACAGAAATATATCATCATTATGTCAAAAATATGTCATGTGTGACAGTTGGCAGTGTGACACCTTCCCCCCCAGCAAGTGGGACATATGGCAATTCGCGTCCCGTGGTTACTTCGTCCGAGCCTGAACCCTCTGAACCTTCAGATTATAAAAACTTTTTGTTCTTGTCTCTGGTTCAGGTGGTGCCTGATTCTAAAAAGCTCCATGAATATAGGGAATATTTCATCAGAAGTCATGAGTTTGATGTCCGTTTTTTATTCTAAAATTTATGTAAACAATAGTCAAACCGTAAAAAAATTATGTAGGTAAGTTCAGTAGTTTGATGTTCTAAATTTTAATTCACAGGAAAATGTTTCCAAGTTGCCCGAGTTATATTGAGTGATTGATTGTAGATTATTTTATAATTGTACATTATTTCATTATAAATGACATAAATGTTATTTGTCAATAACAAAAAATACATGGACTAAAATAATGTACTTACTGATTTTTTATTTTATTTTTGGCAATAAATTCTTTACAACCAGCAACCCCAATTTACCCAAATGTCAAAAAATCTTGAATGTTTGCCTGTCATAGATTTTTGTGATGTGTTTATTTTGTGATTTTGTGTGTACCTATCTCTAAAATCATGGATATTTTGTGTACAGTGGCTAACTGATAAACAGAACAGCAAAATGTATAACAACAGTGACCCCTACGGGCATCATGAACTGCAAAACAGTATTATTTCGGGAGTGACTATGTCTCAAATCTCGAACACGAATAACAACGGCCTGAATTTTAGTATTCTGGGTAAGGAAACCCGCGTTTTGCCTCCGAAGAGCACAGAGCAGTTCAATGTGCAGGCTTACTCGGAGTATGGACAAGTTCCGATGAGTTTTGGGGACCCTGCGAGCTCTTTTCCAACTCCACTCTCAGATGGTTTGACGGACGATGTGCAAGAAACGATGCATCCAGGACTCAATTTCGTGGCAGTGGACGTTCCTAAGGTACTTAATAAATGATAAAATGATTTTAACATGTAATTACAATCACCAGAAAATCTTTTTTCGATGAAAAACCAATACAGATAGGTGTTTGACCTACTTTTAGTGAAGGTTCATTTGTAGGGCGTGGGTTCGATTACTGGGCGTAGACAACACAATCATCTTTGTTTATGCCTTATGAATCCAATAGATTTCCTTTAGGAAATGAATAAAACTGAAAATGTGTTCAGAGGCGACATTCAAAAGTAGCAAAAGGCAGAGCTACTACCAACTGAGCTGAGGCCAGTCAATTAAAAAGAGAAACAGGTACCTACCTATAGGTATCCTACTAATAATATAAAGGCGAAAGTCCATGTGTGTGGTGTGTGTGAATGTTTGTTACCACGTATCTTCATAACTACTAAACCAATTTTGATGAAATTTGGAATGTATATAGTTTACACAGGCTACTTTTTATCCCGGAAAAATGTATGGTTCCCAAGGGATAAAAAAGTAGTCCTCGCGGGCGAAGTCGCGGGCGGTTCACTAGTACATACATAAAACCACTCCTGTTTCCCATCATAGGGGTAGGCAGATTCTGACGGGATTCGAACCCGCACTGATACAAGCAATCCTCCTCAAGCCGGAGTGCCTTTACCTTTATTTTATTTTTATATAATTTGTAGTACCGTCCAGTTGGACTGCACAGTAAAGTTCTCAGTAAGTAGGTAGTAGTTAAGTGGAGTGCAAAAGTTCATACACCGATCACACTTGAAAGTTTATTACGATGTTACAATGAACATCAATACGCGGTAAACGAATCCGTCACATGTAATGATCGGAGCGCGATCAGTGAAGCACTGAATACAAGGGTGTAAAATGCCGATTCAGTAAAATCAGACACCTGAGGTAATTGTACGTCTTCGTACATAATTATTAATTTATATTATTTTTATTTTCAGTTTAAAATATCAGACCCCTTACCGGAGGATCTAACCCAAGATCAGTACGTAGAAGTGAAACTCGAGCCCGCGTCCTGGGCTGACACGGACTACCAGCAACCCTTCTGTCGAGATTCCAACGGGGTCAATAACCTAGAGAAGGTTAATGAAAAGATAGTGTACAGCGAAGAAAGTGTTGCAAGGGCTCGGGAGTGCATACAAAGTGGTAAGTAGACACTGGAGGTTACAGACTTTGATTTTGGGGGAGGTCACTAGTTTTGGTAGTGCGTACCTACCTATGTTTTTTGCTGGATGTTAGAGGTTTCTCAAGGATTTTGGGGGGTCATGACCCCATGACCTCTCCCCCCCTCGGACCGCGTATTTAAGTACATATAAACCAAATTTTAGTTTTTTAAAATCAATAATGAACATTTTTGAAAAGAAAAGTCTTAAAAATTTTCGATTCTGATAGGATTCAAACCCACATTGATACAAGCGATTGGCTGTTTTTCCACTAGACGGCACGGCACGGCAACGGCAACGGCGACGGCACGGCAATCTGGGACGCAAAAATGTATGACGCCGTGCCGTGGTAAGTGGAAAGGGGAGCCGTAAATTTTCATACATTTTTGCGTCCCAGATTGCCGTGCCGTCGCCGTCGCCGTTGCCGTGCCGTGTCGTCAAGTGGAAAAACGCCCATTTGTTGGAATCGAATCTTATGAAGTTAAGAATCGAAGTTAATGACGGGATATGTTGGGGCTTTTCAAATTGAATTATCTTAAATTCTTAAATTCTTTATTGCACACAAAAGATAGAATTACAAACATTGATTAAAAAGGTGATGTACAAAGGCGAGCTTAACCCTAAAAGAGTTTTCTTACAGCAGACCTTGGGAGAGAGAGAGACTTTATTTATAGATAGCTATGGATAGATGTGTACATACATGAGATAAAAGAGAATGACGTTTGAAAATCATGCTACTTAGATAATACCTAATAATAAGAAATATGAATTATTTCTCTCCAGGTAATAGATCGACCAGCTACTTCGAGTGCCCCTCCTGCGCGCTGCTGCTGCGCCATCCGAAGAGGTTCCTCATCCACGTGAAGTGGCACTCCTTCGGACTCACCAACAAGCGGAGATTGGAGGAAATGAAGGAGCAACAGTCTTTGAGGTGAGACCCTGGATTACTCCCAAAACAGAAATCATATTTTTATCACTTTATGTAATTACAAGCTGACCCCCGCGGATCGCCCGCGTGGACTACTATTTTGTTTACACGGGAACAGTGCACTTTTTCGGGATAAAAAGTAGCCTATGTCCTATTCCCGGTCATTAACTATCTATGTTTCAAATTTCAGCCAAATCGGTTCAGTGGTTGTCGAGTTATAGTCAAAAGTCAAAAGTTAAAAGTCAAATTCATTTATTCAATAAGATCACAAGTGTACCACTTTGAAACGTCTTAAGAGCTAGGTGATTCTACTCCTGTTCCTTCGCGACCAACACCGTGAAGAACCAGGGCAACAAAATAGAGGAACAAACATACATCCAAACATCCAAACTTTCGCATTTATAATATTAGTGTGATGTGATAGTGTGATGTGATTAGTGTGATGTGTGATAGTGTGATGTGATTTTAAATGATTTCGGTATTACGTTTTTATGGTAATTCGCCTGTCGCAGGCCCCTTAAGATACCTTAAATAGAAAAATATCTAAAAAACATTTAATTTCAGAGATGAAAAGCGTAAAGCGAGACACAGCGAGCAAGCGAAATTAGACGAAGCCAAGGAGTCCCCCGACGGGGAGTTCCCCTGTAAGGATTGTGACAAGATATTCGTAGTGAAAGGAGGGCTTAAGAAACATCGAGCCAAGTAAGTAGTTAAACTTAGACCGTTTCATAATTTGAAAGCAAGATGAATGAATGAGATACCAAGGATTTTTTATACTAACGTAATTGGATGATTCACTCGACTTTAATGTAAAAGGGATTTTGAACCTTATCACGACTACACAACGTTCTATTATAATTCAATCTTGGTTATAAGGATTGTCGGTCTCGTTGAGAGGCCTTTGTGGTAGCTTCGTCCCTTTCACACTCGTTGGATTAGAAGTGTGTCCATGTCATTTAAATTTCATGATATTCACTAATGATTAGGAATGTTTAGTTCATAAATTATGGTCGTCCTTTAGAAAGAGACACACCGCCCAAGTTTTATCTCTCAAGTGGACCGCGTTTTCTGTATCAGTGCGCGTTCCAGTTACGTTAGTATAAAAATTCCTTGGTTGAATGTCTGTAAACGCGCCATAAAATCCGATTCTTTGACGAATGCTGCGTAGGTGTGCGTTTACCTTTAATTTGTTGTTTTGTTTGACAGGTCCCATCCGGTGCAAATGACGGAGTGTAAGGTGTGTTTGGCGCCCGTGTCGGGACTCGCCGGTTTTAGAGCTCATATGGCGACACACACTAGCAAGGTAAATTACATCTATAACATTGTAGCCAGCGGGGCTAAGGCCGCTATATTGTATATTTTCTGTGTTACCTGAAATAAAGGGCCTTACTTATGAAAAATGTTTAAAGTTGAACACTGGTTAAACAACGTCCTGTCTTTATTTGTGGATAGTGACAGAGACAGGACGTTGTTTAACCAGTGTTCAAATTTAAACATCTTTCATAAGTAAGGGGGTTAGATTTGTTTATTTATTTATAAGAGCCATGTTGGCCGAGGAGGATACTACCTCGACTTTCGACCCGAAGGTTGTGGGTTCGAGTCTTGGCCGTGCATATTGATGCCCAGGATTTTTCGTTTCGTAAAATTTATATGGGTATTATAACACGTCTCGAATCTGGGTGTTTTTCTATGTATAATATAAATGTATGACTCCTCTCTCATCTCAGTTGGCTCTGCCTTCTGCGCTGTAGGTGGTGGGTTCGATTCCCACCCAGGACAAACATTTGTGTGATGAACATAGATGTTTGTTCTGTGTCTGGGTGTTATAAAGTATTATATGTATGCATTTACAAGTATTTAAGTATTCTATCAGTTATCTGGTTCCCATAGTACAAGCTTTGCTTAGTTTGGGGCTAGATGGCGCTGTGTGAAATGTCCAGCAATGTTTATCTATGTATACATTTTCTTATATTGTTGACAGGACCGTGAGACGCACAGATACCAGTGTCCGGAATGTCCGAAGAAATACAAATTTTCACACTCCCTATACAAACATATCGACACGCATTTGGTAAGTGAATGAATTATTTTAGTAAAACCAAATAAGTTTTGTTTTAACAATTAAATTATTTTTTCATGAAAAACCCCCGACATAATCTTCATCAATTAGAATGTACTGTAGTGTGTATCTGTTTGTGACATCATAGCTCCTGAACTGATGAACCGATTTCAATAATTATTTTTTGTTTGAAAGGTGTCTTTGTCGAGAGTGTTCTTAGATATGTTTCATGAAAATCTGTTCAGCCGTTTGAAGATCATCCTCCCTTTTCTATAGCTTCCTAGCAGCCCCGCGTTTTTCGTTTTTCGTTAGCGCGATCTAGGATTGGCTCAGTCGCGCCATCTAGTTTTGAATTTGGAAAACAATGAATTTGGTGTTCCATTTCACGTTTTATCTACATTTCTACTAGTTTTCACTCAATACTGCACTGAGGTCACAGAAAAATGTTACTTCTTGACTGAAGTTCAAGTTCATGTTTATAGAAGTTTTTTGTGTCAGGGGTTTTTAAAACTTTTAATTTAATTATCTGTAATTTTTTGCTATATTTAATTTAATTTTTCTCCAGGAAAAAACCCACAAATGCGAGGTCTGCACCAAAATGTTCGGCTCCCCCGCACAACTATCGCGGCACATGAAATCACATGAGAAAGTAGCGCGGGGCGCGCAGCACCATTGCGCGTTCTGTGGGAAGGGATACTACGATACATTCACATTGCAGGTAATGTGACGACCTCTGTGGCGCAGTGGGTGAAGGCCCGCCTGTGACGCAGGAGGTTGCGGGTTCGATCCCCGCCACGGGACAAATGTTTGTATGATCTGCAAATATTTGTCTCGGGTCTGGGTGTTTTCTATGTACATTATGTATGTATTTACAAAAATGTATATAAGTAGTATATGTATATCATGTGGTTGCCATAACACAAGCTCTGCTTAGCTTGGGGCTACATGATGCTGTGTGAAATGTCCAGCAATGTCCAGCAATATTAATGTACAGCGTACAAATATTTAACTTTTAACGTTTTTAGTTTTGAATATTTATTATGCGAGGTTTTTTAAATTTTAAGCACGATAATAGATAAAAATAAAATAATCTGCCTAGTAAATATGCTAAGGCAAGTTCAATCTGGCGATAAATTCACTGTAGCAATCACCAAAAAAAAAAAACTTAACTTGACCACTTGCTCATACGAAAGAAGAAGAAGAAGCGACCACACTGGGAGTTGGGTGTTTCGCAGGACTCGTGTTTTTGGCATGTCCGGCCTTGCGAACCTATTAAAATGACCAGTTTCAGTATTGCTGTATTTTTATTTGGAAATAGTATACGAGTACGCTATTATGGCACTAGTAATATCCTCAATTATATACATAGGAAAGCTGTAATTAATTTCTAAAGTCGTGAAATCTAAGTTCTCTGGTGTGTCCGCCCTATCTGCATTCAATCGCTTATTACGCAATAATGAAATATAAATTGACACTTTTTATAACGTTAACGTTAATATAGATACTATTAGGTAGTGGTGAATCAAATTTCATGTTATTTTAACTCCACGTTACTGTTTTACAAAGCAAACAAATGTGTCCGCGATAAAAAACTAATTTCTCTGTCGCTAATTTCTTTGGCATTTTCCTAATTTCTGTGGCATTTTGCTAATTTCTTTGGCATTTTGCTAATTTCTTTGGCATTTTGCTAATTTCTTTGGCATTTTTCTAATTTCTTTGGACCAAACCTAATTTCAATGGGCACGAATATATTTAAACCACTAAAACTTCAAAACGGCTTTATCAAATTGAGGGCCGCTAACATTAAAATGCATGTCTTTGAGTGCTTAATTAGGTATGTTATTTTTTTTTGAAAAATAATCAAAAAAAAAATTGCGAAAATGGGGTACCGTTTTTCGGACCGCTTCTTGCGAATCATCCAGTTGCCAGTTTACAGTAAATTTTAGTTTCTCGATAATAGGGAACTCCCACAATTTTTTTTTATGATTTTATACGATAGGTTATATCGTCAAATAACCGTAATAAAAATTCCAGCGCCGAAAAACTAAAATTTTATAACAAAAATAATTTTTAAAAAGGGTACGAACATTTTCACGCATCTGAAACACGTTTATTATTGTTGTCACAGATTACTGTTGTAGTAACAATTTGTGAACTTTGACGCGTGACGTCAAATTGATACTAAGTACAACAGTAATCTGTGACAACAATAAGTTCGAGTTTAGGAATTGTGAAAATTAAAAAAAAAACTTATCTATGGATCGTCATATCTGACTCGTCCTTGACTCGTCTTATGAACTCGTGTCGTCACACACATCCCTTCACATCCTTTTCAAGTATTTTGAAATTCCTACTATTTTTTGCAATTTTTAAAATTTATTTCCTAATCGAAAACGGTTTAATATTAAAAAATAATTACACACACATACCTCTAAAGCAACAATGTTCATAATAAAATACATTTAACCCGCTTTTGAATCAGACGCATGTTCCCTATTGATTTCTACTTGTGGTCAGACTGTAATACATTTTTTTTGTAAATACATAAGTATCTTATCATTCAAAACATCCAGACCCGAGACCAACGGTGCATCCACACCGCAGTTATTTATTGTTGAGCAATTAACATTAGAAATAGAAATAGAAAATCGTTTATTTTGTGTAAGTATACTTGACAAATTCGAAAAACTTATAACTAGACTTACACACAAAATTGGTCACCACTCAGCGTGGGCTACAGTGGGTCTTACTTATGTAAGGTGTTTAAGCTACAACTTAAGCTGTTCTCAATGGAACAACAGCGGAGCCCTCTCTCATGTTTAAGTCAGTCATGAAATTGGCTTCACCTATAGGGGCAAAATCTCTGTTGTTCAGCCGAGAAACCCACAGATCCACGAAATTTGAACGATTGACACGATTTTACGCGAATAGCCAACTTTAGAACGAACGCAATCGGCAAAACCACGATTTTTTTGCATCTGTGTGGTGACAAACAAGTCAGTCAGTGTCAATCTGTCAGTCAACTGATTTGTTTACATTTGGGATTGCGTTTTTATTTGTTATTTTGTTTGATTAATTTTGAAAAAATGTCTGTTCAATCAATAAGAAGACCTTTATAGCAGCAAGGAAAGTAACTGTGGATTTTTTTCCTGCCTAGTCCACCTACCTCAGGACCTGAAGGACCTGAAGACCTGAAGATCAGGACCTGAAGGAGAGGATTCCTCAGAAACTCACGGTGGTATGCAAGAAGGTACCTATTTCTATAGGTACTTATATTCTTACGTATATTCCAGTGTAAACACTTTGCATACATGAGCATTCAATTTCTTTTAAATAGATCTAAGTCCGACTGCTTCAGTGAAAACCAAAAACACCTCAAAAGGACAGAGAGAAAGGAAGTCACTCATGTCATGACATGAATTAATCAAAGGAGATAAACTTGTAAGAGTGATGTTGGTAAATGAGTACCTACCTACTGTAGATCAGGATCTAAGGAGGAGGGTTCCTCAGAAACTTACGGTAGATTCCATCTGGTATGCAAGAAGGTACCTATTTCTATACTTAAATTCTTATATATATTCCAGTGTACACTACACTTTGCACACATAAGCATTCAATTTAATTTCTTTTTAACAGATCCAAGTCCGACTGCTTCAGTGAAAACCAAGAACATCTTAAAAGGACAGCGAGGGAAGTCACTCATGAATGTAATGATGAATCAAAGGAGATAAACTTGTAAGAGTAATGTTGTAAAATAAAAGGAGAGTTCTAAATATAATTAGAGGATGTTATAATAAAAATTAAGGTTTTTTATTGATTATTAAAATGATCTTTCTGTATTGTAAATTCTGCCTTTGTTATTTGTGTTATATCCTAACTATACAGGACAGTATCATAACAGCAATCACTATCTAAACTAATATAGTAAAGCGGAAGAGTTTGTTTGTTTGAACGAGCTAATCTGAACTACTAGTTGTATTTGAAAAATTCTTTCTACATGTGATAGCTAAACTCTTGACGAAGAGTATAGGATACTTTTCACCATCATCATCATCAGATCACCATATACCATCATCACTACGGGGGCAACGGCAAGAGGGTGCTGCTGGTCTCCCTATCTCATCTCACTAATATTAGAAATGCGGAAGTTTGAATGTATGTTTGTTCCTCTATAACTTGACAACCACAGAACCGATTTGGCTGAAATTAAAATTTTAGATAATGACAAGAAATAGGACATTGGGCTACTTTTTATCTGGGTACCTACTACTACTGTATGGGTGGAAGCTAGTTATATTTATAAATGAATATGATTATGTTGTAGTAGGTATAATTATTCATTACAATTCAATATTCTTGTTCTTGTTAAAACTTCTTAAAATTAAAGATCATTTTCTATGTAAGTACATGTTTCTTGTTATGTGTGCTACGTCGTCGTCGATTACAACATCAGCTTCTATTTCTTCATCCTCACTTTAAAGAAATGCTGCATTATATTCTTCATGGAGTATAATTGCCAAATTATGCAGCACAGCACATGCAATAATTGTTGTCTTGATAATGGCATATGAGCGTCTCATCACCTCCAGAAAAATCCGGTTAAAAGTTATCAAAATCTTCCATTTTCGTCGAGAGTCGAGTTCACACTTTCACGTCACAGCTGATTGGAATGCACAGTGTGGGATTTGACCTGATTTTCGGACATGGTCTTTTTATTGCAGAATTCGTTAGTATTAACAATTTAAAACGTTAGAGTAGAACTCCCGTGTTTCAGTTAAGTTTATTTTCAGAGATATGAATTTTTGAAAATACCTATTTTTTTAGTGCCAAAAAATTTTAAAGTGTTGGTGCGCCTACATTATAGGTTTATTTAATTATTTGATTTCTGTATACCTAAGAATGTCTCAAGCTGCAATTTTAGAAATTATTTTGAATCTTCCATATGCCGTAAAACGCGAGTAATTAATTACTATTTTATATTTTTGGTTTTTATTTTTTTACTCTTAAATTAGGTCGCAGTAGCACATAATTTCTTCATAACACATAGCCCCAGATCGTAAGCAACAATGTGGTAAAAACACGGAAAGCTAATCTCGCGTGGATTGGAAGTTACAGTGACTTAAGTTTTTCCGTTATGGTTGTCACAAATATTTGGTCAAATTTTGAAAGTTTTTGGCCGTGAATTAAAAAAAATTGATAGAGCTGAATATCTCAGTGATACCGTGCCTGTGGATTTTTATTTACCCCTGCAGGGTATTTTTTTTTTATTTTGGGGTAATAGAACGAAACTAGGTATTTATGAAAAACAGATTTTTTTATTAATATAAATGTAGATCATGCTATTTTCCACAAAATTTGCCGTATATTCTTTTTCCTAAGATTCACCATTTCTGAGATATAGCGATTCTAAATGTAAAAAAAGTGTTATCCTCAATAATATGCACAATAATATAATGTAATTGAGAATAGCATATTCTAAGGATCGTTGTAAACGATCTTAAGGAAAATAAAAAAAAGAATAAGTTCCTTTATTTTTGGCAAAAAAATTATGATTTAAAAAGTGACAACCCCGACTGCAAAGTTTTCGGCATAAACGTTATTATTTAATAACTTCCAATCCACGCGAGATTAGCTTTCCGTTTTTGTACCACATTGTTGCTTACGATCTGGGGCTATGTGTTATGAAGAAATTATGTGCTACTGCGACCTAAGTTTAGAGTAAAAAAATAAAAACCAAAAATATAAAATAATTAATTACTCGCGTTTTACAGCATATAGAAGATTCAAAATAATTTCTAAAATTGCAACTTGAGACATTCTTAGGTATACAGAAATCAAATTACTAAATAATCCTATAATGTAGGCGCACCAACACTTTAAAATTTTTTGGCACTAAAAAAATAGGTATTTTCAAAAATTCATATCTCTGAGAAGAAACTTCTGAAACACGGGAGTTCTACTCTAACGTTTTAAATTGTTAATACTAACGAATTCTGCAATAAAAAGACCATGTCCGAAAATCACGTCAAATCCCACACTGTGGAATGTAATAAATCCGGCCATCTTTGGTCTCAACATTTGAAATGATTTGAGACATGACTTAAACTAGGTCATGAGCCTGTTAACATTTGACAGCTATTTAAACGTCACAATGGCTGCCTCTCATCGTTGAAATGGACTAATAGGTGAGAATTTCACAAAACCTGTTATTTAAACAGTGCAATCGCCTTGAGAGGCTTTCGTAAGTAAGGCCCAGTATGTGCGCAGCAGAGCTAAAATGGTCGCTAATGCAGATTCACAATAATATGATTCACGGGTGATTTGTATTGATATTGCTAAAGCATTTCATCTTTAATTACCGTCAAATGTTAGCTGAATTGTACGCAATTCAATTCACAGCAGAATCACATGCTAGGCCTTAAATTGCCACACGAAAAAAAAATAACCCGGTTGGTTTTCATTTAATATTGCATCGTATTATTACTACTAATACTACGTAGTACTCTAGTATTCTGTGCTAATACTCTGTAAATAAGTATTTGGTTTTTAAGTAAGTATTTAGTATGTTTTATTATCATTATTAAACATACATAATATTTGATTGACACTTAGTGCAATTCCAATTCATAGGTGGCCATTTTATTTTACGATTCTCCACAAAACTGTCAAACAATAAGATGATATTGCCGGTACGGAATTGTCAACTTTGTGATTTCTAATACGAGAATCTCGACGCAAATCATTTGTGAATCTGCATTAGCGACCATTTTAGCTACGCTGGTTTTCTGTGGTTCGTTTCATTTTCATCATTGGTCATTAGATAACTTTCTGTAACTTTTGTGGCTACTTGTTACTATTTGTTGAATGTTACTCATCGCATCCATACTGCCAATAACATAAATTAAAAAAATATGACTGAATAACTTTCGGCAACAATTTTTCCGCCCGCGCCGCTCCTTGAGCCCATGTTGCCGTGTTGAGGTAACATTCTCTAACAATGTTATCGATTGTTAGAGAATGTTGATAAGACTTCATTTTCAATGAAATATTTGTATTTTTTTGTAGATTCACGAACGGATCCACACGAACGAGCGTCCCTTCCAATGCGACATCTGCAAAACTGCATTCCAAACGAACTCCAGTCTTAAACGGCATGTCAGAATTGTAAGTAACTTAAAACATAGGTCTGTTTAACGTACTTCAAGAAGACGTTACACTTAAAGTAAGGAAATTAAAATGGAGACAGGCCACACAGAGGAAGAGAGATATGAAGTAAAATTGCTATGAATTGGTTTCCCAATAGCGGCCTTTACACGTAGAGATCGGACCGCGGGAAATAGCACGCGCCATTCCAACCTTCGCTAAAAACCTTACGTGTAGATGCGCGACGCTGACAGTTCGATCTGGCAAAGTTTTTAGCACAGTTTTTGTGACAGTTTTTTGCACGCATCACCGTTCATAATCGTACCACGCGCCAGTCTAAACTGTGACAATAATTAGCATGACAGTTTTATCTGCGGTTAAATTTGTACAGATATCTGTGCGGTTCGGAACGCAGTCCAGATGCATGGTTAAAACTCTACCGTGTAAAGGCCGCTAATTACAACAAACGGAAGAGAGGAAGGCAGTTTAAAAGGTGGGAGGACGAATCAAAGGAGTTTGCGGGAAAAACATGGATAAGGATAGCTAGAGATAGAGAGGACTGGGAAGAAGTTGGAGGCATTTGCCAAAAGGGCAACCAGATACCACCAGTGTCGAAATAATAACCTACTTCAAAGAAGGAGGTTCTCAATTCGTCGGTGTTTTTATAATAATAATAATAATAATAATTTCATTTATTTCAGACACATTTGATCCATAGGTTACAAAAACACAAAATTTAAATTAGGTACATAATAAATAAATTAAAATAAAATAAAATGATAATAAAATAAAATCAGAAGGTCAGGACATGGGCTCACAAGGACCGTAAGGGCTCACAAGGTCGCAAGTCACTGAGTCACCACCAGAGAGGTCAGGGGCCTGAGCACCGTCACCCAGTGTCTCATGATGCTGGAGCCCACATCCTGCGCTACGGCCTCCAGGAGGCTGTTGGAGCTGCGGCGCATGCGGCCCACCAGGGAAGCGATTCTTTTTCGCATGATTGCGTGGAACCCATCCACATGCGCATCCGCGAACATCCCTGATGCGCTGCAATATCTTATGTACCTACTAGCGGACGCTTGCGGCTTCGTCCGCGTGGACTACTACTTTTTTATTCTACGGGAACCATGCATTTTTTCGGGATAAAAAGTAGCCTATGTCCTATTCCCGGTTATTATCTACCTATATTTTAAATTTCAGGCAAATCGGTTCAGTGGTAATCGAGTTATAGAGGAACAAACATACATCCAAACATCCAAACTTTCGCATTTATAATATTAGTGTGATGTGATGTGATAGTGTGATTCAGGGTTCGAAAAAATCCGATTTTTATAATAAACATCAAAAATCCGATTTTTTGATATTTATCCGATATATATCGGATATATATCCAGGCTAAGAAAAAGACGCGAATTTCATTCTGTAAGGGGATTAAACATTTTAAAATGTGAAAGTAATTTGTAAAATAATGTAACTGTCAAATTACCACATTTTTTATTTAAAAAACTTAATAAAGGTATCAAAAGAATTAGTGTTTATTTGAGAAAGATTTTTTCATAATTTTTTATTTGTTATAGTGATAAACCACACTTAGGTATTTACATTTATGTATCATTGCGGGTTCAAATCTCGTCGGAATTGAAAATTTTGATAAGATTTTTCATTTTCAAAATATTTTTTTAATGAACACTTAAAAAAAACACTTAAAAAACAATTTAAATTATTCAGAATTGTAGTTTTTCGCTACGTGTTGCCAAGTTTAACATTAATCTCCAAAATTTTTAGCTCAGAAGACAGGAAAAAATCCATTGATATATATCAAGATAAAAATCAATTGATATATATCGTGATATATATCATGATATATATCCGCTGATATATATCGGCGAACCCTGGTGTGATTAGAAGTAGGTATGTATTTACAAAAAGTATACAAGTATTCTATCAGTTATCTGGTTATCATAGTACAAGCTTTGTTTTCTGGAGCTAGATGGCACTGTGTCAAATGTCCAGCAATATGTATTGATGTTATTATTAATTCTTGTTTCCCCGCACAGTCGCACGACACCGCGGCGCCGCACCGCTGCAGCACTTGTCAGCGGGCGTTCAACTCCGACAAGATCCTACAACGGCACATTAAAAGAGCGCATTCTGACCCCGAGAGCTTCCTCTATCCTTGTCCACTCTGTGATAAGAGGTAACTATAATAAACTAGCTTCCACGCGGCTTCGCTCGCGTTACCCGGATAAAAAGTAGCCTATGTCCTATTCCCGGTTATTATCTATCTATGTTTCAAATTCGAACATACCTGGATCAGATTGGTGATGTTTTAGAGAAATGCCAGGTCAAAAGTACCCTAAACCGGCGAGCTTGTATGAAAAATGTGATGAGAGTGAATGAGGCGAAAGAGGTGTGTCAGGATCGTAGCAAGTGGAAATCCGTGGTCTCTGCCTACCCCTCTGGAATAGAGGCGTGATTTTATGTATGTATGTATGTTTCAAATTTCAGCCAAATCGGTTCAGTGGTTGTCGAGTTATAGAGGAACAAACATACATCCAAATATCCGAAGATCTAAACATCCAAACTTTCGAATTTATAATAGTGTGATAGTGTGACTAGCTTCGCTCGCGTGGTACCCATATAAAAAGTATTTAATACACTATTAACGGGATATTTACAATGATTTTTGGATTTATGAGTCTCCCGATATTTCGGCACAGTTGCATGCGCCATGATCACGGTAAAATAAAGTTTTTAGTGAGTTTGTAATCATTGACAGACAAAACGGTCTACCCTCTTTCTCAGTCTTTTACTACGCCGAACACCCCTTCCCTTTATAATATTCGTAACCATAATAGTTTCAAAAGTTTTATCAGATAAAAAGTAGCCTATGTCCTATTCCGGGTCATTATCTATCTACATTTTAAATTTCAAATCGGTTCAGTGGTTGTCGAGTTATAGAGGAACAAACATACACCCATCCAAACTTTTGCATTTATTGTGATTTTCTTACAGGTATTTCAAACCAAAAGATCTAAGGAATCATACATACAAAGTCCATGCTAAGAAAGTCAGAGGGTCCCAGAGCGAGACAGAGTGAAAATAAGACCGATTCATCGTTCCATACTGAATATAAAGTGAAGGTAAACTCGGATTTATATTTTTGACAACTTTGTCAGTCAAAAATGGCGTCTTCGTTTCAAAAAAGATGGTGAAGTGAAATTGTATAGTATTATTTAAATCTGTTATGTTGTATGCACGAGTTTACTATTCTATCCGTGACTATAGTAAAGTAACTAAACTTTGTGTAAAGATGGGGGTCACATAGGTGTTAAAATTGTTTACACAAAGTTGACGTCACACAGTAGACGTCATTGAACCGAGCGTTTGGGCGGTAAATTCAAAACCATTAAAAGTAAATTCAACTTTAATTGGTTTAATGGAGAAAATACATTAATTAATCTATTTTTATTTTTCTGTTGAATCATCTGTTCCAATCTTTGAATATAAGCAGTTTTCAAAAATTTGGAAAATACCCTATTGTATGGACTGAACTTAGTTTAGTCAAGTTACCGCTAGAGGCGCTGCACTGAATTCCATACAATTGAGATACTATAGTCACGGATAGAATAGTAAACTTGTGCATACTGAGGCACTGTAAATATATTTTCTATAAGCAAGGTAGTACACGTATTGAGTATGTCTTTCCTGTGGATATGTCCGGTTAAGCTGAGAGGATGGTGTAGGTGCTACAAGCCTACAACAATGTCCTAGGCACTACAGTGTCCCGTTAAGTGTAGGCAATGCCTCCTGACACTGTATAAATCATCTATACTCGAGCCATTTTTGATGTACAATGTTTAGTAACATTGCACTGACAGATCAATCAGCTGATAGCAGGAATAGACCTATCACAGAAAACTGAGATTAAATATGATTGGCACTGATTCAATATGGCCAATCGTAATGAATCTCAGTTTTCTGTGATAGGTCTATTCCTGCTATCAGCTGATTGATCTGTCAGTGCAATGTTAGTAAATATTGTACATCCAAAATGGCTCGAGTATAGTAAAGATGTAAAGGCCTAAGTTTTTTTAAACACGGCGTTCTTTATCTGTTATATCTGATTCGTTTTTATTTGTCATCAAATTTTGTATACGGCACTCAAAAATTACACATTTTAATTAGGTATTTTTATTATTACTGACAAAAATTCGCTCTAAGATCGATTTTGAGAAGCGACAACAGATAGCGCCATAATGTTTTTTTTGAAATGTCAATGTCTTAGCTCGAAATTAAGTTAAATTGGATTATTGAGCTTTAGGATTATTGAGCTTTATTTAAGTTATTGTACTTATTCACAGCGTACCTTAATAAAAAAAACATTCTGTTTTTGTGAATTTTATGTACCTCTATAAATTGGCAAAAATGACATTAACTATGTCACATTTTTAACATTAAATTAAATTTCACGACTTTTGCTTTTAACTTATTCTCAAGATAGCGCCATCTATCGGACTAGTTTGAGGTATTTGAAAATGTCGTTTTAATTTTATTAAATTCTTACCTCGGAAATCAACTACAGAATTATACATATTACAATGTGAACGAAGCCGCGATAGTTAAAGGTGATCTAAGTACCTTATGCCTGGATACTAAACCGCTACTTAAATATTTAAGCCGTACTTATCTATTTGAGACGTTCTTACTCTTCAGAATCGTATGCAAAAATGACAGTTATACTCTAGTCAAAACCAATGTACAATATTTACTAACATTGCACTGACAGATCAATCAGCTGATAGCAGGAATAGACCTATCACAGAAAACTGAGATTAAATATGATTGGCACTGATTCAATATGGCCAATCGTAATGAATCTCAGTTTTCTGTGATAGTTCTATTCCTGCTATCAGTTGATTGATCTGTCAGTGCAATGTTAGTAAAGTAGTTATGTAGTACATTGGTTTTGGCTAGAGTATAGTCACAGTTAATGTCAATGATAAGCAGCACTTAAACTAAGTAGTGTTTTAGTATTCCGATGTCAGAGTTTTTATTCTCACCCTGTATATCAATTACAGGGTGTTTTAGAATATTAAGAGTAGAATTAAATAAAGTGAAAATGTTTTAGTAATTTAAATTGTATTGCACTTTTCGGGTTGGTGTATAGTGACAATTAATTAACTGTTTAGTGTGTGTTTTCTTTGTGATGTTAAGAGCCAAGAGCTCTAAACGGTGAAGGAAAACATCGTGAGGAAATCCGCGGCTTAGACACGTATTGAGCATGTCTTTCCTGTGGATATGGCCGGTTAAGCTGAGAGGATGGTGTAGGTGCTACAAGCCTACATCTCAACATTGTCCCAGGCACTACAGTGTCCCGTAAAGTGTAGGCAAAGATTGCCTCCTGACACTGTATAAATCATCTAGTAAAGATGTAATTTACAAAAGGTATTTATAATAATAATAATAATAAACTTTATTTCAGGCAACATTAGAATAAGTTACAAGATGTTATTTTACTTAGTCTACGGCCCATAGCAATAAATACCTTACAGCTAACATACATATTTTATAAATAACACTACACTAAATTGTCACGTATTATCTGTACGCACTAACGGGGTGTCTCGCAGGCGTCCACGGAACCGCCTGTATAAAACACCCTTCGGCCAAAACGCTGCATCCATAAAGGTTGAAAGACGAGCAGTCGGCACTCTCACCATAAATGAGTTGAAGCTCACATTACGATGAGATGCCAACCGCACTATTAAATATTATTTAAGTATTCTATCAGTTATCTGGTTCCCATAGTACAAGCTTTGCTTAGTTTGGGGCTAGATGGCGCTGTGTCAAATGTCCAGCAATATTTATTAATGTTTATTGTCATAGTTTGACAATGACCCGAATTCACGTCACGCCAAAAAATCATAAAGTATGCACACATTAGAAATTTTTTTTTTGATTCATATTAGTATTATGGGTAGTATGTGGTAGATCGTCTTTATATAGTTTTAATTGTAAATAACAATAAATAAATTCCTACAATATAAATTTTAAAGTTAATTACACTAGGTTGAATTTGGATGAAATTTTGAATTTGTATAGTTTGTGATTTGGAATTTGAATATAAGGAATATTTGTAACTAGCAGCGCCTTCGCGGCTTTGCCCCCGTAGTGTTGGTATATGATGATGATGATGAAAAGTAGCCTATAACCATCCTCAAGAGTTTAGCCAATACTAATATAATAAAGCGGAAGAATTTGTTTGAACGCGCTAATCTCAGGAACTACCAGTCGGATTTGAAAAATTCTTTCTGCATTTGATAGCTAAACTCTTGAGGAAGGTTATAGGCTACTTTTCATCATCATCATCATAGACCATCACTACCGGGGCTATACCAATTCAGGGTGTCACAACACACCCTCAATTTTTAATATCATGTGTAGGTACAATAGGGAACCTGCAATCGTAATATTTTTCAATATTTTGAGTCTTAAATGCAAAAAAAACATAAAAGAAGACCCAGTGCAACGTTTTTATTTTAGTTAGTATTGATTTTTAACAATTATTACGAATTATAAGTACGTGAAACGGAACGTATTTCAATACACCAATCAGCGTCGAGTAACATGAGTGACGTAAAAATCTTCTCAATTAGGGATGTGACCCTTTATACTGATGAATGTGCTATCGATAACTTTAATGGTTATGATTACTAATCATAAACATAAGCAACACAAAAAGCCTGAAACATATATATTTAGTCAGAAACAAGGGTCGTTCGCGATTCATCTAAAATGCAATTTGCCTTTGTAGCAATATGCCTGACATGAATATCTAAAAAGTAATATGCCTGATGATAAGTTAAATGCATTATTCTCATAATTTTTCGCCTAAGATTTGAAACACATAAGACGCAATATGCCTGAATGGCAATTTATTTTAAACTCAGTTTACCCGAGTTGTACAGTACAGTGTCTAAAACGCAATTTGCCTTTGTAGCAAAGTGCCTAACATGAATGTCTAAAAATTAATATGCCTGATATAAATGCATTAATTTCATATAATGCCTAAGATTTTTCATCATAATCAGTTCAAGTGAAAGCTATTGAAGAGATCTTCATTTAAAGTGACAGCTGTCAAACTTCAAACGGCCATATCTCGAAAACTACTCATCCTCGATTCTTCTTTCTAAGCTCAAATGAAAGCTATGACCTAGATCTACATTTTCAATGACAGCTGTCAAAATGACATCTATCATCTAAAATGTAGATCCTGGTCATAGCTTTCATTAAAACTAAGAAAGGGAAGTCTAGGACGAGTAGTTACCGAGATATGGCCGTTTGAAGTTTGACAGCTGTCACTTTAAATGAAGATCTCTTCAATAGCTTTCATTTGAACTAAGAACGGGAGTTTCCGAGATAAGGCCTTTTGAACACACACTAAAAAAATATGTAGAAAATGACACTAGATGTAAAATATGACAGATTATGTCAAAAATGGCAAAAAAACATCTGTTGTTTTTAATCTGTCAATTTTGACAATTAGTGTCATTTTTTATTTAATCTGTCATTTTTGACATCTTTTCTCATAAGTAATAACATCTAGTGTCATTTTTGACATGATCTGTCATTTTTTATATAATTTGTCATTTTTCCCGGTCTTTATCTATTCTATATTTTAAATTTCAGCCAAATCGGTTCAGGGGTTGTCAAGTGGAAAAAAAATACATCCAAACATCCATCCATCCAAACTTTTGCATTTTATATTAGTGTGATGATAATCAATAAATTAATGAACAAAATCGCCTAACTAACCACTAAGATCTTTGCTCGCTTCGCTCGCTCACTCGCTCTAATATTTTTCAAATATTTAGAATATAATATAACTTTATTGTACTTACCTACACCATAAAAAGAAAACACAATAAGAAAAAGAACCATTATTTTAAACAGTGATACAATTTACGATTTTATTTTATTTTATTTGTTTGTGTAAATAATTTACTTTGATTGTGAACTTTGATTGTGTAAATAAGGAAAGAAAGATAAGAAAAGCTTTTTATTTCGACCACCACAAATATAACCTGACGTGCTACCGATCGTTACACATCAATTAGTAGGTAATAGTAGATTTCGATACATTCGTCTTGTGGCACATCCCTAAGGGAATAGCTGTGTTTAGTGGACCATGAATAATAGCCATTGTATTATCAATCTTATGTCTTGTAGATAAAGACTAACAGAATTGACGGTAGATAACGCCATCTCGCGACAAGTAGCTGAATAAAAATATTTCGCAAAACGCCATCTCTTGACAGGTAGACTTTCATTTTAATTTATTATTATTTTATTAAATAATATTATTAGGTCCATAGTAGCTCAAAATAGGGATGACTGGAGAGAAGGAAGGGAGGCCTTTGCCCTGCAGTGGGACGTTACAGGCTCATAATAATAATAATAATAATTATTTTATTAAGTTTAGAACCATGTTCCGATGGCTATAGGGTTTATTATCAATAAAATTAGTTTTATAGTTTTAGGTCCTTTTTAACGTTCTCCTCGACACGAGTGACGTCATCGTAACTGTACATCCGTTTGCGCGCGAAAATTTAAACGGTCAGTTTGAAACCGCAATTTTTTACATTAAATTGAAGTATTTTAATTTTTTTTTAAACTCGTGGTCTATTCTACATAAAATTCATTCAAATGAAAGCAAAAATAAAAATAATGCAGGTTCCCTATTGTACATTATAGGATTTAATGAGATCTCGAAATATTATTTTTTGTAATTTTCGAATATTATTTTGACAGTTTATTGTATATTTTGTTTAAATGTGAATAATAAACTTTATTCTGACATTATAAAGGGTTTTTTATTGTAACCTATGAGTAACGTTCTTCGCGGTCACCAAAATATTAGATTCGAAGTAAATAATAATAAATAAATAAATAAATAAGAACTTTATTGAGGACACAATTTCAAAGTATTATCTAGTTAGGCTATTTTTTTTTTTAGAAATACAATGTCCTACAATCGGCGGTCTTATCGCTCTTGGCGATCTCTTCCAGACAACCGTAAAACTATACTAATACTACAACTAGATGGGGTGTCAAACAACAGAGAACGATGTCCAGCGCGTTTGGTATTCACACAGAACACAGAATCGCTCGCTTATCGCTCATATTCTCAATTCTGTGGGTATTCAAGTAGGTAGGTATAGTCGGATTGCTCATTCTACGGACTAAAATTGAAGGAAAAAATGTCATTTTTCCTTCAATTTTGACATAAAACATATCAAAAAAATCAAAATTGAAGGAAAAATGACATTTTTTCCTTCAATTTTAGTCCGTATAATGAGCATACGACTATAGAGTCGGCGTCAGCACTGAAGTCCGATAGACGCAGCGCTGCTATCGCAGAACTAGGTTGGTAAAAAATTACGAATTGTCCAAATAAGGCTTGAACAATAATAATTATGCTAGTTTGTACGTTCGCTAGCTCTACACACCAGAACAACTGAAAGACCTTGACTAAAAGAGTACATAAATAAAACAATTAGTTCCCGCTTTTGCCGTAGGACTTGAGTGCTGACGTGGACTACTAGCCAATGCAGTTTTTGCTAAAATTAGTTCTGCTACTCAACGCTAGATGGCGATAGTAGTTTTTAAGTTCAAAATAATGTGCTTATTTATTGAAAGTCCTGATGTTAGAATGAGATGTTACTAAAATACCTAGCGGCCTAGATAGCTAGGTACTAACCTGCGCTACCTACTAAAAAGTTTTAAATTGTTAAATGAAATAAAACCTCTTTTATTCGACTGAAACCAAAACAACTCACTGGCCAAAAATGATGAAAAAAAAAAGTCTTATAAAAAGCCAAGTCTATTCTAGAAGAAATTATCGCGCGCGTATTTTATACCGCCTAATTTAATCCGTTAGCTAAAAAGTAGATAAAGTTAAGTTTAGCGGTGATAATAAAGAGGCGTTACAAAATAGAGTAAACGCAAAAAATAGTTCTAGTAAGGTACAGAATAAAAACGTTGTACCATTGTTGTACCATTGACGCTGTAGAAAACCCAGCGCGTTATTCGCTGGTGTACGTCGTGCATTAAAAACGTTATAATTCTTTTTAAAAATGGCTTCTGAAAATTCTGACTTATTGAGGCCAGTATTATCGAAAACTGTTAGCCAAAAAAGGTTTCATTGTAATACCTATAAAAAATTACAGCCTGTCTTGATTAAATTAAAAAAAATTTTGTTGTTTTTTTACCACGTTTTTAATAAGTTTCTTTCTTCTTTGTCCGTCTATCTGTCTGTCTGTCGTTGGTGGAATCTTGAAACTCTAATTTCGAGACCTGATTAGCTATAGGTAATATCCGACTGAAACTTTCAGGGTAGCTCACAACTTGATGACAAATGCATTCTAAAATCATAAAAATAAATAAATTGAAAAACCGTGGTTTTTAGATTAGTAATTTTTAAATCTACTTTCACTTGTTTTGTTTATTAATTGTAGCGGATCAAAAATTCTCTACTTAATCGATTAAAAAAATCAATCAGCAATGGACTGCATTTTTATTAAAAAAAAAATAGAGATTCCTGCGTAAATTGCAATAATGTAGGTAGGTACCTACCTACTTAGGTAGGTATATTATTTGTCAATACCTACTTTTATGTTTTCAACTGCTAGACCGCTTAGTATGAATCTTTTAATTAGCCATCTCATGAGGGTATGGCATCGCATCGCATGCCACGCCGCACCTAAGTATTTAGCGAGCAAAATCGTGAAACTAATCTAATAGGACGGCAAATTAACTAATCTATTTTTGACCCCATTATCTCACATCTATCATATGATTACCGGTTTTTATTCATTCATTCACATTTGAATACTAAACTGCAGCATAAAATCACATTAGCTATAAAATATAAATTATTGACAGAATTCCGTAACTAATTCTCGTATCGAATCGAACAAAAGATGGCGCCACGTGCGCTCCCGCCAAAATGTGTGTCAACTGTCATCCACAGACTGCGTTTTATTGCTTTTTAATTTTATTATCTGTGCATTGTTTTTTGCCTGGTTTTAAATGTTTGGATGTGTCACTGACTATCTTTAGATATGCATAGAAATACATAGGTATAAAAGGTACCTACTACCTACCCAGATTATAATGGATTCAATCAATAAATTTTTCGTTTTGAAAAATTTATTGTAGGTATGCGCATTAACACGAGCTCTACACGGTGAAGGAAAACCTCGTGAGGAAACCCTTGGCTTAGTCAGCCCCACACGTATTGAGCACATTGAGATAATATTTCTTCAAAGATTGAGCATGTCTTTCCTGTGGATATGGTCGGTTAAGCTGAGCTCGCTTATTAGGTACCTACCTACCTACTTTCTTGATAGTGGCAAGTGTGCGCAAGTGGCATTCAGCTGAGAGCTTCCGTACTTCGGAGGGCACGTTAAATTGTCGGTCCCGGCTTTTAAGTCGTTAAGCGATGACGGAGGCCTTTAGGCGGCCATACCCACTAGCTTATACGAACTTACCTTTATTTTACTTACTTAGATACTTTTATCAATTTAGTGACCGCGCAGAACGTTGCATAATTTCTAAGCTACACTGCGGTTTAAGCGAAACATCCAAACATGCTTTCATTCATTATTATTATTGGGTAATCCGTAATGTATGCATCCATCCCCCAAATAGCTAATGTTTACGCAATTATGTGATTCGATGCGGTACAGTAGGGTTACGTCAAAACATTATTTAAAAAAAAAAATTGTGTAATATTTGGATCCCCAATTTTTATAATAATATCACAAGGCGCAGTGGACATGATCTCAGATCTCAGATTTAAGTAGGCATAGACATTTTTTTTTGGCTTCGCACTCTTTCTTCCAAGCAACCTCTGAGTTGAGAAAAAAGCCAGTGTAAGAAGAAAGAGAAGGTAGTGCCCAACTAATAAAGAAAATAATATAGGTGAAAATAATAGACATAGATTCTTTTGATAGATTGATAAATAATTTATCTAGCAAGCATAGAATCTTGTAAGTCGAAGATTATAATCTCTTTATTCAAAACATCTTCCAATTTATACATCGGGTACAAGAGAATAAAATTCATATTGTTAACACAATAATACCTTTTCATCTTCATTTTATTTTACAGAAAAACCAAACGAATTTTTACTTTAACTTATATAAAATAAAGTTCAAAATATAAATAGGTTTGTAACAAAATATACGCCATTTTGCAATAAGCCCCGCGACCAATAACAAAACGGGGGTGTGGCTAATTTCAAAATTGGAACACTTTTTTCTTTAGCGGTTGATTCTTTTCTTTTCGGCCAGACTTGTTTCTGACGTTTCGCTATTTCGAATTTGGAACGTATAAATAATAATCATTTTTGGTCATAACTGTTTGGTATTTTACTGAACCTTTGTGTTATTTTGTTGTATTCTTATAGAATTATTTTATGAAACTGAACAATTGGTAAGAATCAATGATTAATAAATAATATGAAAAAGGAGGTTTTGTTCGAAAAACATTTTTTTCAAATTTGGAATAAAACTTTATTCAAGCACATTTTGTTAACTCCTTTTTTTTAATAAAAGAAAGTAAGATAACTGCTACGAAATCAGCTACGCGTAGGCGGTTGCTACAGCGTAGGTGACTACGGTCTACGAAGCTACGGCGTAGAATGCTACAACATATTAGTTTATTTTTTTAAAGGTCATCGCTCACTGCGCAGTATCATAAGCGGGCCGAGCCATGACCGAGCCCGTCACGAAAATAGCACCTTACACAGTAAGACCGTATCATACTAGGACCGTCGCATAACCGTTTTGCGAAGCGTAATCCCGAGCCTATACCACAGTAATAGACATTTTGTTGGTTTTATGCTAAACACACAATTATTCTGAAAGCCCATTTTAAAACTTATCACTCAATTTTTTTGTAAAATACTATCGTAAATATAGAGCGTTTACAAGCTAAACCACACTAAAATACATATTACACACATTTTGTCGGGTTTACTAGCAAAGTGCAATATTTCATCATATTTTGTGTAACTTTAAATGGGAGTTTTATCTACAAGGTTTAAAAAAACAGACTTTTAAGAAACCTTTTTAAAAACCCAATTATAATCCATAGTGATGGCATAATAATTATTGCGATCATGATGATGATGATGAAAAGTAGCTTATATCCTTCCTCAAAGCTCCTGAGATTAGCGTGTTCAAACAAATTAACAAATAAACTTTTCCGCTTTATTACTGGTTGGTTGGTATAGATTAAGTGTACTTTCACTCTACATTCAAGGTTTTATGAATAACTGGATATTTTTTTAATTTGTAAGCTTATCTTTTTTCTCGAAATCGTGTTTTTGCTGTTACTACACTTTGATTTCGGAGGGCAGTATGGGATTTTGACGTTTGATAAATGTCACATAACGTGCGGAACGCATTCAGTGATGCTAGATGGGGGGTTTTCAATTCAAATTTGGGGTATTTACCGACTCAGAAGGAAATCCTTTGGGAGAATTTTCGTAGGTAAAAATTATAAATTATATACCTACTTGATATTTAGGGGTGATATTTGATAGGTTTAGAATGTGTACATGTATATGTGTATAAATGGGGGTACTTGAAAGACTTTGTGAAGTGAGAAAAATAACTGAATTATTATCTAACCAATATTGGAGCGTTTCCTCTTGCTCCTACTCGATTCTCCTACTGCTCCTGCACGAGGACCAATATATCCTTATAAGTATATCCTCGTGCTCCTACTAATGGACAGTCAAGGTACAATACCCCAAAATAAAACTATCAAATAGGGGCACAGCCGCGAAGCCGTATTTTGATAAACTTCAAAACAAGATAACATCTTCATCATCAACAAAAAATAAAATCGTTATTCTTATAAATAAATACTTATGCTATGATCAAGATCTACATTTAAAGTGACAGCTGTCACCAAATGTACCAATATAATGTATAAAGTAGAATGCTGACTGACATTTAATGTACAAAGGATTTTGAACCTTATCACGACTACACAACGATCTATTATCATTTAATCTTGGTTATAAGGATTGTTGGTCTTGTTGAGATGCTTTCTTGGTAGCTTTGTCTCTTTCACACTCGTTGTTGGATTAGTAGTGTGCCCATGTCATTTAAATTTCAGGATATTTTTACCTTATCGCGCTCAACAAAATCAGCGCTTGATTTCGATCCATGGTTTCGATCCTTGAATTCGATCCTTGATTTTGATCCTTGATTTTGATTTCGATTTTGATTTCGATCCTTGATTTCGATCCTTGGTTTTGATCTTGGATTTCGATCCTGGATTTCGATCCTGGATTTCGATCCTTGATTCTTGAATTTTGAACCTTGAATCTGAAATCTTGAACCTTGAATCTTTGAAGTGACAGCTGTCAAACTTCAAATGGCCATATCTCGGGAACTACTCGTCCCAGACTCCCCGTTCTCAGTTCAAATGAAAGCTATGACCAAGATCTTCATTTGAAGTGACAGCTGTCAAACTTCAAACCGCCATATCTCGGAAACTACTCGTCCTAGACTCCCCGTTCCCAGTTCAAATGAAAGCTATGACCAAGATCTTCATTTGAAGTGACAGCTGTCAAACTTCAAACGGCCATATCTTGGAAACTACTCGTCCTAGACTCCCCGTTCAAAGTTCAAATGAAAGCTATGACCAAGATCTTCATTTGAAGTGACAGCTGTCAAACTTCAAACGGCCATATCTTGGAAACTACTCGTCCTAGACTCCTCATTCTCAGTTCAAATGAAAGCTATGACCAAGATCTACATTTGAAGTGACAGCTGTCAAACTTCAAACTGCCATATCTTGGAAACTACTCATCCTAGACTCCTCATTCTCAGTTCAAATGAAAGCTATGACCAAGATCTACATTTCAGATGACAGATGTCATTTTGACAGCTGTTATTGAAAATGTAGATCTTGGTCATAGCTTTCATTTGAGCTAAAAAGGAAGAGTCTAGGATGAGTAGGTTTCGAGATATGGCTGATTGAAGTTTGACAGCTGTCACTTTAAATGAAGATCTCTTCAATAGCTTTCGTTTGAACTGAGAACGGGGAGTCTAGGACGAATAGTTTCCGAGATATGGTGCTTTGAAGTTTGACAGCTGTCACTTCAAATGAAGATCTTGGTCATAGCTTTCATTTGAACTAAGAACGGAGAGTCTAGGACGAGTAGTTTCCGAGATATGGCCTTTTAAAGTTTGACAGCTGTCACTTTGAATGTAGATCTTGGTCATAGCTTTCATTTGAACTGAGAATGAGGAGTCTAGGACGAGTAGTTTCCGAGATGTGGCCGTTTAATGTTTGACAGCTGTCACTTTAAATGTAGATCTCTTCAATAGCTTTCACTTGAAGAGAACGGAGAGTCTGGGATAAGTGGTTTACGAGATATGGCCCATCTGTCATTTTAATATACACCTAATCTGTCTTTTTGACGTAATCTGTCATTTTGACATAATCTCTCATTTTGACATGATCTGTCATTTTGACATAATCACGGGCAGACTGCCCGCAACCACGGCTATTGTAACAGCCAAATCGTCGCGTCGTGATAAATAAGGTAAATTACGCGATAAAATCCCGTGTACATAAATCAACATCCAGTAGGGATGTTCGATACGATACGATATTTTCGTGTATCGATACAATGGCATACGATACACCCGATATTTGTATCGATACAATGCCATACGATACGGCGTATCGATACAACACATGCATGGTGTATCGGATCGAAAGTATAGTATCAAATTATTTTGATAACGAATTGTTTTGACTTGCAAGTTAACCGGTTAAAAGGTGGCATAGGTCCTATTTCCGGTCATTATTTATCTATGTTTAAATTTCAGGCAAATCGGTTCAGTGGTTGTCGAGTTTTAGAGGAACAAACATAAGTCCAAACTTTTGCATTTTTTAATATTAGTTTGATATCACAAAACACCTTTTTTGACAGTTATAACTACGCACATTTTCGTAATAGTGCACATTATTAAAATAAAATATATTGTTTAATTATTAAAGTACCTGCATATTTTGTCTTGATTCGATACTGTATCGATACGATATATCGTATCAAATGCCCTGTATCGATACGCGTATCGATACAATGCGTTACGATATATTGCGATACGAAATATCGATACAATCCGAAATATCGAACATCCCTAACATCCAGTACCAACAATACGAACCAACTCGGTGGCGCAGTGTGCGAAGGTCCAGCTAAAACACAGAAAGTTGCGGGTTCGATTCCCACTGCGACGCAAGTGTTTGTATGATCTGCAAATATATGTATCGGGTCTGGGTGTTTTTCTATGTAATATTATGTATTTACAAAAAAAGGATAGGTACCTACAAGTAGTTTATCAGTCATATAGTTTCCATACAAGGTCTATTTACCTTGGAGCTAGATGATGCTGTGAAATATCCAGCATTATTTATTTATAGAAAAAGGCTGAAAAGCTGCCCCTAGGGGCTGACCTGGCTACGCTACTAATATGATGGCAAGAAGATTCTAAACTACGTAACTGGAGTGCTGACTGACATTTAATGTACAAAGGATTTTGAACCTTATCACGACTGTACAACGATCTATTATCATTTAATTTTGGTTATAAGGATTGTTGGTCGTGTTGAGAGGCTTTCTTGGGTGCTTTGTCTCTTTCACACTCGTTGTTGGATTAGTAGTGTGCCCATGTCATTTAAATTTCAGGATATTTTTACCTTATCGCGCTCGACAAAATCAGCGCTTGATTTCGATCCATGGTTTCGATCCTTGAATTAGATCCTTGATTTTGATCCTTGATTTTGATTTCGATCCTTGATTTCGATCCTTGGTTTCGATCTTGGATTTCGATTCTGGATTTCGATCCTTGATTCTTGAATTTTGAACGTTGAATCTGAAATCTTGAATCTTGAATCTTTGAAGTGACAGCTGTCAAACTTCAAATGACCATATCTCGGGAACTACTCGTCCTAGACTCCCCGTTCCCAGTTCAAATGAAAGCTATGACCAAGATCTTCATTTGAAGTGACAGCTGTCAAACTTCAAATGGCCATATCTCGGGAACTACTCGTCCTAGACTCCCCGTTCTCAGTTCAAATGAAAGCTATGACCAAGATCTTCATTTGAAGTGACAGCTGTCAAACTTCAAACGGCCATATCTTGGAAAGTACTCGTCCTAGACTCCCCGTTCCCAGTTTAAATGAAAGCTAAGACCAAGATCTTCATTTGAAGTGACAGCTGTCAAACTTCAAACGGCCATATCTTGGAAACTACTCGTCCTAGACTCCCCGTTCCCAGTTCAAATGAAAGCTATGACCAAGATCTTAATTTGAAGTGACAGCTGTCAAACTTCAAATTGCCATATCTCGGGAACTACTCGTCCTAGACTCCCCGTTCTCAGTTCAAATGAAAGCTATGACCAAGACCTACATTTCAGATGACAGATGTCATTTTGACAGCTGTTATTGAAAATGTAGATCTTGGTCATAGCTTTCATTTGAGCTAAAAAGGAAGAGTCTAGGATGAGTAGATTTCGAGATATGGCTGATTGAAGTTTGACATCTGTCACTTTAAATGAAGATCTCTTCAATAGCTTTCATTTGAACTGAGAACGGGGAGTCTAGGACGAGTAGTTCCCGAGATATGGCCATTTGAAGTTTGACAGCTGTCACTTCAAATGAAGATCTTGGTCATAGCTTTCATTTGAACTGGGAACGGGGAGTCTAGGACGAGTAGTTTCCAAGATATGGCCGTTTGAAGTTTGACAGCTGTCACTTCAAATGAAGATCTTGGTCATAGCTTTCATTTGAACTGAGAACGGGGAGTCTAGGATGAGTAGTTCCCGAGATATGGCCATTTGAAGTTTGACAGCTGTCACTTCAAATGAAGATCTTGGTCATAGCTTTCATTTGAACTTTGAGCGGGGAGTCTAGGACGAGTAGTTTCCAAGATATGGCCGTTTGAAGTTTGACAGCTGTCACTTCAAATGAAGATCTTGGTCATAGCTTTCATTTGAACTGAGAACGGGGAGTCTGGGATGAGTAGTTCCCGAGATATGGCCATTTGAAGTTTGACAGCTGTCACTTCAAATGAAGATCTTGGTCTTAGCTTTCATTTGAACTGAGAACGGGGAGTCTAGGACGAGTAGTTCCCGAGCAAAGACTTTGTACCTGTAGACATAGTCTTGTCTCACGTAACCACGTTCAAAAATATTGACTATAAAGCGTTCATACTTATTTCTGCTACGTCAGTGTCATCCTGAGATCATGACGTAAGGGTCTCCAGAAAAATGTTATATTAAGCCGGTTTGCGCTGTCCAACTTTGTCGGAACCGCCGCGGGAAACCTGGTGATAATAAGGTCATCACATACCATCGGTAAGTTTTGAAATTACCTACTGCAATTTAGAGAAAAACCGATTTTTAATTTCGATATTTTAGCAGCTTGTTGATTTGACCGGTGTTTCATCATAAAAAGTGGGGTAATTTCCTAAAATTATGGGAAACTTACGTACCTAATAGTATGAATAGTAGATTGTTATACAAGGGTTGAAAGTAACCTTTAGGCATGAGATGGTTTGGCGCACGAGCGTAGCGAGAGTGCTAATAGTTAGAGTGCCTAAATAGGTATTTCACCCGAGATAAACACTGCTTTTCATTTCGAATATGAAGAAAGTAATTAACAGATTCTTACTTTGACTGCTATAACGCGCTGAGACGCGGTAACGTGGCCAAACTGTTCGTATTGAAATGTGTGACAGAAATAGATTTTCCATGATTCTGATTCCGTGATCCTGATCCTGTAATCAGATCCCGTGATCCTGATCCTGTGATCCTGATCCTGCGTGACCCTGATTCTGTTATCCTGATCCCGTGATCCTCATCCCGCTCCTGATTTTTAGATTTCCCGCGGACCCAGTTCTGACAAAACGTTGGGCAGACGTCATAAGGAAAACAAATGGCGACATTTTGTGGAAACCGCATAAAACCTCAGTGGTTTGTTCCGACCATTTCTCTAATGAAGAAAAATATTTCACAAGAAAAGGATTGCGAAAGACAAAATACTTCACTATCACTACATAGTATACAACAAAGTCGATTCCCGCTATCTGTCTGTCTGTGCGCTTAGCTTAGATCTTTAAAACTACCTACGCAACGTATTTTGATGTGGTTCTTTTTAATATTTTTTAATAGTTAGAGTGATTCAAGAGGAAGGTTTATATGTATAAATTAATACATGCATATTAAAGTAGTGAAACACTGATAATTTTAGAGGTTTCTAATGTGATGTGTGATGTGACCCGTGCGAAGCCGGGGTGGGTCACTAGTGTTTAATATAGTTTGTAAAGTATAATTATAAGTAATATAAATAAAGCCAACTGAAATGTCTATTGAGTTTTATTTCAATAGTAAGTTTACTTAATAATTGTTTTTTTAGTTTTAGTTTAATTTATTTAATTTAATATAGGTACATAAGTAGGTACTTATTTCTAATAAAAAAAAAATATATTTTATGCAGGTCAGATAAGTAGGTGTAGGTGGTAAAAAAGTAGGGTATTATTTTTAGGCTAGTTGGTATCCCTAAAAACAGTCATATTGTCAGTAAGTTGTCAGTTTTCAGAGATAGTTTGGCGTCGTTTTTGAGTGATGTCTATTTGACATTACTCCGTCTACAGGTAAAAGTCTTTGTTCCCGAGATATGGCGGTTTTAAGTTTGACAGCTGTCACTTCAAAGATTCAAGATTCAAAATTTCAGTTTTCAGATTCAAGAATCAAAATGAAGGATCAAAATTGTATCAGTATTTTAATTCAAAAATCATGCCCTGAAACATCACGTAAATCAGAAAATGATGGAAAAGGCCCCTTATGGACTAGGAATGTTTAGTTTATGGTCACCCTTTAGAAAGAGACACACCGCCCAAGTTTTCTTTCTCAAGCGGACCTTGTTTTCTGTCTCAGTCAGTGTTCCAGGTACGTAGTATAGAAATTCCTTGTATGATGGTTACATGGATTGACAGATGGGCGGGGCTTGTCATTGATTGTCAGCAAAATAATCATGGCGGCCGGAGATTGACAAGACGGCCATGGCACGGGCAGGGCACGCGACGGTGTAGGAACGGTGTGGTGTGGGGCGTCGCATACATTTCAATACAAAGAATATCATTTTTGCCGGGACGGTGTTGCTACGGTCATGCTATGCGACGGGGTAGAGACGTGATAATGTGGCAGCACCCTAAACCAATAAAAATAATGCGTAAGATGTTATAGTATTGCCAACATTTATAGATAATATGTACTTTAAAAAAAATATTGTATGAAGGATTGTCTATGTCTTACAGACATTGAGCGTAACAGACACGTAGTGTGGTAGACAAAATAATATTCTTCTATACAGTTTGTATGAACGTATTTATTGAACGTAGTTATTTACGTTACGTTAGACGTAACGTAGACGCACGTTAAATTGTCGGTCCTGGCTTTTAAGTCGTTAAGCCATGACGGAGGCCTTTTGGCGGCCTAAAAGCTCCATCACAAGAGTTGGCCACTTGCTCATACGAACTTTCTTTATCAGATTAAAATGTCTTCATAGAAAAAGATTTTTCTTTAGATTTCATGATATTTCATGATCTCTAAAGGTTTTAGTTCACCAGTCGCCTCCGCACCGCATCGCTTTTCCGACGTTCAAGTTCCTTCACTTTTGGCTTGCGATGCGGCGATCCTTAGACGTTACGAAGTTGATGTAGTGAGCTTTGGTCCATATAATCCCGTACCATAATACCGAGGCGATGCCACAGATAATAATACTATAAAAAAAGCAAAGCCAATTTAATAACATTTGGCATCTGTCAGTCCTAACAAAATAAATCGTAAAATTGCGTTTTTTTGACATTATTACAATAAATATGTATTTTTAACTTAAAAAAGTTAAGCAATTGTGCAGATCTCGCTTTGAAAAATCAAATAATATTGTGTGCCCTTGGTTACAAGGTTTCGTTGTTGAATTTCGATGAAATGTCAAATGTGATCCATTAAAATGGCCCTACTATACGTACAGAATGGACACTGTGAGTTTGAGCTGGCGAGGAGCTGACTTTGAGCACGGAACACACGCGCAGACGCATAGACGAGACCGAGACCACAGTGTATATTATTAATAAGACAACCTTACTGTCTACAAAACTGACATTGTGTAGTGTAAATATAGGTAGTTAGACGCCACTTTCGCATAGAGATTTCGTCGAGTGTCCGGAGTATGGCGATGCGGTGAGGTTCGGGCGCGGAAGCGACTGATCAGCTCTAACCTTAAGTCAAAACATTGATACAAATAAAATAAAAAAAATTAAATATGATCGACGACTGTATCCCCAGGCGTGGTAGACAGATCAGATCTTTTTTTAGGCATTTTTGAGATCCTTTGATGATGTCTAAGGGGTAGTCAGAGGTAAATGTATTTGGAAATTGATATATTTGGTAATCATATCCATGACAGGTCGGAAGCCTATCGCTGACAGTAAAACCATAAAAAGAATGCGTTTCAGAAAACATCAGAAACAATCGCCTAAAATAAAAAAACAATTGACGAAAAGTCATTTGGAAATGAAAATTACTCATAATTTCAACTTTATCGCAAACAAATAAATATCTATGTCATTTTTAAGAAAAGCAAATTCAAGCAAGCCGTGTGAGCTGCGCTGCTAACGACGTGCACTTCTGTCGCATTCTGTTCTGTGGAATCATACACTGCTGTCGGACATATTCGGAAAACACGAAAATAACCGATGTCCATTATAAAGCTTGAAGTATACAGATTATAGTATTTTTCTAATCCATTACCAAAACGCCCGAGGCCCAACAATCCCGTCTAAAAGTCAATAAATATCATCAGAAACAAAAAAAACGCATATACATCCTTTTTACTCTTGACTATGAATAATACACACACTCCCTATACCGAACAAACTTACATCTACATTCAAACACGATAAAACAGCTTTTAACAGCTCCAAATAGAAGTCAAAACCCCTCGATGTAACCGCAAATTGAATTTTGTAAGGCGATAAAGTGACCACCATAACAAGAGCTCCGTAGTTTAGCACACCACTCGAGGTTTGTTCGATAATGTTAGAGCGCGAAGAGCGAGAGGGGTCTAGACTGATTGGTTGGCTCACAAAAGCTCTGTTAAAAAGCCACCCCGTAATACCCGCCCCTAGACCACTCCCTTTTAACTCAGTCCTTGTTACAACATCGGACGAAACACACGTGTTTATAGATAATCTATAGATCTCCGATTCGATTGATATCTATCGTTCTTTGTTTTGTGATTTTTCGTTCGATTTCTGAACGTTTGAAAATGTTTACGATTGATTTTCGCGTTCCTATTTCAAAATACTAGTGATGTGCATACATTTTTGATAACGTTATAATAGATAAAATAACGTAGTTACTGAAAATAATGACTATATAATGTACCCAACGGATCTCAAACATGGACCATTAAAACTGAATCAGTTTAACAAAATAGATCACAACATTATGTTGAAGACGATACAAAATTTGTACAACAAAAATCAGGGTTTCAACATGACCTCGCCGTTTTTAGTTGACAACATCCTACACCAGCAGAAAACCGCTGAATTGCATAACCAGTACTTAAACCAACAGATAGAAAACTATGTTTTACAACGGCAGAATTATGAGCGTTCGCGAGAAAATAGCCCAGAAATAGACGATACGAAAATAGAGAATGATGATTCAAAAAATGAGTCTTTAGAAGATGATGAGACAAAGAGCCGTGATGACGAAGAAAGTTACAATCCAGTCAAAAATGAACTCTATTACAACAACGAGTATTACCAAAGGAACGAGGAAAAGGAGGTTCTGAACATTCCAAATTTGAATCGCCGCTGCCAATCATGTGGCAGCATTGACTGTCCACCATTCACTTGTAAAAAATCCGGTATCAGACGACTTGAGGAATTAGAGAAACGGTTTAATTTAAACAGTTTTCATGAGAACTCTGATGAAGAGAGAGGAGATAAGACGTATACTGAGGATATGGTGAGGAGCTGCGAGGAGTTCGAGCAGAAGAAACCGCTGTTGAAGTTTAGTGTCAGTGCGATACTAGGGGATAGGGAGGAGCCGGTCAAAACTAACGTTAATGGTGAGTTTTTGTATAAACTAGTTACTTATGTAAAAGTTTAATTCTTGTCATGTCCCAATAAATTATAATAGGTACATACAACACAGGTAGGCCAAAAAAAAATAACAGAATGTGGCAGCACAAAAGCTACAATATTATTTCTATTCATGTTTTCAGCTGGATGAATATTTTTACAAAAACTAAATCATAGAAAATGCAATCCACCTACTCGTATATGGTGGCGCGGCAGCAAGGCAATGTAATTTGAAAATGGATCGAATTTTTTAAGCCCGAACATGTTGACTAGAGAAGTCACTTACCTAAGTTTTGTTCAAGTTTCGAACTGGTATGACAAAAATAATGCGCCATTTCATGAACTAGAAAAAAAAAAAAACTATAAGTATATGAGCGCGGCCATTTCTATTGTCCCTAAAATTTACCTACTATAACCTTTAATTTTAGAGACACTAAAAATGTAAGCTTACCAGTCGCCTCCGTACCGCATCGCCTTTTCAGCGTTTACTTTCTTCACTTTTGGTTTGCGACGCTTCGATCCGGTGACGTTACGAAGTTGATGTAGTGAGCGTTGGTCCATAAAATTCCATACAAAGAATACCTACTGTGGAATTTTGCAATCAATAGGTATTATAAAACATGGTTTTTCAGTTTCTATATGAAAAAAAACTAACTAAATGTCCACGTTTAAGCTTGCCTTATCCTAATCTTGGTCTAAGTTCTTGATAGATGATGTTTAAAAACATTGTATTGGCGCAGTAGGCGAAGATCTGAAACACCTTACTAACCCTACTAACAAACATTTTATCAACCCCCGAAGCAAAAAGAGGGATGTTCTAAGTTTGACCGCTATGTACGAGTAAGCGTCAATTCACACGTACCACTACCACACCACGTCGCAGCGACAAAATGTGGTCCAGCTGTGGTTACGTGTGAATAGTGTCGCAGCGACTTTTTGCAGTTGCACATTTTAAACTTTCGCGATCTGTAGACATAATTTAAACGAACTAACGGGACTTTATCGCCCTACCACCACCACTACCTACTGTCTACCCGTGACCACGAGAGCTGTAACGCACTCGAAACGTCGGGAAATAATAAACAAATGTAATAACGCGATAAAGTCCCGTTAGTTCGTTTATAAATTTTTGCAGTTGCGTTGTGGTACCGACAAAATGTCGATGTGGCAGGCGCCAGCTAGGCGCGCGCTGTTGATGACGTCATGTCGTCGCGATGTGGTTGCGATGTGGTTGCGATGTGGTCGTATTACACAGGTGGTCGATAACAACGACAAAATGTGGTACGTGTGAATTGGAAATTCATTTTCAATACAAATATACGCCCGACCACGTCGCGTCGTTGTGGTGTGGTTGTCGGTGTCGTGTGGTTGTGGTACGTCTGAATTGGCACTAAGTCTGTTCACTGTATATAGCTCTGAACCGATTTGAATGCGGTTTTTTTATTTGAAAGCAGGATTTTTAGCGATGGTTCTTAGATCGGTTCAGCCGTCTGTTCATCAGCACTTCTAGTTTATGATGGGATGTATTGGTTTTTAAACATGTGTAATGTTTTCTTGTCGACCACTAGAAAAACGTCAGTAAACTTAAACCTTAGATATACTTATAACCTTAGATATACTAGTAGTTCGCCCCGAACTGAGATCTCGCGCACCGTAGATGGCTTACATTTGGACTTTCTTCTGACTACCCCTATAATTTCAAGTGCTACTACTGATACTGCCGAGTATGCCTATTGCGCTAGCTCTTCATGGTAAAAAATACTGGCATGCAATTCATAATGTCGTGTCTAATTTTTCATTTATTTCATATTTATTATGAATTCTCGTCGTATTTCTAAAAGTATACGTCCTAGAATAAAAATAATAACTATTTTGGAATGTACAAATAAAGACCTTTCATTTGACACCCCACTCAATATATTTGTTTACTTAACTTTTTTTACCCCAATTATTTTCATTCTTTATCAAAAAATTTTTTTATGATGAAAATAAATCAAGTAGCATCTAAAATCATTGCAAACCAAACCGCAACGATGCCACTCTCTTTTTAAGACCGACCAGTCAATGAGCTACGAAGACATGGAAACTCTATGAAACGGGAGCTCTTGCAGCTCTGGTTTCGTAGTTTTTGTTCTTTGGTCGTATTTCAAAAACTATACATCCTAGATTAAAAATAAAAACCATTTTGGAATGTACAAAATAAGCCCTTTCGTATGACACCCCACTCAATATATTTGTGTAACTTTCATAATTTTTTACCCCCTTGGGAACCCAATATCTTCACAACCCCTTCATCGATTAAGCTCATATGCTCCACCGTAAATTTCCTTACCACAACCTATTGAACTACCAAGTTTCATGCAGATTGGATGAACGGTTCGACAGTTATGCGCGAACAACAATTCGTGAAACATACATACAAACATACAAACATACAAAGCAAAATCGCCCAACTTACCACTAAGATCTTCGCTCGCTTCGCTCGCTCGATCGATTATATACCTTGGATAGTCTCATGTTTCCTTAGAAAGTCTGTTTCCTATTCTATTGATTCTCTTGTGGTGACGTTTTCAGCCAATTGACTGATATATCCGTACCCATATTATAGTGTAAGTGAGTTTATTTGTTTGTTTATTTGGCTTTCTTTCTCGTCAAAACAGAGCGACGGATTGACGTGATTTTTTGTGTGGAGATAGTTGGAGGGCTGGAGAGTAACATAGGCTTCTTTTTATCCGGGTACCACGTGAGCGAAGCCGCGGGCAGCAGCTACTAACTTATAAAACTATCTTAGTTACGAACATCAATATTATTATCCACGGGGTCCCGTGATCATGGCGCATGCACCTGCGTCGAAATATCGGGAAGCAAGAAAATTCAATAATCATGGTAATAATCCCGTTGGAAATATTTAAAATTTGAAATTACTGACATTTTGGAGAACGAAACAGTAGTAGACGTTGTAAATTAGTAGAATTGGCCCGCTTTTATGTTCATTTCTGCCCCTCAAGGGTCACTGTGCCTAGGAACCCTGGCTCTAGCCTAGTTACGGTACTGCCGAATGTCCATACAAACGTAATAAAGTACCAAAACCATTTAAAAGAGCATATTTTTATCACTTTATAGTATTACTAGCGGATGCCCGCGGCTTCGCCCGCTTGGATTACTACTTTTTTATCCCACGGGAGACATGCATTTTTTACGTCAATCCGTCGCTCTGTTTTTACGTGAAAGCAGGATAAACAAATAAACACACTTTTACATTTATAATATGGCTATGGAGGTATGGATTTGGAATAAGGCAGTATTTATCTAAGTTCCTGTTATCCTGTTACACTTTTGTTCCAAAAAACTTACATTTTGCTGTAAAAAGGTTAAAGAATCAATTTGCTTGCATTTTGTTTCAGGTAATTTTATTTGGAACAGGAATCTAGATAAATACTGCCTTAATCTAATCTAAATATTAACATAAGAGCCTCGCAATGTTGATGCACTGCACACTTTTTAATTTTTAGCGAGACTAACTAACTAAAGTAAGTAATTAATTTCAGTTTACGTAATTATATAACATTATCATAATCTTTATATTACTTATAAATAGGTTCTTCTCATTAGCACATTATGTTTTTATTTATTTAATTCTGTTTATGCACATATAATATATTTATTTATTTCAATTTTAATACTGCGGTTCGTAGGGTTGAGTGCCTGGATCGAAGGTCTCGGCAGAATAACAGCGCTGACCTGTCATCTGATAGGTTAGCATCGCTGAGTCGAGATCTTTTTGCTGCTGTAGCACACAGGCACACAACAATTTTAGGCTAAATTCATAATTTTATCCATTTTTACTTTTATTGTTTTTACTGTGTTATTATAATAGTATGTTATGTCTTACTTTCTTTTATTCTGTATTGTTTCGTCTTCTTTTGATATTGATGTAGGTATGTGTTTGTGTGCTTATGTAGTGAATAAAGAAATGTCTATGTCTAAAGCTGTGCAGCCGTTGATTACATAGGTTCTATTAAACGAGCATTTGTTTGTTTGTTTGTACTCACGTTCTCGAAAACGGCTCTAACGATTTCGATGAAATTTGCGGTACGGGCGTTTACAGAAGTGAAAAATCGATCTAGCTAGTTCTCTACCTGAGAAAATGCGTTTTCTCAGCATTTTCACGCAAAAAGATTTACCAATGCAATGTGGTTCGTAATTTCACATAATTTATTGAGACTAAAGTGGCTGAGAGAGTTCCGCCTTTCAACTGAAAGCCGCGAGTTCGAATCTCAGCCAAGTTTCACTTTTTGTTAAGTTTTCTTTTCTTTTTTCTTTTTAATTTTTCTCTATTTGCAACCGAGCAGAGTTCGGTCGCCCAGAGACAATGATATGTATAGATTATATTATTATAGAAGAAAGAATATGCCGTAACTATAACTATTGTCTTGTTGTCCACATTAATTCGGCTCTCATAATTACTCCTATCCACGAAATATCCGAAATAGGACATCAATAATAAAATAATACAGCGGCTTTCGTCCGAAAACGGTAAGAAAAGGACATATTAATTTCTCCGCCGACCCCTCTATCGCCATCTCGGTCGAACTCGCGAAGGTTTCGTATATCTGTCTCGCTCCCGCCCCCGCGCTTAAGTGTCCGTCCAGATGTTGCCAGTTTTATTGAAAAAGTCGACGCCATGTTGAGTTTCAGTAAATTAAGATGTAAGAAGAGATTGTTGCGTATAAGCGTTAATGGAAAAGTCGTTTATTGTTATTTTTTGTAGTTTTCCGTTATTAATAACTATCATTGACGTGTCAAAGTGATCAAGAATATGCTCCAATTCAGTTATTATTATAATTATATACTTGTAAAAATTAGATAACATTTGTAATAAATGCTTACATAAAAAAATATATAAAAAAAAAATTACAAACAAAAAGTGTGTCACCGAAAAGAGTGTTAGGCCCCAAACCGTGTTTGTTGCCCTGGTTCTTCACGGTCTTGGTCGCGAAGGAACAGGAGTAGAATCACCTAGCTCTTAAGACGTTTCAAAGTGGTACACTTGTGATCTTATTGAATAAACGAATTTGACTTTTGACTTTTGACTTTTGGGTAACGTTAGGTATAGACATTTTTATTTTTCTTTATAGATTTTCTCTTGCGTTCTACTTATATTTATGTACCTACTGAAAATTATTATTCTAGCATTGAAAATAATTATTGGTAAAAAAAAACAAATTTCATTACGCGATTAAGTCCCGATAATAATAATTTAAAAAAAAACAAAATCTAATATTAATAAATTATATAAGCAAAGTGTTGTATTTTTAAAATTCGAGCCTTCTACTGACTTTTCATATTTATTTATGTTTTATCTGTGCTCATTCTCTTTGGTTTTTGAACGTCCGCCTAGCCGGTTTATTATAAAAATATATTTAAAATATATATATATAAATATATTTTATACTAGAAATAATAATATTAAATAATAATAATAAAAACTATTTCAATTCATCACAAAGCTTTCGACACAATAATAAAAAAGTTATCAATTAAAACTTATAAGTAAATTATCTAGCAGCGCCCTCGCGGCGGCGTTGCCTCCGTAGTGATGGTAAATGGTGATAATGATGATGAAAAGTAGATAGCTATCAAATGCGAAAATATTTTAAACCGTAAAAACATAAAAGTTTACTGAAATAAAACCAATTTCGCTCAAAGATCAAATAACAAAAACCATATAACTCCAATTCTCCGAAATGCACGCAATAAAATTATGCATAACGCAACGAATCCCATATTAACATGTCATTGGGCGCCATATTGAAATAATATTCGAATTTCGATCGACTACAAATTTCCCGCCATTACCATCTTACTCATTCCTTCACGCTTGGAATCTCAACTCTATCATCTTTGAAATAAGGCCGTCGATACCTTTTTGAATGGCAAACGTAATTTTGCCCAAGTTTATATTACCCAGATTCGGCGGGTACTTTTTTACGTGAAAGTCATAAAGTCGGATATTCTGGGAATAAATTGTTCCGTTAAATTTCTATTCGATTATCGTATTCGAGTTGGTCGTTTTGGTCCTTCGAGCAGGTGTGCCGGATTGATATTTTCTTTAGTTTAGAGAGGGGATGGTGATTTTCTTATGATATCCATCAGTGTTTTAGTCATATGGCCTTTGAATTATTTTTGGATGATTTAGACAACTTCAGACTTACGTAATATAACTTACGGGATGATAAAGTGCCTGGGACGTTGTTGAAATGAAGGCTTGAACTACTTAAACCATCCCCAAAGGAAAGAAATTAGTGATACGTGTGGGACTACCGCGGGTTTTCTCACGATTTATTCATCATCATCTCCTTGCCCTTATCCCACTAGGTGACCAAATGGCTGACATTTAAGAGATCGAACCAAACCAAAGCGGTTGTCATCTAGTAGAATACAGGCTCAGAGCTTGTGTCAAAATGTTTCTAAATGTTCCGAAACGAAAATTCCATTAATGGATTCCAGGATTCGAATCCATTTCCTCCAATCGAAAGCCGAGGCTCTCCACTTAACCAATTTTAATGAAATATAAAGCCGCGTCACACATGGGTTCATAAAATGGGAAGGTTCTGTGAATAGTAAATTACATTTCCATTTGGAACCATGTGCAAGTAAGCCGGTACACAATTATCAGCGACAATGCACGTTGCGGTGCGAAGCGTGACCATGACATTATGTACCCGGTTTGTGGTGCAACGGGTAATTTTATCCTATCCTATTCTATTAAACGAACAATATTTGTTTGTTATAAAATTTAAAAAAATATAGAATTAGCAAAAGCGTCATCTCTCGTCATTTGATCCTGAATGTAACTTCGGGCAATGAACAGTCGCTCATCGATGCTTTAATCGATAGATATGGTCATGATTTTCAACCCTGACGATTAATGATTCCGTGGCCGAATTGGTAAAGGCACTCCGGCTAAAGGAGGATCACTTGCATCATTGCGGGTTCGATTCCCGTCGGAATTGAAAGTTTTGATAAGATTTTTCATTTTCATATTTGTTTGTTTGTTTGCACCCACGTTCTCGAAAACGGCTCTAACGATTTCGATGAAATTTGCGGTACGGTGGTTTAAGGGGGTGAAAAATCGATCTAGCTAGGTCTCATATCTGGAAAAATTCGTTTTCTCGTCATTTTCACGCAAAAACCAATGTGGTAATTTAATTTAATGTAATTTCACAAAATTTGTTGAGACCAAAATGGCCAAGTGGTTAGGGTGTCCGCCTTTCAGCCGAAGGCTGCGAGTTCGAGTGCCAATGCAAGTTTTTTTTTTTTTTAATTTTTCTTTATTTGCACCCAAGCAGAGCTCGGTCACAGATATTTTTGACATAATCTGCAATAACCAATGGGCTTGCAACCTGTCACGTATGGAATGCTGACTTTTGTACTGAGTAGGTAGGCATGAACGAAAAAGCAAAGAGTAAAAAGTAAAAAAAAAAATTACTTTAAATTATAAATTCGCAAAATAGAAACTTGTACTTACGTAAATATAATTTTTTTTTTCCTTTTAACAATTTTTATTTTTTACATTTTGCTTACAGCATATAGTTATTATGACAAGTAATAAATTTGGCTACCGCAAGGTAGAAAGAGTATGTAAAAAACCTTAAATAATAATAATTAAAAACAAGAAAAAAAAAATCAACTAGAGAACAAGAATTTTAAGTCAGTTTAAGTTCTTACTAGAATTTTGAAACCAATTCGAAGGAAACTACCAATTTCACTTTCAATTTTCTTCAGTTGGCAATACCTGTAAACTCGTACCATAATAATAAACTTACGACACTAATACACTAGCACTACACCTGTACACAATCGTTCCAAATTTGAACAGTACCGACGTTAACACGACCGCACGCGTTCCAAATTCAAATGCGGTCGCGAGTTAACGCGCTGTGTTTAGAATTCGCAATTTTGGGGTTTGTCGTTTTTCGAATAGTTGGGTGAATATCATTTGCATGCGTGTTCGGAGTTAAAATTTCATCCTATATTATTAAAAGTGAATGGTGAAAGTTTGCCTGTTGTGTCTGAGGCTGGTTTTACTGTCACGCGTACCGTCAGCGCTCAAAACTCAAAATCATTTATTCAATAAGATCACTTTGTGTATAACTTTGAATCGTCTTAAGAGCTAGGTGATTCTACTCCTGTTCCTTTGCGACCAAGACCGTGAAGAAAAACAACAAACACGGTTTAGGTACCAAACAGCTAATAGGCGAGTGATCTTTATTACAATGAAATAAGGATACTGATTATCCAGCACTGACGAGAGCAATCAGCGTAGCCATTTCTGCAAACAATCAGTATTCTTATTTCATTGTAATAAAGATCTAAAGCCTATCAGCGCTGACGGTGAGCGTGAGACTAAGGCTGGTTTTAGTGTCACGCGTACCGTCGGCGCTGATAGGCGAGTGATCTTTATTACAATGAAATAGGGATACCTACTGATTGTTCAGCACTGACGAGTGCAATCAGCGTTGCCATTTTTGCTAAACAATCAGTATCCTTGTTTCATTTTAATAAAGATCACTCGCCTATCAGTGCCGACGGTACGCGTGAGACTAAAACCAGCCTAAAATCTGCCTTAGGGAGTGGGTACACGACGTTTTCTGCAGCGCGTTTTTGAGCTGCGCGTTTGTATCGCGTTTGTATCGACACTAACGTACTAAGTAGGTACCTACCTAATCTTTATAATGTAGCAGTCACATTTCTATTTATACAAAAATACCTATTTCTCTGGTCAAGACCAAAAATAAACCAATAACAATAAACCCGCCGAAACAGCGACAGTAAATTTTCAATAACCGAACGGGTCCCCTCCGAATCAATTATTTTCACACTTTCCCGCGTAAAAATTGGCGCGAATCGCCTCGACAGCTGTTCTGCTCACTCAATCGTTATCGAATAACCGGTTAATTAAAAGAATAACGGTTAATAGGTTAACTGTTATCGTTATTTTATTGTTTGGTTTTATCTATAGGTCCATTAATAGAAAGTAGAAAAGTTTCGATTAGATAGCGCTGTGAGAAAATCTAATTGACCGAGCGAGCGAAGCGTCTCTGCTTCAGCTTGGACAAAAATGCTTTCGTTTGTCCGCCGGATGTCTGTCTGTCTGTTCTCCTCTACAGGTCGCATTTCTCAACCATTTGTGGTGAAATTTTGTGAGCAGGTTTAATAATTTTTATAGAATTTTATTGTCGTCGGGGGTTTTTGATTGTCGTACTTCATCTAAAAAGAGGCAAAAAGAGGGCTACAGCATATCTCCGCTTTCGATTCGATTTCGATGGTTCTTTTTTTGTTTGGAAGGTTGTAACTTTAAGCTGGTCTCATAAAAATTTAGTGAAGATCTGATGAGAATCTTCAGCGTGATGAGCAGAATAGATCCTCAAAATGCAGTATATTGCTCACTTTAAGATTTCTACCAGTGGAACCTGCCCTTTAACTACCTACTAGGTAGGGATTGATGAAGCACCTGGGACCACCTTCTCATCACAAAACTAGAGGATTGTAAATATTTATTCTGTTTTAAGCTATCTAAAGATAGACTCACGAGGTCTACAGCTCACAGAGCCACTAGTTCAAACATTTGTTCTACGAAAAACGTCACCACAATGTGCCGCAACCTGCCACAACAGAGTCGTTGGTCATTAGTAGATATATGAAATAGACGAGAAAAACTAGGGTTTCGCCTTGGTTTATTTTGCTTTTTTTATGTTAAATACATTTTGGTACATGCCCACGTTTTTTGCAAGCCCATCGATGCTATTAGAAAGCTAACTGGTTTTCTCACGATGTTTTCCTTCACCGTTTAGAGCTCGTGTTAATGCGCCTATAAATTTTTTGAAACGAAAAATCCATTGATGCACGACCGGGTTCGAACCTGCGACCTTCGGATCGAAAGTCGAGGCACTAACCCACTCGGCCAACACGGCTCATTTGTTTTTATGTAAAGTAGGTAATACCTACCTATATAATAATATTCAGAAATAGTATTTTATTTTTAAATATGATACAAATAAAAATATTCTTCTCATCAAATCCGGGGCGTGCCAGCAATATTTTATCTCCCAATAAACAGTTAATAAAACCCAACAATAAAATAAAAATCATAATCGCACACCCGGACATAATGCGGACTAACTCAAAAACTATAAAAAATGCTCCCATTGTGCCGCGGATCAAAACTATCTTTTTATTATGTTTGGGGATTAGTTGCCTCTCCCTTTTACTCTTACAGTGTGTGAGAGAGACGCGAGAGTTATTATAAGCCAATTTTTATTAGCCTTTTGTGTTTTTATTTGCTAAACAGATCTTGTTTTCTCAAGTGTTCGTTCTGCACGTTTAATTTCTGCGTCTTTTAATCGTTTTGTTGATTTTGAATGGTCATAGCAGCTGTTTTTATATCTACAAATATTTAAAGTTTATAGAAAAAATAAAATTGAGTGTCTACTTTATTAACTCACCGATGCTAAAAAAGCTATTGATTTAAAATGACATTCAAATCAGAATTTAAACAATGTTAGGCAAGACATTTGCACATTCCTACAATTTACTGTTAAGAGAAAGGTTGCAAACCTATCACCGCAGTATAAATATGAGCTGAAAGCCAAATTTTACGTAAAACACCAGATATTTTGACAGAGTTGGATGTTCTATTCTATACTATACAGAATCTAGATCAATCTATAACTGTTTAGGCAATAACTCCAACTAATAAGTAGATAACTAATTACCACAAATACGTATTATACGTATGTAGTTCGTATGAGCTAGTGGAAACCTCCGTCATAGCTTAACGACTTAAAAGCCAGGACCGACAATTTAAGTGCCCTCCGGCGCACAGCTGTTTATGCCACTCGCGGTCACTCATCCAATTTGACCGCCCTTAGAACGTCGCTTAACTTCAACGATCTATCAAGAACATCTAATTTCAGCCACCCACGATCAATTCTATCGTCCTTCCGATTGGATCCAATCGGCAGCTCGCCACACACGTTCAATTCGGCAGTTCATGCTGATCCACGTCCACGTACGGTCCATTCGGCATGATCAAACTGGCAGTATCCAATCGATTGGACGATAGAATTGATCGTGGGTGGCCACCATAAGCAATTAAGCTACAACGCGAACGCTTCAGCTTACCACAACTGACTCTAATATGATCGGTGAAGAAAAACATGAGGAAACCAGTTAAGTGTAGGTACTAAAACGGTGATGGGCTTGCAATTGCCATGGAATGTGCTTGAAACTTTTTCATGGAAAAGAAAAACATATCGACCGCTCCCTACAAAAACATACTATCCCCAAAACACTCTTAAACGCTTAAGGTAACTCAAGAACCCCTGGGAGTTATTAAGGGAAGCAAGGCGTCGCTCCGGAAAACTTTCACCCTTCGCCTAACGATTTAAAACGTATGGGGGTGTGATTTTAATTATTTTATATTAATTTTGGGGGTGTCGACTTTGTGGTTTGGAATTAACAGAGGTTAGCGATCCTTTTGATAGGTATTAAGAGTGAAAATTTGCATGCCAGAAAAGAATCAGATGTATTTACTAATAAGTTGGTACTTATTTTGTTAGCTTACAATAGATGTGTGGCCACGATTTAGGCATTTGGCCTAGCGGGGAATGGCACTTATGAGCAAGTGGCCAACTCTAGTGACGGAGTTTTAGACTGCCTAAAGGCCTCCGTCATGGCTTAACGACTTAAAAGATGACATGAGTGTAACACGTCACCGACATTACGTGCTAGTAGATAAGTTTATATATTATGTATGTTAGACTAGTATATAGGTATTTTATATGGGCCGTAGTTTTAAGTATTTTACTTAGCAAGTTACTCTAGCTTTTACTTGCTATTGTTGCCTGAAATAAATGATTTATTATTATTAAAAGCCGGGACCGACAATTTATCGTGCCCTCCGAAGCACGGAAGCGCTCAGCTCGTATGCCACTTACGGTCACCCATCCAAATTGTGACAGCACAGAACGCTGCTTAACCAACTGCGACTGCGTGTCCGTCCGTGTCTGTGCGGCTACGTTACACAGGCTGCCGGTCCATGGAATCGTCGGGACCGTGCAGTGCTTCTTCTCTCTGTTTTTTGTTTGAGAGCGGCCGCGACCGACGATGTCTGTCATTTTCTGTCGATGTCTGGCACGCTACGTGTCTGAGGCGCAGGCCAGACAGAAGAGACGTAAGATGAGGACGCGTCGCGGACAGGGCGCCAGCGAACAACGTTGCGCCCGCGCCCCGTCTCTTCTGCATGTTTTGCGTCGCGACGCTTCTATACATTTTGTATGAAAGGGAAGCGGAAGAGACAAATGCCCGCGCCCCGTCTGCGTCTTACGTCTTTTCTGTGTGTCCAGCGCCTTACGCTCAATATCTATAGATGTCTGTATATTATAAACAGCCCTTGCAAATGTTACAGTGAAAGTGAAATAGTTTGCATTCTGCAAATTAACAGAAACATCGCATCCTTTTTTAAATAACATGATAATTGTTTTACAACACAAACTTAAGCTGAAAATGTAAAGTCAAAAACAACCGCTTAGCTAAATGATTAATGCCATTACGAGGCTACACAATATATTAGGGAGGCATGTCTTTGACAGTTGGGGGTAAGAAATCGGGTGTGTGGGACGAGTGACGACGGTCGGCGGTGCCACTCGCTTTTAGTTTAAATTTAGTAGTTTAGTAATCTTGATTGATCGTTGAAGTTAAGAAGTGCGGTCACAATTTGGATGGGTGACCGCAAAAGGCATTACGAACAGTGGGGCCAAAGACAAAGAAAACTATAGACTGCTGGATCGTCCCTTCTCACTCACAAAAAAACAAAGAAGGCTATATACAAAATTCTTGTGCAAAATGAGACGGAGCACAATATCTTTTGTCCCTCATCAGTGTGCCGGCTCTTTGTAGGTAGAGAACATCTATGTTCTAAAATTCTGTACTAATATGGACCTTTTAATTATGTGTAGGTACTACGAAACAATGGATCCACTTAATTTTTTTCCCTTTCGGCGGCACGCTGTCAGTGAATCTAGTACTATACATCTATGAGTGGGGCTAAAAAGGCCGCTGTAACAGAATCACAATACGAATTGCAACATGCCGCTCTTGTCACTCACTCAGTCTATGAAAAGAGACGATTAAATTCCTATTGTGATTTTGCTATAACGGCCTTTTTAACCCCGCTGAGCGCTTCCGTGAATCGGAGGGCACGTTAAAGTGTCGGTCCCGGCTTTTAAGTCGTTAAGCCATGACGGAGGTCTTTAAGGTGACCTAAAAACTCCGTTACCAGAGTTAATCACTTGCTCATACAACTTGCTTTTTTTTCAGTTATCTTATTGTGTGTCTGCGACGAGAGGTGACAAACAGAAATAATCCAAAATTGCAATAATTATATTCACTTATTTATAGAAACTAGTTTTATTAGGCCTTACTTTTAAACGCTTTTCAATTTGAACACTGGTTAAAGAATGCTCAAGATTCGCTCTGTCACTATTTCTCACTATCTAACAAAGAAGGATAGCAATAGTTTAAACGTTTCAATTTCGACAGAATATTACTTATCAAAATACACTAGAAACCGTTGAAATACTGTTGTAAACGATCTATAGATAGCTCACTATCCCGCTCGACTAATACGGCTCAACACGGCTCCAGGCACTAGATACAGTCTCCCGTTAAGTCAGTGTAAGCAAAGATTGACACTGACACTGTTTAAATCAGTTAGTAAAAGATCATCTAGAAAGACCTAAGTTTTTAAAGATATTTCAAAATGTGATAAGTAGGTATGTATTTTTCTACAATAAATGAATACTATTATATGAATATTATTATTTAGTTAAAGACGAGCAGCTCGCGCTGATGTGTCTATGTCACAGTGTTGAAATTTCCCAAGTTTACGATTACACTTGATTGTCTCGTATTGTTATCATTATTTCGCAACCAGTTGTCAAGTTTGTTTTGGAAATTGTTTGTTGTGTATGCAGTAACAACTTTTTCCAAATTAATGTTTTTTTTAATTAGCAATAATAAAATCGCTAAAGTCTTTGACCTTGCGCCAGTCAGCGATCGAAAACAATCTCAGGGTATTGTATTATAATCGTACGAATGGCGCCCGAATCGGCTTTTGATCGCATTATTTCGATCTGTTTGTGCTATTTGCGCAAAATCTTTGAGATAAACGATTGTGTTATCAGTTAACGGTGTAGGAAAACATCGTGGGGGAATTGGCTTTACACACATAAACCATCCTCTTAGCTTAACCGACCATATCCACAGGAAAGACATGGTCAATACGTACTAGGGCTGACTGAGCCGCGGGTTTCACGATGTTTTCCTTCATCCTTTTTTTTTTCTTTACCGTTCTTAACAGCTCCATTAATGTGCCAATTTGTTAAAGAAGGCTGACAATTCTATTAAACTTAGACAACTCTATTAAAATTAAAAATCTTGTAATGTTTTATTGGAGACGGTGGAAGAACGATCCAGACTCACGATGTAATATTTAGAAACAAAAAATCATAAAAACTTAGGCCTTTACATCTTTACTAGATGATTTATATACAGTGTGAGGAGGCAATCTTTGCCTACACTTACACGGGACACTATAGTGCCTGGGACATTGTAAAAAAAAACCATAAAAGTGTTAAAATTATAATAACGTTGTTACAGAATACCGTCACCCAGTGATGAGCAGTCCCTGGCCGATCGCGAAGCCGATCGCGAGCCGACCCATTCCAGTGCAGCATCAGCACTTGCAGCATCTCCTGGCGCACTGCCACCATCCTTACTTAGGTGAGTATCTATCTATTTCAGCTGGGCAATTCTACTAGATGACAACCACTGCGTTTTGGTTCGATCTCTTAAATGTCAGCCATTTGGTGAAATAGTAGAATAGCTTTTCAAAAATTTGTTCTGCCAAAGTTCAAAACCTCACCACAACTGAGTCGTTTGTTATTAGTAGTCATGGAAACAGTCGCTTTAGTTGAGGTTTTGGTTGAGGTTGATAAAAAGTTTGGTACCAGAATTGACGCCCAGCCCACATCCACCCACTGCTGGGTTTAGGCCTCCTCGTTATCTCGCCACTTTCTCCGGTCCTGCGCCATTCGCATCCACTGCTTGCCACAAACTCGTGTAAGGTCATCAGACCATCTGGCTGGTGGTCTGCCAACGGATCTGCGACCTTCACGGGACCACCACTAGATGAGTATATCCTACTAATATTATAAATGCGAAAGTTTATGAGGATGTATGGATGTCTGGATTTATGGATGAAAATGAAGTCTTATCAAATGTTTTTGCGATTCCGACGGGATTCGAACCCGCACAGATACAAGTGATCCTCCTTAAGCCGGAGTGCCTTTACCTAAGTGTGGTTTAACACTACAAAAATTAAAAATTATGGATGTTTGGATATTCTCTTCCACGCAAAAACTACAGAACGGATTTTAAAGAAAACTAGAATACTAGAACTAAATATACCTATTACATGGTTTATGATGTTTTAAATGACATTTAAAACGACTTAACCAAAAAGATAAAAAATAAAATCAACCAAAAAGACGTTTAACGCACAACCCGCAAGAATGGATCTGAACAAACGTGCGCGAAAAGAGCAATTTATAAAAACTTAAAAATCTTAAGAAAAAAAAAACTTGACAAAGGTTAAAACTAGACCTCCCAAACACAAAACGTTTTGTTGCCAATTGTAACAACATTACAACAAAAACACAATACGCTCAATTTGTTCAACAAATAAAACCATCCCCATTGTTAAACTAATCTCAAACATAAATATAGGCTGATAATGTGTAATGATTAAAAAATGAATGTGGCTATAAAAATTAATCCCGTTTTTGTGGATTTTGCGGTTACGACCGCTTTGGTTTAGGTCGATACATTTTGTTTGTTCTATTTTTTACTGCAAAATGGAGTAAGTACCACATTTTTATGTATGGACATACCTCTGACTACCCTTAGATATCTTTAAAGGATCTGAGAGAATGAACGCGCCTAGAGGGTACATGTCGTGATCACATTTTTTTAAAATAAAATAATAGTGCTCTTCGCGCTGCGGTGACAACCGGTGGAGCAGTCTTGTCCATTGTGTTGTCGGCGCAGTGATTCCTCTTATAAAGGGTCAGCAGCGCGAGTGTGACTCCTCTGGTGTCGCAGGCGTCCATAGGCTACAGTAACCGCTTACCATCAGGTGGGCCGTATGCTTGTCTGCTACCTTAGTAGTATAAAAAAAAATTGTTCCGTTTTCAACTCAGCAGAGTCATTCTGTAAACTCATGTCGAACGTCGAAGAGCTGAATCCGCTGTGAGATTTTTCGTATTTGAAACGATAGTGGGCAAACTTCACCCAGCTCCGCCAGCAATGTAACTAATATGACTCGAAAGACCTAACAAAATTAAGCATTTTTTATTATCGACGCATTAAAATCTATCCCAGGGGTCACTAGATAAATCCATGTTTGTACCTAACCTGAGTAGTACTAGTACTAGATTTTATGACAAGGGAGCAATTAGTAGATTGTTACAAGTTGGTTGAAAGTAACCTATTCAGGCATGAGATGGTTTGGCGCACGAGCATAGCGAGGGCACCAATAGTTCGAGTGCGTAAATGGGTCTTTCACCCGAAGTAAACACTGCTTTTCATTTCGAATATGAGGAAAGTAATTCACCGGCCAAGTGGCCAAACAGTTCGTATTGAAATGTATAGCAGATAACTCACTTGGGTACGGTCAGGATCCCGATCCCGTGATCCAGATCTCGTGATCCTGATTCCGTAATCCTAATCCCATGATCCTGATTCCGTGATTCTTATCCCGTGATCCAGATCCCGTGATCCTGCTTGATCTTGATCCCGTGATCCTAATCCCGTGAACCTGATCCTGTCATCCTGATCTAGTAATCCTGTGTAGTCCTGATCCCGTGATCCTGATCCTGTGATTCTGATCCAGTGATCCTGCGTAATCCTGATCCCATAAACATAATTACGAATCATTATTATGATTCATAAAAGGAATTGCGGTAGCGGCCATTTTAGCACCTCTGTAAGTTGAACCTATTCGACTTAAAATAAATAGAAAACCCTCGGACAGAATTTGATGCGCATTGGCACAGATAAACATGGCAGTGATACCTTTTAAACAAAAGTATTCTAAGCTGTGGCGGCCGTGGTGGGTCCATATATTTATGACCAAAAATGCGGTAACGGCCATTTTAGCACCTCTGTAAGTTGAACCTATTCGACTTAAAATAAATAGAGAACCCTGGGACAGAATTTGATGCGCATTGGCACAGAGATACATGGATGTGATACCTTCTAAACAACAGTAGTCTGAGCTGTGGCGGCCGTGGGTGAAGTGCCCATACATTTTTGCCCACACTCCTTTGAATTTCACAATAAATTGTGTATTTAGTGAGCTCGGTCACTTGAGTGAATTCGAAGTGAGTCTACAGAATGCATGGGCTGAATCGAAGGATTCAAAAATCGAATTAATTTTTTTTTTATAAACTGCCACTGCATCGATCATTGTGCCAAAACCGATAATATGGCGTAAAATGATTTCTAGCATTGTGCTTTGAACTATTGTTGTATTGTGTGGGTGAATATCGTTAGCTATTTCGCAGTTTTTTGTCGATTTTTATAATGTTAAAAGATTTGCTAGAAAAAACTGCGAATAGGAAATACGCATGATTTTTGAAGAGTTTTAAAATTATTACGTTTGTATAGATAGATAGATAGATATTTTATTCATCAACACAATATATTTGTCTGTCAAATAGTGTCTTAAAGCCTATGTTGGTTTGACTAGACACTAGGGTTCTCTTAACACATAATCTGGATTGTAATAAGAGAAGCAGACAGACGTTATTTTCACTTTTAGGTATGTTGACGTGTTGGTGGAGTGGTTGCGCCTAGACTTCCGATTTGAAGGTCGTGGGATCTAACTTCTAATCCTGGGCCATACCATGAACTCTTAGAGCAATGTTCAATATATTCAATATTATATTAATATTAATATTCTATGACCACTTTGAAACGTCTTAGCTTTTGTATGTAATTCTATGTAGGTACCTACTAATTGTATTGTTTATTATGCTCTGTCCTCTGTCTGCTGTGTGTTGTCAATAAACTATATTCTATTCTATTCTATTCTATTCTATTCTTAGAGCTAGGTGATTCTACTCCTGTTCTTTCGCGACCAACACCGTGAAGAATCAGGGCAGGAGGATGATGATGATGATGAATATTAAGTACTTATATTATTCTTCGCTCGCAGATTCATACTAATCATCATCATTTGTTGCAGTACGTCCAGCACAGTCGCATACCCAAGTGTTCCCGCTACCCGGTGGTTTTCCATGGGCACACAGCTCTAGAGGTAAAGTCAAAGTCAAAGTCAAGTTATTCAATAGGATCAACATAGTGCACCACTTTGTAATTTCTTAAGAGCTAGGTGATTCCTGTAAATATCCTTACATACCAGCAGATTGGGAGCAGAAAACAATGTCAAAAATAATTGATTCCGTACTAGCAGTGTCTGTACGGCGTTGCCCCCGTATTGATGGTTAATGGTGATGATGATGATGAAAAGTAGCCTATAACCTTCCTCAAGAGTTTAGCTATCAAATGCAGAAAGAATTTTTCAAATCCGACTGGTAGTTCCTGAGATTAGCGCGTTCAAACAATTATGTAAAGGCGAAAGATTTTTTAGGAATCAAAAATATTTCAACTTTTAAAAATGATCACTTACTTTTGGATCTGTGTATATCAGCGCCTTGATTGTCTATCTTTGATAGCGACCAAAATCGGTCTCAAACTGTCAAATATGACAGTTCAGTGACCACGCAAGTAGCTCTGTCACTCTCATCTCAACGAGACCGAACGCGATAAGTGATACCAACGCGATTGTTTTGAGCTTGAGATAAATTTGAGGTTTGAGACAAGTTAGACAGTTAATTGTAAGATCATTTTGGCAATAAATATTCTTTATCTTTATCTTTAAAATTGATTCAGGCGTGACTTTGCGGATGTCCATATTCAGATTTTTTTGAAAATTTCAAAATATCTAGTAGGTACTCTTCCGCTAATCTAAGTATAAGTAGGTACCAAAAAAGATTCGTCAAAATGTTTACGCTAAAGCCACCCAACCACCCACTTTCCACAGCCTAACCTTACTATGCCAGGCTAGTCAGGGCAAATCCGGGAACAGCACCAGCGCTTTTGCCCTTATTTGCCCTGACTAGCTTGGCATAGTAAGGTTAGGCTGTGGAAAGTGGGTGGTTGGGTGGCTGTAGCGTAAACATTTTGACGAATCTTTTTTGGTATAGATTAGCGGAGGAATCAGCCTGCTGGTCTTTCCCCAGGCAAGCCCCGTCGTGGCATGATGCGTCGCGCCGTCTTCTCCGACCTGCAGCGCAAAGGGCTGGAGAAGCGGTTCCAGGTCCAGAAGTACATCTCCAAGCCAGACCGGAAGAAACTAGCGGAGAAACTAGGTCTTAAAGACAGCCAGGTAAACCTAGATCTTAAAACACATAGGTACACACAGTTTGAGTCACAAAACCTAGCGGAGAAACTAGGTCTTAACCTTTAGTCTGTCGGGATTCGAGACACAATAGAAAATCAATTGTGTCTCGACCAGATCTGTGCTCCGACAAACAGTTAAAGACAGCCAGGTAAACCTAGATCTTAAAAACACAGAACCACAGTTTGAGTCACAAAACCTAGCGGAGAAATTAGGTCTTAAAGACAGTCAGGTAAACCTAGATTTTAAAAACACATACGCACAGTTTGGGTCACAAAACGTGTGAATAGATAAAGATAAAGAATTTATTTGAATAGAGCACAGCATGTTGCTCACTCGCACTTACTACAGGTCTGCGCGTACAGCGCGCTAGTCGAAGTAAAACAATTGCACTATGCGCTTCGCGCGAGCTATTTGTTATTGCTGTAAGGCCGGACTTATACTAGTGGGTTTTTACATAAGTTTTACACACGCAAGTGACAATGCAGAGAAAAAGCTAGGTACTTTATTTCCTTTGCATTTGTGAGTAAAACTTACGAAAGAAATCACTAAGTGTATGTCCGGCCTAAGCGTATGAGATGTAATTTTACCCAAATCTATAGAAACTGTCAAAAAAAGGGGTTTTGTCATTTTTGTTTCATAATAATGAAACATCGTATATCGTCGCCAAAAGAGACTTTCAGCGAGGCGTTCTGTCGTTTTTCACTATTCGAACTCAAACTTCTTCATGACATCTCGAAATTCAAAAATAACGTTCGGATACACTATCCAAACAGTTGGGGTGTTCGGATACGCAGGGTGTTACAAAAAAGCTACCCTCTCACAATAGAGGGGGATGTCAGACGCAGGCGTTAGGGGAGCCACGCCTCTGGCAGCTTTTAAAACAATTACTGGCTGTTGAATTCGATATTGAGATTTCTGAACGGGTGGAATTAGGCCTTTTTGGTAAACGCGCCTTTTTATGAGACCAACGGTTTTTGGCGGGATTTTTAAATTAGGAATCGGTTCCTAAAAAAACCGCTAAAAAGTGATTAGAAAATGAAGTTTAAAGAGTCGGCTCTTACTTCATTTTCTAATCATTATGGCCTATATTAATAAACTCGTATTAACTTCTGTCAAAGTTGCGCCACGGATTGACCTATTGCCATCCTTATTTGTCACTGTCTAACGAAAAAGGATGGCAATAGTTAAATCCGTGGCGCAACTTTGACAGAAGTTAATACGAGTTTATAAATAGAGGCCTATAAGCATTATCTCAGCCGTTGGACGTCCACTGTTGGGCATAGGCCTCCCTCCAAGATTTCCATGTGTTGCGGTTGGAAGTGGCCTGCATCCACCGCCGACCTGCAGTTTTTACAAGGTCGTCTGCTTGGACGAACTAGATGTCTAGACCCCGATTTCAAGCGTCAAAACGCCAAATAAAAGATCAACCAACCGTTGGTTGACTCGTTCGTTTCGCTCATTCAGTCGCGCTAAGGTCGTTGTACTGTAAACATGAATTTGGCGGCAAACAAAAATGGCGATTTGTGCCATCAAAGTGTGCAGGAATTACAAAGGACGACTAAAAATAAATAAGGAAGTTACATAGCATCGGTAAGTAAACTATAAATAACTATAAGTTATGAAAACAAGAAAATAAAACTTTGTAATTTTATCCTAACATGTTCTAAGAGGGTTGCCATAATTATTCTTTGATTTTACCCATGTGAGAGCGTGAGCAAATAAAAAAAAGTGTTGAATCCAAGGATTTTATAAACAAACAGGATGGTTAAGTCGACTTTAATGTAAAAGGGACTTTGAACCTTATCACGACTACACAACTATCTATTATAATTTAATCTTGGTTATAAGGATTGCTGGTCTTGTTGACAGGCTTTCTTGATAGGTTTGTCTCTTTCACACTCGTTGTTGGATTAGTAGTGTGCCCAAGTCATTGAAATTTCCGGATATTTTTACCTTATCGCGCTCGACAAAATCTGCGCTTGATTTCGATCCTTGGTTTCGATTCTTGAATTCGATCCTTGATTTCGATCCTTGGTTACGATCCTGGATTTCGATCCTTGATTTCGATCCTTGATTTCAATCCTTGATTCAAATCTTGAATCTTGAATCTTTGAAGTTAAACGGCCATATCTCGGAAACTACTCGTCCTAGACTCCCCGTTCTCAGTTCAAATGAAAGCTATGACCAAGATCTTCATTTTAAGTGACAGCTGTCAAAATGACATCTGTCATCTGAAATCTAGATCTTGGTCATAGCTTTCATTTGAACTGAGAACGGTGAGTCTAGGACGAGTAGTTTCCGAGATATGACCGTTTTAAGCTTTGAACTGACAGCTGTCAAACTTAAAACGGTCATATCTCGGAAACTATTCGTCCTAGACTCACCGTTCTCAGTTCAAATGAAAGCTATGACCAAGATCTACATTTCAGATGACAGATGTCATTTTGACAGCTGTCACTTAAAATGAAGATCTTGGTCATAGCTTTCATTTGAACTGAGAACGGGGAGTCTAGGACGAGTAGTTTCCGAGATATGGCCGTTTTAAGCTTCGAACTGACAGCTGTCAAACTTAAAACGGTCATATCTTGGAAACTACTCGTCCTAGACTCACCGTTCTCGGTTCAAATGAAAGCTATGACCAAGATCTACATTTCAGATGACAGATGTCATTTTGACAGCTGTCACTTAAAATGAAGATCTTGGTCATAGCTTTCATTTGAACTGAGAACGGGGAGTCTAGGACGAGTAGTTTCCGAGATATGGCCGTTTTAAGTTTGACAGCTGTCACTTCAAAGATTCAAGATTTCAAATTCAAGATTCAAGAATCAAGGATTGAAATCAAGGATCGAAATCCAGGATCGAAACCAAGGATTGAATACTTACAAGAAAAATTAAGTAAACAAAAACCAGTATTGACCGCAAAAAATTTGAAACAAATTTTAGAGACACCTCGAAATCATAACATATTTTCCCCTACTTTTATGGGAAATTTTCAAGAGCTGGTATCACTAAAAATGGATGACAATGTTGACAGGTGACGCAAAGCACTTGTATAGACAAGAGAAGATTTGCATACTTGTGTGCGTAATACGCACACTAGCGTTTCAAAGCTGGCCTGTTGTTCTTGTTGCGATTGAAGCGAAAGAGACCATCTAGACATATAATTAATCAAAGGTCGTCTGTTCATCACATCACATCACACTATCACATCACATCACACTAATATTATGAATGCGAAAGTTTGGAGGTTTGGATGTTTGGATGTTTAAATAGATGTATGTTTGTTCCTCTATAACTCGACAACCACTGAACCGATTTGTCTATAATTTAAAACCTAGATAGATAATGACCGGGAATAGGATATAGGCTACTTTTTATCCGGGTACCACGCGACGGAAGCTAGTATGGTCATAACTCCAACTGACTTTGTCATACTACTCCAACCATCTTAAATCATTGATTCATCATGAAAGTCCCTTAAATAAATAATAAATAAATATTGCTGGACATTTGACACAGCACCATCTAGCCCCAAACTAAGCAAAACTTGTACTATGGGAACCAGATAACTGATAGAATACAATTATATATTTGTAAATACATACTTATAATACTTTATAACACCCAGACACAGAACAAACATCTGTGTTCATCACACAAATGTTTGTTCCGAACGGGAATCGAACCCACGACCTAGTGCAGAAGGCAGAGCTACTACCAACTGCGCTAATAGGCCAGTCAGTAAATAAATACCTTACACATAATTTCCCTACTAAAAAAAAACATAAAAATCCTTCAGAATATAAAAATCCGAACTTTTTAAATAAACATCTCGAAGACGCGCGCAATCGTGACCCTCTTACCGGAAAATTGGGGAAGTAATCGGATTTTCCCCTCCCTAGCCCCCTTCTAACGATTGAGACATTAACCGCCTTTTTCATGAAGAAATCACGTTAATCCTAAGTTATTTACCTGCTGGCCAATTGTACTAAAAAGAGCCGTGTTGGCCGAGGGGTATAGTACCTCGACTTTCGATCCGAAGGTCGTGGGTTCGAATCCTGGCCGTGCAACAATGGATTTTTCGTTTGAAACATTTATATGCGCATTAACACGAGCTCTAAACGGTGAAGGAAAACATCATGAGGAAACCCGCGGCTTAGTCAGCCCCACACGTATTGAGCATGTCTTTCCTGTGGATTTGGCCGGTTAAGCTGAGAGGATGGTGTAGGTGCTACAAGCCTACATCTCAACAATGTCCCAGGCACTACAGTGTCCCGTTAAGTGTAGGCAAAGATTGCCTCCTGACACTGCATAAATCATCTAATAAAGATATAAAGGCCTAAGTTTTATTCCAACCAATTGACTGACATTTTGAACGAAACAATGTAAGTTAATAATAATATACTAGTAGTTCGCCCCGAACTGAGATCTCGCGCACCGTTGTGTTGATAGCCTAGATTTGGACTTGTTTCTGACTACCCCTGTACCTACGTTAAGTGCTCCTTCTAGTGTTTACCACACAATGATATCTAATGCGCTACCTCAGTATGGTAAAGATTATAGGCATGCATGCAATACATTAAGTCGTGTCGTGTTTATATTCAATAGTTGACCCCGCGAACTTCGTACCGTGCCTCAGGGAAGGCCTCTTAGTTCGAAAAATTATTAAAATAGCAGTTCAATATAAAATGTATGAGAAAATAAATTCCCTCCCCCTCCCTCTCCGCCTCCCTCCCCTCCCCTCCCCCTCCCCTCCCCTCCCCCTCCCCTCGCCCTCCCCTCCCCTCGCCCTCCCCTCCCCTCCCCTCCCCCTCCCTCCCCCTCCCCGTCTCTCTCCCTCCCCTCCCCTCCCCCCTCCCCCTGCCCCTCCCCTTCCCCACCCCTCCCCTCCCCCTACCCCTCCCGTCCCCCTCCGTCTCCCTCTATAATTTTGGTACATGCCCAGCCCACTATTTGCAGGAGTTAGCATTTGCATACGTGACAGGTTGCAAGCCCATCGCCGCTATTAGAACGTTAACTGGTTTCCTCACGATGTTTTCTTTCACCGTTTGTTTAGAGCTCGTGTTAATGCGCATTTAATTTTTTCTAATCGAAAAATCCATTGATGAGCACGGCCAGGGTTCGAACTTACGACCTATGAATCGAAAATCGAGCACTCTTCCACTCGGCCAACACGGCTTTTATTTTCAATCTCAAGAAAAAATATCAAGAAGCAACTAAAATCATTGCAAACCAAACCACAACGATGCCACACTCTTTGTCTGTTAACCAGACCTACGAATACATCGAAACTCTATGAAACGGGAGCTCTTTCCATACATCCGTTAATTGGTTTTCATCATTTTTATTTTTCTCTGTATTTCAAAAACTATTAAACCTAGAAGAAAACTAAAAACCATTTTGGAATGTATAAGTTGAGTACTTTCATATGACACCCCACTCAATATATTTGGGTACCTTTGAAAAAAATTTACCCCCTTGGGAACCCCATATCTTTACAACCCCTTCATCGATTACGCTCATACGCTCCACAGCAAATTTCCATAGCACAACCTATTGACCTATCAAGTTTCATACAGATTGGATAAGCGGTTCGATAGTTATGCGAGAACATAAAAATGAAACATACAAATATACAAACATACAAACATACAAAGCAAAATCGCCTAACTTGCCACTAAGATCTTCGCTCGCTTCGCTCGCTCGATCGATAATATACTTAAGCTTTATTTTTCCTTACAAAACATAATAAGAACTTAAATACCTACTATACTTACTCTACACAATATTTTTAAAGTTAAACTTAGGTACCTAAGCACTTAACTTATTTATTTTACTTAACTTAACTTAATCTACTGTAAGGACCGCTGTAATGACAATGTAAGTTAGAATTAAAAAAGTAATTTGGTCTCAAATAGCTACAATTGCTGTAGCAAAGCTACGAAACTGCTACGGCGTAGACCGTCTACGAATTCCATAAACGAATTTATAATTTATTAGCTACTGCCCGCGGCTTCGCTCGCGTGGTACCCGGATAAAAAGTAACCTATGTTACTCTCCAGCCCTCCAACTATCTCCACACAAAAAATCACGTCAATCCGTCGCTCTGTTTTGACGTGAAAGCAGGACAAATAAACAAACAAATAAACACACTTTCACATTCATAATATGGGTATGAATTACTTACTTAGTAGAATTTCTAAAAACTGTAAGTAACAAAAATATATTCCCGCAACAAATTACTCGCGATTGCACATTTAAATCCCTATGAAAACATTAAATCCACGGAACAATCTAAATCCTAAACTACCAACTGTAAACATTCATACAAACCAAATATCTGCTACCAAGTACCTCATAAAGATCGGATAGCCGTAAAAAATCCGGTGAAAATTCGAATAAAAAGGAACAACCAATCCCTACTTCACTCGATACATATCGACCAATGGAAGACCGATTTAAGACGCAATTGTAGAGTATACCCGTCTCTTTCTTACGTACTGAGAAAATGTTTTGTCTTGCGGTAGCTGTTTCAACTTTTAGCATGTAATTTTCGTGTCTTTTTGATGTTCGAATATTTCAATATGAATATAATAATAATTGAAGCTCGTGGCATAGCTTGCTTAGACGTTCTTGATTGATCGTTGATCGTTGTGCGCGGTCACAATTTGGATGGGTGACCGCAAGTAGTATTACGAGCTGACCGCTTCCATGCTTCGGAGGGCACGTTAATTGTCGGTCCCGGCTTTTTTTTAAGTCGTTAAGCCATGACGGAGGCCTTTAGGCGGCCTTAAACTCCGTCACCAGAGTTGGCCACTTTCTCATATGAAACTTACTTATCAATACTCGTTTTTAATATTTTTTTATTAAGTTACTTTCTTTGTAGCAAAGCTACGAAACTACTACGGCGTAGATTATCTACGAATTCCATAAATTGAATTAAAAATCCTAATCAAAAGAATACATTTCCAAATTCAAACAATTTAAAACTGCAAACATGATATTTTTTAAACGAATCTTTTTCATTCTTTATTCAAAACTTTACTTTTAAGTTCGAATAAGACTCTTTGAAAGAGTTGCATTTCAAAAACATGTTACTTCACTTTCTTGTCTGGCTGTTGTTCCGGGTGTAATCTTGCATTTCTTTCTATCACTTCCCGATTAGCTATCCGGCTCAAACTTTCAGCGTAGCTCACAACTCGATGACAAAGCATTTACTAAAAATAAGTTTTAGATTGCTTTTTTAATCTTAGTACCTAGGTATACTTACATATATTTTTTTACTAGCTGCTGCCCGCGGCTTCGCTCGCGTGGTACCCGAATAAAAAGTAGCCTATGTTACTCTCCAGCCTTCCAACTATCTCCACACAAAAATTCACGTCAATCCGTCGCTCTGTTTTGACGTGAAAGCAGGACAAATAAACAAACAAATAAACACACTTTCAGATTTATAATATGGGTACGGATTGTACTCTCAATAACTAGTCACCACAGATCATTTTCTATCGAAGCTCACAACAAATTAATCAGAATTAATCAGTCACCATTAATACAAATCAGGGAAGTGCAAAAAGCGAAATAAATAGGCGTTACGGCTCGCCGGGACGTCTCAGCGCCCGACTCACCCCTTTGTAGCGCTAACAACGTATAGACACGGCAAATATCTATTACTTTTGAAACTATAAAGGTTGATTCACGTTACACCGGGCCGGGCCCCGGCCGGCAGTAGTCCACGCGGGCGAAGCTGCGGGCGTCAGCTAGTAATATTTATAAAACATCAATTTCGATCAAATTCGTCGCTTCATGCCGGACTCTTTTTTCCCGCTACACGAATATTTTCGGTATGAATCATTTTATATTCGGTTGCCCAGGGGGTCTAAAGTGGCCACTTTCGATGGCCACTTTCGGTGGCCACTTTCGAATCAGATAATCCGAAGCTTCATACTTAGATGCTTCATCTAAATATGAACAGTTATCAACAGTTCTCTATAGAATCCATCTGTCAAAAAAAGTGTTTTAAAATATGCTTCATAGATGAAGCATTAATGAAGCATCTAAGAAGCATTTATGAAACCTCTGATGTTTCATCAAAAGTGGCCACATTACATTAGGTACCCAGATATTGAAATTGAAACATTAAATGCCGTATCTAAAAGTTCATCGCCCCCGCGCACCCAACAATTATTTAACGTCAGATGCAAGCGCGCCAAGATTGCGGATACGAGCTGCCCTTGTGCGGTGTTTGATTTTAGAACGCTGGTTTTTTACAATTTTTTGCTCGGGAATTTACGATTATAATGTTCTTTATTTGAATGTAGAAGTATGCGTGCATAGAGAAAGTTAGGATTGTGATGTTGGTATGATTGATTATAAATTACTTGATTTTATGTAGATGTTTGACTTTGGAACGCTGTTTTTTTTTTAGTTTGGAATCAATTTGGAACTATCGAGTGAGAATCACTCAGATTTCTCAGAATGCCCTAAATAAGTTCGTATGAGTAAGTGGCCAACTCTGGTGACGGAGTTTTTAGGCCGCCTAAAGGCCTCCGTCATGGCTTAACGAATTAAAAACCAGGACCGACAATTTAACGCACAATCAATACTTTTCTAATACTTTTCACTTTAATTAACAGACAATGATATTATACCCTAGATATGTTACGTTCATAGTTACCGACGAGACGTAGGTATATAATCTGTTCCCACTGGTATACATACCGATATAGTGCACACTATGTTGACAAGTTCCGCAAATTAATAGTACCTACCTACATACATATTATAACACAATAGCATTTTTATTGTTTTTGTAATTCACTACACGTGACAAACACGTCAGTCGTCGCCTTGCTTAACGCGGACTAAAGACAAGACGTCCCAATTAGGACGTTTTCGAGGGATAATTTTGAGCGCGCTAGAAACATGTCTATTATTTTTTAAAGTCATTTTTGACAGAGCTTACTTATAACCTTACTTGTAAAATAATAAATAATAAAAAAAAAAAAAATTATTTGCACAAAATATATGAGTAAGTACATTTTTTAGGTAACTTATAGACTTGTAGGTGAAACAAACGTATAAACTTACATTTAGACACTTCTAAATTACCCCATGACTTTTATTTAAACTCCGACCCCGCTTTGTTTGATAAAATCCATACAAAACGCCGCAGAGCGATATGTGATCTAACCCAAGGGACGGAGGGTACCGTCAAAGCGTTTATCTGACGATTTCCATTGTTATAAAACAATTAATTAATTCTCAACTGTCGGATAAGGAGTTTGTAGTTTGCGGGTTTGTCTGTGACTTTCCTTGTGTAGGTGCTTATCTATGTACAGTCAGCATTAAAAACCGTAAAAACAAAAATTAATAAACTAAAAAATAAATCTAAATTGTGACAATTATCAATGATAATATATTATACCCTAGATATGTTAAGTTCATAGTTATAGTCCGACACAAAATAATAGAAATAAATGGGGGCGCCACTGTGCAAGCTAAATACGCGAAATGGATAAATTCTCTTTTAGAAGTAAATTATTACTTTTGACTGACGTCTTCGGTACCCTGTACCCTAGACAAGAAACTCGTACTTTACCATAGATTAATAGAGAAAGGGTTTCCAAAGTACTAAAATTTTAGTTGCCGTTTCTAACCCGTTTTTGCCGGACTATACGGACGCTTAAAATCTGTTACATAGACTGTTAGATATAGTGCACACTATGTTGACAAGTTCCGCAAATGAATTCGCGCGCGGCACGCTAGAAACATGACATGTCTAAGTATTATTTTTATATGTCATTGGGTAGGTACATTTATGAATACCATTAAAGCAAATAAACCATAGAGAAAGGATTGTTACAATTTTATTTTACTAAACAAATAACATTTGACTACCGAACTATTTGCAAACAATGCAAATATGACACATGTCAATCAAAAAGTCAAAATTCAAAAAAGGAACAATTAAAATTCAAAAACGGCACTGGCACAAAAAACCCCTCAGAAAAAATAAATAAATGCAAATATTTGATATTGGAACGGCGCGAATGTAAACATGGCGCCAGTTGAATATTCATACGAAATATGAATATTTGAAATTTGCCGACCGCCGGCAAGTATTGAATTCATTGGACGCGGAGACCGAGTCTTGGCTGTGCCACTGGTTCTTTCAATATCTATCTATTACTTCCTTCTTTACGAAACCATAGATAAATCTCGAGTTAAGTTTCTAACAACACAAACATTCTATTTCTATTCTAAAAATTTTGTTTAGTTTGCTTACTTTTAAGTAGTATATCTACCTTTCATTTCAGTTTAGTTATTTGCTTTGGGTATGATGATGCTGTGTGAAATGTCCAGCATTATTTATTAATTTATTAAGTAATTTATTTACTATAAGTTTTAATTTTTATAGTGTTAAACCACACTTTGGTATTATTTCATTAGAAATGAAAAATCTTACCAAAATTTTCAATTCCAACGGGATTCGAACCCGCAATGATACAAACGATCCTCCTTAAGCCGGCGTGCCTTACCATTCGGCCACGGAATCCTTATTACGTCAGGTTGAAAATCTTGATAAGCTCTTATTGATCGATTTAAGCATCGATTAGCGCCATCTACAGAGTAACTACTAAGTTAACTCACTGCTCATTGCCCGAAGTTACATTCAGGATCAAATGACGAGAGATGTCAATTGAAAATTTTGGTAAGATTTTTCATTTCTAATGAAATAATACCAAAGTGTGGTTTAACACTATAAAAATTAAAACTTATAGAATTAGCAAAAGCGACATCTCTCGTCATTTGATCCTGAATGTAACTTCGGGCAATGAGCAGTGAGTTAACTTAGTAGTTACTCTGTAGATGGCGCTAATCGATGCTTAAATCGATCAATAAGAGCTTATCAAGATTTTCAACCTGACGTAATAAGGATTCCGTGGCCGAATGGTAAGGCACGCCGGCTTAAGGAGGATCGTTTGTATCATTGCGGGTTCGAATCCCGTCGGAATTGAAAATTTTGGTAAGATTTTTCATTTCTAATGAAATTTATTTACTATTCTGACATAATAGTTAATTCACATTTACAGACAACAATACAGGCCTGGCCTAGTGCGAGGTTCACCAGTAAACTTAACATTAAATATTATTATAATTATTAGTATTTTTCTGATAATATGTACCTACCTATCTACCATTGATCCGATCAAAGATTTTTACTGATAAAAAGCTGAACTATTCCTGAATTTCATAGGCTATCCTAAAATAATCTGTTCCTTAACAATAATGACAGCGTGCTTCGTTCAGCTTGTTTTGTGTGTTAAAGTTTAGTCTCGAGAGTAAACTACTGTGAATATTTTGACATTGTAAAGTTGACACCTTATAACCAGAATAATTTGTATGCACATAATAATGTTCGGTTGCGCTTTCTAAACAATTGTATTTCGAATTATGTCAGCTAGCCAATAGTCTCGAGTAAATACGAGTAGGTACTTCATCCACTTTTGGTCGAATCCAGCCTATTAGCTTAAATCAGCTCAATAATGTTCTCTTGTGACAAAGACGGCAGATGCAACATCATTAACATTCTCTTATCGATATAAAGACGTTACCGATGTATCTAAATTGATACATCAATTTTATCTAAAACGGCAAATTACACGCGTGTCAACGGAGATACGGAAGGTGCGAGAATAGTTGTTCTGTGAGAGTTCCGCAGATATTTTTTGAGAATTGGTATCTACAAAGTTGATTGATACTTTTAGTATCTTAGCTAAAGCTAAAAACAAATTATGTCTTTCTGGTTTCAGTTAGTTTTATTTTTGTTTTTTTCTTTCATATAAACAGTTTAACTTTAATTTACTTAGAAAACCGTAGGTAGTTATGCTCGTAAAAATAAACTTTTATACTTACCTACCTGAATAATCTTGTCTTTGAAATCGGTTATTTATTGTAATTAACAAAAACCTTAAAAATATTTTGTTGTGATAGTTATAACAATGATAAAATAAACGGTACCCTAAAAAATAACGTTCGATATTCAAAACTTTGAAAAATGATTCCATTCGTTCGATTTATGAAATTTCAAAAAACGATCGAACATCTATCATTGCGTAATTGGCTACGGGGAATCGGTGCTATTTGTCACATTGTTGCAAATTGTGACGAATGTTTTTGTCATTTCATTTAAGTCATGGACCAGACTAAAATTTTAAATAAAATTATGATGATCTTTAATTTTTATAGTGTTAAACCACACTTAGGTATTATTTCTATTTTATAAAACCTAGATAGAAAGAAAGAAATAGATAGAAAAAACTTTATTGCACACCACATTATAAAAGAAAAACAATACCTACAACAGATTAAACTAACTTAAATGTGATAGGTATACAATCGGCGGTCTTATCGCTAAAAAGCGATTTTTACCAGACCTATACTACCTAAGTGTGGTTTAAAGGATGGCAATGGTTTAAAGGTCGGCGGTGGATGCAGGCCGCTTCCAATCGCAACACATGGAAATTTTTGAGGGAGGCTTATGTCCAACAGTGGACGTCCAACGGCTGAGATGATGATGATGAATTGTTTATTAAACGGTGTTCAATTTTAACAGAATTTTATAAGTAGAGGGAACATAGATTAGTGATGGTCAAATGTAACATACGTTTTTGATTTCCTCTCACCCTAAGGGGGGAATTGGGGATGTCATAGCCTCTATAACTTTATTCGGTATAATTCGTAATAAAACTGAATATGTCAAAAAGTAATTAATTCTCAGCCGGCGCACCCCTGTCTTGTAGGGATGGGGTAAAAGTCGATAAAACTATCGATGATTTAATGTTTCACTGTAATGATGAAGCGCTCGTGGCGTAGCTTGTTGACGTTTTTGATTGATCGTTGAAGTTAAACAGCGTTGTATGCGGTCACATTTCGAATGGGTGACCGCAAGTGGTATTACGAGCTGAGCGCTTCCGTGCTTCGGAGGGCACGTTAAATTGTCAGTCCCGGCCTTTAAGTCGTTAAGCCACGACGGAGGCCTTTAGGCGGCCTAAAAACTCCGTCACCAGAATTGGCCACTTGCTCATACGAACTTACGTACTTACTGCAATGATTTTAAGTAAAAACTAGGCGGCGCATACGAGTACGAGGAGTAGTTTGTCAATTTTTACAAATTAGATTAGATATAATATTGTATGTCTAAAATAATAGATACCGTACGCTCATCATCAATTTAATTACCTATATTTACTTTTTGAAATCTTTTATGTTGTAGGTTTAATTGAAGATTTGAAGGGCGTGACTGTTTATAATTTTGTTTCAATTTGTTATGGTTTGAATTAAGTTTGTTAAGTAAGATTGTTTAGATAGATAGAGTCTATGACTTTATGGGCTTATCGATGTTTCACTTCATTTGACATCAGTAATTGGCGCATCGCTTAGTCCGATCTTATGTTAAAGCTCAGCATAAATGTTCGTCAGGAAATGTTACCAAAAACACTTCGATTTCACGTTTTATCCTTTCCAGACCAGTACCAGTAACAGGGTAGGTGCGATGAATGAACTTGTTAACTTTATCGATGTTATGATATTTTTCATCGATAAGTGTGACATCCCTCGTGGGTCCTAAAGGCGTCATCTGTCGCTGGCGTATCGTCGCCCTCGCGACTCTGACCGTCTCGTGTTGGATCTGTTAGTAAAGCGTTATTATCATAAAATTATATTAATATTCATAACATACGTGGAACTAATACAGCACTAAAACTACCTGTATTGTATAAGTAATAAGATAATTTAATATAGCAGGGTAAGATAAAGATGATCTTTTATATAAACTGAGGTATATGCGTTGTACCCCGCTCAGCGTGGCGAACAAAACTCAAGCTAATTAGCTTTTATTTTATTAACTTTTACAAATTAACTGTTACACGCATTTACACAGCACTCACATACTTTCCCCCTTACTTATGAAAGATGTTTAAAGTTGAACACTGGTTAAACAACGTCCTGTCTCTGTTTGTCACTATCCACAAATAAAGACAGGACGTTGTTTAACCAGTGTTTAACTTTAAACATCTTTCATAAGTAAGGCCCTTTATCTCTTTCTGACAACGGGGTTTTGTATTATCTCTGCTATCTTTTAGTTTTCTTGAGTGATCTAAACACAACTGCGAATAATCTACCTAAGTAGTGATAGTAAAATTTCGCCGCGTTTTAGAGCTTTCTATAGTGAGTAGGAATAACGTCTCTATTGGTAGTATCTCATTGGGTAAGACTACAGTGCCACAAGTATAAGTTGGCGGTGGCGATTTGAGGAACTAAAACGGAAAAACGGAAAAAGAGTAATAAGATGCGTAATATCATTAAACTATCCTAAACAAATACGCAAATTATTAAATCTTTCTTACATATTTTCCCAAATTTCGTGGTATTTTCTGTACAATTAATTATATTTTTTGAACACAGTGGCGCTCAGCCGCGCCAAGTTATACTTGTGGCACTGTAACTACCTATAACTGAGGTAATACTAACTACCTATCTGTATTATAAACGCGAAAGTTTGTAATGGATGGATGTTTGTAAAAACCCGTCATTGGCCACTTAATAATACGAACTTTACTACTTATTCATTTAATGCCTTATATCTTATTAATCAATCTATACATATAATAAGAATGAAGTCTAAGAACAAACTTATAAGTATTCAATTAAGTGATGTCAGTTTTTGATCCATATAACCTTTTCACGTCCAAAAATGTCATAAGCGCGATCTACGTTGACCTTGAACGCAAACACTTCATAGTAACTGTTGGTAATCTGTGACTTTGAAATTTTCGTTTCTCTGTGTGTTTGAGCACTAAGATCTCTGAAACTACTGAACTGATTTGGTTGCAGTTTTCATTGTTGTATTATGGTAAGCCGGGATTAAAAGATAGGGGTTGTTTTATCAAAATCCGTTCACAAATAAAAAAGATATATCTATTTAAAGAATTCTACTGTGACTTTAGTTTCTCTGTGTGTTTATTGCTGCTAATCTCAAAAACGGCTCTACTGAATTGGATGTAGTTTTGACTGTTGTATTATGGTAAGTTGGGATTAAAAAATAGAAGTTTTTTTTATCAAAATCCGTTCACAAATAAAAAAGATATGTACATTTAAAGAATTCAATCTAAATTTCTAAACACTTTGTTTTCTAAAGAAAAGATTACGATAAAATTTGGCATGGATATAGATTATATCCCAGGAAAGGACGTAGGCTACTTTTTTTCATATGTTATCATGGTTGAGATAAAAAAATAAGGGTTGAAAGTTTGTATGGGGAACAAAATGTTGGGATGGGTGACCGTCTGACCTCCTCTTTTTGCACTCATGGAAATTTTTAAACATTTTTTTATTACCTACGAATTTCAAAATTACTTAATGATAATTACTTAAATTGGTTTTAGGTAGGTGATGACCATGAAGTAGTAGTTGTAAATAGGTAATGTGGGTAAGTAGAAAGCACGCCTAAGCTATTTCTACGGAACAGAGATAGCTTCTTGCGATTTGCTATTAGAAAACACGCAGGAATATACAAATTTTAGCGTTTCAAAACCGTTTGTTGTTTCAGCGCAATAGACTCAAATCTGTAAATGTTATATAATTAAAACCTCAATTGAATATTAATCTTCCTTAAATTGTTGAAAATATAAAAATCAGAGCTTTAAATGAATTCAATATTTTAGAAAACAAATTCCCCAAATCAGCGCAGCGCCAAAGTAAATTATTTCCAAGTATTCAAATTTTCTATCCGTGTATTTATTATGTTAAATACCTATGTATTTATTTAAAAAGTATTTATCACGATAGATTAGAAATTAAAACACCCAAACCCCAAGTAGATAGTTGTAAATAGGAAAAATAGGTAACTAGATAGCACGCCTAAGCTATTTTTACGAAACAGAGATAGCTTCTTGCGATTTGCTATTAGAAAACACGCAGGAATATACAAATTTTAGCGTTTTAAAACCGTATGTTGTTTCAGCGCAATAGACTCAAATCTGTAAATGTTATATAATTAAAACCTCAATTGAATATTAATCTTCCTTAAATTGTTGAAAATATAAAAATCAGAGCTTTAAATGAATTCAATATTTTAGAAAACAAATTCCCCAAATCAGCGCAGCGCCAAAGTAAATTATTTCCAAGTATTCAAATTTTCTATCCGTGTATTTATTATGTTAAATACCTATGTATTTATTTAAAAAGTATTTATCACGATAGATTAGAAATTAAAACACCCAAACCCCAAGTAGATAGTTGTAAATAGGAAAAATAGGTAACTAGATAGCACGCCCAAGCTATTTTTACGAAACAGAGATAGCTTCTTGCGATTTGCTATTAGAAAACACGCAGGAATATACAAATTTTAGCGTTTCAAAACCGTATGTTGTTTCAGCGCAATAGACTCAAATCAGTAAATGTTATATAATTAAAACCTCAATTGAATATTAATCTTCCTTAAATTGTCGAAAATATAAAAATCAGAGCTTTAAATGAATTCAATATTTTAGAAAACAAATTCCCCAATTCAGCGCAGCGCCAAAGTAAATTATAGCCAAGTATTTAAATCGTAATTTGAACATAGAAGTCTTCAAAAATCTATTTCATATACATCCGATACAAAAATTTCAATTTCTGTATCGGACGCGCAGACATCAGACGTCCTCACGTTGCGTTGGCTCTGACGGAAGTTCCGTCACGGAACAAGACTGGTGTAATCGCCAACGTGTGGATGGTTCACGAAATCTTGGCCCCAACGTTGGGACCAACGTTGGTCCCAACGTATACGCCGGCACCATACGTTGGGACCATGAAATTTGCGGTACGGGGGTTAAAGGGGACGAAAAATCGATCTACCTAGGCTAGGTCTCATATCTGGGAAAATTCGTTTTCTCGACATTTTTACGCAAAAAGGTTTACCTACCAGTGCAATGTGGTTCGTAATTTTACAATTTCTGTTGAAACTAAAGTGGCCAAGTGAAATAGGTGTCCGCCTCTCAACTCAACCGATGGCTTCGAGTTCGAATCTCAGCCAGTAAAAGTTTACTTTTTGTAAGTTTTATTTCTTTTTCTTTTTTAATTTTTATCTATTTGCACCCGAGCATAGTTCGGTCGCCCAGATATTCAAGTATTAAGTCCCTACCTACCTAAAGTATTTACAAAAAAATATAGAAGTAGGTAAGTACCTATTCTATCAGTTATCTGGTTCCCATAGTACAAGCTATGCGATTTTGATGAAATTTGCGGTAGGTACGGGGGCTTACGGAGGCGAAAAGCCGATCTAGCTAGGTCTTTTATCTGGGAAAATTCGTTTTCTCAACATTTTCATGCAAAAAGATTTACCAGTGCAATACCTACCTAATGAGTTTTAAAAAATTTGAATAAAAAGAACCTAGCCTATGTGTTATTCCAGGTCATAATCTATGTAAGTAATTATTCCAAGTTTCAATAAAATCCGTTTAGTAGTTTTGGTGTGAAAGAGTAACAAACATCCATCGATACATCCATCCTCACAAACTTTCACATTTCGCAAATTAGTAGAATTAGCATACGCGAACGAAGTCGCGGGCACAGCTAGTCTATACATATAATAAGAATGAAGTCTAAGAACAAACTTATAAGTATTCAATTAAGTGATGTCAGTTTTTGATCCATATAACCTTTTCACGTCCAAAAATGTCATAAGCGCGATCTACGTTGACCTTGAACGCAAACACTTCATAGTAACTGTTGGTAATCTGTGACTTTGAAATTTTCGTTTCTCTGTGTGTTTGAGCACTAAGATCTCTGAAACTACTGAACTGATTTGGTTGCAGTTTTCATTGTTGTATTATGGTAAGCCGGGATTAAAAGATAGGGGTTGTTTTATCAAAATCCGTTCACAAATAAAAAAGATATATCTATTTAAAGAATTCTACTGTGACTTTAGTTTCTCTGTGTGTTTATTGCTGCTAATCTCAAAAACGGCTCTACTGAATTGGATGTAGTTTTGACTGTTGTATTATGGTAAGTTGGGATTAAAAAATAAAAGTTTTTTTATCAAAATCCGTTCACAAATAAAAAAGATATGTACATTTAAAGAATTCAATCTAAATTTCTAAACACTTTGTTTTCTAAAGAAAAGATTACGATAAAATTTGGCATGGATATAGATTATATCCCAGGAAAGGACGTAGGCTACTTTTTTTCATATGTTATCATGGTTGAGATAAAAAAATAAGGGTTGAAAGTTTGTATGGGGAACAAAATGTTGGGATGGGTGACCGTCTGACCTCCTCTTTTTGCACTCATGGAAATTTTTAAACATTTTTTTATTACCTACGAATTTCAAAATTACTTAATGATAATTACTTAAATTGGTTTTAGGTAGGTGATGACCATGAAGTAGTAGTTGTAAATAGGTAAAGTGGGTAAGTAGAAAGCACGCCTACGCTATTTCTACGGAACAGAGATAGCTTCTTGCGATTTGCTATTAGAAAACACGCAGGAATATACAAATTTTAGCGTTTCAAAACCGTTTGTTGTTTCAGCGCAATAGACTCAAATCTGTAAATGTTATATAATTAAAACCTCAATTGAATATTAATCTTCCTTAAATTGTTGAAAATATAAAAATCAGAGCTTTAAATGAATTCAATATTTTAGAAAACAAATTCCCCAAATCAGCGCAGCGCCAAAGTAAATTATTTCCAAGTATTCAAATTTTCTATCCGTGTATTTATTATGTTAAATACCTATGTATTTATTTAAAAAGTATTTATCACGATAGATTAGAAATTAAAACACCCAAACCCCAAGTAGATAGTTGTAAATAGGAAAAATAGGTAACTAGATAGCACGCCTAAGCTATTTTTACGAAACAGAAATAGCTTCTTGCGATTTGCTATTAGAAAACAAGCAGGAATATACAAATTTTTGCGTTTCAAAACCGTATGTTGTTTCAGCGCAATAGACTTAAATCTGTAAATGTTATATAATTAAAACCTCAATTGAATATTAATCTTCCTTAAATTTTCGAAAATATAAAAATCAGAGCTTTAAATGAATTCAATATTTTAGAAAACAAATTCCCCAAGTCAGCGCAGCGCCAAAGTAAATTATAGCCAAGTATTTAAATCGTAATTTGAACATAGAAGTCTTCAAAAATCTATTTCATATACATCCGATACAAAAATTTCAATTTCTGTATCGGACGCGCAGACATCAGACGTCCTCACGTTGCGTTGGCTCTGACGGAAGTTCCGTCACGGAACAAGACTGGTGTAATCGCCAACGTGTGGATGGTTCACGAAATCTTGGCCCCAACGTTGGGACCAACGTTGGTCCCAACGTATACGCCGGCACCATACGTTGGGACCATGAAATTTGCGGTACGGGGGTTAAAGGGGACGAAAAATCGATCTACCTAGGCTAGGTCTCATATCTGGGAAAATTCGTTTTCTCGACATTTTTACGCAAAAAGGTTTACCTACCAGTGCAATGTGGTTCGTAATTTTACAATTTCTGTTGAAACTAAAGTGGCCAAGTGAAATAGGTGTCCGCCTCTCAACTCAACCGATGGCTTCGAGTTCGAATCTCAGCCAGTAAAAGTTTACTTTTTGTAAGTTTTATTTCTTTTTCTTTTTTAATTTTTATCTATTTGCACCCGAGCATAGTTCGGTCGCCCAGATATTCAAGTATTAAGTCCCTACCTACCTAAAGTATTTACAAAAAAATATAGAAGTAGGTAAGTACCTATTCTATCAGTTATCTGGTTCCCATAGTACAAGCTATGCGATTTTGATGAAATTTGCGGTAGGTACGGGGGCTTACGGAGGCGAAAAGCCGATCTAGCTAGGTCTTTTATCTGGGAAAATTCGTTTTCTCAACATTTTCATGCAAAAAGATTTACCAGTGCAATACCTACCTAATGAGTTTTAAAAAATTTGAATAAAAAGAACCTAGCCTATGTGTTATTCCAGGTCATAATCTATGTAAGTAATTATTCCAAGTTTCAATAAAATCCGTTTAGTAGTTTTGGTGTGAAAGAGTAACAAACATCCATCGATACATCCATCCTCACAAACTTTCACATTTCGCAAATTAGTAGAATTAGCATACGCGAACGAAGTCGCGGGCACAGCTAGTTTGAAATAAACTTATCGAACCACAAGTCAGTAACGAATTCAATAGAAATTCGTACAATGAGAATGATTCGTCATTCGCCATTAGAATCATGACAGTTGGTGTAGGCGTGAATTGACAGTTACAATAGAAAAAAAATCGGTTTTTAGGTACTTTTTATGATATTGTTGAATGAAACAACTCATTTTAATTTTAAAAACAGCAGATTTTAAAATGTATTAAGTTTAGGTACAGAAAGCGTCATTAATTGGTATCCCCCTAGTAAAAGGTCGGTTTAAACTTTTACTTTTCATTTTCTCATCCTTGCTTACTTATGGATATCTAATTTCGCTCGAGCACGAGCCGATGCAATAGCGGTTAAAATACCTGACTGAAATCCAACGTTGAAATGAAAAGGGTCCGTGTTCAAATTAATAGGGAGATACCGATTGATAACGCTGACTGTACTTACCTACTTAGTTTCATTTTTTAGGTGTTAGAAATTAGACAAATAAGTACCTACTGTTAACAAATTTTTAATTTAAATAAGTTAACCATATTTACGTGTTTCAAACTAAATTGTAGACCAATACTGTAGCATCAAAAAAGTCCATGTCATCAACATAAAAGACTTCTCAATAAAACTATCATCGCAAAAAATCCGTCATTTTTTAATCAGAAAAAATCGCAATAATCATTAATCATTGTCACCAATATTCCACACATTAGTTGTTATTATCGCATCGTTTACACATTTCCGTTTATCGATCGAGCGAGCGAAGCGAGCGAAGATCTTAGTGGTAAGTTGGGCGATTTTGCTTTGTATGTTTGTATGTTTGTATGTTTGTATGTTTGTATGTTTCACGAATTGTTGTTCGAGCATAACTGTCGAACCGTTCATCCAATCTGCATGAAACTTGGTAGGTCAATAGGTTGTGGTAAGGAAATTTACGGTGGAGCATATGAGCTTAATCGATGAAGGGGTTGTGAAGATATTGGGTTCCCAAGGGGGTAAAAAATTATGAAAGTTACACAAATATATTGAGTGGGGTGTCATACGAAAGGGCTTATTTTGTACATTCCAAAAGGGTAATTCCATATGTGACAGACACTACATTTGACACAATTTGCATTTTATTTCGCATTGTTTTACGAGTACCACTACTTTTATAGTATCAATTTTAGTATGTGTGTATAGGTCGATCTTCAATTATACCTCTGTGGTAAAAAAAGTGCGCTTATAAAATTGTTAAAGATGGTTTATTCAACAAAATGTAAATGTGACAGACACTACATGCAAAATGCCGTCGTGTTGGAGAGTGTTTTTAAACTTCAGATATCTTCCTCAGCGCAAGCTTTATAATTGTGATTTGTACTTGTAGTTGAAGTACTTGAAATAAATTATCGGGATGTTTTGAAATGGAAAACCTTACATTCATTGAAACTTTTTTATTAGAAAAATAATTCGTGACAGACACTACAGACCAAAACGTGACGGACTCTACCGTCACTTTGGATTGCAAAATAGTCGTATTTTTAACTGAACTATTAGAAACCAAATATACCAGCACATAATATAGGAATTTAGAAACTGTTTAAAGATACAAAAATGAACTAATTAATTCTAAAATGCTATTTTTGAGTCAAATTACATCTGCAGAAAATTTCAACTAAAATCTTAAAAATTCACATTTTAACCAAAACCACTAGATTCAACATATTGCTAGAAACAAGAATCATTAAATTATTTCCAAAATAACTTATCATTTTCTAAAATAAGTCGATTTTTGAAGCATTGGAGTTGAAAATTACAGTATGGACAAAAATCTATAAAGTAAAATTTATTTTCCAGTGTGAAAACTTAAAGTAATTGTATGTTATTATCAAACTAAAGTAGTTTTACAACAAAAAACAATGTTTTATTTTTTCATTCAAGTGAGCCTTTTACATGGAATTACCCAAAATGGTTTTTATTTTTAATCTAGGATGTATAGTTTTTGAAATACGACCAAAGACCAAAAACTACGAAACCAGAGCTGCAAGAGCTCCCGTTTCATAGAGTTTCGATGTCTTCGTAGCTCATTGACTGGTCGGTCTTAAAAAGAGAGTGGCATCGTTGCGGTTTGGTTTGCAATGATTTTAGATGCTACTTGATTTATTTTCATGATAAAAAAAATTTTGATAAAAATGAAAATAATTGGGGTAAAAAAAGTTAAGTAAACAAATATATTGAGTGCGGTGTCAAATGAAAGGTCTTTATTTGTACATTCTAAAATAGTTATTATTTTTATTCTAGGACGTATACTTTTAAAAATACGACGAGAATTCATAAATATGAAATAAATGAAAAATTAGACACGACATTATGCATGCATGCTAGTATTTTTTACCATGAAGAGCTAGCGCAATAGGCATACCCGGCAGTAGTAGCACTTGAAATTATAGGGGTAGTCAGAAGAAAGTCCAAATGTTGGCCATCTACGGTGCGCGAGATCTCAGTTCGGGGCGAACTACTAGTATTTTACGGTAAAAGTATTTTTTTTTTGTGAAAATAATAGTATTTGGTGCATTGTGTTTCTGACGGGTTGTATTGATGGTGAGGCGTGGTTGGTAGAATGCGAGGGTGTTCGCGGCCTCGGGCTTAGAAAAAAACCTACGTGTGACATTTGACCGCGCGGGTGCGACAGTGCAAATTGAAAAACTGTGATGTTTTTACCCGACTGCGCAAAGCAAAGGAAGGGTAATGTGTTTATCAGTCTATGTTTGTATGTGGGTATGTATGGATGTTTCTATGTGGCACTATATAGGCCAAACGCGTGGACCGATTTTGATGATTCTAACGTCAATCGATTTGTCTCAACCTTGGAAGTGTCACTAAAGACATGACAGTAATCAAAATTCACCAGTGCCACAACCAGACGCCATATTGTCAAAATTAAAATAATCAAAATTGACGAATTATGTCAAGTGGGGTATCGTTGAATAGGTATTTAAAAATCAACTTTAGGTTCCTTTTACCACTTTTCATTTTAAGCAATGGTTTAGGAAACATAACGGTATAAAGTTGATTAATATTCACTCTCGCTACAGATGTTTCTATGTGGCACTCTAGAGGCCAAACGCGTAAACCGATTTGGCTGAAATTTAAAACATAGATAGATAATGACCGGGAATAGGACATAGGCTACTTTTTACCCGACTGCGCAAAGCAAAGGAAGGGTAATGTGTTTATCAGTCTATGTTTGTATGTGGGTATGTATGGATGTTTCTATGTGGCACTATATAGGCCAAACGCGTGGACCGATTTTGATGATTCTAACGTCAATCGATTTGTCTCAATCTTGGAAGTGTCACTAAAGACATGACAGTAATCAAAATTCACCAGTGCCACAACCAGACGCCATATTGTCAAAATTAAAATAATCAAAATTGACGAATTATGTCAAGTGGGGTATCGTTGAATAGGTATTTAAAAATCAACTTTAGGTTTCTTTTACCACTTTTCATTTTAAGCAATAGTTTAGGAAACATAACGGTTTAAAGTTGATTAATATTCACTCTCGCTACAGATGTTTCTATGTGGCACTCTAGAGGCCAAACGCGTAAACCGATTTGGCTGAAATTTAAAACATAGATAGATAATGACCGGGAATAGGACATAGGCTACTTTTTATTCCGAAAAAATGCATAGTTCCCGTGGGATAAACAAAATAGTAGCCCACGCGGGCGAAGCCGCGGGCGTCAGCTAATTAATCATAATAATCATCATCACCTAATAAATCATAACTAAAAAGTTTGAAATAAAAAAATATTTAAAAAAACAAAAACCCGACTGCGTTAAAGTTAAAACTAAAAAGAAAAAAACAAGCCTGCAAAGAATTACTCACAGTCGGGACCCATAACATTATGAAGATTTGATTGGTAATAAAATAAATGGGTACCGACTGTGAGTTATTCTTTGCAGGCTTGTTTTTTTCTTTTTAGTTTTAACTTTAACGCAGTCGGGTTTTTGTTTTTTTAAATATTTTTTTATTTATTTATTTTCTTGAAAAGTATTGCTGGCGATTTTATTTTTTACGCGTACCTAAACTTATATTTCGTAAATTATTTTATTTCTACATGGCTAAGACTAAAGTTTAAAGGCCCCTTACTTATCCATTTGTTTTCAAAATGGTGGTAGGTTATCATTTATTAAAGAAACTTTTTAAACCTAGACCAAATCCACAATCCACAAACGGCTTGGACCGAGTGCAACTTGGATGACTCTGATTGAACGCCGTCGTCCGAGTGAGTGCACTTGGACGACGGGCGTCCAATCATAGTTGACTAGGACCGTGTTCTACTCATCCAAGTTGCTTGGTCCAACAAGCTGAATTGGATCGTGTCACCGCGGCTTTAACGTTCTTCTTCTTCTGATCTTATCCCATCTTTATTTGGGGTCGGCTCTCCTAATCTTTCTTCTCCAAATATATCTTTTCTGGGTCGTCACTGGGTCAATGTTGTTGTTTTCTGTCTTTCTTTACTACAGACATCCACGTGAGTCGGGGTCTCCCGCGCTGTTTCGGTCCCGACTTGTAGTCTAGCACTTTCCTGGTCATGTGATCTACCGGTCTCCTCATAACATGGCCGTACCATCGCAGTCGTGTTTCTGCTAATTTATCCTGTAAAGGTCGCACTTTGAAAGTTCCTCTGATGAAATGGTTTGGCACCACGGCTTTAACCTTGTCATTTTTACCGTCTGTCAGTCTCACGCCTCGTTTACAGCTTCCGAGTAGTAGGAACACACACACAATTAAGACCAAACGGACTTCGTGAGATGGAACAACTGTACCTCTGTCACTCTCCTCTCAACGAGACCGAACGCGACAAATTATAACGTGCTCGTTGAACGTCTGTTTGTTCGGAAGCGTTTTCACGCGACATCAAGATAATAACAATATTTGGAGTTCAAGATCCTTACACGAAACATCTAACCATCTTTCTCTTTCCAGGTAAAAATCTGGTTCCAAAATCGTCGCATGAAATGGCGGAACTCAAAAGAGCGGGAACTACTCGCAACCGGCGGATCCAGAGAACAAACCTTACCAAACAAGAATAACCCACACCCCGACCTTTCCGATGCAGAAGTCGACAAGCCTAAACTATCTCCTCTCTCCCAAAACGACGACCAAAACGAGGAATTGAAAAAATACGCGCCAACAGAGTATAGGTACGAAGAAAAAATGGCGGCATTCCCGCGCGAATTTTCAAATATGGAAGAGGGGGAGGACTTTGACAGCGATGCCAGCGCTTCGGATGAGGAAATCAATGTGACGTGACTTTTTAGTGTTGTACTGTTGTATATTTTTTCATTCAGTGTTCGGTAAATAGGCATGGATAAGATTAGGAATGAGTAGATACATCAAAGGTTTGAAAGCAACGACAGTGACAGAAAAAATGTGGAGTAATTATTTGGCGTGGTATGGGCATGTTATGCGGAGGAAAAAAGTCATATTACAAGGAAAGTGCTGGATATGAATGTGGAAGGATACATAGGTAGAGGACGGCCAAAGAAAAGATGGATTGTGTGAGAGAGGACATGCGTGTGAAAGGAGCAACTACTGAGATGACGAGTGATAGGAGGGAATGGAAGAAGGGAACATAATAGTACCGACCCCACGTAGTGGGAAAAGGACAAGGAAATTATGATGTTGATTCAGTAATTTTTTTTTTTTTTATTTTTTTCCTTAACAAAATCCACAGCTCTTAGAAAACTAGTGCACCAAAACTTAAATATATTACCGACAGCCAATAACGGATTTACATTATATTAACAGGTAAACCGACAGTGATCGAGGTGTGTGTGAGTGTCCGTGTGTATGCGTATGTGTGTGTGTGTGTGCATGTGTGTGTGTGTGTGTGTGTGTGTGTGTGTGTATGGTAAATGCATAATTGAGTAAATACCTTCAATATATAATAATAAAAATTAAATAGGCAAATACAGTCAAAGTGAACAGTGTTTTGCCAAAACCTCCCAACCTCTAGGCCGTAGATTTTTGAAGACTGCTAGTTAGTGCTAGCATGAAAGGGACAAAAAATTAAATGAATTCACAGTTTAGTGGTAGTTGGTTCAGAATCTGATATTAGCAAAAAAAATTTATAATTCAACGGGTTCAGTTGATATATAAAAATTTAAAACTGAACATGTTCATCGATTTTTGTCGCCGACAGTACTAAAAGGAGAAAACTGAACCACTGAACCAACTGAAACTGTAAACTGAAACATTGATATTCAAGCACATCCAAACTGTGGTAGACATTCTATCAGATCTATGGGTAGGAAGTCTAAGGGGGTAGTAGTCAGGGGAATGTCCAAATACAATAACAATTGAACACAAATACAATAATTGTAGCATTCATTCATAATTGAGATTTAAACAATGTAAAAATTACCGATTTATTTCTTAACTTTTTCTGTTAGATCTCTCAGCAGTGAGATTCAGACCTTCTCGGAATGTATTCCGAATTCGGAAAGAGACATTTTTTTATGAGAAAAAACGTCAACTTTCCGACTGAAATCATCGAATCGGATGCATGGAAATCTGAATTGCACTGCTAGAAGTACCAATCGTTGGAAGCTCTGTAGTTTCCGAAAGATATCTTTTTACACCCTTTAATAGTGGACGAAAATATGAACAAATGTTAATTTTATATATACTTTTGTAAATAATAAAGATATCTTACACGAGTCTAGTAATTAATCATTGTTAATGGCAATTATAAAGGTGTATTCAGACTATGATAGTGTCTAACCAACACCGACTTAGTTTAAATGTGTTAATTTATATTATTTAGGTGCATTGATGTAAGTATACTATATAGAAATAATGTAGTTATTTGTATTCCAATATATTATTTTATCTTTGTTGTACATTTTTCATGAGTACCTATCTACATTTATATTGTAAAAAAAATAAGTTACTTGCTATTGCTATTCACCTTATGTATTTAATAACAATTTGTGAATTAATTAATTAATTAATCACCACATTTTGATTTTTAATTAAGTTTCATTGTAAAGAGAATCAATGTTTTGTGTAATTACTTTTTTCAGGATAAAACTTACCTTCATGTTGAAGATTTAGTTTTTTTTTTGAAAAATCTGAAAATATTTTGTTAACCATTATAATTATTATAATTACTGCATAAAAATATAACAATATATTTTTTTTTTCATTTTTGACTGTGCACTACTTTGTAACGATTGTTAATTAAATAAAATTTTAATGTAAATAAATAAGTGATCTCAGTTCGTAAGGTTTGATCAAGACTTAATTAAACAAACATGTAAGTAATTTCATTGTGAAAATAAAGAATTAAAATCGATTTATTGTTTAATTTTTGCTCTTCGAAAAGGTCTAAGGTCTGAATCGCACTGCTAGCTGGCTGATGTAAAAAAAAAAAAAAACACGCATAAAAACAGAATTGTGGCCGAGGAGCAATATTGCTATTTTTGTCCCGGGAAAATGCACGGTTTCACTTTAAACCATTTAGTTAGGGACACTTAGGATTGTTTAGCAGAAATGGCTACGCTGATTGCTCTCGTCAGTGATGGACAATCAGTATCCTTATTTCATTGTAATAAAGATCACTCGCCTATCAGCGCTGACGGTGAGCGTGAGACTAAAATCAGCCTTAGATTAGATTAGGTTTACGACAAGGAACCATTGTTGCACAGGTAAGATTTGAACCCACAAAATACCTCGATCTCCACTAGACCCAAACATTCTCAAAACTGAAACTTCTGTGCACTGCCATCCTCTACAGCTTCTTTTAATTTCTCCATCCAAAGATTGCCTGGAAGAAATCGCTGTCAGCGATAAGGCCGCCCATTATACTAATTAAGACTATATTGTTTTATATTTTACTTTTTTTTTGTGTACAGTAAAGTTCTTATTCATTCATTCATTCTCATTAGAATAAATAGTTGTTAACATCTTAGCGTTTTCTCAGTACAAAAGACTTAAACGAACTCTCTTTGCTACGAAAAAATCGGAAAGAACCCAGAGCGGCTTGAAATTGGACAGTATGTATTAGCCTACTTTTATATATTTTAATAGCTCTGTGAGGAAGTAGTGACATCAGGTGGAGCAGTCTTGTCCATTGTGTTGTCGGGGCAGTGATTCCTCTTGTCGCAGGGTCAGCAGCGCGAGTGTGAGTCCTCTGGTGTCGCAGGCGTCCATAGGCGACCGGTAACCGTGCACCATCAGGTGGGCCGTATGCTTGTCTGTTACCTTAGTGGTAGGTAAGTATAAAAAAGTAGGTCAAAGGCAATAGATTTTATTCAAGAAGACCACTGGGATTATTTTGAAATGATGAGCTAAGTGAGTTTTCTCATAATTGCAAAATATGCCGTGAAAAATCCGTAAACATGTCTTGGGATCTAATATTTATGACGGTAATCCATCTTCTTACTTAAATCTAAATAGTAAATCCTTGTGATTGTGACACTGCCAAAATGCTATTATGCTTTCTCATTAGGTACCCCTAAACACCTTAAAAAAGCTAGGTAGGTACCTACCTACTTTAAAACAGTATATTTATGTACCTACCTACATTAATCACTATTGTAGGTACCAGTATTACTTAGTAAGATTATTTTTTAAACCTCTAAAATCGATATCATCCTAAATTCAAACTACAACATACACCCCAACATTCTATTCCATGTTCAAAAATAAATCGGCCAGTAGGCGTGTCACATAAATACAAGGCGCACGTCACTAGCACGACCGTTAGGTGTTTATTTATACACCTCCGCTGGCCTCGTGTGGCGACACCTTTATTGATTTTGTTTTTATTTTTCAGGTTGGTAGAATGCAGAGACAATTTCTTTTACGAATTATAAAGAGCGAAGCGACTTTTTGGCGGTTTTGAGAAGTCGTGTTCCTTCGAATGATAGATGTATGAAATAATGGTAGATATTAGCTGTTTAGAGTTCGTTAGCGTGCATATTAATAACATAACAATGTTCAAGTAAGTAAGGCTCGTCCATGGTTGCTATTAAACCTCCACCCGGCGAATCTCTGCGATCATGTTACGAACACCTTACGAACTTGATAGGTAGGTACCTGTATGTCGCCTAATACATGTTGGGCGAGCCAAAGCCAGTGCGAGCGAAGGCGAATTAACGCAAGGCAAGTGCTACCGTCCACTCGCTTGGCGAGTCTATGCAAACCAATGCAAATTGGCGCTTGTATTCACTCGATCAGCTAGGCGATGGCAAGGCTGTGCACACGTTGTCATTGACGTTCACTCGGCAAGCCTGCGCCAAGCCAACGGGTTGTAGCGGCTTTAAGTTACGTGTTACAAGCTAAGTGAGTACCCGGCTTGAGGCTATTTTAGAACCTTGTGAGCCAAGCCGCGGACGGAAGCCCTTAAAATAAAGCAATTATTTGCATAAACAAATCACAAGACACATAAAAATAATTCGATTTTATCGCCTGTAGCGTCTACCGTGTAATCAAACTCAGTGCTTGGCGGCAAATGTTTCTGACGTAAGTTTCGGCGGGAACGCGTGCCGCGCACGTGTCGCCATCTGGCGCCCATCGATCGTCATGCGTTGACTAATCTGTTTTTATTTGATCTTGAATCCTGTAAATATAAACAAGTACCTTTATCAGCAGTGCAAGTATCGTTCATATCGATCGCTTAATTTGACATTCAGAATCGACAAATTTCGATAAAATTGTTATCAATGAATATGCCAATTATATCGAATTTCGTCGATTCTAAATGTCAAGCGATCGATATGAACGGTATTTGCAATGCTGATTATGAAGGAAAATATCGTGAGGAAAAAGTGGGTGGTTTACATTAGTCAAGTCTTTAGGCAACTTGAAAGGCAAAGGCAGCTAAAAAAAACTTAGGCCTTTACATCTTTACTAGATGATTATATTGATTATACACCTACAATCACAGCCATTGACGAGAAGTAAGTATAATTCATCGAGCACCCCAAATAAAAACAAAACTAATTTACCAAACATTTAACTACCCTCCATTCAAATCAACCCTTCGTATATCTGTCTCCCTCGCACACCATATGACACTTATTCAACAGATTAATTTTTAACATGCTAAGGGTTAGCAGATATCCTCAGATCCTCAAACACTTAAGATTTTTATGAGGGTTAATCAGAGGCACTTTTAAATACACCGTTTATTTTTGGTCAGTTTAAAGCCGGCGCCTACGTAATCTATATCGATAACCTTACTCAAAAATAATAATAAATATGAGATCTATTTTTTTTGCAATTAATAATATCACGAAACATAGACAGGATAAATCACGGAGATACGTGCTCTGTGTTCAGCTGTTGCTACGGCGTAGAGTCTATGCTACGTCGTAGTCATACATACATACCTAGGTCATTAGAGCTGCGCGCCTAGGACACCTTACCAAGTGTTTTTCTCACTTTTGTTAATCTTTTCAACTATTTAGTTTCGTATGAAATACTTATCACATTCAAAAACTAAACCAACGACACGAATACGATTAAGCAATACAAGCAGTGGGTGCTGGCTTTAAACTGATCCAAAATTAACGGTGTATACCTACTGGTTGTTGAGATGAGAGTGACAGAGCTACTTGCGTGGTCACTGAACTGTCATATTTGACAGTTTGAGACCGATTTTGGTCGCTATCAAAGATAGAGAATCAGGGGGCAGGTCTGAGAGAACGTCTACCGCGTCTTAGGAATACAGTCGTGCGTGTTAAACATGTTTTTGAAGCTCTCGTGGCGTAGCTTGCCTAGACGTTCTTTATTTATTTATTTTTACAAATTGCACCAACAAAGTGAACACCGAGACATTCTATTAGAGTTAAGTGCACATAAAAAATAGCTAAGTGACACCTCAATTATAGGTTCTTGATTGTTGAAGTTAAGCAACGCAACGTTGTGCGCGGTCACTCTTGGGATGGGTGACCGCAAGTGGTATTACGAGCTGAGCGCTTCCGTGCTTCGGAGGGCACGTTAAAAAGTCGGTCCCGGCGTTTAAGTCGTTAAGCGACGGAGGCCTTTAGCCGGCCTAAAAACTCCGTCACCAGAGTTGGCCACTTGCTCATTCGAACTTACTTTTTATATTTATTTATTTTCCACAATATTTTGACTATTCAACGATTCAAAATAACAATATAAACACTCCTCAATTCCGCATTTCTTACGGCCAAGAGGGTGTTCTACATAATCCGAGGGTTCCGTACAATAGGATTCCTTCATTGTCCTGTCAGTTGCAAACGATATCCATTTGAATGTTCTTTGATGTCGGGGTAATGTGGAGTATTGATTTGTTTTAACATTCTGTTAAGGTATTATCAAAGAAAAGTCATGTAGCTTACCTAGGTACCTATACCTAAACAAGAAAAAAAAGCGTATAATAGGTATGTTTAGCTTTTGTAAGCATCCATAATTGATTTTGAACTAGCTTCTGCCTGCGGCTTCGCTCATAATGTGAAAAATCCGATGTTTCATCCAAAGTGGCCACTTTAGACCTACTGAATTTGGAAAGTGACGTTTCTTCGCTGAAACCTCAACTTTCAGAAGAAAATCTCCGAATCGGATGTATTCCAAGAAGTGCGTGCTTGATCAATTGATCATACAAACGAACTTCCTGTTCTACAATAAGTTTATTTCATAAAGATATCTCGCCGCATCCAAAATCCGGCGTTCGTTACGTCATTCGTCAATACACTCGTGTACACGTGAAGTATACATGTGTACATGCGTAGTATGTAGTGGTGTAGTGCGGAGTGTTAACATGGGCACAGGGAGCGGATTGGGGTAGTTTTCATTTATATTATTTAAAACCTTGACTCAAAAAGCCGTGTTGGCCCAGGGGTATTACCTCGACTTTCGATCCGTGGGTTGGAATCCTGGTCGTGCATCAATGGATTTATCGTTTCGAAAAAATATGCGCATTAATACGAGCTATAAACGGTGAAGGAAAACATTGTGAGGAAACCCGCTGCTTAGTCAGCCCCACACGTTTTGAACTTGTCTTTCCTATGGATATGGCCGGTTAAGCTGAGAGGATGGTGTAGGTGCTACAAGCCTACTCCATCTCAACAATATCCCAGGCACTACAGTGTCCCGTTAAGTGTAGGCAAAGATTGCCTCCTGACACTGTATAAATCATCTAGTAAAGATGTACAGGCCTAAGTTTGACTCAATGAACTTGAATTTTAAATTTTATTGTGTCCATCCACTCATGTAATAATTAATTGAAAATGATAAGTCTTGTCAATTTTTTTTATTCCGACGGCTCGCAAAGTTCGCGGGTTCTAATCTATTTGTCTCTAGAATATCTGTCTCGGGTCTGGTTGTTTTCTATGTAAGTATAGGTAATATGCAAAATATACGAACAGTAAAACTTATACTTACAAAAAAAATAGATAAGTACCTACTTGACTTGTATTAATTACAGTCATGTAGTTCCTATAACGCAAACTCTGCTATATTTGGGGCTAGATGAAATGTCCAGCATTTTTGTCGCCGGGCCGTGTTGGCCTAGGAGGTACCCTGCTTTCGATCCGAGGGTCGTGGGTTGGAATCCTGGTCGTGCATTTTGCCCACATTTGCAGAAGTTACCATTCCATACGTGACAGGTCGCAAGCCCATTGAAACTTGTCCATACAAAGCCTTACTTATAAACTTGAACACTGGTTAGACAATGCTCACAGGGCGCATCTTGAGCATTGTTTAACCAGTAAACTATTTGTCACTATCTAACAAAAATGATGGCAATAGGTACCTACATAGTTTAAACGGTGTTTCAATTTAGACAGAAGTTTATATGTAGAACGGCCATTGTTTAAAATATGATATTGACAAGTCCTGAGTACGTATCTGTTCCACTTAAACGCGCCTCAAATTACACAAACATTTCGGTATTTCGATACAAGTTATATTTTCCCGTATGTTTGTACTGTGTTTATATTTTAACTATTAACTAATTTTAACTATGATATACAACAACTATGATACTATGCCTTTAGCGCTGTAGGTCGTGGGTTCGATTCCCATCTAGGACAAATAGTTTTATGAAGAACATAGACGTTTGCTCTGTGTCTGGGTGTCAAAAAGTATTATAAGTATGGATTTACAACAATATTAAACATTTCATCAGTTAATCTGGTTTACACAGGTGAAATGTCCACCAATATTTCAACAAGTGGAGACGGTTGTCAAACATTGTCTTCACCACAGTCATGGTTGAAAAATTAGAATTGTTTTTTATTTGAGAAATCTAAAATGTAGAAAACATTCGAACAGATCCAACTAATCAAAGATAATAAAAATCATACCCGTTCTTGTCGAGTTATAAATGGTAACTAACTCGTCTTTGTTTTATATACTTACCTAGTTAAAAAAAATAGAAAAAATATAATTAAAGATACTCAGATAGATCTAAGATAAGTAGAAAAGATAAATAAGTGTTACTAATATTATTTATAAAAACAAATTATGAATTTTTTAGACATTACTGTTATGACGAGTTTTTATAATCTATTGAAACTCATAGATGTGTTTAAGTTAGTAAGTAGGTAAATAAATAATCAAACAAGCAAAGTTCAAGAAAGTGCCAGAACTAAAACCATGTTGCAACATTAGATAGTGCACACATGTTTGTTGTGCCACTTTGCGAGTTGTCCCAGTGTCGGGTTCCGCTGCAACTAATAGCTAAATGGTGTTTACATTGCTACCACGGATCTCTAATTAATTTTTGCTGTCTTTGTTGGTTCACTTCGATTTCGGTTTAATGATATAGCCGTGTTTGCTGAATTACGGCATCAATGGATTCTACATTTCGAAAAAATGAAATGTAGTCAATCAGCAACAAAAATCGATGAACAATTTCAGTTTTACTGCGGTTGTTATAGCAGAATCGTAATATGATTCGTATTACGATTCAGCTAAAGCATAGTTTCTAACCCACCGCTCACTTTCAGAATATATTTTTTTCAAAAGCCCTCCCTCCATACCTAAATGCGTTATCTCAATGCCCTCTAATTTTCTCTGGGTCTTCTACTGCCCCCCTGAAAGTCTCAAACACCCACAACTTATATTAGGTATATTAGGTACCTACACGATAACACCCACGTTGAGAGCCCATGAGCTCAAGTGTCCTCAGAAATTCCTCTATTTTTTTACTTAAAATATTGCTAAATTGTACGCAATTAAATTCAGCACCAGAATTTGAAGTATCTAGTACATTATGACCTGGAATTGCATGCTTTTAACAATCTGGGTGGTCAATAATACCTCTGTAAAAGTTCCATGACACAGGTTCACACGCAAAAACTGTAAAAAAACACCTACAATAAGATACATTACATTCCTATATGGATTAACTACGAGTAACAAGGTATAGGCCACACGCAATCCCAAATGTACCTATCTACTTAAACAAAAAAAAAACAAAAGTAGAAAATATCCGAGCCCTTTTTGGCTCACCCCTTCTCAAAAATGCCAAGCGTGAGACTAATATGTTGGGGGTTCCAAATGCTGCATTTAATGATGATGAAAAACAATTACTTACCTACATGTTTGATTATGCTAGTAGGTTATTTAAAAAAAATTAAGATTAACGAGCGCTAAACGGTGAAAGAAAACCTCGTGAGGAAACCCGCGGCTTTGTCAGCCCCACATGTAATGACCATGTCTTTCCTGTGGATATGGCCGGTTAAATTGAGAGAATGGTGTAGGTGCCTATTCCATCTCAAACTGTATGTCGGCACTATTAGGTACAGTATCCCGTTAAGTGCAGGCAAAGATTGCCAACAAAACAGTTTAGAACAAAATTGTATGTAGGTAAATCTTAGATAAATCTTCAAGAGGATTTCATGTTTGACTTCGGAACCCTAAAAAAGTAAACATCGCATGGACGCATCCGGACAACAGAACAATAGACAATTTGATAATCGACAGAATAATTTGACATTAAAAAACGCGCGAATTCAATTGTCACGTAATTTATCGATGTTTTGACGACAAAAAAGGTTTTATACTTTTTATTAATGAATGTTTTTGTAGGAAATCATTCTGTCGCGCTTGCAGACCATATATAATGGAAGATTTGAGCATTTTTACGCTACAGTTAGTTTAAAAGCGCCTAATGTTTACAAATTGTCTTCTTGATCGTTCGAAAACCGGTTTTTGATGTTATAATCAACAATTATTTCGCTACATAAACTTCTTGAGGGCTCGTTTCATTCTACATAGGTACCTAATTCAATGTTTCATTAAAAATTATAAATAAATTCTTTAAAAAAAAACAAGTGTTGCATTTGCTTTACTAGGTGGGAGGTATTTATTTGAATAAAGCGGCGAAAATGAAACCTTAATTATTTCATTAAAAAAATCTCATAAAACCAGGTTGGTAGAATGGACGTTGCTATTTTGTGCCGTCAAAAACAGCACCCAAAAACAAAACAATTAAAACACGCTCTCTAACTCGGGATAAAATGTCAAGAGTTCGAATTTTTGAACGAAACTGGCGGGAAGTCAATCAAAATGGACGCCGGACATGACGTAGCCAGGGGCTTTTTATAACAATGAAATTATTTTATTTTATTAAGGCCCGCTTGCGCGATACTGGGTTAATTAAACTAGTATTTCGCCCCGAACTGAGATCTCTCGCACCGTTGCGTTGATAGCCTAGATTTGGACTTGTTTCCGACTACCCCTATACGTTTAAGTGACTTTTGCTGAGCTTACTACACAATGATGTAGGTAGTAGGAATGCACGGTCTGAGGAGGGGGGTCATGACCCCCCCCCCCCAAAATCCTTGACAAACCTCTAACGTCCAACAAAAAAATAGGTAGATACGCACTAGGTACCAAAACTAGTGACCCCAAAATCAAAGTCTGCGACCGCCAGTGGTAGTAGGTAAGTATACCTTTTCTAAGATTAAATACCTACCTATAGAGAGACATCTTAAATTATAATTATAAGTTACAGAGAGACCTAGATTCTTGTCAGGGAAAAACTAGTTATATTTTTAACCGACTTCCAAAAAGGAGGAGGTTCTCAAGTCGACTGTATGTTTTTTTTTATTTCTTTTTTACTCTACCTACTTCGTGTTTATTTATTTTTTATTTTATTTTTCTTTTTTAAAGATTCCAAAAGCTTAGTAAACGTATTATTAATTAAAAATCTCCGCGACCCTTCACATAAATCAGATAATCGCCAAATGACGCGTGAAATCATAACAAAATATTTATAAAAGTATTTATCTGTATTTTGTAACGTAAGTTACGGCCCCACATATAGGGATATTAATATATCGTAAAGTATACCCCTTTTAAAAGTAAGAATAGGTAGGTACTTACGTCCGTATTCAAGAACTATAAGCGTGTATTTCGGCGTTGATTAATTACTTCTCTGGTAAGTATCTTAGTCGGACCAACAGAAAATATGCCAGATGCCCCCTAAAATATTTATCTTGAAGGAAGAGTTGATCAAAGAAGTCCCCCCCCCCCCTCCCCAATATGGAGTAGGTACTTCTGCGGTCCCTGATCGTTCTCTTATGGAAAAAACGAAACAATAAATGGTCAAAACTTTTTGGCATTTGTGGCCGTGTGGCTTCGCCGTGTGGTCATTATCATAGGTCGCATCTTAAGTCGTCATTAGATTTTTTAACTAATGAGCAATAAAAAAATATTTTAAATTGATTTAGAAAATAAAGCACATGTACAGTCAGTGACAAAAATCGATGAACATTTGGAATTTTTCAAGTAACTTTTTTTTCACGTTGTGTGTGAAATTGGTAGGTAACTTTTTTATAAGTACCTAATATTTTTTTTTGTTTTTATGTATACCTACTGGTAATTAGAGCAGGGCAAAGCATCTAATAGGTACTAGCTTAAATTTTGATTTTACGAAACTCTAAGGGTTCAGTAGATTATTAAAAAATTTAAAACTCAAAATGTTCGTCGATGTTTGTCGCGGACTGTACCTACTTATAACCTACAAATAAAATCACACTGTTCTAAATTCACTGTCAGTGAAATTCCCCCGTAATTCGTTCAGAAACACATCGAATGAGGAACAATTAGGAAGGCGGGCAGTTGAGTGACGTCGCCGCGGGCGCGGTCAGGTGCACGCGCGGGAGTTTCATTCGCTGGCAACACTGATTGGGAAGTTTTGAATTTTAGCGGGAGTTTTTGTTGTAATTCTTTTATTTCAGATTTTTTATTACCATTTGAGCCTATAAAAAAACGTGTCTTTTTAATTATTATTACTAAAAGGTAACCTTTAAACACTGAAATTGGCTTTTTTACAATGTCAAATCTGGATTTTTTATAATGTCAAATCTATGCCGGAAAGTGGTGCCTTTTTTATATCGCGCGGCCATCAACCAAACATCAAAAACTCTGATAGGGCCTCCAGACTCTCTGCGAGAACCCCCGAGAACACCCGAGAAGCGTGAGTGTGAGGAGCTTCTCGCCTTCTCGTTCTCGGGCTCGCCTGTTCTCCGATCGGTGTCGGTATTTTTGGCCGAGACAAAGGATTTCAAACATCACGACTGAGAAAAATTGAGAGTGTGGATAGCTTGTTTGTTCTTCGCGAAGTCTCGGCGAGACTTCTCGCCGAGCCTTCTCTCGAGAGTCTGGAGGGGCTATTAGGAGTAGAACAAACAATATTTGTGAAAACAGTATACCTACATCTACACTCAGTCAGAACCAAGTTATACCTACAGGGTGAGTTTTTCAAGAGTGCCTCTAGGGCCAAATCTGAAACTATTAGCAATAACAAAAAGGGTTTAGTAGGTAACCGATTTTGTATCACCTAGCAATAACAAAAAACACTCAAAGGATTCGAGTCCCGTCACCGATATTGATAAAAAGTAAAACTGCATCATTAGATTTTAAAAATAATAACTTTTGTGGCCAGTACCTAATCGAACCTGTTGAATAATAATAAAAACTTTCTTTATCATACCATCCGATAGTGTGAATAATAATAAGTGTGAAAAATAATAAGAGTGGAATAGAGAATATTTGTATCATTTTATGTACTTATTTCTTATTTTTAGATGATGATCACTAAGTAAATTTCTTTTCACAAGCTAGTGTTTTTTTTTATTAAGGGCTGATTTTTCAATACCTACCTAGATAACTTTTATCTGAGGAAATAAATATGCGATTTGACAGATATTGTATTGAAAATATGTCATACGCCATATTTATTCCTCAGATAATAGTTACCTATTTGTGCAACAAGAGGGCAAAGTTGATGTTTTCTTCGAGAGCTGATTTTGAATCCCGAGCGAACGAGGGATTCTAAGAATTGAATCACGAGCGTAGCGAGTGATTCTACGTTAGAATCCCGAGTCTAGCGAGGAATTCAAAGGCACGAGATGTGAAAAACTTTGGTCTCGTGTAGCACACAAAATTTTTCACCTCAGTAGCGAGAACATTAACCTACAAATAAAAGATACAACTTTGTACATAATGAAGCAACTAATCCATAATAGGTACTTATTCATTTAAATCTATTTAAAAATAACGCATTTTTTCAGAAATTAAAAGAACATAAGTATAACAGTTATTGTAGTTTTGGAAATTAAAAGTTTCTGTTTTGTTCAGAACTTACCTACGTGCTTCTCAGGAAGGGAACTTTGTTCGTCACAATCACTTTTAGTCTCAACTCTTCTCTCTGGAGATAAATTAGTGTATTCGCCACTGGTTTCACTTATCTTTATTGTTTTATGAATTTTCAACAAATAAGTAGCGTAACAGAAACAAATTCCCGCTATTTTATTTTTAAAAGGTGCGTTATTTGTTTTTTTTTTTCATAGACAGGCTAGCGATTGACCGCCATGCACTATCACGTGTCAATCGACGACATTCGAATTTCAAATCACTTTTCCTCACTGAAACCAGTGTGCAAAATGCGATTTTGCACACTGGTTTCTCGCAGCAAAGGATGCCATTTCGAGCTGCTGAGGTGAAAAAGTTATTTATCGATTGAAAAATCAGCCCTATATCTATGAAATCGAGTAAGCTGAAAGTAATATAATTTTGATCCTCACAAGGCTGTTAGCGCCATCTATGAATGAATACCGTAACTAATACAAATGGTTATGCTACTCAATAACAGATGGCGCTCAAAAAAAAATCCGTTCGCAGTTCCTCATTCATACAGAATATCTTTAACCTGGAGAGTAGAAAATTGCTCAGCTTATAACATTGAAGTCGGTTTATTTTTAATTTTAATAAGACACTTGTTTTATGAATCTAGTAGAATAGAACTTTGTTTTGAGTGATTGAAAAGGAACATGTCCAGCGTTATTAAGGCTGGTTTTAGTGTCACGCGTACCGTAGGCGCTGATAGGCGAGTGATCTTTATTACAATGAAATAAGGATACTGATTGTTTAGCAGAAATGGCTACGCTGATTGCTCTCAGTGCTGGACAATCAGTATCCCTATTTCATTGTAATAAAGATCACTCGCCTATCAGCGCCGACGGTACGCGTGACAGTAAAACCAGCCTTATAGCGTAGTAAATAAAACACAATTTTAATCAGACAGCTTTATTTACAAGACTAGCTTCTTTACAAATTCAAAATGGAATATAAATTAATCCTAGTGCAGAAACCCTAATCGTGACTTTCAAAGCACAAAACAAGAAATATTCTTAAAAATAATGTTCCAAAGACTTTTAGAGTGATTTTTTTTAAGAAAAAAAAATATCCCGACTCCGATCTTTTTTTTTAGACATTTTCAAGATCCTTTGATGTATAAGGGGGTAGTCAGAGGTATGTCCAAAATACAGATTTGGTACATTCCCACATTTTGCAGAAGTTAGCATTCCATACGTGACAGGTTGCGAGCCCATCGACGCTATTAGAAAGCTAAGTTTTCCTCACGATGTTTTCCTTCACCGTTTAGAGCTCGTGTGTATTTTTAAGAATATTTTTCATTACAATCAAACAAACTAACAATATTCGTGTCTTTATAACAATAATAGTCAATTTAATACTTTCTTTAGCACCTCATTCAAACTATATACATTATAGGTATAGAAATATAGATTAGCTGAGTAAATATTGAAATAAAAAAAAGTAAAAAACAATTTTTACTTACTATAATTCATTTATAATACAGTCAGCAATAAAAGTAGATAGGTACCTATACATTTTGAATTCTTAAAACAAAATAAAATAACTCTACCTACTATTTTGTGTACCTAGGTATTTTTTTGCTATTTATACCTAAAATTAATAAAAAAGTAAAATGTATTCCGTGGCCGAGTTGGTAAAGGCACTCCGGGTTGGAGGATCGCTTGTAATGCGGGTTCGAATCCCGTCTGAATCGAAAATTTTGATAAAACTTCATTTTCAATAAATATTACTGTCTCATTTGAAAATGAAATATCTTATCAATATTTTCAATTCCGACGGGATTCGAACCCGCAATAATACAAACGATGCTTTACCAACTCGGCCACGGAATCGAAATGAAATGAAAAAGAAGTGAAATGTGAAATAATATGTGTGGAGTTAAGGTGGACGCACACCTATCCATGCCGAACGCGCCCAACGAATCGAATTTTAGAATTCTTTGAAACCTCGCATACCTGCCCGCGTCGAATCTTCCGATTTAACCGAATCTGACAGGTGCAGCCACTATAACACTATAAAAAATCTAAAATTAAATAATAATAAAAAAAATTAAGTTACTATTTTAAAATTGAGCTGTAAGTTATAGAGAGCGGAATATGAATTGAAAACCTACGTTTAAAATACTTTCGTCGTTGACTGGACATTATAGCTAAAATAACTAAATCATAACAATTTAATAGCTTTTAGCCTCACAATGACCACAAAAAAACATTATCAAGAGGCACGTTATCCTAATTAAATCGTAAAACTACGACGGAGGCCTTAAGGCGGCCTAAAATCTCCATCATAAAGTAAAATTGGAAAAGAAAATACTTTTTTGCGCTTTGGTTAATTAACTTAGGCCTTTACATCTTTGCTAGATTTATACAATGTCAGGAGGCAATCTTTGCATACACTTAACGGGACACTGTAGTGCCTGGGACAATGTTGAGATGTAGGCTTGTAGCACCTACACCATCCTCTCAGCTTAACCGGCCATATCCACAGGAAAGACATGCTCAATACGTGTGGGGCTGACTAAGCCAAGGGTTTCTTCATGTAGTAAATTAGTTCATCAGTCAAATAAGAACTTAAGATTTTTTTATCTCACTCTAATGTCGGTGAAAACAGGTAGCGACAGATTTAAGGTGAACGCATACCTACCCGCACCGAACGCGTCGAACGAATTTTATACCGCGATTACACGCTCGAGTGCAAACAGACATTCAACGAATATCGAGAACCTAGTGTTTAGAATTAGATAAACCTTACATAGGCTTAAAAACACTAATCACAAACTTGTAACATCTGTATTAAGATAAATAAATAAACAAAAAAAAAAACGAGACAGATTGTTTAGAGCATAGGTTCTCAACGTGGGCGATAACGCCCCCTTGTGGGCGTTTGAGACTTTCAGGGGGGCAGTAGAAGACCCAGAGAAAATTGGGGGGCGTTGAGATGAAGCAGAGGGGGCGATAATGTAGTCTAAAATAGGCAAAAAACACCCTAATCCAGTGGTCGTCAAAGTGTGGCCCACGGACGGTATTGGTGCAGCCCGCGGCCAAGCAAACAATTTTGATAGATAATAGATAATGATGATAGATAATGATGCTACCACGTTAGAGAAAATGTTGTGCCGACCCAACCTAGTTGGAAAAGGGCAAGGAAATGATGATGATGAATGATACTACCTACGTTGCTACAATAATAATTATAATTGATTATAAAACATCGAGATAGACCACAGAATAGAAACCGACAAGCAGCGAGCCTTTCTATGAGCACCGCAAACAAAATCAAGTGTCACATGTTACATTTGTCTTAAAAAATTTGGCTCGCTGCGCTCGCATTTAACTTTATAAATAAGGTATATTGTGAATAAAGTGAGTTAAGTCTAACCACAGAATATAAACCGATAAGCAGCGAGTTTTTCCTTTGAACACCGCAAACAAAATCAAGTGTTACATGTTGCATTTGTCTTCAAAAATTCGGCTCGCTACGCTCGCATTTAACTTCATGAGTAGGTAAAGTATATTGCGAGTAAAGAGCGTAAAGTATAACCACAGACTAGGAACCAATAAGCAGCGATTTTTTTCTTTGATCACCGCAAACAAAATCAAGTGTCGCAATGTTGCATTTGTCTTAAAAAATTCGGCTCGCTTCGCTCGCATTTAACTTCATGGGTAAGGTATATTGTGAGTAAAGTGAGTAAAGTCTAACTACAGAATAAGAACCGATAAGCAACGAGTTTTTTTGATCACCGCAAACAAAATCAAGTGTCACAATGTTGCATTTGTGTTAAAAATTGGGCTCGCTTCGCTCGCATTTTACTTCATAAGTAAGGTATATTGCGAGTAAAGTGAGTAAAGTCTAACCACAGAATATGTTCCGATAAGCTAGCTTTTCTTTGAAAACCGCAAAAAAAATCAAGTGTCACATATTGTATTTGACTTACAAAAATTCGGCTCGCTTCGCTCGCTTGGTTTGAAGCTCAATTCACTCGCATTTTAACTTCATGAGTAATTATATTGCGAGCAAAGTGAGTTATGTCAGACCGCAGAATAGGAACTGATAAGCAGCAGCGAGTCTTCGAGCCCCGTAAACTTATGATAAGTTTCAAGTTCGTTAGTACCTACCTACTAGGATTTTAACCCCTTTAGGAATTTCCGAAAAATCGTCAACTAAATAATTCAAGAATGTGCGGCCCGCAGTGTTACCTTACAATGTCCTATGCAGCCCTTGACCAGAAAAGTGTGACGACCAATCACTATCACTAAAGTACCTAAAGTTAAAATTAAAACAGGAAAACCACATACTGTTGGGGAAGACTTAATTTTAACAGCAGTTAAAGAAGTAATAGCCACTGTGCTCCAAAAAGATGTTTAAAATTCGCGACAAATGGTAAGAAAAATAAAAAGTAGGTAGGATAGGGGGGGGGGGGGGGGGCGCTAGAAAAAAAAATATTTTCAAAGTGGGCGGTGGGGAAAATAAGGTTGAGAATCTATGGTTTAGAGCGAGCACAAAACTCTGTCACTATCATCTCAAGAAGCGCTCGTGTCTCCGCTTGCTTAGACGTTCTTGATTGATCGTTGAAGTTAGCAGCGTTGTGCGCGGTCACTATTTGGATGGGTGACCGCAAGTGGCATTACTAGCTGAGCGCTTCCGTGCTTCGGAGGGCACGTTAAACTGTCGGTCTCGGCTTTTAAGTCGTTAAGCCATGATGGCTTTTAGGCGACCTAAAAACTCCGTCACCAGAGTTGGCCACTTGCTCATACGAACTTACTTTATCTCAAGGAGACCGAACGTGACAGAAGATAATGTGAATGCCATTAGAATTCTTTAACTGAATGAATTAATGTATGAAACCTCATATAACGCGTCGAATCGTCCGAATTTAGAAGAACAAGAAATATGTCCGATGCGTCAGTGCGGATAGGATAGGTGTGCGTTCACCTTTAGTAGCCGTTGGAACTTAATACTATTATGAATTAACAAGGCAAGGTATTATAATTTTAGTTTTATACGAGATCAATACAATTTTACACGACACACAATCTTTGATAATAACAAATTATTATTTTAATCTCAAAATACCGACTTATCGCTCAGCGGGGCTAAAAAGGTCGTTATAGAAGAATCATAATGTGATTCACAATGTGATTCTCGTATTAGAAATCACAAAATAACAATTCATCTTTTTGACAGTTTTGTTGAGAATTGTAAAATATTTGCGTACAATTCACGAAAATAGATAGAAATTGCTATAGGAATCGCACTTTAGCTGAATCACAATATGAATCATTTATGATTCTGCTATAACGACCTTTTTAGTCCCGCAGTAGTAAGGGAATTATTGCTTTTAATATACAACTACATTTTCAATGATCAATAGATATTTACATAATACTACGAATTAGGCACTTTATTATAAACCTGCGGGGCTAAAAAGGCCGTTAATAGCAGAATCACAATACGAATTGAACTATATGCCGTCTCTTTTCATAGACTTTAAATTTCCTTTGTGACATGACATTAATACCTACCTATGACATTTAATTTAAGATTTTAATTTAGTAATTTTGCATGAAATTTAAATTACATTGCAGTGCCCAACAGGGTGTATGTATAAAGCCTACCTAGACCTAAGCTATACTATGTACCTACATACAAGCAATGAATAAATGAATATGAATATGAATATGACTTGAGAGTGACAATGGCATATATTGCAAATTTTTATTGTGATTTTACTATCGCGGCCTTTTTAGCGCCGCTGTTGATTTTAAAGTTAGGAATTATGGAATTAAAGATATACCTAATTAATTTATATAAAAAACATATTTATTTGTTCGGCTTAGGCTTGATTCGATCAAAAGTCATCTTACTCCAGAGTAACTAGACAGAATTCGAAATACAATTGTTTAGAAAGCGCAACCGAACATTATTATGTGCATGCAAATTATCCTGGTTATAAGGTGTCGACTTTACAATGTCAAAATATTCAAACAAACAGTAGTTTACTCTCGAATAAAAAATCCAGTTTAGTCGAATCCAGCCTTAATGAGTTATATTTGCCATTACTGGCCTAATTTTGAAACTTTTGTGCATAGGTTTTTGGTAAAAAGCATCTATATAGGTACTTATAAGTAAACAAAATACAAATTAGGCTGGTTTTAGTGTCAGGCGTACCGTCAGCGCTGATAGGCGAGTGATCTTTATTACAATAAATAAATAAATAAATAAATATTGCTGGACATTTCACACAGCGCCATCTAGCCCCAAACTAAGCGAAGCTTGTACTATGGGAACCAGATAACTGATAGAATACTTATATACTTTTTTTTTTGTAAATACATACTTATAATACTTTATAACACCCAATGAATAAAAATAAAATAAAAATAAAACAATGAAATAAGGATACTGATTGTCCAGCACTGACGAGAGCTATCAGCGTAGCCATTTCTGCTAAACAATCAGTATCCTTATTTCATTGTAATAAAGATCACTCGCCTATCAGCGCCGACGGTACGCGTGACAGTAAAAACCAGCCTAAAATTGGTAAATAATTTCAGACAACAAAAGGTAACCGAGTTCAAATCCAAGGCAACTTAACTTTTTGCATTTTTTTTTATTTTTAAAACACCATAATATTAGTTCTAGGGACGTTAGATAGATTGTCGTCTATGGTTAGATACATGTTGAATGAAAAGAACATAGCTATAGATGACATGAAATGCCAGATATCATGAGAATCGTAGAGCTGTAGTAGCGAACATATGCGGTTGTTTTGACGTGATTGTGCGGGCGTCAGCTGAAACAAACATTTAAATAAAATAAATAAATATTGCTGGACATTTCACACAGCGCCATCTAGCCCCAAACTAAGCAAAGCTTGTACTATGGGAACCAGATAACTGATAGAATACTTATGTACCTTTGGTAAATACATACTTATAATACTTTATAACACCCAGACACAGAACAAACATCTATGTTCATCACACAAATGTTTGTCCTGGATGGGAATCGAACCCACGACCTACAGCGCAGAAGGCAGAGCTACTACCAACTGAGCTAAGAGGTCAGTATGCAATGTGGTTCGTAATTTCGCGGGAGTTGTTGAGCAGCTATCAGTGGTCGTCAAAGTGCGGCCCGCGGGCCGCATGCGGCCCGCGAGCGATATTGGTGCGGCCCGCGGACGATATTGGCCCGCGACCAAGCAAACAATTTCAGTAGATAGTGATCCTACCACGTTAGAGGAGAACATGTTGTGCCGACCCAACCTAGTGGGAAAAGGGCAAGGAAATGATGATGATGAATGATGCTACCTACGTTGTTACAATAATAATAATTATTGTAATTGACTTAAAAACTTCGAGATAAGGAAGCTTGCTTTGTTTGCTTGGTTTGGAGCTTGCTTTGCTCGTATTTTAGTTTCATGAGTTGAGTAGGAGAGCAAAGTGATTTATGTCTGATCACAAAATAGGAACCGACAAGCAGCGAGCCTTTCTATGAGCACCGCAAACAAAAACAAGTGTCACAAACATGTTGCATTAGCTTAAAAAATTCAGCTCGCTTCGCTCGCATTTAACTTCATGAGTAAGGTATATATTGCGAATAAAGGGAGTAAAGTCTAACCACAAAAGAAGAACCGATAAGCAGCGAGTTTGTTCTTTGATCATCGCAAACAATATCAAGTGTCACAATATTGCATTTGTCTTAAAAAATTCGGCTCGCTTCGCTCGCATTTAACTTTATGAGTAAAGTATATATTGCGAGTAAAGTGAGTAGTCTAACCACAAAATAAGAACCGATAAGCAGCGAGTATTTTCTTTGATCATCGCAAACAAAATCAAGTGTCACAATGTTGCATTTGTCTAAAAAAATTCGGCTCGCTTCGCTCGCATTTAACTTCATGGGTAAGGTCTATTGCGAGTAAAGTGAGAAAAGTCTAACACAAAATAAGAACTGATAAGCAGCGATATTTTTCTTTTATCACCGCAAACAAAATCAAGTGACACAATGTTACATTTGTCTTCAAAAATTCGGCTCGCTTCGCTCCCATTTAACTTCGTGAGTAAGATATTTTGCGAGTAAAGTGAGAAAAGCCTAACACAAAATAAGAACTGATAAGCAGCGAGTTTGTTCTTTGATCATCGCAAACAAAATCAAGTGTTGTGACAACAATATTGCATTTGTCTTAAAAAATTCGGCTCGCTTCGCTCGCCTAAAACTTCATGAGTCAGGTATTTTGCGTGAAAAGTTAGTAAAATCTAAGTAAAGTATAAGAACCTATACTTAAGCAGCGAGTTTTTTCTTTGATCACCGCAAACAAAATCTCAATCGCAGGCTCATGTTGCATTTGTCTTAAAAAATTCGGCTCGCTTCGCTCGCATTTAACTTCATGAGTAATAAGGTATATATTGCGAGTAAAGTGAGTAGTCTAACCATAGAATAAGAACCGATACGCAGCGAGTTTTTTCTTTGATCACCGTAAAAAAAATAACACATATTGCATGCATTTGACTTGCAAAAATTCGGCTCGCTTCGCTCGCTTGGTTTGGAGCTCTATTCGCTCACATGAGTAGGTATATTGCGAGCAAAGTGAGTTATGTCAGACCTTAGAATAGGAACCAACAAGCTGCGAGTCTTTGAGCACCGCAAAATTATGCTAAGTTTCAAGTTCGTTAGTAGGTAGTTAAGTAGGTACCTACTAAGATTTTACCTCATAAGTAAAGGAATTTCGAAAAATCGTCAAATAAATAATTCAAGAATGTGCGGCCCGCAGTGATACCTCACATTGTCCTATGCGGCCCTTGGCCAGAAAAGTGTGACGACCACTAAGCTAAGTGGTTAGGGTATCCGCCTTCAACACCGAAAGCTGCGAGTTCGAATCTCAGCCTAATAGTTATAGTTATAGCCAGAATAGTTTTTTTTTATTCGGATAAATTTTATTTTTTCTCTATTTGCTGCACCCGAGCTCGGTCGCCCAGATATTAAACATTCAACGAATAAATCAATTGTGGTATTTTTAGATTCCTACATACCCTTTTCAGACACACTGTATCTTTTTTATACACTTACCGCCCAGTTAGTGCTCTGATCCAAGTAGAAATAGCTTGAGCTGAACCATACTGTGTAAGTCAATGCGATGTACACCCAACTGAAAGAAAAAATATTTACGAGTGTGCATTATTCCCACTATTTCCCACTTCACACTATTTCCCACGAATCTTATTCTATTTCTTATTCTATTTTTTGTTTTCTGCGTGTCTGTAATTTGTTTTAGTGCATATCATGGCCATATAGGTTCGAGTCTACAGTATGGTCTCATTTTATGGGGCAACAGTGTTGACGTAGAAAGAGTTTTCAGGGCTCAGAAGAGATGCGTATTACGTGAGACTTCGCCGCGACCCCCCCCCCCCCCCCCCCCCCCCCCACCTCTCCCCCACGTGAGATTGTGTGAGATTTTACTCGACCCCATCCCCCCCTAAAAGCCTCACGTAAGTAATGGATGCCCCCTTATCTATAAGTCGTATTGCTCATTATACGGACTAAAATTGAAGGAAAAAATGTCATTTTTCCTTCAATTTTGATTAGTTTTGATACGTTTTATGTCAAAATTGAAGGAAAAATTACATTTTTTCCTTCACTTTTAGTCCGTATAATGAGCAATACGATATGCAAATAAATAATCTTTATCTTTTCCTTACCTGTACCATCTGATGCTTTCTCGGTGCAACAGCTTCATAACTATATAGAATAGCGTGTAGAGAAACAGATTGCTCATCAGTACCAATAGTAGATGAGACGCGAAGTCACGGCTGTGTTGTGTCACACTGTACAAAAGAAAAAATGTTACTAAAACGTTGTATTTTCACACTATACAACTTTTATAAAACATATGTATTAAAATTAAAGATTGCTATTTGAGGAATGACTTTAAATTTCAATTTTGGGGTTTTTTTTTTGTTTAGTGTAAATTGCTTTAAAAATCCATATTCTACGCGGGTTGCAATTAAATAATAGGCATGATGACAGTAATCAAGTATCGCCAAAATATTTATCTGATCTAATGAAATAGGATTCAAAGATTTTGAAAAATGTATTTATTCTCTTATTAATGTCGAGATTACTAATTTATTTGCTAAAATAAATCTACAAAATACAACAATCCGCCATGATAGCCAAAACGCTCGCCGGTGTCATGGCGTCTGTCATTGCGTCTCGTCTCGGTAAACATCCTTTTGTTTCTATAGTAACTATGTAGGCATCACTGGTTGATATACCGATCCGTGACGTAAAAACAGACGCCATGACACCGGCGAGCGTTTTGGCGTGAATTTGAAAATTTAAATTTAAATGTAGGTACTTTTATTGCACAAAAACCTTAATTTTCTACAGAAATATGATATATTTTAGACATAATAGATACTTCTGAATATCATAGAAGAGATTTTGAAAATTAGGATTCATGCCTATTCACGTTCATATTGTCAAATAGTCTATTGTGGTACCCCTTCTATTTATGATCTTCCTCCCCCTCCCCCCGTGGACCACCCCCCTCCTCCCCTCTAATTTTTGTCCATCCAAAGGTTGCCTGTAAGAGATCGCTTATAGTGATAAGGCCGCCCATTGTACCTTATGTTTTTCACTTTGTTATATTCTTTGTGTTAGTATTAATTTGGATGCAATGGCGATGATTCGCTTGTACAGTGACTAATTAAAATATTACTAAAACCGATAACTCCTATTTCGTTCACACTAAAGACCAAAACAAAACGACAGCCCTGAGTGACATTTATAAAGTTTTTGTAAAAAAGGAAATGTTTGCGGGTAGAATTACTTTGCCAGAGTAAAACTACCTTCGATCGAAGAAAACGACGCAAAACGAGGTCTCTTTAGAAATGTTACTGTCAATGTCAAGTGTTTTTACGACATTAATGAATACTTAGATTTTAAGACTTGACATTGTATTAAATTAAATTGATATTTTTATTTATTATTATTTTATCTTACCTTCTAGTAATTTTTATTGTAATATTTTGATTTATGAATTAATTTGATAAATTTTAGTATACTATTTTTGTATAATTTGCACGCCTTGGACGAGGCAGAGTGTATTGGAGTCACGTAAACTGAAACTTTACTTAACTAACAACATCTATTGTACCTACATTCCTGCGAATAAATGATTATGATTATGATTATGTCATTCTGTTTTGGTCTTTAGCTTGAACGAAATAAGAGCTATCAGTGATAATTTAGATAGTAGATTAAAGTAGTATCACTCACCCGTAAGCGGCGATGGCCCAGTTGGCCAGGTTCGCTATAAGCAGTAGAACACATCGCCCGCAGTGTGTCGGTGTGATGGCGAGCAGCGGTCGCAGGATCAACTCCCGACCAGCTCGGTAGATGACACCCACATCTGTTAAATATAATGTTCGTTAAGTGGCTCGGATGGAGATTTTAGGCCGCCTTTAGGGGCCTACGACAAACGAATTGTCCATCTAGCGACATCTACCTGTCGCTAGATGAACTACTACATACTACGCGATATGGAGCTTCGGAATAGATGGCGACACAACCGCATATGTCTAGAACTCGCAAGCGAAGTTTTCAGCGGAGATAGACATAGCCGACCAAACAACAACTGTCGGTCGGTCGACCACGGGCAAGTGGGCCAGATGGGCCGGCCCGTTGCATAGAACCACCTACTCTGCCTTTGGGGAACGATTCCACCGTGTTCCCCAAAGTCCATATAAACATATCTGGGTGACTGAACCCTGCTCTGGTACAAATAGAGAAAAATTAAAAAAGCAAAAAAAAACTTACAACAACTTTATTTATTTTAAACATCTCGGATAGCTGGGAACCAACAACGCCATCTAGTGTTACAATTACGAACCACATTGTTCTGTTAAATCTTTTACGTTCTTAAGGACATTCGTCTGTCGTAGCCCCGTTTAAATGTTCTAATACAGTGTATATAACCACATCTAGAAACTGTATCTATTAGTGTAAAAACTTACCCAGTTTAAATCTCCCCAGATAGTATATCTGGAAGGTCATCACCAAACAGGTGACGAGATGTAGAGCGGTGAACGCAACCCAGAAGTAGAAGTTGGCGTTTAAAACTCCCACAAGACCTGGAAGTTGAATAAATTAAAGAATAGGGCTTCACACACAGCAGCTATAATGTATATTAATGTACATTACATCCCGGGACGTATAGCTTTAAATTATCTTAATGTATCACACACACAACAGGTAATATATCTTTCTGTATCTTAATGAAACTTTTTGAACATCCTTTTCGAAGAGAGATATAAATAAATAATGTGGGACATTTTCACACAGCGCCATCTAGCCCCAATCAAAGCTTGTACTATGGGAACCAGATAACTGATAGAATACTTATAATTATGTCAATACATACTTAGAATACTGTATAACACCCAGACACAGAACAAACATCGGCAGGGAATGTGTTAAACTTACCAACAAATATGATGAGAGCCAATACACCGAAGGTGGCGTGCGCCCGCGCATTGATATCCGGATGTCTGGATTGGTAGATCTTGACCATACATAGCACCGACGTCACATACATGAACGATGTGTCTGAAATTACATGTATAGATAAAAAACTGAGTATAGGATAACTAAAAACAATTAAATTAAAAATTTTGTGATATATCCACGATAATATTCCTTCAACTAGCTAGACAATAGTGGTGTGAATGTGTGTGTGTGTGTGTGCGAATGTGTGTGTGTGTTTGTAACTGTGTGTGAATGTGTGTTTGTGTTATTGAGTGTGAATGTGTGTGTGTGTGTGTGTGTGTATGTCTGTGTTTGTGTGTGACTGTGTGTGTGTGAATGTATGTGTGACTGCGTGTGTGTGTGTGTGTGTTACTGTGTGTATGTGTGTGTGTATTTGTGTTATTGAGAGTGTGTGTGTGTGTGTGAATGTATTTGTGTTATTATGTGTGTGTGTGTGTGTTACTGTATGTGTGTGTTTGTGTTACTGTATGTGTGTGTGTGTGTGTGTGTTCACTGACCGAACTGGAAGTTCATGCTGTTAGGGCAGACGTGGTAGGCCGCGGAGAGTAGGCCCTCGCTCACCAGAGCTATGCCCATCGCGTAAAGTAGGCCGAAGTGTTGCGGGATACCTAATTCCTGCTGCAATAGAAAATTCTATTTATCCACTTATTTCATAATCATTTACTCTTTAATAACTTATGTAGCCAAAACCAATGTACAATATTTACTAACATTGCAATGACAGATCAGCTGATAGCAGGAATAGACCTATCACAGAAAACTTAAATTAAATATGATTGGCACTGATTCAGTATGGCCAATCGTAATGAATCTCAGTTTTCTGTGATAGGTCTATTCCTGCTATCAGCTGATTGATCTGTCAGTGCAACAGCAATTAGAATAAAGGCCTTTACATCTTGTAGGGATTGATTAAGGGCATATGGATTCCATACAATTTATGATGCAGGTGGAGAGCACAAATCAAAACTTTCATTACCGGATACTGATTTAATTCCACAAATAAAATAATACATTATGGACCTAATGAGCGGAGAGGATTGACTGACGACGCGCCAAGCAAATCTAACGCGTCAGCTCGATTACTATAAAAAATCCATACCCATATTATAAATGTGAAAGTGTGTTTATTTCTTTGTTTATTTGTCCTGCTTTCACGTCAAAACAGAGCGACGGATTGACGTGATTTTTTGTGTGGAGATAGTTGGAGGGCTGGAGAGTAACATAGGTTACTTTTTATGCGGGTACCACGCGAGCGAAGCCGCGGGCAGCAGCTAGTGTTATATAAAAGTTTGTATAAATAGTTACCTCAGCCTCACTCTTGGCCCGTTGCTCCTTATGCCGCCTCCACACGCGACAGAGAAACAGGAATCCCAGCAAAATGTACCCTAAGTTAGAGTACACATGGTTGAAATCAGATAACACCATGAGAGGATGGGCGCAGAGGAAGTTGAAGTAGCAGAGATCTTGATTACCCGATTGGTTTAGAAGCTGAAAATAAAATAAATAAATAAATATTGCTGGACATTTGACACAGCGCCATCTAGCCCCAAACTAAGCAAAGCTTGTACTATGGGAACCAGATAACTGATAGAATACTTATATATTAAGAGGCCTGCGACAGGCGAATTTCCATAAAAACGTAATACCGAAATCATTTATTTAAACATATTTTTATCAGATTATGCTGTTAGATTAAGAGAGTAGGTATTTATCTAAGTTCCTGTTACACTTTTGTTCCGAAAAACTTACCTAAAAAGAAATGTAAGCAAATTAAATTTAAATCTTTGTAGGTACACCAGAAATGGCATGCTTTCTTTTTATTTGTTCTATTGTAAGTTTTTTTGGAACAAAAGTTTAACAGGAACCTAGATAAATACTGCCTTTATCCAAATAAATAAATAAATATTGCTGGACATTTCACACAGCGCCATCTATCCCCAAACTAAGCAAAGCTTGTACTATGGGAACCAGACAACTGATAGAATACTTATATATTTTTGTAAATACACATAATATTTTATAACACCCAGACACAGAACATTTATGTTCATCACACAAATGTTTGTCCTGGATGGGAATCGAACCCACGACCTATAGCGCAGAAGGCAGAGCTACTACCAACTGAGCTAAGAGGCCAGTCTTAGTAATTAGTTCTTAAAAGTAGGCACCATTTAGAAAAATGTCGAAAAATATTATATATTGCGTCTCACGTCGCAGGAAAAACTTGTTCTTAGTAGTTAAGATATAATTGTTTGTATGTTAGTCTGTAAGGTATATAGTCTATGGTCCTTATATTAAGTATTTAACATCTTGTTACTTAGATATAGTCCGGCAAAAACGGGTAGACACGGCAACTAAAATTTCAGTACTTTGGAAACCCTTTCTCTACTAATCTATGGTAAAGTACAGGTTTCTTGTCTATGGTACAGGTGCCGAAGACGTCAGTCAGAAGTAATAATTTACTTCTAAAAGAGAATTTATCTATTTCGCGTATTTAGCTTGCACAGTGGCGCCCCCATTTATTTCTATTATTTTGTGTCGGACTTTTTTTTATAAGTTGCCTGAAATAAAGATATTTTTATTAACTTACCCGTTGGTATGTGACAACCAACTGTATGACCGGCAAGGTGTAGAACACAGCGACGGTAAGAACGTTCCATAGGTACAGCTTAGACCTAGCCTGGAGGACCCGCGGACGACATCTGTAATAATAAGAACATTTATATAGTGTTAAACTTTAAAAAATAAATAATTAAATATTGCTGGACATTTCACACAGCGCCATCTAGCCCCAAACTAAGCAAAGCTTGTACTATGCATAGTACAAGCTTTGCTTAGTTTGGGGGTTTCCCATAGCTATGGGAACCAGATAACTGATAGAATTGAAAAATCTTATGATTTTTCATTTTCTAATGAAATAATACCAAAGTGTGGTTTAACACAATAAAAATTAAAAATTATAGAATTAGCAAAAAGCGACATCTCTCGTCATCAAATGACGAAAGATGTCGCTTCATTCAGGATCAAATTTTGTATTTTTGATTGATTTGATCAAAATGTAACTTCGGGCAATGAGCAGTGAGTTAACTTAGTAGTTACTCTGTAGATGGCGCTCATCGATGCTTTAATCGATCAATGAGCTTATCAAGATTTTCAACCCGACGAATATGTATTCCGTGGCCGAGTTGGTAAAGGCACTCCGGCTTAAGGAGGATCGCTTGTATCAGTGCGGGTTCGAGTCCCGACGGAATTGAAAATTTTGACTTTTAATTTTCAAAGATGGACAGTTAAAATTGCTCATAAACTGTAATTTATTCACGATAAAAACTACGTCACCAGACATAAATCAATTTAAATTTTTTTTTTGGATTTCTTATTGTGGACAAAACATGGCACTTTCGTATCAGACATTACTTTTACACAACGTTTAGCATTTTATTAGATATTCGTAGATATTTGAGTACCTACATCTTTTATTTTTTCTGTTTTTAAATTGTTATAATTAGGTACCTACTTAGGTAATTACGTTGCTGTGTTTTGCTTGCATTTGAGATAAATTTTGTTGTAATTTCGAGAACCTAGTGTTAAGTCAAACTTAATCTAAGTTTAAAAACACTATTAGCCAGAACCTAAGTTAGTAATCTGTATTTTTGGAAATAAATAAATAAATTTATTTAAGGATGTTACCTCGCTAAGTTGGCAAGGCAGAGTTTCCCGCTGAGTTTGTACCAATCCTTGTCAGCATTGACATCGTCAGCGACCGTCGATATGTCAGATTCGGTGTCAGATGACGAACTGCCGTCTGTTGAAAGGTATTACCATCATTATTTATATTAAAATCATAAAATATTGTATCAAAACTATATCAAACAATTGACGTGTCAAAGTGATCAACCTACATGATCTTATTGAATAAATCATCTTGAGTTTGAGTTTAATTAAAGCGTAACAAACAAACATACAATCGAATACAAGTGGCTAAATTAGAAATGTAAAAAAACCGACTTCAAGCTTCAATTTTCTGCACTCTCAAGGTGCATTTCTGTTCATAACTCCGAAGATCCTCGACAGATCCTCACCAGATTTTTGTGGCACCAATCGGAAAGTATACCCTTTCAAACAAAACGAGAATTATCCAAATCGGTCCAGGCGTCTTCGAGTAATCGGTGAATAAAAAAAAAGCTCAAAAAAAAATATTACGATGAGTTGAGAACTCCTTATTTTGAAGTCGGTTAAAAAATAAGGATGATAAATAAATATTGCTCGACATTTGACACAGCGCCATCTAGCCCCAAACTAAGCAAAGCTTGTACTATGGGAACCAGATAACTGATAGAATACTTTTATATTTTTAAATACACACCTAAAATACTTTATAACACCCAGACACAGAACAAACATCTATGTTCATCACACAAATGTTTGTCCTGGATGGGAATCGAACCCACGACCTACAGCACAGAAGGCTATCCTTTGAAGATGTCTAAGGGGGTAGTCAGAGGTCCAAATACATATTTAGTAATTTAAGAGGGTAGTGAAATGAAATGAATATTTATTCAGAAAGGTCTTACCATAATGTAACATGTTTCTTTATAAGGTTAAATTAAACTAGAGAAGAGACTTAGAAGTAGGTATTCTTTAGCAAAATGTTATTGCTGTTATATCCTTACAACAATGGTGTATAGACCCAGTTCCAGATTCTGCTTTGAGTTATTCGTTCTAACTAAGTAGAGACTTGTATGTAGAAACGAGTGAAATGTCAGAGGTATGTCCAAATACATATTTGTTATTTTTTTATTTATTTATCTTATGGAAAACCAACAGCTAAAGTAAATATCACTAAACAGTTTGATTAGATTCAGAAAGCCAATAGGGAACATGCGTCTGATTCAAAAGCGGGTTAAATGTATTTTATTATGAACATTGTTGCTTTAGAGGTATGTGTGTGTAATTATTTTTTAATATTAAACCATTTTCGATTAGAAAATAAATTTTAAAAATTGCAAAAAATAGTAGGAATTTCAAAATACTTGAAAAGGATGTGAAAGGATGTGACGTCACGAGTTCATAAGACGAGTCAAGGACGAGTCAGATATAACGATCCATAGATAAGTTTTTTTTTTAATTTTCACAATTCCTAAGCTCGAACTTATTGTTGTCGCAGATTACTGTTGTACTTAGTATCAATTTGTGAACTTTGACGCGTGACGTCACAGGTCAAAAATTGTTACTACAACAGTAATTTGTGACAACAATAATAAACGTGTTTTAGATGCGTGAAAATGTTGGTAAATTTTAAAAATTATTTTTGTTATAAAATTTTAGTTTTTCGGCGCTGGAATTTTTTTTACGGTTATTTGACGATATAACCTATCGTATAAAATCATAAAAAAAAATTGTGGGAGTTCCCTATTACAGGTTCTCGCTGATAGACATATTGCAGGTTTGTATTAAACGTGTGAACACGTATTTCTCACCATTTGCGTCGGCGTCGTCGACTAGACACTGTCGCGACGTGCTCTCTCCACTTCCGTTCATGACGTTGCGACGTCGACGTACGACGTTCGTTACAACGTCGGCTTGGAGTGTAGGGGCGACCGTACCTTCTGAAATATACGTATTAATATAACACTAATTTTTGACATGTTTATCTAATCCTGTACCTGTATTGCTCTCTCTTGTCTTAGTTTTATATTATATCGTAGTGACTATTTTATATGTACCAATATTATTTCTAATGAATTATTATGACTTATTATTATTTACAATGACATGACTAAATTTAAGATAGTTTTAAGTAATAGCATAGACGTTTTGGGCGCTTTGGTCTAATCTGTAAGCCCAACTCGTGTGTTTTAAATAAATAAATAAAAAAATAAATAAAAAAAACACTAACAATCTATATAGTCCAGTCAAAATAGATAGATAGATAACATTTATTTGGTACAACACACACAGGAAAATAGCTACATATTACTTAAAACAAACAAAAGACGTGGGTACTTAGTTAAATAAACAAGTAAATAGGTATAGGTGAAACCTAGGTGCTGAAAACACAAACAGACTGACAGGTTCCTAGGAAGGAAACAAAAAAATATCTACATTCTACCTTACATACAGTTGGGCCGCCGGATCTAGGCGTACGTGAAGTCAGGCTCTGCGCTGCGCAGTAGAAAATTTTGTATGAAAAAGTTGCACTGCGCATCGAAACGGCTAACTTCACGCACGCCGAGATCCGTTGGCCGTACTGTACATACATTGACTGGCCTATTAGCTCAGTGGCTCTGCCTTCTGCGCTGTAGGTCGCGGATTCGATTCCCATCCGGAACAAACATTTGTGTGATGAACATAGATGTTTGTTCTGTGTCTGGGTGTTATAAAGTTTTATAATATGTAAAAAAAAAACACATAACTTAAAACTGAGATTCATTACGATTGGCCATATTGAATTAGTGCCAATCATATTTAATCTCAGTTTTCTGTGATAGGTCTATTCCTGCTATCAGCTGATTGATCTGTCAGTGCCATGTTAGTAAATATTGTACATTGGTTTTGGCCAGAGTAAAAGAATATATAATAAAAAACCGGTCAAGTGCGAGTCGAACTCGTACGCCGAGGGTTCCGTAGGTACCTAGCCATGGTGCCAATTAAGCTAGTCCGCTTAATTGTATGAGCGCCCATACAACTCGGAGGACAATTTTAATTGGCGTCAACTATGTATGTATGGGAACACCCTTTAATGTTTAAACTTTTTTAACTTTTTGGAATTTTTCCTTTATTTGTGCCATAAGACCTTGCTTTTTGCCAAATTTCGTTATTCTAGGTCAACGGGAACTACCATTTAGGTTTTCGACCCAAAACCTCTAGGGTACTTCCGGTTCACCTAGAATTGTCAATTTTGGTTACAAGCAAGGTCTTCCAGCACAAGTAAAGGAAAAATTCCGAAAAATAAAAAAAGTTGATAATTAAGGTAAGTTTTGGTACTCACAAGTTTTCACGAAAACCTAAATTTGCCTATATCTTTTTATAGTGTTGACTCAGGACCTTGATTTTTATACTCACAATAGGGACTATAGACCTTAGTATATGGTATAAATTTCAACTTGCTAGCTCTACCCGTTCCTGAGATAATCGATGGTGACACACGGACAGACGGACAGACAGACAGACAGACAGACAGACAGACAGACAGACAGACAGACGGACGGACAAGAAAGTGATATTATAAGGGTTCCTTTTTTTACCTTTTAAGGTACGGAACCCTAAAAATCAACTAACCTTCATTCAATGTTGTTGTATTCTCCATTCTTTTCTCGCAGAAGATAGATACGAAGAAAGCGACGTAGAAAGAGAGAAAGAATGCCAGAGCAACGCTCGCCGCTATCAGATACTCCTGGTATGATATCGTTTCTATTACTCTGAAACTGTACACAAAGATTTGTTAACTACTATTAATATAAAAACTTAAACGCGTGTCATAGTATTTGATGCTACTCATTTCGGCGCCACTGAAAACCATCGCTCTAACAGCCATGGCGCTGCTGGAGCAAATGCTGAGGGGTAGCCCTATTTTCTTGTCACTGTAACATTTTTGATTTTTTTTTTTTTTTTACTTAGAAGATACAGGGATACAATATGTATTGTACCTTGAAACCTTAATAGGTTTGTCTAGGTACTCACATTCGTCTTCATTCAGATCATCGCTCGGTTATAATTATTATAATTATTATTTATATGCCTGTACCGTACATATAGTGACGAAAATAATATTTCTATTCTATTCTATTCTATTTGAAAACTGTAGAAAACAAGCTAAAAAGATTGATTGAACAAAAATCCGACTGCGTATGAAAGACTTATAATAAAAAAAAAAAACAGAATTTTACATCTGTAATTTTGTTTGCTTTAAGGCGAATTTTGTAATGCGTGTGTGTGTCTGTTTTTGTGAGCGTGTGTGTGTAAATGTATGTATGTGCGTTTTTGTGTGTGTGTATGTGTGTTTCTGAAGCGCTCGTGGCGTAACTTGCTGAGACGTTCTTTATTGATCGTTGAAGTTATTCACCGTTGTTATCACAATTTGGGTGACCGCAAGTGGCATTACGAGCTGAGCGCTTCCATGCTTCGGAGGGCACTTTAACTGTCGGTCCCGGCTTTTAAGTCGTTAAGCCATGACGGACGCCATTAGGCGACCAAAACTCCGTCACCAGAGTTGGCCACTTGCTCATACGAACTTACTTACTTTTGTGCATGTGTGTGTGTGTGTATGTGTTAGATATGTATGTATGTATGCGTGGCTGCGACCCCACTTTGTTCGTAGTTCAATAAATCAGTGCAAAGCTAACCAGCAATCGTTTTACTTGTCTGCCCCCTCAGTTCGTTTATTTAACAGTAAGTATGTATTGTATATGTGTGTGTGTATGTTTTTGCGTGTGTGTGTGTGTATGTGTGTGTACGTACGCATGTATATGTGGATGGATGTATGTGTTCGCGTTTGTGTGTGCGTGTGTGTGTGTGTTTGTGTGTGTGCGTCTCACCTAAATGTCTTCACCCTGCCGTCATTAGTGGGCACCTCCACATAAGTCTTCTCCCATCCAAAGTAATGCGCCATTGTCGACACACTGCCATTTCTTAGAATACTGTCCGTACAATCTTCGTCTGATGTCTTTACTATGAATACGATGTAGAAGCCGATGGGAAATGCGTCTTGCTGTAATGAGAATAAGGCTCAGATCACATGTTTACCTTTTGATCGGAGCCGAAATAAACTACTATCCTATCAAACGAGCAATATTATAATACTTTGACTGGCCTCTTAGCTCAGTTGGTAGTAGCTCTGCCTTCTGTTCTGTAGGTCGTGGGTTCGATTCCCAACCAGGACAAACATTTGTGTGATGAACATAGATGTTAGTTCTGTGTCTGGGTGTTATAAAGTATTATAAGTATGTATTTACAAATATATAAGTATTCAGCTATCTGGTTTCCATAGTACAAGCTTTGCTTAGTTTGGGGCTAGATGGCGCTGTGAGAAATGTCCAGCAATATTTATTTATTTACTTACAGTTAGAGTGATGCCTCCTCGCCTGGTCATTGTCAGATAGTACCCATCATACAATATGTCCCGTTCGTTGTCAAATACCGGACACTGAAAGAAATTAATATAACAAAAAATATTCATAAAAAATCCGTCCTTTTTCTACCAAAGGAGAATTTTATATTACAGGCAGATTTTAGCAATAAAGTAAGTAAATTCGTATGAGCAAGTGGCCAACTCTGGTGACGGAGTTTTTAGTCCGCCTAAAGGCCTCCGTCATGGCTTAACAACTTAAAAGCCGGGACCGACAATTGAACATGCCCTCCGAAGCACAGAAGCGTTAGTATAAAAAATTCCTTGAAATAGATACTTACAGAGAAATTCTGTATGGATACAACAGCGCAGATATCGTCATCAGATTCTATTAAAAGTATCACACTTTTTGGTCGAGACATGAAACCTCTCGTTTTGTATAGATTTGCCATCTCGTAGTATCTGTAAATAGATAATTTATAGTAATAACTTTATTTCAGGCAACATTAAAATAAGTTACAAGATTTAAATTTTTATAGTAAAGTAAGTAAAGTAATTTATAGTAAACTAGCTGCTGCCCGCGGCTTCGCTCGCGTGGTACCCGGATAAAAACTAGCCTATGTTACTCTCCAGCCCTCCAACTATCTCCACACAAAAAATCGCGTTAATCCGTCGCTCTGTTTTGACGTGAAAGCAGGACAAATAAACAAACAAATAAACACACTTTCACATTTATAATATGGGTACGGATTGTAATATTAAAAGCTCATAAACTTACCTATTAAGTATACTCTGTTCTGATGCGTTTAACTCCTCATTACACCTATGTTTCCTTTTTATATTCTGCGTCGATATATCAGCTAGATTATTCTTACTCTGGTCGAAAGGATAGAAGTAATACTTCGGTTGGCTAGGCGTGCTCGTCAAGTTGGTGGTCGTATTCAGTTTTATAAAGAAATCCTGGACGGTCTCGACTTTGATCGTCACATTAATAGGGTCGGGAGATGACGATGTCAAATGCACGATTGGCGTGTTCAATGTGGGGGTATCTGTAAAGATTTTGCTCTCAAACTTTGTTTGGGAATGTTTTTGACTTCAAAGGAGGTATTTATATTGGTATGTTTTACTTTAGATACAATAGAGATGCAAAGGATATCTGTTGACGATCTGCCTCTTGAATAGCCTCAGCTTGCCGAAGCAGTTACGAATTAAAAATAAGAACCATCGAATAAGTGGCACTGTAATGTTTACAACTAATTTCATAGAAAATGTATGGAATGTGTTTTTTTTTAATTATTGCAAAAACTTACGATTTGAATTGATAAGTTACTTTGGGAAAAGTGTTTCTGGTGGGAAATAGAGTCGATTAAGACCAACTTGTTTTTTTGACACAATTTTTTAGGCTAACTGTACTTTTTTCAAAAATCTAAAAATGCAATTATTTTTTTCTTCAAAATATAACAATAGTTTCCTAAGAACAAAACTTTCTAACTACAAGAGAAAAGGTAGCTACCCTTCAGTGACAAAGAATTTGCCACAGCCTGTATAACATGTTATTCCGTTATTTTGTTGGAAATTAAAAGTTTTGTGCATTACGATTTTAAAAGCTGTAAGTAGATTTTGTTTAAGAAATAAATAAATTCAGTCATATGTATACTTAGGTATTATTTTAGTTTAGTTTTTGTATACAGGCTGAATACAATTACTTTAATAGCTATAAGATCTCGACATGTACCATTTTAATGTATTCTGCATATAAATGATTGATTGATTGATTAATTTTCAGTCAAAACAATATACCGTTGCATCACTAGTAGACAAAATTAAGCTTATACTTTAAACATATAAAATTCAGTTCATAAATCAACTGACCAACACAATTTTGTACCTCATTTAAAGTTTTCCTCAGTAAAACTATATAACACTTGTATATATTAAAAAAAAATGTCTAGTTACGTATCAGAGGCCCACAGTAGACTTTAATCCATCTCCCATTGACTGAAGCATGAACAAAAGAGAAAGGTATATGAATCGGGAGCGAATATATAAGAAAGTCTAGTGTCTCTTTCACTCACGCCAAGAAATATAAAGTATATTTATATAATTTGTATATATTTTACAATCACTGTTAAAAATGTGAATGAGCATCAATTGCATCCCAAAATTAGTGTAAAATCTTATATTTTGGCATTATTGTAGAGATTTTATAAAATATTTTGTATATATTTTTTCGTATTGTGTATAGTATATTCTTGGCATGAGTGTGGAGCCTGCTTTGTATATTTTGGTATATTTTTTATTCACTAACTACTTTTTACTTGTAAAAATGCAATGTAGGTAACTCTAATTAATTTAATTCAAATAAATACATTAAAAGCCGAATCGTAGTGGGTTCGAATCCTGGCCGTGCATCAATGCATTCGTATGCATTAACACAAGTTCTAAAAGGTGAAGGAAAACATCGTGAGGAAACCTCAACTTAGTCAGCCCCACACGTATCGAGCATGTCTTTCCTGTTGATATGTCCGGTTAAGCTGAGAGGATGGTGTAGGTGCTACAAGCCTACATCTCAACAATGTCCCAGGCACTACAGTGTCCCGTTAAGTGTAGGCAAAGATTGCCTCCTGACACTGTATAAATCATCTAGTAAAGATGTAAAGAGAAAGTCCACCATTATCTCAGCTAAATCGGTATTTTTTAGAAATGATATTGATTTAGTTGTTATTTTCCTGACGATGTTTTCCTTCACCGTTTAGTTCAGCGGTGCTAAAAAGGCCGTTATTCGTGAATCTGTGTTTCATAGTATTACAATTCAGCCAAAGCAGTTCCCCTTTAATTTCTTAAAATATTTAAACCAGCCGGATTATTTTTTTCGTATAGTTATATATATTCGTATTTTGCGGATATCCCATTCCGGATACAAATATTAAATACCTTCTCGCGATTGTTTTTTTTTTGCTCTTTTTAAGGGGGGTTTGGACCCCCTAACCCCCCTTATATACGCCCATATCTTTCCTACTATCTACATACCACACGTATCTTCATCTTCAGCGAACATGTTGTTGTGAGGGCAAAGAGTCCTGGATATGTTACTGAACTGTTCCATGCTGTCCGGTGTTTGAACCAGCATCGGCAGCTGCCACGAGAACACACCTAGAAGGAACGGTGTTTTTAAACATCAAAGCAAGCAAGCAAACTAGTATTAGAAAAGATAGATAGAAAACTCTTTATTTTACGTCTTAAAAAACATATGAATGAGTAAACCTAATGAATAATTGTACAATGGGCGGTCTTATCGCTTTGAAGCGATCTCTTCCAGATTAGCAGGTGGCCAACTCTGGTGACGGAGTTTTTAGGCCGCCTAAAGGCCTTCGTCATGGCTTAACGATTTACCTAGGTGGTTTTCACACTGCGACGCATGCCGCTGCGTTGTGCGTCGCTGCAGATTTTAACATTGTATGCAAGTATCTCAAGTTGTATAGAAAACACGCATAGTAGGTAAAACACACTGACAACGCATCGTGCGCGCATCGTAGTGAGTGCGAGATTTAAATAAAATAAATAAATAATGCTGGACATTTCACACAGCATCATGTAGCCCCAAGCTAAGCAGAGTTTATGTTATGGCAACCACATCACTGATATACTGCTTAAATCCATTTTTTTTTAAATACATAGGTACATAATATACAAAGAAAACACCCAGACCCGAGACAAATATTTGCAGATCATACAAACATTTGTCCCGCGGCGGGGAACCCGCAACCTCCTGCGTCACAGGCGGGCCTTCGCCCACTGCGCCACAGAGGTCGTCATTTAAGTACAATGATAAAATCTGCAGATCTGCACAACGCAGCGGGGTGCGTTGCCAGTGTGAGAACCGCCTTAAAAGCCAATATGTGGTGGATGTAGGCCGATATAAATGGCTAAACTAAAAATATTAAAAACCCGACTTTAATGTTATAAGCAATTTTCTGCAGATCCTCGCCAAATACGGCACCAATTGTAAAGAAGAAAGTATACCCTTGCCACAACTCCCTCCTTACCCAGATGAAGATTCTCCGGATGAATCGAAACATTGTCGGTATCTAAATCGACCATAATCTTTATGTGAGTAATTCCCGTGTGTTATACAAAGTTTTACCTTTCTGTTGTCTCGCAGTGATGAAGAGTGGATATGTCTTGTTGGCAAAGTTGCTAGCAACAGTGACCCGAGCTGGGGTCACATACAACACATGATCCTGAAACATTTATACAGTTCAATAAATGAGGAAGATATTACGAAACATAATTAACCTTATATCAATGTATCAAAGTTTATAATTATCGAATAGCAATCTCTAGTCTAGTGTCATGGGTCTCTGGGTTAATAAAATTATCCATGGGTCGACTGACTCACCGGGTTTACGGGTAAGGACCCTTAAAAACTGTTCTAGAGGAATTACAACTGTGACTTGAAACTAGAGATGCCACGTATAGTTGCCGAATAACAAATATTCAAGGCTCTCTGCCGTAGCGTCAAATGTTCGGCTATTGGCTAGGCTCTCAGCCGAAGCACCAGCTAGTTTGGGCTAGATGGTGCTGTGTGAAAAATGTTTACCAATATTTATTTATATAAATAAAAACATACCCCTGCAAACTCCATGATAAACTCAGTGTTTTTATCCACCGCAACCTCATATGAGACATTGTATTTATACCTGAAAAAATACGTGTTTTTAACAAAGTCAAAATCAAAATCAAAATCAAATATCATTTATTCAGTAGGACCGTTATGACCACTTTGAATCGTCTTAAGAGCTAGGTGATTCTACTCCTGTTCTTTCGCGACCAACACCGTGAAGAATCAGGGCAACAAACACGGTATGGGGCCTAGCTTTCTTTTCGGTGATCCATCCGCTTAAAATCTAAATAGTCAAGTTCCAGTGTGGAGCCAGTCAAACAATGTGAGTCTCGTCAAAGTCGTCAAAAGAAAAAAAAAGGAGGATTAATACATCAACAAAAATTCGCCCGGCATCACACGCTACACTTGGCTAACTTAGGTGGTACCTAGCAGTTACCTACTTGAAAATAATTATAAAACTAAGCAAGATAGTAAAGACATTGCACAGTACACATCAGCTGTCGAGGGGCAGAGCGACATCAGGCCACGCGACTTTATCATTAATATAATTATCAAGAGAATAGTACGCTTTCTTAACAAGATTATTCTTTATGTATGTTTTAAATCTGCGAATGGGAAGTTTTGTTGCGTTTTCTGGAAGTTTATTATAAAAGAGTACAGTATTTCCCATAAAAGAACCATTTACTTTTTCTAGTCTAAATTTAGGCACACATAGTTTATTCTTATTTCTAGTGTTAATATTATGCACTTCTCTTTTTTTCTTAAAGTTGGTTATATATTTGTGAGTGTGCAATAAGTTTTCATAAATATATTGCGAAAAGACTGTGAGAATATTAATTTCTTTAAAACGTTCTCTCAGCGAGTCCCGTGGTTTTAATTTGTAAATAGCACGGATCGCTCTCTTTTGCAAAACAAAAACAGTTTGAATATCTGCTGCTTGTCCCCAAAGAAAGATACCATATGACATCACACTATGGAAGTAACTAAAATATACTAACTTAGCCGTTGCTTCATCAGTCAGTCGCCTGATCGTTCGAACAGCGTAAGCAGCGGAGCTAAGTCTATCTGCAAGTGTATCAATATGAGGACCCCATTGCACTTTGGAATCAATTGTTAGACCTAAGAAAATAGTTGAATCTGCAAGATTAAGTGCAACTCCATTTAATTCAATTTTTGTAGGTCTCTGAACTACATTAGGCAATGTGAATTTAATACATTTAGTTTTTTTCGCGTTAAGCAAAAGATTATTAGAAGTGAACCAGTTTAAGACTAAGGATAGAGACGCATTAACATCATCATAGTTATCTTTGGACCTATTAACTTTAAAAACCAAAGAGGTATCATCAGCAAAAAGAACAATGTCGCACATTTCATTTACGAAATAAGGGAGATCATTAATATATACTAGAAATAAGAAAGGGCCTAATATCGAGCAAGAAAAGAGGACTGACATATTGATTCTGATGTATTAATATTATTTCTAGCCTGTGTCGCCCCACTGCAGGGCAAAGCTTGCTTGGACGTTCTTGATTGATCATTGAAGTTAAGCAACGTTGTGCGCGGTCACTCTTGGGATGGGTGACCGCAAGTGGTATTACGAGCTGAGCGCTTCCGTGCTTCGGAGGGCACGTTAATTGTCGGTCCCGGCTTTTAAGTCGTTAAGCCATAACGGAGGCCTTTAAGCAGCCTAAAATTCCGTCACCAGAGTTGGCCACTTGCTCATACGAACTTACTTACTTATAACCAGCAGACCGGCCCGGCTTTGCCCTTTGCAAGTACAGTAGGGCCTCGTTAATCCGGACTCCCGCTTGTTCTGTGATCGCTGTAATCCGGCCGGGCAACGGGCTGCCATGAGCCAACCCGTCGTCAGTCTTTTGTTTATCGCCTTCCGTCTACAGTATCAATTTAGCGAGCTCGCTAACAACAATCAAGAAGACAAAGTCTTAAACATTGTTAGCCTAACAGAACGTGGTCCCTGTGTACGAAAATACTGAAGAAATCGGAAAATCCCGTGTTAGAAGATGCTTTGCTTACGTGGTTTTTGCAACCAAGGCAATTGCATACTATAATCTGGACTCCTCGATAATCCGCAAAGGGTCTTGTTTTTGCCTCTCCGGATTAACGAGGCCCTACTGTACTAGAAAGCAGGGTTCGAAAAAATCCGATTTTTATAATAAATATCAAAAATCCGATTTTTTGATATTTATCCGATACATATCGGATATATATCCAGGCTAAGGAAAAGAAGCGAATTTCATTCTGTAAGGGGATTAAACACTTTAAAATGTGTAAGTAATTTGTAAAATAATATAAGTGTCAAATTACCACATTTTTTATTTAAAAAAAGTAAAAAAACTTGGTGTTTATTTGAGAAATAATTTTTTATTTGTAATAGTGATAGACCACACTTAGGTTAGCATTTGAAAATGAAAAATCTTATCAAAATTTTCAATTCCGACGGGATTGGAACCAGCAATGATACCAAGCGACTAAATTGCCGAATTGGTAAAGGTACTCTGGCTAAATGAGGATCGCTGGTATCATTGCGGGTTCGAATCCCGTCGGAATTGAAAATTTTGATAAGATTTTTCATTTTCAAAATAATTTTTTAATGAACACTTAAAAAACACTTTAAAACACAATCTAAATTATTCGGAATTGTAGTTTTTCGCTACGTGTTGCCATTAATCTCCAAAATTTTTAGTTCAGAAGACAGGAAAAAATCCATTGATATATATCAAGATAAAAATCAATTGATATATATCGTGATATATATCATGATATATATCCGTTGATATATATCGGCGAACCCTGCTAGAAAGAGGTGTGATTTTTTTTATGTTAGTACTTTTTTTTTATTTATTTGACAAGATTAAAGTTGACTTATGTATATATAAAGCTTTATCATGTATGCATATTTTGCAAATGCCCCTTCATGTTTTAATGATTACATGTATTAAAAACACTTTATTGAAATAAATTATTTACTTTTATTGTTATTATTGTACCTACCCAGTGCAGTAAACGATAAGGAGTGCCTTGATCTTTTCAATGTCTACAATTAAAATACTATGTCAATGCTTTACCTAGTAAAAACAACATTTTATCAAGGTTCGATGTATGAATCATCCTTTGCTTGAGCTCAAACGATAGATAGGTAGGTACACATCTATGCTATGCATGAAGATAGGAAGTGCTTACTTAGATAGTACAAGTTATGGTAGGAATTTGTATTAAAATTGTGACGAAATGATAAACTAGACGGCGGAATATGTTACTACGATTAAAATTAATATCTTTACTCTAATTACTTACGTATTGTTGTAGTTGAATACAATTTCTTGAGGTTTATACTCTTGCTGCAAAGTAAAACAGGGCAGACACAAAACTAGGCTAAGTTTTATCCAGGTTAAAAGCGACATTTTGAGCACTTATCGATTTAATATTATAGTCTAGTCTCCGTCAAACAATTTCATTGGTTCTATCTTCATTAAATTACTGAATTTTAATCAATATTATAAATTATGTTTATCGATAAAATTCTGCAGCAAATTGCAGCTGGAGCGAGCGAAGGAGAATGGAAGGAATTGAATTTCCAAAACAAAGTGCACCTCAATTAAACGTCAGCGTCACTGTCTTTTTCCAGCAACTGTCAATATTTTTCTTCCATCACTGTCAAATGTCGCGCCCGGCCGTCAGTCAGTTTCTCCTGCCTGCTGTCTAGTGCTGTCACTGTCACTGTCAGTCTATCTGCCTGCCTGCAAGTTAGGGATGTTCGATATTTCGGATTGTATCGATATTTCGTATCGCAATATATCGTAACGCATTGTATCGATACGCGTATCGATACAGGGCATTTGATACGATATATCGTATCGATACAGTATCGAATCAAGACAAAGTATGCAGGTACTTTATTAATTAAAAAAATATTTTATTTTAATAATGTGCACTAGATATTACGAAAATGTGCGTAGTTATAACTGTCAAAAAAGGTGTTTTGTGATATCAAACTAATATTAAAAAATGCGAAAGTTTGGACTTATGTTTGTTCCTCTAAAACACGACAACCACTGCACCGATTTGCCTGAAATTTAAACATAGTTATATAATGACCGGAAATACGACCTATGCCACCTTTTAACCGGGTAACTTGCAAGTCAAAACAATTAGTTATCAAAATAATTTGATACGATACTTTCGATCCGATACACCTTGCATGTGTTGTATCGATACGCCGTATCGTATGCTATTGTATCGATACAAATATCGGGTGTATCGTATGCCATTGTATCGATACACGAAAATATCGTATCGTATCGAACATCCCTACTGCAAGTCCTGCAACCTGGAAGTCCCTGGCTGGAATCAATTCTATTCTGTTCTATTGTAATATTGTTGTTTGTTTTATCACAGAGACACAAATACCTACTAAATTAATGAAAGTGTTGTGTTGATTAATTTCCGCAGCTTATTCTCCCACTCATAGCATTGCTCACGCTCAACAATGTCAGTGTCCAGTTTGTACAAAAACAACACAAAGTGCTGTATTGCGAACTGTGACAGTACGCGGGAGAAGATCACCCTATTTAAGTTTCCAAAATTTGAGACAGAAATCAAGACGTGGTTGAAGTGCATCGATAATGATAGATTACGAAGGTTGAGCTTCGAGCAGCTTCGAAGACAGTTCGTGTGTATAAAACATTTCGAGAAGCGGTTTCGCCCGTCATCACATTCATCATCACGGTTGAAAGGCCGGCGCCGTCTTCGCTTAGTAGCATACCCGACGTTGTTCTCAGAGAATGAGATAGCAAGTGGAACTCCTGACCCATCTAGGGACATTGGTAAGTAAGTAAATTCGTATGAGCAAGTGGCCAACTCTGGTGACGGAGTTTTTAGGCCTAAAGGCCTCCGTCATGGCTTAACGACTTAAAAGCCGAGACCGACAGTTTAACGTGCCCTCCGAAGCACAGAAGCGCTCAGCTTGTAGTGCCACTTGCGGACACCCATCCAAATTTTGATCGCGCACAACATTGCTTAACTTAACGATCAATCAAGAATGTCTCAGCAAGCTACACCACGAGCGCTTCGCATGTTGTGATAATAAACAAATAATAATGTTGTTGATTTATTCAGGGCATCCGCTGGAGACACCAGATCATAACTATTCCCGAAAGAGATTACACCTGGATCACACATACTGTAAAACAACGCTGAAAAAGAAGTCCGCAAAAGATTTACAGATTGGTGAGTTTTAGTTATAAATAACATAAAAATAAAAAAGCCTTTATTACTCCTCAGCTTTAAATTTGAGACTATTCTAATACTATTTTATTTTAAAAAGAGTTTTATTAGCTGAAGACCTCTACGGGTATAGGCCTCCCGCCTCCTCCAAAGCCTTCCAGTCTTCTTGTGCTTTCTTAGCCCACGACTTTCCTGCTATAGCCACTATCTCATCTTGCCATCTTTCCTGTGGTCTTCCTGCCTTTTATATTATTTATTGAGTTTTAGTTAATAGGCTTTTAATTTCTTAACTACACATTTGTTCAGTAAAAGCTGAGTTATTACTGCATTGCATACTATAGTCAGATTGCTCATTATACGCACTAAAATTGACGATCAAAATGTCATTTTTCATATATTTTTAGTTCGTACAATGAGCAATTCGACTATACATGCACCAGTGTGGATCTCGAAGGATAAGCAAATCTCGAGTGTGTGTGCACTACAACACATACCTACACTTAGTTAAGACATACAAGACAACCTTCCTACTATATCACATCACACTATCACACTATCACACTAATATTATAAACGCAGAAGTTTGGATGGGTGAATGTATGTTTGTTCCTCTATAACTCGAAAAACACTGAACTGATTTGCCTGAAATTAAAATATAGATAGATAATGACCGGGAATAGGACAGAGGCTCAAAAATATGTACAATATTACTCAAATTAACTGTTTTAATACTGTTACAGACCAAGAAAAAACCACAAATGACGTACATTGCGAGGACACAAATGACGTACATTGCGAGGACACAAATTACGTACATTGCGAGGACGTAAATAACGTATATTACGTGGTCACAAATAACGTACTTTGTGAGGACACAAATTACGTACATTGCGAGGACATAAATAACGTATATTACGTGGTCACAAATAACGTACATTGCGAGGACACAATTTACGTACATTGCGAGGACACAAATTACGTACATTGCGAGGACACAAAGGACGTACATCGCGGGGTCACAAAAGAAGTACATTGCGAGGACTCAAATGACGTACATGACGAGGACACAAATTACGTACATTGCGAGGACATAAAGGACTTAAACTGCGAAGATACAGATGACGGACATTGCGAGGACACAAAAGACTTAAACTGCGAAGACACAAGTGACGTACATTGTGAGGACACAAGTGACGTACATTGTGAGGACAAAGATGACGTACATAGCGAGGACACAAAAGCGGAAGCAGCAGCAGAAGAAATACTTCCGACACAAAATCTAGAAGTACTCACGATAAGAATATTGAACTACCTCCATTACCCGTCCAAACCCAGAAAAAGAAAATTGGATGATGTCACCGCAGCCTCAAATATATTAAAGATACCAAATAAGCATCTGGATGGTACATTGGATAATTTGGACGATGACACCACGGACACAGAAATCTTAGAGCTACTGAGAGCTGATACTTCAGTTACCCAAGAATACGGACCAGAAATCAATGAAGATGTCGCTACAAGATTTACCGACATAGCAACATCTGGTCTGGACGAAAACATCCGCGAAGAACTGATCATAAGACACCTCGTCCCAAAGAATTGCAAAGAAATCGCCGCACCACAACTTAACGTGGAATTCAAAGCAGCTTTATCCGAAAATTTCGTTAAAAGAGACGAGGGAATTGAAGCTAGGCAAAAGCAAATGGCGGCTGGGCTCTCATTAATAGGAAAAATCATAACAGACCAGCTCGGTAAAAAACGAAAAAATTACAATCTTATAAAAGATCTTATGGACGTTGGTAGAATGTTTTGCGATGTTCAACATTCAGAATCTGAAGTGAGGCGTCAATTTGCTATAAACACGGTCAAAAAGAAGTCAAGAGACCAGCTAGCTTCCACAAAAATAGACAAGTTCCTATTTGGTAGCAACTTCGCGGAGACACTGAAAAGTATAAACGCGGTTTCGAAATCATCCTCTGGTGTGAAATCACGCGCTGGCAAGAAACGTAAGTCTCCACCGAGTAAATCAAAGCCGCCAATGAACCAGCCGCCAGCCCTGCCGCCAATAGACCAGCCGGCCCTGCCGCCGATAGACCAGCCGGCCCTGCCGCCAATGGACCAGCCGCCGACCGTGCCGCCAATGGACCAACCGCCGGTCCTATCGCCAACAAACCAGCTGCCGGCCATGCCGCCAATAGACCAGCCGCCAATGTACCAACCGACGGCCCAGCCGCTAAAGGACCTGTCCTCAATGTATCAGCCGCCAGCCCTGTCCCCAATGTACCAGCCGCCGGCCCTGCCGCCAATGAATCAGCCGCACATGTACCTGCCGCCAACGGACCAACCGCCAATAAACCAGCTGCCGGCCCTGCCGCCAATGCATCAGCCGCCAATATACCAACCGCCTGCTTCTAAACATGCAACTCGCGGGAAATCGTCGGTCGAAGAACCACACGGAAAGCGGCGTAAGAGCTGCCGATTAAAAAAAAAAGAAAAGGAACAAAGAAAAAAGGTCAAACCATTGACACGAAAGAAGATTGCAGAGGAAGCTAATAAAATCTCTAAACTTCATTATAAATAAGTAAAATATTGCTGGACATTTCACACAGCGCCATCTAGCCCCAAACTAAGCAAAGCTTGTACTATGGGAACCAATTAGCTGATAGAATACTTATATAATTTTTTTTTTGTAAATACAAACATAGAATATGATTATGATTATTTATTTAAGATCTATTTTTTTGGTAATATTTGTGATTACTGATTTGATTAGTTAGCATAGAAAACTAAGAGCAAATGGTCTGATCGACCAATTTTTGGTCAAAAAATTATATGGCAAAATTTTATTTTAAAATGGTCTGATATTGAGGAAGTCAATAAAACAGATTACAACCATGCACACTTCGATAATATACCATGCACAGATTGAAGAGTCGTCACGCCATAATTACAGTGAAGAATATGACTAATGATAACAGACACGAGGCAGTACTGTAACAGTATCTTCCTACCTATACCACAGAATACTAGTACTACGTATACCTACCATAGACAGCACAAATAGTTATTTTCATTTTATTATTTTTTTATTTCATAAAACAGCAGTAAATAAATAAATATAATGCTGGACATTTTACACAACATCATGTAGCCCCAAGCAAAGCAGAGCTTGTGTTATGGGAACCACATGACCATTTTTTCTTTTTTTGTAAATAAGACAAATATTTGCAGTTCATACAAAAATTTGTCCCGCGGCGGGGATCGAACCCGCAACCTCCTGCGTCACAGGCGGGCCTTCACCCACTGCGCCACAGAGGTCGTTAGTAAATACCTCCATTACATTATTATTTACCTACGCATCATATACCTACTTATAAAATGTTCAAGATGGTGATATCACCCAACCAGTAAGTCTGAAAACCAGCGTTGCCCTGTACCTTCCTGGTGCGGGGCAACATAAAGCTGAGACTGTCCCTTTTTGGTCCACACCAGCACAGACGTCCAGCCGGCCTAACATGTGCAACAACCAGAGAGATATCTCGATCGGACGAACTGCTCTAACGCATACGTTAGAGCAGTTTAACCGATCGAGAAGGCTCGTTTCTCGACTCTCGATGTTGCACATGTTAGGCCGGCTGGCCTACTTTTAGTACTAACTACTTGAGTCTTTGCCTGTACCTACCTATCCATTAAGTACCTACTATAATCTTTACCTTTTATGTACGTATTGTTTTTTGTTTGTATAAAATTTTGTTTGTTATACCTGCTTAGGTTAGTGTTGGTCTTACATTGTAAATGTACGTCTGTGTATGTGTTACGGAATAATTTTTTATCTATCTATCACTGAGTTTCAAGGAATTTTTATACTAACGTAACTGGAACACGCACTGATACAGAAAACGCGGTCCGCTTGAAATAAAACTTGGGCGCTGTGTCTCTTTCTTTTTGCAACTGTGTGAAAGAGACAAAGCACCCAAGAAAGCCTCTCAACAAGACCAACAATCCTTATAACCAAGATTAAATGATAATAGATCGTTGTGTAGTCGTGATAAGGTTCAAAATCCTTTGTACATTAAATGTCAGTCAGCATTCTACTATGTATGAAATTTCTTTGCTGAGTTTATAAAAGCTTTCTGTAGAAAATTCAAGGATTGTAGGTCGGCAGTAAAACTCCCAACGTTTGATAATAATATCAATCTACATTTGGCCATATAATTAAATGATCACTTTTAGTGAAATACTTTTAGTGAAATGGCCAAATAATAATTAGTTTTAGGGCTGATTTTTCAATACTTTTATCTGAGGAAATAAAAATGCGATTTGACAGATATTGTATTGAAAATATGTCATAACGCCATATTTATTTCTCAGATAAAAGTTATTTATCGATTAAAAAATCAGCCCTTAGACTATAACTAATCGTTATTTGGCCATTTCACTAAAACTTTTAGTGAAATGGCCACATCATATCGCACCTTCGGCAGGACAAGGTCGTAACTGTCAAAAATTCCAAAAATGAGTTGAGTATGCCCAAGGGCCTAAAAAACAGCCTTTTATCTGAAACGACAGAGATTCTTTCTTAGTTTGGCTTTATTTCGCTATAGGGCAACAGTGTCTTTGTCAGATTATTGCGATTTTTCGTCAATTCTGGCGCGACAACGCCGTAAAGGTTAATATAGGGCATATTCAAAGACCACATATTTTTGTTTTTTGTTTAAGTTTGTGGAGGAACAAAGTCATATTTAGTACTTATTTTATGTTGTATATGCAACCCTAATTACAAAGTTATTTAACTTTTGGAGGACAAGAGCATAAATGTGACCCCTTTTTTTAAAAAACCTTCTATAAAACAAATAAAAAATATTTCACTCATTTATGAAACATGCACCGATTCATAAAAGTTTAAAGTATATTTTGTGCAAAGAACAATCTCTTCAGAGCAGTTTATACAGAATGATACGACGTTGAATGAATAAAAATATTTAAAATGGCTCTCCTGTAAAATCACAAAATGTGCAGTTGAGACCTTGTCCTGCCGGAGGTGCGATATAGTGATCAATTCGATCTGGCCACGCAACAAGCAACAATACATTAACTGTCTTCTAAAATGGTTAAAGCTGGTTTATGGAGAGGTAGCAGTGGCCCAGGATGATGATGATTTAATAAAACAAGTATTAATTGAAACAAGCACATTTATTTGATACATCATAATAAAGCAAATATACAAAAACATTTATTTATTCACATACCCATTCCAAAAATCCTACTTTGGTCGCGTCTCCCAACAGCCGAGTTGCAGTCATATGTACAATTGGACATTTTATTAAATGTCCTAAGACAAATATTTAGATTTGGCCTATTCATATGAAAATATGACAGAATTTTTATAAAAATCAAAATGTGACATGTTCTTGTCATCTGTCATTTGTCAAATTAATAGGCCACAATTAATTACATACCAATCGGATTGACATAATGATTAATAAGGCAGCCAAAAAACTTAAAATTAAAAAGTTATTCCTTACCACTGATTACTCAAAAACAAACTAATTAAAAAAATAACTTTAGAAAGAAAATTGTTTACAAAAAGGATAAATTAATAAATTACATTTTAATCATGAGGGTAGTTGCCATTTTAATTTCTTATACAAATGAAAACTAAATTTTATAAGCAAAACAAAATATTTTCTTATTTTAAAACAAAGAATAAAGATAGTCCTGGTTTAAGCCAAGTTAAAACAAAATCAAAAACATGTAGACACAATCACAGATCAACTTGGTCCATGGCTTAGTGCTTACATTATTTTTGATTTTACGTTTTGATATAGTATCTCGGACCAGCGGGCCTTAAAGATCGCTATTGCAGAATCGCATTATAGTAATTGAACTATTGCCATCTCTTTTCATTCACTGAGAGTGAAAAGAGACGGCATTATAGTTCATTTCATATTGTGATACAGTTTTAGCGACCTTTTTAAGTCCACAGAATGGCTATTCAAACTAATTCTAATCGAATAAGTGTGAATCGCTATACTACCTTTAATATTTGTTTTATCACAAGGTAGATTAAAAATAGATCTAAAAAGGCCACTTCAGGCTGAATCATAATTATGATTTATGATTGCTTTTTTTTTTCTTTTCACTCGTGTCTATGAAAAGAGGCAGCATTTAGGGAAGTGCATTCACTTCGTTATTCGTAGCGCGTTTTTCATTTGTATCAATGCAAACGCGCTGCGAAAAACGTAATGTGCCCACTCCCTAATATCTATGATTCAGCAAAAGTGGCCTTTTTAGTTCCGCAGAAGAATAATTAACAATTATACATAAAAAGAAAGATTGAGATCATACTAAAACTAAGATGTCGGACTATGTCCAACGAAATTATAAATATGATAATATACTTATTATAACTGAAGACTAGAATCTGACGACAGATTCCTTTTTTTACAATATTTACTTAAATTAATAATTAAGATAAAAAAAGTTTAATCAAAATCATTTGGTAGAGAAGAATTTTATATTAATTTGGACATTTTATAAAATGGATAAGTTTATGAGATTTAAATGATTTTTTGTTAATTGTCATTTTCTGGTAAGTATAAGTCGCGTCATGTGAAAAGAACGCTGGAAGAAAGTTGAGGTGGTGTGTTTTGTCTCATGTTTGCGCTAGGGTTACCTATTCGCAAACATGAGATAAAACACCTTCTTTTGACATGACGCGAACTATACTCTAGCCAAAACCAATGTACAATATTTACTACCATTGCACTGACAGATCGATCAGCTGATAGCAGGAATAGACCTATCACAGAAAACTGAGATTAAATATGATTGGCACTGATTCAATATGACCAATAATAATGGATCTCAGCTTTCTGTGATAGGTCTATTCCTGTTATCAGCTGATTGATCTATCAGTGCAATGTTAGTAAATATTGTACATTGGTTTTGGCTAGAGTATATGTATTTCTAAATGACTATGGCGAAGCTAAGTAGAGTAAAAATAAATCGAAATGAAATATTACCACAAAACAAAAATAATTTAACAATTATGTTTACGATTAAAAAAATCTATAAATTATTTCGAACCTATTCTAATGTTTAAACTACCTGACTACCCCCTTTATTATACGAGGACTTATAATAACAAGAAAATAGTTCTATAATAGCTTGCAAGGAAGCTTAGAAACACCGATCTACTATTTTGACACACACGTAAAGTCACTAACTAATAACCTACAAAAATTGTTTTTTTTACAATGAATACTTTGAAATGGCAGAAGTTGGTTGAAAAAAGTGATGATGTTTGTTGTGTAAATATGTAAAGTAATTTTGCACTAAATAACTTTAATGTTGTTCGTAAAAAATCAATTTGTTGGAACGAATCCGAGTTAGCGACTTTACGTGTGAAACAAAATATCCCAGCAGTAGTGCGATTCAGACCTCGGAATGTATTCCGAATACGGAAAGTTCTTCGTTAAAAAAACGTCAACTATCCGATGAAAATCATCGAATCGGATGCATTTTCGGATGTCTAAATCGCACTGCAGATATAATACAATTTATGAATTTATCTGATTCCAAAATGGCTGCTTTACTGAATTCAAAAGACATGGAAACCTATATAATAAATTAAAATTGTTGAATAAGTCAAATATCTAATTAATGTTACTTATAACGATCTTATAATTAAAATAATTTGTTTTTACACCTATCTAATATATAAAATGAATGTTAGCTCGTTTTTAGGGTTCCATACTCAAAAGGTAATCAGCCAGGTAAAAAAGGAACCCTTATAAGATCACTCTCTTGTCCGTCAGTGTGTCACCACCGATTTTCTCAGGCACGGGTGGACCTAGCAAGTTGAAAATACCAGATACTGAGGTCTATAGTCCCTATTAGGTGTATAAAAATCAAGGTCCTGAGTCAACACAATAAAAAGATATGGGCAAATTTAGATTTTCGCGAAAAGTTGAAAAGTAAGGTAAATTTTGGTAATTACATACAAGTTTTTGCGAAAATCTAAATTTGCCCATGTCACTTAGCCACCAATAAAATTATACCAATTTTATTATGGCGGTATAATGGTACAGAACCCTCGGCGCACGAGTTCGACTCGCACTTGGCCGGTTTTTTATACAGCTTTGGAAAGTTGTTGAATTTTCTGACATTTGCAGAGAAAAAACAACTAACTTAGGCTGATTTTAGTCTCACGCTCACCGTCAGCGCTGATAGGCGAGTGATCTTTATTACAATGAAATAAGGATACTGATTGTCCAGCACTGAGAGCAATCAGCGTTGCCATTTCTGCTAAACAATCAGTATCCTTATTTCATTGTAATAAAGATCACTCGCCTATCAGCGCCGACGGTACGCGTGACAGTAAAACCAGCCTCAGAACCGGCCGCTAGATTTTTTTTTTCAAGTAGGTGCTACAATAATTAGTAAACCTAAATACAAGGAGTTACAATAATATTTAAGGCACAATTCTTGTTGAATAATTTAGCTAGATGTCACAAAACATTGCAGTAAAAACAAGGATTTGAAAATCTAGTTCTGTCTTTATACTGTGATGCCTCTATTAATAAACTCGGCTCAACTTCTGTCAAAGTTGCACCACGGATTAACTATTGTATTTATCCTTTTTTTTAGACAGTGACAAATAAGGTTGGCAATAGTTAATCCGTGGTGCAACTTAGTCACAAGTTGAGCCGAGTTTATTAATAAAGGCCTGAAAGTATTGAAAAAAATGAAATGAAAAATTATCACGACTGTATCCCCAAGGTGCAGTAGACATTTCAGATCTGTAGGCATTTTTGGATCCTTTGAAGATGAGTAAGGGGTAGTCAGAGGTATGTCCAAACACATTTTGGTACATTCCCGCATTTTGCACAAGTGTTGAATCTAGATAAATCATTTAAAATGTGCCTTAAAAAACTTAAATTTAACACAATGGTTTTGTTTCGATGTAACAAAAAACCATTGAAAAAAATCCTATATTATCACATGAAAATGGAAGATTATTATATCCATGCCTTATTTTACAAACAGATAATTTGATTTCAAACAAAATATTATTAGAAACAAAACCAATGTACAATATTTACTAATATTGCACTGACAGATCAATCAGCTGATAGCAGGAATAGACCTATCACAGAAAACTGAGATTCATTACGACTGGCCATATTGAATCAGTGCCAATCATATTTAATCTCAGTTTTCTGTGATAGGTCTATTCCTGCTATCAGCTGATTGATCTGTCAGTGCAATGTTAGTAAATATTATACATTGGTTTTGGCTAGAGTTCTGGACATGTTTTTTTACACACATTTTAAATTCGTTTTAAACATCACATTATAACAGTAAACGCGAATAAACCTAGATGCATCTATCAATGGACTATTTTTTTGTTGAAAATATGTTTTTTAAGACAAGCTTTTATTGGGTAAAAATAACTTAGGCCTTTACATCTTTACTAGATGATTTAAACAGTGTCAGGAGGCAATCTTTGCCTACACTTAACGGGACACTGTAGTGCCTGGGACATTGTTGAGATGTAGGCTTGTAGCACCTACACCATCCTCTCAACTTAATCGGACATATCCACAGGAGAGACATGCTCAATACGTGTGGGGCTGACTAAGCCGCGGGTTTCCTCACGATGTTTTCCTTCACCGTTTAGAGCTCGGGTTAATGCGCATATAAACTTTTCGAAACGAAAAATCCATTGATGCACGGCCAGGATTCGAACCCACGACCTTCGGATCGAAAGTCGAGGTACTATACCCCTCGGCCAACACGGCTATTAGTATGACGTCATATTCTATTACACATCTTTCTGACAAATAGCGTTGCCTAATTCTCACAATTTTTTTGCACTTTTTAAGTAATATTTTCTTATAGAAAAAGAAATAACATTAAAAATAGTTATATAGACATAATTTTAAAGCAATAATGTGTTCATCAAAATGAATTAACCCTTTTTTGAATCAGACGCATATTCCCTATTCTTCCATGTTTCACTAGCGTTCACTGTTATTAAAAAGGCACTTGAAAATTATTTAATTGCTAATTACATACAAATAAACCTGTGTTTTGGATCAATCATACATTGTTTTTATTAATTACATTTTTTTGTTTAAATTAATTTTTTTGATCACTTATTTATAGTTTTTTTGACCACACAGTCAAGACAATTGAACAATTTTTGAAACTATCATGGTTGTAAACATTGTAAACAAACAAAAATCATGGTAAATATCCCGTTTATAGTGTTTACAATGAACAATTATTATTACTAACGCCCTCTGTCGTTCAAAAATCAATACTCGGGTGCCTAAGCACACTGCTGAAAATAAGCGACCGAATTTCGGCGCGATTACGTTTTGGCGTACATCCGAACTTCGGTAGTACGCCAAAACGTGAAAACGAACTTCGGTCGGGCGTAAATTCGGCGGCAACATCCGTACCCATATTATAAATGTGAAAGTGTGTTTATGTCTTTGTTTATTTGTCCTGCTTTCACGTCAAAACAGAGCGACGGATTGACGTGATTTTTTGTGTGGTGATAGTTGGAGGGCTGGAGGGTAACATAGGCTACTTTTTATCCGGGTACCACGCGAGCGAAGCCGCGGACAGCAGCTAGTATTCTATAAAGCAACACATTATACGACGAACGTTTGAACGAAACAAAAGACGGAACGTTTCGCAACCGAATTTCTGTCGCGTAATTTCTTATGGTGTGTCATATCAGCCGAATACGTCGGAACGTAAAATCAGACGCGGAATTACGGCATTTAACTTACTTGTCCTGTCTCTATCTAACACTATCTAATAAAAAAGGATGGCAATAGTTCAAACGGTGTTTCAATTTTAACATAATTTTAAAGGTGTTTAGACACTGAGTAATTATTCTTGTATTTTTCAGTCATAGTTTGAACATGAAATTTTGAAAGATTTTAACTCTCAAAATCTATTTCAGTGTTAATAACCCCGACGAAAATGAGGGGGTGTTATAAGTTTGTTGTGTGTATCTGTGTGTCTGTCTATCTCTAAGGCATCATAGCTCCTGAACGAATGAACCGATTTTGATGCGATTTTTGTAGACTTTTTGTTGTTTTTTTATTGTGATGTAGGGTGTTTCTTTTTTAATTTAATTGCTTGTTTAAGTTTCTGTACTGTCTCGAATAAGTGTGCGTTCACTTTTAGTCTTCGTATTATAACAAAGCTATTAATCTTTCTATACTTATTATAAATCGATCTTTATACCATGAACAATCCAGGTTTCAGTAGGCCTACTCTCAAAACAAACGTATCGTGTCAATTATCGTATTTCAACTTATGTCGGTGGAAACTAATTCGAAACGCATGACCAATATAACAAGGGCCTGTATTCTACTAGATGACAACCGCTTTGGTTTGGTTCGATCTCTTAAATGTCAGCCATTTGGTGAAATAGTAGAATAGCTTTTCAAAAATTTGTTCTGCCAAAGTTCAAAACCTCACCACAACTGAGTCGTTTGTTATTAGTAGTCATGGAAACAGTCGCTTTAGTTGAGGTTTTGGTTGAGGTTGATAAAAAGTACGGTACCGGAATCGACGCCCTGTTCTACTAAATTGGCACTAATTTGAAGTTTTGGGAGTAGGCTTACAGTTTTAAGTGACATTATTATCGAGTGTTGCATATCGTGTTTCACAGCTCGGCATGTGAAATTATTTTCTGTTGCATTCGACGGCAGAAAGAGGAAATGTCTTATTTCGAAAATTGGCCTAAATGACTTATAAATGTATTGTATAAAGCAAAAAAAAGCCGCATCGTATGGCGTCTCGTCTTTCTACGATGAAAAAATTTTATTATACACCCTTGATTTTATACAAGTTTTTGTAGATGAGTTATGATTTTTTAAAACAGTTTTTTGGCTCTGGTGTAAAATTGGATATTTTGAGATATGACATTTCAGCTTTCTGCCGTCGAATGTTACACCAGTTAATATAGTTACATAATAGTTGAAGTTATATGTTGCACGTTGTGTTACACCGCTCGGTATGTGTAGTATAGATTGTTGCACATTATGTTCAGAATGTGAAATTATTGTCTTACATATCGTGTTACACAAATCATGGCTGACTGTCGTCAGACGTGTTTAGACGTCACACCCGTATATAGAGGAGTCATCAAGGCTACACGTCCGCGTGTTAAGGCGTCACAGACACGTGTTATGGCGTTAGTCCTGTGTGTTATGGCGTCACGCCCTCATTATTAGGCGTCACAACCGCGTGATAAGGCGTCTCACCCTCGTGTTAAGGCGTCACATCCGAATGTTAAGGCATCACACGCATGTTAAGGCACACTCACGTGTTAAGGCGTCAAACCCGCGTGTTAAGGCGTAACACCCACGTGTTAAGGCGTAACAACCACGTGTTAAGGCGTCACGCCCTCTTAGTACGGCGGCGACGGGCGGGGGAGGCGGGTTTCGCGGAGGATCGCGTGCGACATTGCGTCGACTCTTGAGTTGACCGAGCGCCTGGTGTTAGCGATTTGATACATCTGTAATAAAAGACGGAAGATCAGCATTGTGTTGCATGTTGTGAACAAACACAACATAGTGCTGAGTCAGCACCATTGTAACATAAGCTTTGTACTACTATTACATAGTAAATTTGTACTGTGTGTGTTACAAATAATGTCACAAATAAAAATGTTACAAATAAATAATTTCATTTCATTTCTCAACCAATTCTCGTGAAATTTTGTGAGTAGTTTCGATAATTTTATAGATTTTTTGTCATAAAATTTGGTGAGGATCTTCAGCGTGATGAGCAGAATAGTTCCTCAAAATGAAGTAAATTGCTCACTTTAGATTTCTACCAGTGGCAGTGGAATCGGCCCTTTCACTACTAGGTAGGAATTGATGATCTGGGACCACCTTCTCATCACAAAACTAGAGAATTGTGAATATTTATTCAGTTTTTGACTGGCCTCTTAGCTCAGTTGGTAGTAGCTTTGCCTTCTGCGCTGTAGGTCGTGGATTCGATTCCCACCCAGAACAAAGATTTGTGTGATGAACATAGATGTTTGTTCTGTGTCTGGGTGTTATAAAGTATTCTATGTATGTATTTACAAAAATGGATTCTATCAGTTATCTGGTTCGCATAGTACAAGCTTTGCTTAGTTTGAGGCTAGGTGGCGCTGTGTGAAATGTCCAGCAATATTTATTTATTTATTCTGGTTCTACTGGTTTTTTTCTGGTTTTACTGTACCTTGCAGCTTCTTGTAGCTTCCTCGCCAACAGTTCGTTCTGCAGCCTTGCCGCTGCCAACTCCCTGCGTAGCTGTGCTTTGCTCTTGTTGCCGGAGGGATGCAGCAATGGATGCCGACGCAGCAGAGGCGCCGGCGGACGTTGCGATGGGTCTGGGTCCACCATTTTCTAAGAAATAAAATGAAAATATGATCGCAACTATTTTAGGGCATTTTGTTAAGATCCTTAGGCCTCTATTAATAAACTCGTATTAACTTCTGTCAACGTTGCGCCACGGATTAAACTATTGCCATCCTTTTTTGTTAGACAGTGATAAATAAGGATGGCAATACATAGTTAAATCCGTGGCGCAACTTTGACAGAAGTTAATACGAGTTTATCAATAGAGGCCTTGGAGTCTAAGGGGGTAGTCGGAGGTATGTCCAAATACATATTTCGTGTACCCACGTTTTGCAGAAGTTAGCATTCCATACTTGACAGGTTGCAAGCCCATCGACGCTATTAGAAAGCTAACTGGTTTCCTTATGTTTTCCTTCACCGTTTAGAGGTCGTGTTAATGCGCATATAAATTTTTCGAAACGAAAAATCCATTGATGCACGGCCAGGATTCGAACCCACGACCTTCGGATCGAAAGTCGAGGTACTAATCCCCTCGGCCAACACGGCTCTCGGGGTTAAAAATAACTATATTGATAAACATTTTTAACACTATGAACGGGATATATACCATGATTTTTGGATTTTCGAGTCTCCCATTACATTGATTTATATTGATAAAACCTATAAGATTTCAAATGAACACTTACCTTCAAGAGTTGATTGAACTCTCGCGATAGATTAGACAACTCTGGTAACTTTCCATCTCTGTAGTCGTGCCACGCTTGTCCATTCTTTGGCAATGGACCACCGCCGGCTGCTTCGAACAATGTTAGACCTGTAATAAATTACAATAGATAGATATTTTATTCATCTACACAATTCATTTGTCGGTTAAATAGTGTCTTAAAGCCTATGTTAAGTTTGACTAGACACTAGGGTTCTCATGTTCTCATCCATCCTACTCATGGACGTATATAAGGGGGGGGGGTTAGGGGGTCCGGACCCCCCCCCCCCCTTAGCCCATTAAGTTCAGAGGAAACCTAGTCAATTTTTGTATTTTTGAACCCTTGAACCCCCCCCCCCCCCCTTAACAAATATCTTTATATTTTGGGAACCTTTGGACCCCCCCTTAACAAAGCTATAGCTACGCCTCTGATCCTACTAATATTATAAAGGCGAAAATCCGTGTGTGAATGTTTTTTACCACGTATCCCCATAACTACGAAACTGATTTTGATGAAATTTGGAATGTAGATAGTTTAGGTTCTAGAATAAAACACATAGGCTACTTTTTATCCCGGAAAAATGTATGGTTCCCGTGGGATAAAGAAATAGTAGTCGACGTGGGCGAAGCCGCGGGCGTCCGCTAGTTTTGTACGTAACTCACCAAACGCGAATATATCAGCTTTCGTGAGGTCCGTGAAATCCTCCTGCAGCACCTCTTTAGGGAGGTAGCGACAATCGCCCTCCTCTACTGAGGGAGAGGACACACAGGTCACGTGGCCGAGGTCACCTGAGGGCAAACACATAGTATTACTACTATTTATAATATGTATGTATTTACAAAAAAAATGTATATAAGTAGTATATCAGTCATGTGGTTGCCATAACACAAGCTCTGCTTAGCTTGGGGCTACATGATGCTGTGTGAAATGTCCAGCATTATTTATTTATTTATTTATAAATGCGAAAGTTTGGATGGATGTTTTACGCCAGAACGGCTGAATGGAGCTAACACATTTTAAACTTTCGCGATCTGTAGACATAATTTAAACAAACTAACGGGACTTTATCGCGTGATTACCTTTGTTTATAATTTCGAAACGTCGGGAAATAATAAACAAAGGTGATCACGCGATAAAGTCCCGTTAGTTTGTTTAAATTATGAATGGAGCTAGTCTACACTAATAATAGTAGTTCGCCCCGAACTGAGATCTCGCGCACCGTTGCGTTGATAGCCTAGATTTGGACTTGTTTCTGACTACGTGCTACGTCTGCTGAGTTCACTCACTACACAATGATGTCTAATACGCTAGCTCAGTACACAGCACAAGAATTCGTGAAACATACAAAGCAAAATCGCCCAACTTACCACTAAGATCTTCGCTCGCTTCGATCGCTCAATCGATCCTAAAGCGGAAGAATTTGTTAAACGCGCTAATCTCAGGAACTACAAGTCCAATTTGAAAAAATCTTGCATTTGATAGCTAAACTCTTGAGGAAGGTAATACTCACCGATCTTGTATGTATGCGCGGGCGCATGTTCATCATCATCGTAACCATCATCATCATCTCTGTCGTCTCCGTCGCCGCGGCACACGAATATGTTGCCCGGCTTCACATCCATGTGTACTAGTTGGTGAGAATGGATGTACCTGTGGACAATATAAGTATTTAGCATTCAAATATTGCTGTAAAGTATAAAAGTATACATCCTAGAATAAAAAATCCCTTTATCGACTAAGCTCATATGCTCCACCGTAAATTTCCATAGCACAACCTATTGACCTACCAAGTTCCATGCAGATTGGATGAACGGTTCGACAGTTATGCGAGAACAAGAATTCGTGAAACATACATAAGCAAAATCGCACAACTTGCCACTAAGATCTTAGCTCGCTTCGCTAGCTCGATCGATTTTATTAGTATATAGAAGTACTAGCTGCTGCCCGCGGCTTCGTTCACGTGGTACCCGGATAAAAAGTAGCCTATGTTACTCTCCAGCTTTCCAACTATCTCCACACAAAAAAATCACGTCAATCCATCCCTCTGTTTTGACGTAAAAGCAGGACAAATAAACAAAGAAATAAACACACTTTTACATTTATAATATGGGTAACATCACTATCACTACATAGTATAAAACAAAGTCGCTTCCCGCTGTCTGTCCCTATGTGTGCATAGATCTTTAAAACTACCTACGCAACGGATTTTGATGCGGTTTTTTTTAATAGCTAGAGTGATTCAAGAGGAAGGTTTATAAGTATAATGCATGTATAATATAGTAGAGAAACACTTTTTTAGAAAGAAAGAAAGTTGTAGGTTACTCACGATAATCCCTTAGCGATGTGAGCTAATAGCAGTAACAGCTCAGGTTCTGGTAAAGGTCCGTCCTGCAGCAACTGTTGCAACGAACCACCGTCACAGTATTCGTTCTGGATGATCATGTGGTCGTCCTCAGCCCACGCTGAGTAGTATCTGAATTAATTAATTAATTATTATAAAATTAATTATTATTATATTAACGACGCGATTTAAAATGTCCAAGCAAGTGCATAAGGCGCAGGCCAGATAGAAGAGCGGCGCACGGGGCGCAGACATTTGTCTCTTCCGCGTCCCTTTCATACAAAATGTGACGGCGCCCCGTCTCTTCTGTATGTTTTACGGCGCGACGCTTCTATACATTTTCTATGAAAGGGACGCGGAAGAGACATAATATGTCTGCGACGCGTCCTCGTCTTACGTCTTTTCTGTATGTCCCGCGCCTAAGCTTGCGGAGTATACGCGGGCGACGGGGGGTCAGCTATGATTTGCATAGCTGCCCTTAAACTAGAAAATTTGTCGCAATTCTACCCCCACGCGAACCGCACGCTCATGTATGAAAATGAAAAAATGAAAAATAATTTATTTCAATGAAATAGGAAGATTACATACAAGTTACACTAAGACTAATTACACAGAAAAGAAACTTAAACTACATAGACGAAGTACTAGTGAAGAAGAAATAGTGAAGTTTGCTGGGTGATATACGCTACCTACGTTGGTCCATAAGACCTACCTTACGACATGTGCGTGTTTCCCCAAGGCCGCATGGGCATAAACTTCAGTTAAGGCCGCCCTCTCGGCCGCGGAGCCGGCCACGGGTCTCAGCGACCGTTTCACAGCGTACACACATCCGTCCAGCTTGTTAACACAGCGGGCGACGCGACCGAACTGACCGCGGCCTATCACACTCAGGCTGGGTGTGATAGGCCGTAGTTTTTTTGAGCTGGGTGACCCAGCTCAACAAACTCTACGGCATTGTCCATAGTGCGGGCCTAGCGTGGTTACATGCGATATGAAATCGCCGATAGTGTCTATAGTATAGTGACTAAGGCGACCGGCTTGCGCGAGATAGCACGCGTGTTAATAAAACGTTCCTATCAGCGCGTTCTGGCCACACTACGGGCCAACAAGCGATCTAATGAGCGGGTGACGGGGGTATCAAACCAGTTCGCTCGGTCTAAGCGCGTTTTGAATTATTTTTTTTAAATGGCGATAGAGTGAAGTATGTTGTGTGTGTGTATTTTTTTTGCAAAATGGCGATAAATAGTAAAGTGCAGGGATATTCCGGTTAAGGTTAAAAACCGTAATGAATCGGTTGTTTAACAGTTTGAATACCGGTTAACCGAAACAATGGGTTACCGAAACGTTTCTGTTAATAACAACCGAAACGATATGGGTTTTTTTCTTAAGGTTTAAATTGGCGCATTTTCGGCGTGTGCTGCGAGTAGCGTAATGTGAGTGCGACGGAAAATAATGTCTCACTCATCTTCTGTCGCGTTTAATATTCTTGCTTGCTTGAATTTCTGTCGTTGCGTATTTTTGTAGTTTGCGTGCGAGTATCGCCGTGATTATTTTGTTTATGCACTACCTACCGTACCTATCCGCTTTTTGGCAGATTATTTCTTGCCAAAGCTGTAGCGAATGAATGTATTATTTAGTTATTGTGAGTACTGAATTAGTAGTGAGTTGTTGAATAAGTACTACAAATAATTTACTTTAAACGATTAAAAATTGGTATTTTTTACATTTAAATGCCTCGCAAACAGTCTAACGCCGTTCACAGACATTTTGAATATAACAAAAGGACTGGTTGCAGTTTATGTAGGTATGCTTTGTGGAAAGCAGTTAAAGGTAAGTAGGTAGGTATTATTTTAGTTAGGTATTAGAATCAGACAAAATAAATAGGTACCTACTTACTTATTTAAGTAGATTAATATCTACTATCACCTAAATGGAAAACTATTCAATGTTGTTTTAGTTCGATTGTTGTTAGTAGGTACAGTGTTGTTAATATACAGGGTGTGGCAAATTCTTGGTCACTGAAGGGTAGCTACCTTTTCTCTTGTAGTTAGAAAGTTTTGTTCTTAGGAAACTTCAGTTTTATTTTGAAGAAAATCATAATTGCATTTTTAGATTTTTGAAAAAAAGTATAGTTAACCTAAAAAATTGCATTTGTCAAAAAAAACAAGTTGGTCTTAATCGACTCTATTTCCCACCAGGAACACTTCTCCCAAAGTAACTTATCAAATCAAATCGTAAGTTTTTGCAATAATTCAAAAAAACACATCCCATACATTTTCTATGAAATTAGTAGTTGTAAACATTATAGTGCCACTTATTCGATCGTTCTTAATTTTATTTCATAACTGCTCCGGCAAGCTGGGAGGCTATTGTAAAGCACGTATTTAAATTTAGAACAAAGTGCTTCCCTGCAGATGTACAAATGGTATGCTCCATGCATACCAACATCTCTTGCGGGTCTGTCTGAAGCGCCTAAGGCTTTACAATAGCCTCCCAGCATGCCGAAGCAGTTACGAATTTAAATTAATAACCATCAAATAAGTGGCACTATAATTTTACAACTACTTATTTCATAGAAAATGTATGGGATGTGTTTTTTTGAATTATTGCAAAAACTTACGATTTGATTTGATAAGTTACTTTGGGAGAAGTGTTCCTGGTGGGAAATAGAGTCGATTAAGACCAACTTGTTTTTTTTGACAAATGTAATTTTTTAGGTTAACTGTACTTTTTTTCAAAAATCTAAAATGCAATTATGATTTTCTTCAAAATAAAACTGAAGTTTCCTAAGAACAAAACTTTCTAACTACAAGAGAAAAGGTAGCTACCCTTCAGTGACCAAGAATTTGCCACACCCTGTATATTCATTTACTTACTTATTGTTATGCCGTTATATCAAGAATAATAGGTAGGTAGGTTAGGAGGACCTTACCTACACCTACTACTGAGTTGTCATGTATGTACTTACCTATGTCCTTTATATTTTGTTAACTTATAGGTAGGTAGGTACTTAGGTATTACCATACTAATTATTTACCTACCTACCTAGTTAAATAGAAAAGTCACGAAAACAAGATAAATTGGCTAATGTGTATAATATAAAATAGGGTAAAATATCCAACAACTAGCCGGGATCAGTAACGGGACACCAGTATTCAAAATTACTAGAAATTTCTATAAAAACGTATTATTAACAGTAACTTCTAATAAGATGCGAAGTTACGAAGATACGAAGATGCCAAGTTGCGAAGATAGAAGATACGTAGATACGAAGATACGAAGATACGAAGATACGAAGACACGAAGTTGCGAAGTTACGAAGTTACGAAGATGCGAAGATATGAAGATACGAATACATATTTGAAACTTTCGCGACTTGAACACATTTTTAATTTATTAGTGACCACGGCAACTGTAGGTAATGTCGCCGAAACGTCGAGGTAAATAAAATAATTTCATTACGCGATTAAGTCCTGTTACTAATAAATTAAAAATGAAGATACGAAGTTGCGAAGTTACGAAGATACGAAGTTGCGAAGTTACGAAGATGCGAAGATGCGAAGATGCGATAATGCGAAGTTACGAAGATATGAAGATACGAAGTTGCGAAGTTACGAAGTAATGAAGATGCGAAGTTGCGAAGTTACGAAGTTATGAAGTTACGAAGATACGAAGTTGCGAAGTTACGAAGATGCGAAGTTACGAAGATACGAAGTTACGAAGATACGAAGTTACGAAGATACGAAGATACGAAGTTACGAAGTTGCGAAGTTACGAAGATACGAAGATACGAAGATACGAAGTTACGAAGATACGAAGTTGCGAAGTTACGAAGTTACGAAGATAGGTAAGAACGGCGAAATGTAGGTAGGTAATAGGTACCTACCTAATTTTTATTCTGACCCTGGATAAAACGCATTTTTCGCATGCGAACATTATGTACATTATGTACCTACATACCTACCTTACTTTATCTGTTGAAATTACAGAAGCAAATCACTAACCATTATTTTAAAAATATCAATAGCTCACACTCACAATACCTAAAATTAAAATAAGTAAAATACGCCTATCTAGAAAAATACAGTCGCCGGCGCCGTGGCCGAAATCGGCTAGGAAGTCATCATCACATTACATAAAACATTTTCTGTGAACTATGCGCAAACTGCTTTAGGTACAGTACGGCCAACGGATCTCGGCATTCGTGAAGTTAGCAGTTTCGATGCGCAGTGCAACTTTTTCATACAAAATTTTCTACTGCGCAGCGAAAAGCCTAACTTCATGAACGCCGAGATCCGTCGGCCCAACTGTAATCCTGTCGACAAATAAGTCAAAAACACGAAATACTTACATTCGCTGGCAACAAGCTGGCAACGTCGCACTCAATGCATCGCTCTCTTTCTACGAAATATTTACGTAATAATGCGACAAAAATACAGTTATAAAAAACCCAATCATTTCGGTATACCGTTTCATTCGGTATGGGTTATTATTTCGGTTAATACCCAATCATTTCGGTATATCGTTTCAATCGGTTACCGTTTCAATCGGTAAGCGTTTGAAGCGGTTACCGTTATGAATGGGTTATCCGATCCCTGGTAAAGTGTGTTGGGTGATATTTTACCCAAGATGTTCATAAGACCTACCTTACGACATGCGCGTGTTTCCCCAAGGCCGCATGGGCATAAACTTCAGTTAAGGCCGCCCTCTCGGCCGCGGAGCCGGCCACGGGTCTCAGCGATCTCTTCACAGCGTACACACATCCGTCCAACTTGTTAACGCAGCGGGCGACGCGACCGAACTGACCGCGGCCTATCACACCCAACTCGACGAACTCTACGTTGTAGCGTGATATGTTTGATTCCTGGGGAAAGAAGAGAATAATTCTTTATAGAAAACTTTAGTAAGTACAAATATTTACCTACACCTAAGTTGTACTAGCCTACTTTATGTAACCTTTCATTGAAAATAAATACTTATCTTATCTTATAATCTTTTTTATACTACTTCAGGCGTTTTCGAGTAATTGGTGAATAATACAACAAAGCACGAAAAAAAGATTCCTACGAATTGAGAACCTCCTCCTTTTTTTGAAGTCGTTTAAAAAAGTTAGTTATTTAGTTAACCCAGGATCGCGCAAGCGTGCCTTAATAGTATAGGATTTTAGGTATCTTTATAAATGTTTTTGTGATTACTTTTACAGAAACTCAGATAGCTACAGTACGGCCAACGGATCTCGGCGTGCGTGAAGTTAGCCGTTTCGATGCGCAGTGCAACTTTTTCATACAAAATTTTCTACTGCGCAGCGCAGAGCCTGACTTCACGTACGCCTAGATCCGTCGGCCCAACTGTACATTACAACTTCTAAGACAGACCCTTTACAAGAGGAATCACTGCGCCAACAACACAATGGACAAGACTGCTCCACCAGTTGTCACCGCAGCGCTTCAGGGGTCTAAAGTGGCCACTTTTGATGAAACCTCAGATGTTTTTTAAATGCTTTATATATTCTTTATCAATGCTTCATCTATGAAGCATATTTAAAAACACCTTTTTTGACAGTTCTTTATAGAATCCATTGTACCCAATTCTGTAAAAAAAGATGTTTTAAAATATGCTTCATAGATGAAGCATTTATGAAACATCTGATGTTTCATCAAAAGTGGCCACTGTAGACCCCCGAGCAGATTATCAACTTGCGTCAATTCACACGTGCGACTACCACACCACGTCGCAGCGACAAAATGTGGTCCAGCTGTGGTTGCGTGTGAATTGTGTCGCAGCGACTTTTTGCAGTTGCGTTGTGGTACCGACAAAATGTCAATGTGGCAGGCGCCAGCTAGGCGCGCGCTGTTGATGACGTCATGTCGTCGCGATGTGGTTGCGATGTGGTTGCGATGTGGTCGTATTACACAGGTGGTCGATAACAACGACAAAATGTGGTACGACAAAATTGGAAATTCATTTTCAATACAAATATACGCCCGACCACGTCGCGTCGTTGTGGTGTGGTTGTCGGTGTCGTGTGGTTGTGGTACGTCTGAATTGGCACTTACTCGTAATCTCTTAGCGGGCTGTTCGGGCGTACCATCCCACGTCGGTGTTTTTGACAGCGCTCGCTTCTTCTTATTCAAAGCTTGACCTGGAAACAATCAGCTATTATATTATATTGTATTTATATTTATTTATTTACAACACGTGTTGGGCGTACAGTTGAACCAAAGCGCCCATGACGTCTAAACTAATTAGAATAAACTTAGCAGGTTACCTACTTAAAACATAATTTAAAATGTCATTGCAATTAGAATTTAACATAATAATAATACATAAATAAGAGTTATAAATAATTAGGAAAAAATAAAAATATGAATAAAACATTACAAAGAGAGCAGTCATTAGCTAGGAATAAGATTACTTCTTAGCGACCACGATCCACGACCCTTTGTGCGAATTCGTTAAGGTAACAATGTTTGTTTTATGTTATGGTAGTAATTAGTTAGGTTAGGTAATTGACATGGATAGTGATTTTTTTTATGGACCGGATTTTTTTGTTAGTTTTAGAATTTATTGTTTTTTTATATAATACTTTATTTTAATTTTAATGGGACTACTCTATTGTTTTAGGACTATCCTGTGAAAATAGATGTAAGTGGACATAAATAAATAAATAAAATACTTAATGAAATTCAACATGTTATTGATATGTCGGCTTATGTACCGTACCGTCAGGAGTGAAGGGGTTGATGTTAGCGACCGGTCTAAGAAGTCTCGACTCGTCTTCATCAGCTGGTAGACTGCCCAGCGCACTGTCTTCATCAGACGGGGGATGTAGGTGATGACTGGACCCAGACGGCATACCTGGAATATAAAAAAAATATATGTGTGTCGTAGTGTGAACGAGGACTTTTCTGGTTCTGAAGACGAATTGGGGGTAGTCGTGGATCCTACTCTCAATTCTCGGCGGTAGCTCCAGTACTTCAGTCATCCCGTGACCACGAACGCTGTAACGTGTTCGAAACGTCGGGAAACAAAATAAATAAAAGGTACGCGATAAAATCCCGTAATAATAATTATCATTATTAACAAAAAGTTTTTTTTTTTTTAAAGATAGGTTAGCTCTTGACTTCGCTCCTTGTCTGGGCATGGATGATGTCGACGATGGAGCGAGCTTCCCTAGAAAATGCCTATTTACTCTCCTTTTAAAGGTGTTCAGGTTATATGTAGATGGAAACACAGACGAAGGCAGTTTGTTCCATTCGACAGCAGCACGCATTATAAAAGACTAAAGTAAATAAGAAAGTAAGTAAGTTTAAGAACAAATTGAAGAGCTTTCTTGTTGATTGTACTCGATTGACGAATTCTAGGGATAAGTTCCTACTATTTCTTTCTTATAGTTTTTAACAAAGCCTAAATGTGTTGTCAAATCCGTTATTTTGATTGTTTCTATTACTGTGTTTGATTTGTTGGACAATTTATCATACATACATACATGATACATACATAAAATCACGCCTCTTTCCCACAGGGGTAGGCAGAGACCCACTAGCTCATTAGAACTTAATTTTTTTTAATAAATACTGTAATGTAAAAGGTAACCCATATGGGTTTTTTTTTTTACCAACACCTTAAAAAAACCTTTCGGAAACTCCTTCAAGGGTTTGCGACGAAAACCCTTTCAAGAGTTTGCGAATCGGTCCCTGGCCAAGATAGCCTACCTGTCTGAGCGTTTAGTTTGGGCGGAAAGAGTCTGGATCTGGGCGGATGGTGCGAGGGCGTTGAACATTTATCCCGGAGGGTCTTCGGCGTGTGTGGGCTGTCGAACAATCTGGAACAATAGATATAGACATTTATTTACTTGCCACTTGAGCACACACACTAAAAAAACAAAAAATAAGAAATTTTTTTAGGAATAAGACACAGATAGAAACGTAAGATTTATATAGGGGCTGCCCGCGGCTTCGCTCGCATGGTACCCGGATAAAAAGCAGCCTATGTTACTCTCTAGCCCTCCAACTATCTCCACACAAAAAATCACGTCAATCCGTCGCTCTGTTTTGACGTGAAAGCAGGACAATTAGACAAACAAATAAACACACTTTCACGTTTTTAATATGGGTACGGATTTCATTTATAATACTACTAGCGGACGCCCGCGGCTTCGGCAGCATGGATGGTTTTATTTAGTATCCCCCGGGAACCGTGCATTTTTTCGGGATAAAAATCCAAACATTCAAACTTTCGCATTTAGGTATAATATTAGTAGTGTGATTAGGATTACTTCTATTCTAAAGATGTAAAAAAAAACATAGGTATTTTAAGCAAAACTACAGATGAACCCCCTTACTTATGAAAGATGTTTAAAGTTGAACACTGGTTGAACAACATCCTGTCTCTGTTTGTCACTATCCACAAATAAAGACAGGATGTTGTTTAACCAGTGTTTCACTAAAAACATCTTTCATAAGTAAGGCCCTGAATATTGAAACGGGCCAGTAAAAACGCCGTCACCAAAGTTGACCACTAACTATTATCTAGATCAAAATTATGCCAAACCTGCCTACTATCTTCAGGTGTGCAGAATACAACTTGTAAACACTTTTGTTGTAAATCGAGGGGTGAATTTCTATGGATTTCTCGAAATATTTCTTAAGAAATTATTCTTACAATAACAAAAGTGAGGAAGACGAATGAAGGGTGACAACCATAAACTAAACCTTAGATTTTCGTCTGTTTCCTATAATGACCAACGACTCTGTTGTGATGACATTTTAGCTATGGTTTGGACTTTGGCAGAACAAATTTTTGAAAAAGCAATTCTACTATTCACCAAATGGCTGAACATTTAAAAGAACAAAACAAAACGCAGCGGAATGGTTGATGTTGTCATTCAGTAGAATTGCCACCCTGGTTCTTTCCATCCAAAGGTTGTCTGGAAGAATTCGCTTCTAAGCGACAAGATCGCCCATTGTGCAATTATACCGTTTATTTAGTTCGTAATTGTAAAACGAATAAAATTTTCATTCATTTGCTGCAAAAAATATTTTTCGCTCGAAATTTCGCCAACCATCGAAATTTCGGTTGGAAATCGGTTACACCACAGTTATTCATACAATAACATAACATAATGATCTCAAACAGCTGGCTTCAAGAAAAAAACGCCTCCACACAACACCTTGTGTCAAAACTACAGCAAACTCAACTTTATTTCTACGCGCAGAGAGTATATTTTGGAGTATTTGAAAACCTTTTTCATAACAAAAGCTATTGTGAACTTTACTGTGTTGAGATAAAGCGTAATTTGGGATGAAAAGTTTCGTATACCTGGAGTTTTGGATGTTGCTGAATGCTAATTATCACCTGCCTATAATCTTATAGTGATGTCACTTAACCTAGGTCATCTTTATCTCCAAAGATAGACTTAGGTGGTCGCACACCTATCCACGCCAAACGCGCCGAAATAATAACGAATTTTAGAATCTACTCTATTCTATCTAATTATCTTTCTTTATCTAATATAAGTGGAATAGTTTTTTTGTTTGAACGCGCTATCTCAGGAACTACCAGTTGGATTTGAAAAATTATTTCTGCATTTGATAGCCAAACTCTTGAGGAAGGTTTATAGGCTACTTTTCATCATCATCATCATCACTACGTGCGGCGTAGGCCGCGAGGTTGCTGTTAGTATTTATTTTTTTATTAACTATCTAGAAATCTAAAAATGCTAGGATATTTAAACTTGTCCCTAATCAAAGTTTATTTTCTAGTAATATACAAAATATAAATGTGCGTCATAGAAAGGCTAGGTTTTTTAAAAAAAATTCTTTGTTGCACAAACGTTTGACACCTAATATCGAGGTTAGCGGGCTTAAAAAGGTCGCTGTTGCAGAATCACAATAAAGGAATTGAACTATTGCTATCTCTTTTCATTGACTGAGAGTGAAAAGACGGCATTATAGTTCATTTCATATTGTGATTCAGTTTTAGCGACCTTTTTGAATCTGCTGGTGTCATATTGTAGGCATGTAGGTACCATGTTTGTGGACATATCTCTGACTGATTACCCCCTTAGACATCTTCAAAGGATCTTTAAAATGCCCAAAAAAGATCTGAGAGAATGTCTACTGCGCCTAGGGGATACAGTCCTGATCATAATTAATTTCATAGAAAGGCTAGGTTTTTAAAAACATTTACCTACTTCGTTGCAAAAACCTGTTTGACAACTAAAATCGAGGTCAGACAGACACAAAAAGGGACAGTGCGACTTGTTCAAACTTGCTGTAATTTGTTTTGATACTTGACAGGAAGGAACAGGCATTTTCTTGTTTATATAGGCCGAGTTATATAGGTACAGTAGGGCCAACGGATCTAGGCATTCGTGAAGATAGGCTTTTCGCTGTGCAGTAGAAAATTTTGTATAAAAAGCTGCACATCAAAACGGCCAACTTCACGAATGCCAAGTTCCGTTGGAACAAGTGTAATTTGAGTGTGGCGTTAGCGGGTGTTATCAATCCTTTTAATATTTAATAAGTAAAACCAAACATTAAAGGACATGAAATTATACTCATATATAATTATTACTCATAGGGGGTAGAAAAACAGGGATCCTAATACTCCTAAGACCGAAAAAGATATTACGTTGCTAAAATGTACCAAATTCAGTTTCTACCAAATTGTTTTGGGAGGATTAACCGATTTTACGTTATGAATAAGATGGTGGAACACCATTAGCTGTGTTAACTCTGGTATTTTGTGTATGTTAAATTAGCAAGGTAATTAATATTAATTGTGAAAGTTGTTATTCCCATTAAACTATGTAGATTAGAGAGATTTGTATGGGATTTGAAATACCACTTCTTCTTCTTTCGTATGAGCAAGTGACCAAATACCACTTAAAGATCTATTCACATTAACAACAAAATTGTTATTTTTTATCAAGTCTTCTAGCATGATCTATGAGAAGATGAAATATCCCAAATTCCTAACCTAAAAAGTTTGTAAATACATTTGCAAAGCTTTTGAAAAGCTTCTAGAAGTTTTATGTTATCATAATAATAATAAAAACTTGATAATTCTAGTCCTAGCTAAAAAGTTACAACACAGATTTTGTTCAAAGTTTTAATGGTGAAGTAGTTTGTAGACATAAAATAGACATTTATCTTGGAAAAGTCTGATAAATTACTTGGGAATTACCAAAAGTTGTGAAGCATCAGGGAAAAACTAAAAACTTTCGGTAAAGGTATTGCAAAACCATAACAAAGTATTAAGGACGAATTTAGAATGTTTTTCTAGATGAAGTCGTTAAGAGGTCGTAAATTACCAGTTGATAGGCGTAACGTGGTGTTTTTGGTCTAATTTCAAGAATTTGGAGAAAGTTCGAAACTTACCTGAGAGCTCTAACCCTTTTGTACGGGGGACTATGTGGATCTGGAGGCTGTGAAGAGTCTCTGCCGTCGTCATCATCTATACTAGTAAAATCCAACTTTCTAGGCACTATAGACGCTGGTATGGGGCTCAAATTCTCCGAAAATATGTTGAAGGGATCCGATACATCGCACGAAGTTTCAACAGACAATTCCGAAGAATTGTGCTTGTTTTCGTAACCGTTCTTCATTCTATACCACTCCGTCATGTTTGTTAACACATAAAATACACTAAAACTACACAATATCACAAATAATCACTAAATTCTTTCGATTTTCACAAAACGCGTTTACTTTCTCATACACAATCAGCTATGGCGGATGACGACGCATAGCACCTGTTTAATCATTCGGCCAATCACAGCACTGCAAATAACCGGTAGCATAGATATTTGAATTTGATTGGTTAGCGGTTTGCAGTCAAATAATAATGGCGCGTCGAATGCTGTGATAGGATATTCTTAAAATGCGTTCAAAATTCATTTGTAAATCTAAAAAAAGAATTCTAAATTACGGCAATAAACGCACGCTCCGTCGTTAAAAACTGTATTTTATTACATAGAATATCCTTTTATTTAAATACTTTATCAAAAAAAGGATAATTGCTACAAATTGATAGAAGGAAATTCTGTGTATTTTTCAAATACGGCAACATTACACACCACAATATTTTTGAACGAAATTTTGATGCATGCAACACTGCACATGACGTATGTGCTGGAAAGTGTTGCCAATTTAGCGACTTTGTCGCTAGGAATAGCGACTTTTACTATGGTGTTAGCGACCTAAAATCAGTTTTAGCGACAAAATATATTTAGTGACTTATCTAGTGACTTTTCGACTTCAACCAGCACACCAAAACAAGGCAAGGATAAGTAATGGTAAGGTGGAAAGGACAAAAAGTCAACTCGAAAAAATAATTAAAGAAGTCTAATTTTCATTTATGTAGGGTGTAGACTGCCACTATAACCACAGAATACTAGTACTACGTACAGAAGGGTCACTTCGCGAGTAAATTTGTTTAAATAGAGACTCTCGCAGCGAAGCTATAAAGTGCAATTCAACTCGCCTATGGGCCTATTACCTATCGAGATATTTGCCTAAACATTCCCATCCTGCTCTAATGCGTAACTGTGTCACTGTCTGGCGCGGTGTGACGCGACTCGTAAGGGTTGTCGAATTTTCGCTTGCGACAACACAAATAAATTAATTTATTTTATCTGTCACAAAAACAGTAGGTACCTACTTAAGTTCTAAAATAAGTAGGCCTAAATATAATTTAATCTACCGTTACCACAGAATAAATAGTAGTAAGTAGGTACTACGTATTGTACGTAGGTAGGTGAAGTAGGTAGATACATTATTATCTCGTTCGTTTTGTAAACAATTGCATTTCAAAATATCTATACCTTCATACCTACCTAGACATCGATCAGACACACACAATCATCATCATCACACAACTAGACCGGGAGCCGTTATCCGATAATCACCCTTTTAATGTTAGGTTTGCAATCACATTTGCAATTTAATGCACGGCCAGTACTCGAGCCCACGACCTTCGTCTCGAAAGTTGAGGTACTAATCACTTCGACCAACATGGCTCTATGAATGTAATGTAACTTCTAAACACTTACAATTATTATATTAAGTAGGTTAGGTACCTACTTAATGGATAAGTTACTTTTAGGTACCTACATATGTAAATAAACAAAACTGTAGGTACCTACCTACAGTTTTGTAGGTAGGTAGTTTTGTAGGTGTTTTATGTTTTGTAGGTGTTTTATGTTTGTTTATTTGTAAACAGGTACCTACGTATTCAATCAAAAAGGAATCGAATAGGTACCTATAAAATCTCGTTTTCATTATGCACCTACAGTTACAGAGTAAAAGTAAGTACCTACCTAGGTATTTATTGATGATTTATTTAAATAAGTACTTACAACAAATTATAGAAAAGCTTAGTACCTAGGTACCTACCAACCTTTCAATATCTTCCGGAATTTTGTGGAATGTTAATGTCCATTCATTGCTTTTCCTTTTGTTTAGACACGCGTAGACACAGCAGTATCTTTTATACGGATTAGATCGTTTAGTTATCGTGCAAAAATCACAAGAAACGATGTATACGAGATCACGATAATTACGCACAATGCGTCTAGTCCGCAAGCCAAGCGAGCGGCAAGTGGCAACCTATAAATACCTAAAGTGAGAAGTGAGACAGGCCTGCTATAACTAAGGAAGTGGTTATTTTTTTTACGACAGACAATGTATATCCAACAGTGTACCTATAACAATTTTTATTTTTTTGTTACATTATTTGTCATAATCATAATCATCATAATCATTCATTTATTGCAAGAAATTATGGTCTTAACAAGATCTTAATACTAGGTACCTATATAAAGTGTCACATACTTCACCAAAAAACATCGGCATGCAAAATTACATAAAATAAATTGAATGAAATAAAAAGTCACTAAAATAAAATAAGATGAAATTAAAAAATGGAAATAATTTGAAATGTCTTTTGAAGTAATAGTTGTACTGCGGGCTTAAAAAGGTCGCTATTGCTGAATCGCATTATAGGAATTGAACTATTGCCATCTCTTTTCATTGACTGAGAGTGAAAAGAGTTCTGCAATAGCGACATCTTTCTTTAGGCCCGCAGTGGGCCTTAAAATGTCAAAACAAATTCTCACAAATTAGCGACTTTTCAGACTAAATCTAGCGACTTGTATTTATTGGAGTTCGCAACACTGGTGCTGTGCTGTCATTGCTGCTGTCAGCTGTGCCGTTTGCCGTTGCTCTTTGATTTGAATATATTTTTACGTATTTTTTTCTATAATTATTTAATTTTGAATCTGATTTATTTGTGATGGCGGAAAAAACTCATACGTCGAGGTTATCGTCCTACAAAAATGCAGGCGTTGGCGCGACTGTAAGTAAAATTAAATTTTGAAAAACAACAAGTACCTATTAGGAAACGTGTTCCTATTTCTAACTTTTTCAGTTTTGTTTTCTGTAAATTAAATTGTACCTACCTATCATTGCAATAGTTCTAAATAAGTAATGCATTAATTGTAATTATTGTGAAATGTTTCGTTCCGTGAAATCTTTTTCATTTTAACATTCCTACCTTCAAATAAAAAAATGTAGGCACCTATTCAGCATAAATTCGCTTTTACCTTGCTTTTTAAAAAAGTTCTGGATTTTAAATTCATATTCAATAATTGTTAAAATATTCATGTGTAAAATATGCACAAAAAGTAGGTAGGTACCTACTAATAAGCCTGTTTTGATCACCAAGATATTTTAACTAATCCGCATTTATAGGGCGCATGCTCACAGCCAATGATCTACTAAATAAACTGCGGTAGATGCGTTGTACCCTGCTCTGCGTGGCGAACAAAAGTCAAGCTAATTAGCTTGAGCCAACTGAGTGAGACAATGTGCACGTTGTCTTGTTCCATTGTTACACACAGAACGCACAACCTTTAACTCTTTGACAACAAGGTGAATGAGATTTCATAAATCTCTGCTATTTTTAGTTTTCTTGATTGATATTAAACAAAGCTCAAAACTATGTCTCTAACTTTATTTGTTGTATTGATTGTATTCTGTTTTGTGTGCCTAAATAAATAAATCAAAGCTGCTTATATTCTACCTAAGTAGCGATAACAAAATTTCGCCGCGTTTTAGAGCTTTTTCTAATGAGTATAAAGTCTCTATTGGTAAAATCTCATTGCTTACAGCAAGATCTTCGTCGCAAGCGCGCTGAGCTGAGCGTAGCTCTCCGGAAGCAGGCCCGTGATGAACAGCTCCTCAAGCGCAGAGCCCTATCCCCTGAGCCTGATGAAGTCGTGGAAAATGAGAAGGTGTACACACCAGCGGAGGTTGTACAAGGTGAGTTGAATACCTAAAGTAAAGAATTATCATACCATCAGCAGGCTTAATCCCTCGTCTGTCGGGATTCCAGACACAATAGAAAATCAATTGTGTCTCGAGCGGATCCGTCATTAAGCAGGCGAGCGGTTAAAAGAATAATATTATTTATTTATCGATGATAGACGTGCAGCTTTTTCGTCAAGGAACAGATAATGAGACTAGGTATAAAATAGACACTGAGTTTGAGCTGGCGAGGAGCTGACTTTGAGCACGGAACACACGCGCAGACGCATAGACGAGACCGAGACCACAGTGTAGATTATTCATACGGTGACAACCTTACTGTGTACTAGGGAGGGTCGTTTTTTTTTTTCTTGATTTTTAAAAACGCTCAGCGTTAAAAAGGTGCCAAATGGTGTTGTTAATTGATATGTAAAGTTTCATCCCATTATTTTAAGGTTTATTGCCTCCGGATTGTCATAGAGTTATTTAAAAAGTAGATTTTTGATGTCACTTCACAAATTTTTTTTAAAGTTATTTTACAGCAGATTTCATGCGTAATGGTTTTTAGTTATGACAAAAACATAAGTGTTTAGTGTAGTTTAAGTACAAAGGAGAAGGGAGGGACAGGGTGCGGTGGAAGTTGAGACAAGTGAAGCACAATTTATAGGTAAAACGCATGGGTGCCAGTCATTGGTTTTACGACATTAGAAAAATGAAATGCACTCGAAATAGTTGGAAGGGCCCCTTATTTGGTTATTACGTGATTCTAAAGATAGCATATTGCAAAATCACGAAGATGTAATGATGTTTTATGAGTGGACCCGACACAAGTTGAAATTTAAGAAAGAAACGAAAAAAAAATCCAACGTATAAAGAAATAGAGGCCGTTTTAGTTGCAAACCTGATTTAAATATGGTCAAAATCTTCTAACCCCTCAGTAGAACCAAAACAAATCGCTCATTAAATTCAAAAGGGTCATATTTCAAAAACTACATTTTTTACAGGGGAGCCAATTGAAGTTTTGGTCGTCGTTTTTTCGTATTATTTTGTAAATAGTATCTTGTATATACATGTGTCATATATCATTCGATGCGTATTTTGAGCTGTTATTTACTATAAAATAACATTTACTGTAACTTTCATCCAGAAACGTACAAAGTCACAAAAGTCCCTTTTATTTATAAAAATGATCGCAATTTTAAATGAATTTAATAAACAAAAGGCCACAAATCATACAAAAAATTAGTTTAATTCTAAGTTTTACATCATTGTTTTGGTAAATGTGAAAAGAAATCCTATTTGGACCCTCAAAGCCACCGATAGGCAGAGGATAGACGCGTTTGAGATGTGGTTTTGGCAACGCCTTTTGAGAATCCCATGGACAGCCTACAAAACTAATTTTTCAATTTTAAAACAACTGAAACTAAAGCACCAAAAGCGTCTGTTAACCACTTGCCTCTACAAAATCTTAAAATACTTTGGCCACATTGCCCACAGGAGCACCGATAGTATCGAGATACTTATTGTGGCAGGCAAGATAGTGGGCAAAAGACCGAGAGAATGTAGCCCCAAACGCTGGTCTGACCAGGTATCGGCGCAACTAGAATTGCTGATGAACAAAGCACTGCATCAAGCCACAGATCGCTCCAAATGAAGATCAACCATCCACAGGATTATGGGAAGGAGTAACGATCCTCACTCAACAATAAGGAATCGACTAAGGAGGAGGAGGAACTCACATTAAAACTCATTTATGGCGTATTAGTACATTGCTAACATAAATTTACCTCACCTTGTGGGCAAGTCATCACCGCTTGTAAGTCGTAGACTGTGACTATAAAGTTTTCGCTAAGTGAATGTCTAAAATTGTGAATAACTAAACCACAAAAAGCAAGTTAAGAAAATGCCTATTAGGTAGCACCTGAATTACACACAAACAGGCAAAGACCCTTTCCTTTAATAAACTATCTGTTCAATTTAAATAATTTTGTTATAATCATTTTTTAGTTTGAACAAACAGTCAAATTAGATAGGTTCAACTTTAAGAAAGAGGTAAATCGTCTAATCCAATTCGGATGGGCAGGATTCGGGAAATTTCACAACATCTTCTCGTTTATAATTATATCAGTGCCATAAGACAAAAGTTTTCAATCAGTGTGAGTTACCGTGATGGCATAATGGAACAGAGACGTGGTCTTTTACTATTCTCTAAATGTAAAAGTTCTCGAGTGGAGGCCACGGATCAGCAAGTTCAGCGTTCGACGTCCACCAACAAGCTGAACGGATGACCTTTAAAAAAAGCAGGTCGTGGTGGATGCAAGCCGCTTCCACCCTCAACACAATGAAATCATTGAGGGAAGCCTGCCTATGTCCAATAGTGGACGTCCAATGGCTGAGATGATCATGATTATAAATAAAATACTACTTATACATAATTTTTAAACATTATAGCATAGTTCACGAACATCAAAACAGCCATTTTACAAACATAACATATTTTGTTTAAACGCAAAACAGACATATTCCAAGAACTGCACTTTTTGTTTCAATAAATAATTACAAAACTTATTGAATTTTAATTCAAAAGAAACGTATTTCAAAACATGACTCCTTTGCTTATAAATAATATTGTACTCCGCGTGTTTTCTATATTCAATACGGTGACATTTCAAAATATGGCACTTTTTACGATAATTTACTACTTCAAATTCAGTTGATTTTCGGAATGTGGCCCTTTTGAACAAAGATTACGTGCGATTACACTTATCGCCGGGTCGTAATTGACAAGATGGCCGTTTTGTTCTGAAATTAGTGGTCAATGTGTCAAAATTCAAAAAGGGCAGTTGTGTATTTGGACCATTTTAAACGCTAAATCAATGGGTGTCTTCTTCGAATATAAAAATTTATACAATTTAGATGCGATTTTTGCAATAAAAACGATTTTGAGTTTTTTCGAAATGTGACCCTTTTGAATTTAATGAGCGAAATGAGGGATTATTACAAACTTAACATTTAAAATGCAAAAACCTTCTTTATTTTCACCAAAAAACACCTAAAAACAATGTGGAAGAGTCTCGGCTTGGAAGTAACGTTTTCTTTGATATTTCGGCTTGCATGTGTCGAGATTTATTCCTAAATGTATTAGCTCGTTTCCGTTAACGATCCAGTAATTTAAAAAAATCGGCTTTATCGCACACCCGGAAAATATTTTGCTTGCAATGTTGATTGATCCCCAGCCGCACGTTCGTGAATTAGTTGCAGATCAAATTTTGAAAGAAAAGTCAAAAACAGCATCAAAATGCGTCTGTTTCAGTTAGTAAAGACAAACTTAACGCATCAACATTATTTCGGTCTTTTGAATTGGTGTAAAAGTGTCACTAAGCTATTGTTATTAAAATTTCTCCGATTATTAATTCTACAAAAAAAGTAAAGGGGAATTGGATTTATTTCACCTTCTGTGTCACAAAAAAGCAGTAGAAGGAGGAATTAAAGCTGTGACCGAAGTATCAGCTATTTTATGCAATAAAACATTGACAGAAAGATTCTTAAAACCCAGATAGACTCGAGAAAAGCGATACTGAAATTCGACAGCAAAAAGGATTTCACCACAGACTAAACCCTTCACTAATTATTCTAGTATTGTTTTCCATAATATTTAAAGTAAAAATTGTGTGCTCTCTAAAAAACCTTTAATTACCAATGATTTAAGACTTTTTTTAATGAATAGTGATTATTTAGTGTAACTTTGAATGTCGTGCTGTTAGGCCTGTTTTAACCATATTTGTTGAAACCCAACATGATTTCGGAGGCAGAAGATCAATTCCGATTGCAATGAAACTTCATAATCTATTTACACTCATCAATTGGCACCGTTTTGTCACTGTGCCCGTATAAAAACTAAACTTTTTTTTTTCTCCATACAAGAGTGACCCACGCTACTGTGTACAAAACTGACATTGTGTATTATAAATATAGGTAGTTATAGTCTGGCAAAAACGGGTAGACATGGCAAATAAAATCTCAGTACTAGGGTTTCCAAACCCTTTCTCTACTAATCTATGGTAAAGTACAGGTTTCTTGTCTATGGTACAGGTACCGAAGACGTCAATCAGAAGTAATAATTTCCTTATAAAAGAGAATTTATCTATTTCGCGTATTTAGCTTGCACAGTGGCGCCCCCATTTATGTCTATTATTTTTGCCAGACTATAATTAGACGCCGCTTTTGCATAAAGATTTCGTCATCGAATAATTATAATCTTTCTCACCAGCTCTTAAGTCTCAAGATCTGTCTGTTAAGACCACGGCAGCGCGCGCTGGTCGTCGAATGCTGTCGAAGGAACAGAACCCTCCTATCACCACACTGGTCAATGCAGGCATCATAGCACCCTTAGTAGAAGCTCTAGAACGGGATGACTGGTAAGAACGTAGATCTAGGATGCTGAAATGGTCGCTAACGCAATTTCTTTTATGAAGCACTAGTAGCGCCCTCGCGGCTTTGCCCCCGTAGTGATGATGTATGGTGATGATGATGAAAAGTAGCCTATAACCTACGGTTTAAGAACTTTATTCTCATAAAAAAATTAACACTTGTATATGAGAACTCAAAAAAACTAAATACTTATGATATAAACACCTTAGATTGGTTGCAAGCGTACCTACACTAAATGAATATTTTCTATTAAGTAGGTACCTATCTATTTGACAGACTATAACCTAAAGGGAGTATCCACACGACGTTTCCTGCAGCGCGTTTTTTGAGCGTTTGTATCGATACAAACGCGCAGGCAGACAGCTCCCTTCCCACACAGAATAAATAGGTGTTGTATCGATACAAACGCAGATACGCACACAAACGCCTGAGATTAGCGTTCAAACAAACAAACTCTTCAGCTTTATAAATTGGAATAGATAGGTAAATGATTCAGATAATGTTTTTTCTTGTCATTCTCATGTCTATGAAAAGAGACGACATATAGTGCAATTCCAATTATGATTCTGCTAAAGCGGTCTTTTTGACCTGCTGTACTTATTATCAGATTTACAATTAAACTTCTTCCAACAGATCTTGGCATTCGTGAAGTTAGCCGTTTCGATGCGCAGTGCAACTTTTTCATACAAAATGTTCTTCTACGCAGCGAAAAGCCTAACTTCACGAATGCCCAGATCCATTGTGACAACTGTACAGTAAAATTTTCATTTATCATACGTTTTTAAGAGTAAAATGTTGTTTCAGCACTGATCTACAGTTCGAAGCAGCATGGGCTCTCACCAACATCGCCTCGGGAACTCGCGAGCACACCAATGCCGTCGTTAATGTTAGTATTTCAACAACTCTGCCTTCTGTTCTGTAGGTCGTGGGTTCGATTCCCACCCAGGACAAACATTTTGGGTGTGTCTGGGTGTTATAAAGTACATAGTTGTATGTATAGTAAATTAAACTAGTTATATGGTTCCCATAGTACAAGCTTTGATGCTTAGTTTGGAGCTAGATTGCGCTGTGTGAAAATGTCATAAAAAAATGTTTTAGTAATCATTTAGCTTTCTATAAAGTGGGTGATCGACGTACGAGCCTATACCGCGGTTTTAAAGAACGTCGGTTTTACTCGCGGCTCGTTGGTGCTGATCGACTAGCGAGTGAAACAGTCGTATCGTAGTCGAGTTAAGGTTTTGAATTTTGAATTAGATTGAGCTGACTAAAAAATGAAGTAAACATGACGAGCCGCGAGCCAGGCTCGTCAACTCACAAAACCGCGGTTTTGCAATGATACACCGGCGAGCTTTACCGACGAGTCATAAGACCGCGGTTTTACTCGCCCGTCGATCAGGGGAACTTAAAACTTCGCAAACTAGGCGATATGTCACCGCTACAAAAACATCGAGTGTCAAAATTAGTGCGACAAAGACGTCAGAGCTACAAAATGTATGACATAGACATAGACATAGACATAGACACATCATTTATTTGCTACTAAACACACAAAGTACACAGTGAAATGTAATAATTATAAAAAAGTAACAGTAAGGTACAAAACCTAATCAACTACAATACAAAATAGGATTGTTTGTATGAAAATTATCAGCCATCGCCTGTCGCGTTAGAGTCGCCATCGCTTGTCGCTCAGTCTCAGTTGTGTTGTGTTTAGGCCGGTGCTATTCCGCGACTAGTCGCTCTGCTGGGTCGCGCGGGCGTGGTCGCCGAGCAGGCGGCCTGGGCGCTAGGGAACATAGCGGGCGACGGACCAAACACCAGGTAACGTACCATGTAACGACATAACACCAGGTAACGTACCATGTAACGACCACCCGACACCAGGTAACGAACCAACGTTTTCTTCGGGATTTACACGCTAAAACCACCCAAGCATCCACTTTAAATTAACTTAATTAACTTAGGGCTGATTTTTCAATTGATAAATAACTTTTATCTGAGGAATAAATATGGCATTATGGCATATTTTTAATACAATATCTGTCAAATCGCTTATTTATTTCCTCAGATAAAAGTTATCTAGGTATTGAAAAATCAGCCCTTAATTAACTTAAAAATAAACCTTACAAACTATGTTAGTATTTCCATTTATTTATTTACCTACTATCTATTCAACTACTTTAAAATTGCAATTCAATGCTTCACAATAGCGCTAGAGAGATCATTATCAACGACGTTCAGCAAGCTGTTGTCTCTATTAGTCTAATAATCATGATTTATTTTATGTTATTCATATAACAGGGATGCAGTATTAAACCACGGTGCATTGCCTGCCCTACTGCCGTTTATGAGACCCGACACCCCGGCTACGCAACTACGGACAAACGTGTGGACTTACAGCAATATGTGCAGGTATATGTCTTTTACTTTGTTATTTTGGCTCTGGTGATTTTCTGGTGATCAGAATCAGAATCATTTATTTCGTACCAAAGGTACATGTCTAAAATACACATTAATAATAATAATAATAATAAACTTTATTTCAGGCAACATTAGAATAAGTTACAAGATGTTATTTTACTTAGTCTACGGCCCATAGCAATAAATACTTTACAACATTTAATAATAAGCATTTATAAAAAATAAAATACATTAAATAAAATAAAAATTCAATTCACGAATTAGTTCAATTAAGTACCTAGTCCTAGATACATCCTAATTACATACAACACTAAGGCTGGCGAACTCCTCGAATGAGTAGAACGTCTGCTCGACAAGCCAGCGCTTCAGCCGGGACTTGAACATAGGCAGGCTAGATGCCTCCGTGACTTGTGTGATCTTCTGGTGATTTTCGACCGGCCTCTTAGCTCAGTTAGTAGTAGCTCTGCCTTCTGTGCTGTAGGTCGTGGGTTCGATTCCCATCCAGGACAAACATTTGTGTGATGAACCTAGATGTTTGTTCTGTGAAGTATGTATTTCCAAAAAAGTATAAGTATTCTATCAGTTATCTGGTTCCCATAGTACAAGCTTTGCTTAGTTTGGGGCTAGATGGCGCTGTGTGCAATGTCCAGCAATATTTATTTATTATTTATTTTAGAAATTTTAAGTGTAGTTGATTCAATTATAAGTAAATAAAAAAAAAGGCATAGAAAACATAGCTCAAGTAGCTCTTAGCAACTTGGATGACTCCGATTGGACGCCGTCGGACTCAAGTGACTAACTCGGACGACGGCGTCCAATCAGAGTCATCCAAGTTGGACGTGGTCCAAGTATACTTGTATCGTGTCAACCCGGCTTTAGGACTTATGTAAAAAATAAACCATATTTTTATTTTTCAGAAATAAGAATCCAATGGTGCGTTTCGAGCTGGTTTCTCCCGCCCTGCCTTACATCGCTGAGTTGTTAGAAATTAAAGATGAAGATGTGTTAGGTAAGTGAAAATCATGCGCGGTCCGACTTCATCAATCATGACTCAATCAATCATTCAATCATGACTTTAAGTCAGACTTCAGCAGGGCTATTTTGACTCACACGTAAAGTCGCTCACTCGGATTACATCCTACAAAAAAAATTTTCAAAAAAATAATAATAACCGACTTCATAAAATACATGCACTAAAAAGCGAAAAATAAGACTACAAACAGATTTATTTAATTTGTTATTTTATGTTTGTTATAATGTTGAAATCGGTGTGCACAAAATATAGTCATTGTTTTACTTAACACCGACTTCAACATTATAACAAACATAAAATAACAAATTAAATAAATCTGTTTGTAGTCTTATTTTTCGCTTTTTAGTGCATGTATTTTATGAAGTCGGTTATATTTTTTTTTTTGAAAATTTTTTAATATTCCATTTTTAGTGTTGTGTTTTTTTTTCATTGTTTCTGTTTTTTTTTTTTAATTTAGAAAGATGTTACTTTACTTGTTGTGTTTCGCTCATCGAGCCCTTTCATTTGATACCCATATCACTAAAAAATTCCATGGAACAGGTCCTGACTCCATCATCAGATCAGCTCGCTGTTACCATATTATTACATTGTAGTTGACACTTCACAGATATGCTGAGTTCCGAGTTTCAACTCAATCAGACTATTTATTGAGGAGTTCTGTTCAACAACTCTTGACTCCATCATCAGATCAGCTCACTGATACCATATTATTACATTGTATTTGGAACTTGACAGATAAGCCGAGTTTCAACTCAATCGGCTAATTTATTGAGGAGTTCTGTTGAACAGCTTTTGACTCCATCATCAGATCAGCTTGCTGATACCATAATATTTCATTGTTCTCAAGAATCTATAAGTGCACAATATTTCTGCTCGATAGTTCCACAAACACACAAAAAATTTGAGGGTTTCCCTCGATTTCCATGGGATCCCCTCATCAGATCCTGATTTGGTGAAGATGGGACCACCTCGGAAGTATACCCTTTGTAACAAAAAATAATTTTCAAAATCGGTCCACGATTGACGGAGAAATCAATGAACATACATAAAAAAAAAAAAAAAAAAAACATACATACAGCCGAACATAGAACCTCCTCCTTTTTGGAAGTCGGTTAAAAAGTGACAGACATTTATAATTGTGTAATATATTCAAAGTAATTCTGCATTCTATAACTTTAAATATTGTTCGTAAAAAAACATTTTGTAGAAAGAAATCCGAGTTAGCGACTTTACGTGTGAGTCAAAATAGCCCTGCTGAAGTCTGACTTCGCGAAAACGTTTATTTAAATAGCAACTCTTGCTGCGACGCAACAAAGTTCAATTTAGCTCGCGTAAGCGTTACCTATTCTGTGATAATGTGAATGTTTCCAGCCGACGCGTGCTGGGCCCTGTCCTACCTGACAGACGGTCCGAACGAGCGCATAGAGTGCGTGCAGGCGGTCCCCCATCTGACGGCGCGGCTCGTCGCTCTGCTGGGGCACAGCGCGCCCGCTGTCAAAACACCCGCGCTACGGGCGCTGGGGAATATGCTCACTGGGACAGACACACAGGTATCACACTTCACATCACATCACACTATCACATCACATTATCACACTAATATTATACTGAAATGCGAAAGTTTCTATAACTCGACAACCACTGAACCGATTTGCCTGAAATTTAAAACACAGATAGATAATGACCGGGAATAGGACATAGGTTACTTTTTATTCGAAAAAATGCACGGTTCCCGTGGGATAGGGGAGACCGGGGATGGTTGACTAACTTTTGACTTAAGCCCCTATATCTTCGATGTTTGAGTTAAAATTAAGGAAACGACAGTTGTTAAAGAAAGAAGAACTATTAAGTTAGCTAAAATAATAAGTATTAACCCATATATTTATCATTATAATAACTATTCAGTCGATTTTCTAAACTCTTGACTCGTAGTCAACCTGCCCCGTATCCGGGGTTGGTTGACCATAAACACGGGGTAGGTTGACTTAGGCGTTAATTAGTGTAAAAAAAGAAGATTAAGATTAAAAAAAAAACAATGAAATTTACTAAATAAATGTATTAGCCTATTTTTAAATACCCTACAGTCTCCAGGATCAAGTCAGCTCTCGGAGGTTCGGATTAGGTACTTTTAATTTTTGCTTTAATTAGGTTACATAACGATGTAATGTTTTTAACGGAATTTGGTATTTTGATATGGCGCATATGCTTTTTTTAATGAAGATTACGTCGAGGCAAGCTCTTTAGAAGATATCTTTTGGTACATCACTACTTTAAGTTGTTTTTTATACGTCCTCATTTTCTATCAAAATATAATTGTAATAAAGCATGTGAGAAAAGACCATCATAGTGCTAAATTCTGTTTTAAGAATAGATTCATATTAACTATTAGTCCACACAATCGCTTAAAATATTATATTTAGTCTTAAAGGGTTGATTGACTAATTAGTCTACCTACCCCGAACAAAATTAGCCAACCAGCCCCTGACGCCATTTTTAATTTCAACCGCGTGGCATCTTCAAACACTGGCGTTAATATGGAGGCCAATCCGTGTATTATAGAACATGACAATCATACTTACGTTTGGCATTATCATCAACATAGTTTAAATCAGATACACGACCATAATAACAAAAACAGTACGAAAGGAAAAAGTTACTTACCGAGCGCAAAAATACAACATCTATTGCTACTCGAGAACGTTGCAAGACTGCGTTAGCGCACTTCACACAAGCTAGCGGGTCGCAGGGACGCATCCTCGTTCGTGATTGGAAAATGGAAAACATGTGATATTGGCGAGTTATTGCTGATTAGTCTACCTACCCCTATAGTCAACCAGCCCCGGTCTCCCCTAAACAAAATAGTAGTTCACGCGGGCGAAGCCGCGGGCGTCAGCTAGTTATGTATAAAAACGCAATGAAAGCGTCCGGTCTAGTATGACTGAATGTTGAAATGTGAGTCGATCAACTTTTTCTTGTACCAAACGTTCAAAAAGCAAAAATAATAAAATTTCAAGTATTTAATGATTTTTTATCGAAAAATAAACAGAAATATATTCAATTTTTGATGATAAGATAGGGCGCGAAGTAAACCTTAGATAAATATCAATTTCACATAGAAATCAAAGTTGGGTCACGAAATATGTCCATTGGGTAACCAGTATGAAAACAACAATTTTCTCTTGTATAAATAGATTTTTGTAAGAAATTTCGCACCTAAAGTGTAAATAATACTCTAAAACTACTACTACAGAAAAAAAACATGTAAAAAAGCTAGTACATTTTTTAGAAACTATTAATTTACTGTCTCTTGGGTAACCAATGATAAAAACAAATGACTTTTTATTTAGTTACCTGTGGTTCTGCTGTTAAACTGAAATGGTTTTACTTAGCTTTTAAATGTCTCAAGTCTAAGTAACTGCTGCTTAAGAAAATAATTCGATAACTTTTTTAAACAAAGAAATATTTTAAAAAGTCTTGTCTGAAAATGAGGGACACTTTTTTTTTTTTTTTTTTTTAAACGAAAATAGGTTCGCGTTTGACCACACTCTGCCTAGTTTTGTTTTGTTTGGTCACACTTAGTGACCCAAGGAACTTAGTGACCAATGAAGGCTTGCCTTTTGCTTAATAAACGACCTAATCCACATGAAAACAAAGGTTTGGACAAAATTTAATAGTAATAAATTATTAGGAATCGATGTTTTGTCTGTTAACACAATAAACATAAGTTATCAAGTCTCTTGGGTCACCGCTATAGTGACTCAAGGGACAGGTTATCCAAGAGACATTTGGCGATGAAATAACCAGAAAAGGAAGAAATTGAGGAAATTTGCATAAAAATACATTTAGATGTAATTTTAGAACTATTGACCTTGTACTAAGGTAGAAATTACCATATTATGTAAAATATTGACGACTACATACGACTTTTTGGTAGGTCTCCCAGGAGACACACAATAAAAACACGTTGCCTCCGATGCAGCTGTGGGCGAAATGGCCGAGCAAAATCAAGGGAACAGCAATCTTGGCCGCGATCTTATGAAACCTAGACACTTTCCTGATTGATCAAGCCTACTAATATAGCCACCTTGTTAAAATTTCCTTAAACTTATGGTAGTTTGACAGGGGACCCCTAATAATGGAAACCACTGGGGACACATTTCGGCGTAAAGATATTTTAGAATTTTGTAAATTCTGAAAACAATTTTCAATGGAATAATAATGCAATAGTTATTCAGTAAGTTTGTTATTCTTTACCTATTATTAATTTAGAGATTTTCATTGAAAAATTTTATAGCGTAGTGGCGCAAACATTTTAACTTTGTGAAAGGGACATCTCCGATTTGTATGGGAGGCGCGGTTTCGTCCCCTGGGTAACCATTATTTTTGAATAAAAATATACTTATATTGGCTTTACTGACTCGTAAATGTAATGCCAGTTTATCTCATTAATAGTTTATAGAGTTAAAACCGTAAATAATAGGATCTTCTTGATTCTATACTCGCATACTCATGGGGACAACCTCGGAACAAGAAAAAGTTGATCGACCCATGTACAAATTCCAGAAAGAACAATTCTTAAAAGGTACTTTTCCCAAAATGTCTGAAATACCAAAAGACTGATTTGTGTAATGTCTGAATTTCGAAATGACTTATGAATTTGGTGCAGTTAGCTGGCATGTACTTATTAGGTTATCATACTCGAGCCATTTTGGATGTACAATGTTTACTAACACTGCACTGACAGATCAATCAGCTGATAGCAGGAATAGACCAATCACAGAAAACTGAGATTCATTACGATTGGCCATATTAAATCAGCGCCAATCATATTTAATCTCAGTTTTCTGTAATAGGTCTATTCCTGCTATCAGCTGATTAATCTGTCAGTGCAATGTTAGTAAATATTGTACATCCAAAATGGCTCGAGTATAGTTATTTTGTTGTGTAAATGTATTGTTCCCCTTAGACGGACCGTTGCCTGGACGCTGGATGTTTGGAGCGAGTGACGGCGCTACTGCGTTGTGGAAAACCATCTCTAGTCAAGGTACATTCATGCTACACATACATACAAAGGCTACCCGGATAATAAGTAGCTTACGTTATATTCCACGTCATAAACGATGTATGTTCCGTATATTTTAGCCAAATCCGTTCAGCCGTTGTGGCATGCTTGAGGGCAAACATCTAATTAAACTGTCACATTTGTAATATTAGGGCCTTACTTACAAAAGCCTCTCAACTTTGAACACTGGTTAAGCAACGTCCTGTCTCTAATATTTGTTAGATAGTGACAAATATAGACAGGATATTTAACCAGTGTTCAAAGTTGAGAAGCTTTTGTAAATAAGGCCCTAATATTACAAATGTGACAGTTTAATTAGATATTTGCCCTCAAGCATGCCACAACGGCTGAACGGATTTGGCTAAAATTCGGAATATACATCGTTTATGACGTGGAATAAAACGTAGGCTACTTATTATCCGGGTAGGTACTATGCGAGCTAAGACGCGGGATACTAGTAAAATAGATTCTGACTCATTTTCTCATTAAAACTTTGATATCTTTATCTACCCTGCCGTAACACAGTCTAGCACGGAGGGTAAGTCTGCCGTCCGATATCTAAAACGCCGTTAAGGGCTCGGCGAACGTATCTACTTACCTAGGAACGTAATACCAAAATAATTTAAAATTTGAGCATATTTTTATCACTTTACGTTATTATTTGGATAAAGGTAGTATTTATCTAGGTTCCTGTTAAACTTTTGTTTCAAAAAACTTACTATAGAACAAATGAAAAGAAAAAATGCCATTTTTGGTGTACCTACAAAGATTTCAATTCAATTGGCTTACATTTCTTTTTAGGTACGTTTTTCGGAACAAAAGTTTAACAGGAACCTAGATAAATACCTACTCTCCTAATCTAACAACATAAACTGATATAAACATGCTTACATTTTAAATGATTTCGGTATTAAGTTTTTATGGAAATTCGCCGGTCGCAGCCCTCTTAAGTGACAAAACCATTTTTTTGAGATATCGCTAAAAAACGCGCCGCTTCTTTACTATCTTGCTTCGCGTTTGCCGCTTTCTTAGTATCTTTAATTCGAAAACTATAAACGTTAGGAACCCAGTTCTAAGACCAATCGATAGAAAATTTTGAGCATTATAACATAGCATTTATATGTGAAATTTGACCAAATGACATTTGAGATATGGCCAAAAAACGCACGCTTCTTCAATATATTGCTTCGCACTTGCCGCTTTCTTACTATCTCTAATTCGAAAACTATAAACGATAGGAACCCAGTTCCAAGACCGATCGATAGAGAATTTTGAGCTTTATAACATGGCATTTAAAAGTGAAATTTGACCAAATGTCACTTAACGGCGTTTTAGATATCGGACGGCAGAAGTGTATGTAACTACCTTACATGGTCTCTTAAAATTAAGTACTTAAAATAAGTACCTATCCTATCTCTGTTTAGTATGTAAGTTACAAGAAACATGTACAACCTTACTTGAAAATAAATTATCTTATCTTATTTGTGTAGGAGGCAGCGTGGGCCGCGTCTAACATACTCGCGGGCACACCCCCGCAGATACAACGCGCGCTCGAGTACGGTATACTGGAGCCGTTGCTCAACGTACTAGCCAACGGAGACACCAAGTACGTATTTGAAAAATCTTATCAAAATTTTCAATTCCGACGGGATTTGAACCCGCAATGATACAAGCAATCCTTCTTTTCTTTCTCTTCTTTCTTCGGCTAGGTAGATATATTTTATAGCTATAATGGTACTTAGATATTTGTTTCTTTCCTTCATATGTCCTACCTGTCAGTCTGTTTGTGTTTTCAGCATCTAGCTCTCACTTATACTTACCTATTTATTTACTTGTTTGTCCACCTAAGTACCTGTGTCTTTTGTTTGTTTACTTATGTACCTGAGTCTTTTGTTTGTTTTTCAGTATTATATAGCTATTTTCCTGTGTGTGTGTTGTACCAAATAAATGTTTATCTATCTATCTATCTTTAGCCGGAGTGCCTTTACCAATTCGGCCACGGAACCTTTAGTCGCCAGAGTTGAAAATCATGATAGGACCGTATCTATCGATTATAGCATCGATGAGCGCCATCCAACCGACTCGCGGTGGCTCAAAATCAAAATGAACCTACTCTGACAAAAGTCAGTCTAAAATCATGTCATACCCGCTTGTGACGCAAGAGGTTGCGGGTTCGATCCCCGCCACGGGACAAATGTTTGTGTGATTTGCAAATATTTGTCTCGGGTCTGGGTGTTTTCTATGTATATTATGGTAACCTATCAATCTTTCGAAAAACGATACACCGAATTTTAAAATCCATAAAACGTTTGATAGAAACTCGAAATCCAGATACTATGTTTTACATAATTTTATTACTCCGATAAAACGTTTTACAGAAGTCTCATTTGACAGAAACACTAATGCCAGATTATCAGTTCGTTTTTTTTTCATTTGACAACAATATCCTTATACCTTATTTTAAAAGACAGAAGTAACGCTTACCAGAAAATTTCCAGCCATATAAAACCTTTTCCATCTTACTCAATTATATTATTTACCTACGTAATTTGTGTTGCTTTTCATGTTGCGTCTGTCTTACCGTAAAACGAAACGTTTTTAGGTTATTATCGGTCTCAGAACCGAATCTGCCCACCCCGACTTCCACGTAGTCTTGTCTGTCCTACCCTAGAGTGTTTTTATGAATTCGGAGGCGCGAAGGGAGATGCAGCCCCCGCCCGCTGTGACAAAACGCGGAACCAGCACGAGCTGGAGCGGCTGAGGCTGGTCGCCGCCGAAGGTGGCGACCAAACAGCCGAAGCTGCGAAGGCTCGTGCTGATGCTGCGTTTTGTTACGCAAGGGCGGAGGGGCTGCACTTCCCGAAGCGCCGAAGCCGTCACAAATTCGAAATGGTTGGAAGATTTAGGTTAAATTTTGATAATTTGCCAAAAGTGTTTGGTGAGGTTACTTAACCATCTAGCACGAAATTAGTTAGGAAATGTTAAAGGTAGGTAATAAAAAAAAGTAACTAGGTACATTATTTATTAGATATCTACCTACAGTTCAAGCTACATAATAGACATCGGTCATTTAATTTTATGGTACCTAGTATTAATAACGCTCTGAATTATTACTAGATGGCGCTACTAGTAGGCGTTTAGAAAGATTTAATACATAATTTTGTAATAGGTCTTTCCTGAACCATGATTTTTCGGCATCACAAAATATATGGAAAACAAATTATATGGAAAACAAACATGCGGTAAAGTGAATTATCTGGATGTTAAAATTTCTGGAAAATGTTTAGATGGATTTTGTATTTCTGTCTTGTAAAAAAAAACAAATGAAAATCTGGCTTAAGAATTTATGGAATTCGAATTCCTGTTTTATGAAAAAAAAGAAATCAAAAATCTGTCAAACGTTCCTATGGATTTCAAAAATCTGTCTTGTATTTTTCGTGACATCAATACGTAACCGTATATTATGTATGTATTTATAAAAAAATATGTATTTAAGTAGTATATCAGTCATGTGGTTCCCATAACACAAGCTCTGCTTAGCTTGGGGCTACATGATGCTGTGTGAAATGTCCAGCAATATTTATTTATACCCAACATTAATCTGTACTATTCTTAAGAGGGCGGCGACGAACGAATTCTCCATACAAACGTACTACCGAAATCATTTAAAATTTGAGCGTATTTTCACCACTTTATGCACTTATTTAGATTAAGGAAGTATTAATCTAGGTTCCTGTTAAACTTTTGATCTAAAAAACTTACCTGAAACAAAATGTAACCAAATTGTATTTCTAACATTTTTACAGCAAAAATATCGTGTTTTCGTTGCATTTGTTCTGTATGATAAACAACAATGATTGTAATATCCTTTTAATAGGAACACAGCTTTGAGTGTCTAGTTACAGGCCATACAAAAAAAATTGCGAAATCATTAACTTTTCATTCATCATTTTTGGTATTACGGAATACATCGTAAATTCTTGTAAATTCTGAACTCGAGTATTGCCGTACGCGTTGCTCGGATGTCTTCAATGTGTGTGTAAAGTCCCGGAGGCGGAGTTTCGACACTCACACTAACGCAAAATTGGTTTGCAACGACCACCGCTTTTTATAATTTTTAGCATTTTTAGCTCGCTCGATGTATAGGTATGTAGGTATAGGTGTAGGTAGTATACACACTAACTAGATAGGTGTACCTAGCGTAGATTAGAATTGATTTTTACTTTGAACAATTATTTCAATTTTAAATGGTATGTAGGTAGGTAGGTTTTGTAGACCCTTTTATGAAAATTACTTTCTTTTTAACCGACTTCAAAAAAAGGAGGAGATTCTCAAGTCATAGGAATATTTTTTTATGTAGGTAGGTATGTTTCTCGAGTATCTACTTGAATAGGTGAGCCTGGACCGATTTGGAAAATTATTTTTTTGTTTGAAAGGGTACCAGGTGGAGCTATGGTCATCAGATCAGGTCAGGATCTGATAATGGAGTCAGGAACTGTTCAACAGAACTCCTCAGTAAATAGGCTGATTGAGTTTAAACTCGGCATAATGTAAGCTGTCTTGTTCCGTTTCGTTCCGACTACAATGTCATGTAATATGTAATACCTATGCGTACCTATGGTGACTGCGAGCTGACCTGATGATGGAATCAGAAGCTGTTCAAAAAATGGTGCTGGTGATGATGATGACGAGTTTCAGCTCCATCGGCCTATTTAGATTTAGGTAGGTAGGTACTGATGTGTTCTGTTGAACAGCTCCTGACGCCAACATCAGATCCTGACCTGATCTGATGACCATGGCACCACCTGGGACCCTTTCAAACAAAAAAGAATTTTCCAAATCAAAAAAATTCCAAAAACATACCTAGGTACCTACATAAAAAAATATTCCTATGAATTGAGAATCTCCTCCTGTTTTTGAAGTCGGTTAAAAAGAAAGTAATTTTCATACTAAAGTTATGAAGTTGAAGTTATGAAAGAAGTTGAAGTTATGTTTTTAAACTTCAAAGTCTATAAATAGAACAGTAGTAGTTTTGTAATGACGTCACAAAATGACGGCGCGCCATTTGAATCTGCCAAGAGGGGCTTTTCCATCCTACTAATAATTTTACAGTGTGAAAGTTTGTGAGGATGTATGGATGTATAGATGTACCGCTATCTAGGGATGTTTGTATGTTTGTTACTCTTTCAAGCAAAAACTACTGATACACGCGCGGTTCGAGGGGGGGGGTCATGGGGGTCATGACCCCCCCCCCCCCTCAAAATCCTTGAGAAACCTGTAACATCCAGCAAAAAGAGAGGTAGGTACGCACTACCAAAACTAGTGACCCCCCCCCAAGATCAAAGTCTGCGACCGCCAGTGCTACTGAACGGATTTTAATGAAACTTGGAATACATATAGGTAGGTACCTATACTTACCATAATTTATGATCTGGAATAAAACATAGGCTACTTTTTATCCGGGTAGGTATCACGCGAGCGAAGCCGCGGGCGGAACCTAGTATATTTTACATTTGTCTCTCTGATGTTGGCTGTTAGGTAGGTATTATGTTTTATCTCGCTTACATAGATACCTACCTACTCTACTGCCTATAACAGTGGCGGATTTCCAAATTTGCCGCCAGTAGGCTATTCAACTTTTGCCGCCCCTACACTCGATACCACATCACAATCATATTAATTACATTTTTTTTGTTAATGAAATTGTAACTTTTATGATTTGTGTAATATTATTTTTAACCGACTTCAAAAAGGAGGAGGCTCTCAAGTCGACTGTGTGTTTTTTTTTATTTTAGGTACCTATATATTTTTTTTAGTTTTTTGTGTGTGTGTTACGCCATTTCTCCGTCAATTGTGGACCGATTTTGACAATTATTATTTTTTTGGTTACAAAGGATATACTCCAGAAGTGGAGGATCTGATGAGGGGATCCCATGGAAATCGAGGGGAACTCTCAAATTTTATGGTTATTTATTGTGTTTGTAGAACTATCGGGCTGAAATTTTGCACACTTATATATTATCGGTGACAATGAAATATTATGGTATCAATCAAGCTTATCTGATGATGGAGTCAAGAGCTGTTCAACAGAACTCCTCAGTGAATAGGCCGATTGAGTCGAAACTCGGTATATCTATCAAGTTTCAATTACAATTTAATAATATGGTGACAACGAGCTGATTTGATGATGGAGTCAAGAGCTGCTCAACAGAACTCCTCAATAAATTGGCCGATTGAGTAAAAACACAGCATATCTGTGAAGTTCCGACACAATGTAATATAATAATATGGTGACAGCGATCTGATCTGATGATGGAGTCAGGACCTGTTCCATGGAACTTTTTAGTAAAATAGAAATAGAAATAAGTTTTATTTTCGCCACTACGATACATACAACACAAATCAGAAATGCTACATTACAGGGACAAGAAAATAAGGTTACCCCTCAGCATTTGCTCCAGCAGCGCCATGGCTGTTAGAGCGCTGGTTTTCAGTATCTTAGTTTTTAGTAGTATAGTAGTAGTGACATGGATATCAAATGAAAGGGCTTGATGAGCGAAACACAATAAGTAGGTAAGATGACATCATTCTTAATAAAAAATAAACACTAAAATGAAAAAATAAAAAATAAAATACTTAACCGACTTTAAAACATACTTGCACTAAAAACAAAACATAAGAATATAAACAGATTTATTTACCTAATTACTAATTACGCGCACTCCGCACTTTAGGTACGAAGCTACAAGTACATTGGTGGGCCCGCCCGGGCGGGCCTTGGCAGGGTTCCCACTTGCCACTCGGCTCTAATACCTATCGCGTGACAACTCGACAACCCTTCCGCGTCACTCCGCGCCAGACAGTGACAGAGTTATGCGTTAGAAAGAGAGAATTTGTGTAGGCACGTGTCAGTGCATATTGCACTAGGCAAAGAACGCTTACGCGAGCTGAATTGAACTTTGTCGCATAATTCTGTGCTACAACGTAGGTATTTTATTCAAAGTTTTCGTCAGAATCTACGACTTTTTGCCTTCTTGAGAGAATCATTTTGAGACAGAGATTCGTAGATCACACATACATTTGTCTCACAGGCAGGCAAAGGGAATTAAATTTGCAACCTTCTGTGTTTCAGGCGGGCCTTCGCCCTCAGCACCACAGAACATTGTTGTCATGATGAATAATAATGGATTCATAACATGTCGCATATTGTGGCTGTTTTCGGCCTCCCGTGATCGTTTCACTAGGTTTTAACAGTTCAAAATAGATGAGATTCTTCTGATCCTACCAAATACAGGGGGTCTAAAGTGGCCACTTTTGATGAAAAATCAGATGTTTCATAGATGCTTCATCTATGAAACATCTGACTTTTCATCAAATGCTTCATAAATGCTTCATATGCTTCATCTATGAAGCATCGATGCTTCATAGATGTTTCATAGATGTTTCATAAATGCTTCATATATGAAGCATCTATGAAGCATTTCACAAAACATCTTTTTTGACAGATCTATGTGCGAGGTTAAATTTATTTTTATAAATTAAATAGGTAGGTACCTACTTAGTTTTTTTATAGAAATGATTGCACTGCGCCACCCTGATGGACATATGGAAATATTTTTGAGGCACACGAATAAATAAAAAAGGTAAATTGTCGCGGGAGCGGGTCTGAGGTTTTTTTTTTCTTAAATTTGGCTTCGCATGGGTTTTGCATTCAGCCATCCGTTTTCCATTCAACCTATTTACTTTCTAAAAATAAATTTAACCTCGCACATAGATCTGTCAAAAAAGATGTTTTGTGAAATGCTTCATAGATGTTTCATAGATGCTTCATCGATGCTTCATATATGAAGCATCTATAAAGCATCGATGACGCATTGATGAAGCATCGATGCTTCATTTAAGAAGCATATATATGAAGCATTTATGAAGCATTTGATGTTTCATCAGATGTTTCATAGATGAAGCATCTATGAAACATCTGATTTTTCATCAAAAGTGGCCACTTTAGACCCCCAGACAATTACCTCAGCACCAACAACAACAACCAGCAGCAACAACAACAACCAGCACCGACAACTCGTTTGGAGTTGTTTGCACACCAGCTTAAGATGAGCCGTACATTCAACGGTTCCTGTGCATTCCGGGTGTCAAGGATTCCGGCTGTTTGTAATTTCGGAACTACAAAACCGATGACCTTGAAATTTTTACGGAACAATATATAAAGTACTTACTTTCAAACAAAGTAAAAACCGGTCAAGTGCGAGTCGAACTCGTACACCGAGGGTTCCGTACCTACCCATTATACCCATTAAGTTATTGAACAATTAGTATTTTTTTTGTACATATCCTAGTTCTGCGATAGCAGCGCCGCAAATGTTCTGCGCACACGAGCATAATATTGCAATAAATATTTTCTTTTATTTACTTTCACACAATAGCACAATTTTATTTATTTACCTTATTTGAGGATGGTGCCAATTAAGCTAGTTCGCTTAATTGTATGAGCGCTCATACAACTCAGAAGACAATCTTGATTGGCGTCAACTATGTATGTTTGTATGTATGTATGGGAACACCCTTTAACTTTCAACTTTTTTAATTTTTTGGAATTTTTCCTTTATTTCTGCTATAAGGCCTTGCTTTTTGCCAAATTTCGTGATTCTAGGTCAACGGGAACTACCATTTAGGTTTTCGACCCAAAACCTCTAGGGTACTTCCGGTTGACCTAGAATTGTCAATTTTGGTTACAAGCAAGGCCTTACAGCACAAGTAAAGGAAAAATTCCGAAAAAAAAAAAAAGTTGATAATTAAGGTAAGTTTTGGTACTTACAAGTTTTCACGAAAACCTAAATTTGCCTATATCTTTTTATAGTGTTGACTCAGGACCTTGATTTTTATACTCACAATAGGGACTATAGACCTCAGTATATGGTATGAATTTCAACTTGCTAGCTCCACCCGTTCCTGAGATAATCGATGGTGACAGACAGACAGACAGACGGACAAGAAAGTGACCTTATAAGGGTTCCTTTTTTTACCTTTTAAGGTACGGAACCCTAAAAAGAATCAATGAAATCGGACTACGCGCTCATGAATTACAACCAGATACTTATTTTGACTTTCATCCCCTCTCCCTAGGGAACCGTGCTGAATTTCAGGATTAAAAGTATTTTATATTAGACCTCGTAGTATGCACTCAAATAATACCAGGTTTCATTTAAATCCAACCAGTAGTTTCGACGTAATGCGCGGCCATGATACGGACAGACAGACATGAATGAAAAACTTTACAGTTTTGGCTTCAGTATCGACAATAGAGAGCCCTCCAAAAAAAATTTCAAAATATCTTCAATGTACAGAATTTGACCTGTTACAGTTTTATTATAAACTAGCTGCTGCCCGCGGCTTCGCTCGAGTTGTACCCGGATAAAAAGTAGCCTATGTTACTCTCCAGCCCTCCAACTATCTCCACACAAAAAATCACGTCAATCCGTCGCTCCGTTTTGACGTGATTCAACTACAAATAAACAAACAAACAAACACACTTTCACATTTATAATAGGGGTACGGATACCTATTGATGTTTGATTGGTTGATGATTGATTATGTGAAATTTAATGATTAATGAAAATAAAAATTCTTCGGTACACATAGGGATTTTTCGTACATGACGACCTTACACGTGCTGATTACAGCTACAGAAACCAAACATGATCAACAGGTAAACTGTTGGAAATTTTCGGGATACTACTGTAATTCGCGGGCCCATCTAAACGCACCGCCTTTATCGCTCGTTTCAAATCCAATTATGGAAAAAAGTTTTAAGCAAGAAAAGCTCTCACTCTAACAATTTTTAAAACATTACTTACATGTTGAATTGTTTGTGTGTACATAATAACATAGCATTATCAATAAATATAGGTAAATATTATTTTTCTGTAACACAAAAAAAATTGTTCCCTATTTGCCGCCCCTAAAATCTGCCGCCCTAGGCTCCAGCCTTCTCAGCCTATTGGTACCACCAATTGATTCGCCACGTCATAAGTACCTAAATATGCGTTATCCTTTGTTGCACTTATGGGGGCATCCATTAATTACGTCAGGCTTTTAGGGGGCGGGAGGGGGTTGAGCCAAATCGCACCTAATCCCATGTGGGATTAAAAATGAAAGGGAGGTCTCGGCAAATCTAGGTAGGTACCTGTTTAATATTATTTTTTTATTCTCACGTGAGATTAGGGGGTGGGGGAGGGGATCGAGCCAAATCTCAGGACATCTCACCAAGGGGGGAGGGGGTGTGGGGGTTGAAAAATCGCAAAAATCGCCTTTAATTTTATTCTTTAATTTTAATTAATGGACGCCCCCTAATTTCAGAGGGACAAACATCCGTTGTGACTTCAGTAGTTAGGTAGGTTAGGTAAGTACCTACTTACCTATAGACATTGGACAGAAAAAAACATAGGTACCTAAGTGCCTACTTAGGTACCTACTTCCCTTTGAAAATTTAGGTAATTGTGTACTGACTTATATAGGTAACAACCCACATATTCTGTCTAGCGTCATAATATCGATCTCATCCCTCCCTAAAAATCTTGAGAGTAAGATGGGTAGGTAATTACCTAGATATTGTAGATAAATTTCCAAAAAAAGCATTTTTACCATACATTTATCTAACGATTCCATGAAATAAAATGAACATTATTCATTAGTGACTGACAATATAACATTTTTAGCCTCTCCAAAGATGCAAAAACTCAATATCAACAGGAATCGATCTCCATTCCGCAAGTACTTACCGCGCTGCAAGCGGAGCTCACAACCACTAAGCCAAACGTCCTGATGCATTTGTATTTGAAATTATTGAACAGTAGCTGCGCGTAATGCGTCCTGAATCGCGCTAAAAAGGGCGGGCCTCATGTCAGACTCATATCTGCCAATCACAGATTAGGTAGAGGTAATACTGCCAATCGGGGCTGTGATTGCTCATAGTAGACTGAGTAGTACACCTATATTATACTACATAGAGTTTTTTGCGTGACAAGGACGAACAATTTAGATAGATACGTTGGAAGAGAAGTTCCGAGCTCCACGTACCGCAACCTTAAGTTGCCTGAAAAAATGTTTATATTATTGAAAAATGAAAAATGAAAATGAAAATGTTTATTTCTTCAACTTATTATTGTTATTATACATTCGGTTTTTTTTTAATTTAGCCACTTTTCTTTCTCAGATGCCAAAAGGAGGCTGCCTGGGCTATAACCAACCTGTGTCTAGGTGGGACGGCCCCACAGCTGGACATGTTGCTATCAGCTGGGTTCCTACAACCATACTGTTCACTACTAGCCGCGCCCGACCACCGCACCGTGCTATTAATCATGGACGGACTTAATAACCTACTACAGGTACTGTTCATCTATGATTTGAAATGTTTGCGCCTCTAAAAATGAAATTAAGACACTACACCATCGATTTCCGTGATGCTGGGTACGTATTGCCGCCGCCAATACACCAATATACTATCACAAGGTCCGAAAATGTCTGTCATACGAGGATTTGTCCATAAAACCACTATAGAATGGCACCAGTGCCGACACAACGAGATTGTATTTGTTTTCAATAATTTTCTTGCGCGCACGCTGTTGTCCAAGAGTCGTGGAAAGGCAAGAGGAAGCCATCTTGATTGATTGATCTTGATGATGATTGTTTCCGATAGGCGGCGTTTGTTTTGAGATCAAAACGCTGCGATTGGCTGCTTGGCCGGCTTGTTAGCCGACAGATTCAAAGCCGAAATTCAAATTAGGAGCGCAAACAGGTACATAATACACAAATAAAAGGAGGCTGCCTGGGCTATAACCAACCTGTGTCTAGGTGGGACGGCCCCACAGTTGGATATGTTGCTATCAGCTGGGTTCCTACAGCCATACTGTTCGCTACTAGCCTCGCCCGACCACCGCACCGTGCTATTAATCATGGACGGACTTAATAACCTACTACAGGTACACTGAAAAAAAAAAAATGAAATATATAGCGGCATCGCGTGTGTAAACAATTCATTATGTATGGCGCCCGGAGTCGTCACCACATTTTATCGTGTCGCGCGGTTGGTCGTGTACGTTAGCCTCAGTAAAAATAGGATGTAGGTACAATCAGGGGCGTAGCTTTGTTAGGGGGGGGGGTCCAAAGGTTCCAAAATACAAAGATCATTTTTAAGGGGGGGAGGTCCAAGGGTTCCAAAATACAAAAATTGACTAGGTTTCCTCCGAACTCAATGGGCTAAGGGGGGGGGGGTCCAGACCCCCTAACCCCCCCCCCCCCCTTATATACGTCCATGTGTACAATACGCCATTCTCAGGACATAGAGCGAGACAGAGCGCTAATTTACGAATAAACAAACAGTTAGTGCACTGAACTCAGCATCGTCTTATGTCAGCTTTCGCCTGTTGAATTGTAATTGCTTATGGATAATGTTGGGTAAGACATGATTTTAGATTGACTTTTGTCAGAGTAGGTTCATTTTCATTTTGAGCCGGTTCGTTTGAGCCGATCATTTTCAATTGACTGTTCATTATTTTGGCGGACTACTCACACATTCTCATATGACAATCTGTCCGGTCAGTTCTGAATTCTTTCTTGTCATTGTCAAGCGAGGAGTGATTGAAGATTGAATGAACCTTGAGGAAAGAGTAACGTCATTTTCTGATTTTGTCATATTGTGTACGGTCACATGACATTTGTAGAAATTGAGCCGATCACACAAAGTCAAATTTTGTACGGGACAAAAGAGCCGCGTCAGTCACGTCATACTCAACACTACTTATGGACTTGTCTTTCGCAGGCTGCGGTGAAGTTCGGTCAAGCCGAGGCTCTGTGTTTGAGGCTGGAGGAACTGGGAGTGTTGGACCAGGTGGAAGCTTTACAACAGCACGAGAACGAACAGGTAACTTACACACAACTATCTAGCTATACCAATATACAGGTGGAGCAAATTTTTGAGCCATTAAGAAAAATATACTTAGGCCCTTACATCTTTACTAGATGATTTTATACAGTGTCAGGAGGCAATCTTTGCCTACACTTAACGGGACACTGTAGTGACTGGGACATTGTTTAAGATGGAGTAGGCTTGCCCAGAAATAAATAATAATGTAATATACTACTCAAAACAAAATAGGGCCCACTTAGAAAAATATGACTTTAAAATAGTAATGAAAATTGAATGTAGGTAGGTACAATTTATTTCGAATTTGGTTTTATGAATATGTTACAACGGAACTTAGGAATCTAGAAATTTATTTTTAGAAAAAAATATAGGACACGTTCAGAAAGTGTGTGTTGTGAAAAATATTTATTTGGCGATTTATTTGGCAACACGCACAGACGTGAATAAATAAATAAATATTGCTATACATTTCACGCAGCGCCATCTAGCCCCAAACTAAGCAAAGCTTGTACTATGGGAACCAGATAACTGATAGAATACTTATATATTTGTAAACACATACATAGAATACTTTATAACACCCAGACACAGAACAAACATCTATGTTCATCACACAAATGTTTGTCCTGGATGGGAATCGAACACACGACCTACAGCACAGAAGGCAGAGCTACTACCAACTGAGCTAATAGGCCAGTCAAATCCGTACCCATATTATAAATGTGTAAGTGTGTTTAATTGTTTGTTTATTTGTCCTGCTTTCACGTCAAAACAGAGCGACGGATTGACGTGATTTTTTGTGTAGAGATAGTTGGAGGGCTGGAGAGTAACATAGGCTAATTTTCAATAAAGTTATTATTTATTATTAAACGGCAATATCGTATGCAGGTTTACAACAAAGCGTTGCTACTGATTGATACATACTTCAGTGAGGGAGACGAGAATGCGCCGCCCGCACAGGACGAGAGTGAATTCCAGTTCGGCGGCACAGCCGAGCCTAACATTAACTTCTAAGTACCTATGCCTAGAATCATTCAGTCAGAATCGTCCAGTTTATTCTATCTGTGATTTTGCTTACTGGGGTTAGGTTAGGTTAGCAAACAGCTCCTGACTCCATCATCAGATCAGCTCAATGTTAACATAATTTGCATTGTGACCGAGAATCTACAAGTTTTTTTTATCAGCTTAATCTGACACTGGGAAGTGGGTCAAATTGAACTTGCAAGATTTGACCACATACGAGTAGGTACCTATAGTCGTATTGCTCATTATACGGACTAAAAACATAAACATAAAATTGAAGGAAAAATGTCATTTTTTCCTTCAATTTTAGTCCGTATAATGAGCAATCTGACTATACATACATTGAAAGTTAAATATAAGCATTCAAAATGACTACAGTAACCAAAATCACAGAGATAACATATTGAAACTGGTTGTTATGCTCCACACACACAGTCAGTTAAATTGAACTGATCAGTTAAAACGGATTACGGGGTGCGACTGGAAAAGCCGTCAGTTAAGATTTCACGCTCACTGTCAGCTTTTAGATGTACAGTCAGCGTCATCAATCGGTATCCCCCTATTGTTATATTGTTCTATTGTTTTATATGGGCCGTAGTTTTAAGTATTTTACATCTTTTACTTGCTATTGCCTGAAATAAATGATTTATTATTATTATTATTGATTTGAACAAAGACTCTTTTCATTTCAACCTTGGATTTCAGTCGGGTATTATATCAGCTATTTTTGTTTAGGAACTCGAGCGAAATTAGATATCCATAAGTAAGCAAGGATGTAAAAGTTTTTACAAAAGTTGAGATCAATGGCTTGCCGACCTCTTACTAGGGGGATACCAATTAATGACGCTTTCTGTACGTCAGTTCATTAGATCAGTTTGACCGTGCATGTCGAGCTGTAAATGAATAACCGTCAATTAGTTGTAACTTTATAATTTATGTAAAACTTTCCCTAACAAAACTTTGTACGTTTTGTCTTGGTCTTCTATAAATTAACTATCGTTGTAAAAAAAAATCCGTATACAATTATTTAAATATCACTTTAAAAGGTTTCTTAGATGAATTATAGGGCATCACACACACAGCAGATAATATATCTTATGAAATATAAATCTTGAGATCGCCATAAAATTCTATGGAGGACCACACACAGCGAATATAAATTACAAAATATTTGGTGCGATCTGTCAAGATTTTTTCATAAGATATATTATCTGCTGTGAGTGTGGTGCCCTTAACTCTGTTGGCTTTGTATGTTTTTTTTTTAATTATCTTTCTTAAAACCTTAGTTCTTGGCTCGCTTATATTTAATTTTTATATATCTACATTAATTCTTTCTATTTAAATTGTTTTTTAACATGTTAGCTTATTAGGCGTTACAGTTGTCACAATGGATCTAGGCATTCGTGAAGTTAGGCTTTTCGCTGCGCAGTAGAAAATTTCGTATGAAAAAGTTGCACTGCGCATCGAAACGGCTAACTTCACGAATGCCAAGATCCGTTGGAAGAAGTGTACTTATAGTCCGGCAAAAACGGGTAGACACGGCAACTAAAATTTCAGTACTTTGGAAACCCTTTCTCTACTAATCTATGGTAAAGTTCAGGTTTCTTGTCTATGGTACAGGTGCCGAAGACGTCAGTCAGAAGTAATAATTTACTTCTAAAAGAGAATTTATCTATTTCGCGTATTTAGCTTGCACAGTGGCGCCCCCATTTATTTCTATTATTTTGTGTCGGACTATACATTTCGCTGATTTTGTTACTATATTTTTGTACAGTTGTTCTATCTCAAAAAGTCCGTATGGTCTTAATTATGTGTGTGTTCATATGGACATTGTTTCTTGACGACCTCTGTGGCGCAGTGGGTGAAGGCCCGCCTGTGACGCAGGAGGTTGCGGGTTCGATCCCCGCCGCGGGACAAATGTTTGTATGATCTGCAAGTATTTGTCTCGGGTTTGGGTGTTTTCTATGTATATTATGTATGTATTTACAAAAAAAATGTATTTAAGTAGTAGATCAGTGATGTGGTTCCCATAACACAAGCTCTGCTTAGCTTGGGGCTACATGATGCTGTGTGAAATATCCAGCATTATTTATTTATTTATTTTATTCTGTGTGCGTAATCGGCCCACGCACACAGAAACAACGTGCATGTGAACACTCACACAATTAAGACCAAACGGACTTCGTGAGATAGAAAAACTGTAATTGTTTAAAAAACATTCCTATTATCACGTAAGTTTGGTATCAAATTGGCATTTGAGTGTTTCTCGATGATGAAGTGATTAATGTCCAGCAAGATTAAAAAGGCCGTTAATAGCAGAATCACATTAAGAATTAAACTAGGTATCTATTTCACTTTCAAAACTTTCGTGAATTGTAACTTACCTAGATGAAGATTCTCCGGATGAATCGAAACATTGTCGGTATCTAAATCGACGATATTTTTACGCGAGTAATTCCCGTGTGTTAAATAGGTATATGGAGTCTCTTTTCAGGGTGACAATAACGGCATATATTGCAATTCATAATGTGATTCTGCTACAGCGGCCTTTTTAGCCTCGTAGGAGCTCTCACTCAACTGCAAATCATTTAGGAATAGTAAAAATCAAATAGTCCTAAGTAAAAATATTTAAACAGACTGAATTGTGATCGTTGTAAATATTTTTAATAAAAGTTTTGATCTTTGTGTACACAATGATTTTATTTCACCCTAACTTCAGTTTGTTAAGCCTTCGGAACTAAAAAGGCCGTTATTCGTGAATCACAATGTGAATCGAACTACAATAATTGTAGTTCGAAATTAATGAGGAATTGCTTTAGATGAATTATTCATCTAAAGCAATTCCTCATTAATTTCGTAAAATGTTAAAACCAACTGGATTATTTTTTCATGTCGCAATTTAGCGCCAAAATGATTCTGCTGTGAATTGAATTGCTTACAATTCATCTAACATTCTACCATAATTTTACGAAATTAAAGAGGAATTGCTTTAGCTGAATTGTAATACATATTTGTATTACGATTCACACTATGAAACACATTGTGATTCACGAATAACGCCTTTTTTTAGCTCCGCTGGAATGCACATGCTACGTAGTAGCACATAAGCACACTATTATCCCTGGAACACATACTACTAATAAGCATGCTTGTTTGCTACTACTTAGCATGCTTACGTCATAAGCTTACTATTCTTTTCGTATGTAAACACTTGCTAATTGTATGCTAATTACTCGAAGACGCCTCGACCGATTTGAAAAAATCTTTTTTTGTTTGAAAGTGTATATTTTCGATTGGTGCTACAAAAATTTTGTGAGGATCTGTCGAGGATCTTCGGAGTTATGAACAGAAATGCACCTCGAGAGTGCAGAAAATTGCTCAGCTTAGCATTGAAGTCGGGTTTTTTTTAATTCAGGCACTTTAAAACAAACATCAAGAATTTTTATAAATCTATAATTCATGAACTTAAATAACAGTCATAGAGTATACTTGAGATTATTAATATCTTAACAATCGAAGTAAAACTTATGCTATATAGTTATCACAAAGTATCACATTAAAAACTATTTATTCAGACCATAAAATATGTATAATACCTACTAATTACCTATTTTGGTTATATTTGTATAAAATAACAAACCTATGTAGGTATTTAAAACATAGATGTTTAGAAACATTACTTTATAATGTTATAATAATTATAAAAGGATGAAATAGGTGAAATATAATAGGAAGCTACCTATGTATTTTTATCAGGGTTCGAAAAAATCCGATTTTTATAATAAATATCAAAAATCCGATTTTTTGATATTTATCCGATATATATCGGATATATATCCAGGCTAAGAAAAAGAAGCGAATTTCATTCTGTAGGAGGATTAAACACTTTAAAATGTGAAAGGAATTTGTAAAATAATATAACTGTCAAATTATCACATTTTTTTATTAAAAAACTTAATAAAGGTATCAAAAAAATTAGTGTTTATATGAGAAAGATTTTTTTATAAATTTTTATTTGTTAAAGTGTTAAGCCACACTTAGGTTTTTACATTTATGTATCATAGCGGGTTCGAATCCCGTCGGAATTGAAAATTTTGGTAAAATTTTCATTTTAAAAATATTTTTTTAATGAACACTTAAAAAAACAATCTAAATTATTCGGAATTGTAGTTTTTCGCTACGTGTTGCCAGGGTTAACATTAATCTCCAAAATTTTTAGCTCAGAAGACAGGAAAAAATCCATTGATATATATCAAGGTAAAAATCAATTGATATATATCGTGATATATATCATGATATATATCCGCTGATATATATCGGCGAACCCTGATTTTTATATAAAAATATTTATAAATTATGATGCACAAATGTTTTAATAGAAACGTTGAGAAACATTTAGTAACCCAATTCAATAGAAATAATTTAAAAAAATATTTAAATCGTAAATTATAATGTGATAAACACCTCTAGATAAAAAAATATTTAAGATAGGCTAATAATCCTTTTGAAAAACTTAAATAGGGTTCCTTAAATATTTCTTTTTATATTTAATAAGGAAAAAATAATAATATAGAGTTGACAGTTATATTACTGTAATATGATAAGATTATCGTTGTCAATATGCTAATAATCGGTTGAAGGCACTTATTATTTGCCTTCACATTACCCGGTATTGTTGCATTTCATTCGAAGCTTGCAACACCGATTTTTTATTTTTAAAGGCAGAGTAAAACAAGTCTATTCTACCTTTACAAAAAATCAAATCCAAAAAAAATCAGATAATTCTTTAGCGACACTCAAACACGAGATACTGATGAAGAATTTTAGGAATATCGAATTCTGGGACTTCATGAACCAGCGCTGGGCCCAAATATCTGCGAAGGAAGATCCTAGCTTGCGCGATCAGTGGAATCGGAGTCTTAGCGCGTTCGATTAACGTTTGTTTTTGGGTGGCGTTCAGAACGTTGTTTCTCTTTATCATGCAGAGGTCGAAGGATTCGGCTGCTTCTAGAAGTAGATAGAAGATGTGTTCGTATTCTTCTGCTGTCACATTTTGCAGGTGGTTGAGGATGCCATCTGCGTCGCGGAACTGAGTTTTCATGATCACCTGGACATTAAAAAAGTGGTAAGGTTAGTAAGATAATAGTAGGCCAGAAATGAAGAAAATATCCGACTTGTGTTGTGACCGATCTAGATGACACTGTGAGTGTCCACTCAACTCATCTGTTTAAAAATAGATGGAGCTGTGTGGTACTCCCACCTTAGCTCTTTGAAACTAGATGGCGCTGTAAGCTAGAATGGCGAAAGTTCGCCTTGTCTCTTCAAAACTAGATAGCGCTGTAAGCCATAAATGGCGAAAGTTCGCCTTGACTCTTCAAAACTAGATGGCGCTGTAAGCTATGAATGGCGAAAGTTCGCCTTGACTCTTCAAAACTAGATGGCGCTGTAAGCTATGAACGAGAGTTTATTTTGACTCTTAAAAACTAGATGGCGCTGTAAGCCATGAATGGCGAAAGTTCGCCTTGACTTCAAAACTAGATGGCGCTGTAAGCCATGAATGGCGAAAGCTCGCATTGACTCTTCTAAACTAGATGGCGCTGTAAGCCATAAATGGCAAAAGTTCGCCTTGACTCTGCAAAACTAGATGGCGCTGTAAGCTATGAACGGCGAAAGTTCACCTTGACTCTGCAAAACTAGATGGCGCTGTAAGCCATAAATGGCTAAAGTTCGCCTTGACTCTGCAAAACTAGATGGCGCTGTAAGCTATGAATGGCGAAAGTTCGCCTTGACTCTGCAAAACTAGATGGCGCTGTAAGCTATGAATGGTGAAAGTTCGCCTTGACTCTGCAAAACTAGATGGCGCTGGACACGAAAGATATTGTAGCGACATCTACCTGTCGCTAGATGAACTATATAAACATGCTGCGCACTATGAGCTTCAGCGAAGATGGTGCCACTCAACATCAGAATGTCTAAAACTCGCAAGTAAAGTTTCCAACCGATTTAGACATATTTAGGACCATCCGACATCAACTGTCAGTCGAAAGACCACGGGCAAGTGGGCCAGATGGGAATTTGGAATTTAAGGAACATGGTGGAATAGTTCCCCAAAATATCTTCTGTCTTCTCACCTTGGCTCCGTATCTCAGCAGCATAGCCACGACCTCTGCTTGCGGCGCGGAGTTGCTCGCGAGGTACTCTGCGAGCGCGGGCCGCAGCTGCGTCGCGTCCTCGTCGTTGTACACCTTCAGGTTCGGGTTCGCACCGCTTTCTAGAAGGATCTAGAGCAAAAAACAAATATGGTGAAGAGTCCTGCCCCCCTAGCCATATTACACTATCTATCGTCGCTGTAGAATAGAAACACTTCAAATTGTATAGGATTTGACGTTTCAAGTAGATGAGTCACGTGGTCAGAACGTCAATTCCTATACATTTTGAAGTTTTCTATTCTACAGCGACGATATATCGTTCTACAGTGACGATAGATCGTGTAATATAGCTAGGGCCCCTGGGTATGAAGCAACGAAGAAAAATCTTTTTTCGTAGGTAGGTATAGTCCGGCAAAAACGGGTAGAAACGGCAACTATTTAAGTATTTGGAAACCCTTTCTCTACCAATCTATGGTGAAGTACCTACAGGTTTCTTGTCTATGGTACCTACAGCTACCGAAGACGTCAGTCAGAAGTAATAATTTACTTCTAAAAGAGAATTTATCTATTTCGCGTATTTAGCTTGCACAGTGGCACCCCCATTTATTTATATTATTTTGTGTCAGACTATAATGCATTACACAAAAAAACATGGCAGCTAATTTAGCCGCCATGTTTCACCAAAGAATGGGGCCCATAACCTACTAAGTCAGCAAGTCTCAGTTTTTATCGTAGTTAACTTACTTGAATCATTTCCTTCCTGTTGGTGATGTTGTCGGAACACGCGACCTGCAGCGGGGAGCCGATGACGGAGCTAGATGTGTTCACTTGAGCACCTGCAAACGTTGATACGAAATTTAACGGTCTCTCTCATAAACTGCCAGATAAGCCAGCTTTTAAAGTCTCTCCTGTTACTTTTTGGAAAAGTCAACAAAGGTATCGTTATCACAAATTTTGAGTATTAAGAGCAACACTAAATCGATATTGGGGAATTGTGTGGAGTCTGTGGAAAAGTGACAGAGCGAGCGCCCCTCGGGACGCGCGAGGGACTGACACTTTTTCACCGGCATCGATTTTGAATTGATTTTCTATGTGATTTTATGAAAAAAACCCTATATAATCTTTGTTCAAGTCTACTTGTGTTTCACTAACCCATGTTAATGAAGAGAAAGAGCAACAGGTTTAGACGATTTTGTAGCTGGATATGAATAAAGTTTAATTTTCACCACCCAAAATACAATAGAAAGTACCACGCGAGAGAAGCCGCGGGCGGATACTATCTTACTATCTCTAACTGGTTTGTTTATGAACACAATAATATCGGTCCAGCCGTTTTGAAGTTATGGCCGATTTACATACAGTGGCTGAATCCAGCATCGCTGGATTGTGGAGTTGGTTTGGCACTCTATTATATTTTACACGGACGTAGATAGGTACCTACTGCTAGGCTAGTCTACTTCCGCTACTTTCACAGCATCATGTCTTACGGCATTTTGTTATTGGGGGGGTGCTGCAGATTTTCTTGACTCTCGATGGTAAATGTTAGGCCCACAGGTCGTACCGCCATCTCACCATGTGGCATTACGAGCTGGGCGCTTCCAGGTTCGCGTTTGACCATACTCCGCCTGATGTAAAGCAACAGAGTGGTCAAGGATGGAGCACGCTTACCTAGAAGGAACCTATTGATATTGACTCTCGATTTGAAGACACCGAGGATATCAGCAGGACTTACCAGCAGCCAGCAGCATCTGCAGCATCGGCACGTCTCCCTTCAAGATGGCCAGGTCCAACGGACTGGGTTTGCTCACTTCAGGACAATCGTAGTTCACCCTCGCACCTTGTTTGATGAACAGATTAACTAATTCTGTGTTACCTGGGGGAATTAATAAAATAACGTCAAACTGACAATTTGATTGCTTATAATAGGAATTTGGACATGCTATAGATTGCGCAAAAAGAGAAGAACTAAGCGAATATGGTTCTATCCTCAAGATCTGAAAGAACGTAGATGGTCTCACGGTTTCAAGATTCAAGAACAAAATTTTAGAAGTTGCCGACCTGGACCTGCTGGACCATGACCTCTTAGTAAACAATTCACTTTAGGAGCTATCCAGTTTAGGTTCCTAATCTTTAGTACCATGACCTATTTTATAAGTGACAGTTTTGACACAAAAGTGAACTAACTCAACGCGTATTAAACGGTCATGGTACGAATTATACGAATGGTACGAAAAGTGAACGAAACTTTATCTAAAAATTCAGTTTAGGTCATGTTTAGGTTCTGATATTTCGTCAGCGTCATAGCATACGTCAAGCAAAGCAGTTCAGTTTAGGACCTAAACTGGATCGCATATAAAGCTCATGGTAGGCAGCCTGAGCCGTGAGTCTGAAGGTAGTGGGTTCACTAAAAGAAACCATCGTGAGGAAAACAGTTAACTTTATAACAGCGGCGATGGGCTTGCACACTGCAAATTTCTGCAAAATGGCTCTATCAAATATGTAGAGAATGTCGCGCCTTGGGGACACAGGATTTAGCTCTTGCTCTTACCGCTAAGTACTGCGTAGTGCATGACGGTTCTGTAGTCGTTCCTCGCGTCAGCCATCGCGTTGATGTCGGCTCCGTAATGGATGAGGAGCAGCACTGCTTCTATACCCTGGAATTCAATTTAATTTAACATCTTTAGGAGGACTTTACTTTTACAAAGAGGATTAGAAGTCCTTTGAAAGTAGGAGTAGAAAGAGAGTAGAAAATATGGCAGTAGGGTTCACCATCATCTGCATGGATGCAGCCAGCTGAGATTGGGCCTTTTCGGGGCAACAGTTTGCTTAGAATTTGTGTTATTATTGTCTGTCGTTTTGTGTCTGTAACTTTCTGACTTTCTGTGTCTACTCTTTTCTACACTGTATTAATGTTTATATCAGTGTGTGTGTGTGTGTGTCGAATAAACGTTTTTCTATTCCATTCAGCTGTCAGAGCTGAACAGCGTGATGCCGGCGCGGTTATACCTACCTACAGTGGAAAGTTAGGGAAGGATCAACTAGTAAGCAGGACTTACATTCCTCTGCCTAGCGGCCTTCATGAGCGGCGTGAGTCCCGCGCGGTCCCTGGAGTCAGGGTTGGCTCCGAAGGTCAGCAGCAGCTCCAGGTACTCCGGCTCCGAGACCAGGTTGATCTCGGCGCCGAAGAAGTACCGCTTGTTGGGGTCGGCACCGTGCTCTAGTAGCAGCTTCGCTACGTCCTAGGAAGAATTCATATTCATATTCATTTATTGTTTCAAGTTGGTAGGTACAGCAGGTCTTAGGCTAAGGGTTTGAACACAACAAGAGCCCCGTTGGGGCACTACAATATTAGTTAGGTAATCATTAGGTAATTCATCAAATCTAGCTCGAATGTTTGTTTGAGCTAGTGGCTTCTGGTGACGAAGCTTTTGGGCCGCCTGAAGGCCTCCGTCATGGCTTAACGTATTAACTTGAATGGTTTGAAATAAGTAGGTACCTACCACGATACAACACCATATGTTGAGATCGCGCAAGCAAAGTTTTCGCGAGCGATCGACATAGGTAATAAACAACCAACCAACAACAAATGATTGGTCGAAAGACCACGGGCAAGTGGGCCAGATGGGCCGGCCCAAGGGCGTAGGGGGTCCAGAAACAATTCCACCACATTCCCCAAACACCGTGAATAATAAAAACAACAACCACAGTTGGGGTTTTCCATTCAATGATCCATATCCATCCACAAATCTAAATCACTTACATAGTGCTTATTCCTGATGGCTAGACGCAGTGGTTCATCACAGAGCGTGGTGCGAGGGAACGCCTCGCCGGTGTCCGGTCGGTAGTCCACCGCTGCACCGCTCTCCAGCAGCAGCTTCACCAGCTCCGTGTATCTGAGGGAAGAAAAGGTAGAGTTCGCCGCAAACTTTATGGCGGCTGAAGTGCGCGGCAGATTCGACTTTGCGCAGGTACAGTCAACGTATTTGCGGGCGCAGGCGGGCTACGTAGACTGTACCTGCGCAAAGTCGAATTTGCCGCGCACTTCAGCCGCCATAAAGTTTGCGGCGCTCTATACAAAAGCCGTTCTACAGATAAAAAAACAATTTATGACATAAAGTGGGGTAGTTTCCATTTTGTTCTATAGAACATGACGTCATCGAACAAAATAACACATTTCCTTCCCTATTTTTTTCATAAGTGAGTAACTCCTAAATTCGTTGTCTCATAGCTTTTTTGCGTATAGTAAAAAAAATGTGATTGTTTTACTATTAAAATGCCATTTTTCAAAAGATAAATGTCTTAGTCACCTATTCATTATAAAAGGTCAGAGGATAATGCATAAAATCAATAAATATTTAGCTTTTAGTTCCATGACTCTGAAAAAATTGTTCCATTGAGAAACAAACAGAATTGCATGTAAAACCTTTCAATGAAACGCAAAGTACTAACTTTTAATATTTTTATAGAGGAAATGAGGCATATTTATCGAATAGTCACAAAAACTGATAGAAAAATCAGATTAATGGTGTAATAATCTCAATAGTTACTCCATTGAGTTACTTTTCTGACTCAATGACATCCTTTAGTTAGCTAGAACTCAATCAGTTTGAAAAAAATAAGCACAAGGAGCTTTCTGGCTAATAGAAAACACTTTTTGTAACAAGTTAACATCACAAGAATAAACAATTTCAAGTAAATTTGACTGTATTTTTAAAAATACCGAATCAAAATTGAGGGACAATGTCTCAAAAAAAAGTAAGGTGGCGTTCACATTTGAATACTTTATTTACAAAAATAGCTTCAGGTTAGAAAGTCCCGAAGCAAAAGTGTCCCGAAGCAAAAGTGTCCCGAAGCAAAAGTGTCCCGAAGCAAAAGTGTCCCGTTGAAAAAGTGTCCCGAAGCAAAAGTGTCCCGAAGCAAAAGTGTCCCTTAGCAAAAGTATCCCGAAGCAAAAGTGTCCCGAAGCAAAAGTGTCCCGAAGCAAAAGTGTCCCGAAGTAAAAGTGTCCCGTTGAAAAAGTGTCCCGAAGCAAAAGTGTCCCTTAGCAAAAGTGTCCCGTTGCAAAAGTGTCCCGTAGAAAAGTGTCCCGTAGAAAAGTGTCCTTTAGCAAAAGTGTCCCTTAGCGAAAGTGTACCGAAGCAAAAGTGTCACGAAGAAAAGTGTCCCTTAGCAAAAGTGTCCCGAAGCAAAAGTGTCCCGTTGCAAAAGTGTCCCGTAGAAAAGTGTCCCTTAGCGAAAGTGTACCGAAGCAAAAGTGTCACGTAGAAAAGTGTCCCTTAGCAAAAGTGCGAAACAAAAGTGTCCCGTTGAAAAAGTGTCCCGAAGCAAAAGTGTCCTGTTGCAAAAGTGTCCCGAAGCAAAAGTGTCCAAAAGCAAGTGTCCCGGGACACTTTTGCTAAAGGACACTTTTTTACGGTACACTTTTGCTTCGGGACACTTTTGCTTCGGGACACTTTTGCAACGGGACACTTTTGCTAAAGGACACTTTTGCTTCGGGACACTTTTGCTTCGGGACACTTATTCAACGGGACACTTTTGCTTCGGGACACTTTTGCTTCGGGACACTTTTGCTTCGGGACACTTTTGCTTCGGGACACTTTTGCTTCGGGACACTTTTTCACCGGGACACTTTTGCTTCGGGACACTTTTGCTTCGGGACACTTTTGCTAAGGGACACTTTTGCTTCGGGACACTTTTGCTTCGGGACACTTTTGCAACAGGACACTTTTGCTTCGGGACACTTTTTCAACGGGACACTTTTGCTTCGCACTTTTGCTAAGGGACACTTTTCTACGTGACACTTTTGCTTCGGTACACTTTCGCTAAGGGACACTTTTGCTACGGGACACTTTTGCTAAGGGACACTTTTTACGGGACACTTTTGGTTCGGGACAGTTTTGCTAAGGGACACTTTTCTACGGGACACTTTTGCAACGGGACACTTTTACTTCAGGACACTTTTGCTTCGGGACACTTTTACTTCGGGACACTTTTGCTTCGGGACACTTTTGCTAAGGGACACTTTTGCTAAAGGACACTTTTCTACGGGACACTTTTGCAACGGGACACTTTTGCTTCGGGACACTTTTGCAACGGGACACTTTTGCTTCGGGACACTTTTTCTTCGGGACACTTTTGCTAAGGGACACTTTTCTACGTGACACTTTTGCTTCGGTACACTTTCGCTAAGGGACACTTTAGCTACAGGACACTTTTTTACGGGACACTTTACTGGTTTTTGACAACTTTACACACTGCTTAAAACATAACCCTCTTTTAGTTTTCGTGTAGGGTAAACAGAATAAAATCTCAACTGTATCGCGGCTTTAGCGTTCCACTGAGTTACAATTTGTTCCACTGAGTTACGAAATTTCTCAGTGGAACGTAACGGTTCTGCTGATTCAGAATTAAAATGAAAAAAAAAATAGGATAGACGATTACTTACTTGTTGTTTAGTGTAGTTTTAGTTGTGGTGAATACATAGGGAACTAAATAATACCAAGTTGCTACATGAAACCAGCTACTTATCACCAAAAACTCCGTAACTCAGTGGAACACAAAAAAGTCCCTCTGAGAGCGACCTTCTGCCACGGCACGACGGTCGAAACAGAAAGGACAAAAATCGAATTGGCTAACGTGCATCGTCTGTTTAGTGATGCTAAGTAAAAAAAATCATAACATTTAGCAGTATTTTTGGTAGAAAATCAAGAAAAAGCTCGTAACTAAGTGGGAGTTTCCACCGAGGTCCATATTTTGACCTCACACTAAATTGTATCTCTCTAAATTTTTATGTACTTTAGAATAGTTTTATCGTCAGATACCTAATAATAAATAATTTTTGAAGGCTATAAGCCCTACATAATATACTGTTACGTTGGCAAAAACAGTAAATAATCCAACTTGAAAATGACCAATTATGGAAAGGACATGGCAAAAATCATGTTTTGCCGAAAACAAAGTTACTTTTTGTATGAAAATCTTTAATAATCGAATAATATTTTAACATATTCTTGATGCCTATACTGTATAGTTTCACATTAAAATTTAATATTGGGTATAAAACATCTACATTTTTCAAAAATCCAACAAGAGTAGCGAGGACACCGGAAAAACGCAACAGACAACGAATTTAGCAATTGCTCAAGTGTGCTTTATAGAAAAAAAATTCTTAAGAATAAATAAGTAGTTCTCAAAAAGTGCATAAAATTCGAAAGTTTCTAGCAGTTGGCAGATAGATGGCGTTATAGTCAATTATAAACGATTCTAAGTATCACAGACTAAATAAGTAGTTCTCAAAAAGTGCATAAAATTCGAAAGTTTCTAGCACTTGTCGGATAGATGGCGTTATAGTCAATTATCCGTACTTGATCAACAGATGGCGCTATAAACAATCAGTTACCCATGCTCGGCCGATAGATGGAGCGCGCTGTAACCACAGTCGTCCCTCGCGTTCGCGTCGCAGCCCCGCACCAACAACAGTCGCGCGGCTTCCACGTGTCGCTGCCAGATGGCGTAGTGGAGCGGACGGAGGCCTTGAGTCACCGGCTCGTTCACCTGCAAAATATATTTGAATGTAAGTAAGTGTATGAAAATTTCATTGTATAGTCCGGCAAAAACGGGTAGACACGGCAACTAAAATTTCAGTACTTTGGAAACCCTTTCTCTACTAATCTATGGTAAAGTACAGGTTTCTTGTCTATGGTACAGGTGCCGAAGACGTCAGTCAGAAGTAATAATTTACTTCTAAAAGATAATTTATCTATTTCGCGTATTTAGCTTGCACAGTGGCGCCCTTATTTATTTCTATTATTTTGTGTCGGACTATACGTAAGTAGTACTTACCTATAGGTAAAGTAACTTTCCTATTCTATTTTTAAACGAGCAATATTTGTTTGTTTGTTTGTACTCACGTTCTCGAAAACGGCTCTAACGATTTCGATGAAATTTACGGTACGGTGGTTTAAGGGTGCGAAAAATAGATGCTAGGGCTCATATCTGGGAAAATTCGTTTTCTCGGCATTTTCACGCAAAAAGATTTACCAGTGCAATGTGGTTCGTAATTTCACAAAATTCGTTGAGACCAAAGTGGCTGAGTGGATTCGGTGTCCACCTTTCTGCCGATGGCTTCGAATTCGAATCTCAGCCAGTGAAAGATTTTTTGTCTTTTTCTTTTTTAATTTTTCTTTATTTGCACCCGAGCATAGCTCGGTCGCCCAGATATTTATGTGTGTTTGGGGAACAGAGTGGAATCGTTCCCCAAAGGCAGAGTAGGGTAGCGGTTCCTCTGTAACGGGCCCATCTGGCCCACTTGCCCGTGGTCGACCGACCGACAGTTGTTGTTTGGTAGTCCCAGATATATTTCAATTCGTTAGAAACTTTGCTTGCGAGATCTAGGAATTCTGATGTTGCATGGCGCCATCTTCGCTGAAGCTCGTAGTAAGCTTGTAGTGCGTAGCATGTCTATGTAGTTCATCTAGCGACAGATAGATGTCACTACATGCGAAATGTGTGAAATGTCCAGCATTTGTTTACCTTTGCCCCACAAGCCAGCAGGATACGGATCTCATCCAGAGGAACCATCCTGATGATGGAGTCCGCCAGCTCCCGCTGCAGGGACTTCTCCGTGATCACCTCCGAAGGCATCCTGGAAGAAAATAAAACATGTTTTGTTTAATGCATTGAGTGAGCTACCCTGAGCTGAGGATTACATTAGTCGACCGATTGGTCGTCCCAAGTATCGCTGGAGCGACAGAATGACAGCTGACCTGCGCGACCTCGGAGCCGACAACTGGCTAGAGGCAGCAATGGACAGAAAGAAGTGGCGAATTCTCGTTTCGGAGGCCAAGACTCACTTTGGGTCCCTGAGCCAATGGAATAAGTAGCTAATAGAATAAGAGCTACCCTGATGGCGCGTGCCCACGAGACGGTTTTAACACATCCCGGTTTTTTCCGTGTCCGGTATGTTCCCGGTTTGGGGTAGTCAGAGTTTGTCCTCATACTTTGGTAGGTACCTACAAACTTCCATGCCCACATTTTGCAGAAGTTAGCATTCCATACATAAACGGTGAAGAAACCGGACATGAGGAAACCAGCTTTCTGATATCTAGCGGCGATGGGTTCCCTCTCACGTGAGAGGTTGCAAGTTTAGATGATGATCCGAAAATAAAAGAAATCAAATGATGCCAAATGATATTACGTATAGGATATAAATCCTCGTACAGATTAATTAATGTCCTCGTGATGATGTTATCACGGGTTTTTGTAACACGTGTTAGAGGAGACTGGGGTAAAGTGACTTTCGTCAACTAGTCCCTTTTGAAACTGGTCCCAAAGGACGAGTTGACGAAATTTAAAATAAACATTATTTTTATTCGTCAACCCGTCCTCTGTCTTAATTACCTACGTTTTCTTTTACGCGTTCACGAACTTACGACTACGACGCACATGCGGTGCGTGATGCGTAGGTACTATTGTTGTTTCTTTGGTTTATTTTTATTGCGGTTTACTTAATTTTTTTTTTTAATTCATTGTTTTTAAATATAAAATAACTTTGTTCCTATTAGATTTAAGTGAAGTTGTAATGTCTTAGGGTCTTAGGTCTAAGAACCTGTAAAGCTACAAACGTTTTAAATAAATAACTTTATAACTATTATTCTGTGGTGCTGCCACGGCACGGGAATGTTTCGATCCAAATTTAAAATTAGAAAAAAAATCATCCCATTCTGAGAGTAAAATAAATGAAATCCACCAAATTTTAATACAAAATTACCTTTAGACCCCTCGCAAACTGAAAACTTTTCTATCGGCCGATTAGTTGCATCGAGCTCTTTTTTTTTCTCTGAATCAGTATTGAAGATATTGCACACTCCTACAACAATTCAGTTTCGGCCATGTTAGCACTAGCAGCCCAACCCGGTCAAATTAGACACTCGACTTCAGACTGGCATCTTATTTAAGACTAGCTTTTGCCCGCGGCGTTGCCCGCGAGGTACCTACATAACATATACCTACTTAGCCTATGTCCACCCTGAAAGTTAATTATAAATACCTACTGGTGAAAGAATTTTTAAAATCGGATGAATAGTTCTGGAGATTACCTTCTACATACAAAATAAACTTTACCTCTTTATAATATTAGTACCTACCTACCTACCTATAGATATAATAATGACAAGGAAAATACTAATTTAAGTTGTTTCTTTGTTTAAATACTGAGAAATATTAGGTACCTACCTATAGTGTTATTGAACTTGATATTCTGCCAAGATACCTACTAATATTTCAACAGTTAGGTAAGTGTTCGTTCACTTTGAAATTGTGGCTCCTTTGTGAGGGTTTCGTAACAAAATGGGAAAATACTCGTAATTATGGTGTGACATTGTACTTTCCACTTGTCTTTGATGGCTTATGTAGAATATTCAAGAATTTTCTTAAATCACATCATCCAAAAAATCTTTAGTTTTTATAAGTACCTACCTACCTAGGTAGGTACTTATCTTTACCTACTAAACTCAGCCGAAAGGTGGCCAAGAGATATGCAGCGGTCTCCAGACCACCTGCCCGATTGTCAGACGACATTGTGAGGGCGGTAGGAGAGCAATGGATCCGGCACAAACCACCAGGAGTGGCGTGATAGAGAAGAGGCCTTAACCCAGCAGTGGGTGTTACAGGCGGCTTAGATAGATAGATAGAAACTCAGCCAATGTCAGCCAGATAAGGCATCATTATTATTTTATGTCTAATCTCACTAGAACGTTGCATTGCAATGCCTAGGACATTGCATCCAAACCATCTATTCAGCTTAAATAAATCCATGACTTCGCGTGGAACTGACAAGGGTGCGAGTTTCCTCATGATGTTTTCTCTCAACTTTTCAAATGAAAAATCTGTAAGCGAAAATGTTATGATTAGGAAACTGAAACTTTCTCATACACTTTCGTATTTCTAAAAGTTATCCTGTAGGTACTCGGGGAGATTGGGGTAAATTGATTACCTACTTCATTTGCCTACGCTATTTCTATTCGTAGGTAAAAGTTGAACGTTTTCCAGGCATATTATCTACTCACATAATAATTATCTACAAAATATCTAAAAATAAACACACACCTTCGGTGAAGTTCGCAGAAAACCCAGGTCTACGGAAATTATTCGTCTTGGATCGCATCCAATAACCACTTTCAATAGACCCCACGTCATTTCAAGAATCTATTCATACACCACGTGTACCATAGCTCAACAAACACTGGCCGCTGAAACAGGCCAATGACAGTATAATTCAGTTCTTCAATTATAGAGGGCACCACGTGTTTTATGTTTACAAACACGTTTTTTGCGTTGCAAAACTCTTTTGGCAAATCATGCGAAATGAAAACGTATTGATCTCAAGGTGCGCATTACATCAATATAAAGAGGAAAACATTAACCATAAAGAAATAGTACCTAATTTTAAATTAATATGACATGCGTCGTCAGTTCTATGCCAACGTATTTAAATAACGATAACGAGATGCATTTATATAATATAGGTATCTTTATATGTGATTAATTATCTAAAATTGATTGTGTCACAGTGCGTAGGTAAATATACTCTTGCTCGCTTCGCTGACAAAATAACCGTTACTACTCAGTTTTCTTGCTATTTTCAGGTGTCTGTTAGAATGCAATGACTTTTGTTGTGTTTGCATTGGTAGGACCCTTTGTAGGAGCTAGAAGAAGATCTTTTCCCATTACTCTATAGCAGGATTAATTCAATATAAATAAATAATAATAAATAAATATTGCTGGACATTTCACACAGCATCATGTAGTCCCAAGCTAAGCAGGGCTTGTGTTATGGCAACCACATGACTGATATACTACTTATATACATTTTTTTTTGTAAATACATACATAATATACATAGAAAACACCCAGACCCGAGACAAATATTTGCAGATCATACAAACATTTGTCCCGCGGCGGGGATCGAACCCGCAACCTCCTGCGTCACAGGCGGGCCTTCACCCACTGCGCCACAGAGGTCGTCAATGTTTTAGTTTATCACAACTACTATCTTGGATGGCGTCCATTAATTACGTGAGGTAATTTTTGCGATTTTTCGTCCCCCCCTCACTCCTTGGTGAGATGTCGTGAGATTTGGCTCGACCCCCTCCCCCTAATCTCACGTCAGATTGAAAATTGAACAATAAAATTCTTAAAAAGGTAAGTAACTCCAATTCGTAAATGAATATTCATTCTAAATCGAACCACGGGGTTCCTATGTGGTCTCAAGAGTGATTAGAACCAACATGAGTACATGAAATTTGAAGTAAAATAATCAGCATTTCACGTTTCTTGCGGAAAAAATTTTTTACGTGATATTTGCCGAGACCCCCCCTCTCCCCCACGTGAGATTGGGTGGGGTTTGGCTCGACCCCCTCCCCCCCTAAAAGTCTCAAGTAATTAATGGATGTTCTCTTGTAACTCACTAGACACAATTCCATTTATGGCCACGCACGAGTACCCATCTATTCTAATCGTAGCATTAATAGACCAAAATCTAGACCAGGTGAAGGTCCATCTGGCAGGCCTCAAGGCACCACCACTTCGAGGAAGTTGGCAGCTTGGTCAGACACCTTGACAGTGCGTTGACTGGGACGACCTCTACGTCAATTGACGATCAATCGCGGGTTATTGATGCTGGAGAATCGATGAGTTTAGAAATACATAAAGACGATAATATATCGCGTTATTTACCTACATTATTTACCACTGAAAACCATCGCTCTAACAGCCATGACGCTGCTGGAGAAAATGCTGGGGGGTAGCCTTATTTTCTTGTCACTGTAATGTAACATTTCTGATTTGTGTTGTATGTATCGTAGTGGCGAAAATAAAACTTTTTTCAATTCTAGGTATGACTTCAAAATAAAAGGAGGAGGTCCTCAATTCATCGGAATCTTTCTATATGTATGTTCACCGATTTCTCCATCAATTGTTGACCGATTTAGAGGAATGATTTTTATGTGGTCTCTATCACTCGTCATCTCAGTAGTCACTCCTTTCACACGCATGTCCTCTTTCAGACAATCCATCCATCTTTTCGTTGGCCGTCCTCTACCTATCTATGTATCCTTCCACATTCATATCCGAAACTTTCCTTGTAATATGACATTCTTCCCTCCGCATAACATGCCCATACCACGCTAACCTATTACTCCTCATTTTTTCTGTCACTGGCGCTACTTTCAAACATCCTCTGATGTACCTACTCATTCCTAATCGTATCCATTCTTGTCACTCCACACATCCACCTCAACATTCGCATCTCCGTCGCATGCACTCTCTTTTCATCCACAGCTTTGGTTGACCAACACTCAGATCCATATAGTACGACAGGCCTTATGATCGTTTTGTAAACGTGTAAATCACAATAAGTATAATATTACATTTTTAAACTGAAAAATCTTATCAAAATTTTCAATTCCGACGGGATTCGAGCTCATCGATGCTATAATCGATAGTATGGTCTTATCATGATTTTCAACTCTGGCGTCAGAGGTTCCGTGGCCGAATTGGTAAAGGCACTCCGGCTACAGGAGGATCGCTTGTATCATTGCGGGTTCGAATCCCGTCGGAATTGAAAATTTTGATAAGATTTTTCAGTTTAAAAATGTAAATACCCAAGTGTGGATTAACACTATAACAAAATAAAATTATATAATATTACATGTAGGTAGTACCTACCTAGGTATATTTACTTATACAAAATGTAGGTACCTATGTATCAACAATCCATTCAAGATCATCTGATCACAATCACATACCGTTCTAACATCATTCATTAGACTTCTGTTGCTATCAGATGATATCGCTTTAATTGCCAAATAGGTAGATAGCAACAATAACTTTCATCTGCCAAGCTATTTGTCGATTTGTACCGGAAATGCCAAGAGTGAGGGAGATGGGGAAAATTAGGTAACCTGTCTGACTACTATTTATAGAAAATGTCTATCGGGCCTTGGTTAGCCAGTCCTGTAGTCGTAATTTTGTTTTGTTTTCGTTAACGATCAATCATCATAATTTGTTCACACATTTACATAAAAACCGAATGCACTAAAAGTCTACGATTAATCTATGATATGATAATGCACAAAAAAGAGGGCAACCAATGACATCATTTCTGTTAAAAATTGTAACCTCGTTTCTTTTTCTGAAAGTTTTAGTGGACGTTTCTGAATTTTGAAGCCAATATTTTGACATGACGTCAACACAAGGTTGGTACAGCGTCAGAGATTGAAACTTGCCAATCAGATACGGCATGATGACGACATTTTGGCGTGTGACATTAGGTCCGAGCGACCTTGGTAGGGCGTTAAACTGAAATTACGATCTAAACAATGTGGATAATTGTTTAGTAAATTAATCAGAATATGAATTATTGTGTTTTTATCAAACCACTGCCAAATAAACAGATTAATCTCATAAATCTTTCTTTACGTTCTGCAAAAGGTAGCCAGATGTTTTAAAACGGCGGCAGTAAAATCAAAATGGCTTCTAAATTTAGGCGCGAAACAGAGTTTTAACCTCAACACTGACCTCTGAAGTTTATTTACATGAAAGGATTTACAACTTTTTAATCGGCTTGTAATAAAATTAATTTTAAAAATACTTGAGAGGTATATTATTATATTCATTTATTTCGGTTATCACCATATTGTATTAGTAAAATTCTTAGCCTAAATATTAGTAGATACAATAAATTATAATAAAAATAAATAAATCAGATATTGTTTCTCTAATTCTATTGAGTTTTTAGAGCTATATTTTCAAGATAATTTTGAACAAAGTACTCACAAGGTACTTATATAATATTATGGCATAAATATGGGCTTACAATCTTAATACAAATGCCATGCAAGGAGAAATTAATCAGCTTTAAGCTTTACCTAAGCCATGCCAAACCAAGTGGCCTAAAATCTTTGTCGGCGGAAGCCAAGAGCTTCACGAACTTGCTTCGAAATTTTAATTAAAACCTTCAATCAAAATATAAATAGCTTGTCAAATAAAACAACATGTCAAAGAAATGCGTTCTCCCTTTGTGCCACTTTCATCGCTTTCGAGGTCAACTTTGTTTTGCGTGCAAAATGGAAACATTTCTATATTTAGGGCAAGTACGCCACATGGTTAATAAACGCCCACGACCCCGTGTTTACGTTGTTATATCCGTTCCTATAAATATTATTGTAATTATTCGTTGTTTGCAATTTAATTGATATGTTTGAGTACCTATTCGAGGATGAAGGTTCGCATTTTGCGTGCATGTGCGTGCCACTTCTTACACCGAATTACGCGCTGCACACGCTATTGCGCAACTATGTCGTAGGTAATTTATTTGACATTATAACTCGATTTACATACACTTTCGTAGAAAAAAATCGAGATGAAAAAAAATGTCCTATCCAATTTTAGCTTGAATGCTCCTGATATAATGTTGAACCGATTTGAGGAGCTTTAATAAAATAAGTCCTTATTTTATTAAAGTTTCTCAAATCGGTCTTAGAGGACCTAGAATAAGTATTTATATTTTTACTTGGTAGGTACCTACTTGGTACTAACCTTTTTGGTAAGTAGGTATAGGTATTCAGCTATTGGATCATTCAGTACAGTCACTAAGTACAGCAATCAAATCAAATCGTCGTTAAAAAAAACTTTACTTAGGATTTGAAGAAGAAATCTTGGCTACTTGGTATAGTTACTACTTAGTACCTATACCAAGTAATCCCAATTTTTAATATAGAAAGAAAATGCTGAATGCAGAGTATAATTGCATTGGTAGGTACCTATAACTATAATAACTTATACATTAAAACAAGATTAAATAATTTAGTACCTACGTATAACTTACAAGATCAGAATATTACCAATAGCACAGATAATATAATACTATACTAGTACCAATAGGTAATGTTAAGAGGCATTACACAAAATTTTCTGATTTACGTGATGTTTCGGGGCAGGATTTTTCAATGAAAACACTTTATTTTTAAAAAAATTATGGCACAGCATGAAATATCATTTCAATTTTGTACTATTAAATGAGCTACTTTTGTATTTTTATTATTTCTTTTTGATTAATCGACCTCAAACCGGCGACTGTTTTGTGAATTTTTGCTGTAAGAGGTTTAGAAATCACCATATTTACGAATCATTTTGACGTCCAAATGGTATAAAAAAATTACGATGTTTTGCTGTGATAGTCAACCAAACTATTAAATGGATCACTTTTTACTACCTTTATTTAGTTTTTGAGTAAAAAAATCTTTAACTTAGTCCAAATTTCGAGAAAACGGCCAAAGAATTGCTTTTGATTTTGGCTACTTAGAACTGACTTAGAACTCTTGTTCGTAAAATTAACAAAACAGAAATAAACTTCAGTTCAAAATCAATCCTTTTCTGAAAAAAAAAATGCAAAAAGATTAAAAAATTGGCAATGAAAAATCTTTTCAAACAACCTAAAACGCGTCGTATCTACTACCCTATCTACTCGACGCAAGCAGACCGCGCCGAGCGCTTCTAGGGGGTGGACGTATCGCTTTGCATCCCGGAGCTCGCACTGACTCGACTCGCAAAGCACGTCGCCGGCTACGAAGAATATAGCGCAATAGGAGCGTTTGATACATTGGTTGCTAAGTTATTAATTACCTATTTTTAAATATTTTCTGCGGGGCTAAAAAGGCCGTTAAAGCAGAATAATGATCTGAATTGTAGTGTAACTAATAATTTAATAATAGGGTGACAGCGAGCTGATCTGATGATGGAGTCAGGACCTGTTCCATGGAATTTTATGATGATATGGGTATCAAATGAAAGGGCTTGATGAGCGCAACACAATGCTGATCTGATGATGGAGTCAGGACCTGTTCCGTGGAACTTTTTAATGATATGGGTATCAAATGAAAGGGTTTGATGAGCGAAACACAATGCTGATCTGATGATGGAGTCAGGACCTGTTCCATGGAATTTTATGATGATATGGGTATCAAATGAAAGGGCTTGATGAGCGCAACACAATGCTGATCTGATGATGGAGTCAGGACCTGCTCCATGGAACTTTTTAATGATATGGGTATCAAATGAAAGGGCTTGATGAGCGCAACACAATGCTGATCTGATGATGGAGTCAGGACCTGTTCCATCGAACTTTATAATGATATGGGTATCAAATGAAAGGGCTTGATGAGCGCAACACAATGCTGATCTGATGATGGAGTCAGGACCTGTTCCATGGAACTTTTTAATGATATGGGTATCAAATTAAAGGGCTTGATGAGCGCAACACAATGCTGATCTGATGATGGAGTCAGGACCTGTTCCATGGAACTTTTTAATGATATGGGTATCAAATGAAAGGGTTTGATGAGCGAAACACAATGCTGATCTGATGATGGAGTCAGGACCTGCTCCATGGAACTTTTTAATAATATGGGTTTCAAATGAAAGGGTTTGATGAGCGAAACACAATGCTGATCTGATGATGGAGTCAGGACCTGTTCCATGGAATTTTATGATGATATGGGTATCAAATGAAAGGGCTTGATGAGCGCAACACAATGCTGATCTGATGATGGAGTCAGGACCTGTTCCATGGAACTTTTTAATGATATGGGTATCAAATGAAAGGGTTTGATGAGCGAAACACAATTCTGATCTGATGATGGAGTCAGGACCTGCTCCATGGAACTTTTTAATAATATGGGTATCAAATGAAAGGGCTTGATGAGCGCAACACAATGCTGATCTGATGATGGAGTCAGGACCTGTTCCGTGGAACTTTTTAATGATATGGGTATCAAATGAAAGGGTTTGATGAGCGAAACACAATGCTGATCTGATGATGGAGTCAGGACCTGTTCCATGGAATTTTATGATGATATGGGTATCAAATGAAAGGGCTTGATGAGCGCAACACAATGCTGATCTGATGATGGAGTCAGGACCTGTTCCATGGAACTTTTTAATAATATGGGTATCAAATGAAAGGGCTTGATGAGCGCAACACAATGCTGATCTGATGATGGAGTCAGGACCTATTCCATGGAACTTTTTAATGATATGGGTATCAAATTAAAGGGCTTGATGAGCGCAACACAATGCTGATCTGATGATGGAGTCAGGACCTGTTCCATGGAACTTTTTAATGATATGGGTATCAAATGAAAGGGTTTGATGAGCGAAACACAATGCTGATCTGATGATGGAGTCAGGACCTGTTCCATGGAATTTTATGATGATATGGGTATCAAATGAAAGGGCTTGATGAGCGCAACACAATGCTGATCTGATGATGGAGTCAGGACCTGTTCCATGGAACTTTTTAATAATATGGGTATCAAATGAAAGGGTTTGATGAGCGCAACACAATGCTGATCTGATGATGGAGTCAGGACCTATTCCATGGAACTTTTTAATGATATGGGTATCAAATTAAAGGGTTTGATGAGCGAAACACAATGCTGATCTGATGATGGAGTCAGGACCTGGTTCATGGAACTTTTTAATCATACAGGTATCAAATGAAAGGGCTTGATGAGCAAAACATAATGCTGATCTGATGATGGAGTTATGACCTGTTCCATGGAACTTTTAATGATAATATGGGCATCAAATGAAAGGGCTTGATGAACAAAACACAATGCTGATCTGATGATGGAGTCAGGACCTGTTCCCTGGAACTTTATAATGATATGGGTATCAAATGAAAGGGCTTGATGAGCGAAACACAAAGCTGGGTCGGGGTTTACTTTGACTTTGATTCTTGATTTTGAATTTCACTTTGATTCTTGATTTTCAATTTTAGTTTCTCTATTCTCGGATCTCGGATTCTTGATTTTCGATTTTCGAGTCTCAATTCTTGATTATCGGATCTTGGATATCGGGTTCTTGATTCTAGATTTTGATTCTTGATTTTCAATTTTCGATTATCGATTCTCGGATCTTGTATCTCGGATTCTTAATTGTTGATTTTTAATTTTTTAATTTTTGATTTTTGATTTTGATTTTGATTCTTGATTCTTGTTTCTCATTTCTCGATTCTCGGATCTCGGATTTTTATTTTGATTTTTATTTCTTGATTTTGATTTTAAAATTAAAATCAAGATTAAAAATGAAAAATCAAACATCAAAAATCGAAGTCAAAAGTAAATCCTAACCCAGCTTTGTGTTTCGCGCATAAAACCCTTTCATTTGATACCCATATCATTATAAAGTTCCATGGAACAGGTCCTGATTCCATCATCAGATCAGCATTGTGTTTTGCTCATTAAACCCTTTCATTTGATACCCATATCATTATAAAGTTCGATGGAACAGGTCCTGACTCCATCATTAGATCAGCATTGTGTTGCGCTCATCAAGCCCTTTCATTTGATACCCATATCATTAAAAAGTTCCATGGAGCAGGTCCTGACTCCATCATCAGATCAGAATTGTGTTTCGCTCATCAAACCCTTTCATTTGATACCCATATCATTAAAAAGTTCCATGGAACAGGTCCTGACTCCATCATCAGATCAGCATTGTGTTGCGCTCATCAAGCCCTTTCATTTGATACCCATATCATTAAAAAGTTCCATGGAGCAGGTCCTGGCTCCATCATCAGATCAGCATTGTGTTGCGCTCATCAAGCCCTGTCATTTGATACCCATATCATTAAAAAGTTCCATGGAACAGGTCCTGACTCCATCATCAGATCAGAATTGTGTTTCGCTCATCAAACCCTTTCATTTGATACCCATATCATTAAAAAGTTCCATGGAACAGGTCCTGACTCCATCATCAGATCAGCATTGTGTTGCGCTCATCAAGCCCTTTCATTTGATACCCATATCATTAAAAAGTTCCATGGAGCAGGTCCTGACTCCATCATCAGATCAGAATTGTGTTTCGCTCATCAAGCCCTTTCATTTGATACCCATATCATTAAAAAGTTCCATGGAGCAGGTCCTGGCTCCATCATCAGATCAGCATTGTGTTGCGCTCATCAAGCCCTGTCATTTGATACCCATATCATTAAAAAGTTCCATGGAACAGGTCCTGACTCCATCATCAGATGAGCTAGCTGTCACCATATTATTTCATTGTAGTCGGAACTTGACTGACATGCTGAGATCCAAGTTTCAACTCAATCGGACTATTTACTGAAGAGTTCTGTTGAAAAGCTCCTGACTCCATCAGATCAGCACAATATGGTTTATGGGACAAAGAAACAAACATTTATTTTTTGTAATTATTTGTATTCAAGGTGTAAATAACCCGACTTTGTTTTGTGTTGTACCTACCTAAGTACCTACCCAAAAAGTATTTATACTATCGCAAAAAAATCAATCACATGAAAATTACCAAAACCGTTTAGTCTAAGAAACGGAGCGCTGTTCATCGGGTGTTAGAATTTAGCAACTTTTGTCCCTCCGAGCGCTGATTTTGTCGAGTGCGAAATTGTATACTGGCTCTTAAGAAAAGTTAGAAAACTGTGAGCTTACCTGTAGCTTTATGTCCAAGTTCGTATGAAAACAAAAACACAACCACGAGCTGACCACGAGCACAAAGTCCTTTGTCTCAAAAACGCGGTAAAAATTAAAAATAAACTAGCAAACTTTCCCGCGTTTTCGATAGTGAATTCTAACCTCAATAAAAACAATTAAGTATTGACTGAAAATTGATGATTATTCGTTATTTGTTTCAGATTTAGAACGTGCGTCTAGTTTTGTAGTCAAATGTGTACTGTTTCGTGGTTTAAGCGTCGGGGTGGCGAGTGTCTGGAGGGACGCCAATGGCAAGAAGCCAAGTACGGAATGGTGGACGCAGACATCAGGGGAAATTAGGGATTATGTGCCTCAAAATTAAATTACTTCAGATTTAAAACAACAGGTTTTAAAGGGATTTAAAAAAAAGCACGCAATGACATGATCAAGAACATTTCATAAGATTGTGGATTTCTTTAAATTAGGTGCATATTTTACTATAATTAAATAAGTGACTATAAGAGAAAATTGTAATAAAAAAATAAAATATACATAGATGAAATTACTTAGATCTCTTCCACTTTACTATACCTACTTATTGGTTTGGAATAGATATTTATTTACAGAAACTAATCTAGAACAATTATTGTAAAAAATTTTACGCGTGTATTAATAACACATTTAATTTAATAGGTATATTATTTTAGTCCATTATTTTACCCCTTACCCTACTTCGCCCCAACTTCCCCTTTCAGCACACTAATGTCTTTGTGCGTATGCCTTTTGGGAACAAAGATTTCCATTATATTACGCTTCTTGTACCTACCTGCATAATCAGGAGACATTTTACAATTTCGCAAGTTTTGGAATATTTCTTCAGCGCTTCATCATCTTCCTGCCCTTTTCCCACTTACGTGGGGTCGGCACAACATATTCTTCTTCCATTTCCCTCTATCAGCCGTCATCTCAGCATTCACCCCTTTCTTACTCATGTCAACTTTCACAGAATCCATCCATCTTTTCTTTGGTCTACCTCTACTCATAAATCCATCCACTTTCTTATCAAGCACTCTTTTGGTAACATATTCTCGTCTTCTTCAGCGCTTATGGTGTATCAATGGGTTATTCGTTTAGAAAAATTTATATGCGCATTAACACAAGCTCTAAACGGTGAAGGAAAACATCGTAAGGAAATCCGCGGCTTAGTCAGTTCCACACGTGTTGAGGAGCATGTCTTTCCTGTGGATAGGTATGTCCGGAGCTGAGAGGATGGTGTAGGTGCTACAAGCCTACATCTCAACATTGTCCCAGGCACTATAGTGTCCCGTGTAAGTGTAGGCAAAGATTGCCTCCTGACACTTTCTACATAAAAAAAGCACAAAAAAAAATTCGACGAATCAAAAACTTCTTTTTTTTTTAAGTCGGTTAAAAATTGACATCTTTTGGTTCAGGGAGCATATCGCAAAATTATTTCTTGTCTTGCACTGCCGGGATTCGAACCTGCGATCACGATGAGTCGAGGCACTGCCCCACTCGGCCAACACGGCTTTGAGGCGAGATAGAATTAAACGATAGTTAGCGGCAGATTAGCTTGGTGGCTGTGGAGTTAGGGCGGAAGTACACTGGGTGCTAAATGTGTAAATTGTTTTTTTACTAAAAGTTGAGTTATATAATCTAATCTAATCACACAATGTAGGTAATACTATAATTGCGAAAGTTTGGATGGATGTATGTTTGTTTCTCTACCTATAACTCGGCAACCACTGAACTGATTTTGCTGAAATTTAAAATGTACATACATAATGGCCGGGAATCGGACATAGGCTACTTTTTAGTTAGAGGTCTTATAAACCTGAGCCGCGTTGACAGAGTGGGCAGTACCTTGACTTTGAATCCGAAGGTCGTGGGTTTGAATCCTGGCCGTAGGTACTTACCTACATCTGGGTGAGTCTCCAAAATAAAAATTTTCGTTGTCCGAGTGGAGAATCCTACCTTACAGTAATAATTTTTAACAGGAGTTTTTTTTGTTAGATAGTTCGGCCTGTTAGCTACCTTGGGCACTCAGAATTATTGATCTGACGTTATTGTAAATGTATAAAAAAAATCAGAAACCTTGAAAACTTGATTGCTGTGGGCTGTCCTGACTCCAGTTTGATTCAGAAAATAGTACGTAACTTTTTTGTGTTCATACATTACGATTAGGGCTTGCAAAAACCGGGTAGTTTTGAAACCCGGTTTTTTCGGATTTCCGATTTAAAAAAAACCGGATAACCGGGTTTTTCGGTTTTTTTTCGGTTTTTTTTTTTATATTTGTCTCAATCAAATGAAAAACTTGCAGAATATAACTAACTTTTTATTCTACACCTTAGTAGGTTAGAAGTTGTATGATTATGCCGCAAAACACAAAGACACAGTCTTTGTTTTTGACCTATCATTGACTGAGCGAGCGAAACGTCTCTGCTTCAGCTTAGAAAAAAATACTTTCGTTTGTCCGCCGGATGTCTGTCTGTCTGTTCTCCTCTACAGGTCACATTTCTCAACTAATCCTCGTGAAATTTTGTGAGCAGATTCGATAATTTTATAGAATTTTTTTGTCCTCGGGGATGTTTGATTGGAGGGTACTTCCTCTAAAAAGGGGGCTACTGGATAACTCCGCCTTAAGACATCCGATTTCGATGGTTCTTTGTTTACTTAAAGGTTGTTGTTGGTCTCATAAAAAAATAATAAAGATCTGATGAGGATCTTCAGCGTAATGAGCAGAAAAGCTCCTCAAAATGCAGTAAATTGCTTACTTTTAGATTTCTACTAGTGAAATTGGCCGTTTAACTACTAGGTAGGGATTGATGGAGCACCTGGGACCATCTTCTCAATATAAAACTAGTGGCTCTGTGAGCTGTAGACCTCGCGAGACTCTTTCGTTTTCGAGTACCTTTGCATAGCTTAAAACAGAAAAATTATTCACAATTCTCTAGTTTTGTGATAAGAAGGTGGTTCCAGGTGCTTCATCAATCACCTAGTAGTTATAGGGCCGAGTCCTACAGAACCTGCATAAATCAGATCGTTCTCAACGTGAGATAATAATATGACAAAAGCGTCTTTGATACCTCTCCCTTTAGGGCAAAGGATAAGGTACAAAAGCATTCCGTCATGGACATCCTATACGCTGACGACGTTTGCCTCATGGCTGACAGCATTTATAACCTCCAACTATACATGTTTATGGCTGCTTAGCCTTGAAGAATCATGCCGTAAGTTTGGCCTAGTCATCAGTGTTTCCAAAACCCAGGTGTTGAAACAACCGCCAAGGGGCGAAACAGCAAACCCCACAGAAGTCACTTTTAGTGGGAAACCTCTCGAAGAAGTCTCATCTTTCCGCTATCTGGGGTCGACTGTTCGCAATGACAACTGACTTGTGACAGAAATCTCTTAACGTATAGCAAGGGCAGCTGCATAGTCGGGAAAACTTAGCAAAAGAGTCTGGGACTCCCACGATCTACAACTTCACACCAAGATAGCTGTGAATAAAGCAATTATACTACCCATTTTGCTTTATACCATGGAGACCGACAACTTGACATATTTCACATCAAATGCCTCAGGTCTATTCTCCGAATAAAGTGGCAAGATCGTGTGCCCAAGTCTGAGATTCTTTAACGAACACAGCTAAGTGGCATAGAGGCATTGCTCATAAAGGGACAACTCCGTTGGTGCGGTCATATTGTCCGTATAGAAAACACCAGACTTCCTAAAACGTTTTTTTCTCAGAGCTCATTCGTAAAACGCAAGTCTGGTGGTCAATTTTTGCACTACAGAGACGTTTTGAAACGCCACATAACATCATTGATATACCATGTAACAGTTGGGGGTAGCTCACGCATTGCCGCTCTGACTGGTGCAGTACCGCGCCTGCGCACGCTTTGTAGAAACGCGTCTCAAACATCTTGACGCTAAGCTCCAGCTGCGAAAAGCAAAACCGAAAACCGTCTACACATACACATACCACACTCTTGGGCAATTGTTCTGTGCGTCCTGTAAAAGGACATTTAAAACTAAATTTGGTCTAGCAAGTCATATTCGCGCACATCAGCGAAATACCTAGCTCAATCCAATAGTAGGGTTTGCCGTCGACGGACACGTCGTGGAGGTCATCATGTCATCATAGGGCCAATTCCACTGGTAGAAATCTAAAAGTGATCAATATACTGCATGATGAGGATCTATTCTGCTCGTCACGCTGATCCTCATCAGATTTTCACCAAATTTTTATGAGACCAACTTAAAGTTACATGCAACCTTTCAAACAAAAAAAGAACCAACGGAATAGGATGTCATAAGACGGAGATATCCAGTAGCCCCCTTTTTGACCCTTTTTGGAGGAAGAACCCCCCAATCTAAGATCCCCAACTTTAGTAAAATTCTTTAAAATTATCAAACCTGCTCACAAAATTTCACGAGAAATGGTTGAGAAATGCGACCAGTAGAAGAAAACATACAGACAGACATACGACCGACAGACAGACGTCCAACAGCAACAGACCGGTTTCCGGTGGACAAACAAAAGCATTTTTGTCCAAGCTGAAGCATAGACGCTTCGCTCGCTCTGTCAACTACAGAATTGTGAGCATTTATTCGGTTTTAAGCTATGCTTAAGGGAGTGTCCACATTGCGTTTTTTGCAGCGCGTTTGTATCGATACAAACGCGATTCGAACGCGATGCGAACGCGCAGCCCCCCGCGCAGCCCCTCCCGGTTCGCTTTTGTATGGAAAAATACGCGTTGCGAACGCGCGTTTGTATCGATACAAACGCGCGTTCGCAACGCGTAGCAAAAACGCGCTTCAGAAAACGCAATGTGGACACTCCCTAAAACTAACTTAACTAACCACGGAGTAGTGCCCTAATACGTTGCGACGGCAGACCGCGAACGAGATGGAGAGACGAGCTTGCCAAATTCCGTGCCGACTGGACATCACTAGCAAAGGAGAGGGATGAATGGAAAGAGTGGGGGGGAGGCCTTTGCCCAGCAGTGGGATATTGATGGCTGATGATAATAATAATAATAAGCTGTGCGAAGCCACTCGCGAGGTCTGTAGTTCACAGAGCCACTAGTTACTTTTACAATGAAGTTAAACTATCAAACAAATAAGCAAATTATAAAATTTTCAGGTAGGTTAGGTATTTATAGTAGGAACTAAAATCACGTTAGTAGTCTTGCCTGCCAGTTTGGCTCGACTGAGCTTGGCCATTATAATAATTCATTAATTAAGGAAGAGAAACGGTAGTTTATGAGTATTTTTATCGATCGAAAAAAAAACCGAAAAACTCGAAAAACCGGGTTTTACACCATGAAAAAACCGATCTTCAAATCAGGCGGTTACCCGGTTTTTTCGGTTACCCGGTTAACCGGTTTGCATGCCCTAATTACGATATGTTCTTTATTTATTCTACAAACCAAAAGGTTTATTTGACTTGAATTAAATTAAAAGTTAACACTAAATGAATAGTTTCAGTTTAATTCGAAAAATAAGTTATGTCCGCGCGTTTTTGTTGATCGCTGTGGATCGACATGAATCCATGTCTACATCTCTAGCTGAACTCTTTAACCAATCGGTTTTCGCCATGTACGCTGTCATCAGGTATGCTCTGTCTACTGAGGGGGACAGGCATGTACTGCATTGCCATGGTGCTGAGATATAGAGATAAACAGTTGATTACTTTGTCTTTGGATTTGTAAATGTTTGATTACGATGCTACCTTTTTCTCATTTGTTATTCACTTTGTTTAGGTTTTAATTCAATAATTAGAAGGGTTTTAGGGATGTATTTACCATGTAAAAATTATAGCTTTCTACTGTTTTGCATCTCTGCAGAATCATTGAATAAGTTACTTTTTTTGATTGTTTTGGTATTGATCGCTGTGGTCCAAAAGACCATATTGATCAAAATATTGCATTTTATGAGAAAAAGGAAGCGTTTATATAGTTTTTATTTACTTTCACCTGTCTCAGTATCTGTCTATTTGTATGTCTGTGCCTCTTCTACTTATATTTTTTCTATTTGGGTGTTTACGATTTACGAGTACCTATAAGGGTAGATTGTACACAAATTATCGGAGGGATATGCGTCTAATTGTGTATTAGTCCTTTTTTGAACATCAAGAGGTTGGTGATACTCCTTAAAATTATTAATAGATACTGTTTTAGCATCAATATTGATCGCTCTGGTCTTGAAATTTTCACACCTAAATATTTCAAAAACTGGTTGATAAGATTAGGGGCCAATTTGAAAATAAGCTTATTTAGACACCTCCTTTTCGAAATAAAAATACAGAACAGTAATAATATCACTATTCAAAAAGCACCATAGCGATCAACCAAATACGCCAATTCTGGAGATCGACCCATCTATGGATTTTTTTTTTCAGAAAATTTATAAGCGCACAAATCGCGCTGTCATGTCGTACCTACCTGATGGTCAAGAAAGAGCGTCGTGGAGAAAGAGAAAGAGGCAGCAGTTATGCCGACAAGGGGGAAGAACTCGAGCTGAAAACATCTCTATGAAACAGATTACAAAAGTGACGTGAAAGTGACTTAGGTATGTCAATTTAAGTATTTAAAGTCCATTATAAGTCAGATCCCTAGTTCTTGCTCCCAGTGCACCCCCAACCTATTTCATCCCCTAAGGAGCTCACTTCTATCCCGACTCCGGTGACGAACAGACAAACAGCGGACAGTGAAGTGTTAGTGAAGGTAAGTGGAGCAAGGTCTGAAAGTTATAGTGATAAAGACAGTGATTGTGATTGTACAATTTTTGCTCTGATGATTTTTGTTCCCAGTACAAAATGGCAGTGAATGTGTAATCCCACCAAAATCATTTTCATGTAAAATCTTCCATTGGAAATGAAAAGTCGTATTAAAATTTGCGATTCTGACGGGATTCGAACCCGCACTGATACCTACATGCAATCCTCCTTAAACCGGAGTGCCTTTACCTAGGTACTCGCGCCACGGAATCTATAGGTATTCGTGGGGTCGAAAATCTTGATTTTAAGCTTATTTGTCAGTTAAAGCACCGATTAGGACTTTTCATGTTCAATGAAATTTACCTAGTAGAATATCACTCAAAAATATTAAAACTTTTTCTATGTAGGCAGGTAGGTAGGTAGGTACTTTATTTTTTTACTAGCAGCGCCCTCGCGGCGTTGCCCCCGTAGTGATGATGGTTTATGGTGGATAATGATGAAAAGTAGCCTATAACCATAGAATAGATAATATGCTACAACCTTCCTCAAGAGTTAAGCTATCAAATGCAGAAAGAGTTTCTCAAATTGGACTGGTAGTTCCTGAGATTAGCGCGTTCAAACAAAAAAAATCTTACGCTAAGTATATTGTATAGATGAGATTGTTCTTTACATCTTCTTTACTTTCGTTATATAGATGGTATACCAGCGTCCCTCCACCCTGCCCTTCCCTACCACCTGGCACCGCTTCACGGTGGTGGTAGACGGCGTCACCACCGACCTTCGCATCCAGGATCTGACGGAAGACATGTATGAGCCAGCAGTGGAGCTGCTGGCGAAATACTTCATGAGAGACGAGCCTCCTTGCAAATATATCGGTAAATACTTACAATCAAAATTCAAAAATTTAAATATCATTTATTCAGTAGGACCGCTATGACCACTTTGAAACGTCTTAAGAGCTAGGTGATTCTACTCCTGTTACGCGACCAACACCGTGAAGAATCAGGGCAACAAACACGGTAAGTATAGGGCCTAGCTTTTCGGTGATCCATCCGCTTAAAATCTAAATAGTCAAGCTCCAGTGTGGAGCCAGTCGAACAATATGAGTAACCTAGACTTGAATTCCTCTAGGTACTTATAAAATTCTGTTAAAATGGAGACACCGTTTAAACAATCGCCATCCTTTTCTGTTAGTTTATAATATGGCCTTTTATGCCCTAATTTTGGTCTAAAAGCTCTTCCATATCCATAGATTGAGTCGTTTTTTGTTTTTTGTCGTCCGTTCTATATGGTAGGAAGAAATTGAAATTAATTAAATGAACCTGAAATACTTAGTTTAGTCGCAAGAAATTATGGTAAGAATAATATAGGTAGGTACCTACAGGATGGAAAAAAATCAATGGGCTGGTCCCTGGCTGTGGTCCTGGAGGAAACTACTTTAAATCCTTAAGATAGAATAGAAAACAAAACTGCATTCAAAGATTTTCTGAAATTCGCTTGCCTCACCCGGGAATCGAATCACATTTTCGGGATATGCCAGAGTGTTTGCCGTGTTTGTTGGTGTGTCCACTCAACTTACCGCCTTATTTCAGCCAGAAATTAAGTCTGAAATTGGACATCGGCATCCCAGTTTTGACAACAAAATATCATAATATACAGGATGTGGCAAATTTTTGGGCTACCTTTTCTATTGTAGTTAGAAAGTTTTGTTCTTAGGTTTAGGTAGCTAGGTACCCTTTAGTGCCCAAAAATTTGCCACACCCTGTATATTTGATTTGATGACTTTTGACCACAGAGATCCACAAGCACCCCTCAGCGATGGCAGAGCTGAGGAAGCTATGGAGCAGCACGCTGCAGCAGCGCCTCTCGCTGGCCTGCCTCACGGAGGGCGGCGTGATGGTCGGGGTCAATGTTCTCACGGTGGCCAAGAAAGAAGATAAGGATGAACCGTTTCAGGTCAACTTATTCGTAAATCACTTTTTATACCAAACGAAGTGACATCTAATACCTAACTAAAGGTGGAATCAGACGGTTCATTTATTGTTAATTTCCGTCGTTCATTTCGCATTTTCACTCAAAGTGACACATCTGAACATGTAATGAAAGAAAAACCCCAGCATTCATTCGAGTGACCTATCACTTGACTGTCTTGTTGTTCTGATGAGAATTCTTGGTATGATTCGGTGCTGATTCGGTCTTGTAAGTGCGTAGACTATCGCGCTGGAACTCTCTCTCATGTGATAAAATATTCATTCAATCAATTAACCAAATAACTGTATTTGTTAACAAAACATATCTACAAATTAATAGGCCATAGCCATTGTTGTTATTAATGAAGTGAGTTAACAAAATGGCCTCCACTCAGCATAAGCTACGATAGCTACCTTAGCGCTAGTCTTCCGTTTTCCCCATCCTTTCGACTTTGGGATATTGCTGGTGCCCTCTTAACATCCTCGGAACTCCACTAACTTGATCTATCCTTAACAGACTGACGACGAGGTATGGGCGAAGCTGTTCGGGGCAGTAGACTTCGTGTCCCGAAGCGTAGACCTATTCTCGCTGTACGGCATCGAGGAGTATCTAACAGCACTGGGGCTGGTGGTAGACCCAGCATGGCGGGGCCTGGCTGTGGGGAAGGCTCTGCTGCAGGCCAGGTGAGGATAAGGATCCAGGATCTTCGTGTGGACCTATTTTCGCTGTAGGTACGGCGTCAAGGAGTATCTGATAGCACTAGGGCTGGTGGTAGACCCAGCATGGCGGGGCCTGGCTGTGGGGAAGGCTCTGCTGCAGGCCAGGTGAGGATAAGGATCCAGGATCTTTGAGTCTTGCAGAGTGGACCTATTCTCTATGTATGGCGTCGAGGAGTAGCTGTCACTGGGGCTGGTGGTAGACCCAGCGTTGCGGGGCCTGGCTGTGGGGAAGGCTCTGCTGCAGGCCAGGTGAGGATGAGCATCCAGGATCTTCATGTCTTGTAGAGTGGACCTGTTCTCACTGTACTCGAGGAGTATCTGACAGTACTGGGGCTGGTGGTAGACCCAGCATGGCGGGGCCTGGCTGTGGGGAAAGCTCTGCTGCAGGCCAGGTGAGGAGTATAAGGATCCAGGAGCTTGGTGTCCCGCTCAGCTTCTGAAAAAGTTACCGTAAACTTAATCGATCGAGCGAGCGAAGCGAGCGAAGATCTTAGTCGATCGAGCGAGCGAAGCGAGCGAAGATCTTAGTGGTAAGTTGGGCGATTTTGCTTTGTATGTTTGTATGTTTGTATGTTTGTATGTTTGTATGTTTGTATGTTTGTATGTTTGTATGTTTGTATGTTTCACGAATTGTTGTTCGAGCATAACTGTCGAACCGTTCATCCAATCTGCATGAAACTTGGTAGGTCAATAGGTTGTGGTAAGGAAATTTACGGCGGAGCATATGAGCTTAATCGATGAAGGGGTTGTGAAGATATTGGGTTCCCAAGGGGGTAAAAAATTATGAAAGTTACACAAATATATTGAGTGGGGTGTCATACGAAAGGGCTTATTTTGTACATTCCAAAATGGTTTTTATTTTTAATCTAGAATGTATAGTTTTTGAAATACGACCAAAGACCAAAAACTACGAAACCAGAGCTGCAAGAGCTCCCGTTTCATAGAGTTTCGATGTCTTCGTAGCTCGTTGACTGGTCGGTCTTAAAAAGAGAGTGGCATCGTTGCGGTTTGGTTTGCAATGATTTTAGATGCTACTTGATTTATTTTCATGATAAAAAAAAATTTGATAAAAAATGAAAATAATTGGGGTAAAAAAAGTTAAGTAAACAAATATATTGAGTGCGGTGTCAAATGAAAGGTCTTTATTTGTACATTCTAAAATAGTTATTATTTTTATTCTAGGACGCATACTTTTAAAAATACGACGAGAATTCATAAATATGAAATAAATGAAAAATTAGACACGACATTATGTATTGCATGCATGCTAGTATTTTTTACCATGAAGAGCTAGCGCAATAGGCATACCCGGCAGTAGTAGCACTTGAAATTATAGGGGTAGTCAGAAGAAAGTCCAAATGTTGGCCATCTACGGTGCGCGAGATCTCAGTTCGGGGCGAACTACTAGTGGTAAGTTGGGCGATTTTGCTTTGTATGTTTGTATGTTTGTATGTTTGTATGTTTGTATGTTTGTATGTTTCACGAATTGTTGTTCGAGCATAACTGTCGAACCGTTCATCCAATCTGCATGAAACTTGGTAGGTCAATAGATTGTGGTAAGGAAATTTACGGTGGAGCATATGAGCTTAATCGATGAAGGGGTTGTGAAGATATTGGGTTCCCAAGGGGGTAAAAAATTATGAAAGTTACACAAATATATTGAGTGGGGTGTCATACGAAAGGGCTTATTTTGTACATTCCAAAATGGTTTTTATTTTTAATCTAGGATGTATAGTTTTTGAAATACGACCAAAGACCAAAAACTGCGAAACCAGAGCTGCAAGAGCTCCCATTTCATAGAGTTTCGATGTCTTCGTAGCTCATTGACTGGTCGGTCTTAAAAAGAGAGTGGCATCGTTGCGGTTTGGTTTGCAATGATTTTAGATGCTACTTGATTTATTTTCATGATAAAAAAAATTTTGATAAAAAATGAAAATAATTGGGGTAAAAAAAGTTAAGTAAACAAATATATTGAGTGCGGTGTCAAATGAAAGGTCTTTATTTGTACATTCTAAAATAGTTATTATTTTTATTCTAGGACGTATACTTTAAAAAATACGACGAGAATTCATAAATATGAAATAAATGAAAAATTAGACACGACATTATGTACTGCATGCATGCTAGTATTTTTTACCATGAAGAGCTAGCGCAATAGGCATACCTGGCAGTAGTAGCACTTGAAATTATAGGGGTAGTCAGAAGAAAGTCCAAATGTTGGCCATCTACGGTGCGCGAGATCTCAGAGTTCGGGGCGAACTACTAGTACTTGGAGTCATTTTAGAAAACTCTACCTATTTGTCATTTCATTTCATTTCATTTCATTTGTGACTACCTAGAGCTGTGTTGGCCGAGTTTCTATGATAGTACCTCGACCTTTCGAAGGTCGTGGGTTCGATTCGATTCCTGGGCGTGCATAAATTTTTCGTTTAGGTTTTCCATTGTACTACACCTTATGCCTTCCAAACAATGCAAATTCATAAATTCAGATGTTTTCCGATAAATTATTCCCCACAATGGAATTCAATTGGAATTCTATCGAGGTCTTAATGGAATTTTTGCGGTCGGAACGCTGGATATCTCGTTAAAGCGAGACGAGCTGGAATGACGTTATTGGATAGAAATATGTAGGTACCCTACCCCTACCTAAAGATAGAAAAATGTAGGTCGGTAGTTCAAAATGGTGGAAATATTGTCAAGGGTTTGTTCATCGTCTCAAGTGTTCGGCTAGCTAGCTACTTCACAGGGGTTCGTGGATGTGAATCCAAACTCGCACAGTTGTAAAATGTAAATACAATCAATTTAGAACACATAGATAAAACAAAAAGTACAATAAAATCACATTAACAAAAATGATTTAAAAAAAAATTGTTTTGGTGTTGTGATTTTATTATGCTTTATTGTTGTCCCAGTGTGTTTTTAAATATCTGTTCTGTGATTCTATATCAAGTACCTACTAATAAATTTATTCTGTGGCTGGGCATTCATTAAGTTGGCACCCCACGTTGGGCGCCAGTTTAACCAGTACATTATGTGATTTTATTGTACCTTCATTATTGTTGTCCCAGTTGGTTTTTAATTTTATATTCTTCTATAACTGCTCGTGTTTGGACTAATGCTAATGGCTACAAACCCTTTTGGAGCAAGCTAGCCGGGCATTCGTTAAACTGGCGCCCCACGTTGGGCGCCAGTTAGCTAGTTAGCCTGTTTAGCTAGCTAGCTACTTCACAGGGGTTTGCGAGAGTTAGTATAAACTCGCACAGTTGTAAAATGTAAACTAATCAACTAGAAACACACTACAATAAGAATAAGCGTTACTCGAATGTAAAACTTTTAAAAATAATAATGTTGGTTCCTTTATTTAAAAGGTTGGTTAAGATTTTTTCTTTAATCTTTATATAGTAAACCTTGTTGATTAAAACTTTTTCATTCATACCGTTGACGTTTTGCAAAACCAAACGTCATTTTTCAAAACAGATTTTTTGGAGTGCATTTTGTAAACAAATATTTTTTCGGAAAATGGTTCATAAATCCCAAAGACGTAATCGAAAGAGATGCATTTGCAACACAGAAGTCATTTTAAACAAGATTACTGGAAGCCCCAGGCAACTAACATCCACTGAACTTAATAAAACAAGATTAAATCTATTTACTGAGAGAAATTCTGATGGAAGTGGTTGGTTAGTCTTGAGAGGGCATGATTTGCAAGACAGATACAAAATGCGGATTCAAGATTCGGACGTCAGAGCCATCTGTGTTTATATCCGGGAACTACCACGTCGGATTACAAAACTTGATTTGGCTTACAACTCGATAACAGATGTCGGGTTTCACAAACTATTGAAAAAGTTGCTAATCAAAGGACGATCGAGTATTATTAATCTAAATATTATGCACAACGATTTGACCGAAAAATCTATAGTAAACTTGACGAAATATTCGAAATTTCTAAAGCTGAAGTATTTGCGTTTGAATGGAATCAACTTTGGGAGTGTTGGGGGAGAGCATTTTTCTAAATTCTTGATTGATAACAATACGGTTGAGTATTGTGATATCGCTGAAACAGGGCAGACTTTAACAAGCGTCGCACAGATAATAACTGCTTTGAGAATCGACCACGGAACAAATCGAACCGTCAAAGTGTTCGATTTCAGTCGAATAGTCCCGCTTTTTGATCGATATTCTTACGAAACAAAATGGCTGGCGTATCATATCGAATTTCTTCTCGAAAGAAACTCAACTATAATCGAGCTGCATTTGCAGAAGAACGAATTTATCGGACATGACATGGAATATTTCGCTCGCGGATTACGACGGAATAAAACACTGCTATATTTAGATCTAGGTTACAACAAAATCGGAGATTACGGAGCTGAATTATTAGGAAAATATCTATCGGAAGGACCACAGCTGGTCCTTTTAAATCTAGCTGGAAATGGTATAAAGGATACAGGTGCCAGAGCGTTGAGTTTCGGCCTGCCTTTCTCCAAAATTCGCGCTATAGATCTATCACACAATAGATTAACCGATTGTGGTGTTATGGACGTTTTAAATACTTTGAAAAAGCCGTTTTTCATGAGGTTCCTGAACATTTGGGGGAACAAAATAACAGATATTACGTGCAGGGTGATTGAAAGAATGCTGCTGAGTGGTGTACTCTTTCAACACACAATTGATGTGAAATTGTACGAAGTGGATGATTTACTATACGCCAGTTACTATCCAAATCCAGCCGATAGAAATAAACATTTATATTACTGTGAAATGGATTATGGATGTGCTCAGCCGATTTATCATATAAAAAGAAATGTAATAGAGGAACAGAGGAAAGTGAAAGTGGACTGCAAACAGAGGCATAAGCTGGATAAGACGGATAAGAATCGATTTTAAATGTTTATGTACTGTAGTAAATAAACATTGAGAATTAAATGAGTTATTTCTTCTAATTTTGCATGGTAGGTTCGTAGTTAGTACCATCGAAAGATACCTACCTACTTAGGTAGGTATGTAGCTAGTAGTTTATCTGTTAGCTAAGTCCGGCTAAAATTAGGTTTCTTCTTTGAGCTCTATATCTAGACCACTCTACTTTTAAACTCCTCCCAACTTTAGTCAAAATTGAAACACCTTGTAAACGTTTTAAACAGGTTTTAATTGTTGCCATCCTTTTTTGTTAGACAGTAACAAAAAGAGACAGGGTGATTGTAGGTATAATCGCCCCCTTACTTATGAAAGATGTTTAGAGTAGAACACTGGTTGAACAACGTCCTGTCTCTGTTTGTTACTATCTACAAATAAAGACAGGACGTTGTTTAGCCAATAACTTTAAACATCTTTCATAAGTAAGGCCCTCAGTGTTCAAGTTGTAGTTGTAGGTATGTAGGTACTTACTTAGGTACCTACTTAAATAATGCATTTGTTGTTTTTCTAGAGTGCCCCTCTGCAAAGCTCTTGGCATCAAAGTGACAGCAACCGTCTTCACTGCTGCAGCATCTCAAGCAGTCGCCAAGAAAGCGGGCTTCAAGGATCTAAGCGAAATAACTTACGAAGAACTTTCGAAGAAGGGTTACGAGTTCCCCGGAATTGAGGAAGATACGAAGAGCTCTAAGCTAATGGCGTTGGTTATTGAATAGAGGAAAATTGTAAAGCTTGGCAGTATTGTGGAAACTTAATGATCTCATTTTTTTAGAATTTATGCTTTTGCATATTCGCTTTTAATGTTATGTAAGTAGGTAGGTAGGTATTTATAGTCCGGCAAAAACGGGTAGACACGGCAACTAACATTTCAGTATTTTGGAAACCCTTTCTCTACTAATCTATGGTAAAGTACCTACAGGTTTCTTGTCTATGGTACAGGTGCCGAAGACGTCAGTCAGAAGTAGGTATTACTTAACTTCTAAAAGAGAATTTATCTATTTCGCGTAGGTACTGAAATTTTAGTTGCCGTGTCTACCCGTTTTTGTCGGACTATATGCTTTTGCATATTCGCTTTAATAGGGAACTCCCACAATTTTTTTTTATGATTTTATACGATAGGTTATATCGTCAAATAACCGTCATAAAAATTCCAGCGCCGAAATACTAAAATTATATAACAAAAATAATTTTTGAAATTTACCAACATTTTCACGCGTCTGAAACACGATTATTATTGTTGTCACAGATTACTGTTGTAGTAACAATTTGTGAACTTTGACGTGTGACGTCAAATTGATACTAAGTACAACAGTAATCTGTGACAACAATAAGTTCGAGTATAGGAATTGTGAAAATTAAAAAAAAAACTTATCTATGGATCGTCATATCTGACTCGTCCTTGACTTTTCTTATGAACTCGTGTCGTCACATCCTTTCACATCCTTTTCAAGTATTTTGAAATTCCTACTATTTTTTGCAATTTTTAAAATTTATTTTCTAATCGAAAATGGTTTAATATTAAAAAATAATTACACACACATACCTCTAAAGCAACAATGTTCATGATAAAATACATTTTGAATCAGACGCATATTGCCTATTGTTAGTTAAGTAGGTAGGTACCTACCTAAGCTTGGTGTGTGTGAGATTCTGATGAGATTCCCAGAAGTAATTATCATTGACGATCATGTTAGGTATTCTAGACTTCTAGTCACTCGTTGCTATAAATTCTAGTCATTATTTGTTACTTTTCTAGGTTTCTATAGATTGTTGTGTTTGCAAATATAATAAAAATGTTTACTGTGATGTCTGTATTATTTTTCATTTTCTTGAATTTGGAAATAAGAAATTTTAATAATGTAGAGAAATGATCCGAACATTTCCAATTTCAAATAACGCCATCTAGCGTAAAGTAGCATTCTTTTTGGAAATAAGAAAATGTAGAGATGATCCGGAACATTTCCATTTTTTCAAATAACGCCATCTAGCGTAAAGTAGCAGAACTTGTTGAAAGATGCCGTCTTGTGCTAACAAGAAAAACAGTAAACTCAGACCAACGCTAGATGTCGCTGCTAGGCTAGTATGTTTTAGCTTTTCCAATAATTAAAAAATTATTATCTAAAACTGAAATAGAAAAAAAAATGTTTCCTATTCTGTCATAGTTACATTTTTTTCTCTCAATATCTAAAATTCCACGTTAGGGAGAAATAAACACCGTAATGGTAACATTATAACAATGGCGACGCATCCGCTTGATCAATGCCAAAAGAAAGCTGTCAAACGGTTGTTGACTTCTGTGGGTGTTGTTACGCTCGCGTATCGAAATAAATTCCTAAAAACATTAAAATCAGAGAAATATGGGTGTAAAAACCCGTTCTATTGAACTGCTAACGTGATTAATCACTGTACACTTCTGATAATAATTCTGGGTTTGTGTTCCGTTGCAAGCTGCAAAATATTGTTTTCATTTTTACATCCTGTTTTGTGTAGTTCATTATTTGCTATTCAATTGTGTCTTTCTATCGATTTCCTGTTTAAAACGTGTGAATAGTTTACATTTCGGCCTGTGTTTATTAAAATATATATTTTATCGTATTAAAGTTAGTAATAAAGTGTGTGAAAGTGCTGTAAACATGGGAATAAAACTTGAAAACCAGCGCTAAAAGGTAAGACCACATGTAAACAATCCATTTAAAAACAAATCATGTTTACTTACTAAAATGTTTATTAGCCCACACCATGACTTACAAACAATCATCACAAAATCTCTTATGGTGAACTCACACTTATCCGCACCGCAGTCCCCAGTCTCCGCAGTCATCGCTTTGCTTCAGGGACTGCGGCGGCGGCGACTGCGGCGCGGCTAGTTGTGCGAGGTTGCATAGAACTTCATATAAAGAAATCGAATGCCGAGACTGCGGTGCGGCCCATATCTGCGTTCACCCTTATTCCACAAAATTAACAAGCAGTTGCCCTCTTAGTGATGGTATTTGATGATGATGAAAAGTATCCTATAACCTTCCTCAAGAGTTTAGCTATCAAGTGCAGGATAAATTTTTCAAATCGGACTGGTAGTTTCTGAGATTAGCACGTACAGTACAAACAAAAAAAACTCTTCTGCTTTCCCTCCCTCTCACCCTCTCTCCCCCTTCCCCCCTCTAGAGGCTGATGATGATGATTCGTAACATCCTACCCTATCCTATCCTTGATAGACATCCCGATCCTTTCAAACCCCTCAACTTAACTGGTTATCTGTCGGAACGCAGAACTGGTCGAGACACAATTGATTTTCTATTGTGTCTGGAATCCGGATGAACTAAAGCTTAATTATCTAAAGTTGCCTACCCGATGTCTACTATACTTAAGGATACACCCCTTTACTTATAAATCTCTGTTAAAAAACTGAAACACATCAAATAGGGACAGGACGGATTTTGAGCATTATTCAACTAGTGTTTAAGTTTATAAGTGGCTTGATGTGAGTTTGTTCAGAGCTTGCTAGCTGCTCAGATAGCCGACACAGCTATCATGCTTTATCGACAGACACTCAGATTGCTTGCAGAATGATTTAGTTAAGAGAGCCCTATGGGACCGACATGGTCGACACTCAACCCTAGGTCTCTAAAAAAAAGTTTATAAGTAGTCACATGCCTATTTTTACACAGTGTTCTAACACAAAAATTCACTTTCTTACAATGAATCAGAAATAATTAAGCTCAGTAAACCAGAAACGGTAATTAGAAACTATGCTAGATCCAATTTTGATGCTAATTGTGCAAATTAGTGCAATACACTGTTTAACACTAAACTTAACTGTGTGGGAGCCCTAACTTTCATTTAAAAGGCTGTGGGTTTGGACATGTCACTGCCACCCTCTGTGGCATCCAACAAGCACCTACAGTAATTACTAGTCAGTTGACTACAGAATCAGCGCCGATATGCATTCTTCTAATGGTGCCTCTCCGACTAGCGAAGGTTGGCAGTCAATATGGCATATTGTTCCCGATCTTTAGCGAGGCGAAGTTCGGCAGCGCTCGCTTATGCATAATTGGTACCTACATAAAAAAAAGTTCGTATGAGCAAGTGGCCAACTCTGGTGACGGAGTTTTTAGGCCGCTTAAAGGCCTCCGTCACGGCCGCTTAAAAGCCGGGACCGACAATTTAACGTGCCCTCCGATTCCTCCGAAGCACGGAAGCGCTCAGTTCGTAATGCCACTCCACTTGCGGTCACCCATCAAAATTGTGACACAACGCTGCTTAACTTCAACGATCAATCAAGAACGTCTAAGCAAGCGGAGACACGAGCGCTTCTGTTGGGGACGATACCGGCTGGGGCTTCGGAAGATCTCGACTCCGGCGCAGCGGAGAACCCACGGTTCAGGGTTCCCCGGCACTCGGGAGACCGTCCGTACCGTACGCGAGCCCCGGCTTGTAGTGGACTGTATTAGGATGCAGAAGGTGGTGGAGCAGTGAATCAAACACACCGATATTGACTAGGCTGTCGAGGGAGACGGGGGCCTGGTCGGGCAGAGCTTCGCCTTACGAGTCAATTTTGTACCACGGAGAGAACTGTTGAGCATAGAAATGCTCCTACCTTTATATCAAGTTCGACCTGGCCAGACCCTACGTTTCGCCAAGCGCGTTTATTTCTTTACTCAATTACATTAAATTTCCTTTACCTTTCTTACAATATTTTAACTCTGTCTATAGGTTTTAGCCTATCATAGACGACACGTGTAAGAGAGTGGGCGTGGTTTCAGGGTGTCCTTTTGACCTTGACCCAGATTCATCACGTGTCAGCCCACGTTGCAGGTACTTAGGTTACCAGAGGGTCGGGCGGCGGGGTACCTTCTTCCCTCTCTCTCCTCCCGCTCGCCCCCCAAATTCCTCTAGGTACCTACAACCTATGTACTCGTGATGATCTGGGTCTAGCAGCGCTTCCTATCCTTATCTGCCTAGGTCGGGTCTAGTTCCAAAGCTAAGCCTAGGCCCGACACTGCGCTTGAAGCCTGCCTCTCTGCCTAACCCTACCTATTGCCACGTCCACCTCAGGATAAATAATGACAACCAAACATACTAAGATTTATTCCCCCCCTTATATACTAATTACCTAATACATCTTAAGTTTAATCTTATTTTAAATTATCAATAAAGTTTTCTAATGAGGACTTGCGCCCTGACCACCCCTTCGCGGCTGACTCTACGTTAAGTTAATTTTATACAAACAAGTGACTCTAAGTTAGTTGTATACTATGCGCGCGAAAGGGTAGGCAGAGGCGTTCGCCCTATACTACTGTTTTATTAAAAGATGCTGCTTTCAGCCTACAAACTTATATCTAACTTAAACTACCTAACATGTTATATAATTCAAAGTTAGCGGAGTACGCCGGCGCCTGTCGGTCGTGCACAGCTTCCATTGGTACATAATGCTGGTCTAATCATTTCATGCGGTTTTCATTGTGGTTTGTGTGTGGTATCGTATTTTCAGTTTTAGTAGCTGGCTGCAATATATAAATAGGATATAATTATACGTAGATAGGTACATTATTACCTAATTTGCATAATGACGTAGTTTTGACACTCGGAAGGAATTTAACGGGATCTGACGTAAACTAATGACGAATTAATATGTGACGAATAGAATGACATTGAGTTTATCGATCGAGCGAGCGAAGCGAGCGAAGATCTTAGTGGTAAGTTGGGCGATTTTGCTTTGTATGTTTGTATGTTTGTATGTTTGTATGTATGTTTCACGAATTGTTGTTCGCGCATAACTGTCGAACCGTTCATCCAATCTGCATGAAACTTGGTAGGTCAATAGGTTGTAGTAAGGAAATTTACGGTGGAGCATATGAGCTTAATCGATGAAGGGGTTGTGAAGATATTAGGTTCCCAAGGGGGTAATTTTTTTTTACAGTTACACAAATATATGAGTGGGGTGTCAAACGAAAGGGCTTATTTTGTACATTCCAAAATGGTTTTTATTTTTAATCTAGGATATATAGTTTTTGAAATACGACCAAAGAACAAAAACTACGAAACCAGAGCTGCAAGAGCTCCCGTTTCATAGAGTTTCGATGTCTTCGTAGCTCATTGACTGGTCGGTCTTAAAAAGAGAGTGGCATCGTTGCGGTTTGGTTTGCAATGATTTTAGATGCTACTTGATTTATTTTCGTGATAAAAAAAAATTTTGATAAAGAATGAAAATAATTGGGGTAAAAAAAGTTAAGTAAACAAATATATTGAGTGGGGTGTCAAATGAAAGGTCTTTATTTTTACATTCCAAAATAGTTATTATTTTTATTCTAGGACGTATACCTACTTTTAGAAATACGACGAGAATTCATAAAAAATATGAAGTAAATGAAAAATTAGACACGACATTATGTATTGCATGCATGCAAGTATTTTTTACCATGAAGAGCTAGCGCAATAGGCATACTCGGCAGTAGTAGCACTTGAAATTATAGGGGTAGTCAGAAGAAAGTCCAAATGTAAGCCATCTACGGTGCGCGAGATCTCAGTTCGGGGCGAACTACTAGTAGACATTTGGATTTTCAAACATTTATTATGACTAAACTTAGGCCTTTACATCTTTACTAGATGATCTATACAGTGTCAGGAGGCAATCTTTGTCTACACTTATCGGTACACTGTAGTGCCTGGGACATTGTTGAGATGGAGTAGGCTTGTAGCACCTACACCATCCTCTCAGCTTAACCGGCCATATCCACAGGAAAGACATGCTCAATACGTGTGGGACTGAATAAGCCGCGGGTTTCCTCACGATGTTTTTCTTCACATTTTAGAGCTCGTATTAATGCGCATATAAGTTTTTCGAAACGAAAAATCCATTGATGCACGGCCAGGATTCGAACCCACGACCTTCGTATCGAAAGTCGAAGTACTATACCCCTCGGCCAACACGGCTCTGTTTTGACTATGACTACATTATTTATATTTATTTATATATATATTTGTTTACATTATTTATTTATTTACTATGATTTATCAGCTCTAGGAAGCTTCTTTAAGTCAATATGAAAAACAAAGTTTGACTTTAACCTCTCATAGTCATAACAAAAATTAGTTCGCTGGTTGTGCATGGAACGAATAGGCAAGAGTTCAACTACTTTTAACTGGCCAATTAGACTTTCTTTAATCTAACCGCTTGTTGATGGTTGACCTTAATTAACTATGGCAAAACGTACAATTAAGGGCCCTAGTCTGTTTAGTTGCTTATCCGTTAGTTTTTAACCGACTTAAAAAAATGAGGAGGTTCTCAATTCGTCGGAATCTTTTGTGCTTTTTTGATGTAAGTATGTTCTATGACCGATTATTCGAAGACGCCTGGACCGATTTGAAAAATCTTTTTTTGTTTGAAAGGGTATAATTTCCGATTGCTGCCACAAAAATTTGGTGAGGATCTGTCAAGGATCTTCATAGTTATGAACAGAAATTGCACCTCGAGAAAATTGCTCAGCTTCTAACATTGAAGTCGGTTTTTCAAAAATTTTTAATATGACCACTTGTTTTATCGTCCACTGTGATATGGAGTTTGACCAATGCCGCCGTCACAAATAGTGCATTGATTGTCGCTTCGTTGTATACTTTCTGAGAAAGTGTCATAAGATACAGTGATTGTTGTGACTGAACAATTTAGGTTACGATATGATGAGCAGAGAGGGCGCGTACGCGATTTGATGATAAGCGGAGCTATTTCGTGACAAAGTTAATAAACCTTTATAAAGGCTTGTTTCACTCTTCAGCGTGTCGCCGCGCCGGTCGCGTCCGAGAGTTGACCATTCACAGCACAGATAAATGTGCTGTGAATGATCAACTTTATGTAAAAAATAAAAAAAAATTCGACGAATTGAGAACCTCCTCCTTTTTGAAGTCGGTTAATAAAATAGAAGCATTCTTCGAGTCGCTCAACGAGCTATGGAGAGGGCTATGCTCGGGATTTCTCTACGGGATCGAATCAGAAATGAGGAGATACGTAGAAGAACTCGGGTCACCGACATAGTCAAACGGATTAGCACGTTGAAGTGGCAATGGGCACAATATAGCACGCAGAACAGATGGCCGATGGGGCCGAAAAGTTCTCGAGTGGAGGCCACGGACCGGCAAGCGTAGTGTTGGACGTCCACCGACAAGATGGACAGACGACCTTGTAAAAACTGCAGGTCGGCGGTGGATGCAGGCCGCTTCCAACCGCAATACATGGAAATTTTTGAGGGAGGCCTATGTCCAACAGTGGACGTCCAACGGCTGAGATGATGATGATGATGATGATTCTTCAAGTCATTTGATGTTGTGAGTCTGTGGCGCAGAGGGCGAAGGGTGGCTGCTGTTAAAGCCACTTTTGGTCACCCATTCAATTTGTGATCAGACAGAACGTCGCTTATTCAACGATCAAGAAAGTCCAAGCAAGCTATGCCACTAGCGTTCACCGATTACTCGAAGACGCCTCGACCGAATTGGAAAATTCTTTTTTTATTTCAAAGGATATACTTTCCGATTGGTGCCACAAAAATTTGGTGAGGATCTGTCGAGGATCTTCGAAGTTACGAACAGAAATGCACCTTGCAGAAAATTGCTCAGCATATAACATTGAAGTTGGTTTATTAAATTTTTAATTAGGCACTTGGTACATTTTTTCTGTGCTTGTACTGCTGAAGTAACGCACAAGATTTATACAAACTTTCAGTTAATATTAATAGATATTACTTAAGTACTACTTAGCACTAAACTTGCGTAAGTTGTTGAAATGTCAATGTCCGTGGTCAGAATAAGAAAGCGAGTGGTGAAAGACCATGACTGGAGGTTCCGGCCGTTCCGTGATTCATACAGATCAGTAATTCAATGAGGGTTCATGAAACATAATCACTTTTGGTAGAATGAAGCGCTCGTAGCGTAGCTTGATTGGACTAAGCGACGACGACGTTCTTGATTGGTCACAATTTGAATGGGTGACCACAAGCATTAACAGCATAGCGCTTCCGTGCTTCGGAGGGCACGTTAAAGCGCATCACACACATAGCAGATAATATATCTTATGAAATATAAATCTAGAGATCGCGCCCATACAAATTCTATGGAGGACCACACAGCGAATATAAATTACAAAATATATTTGGTGCGAACTGTTAAAATTTATATTTCATAAGATATATTTATCTGCTGTGTGTGTGTGGTGTGGTGCGCTTGAAGCGCTCGTGGCGTAGCTTGATTGGACTTTCTTGATAGATTGTTGAATAAGCGACGACGTTCTTGTGCGGTCACAATTTGGATGGGTGACCACAAGCGGCATTAACAGCAGAGCGCTTCCGTGCTTCGGAGGGCACGTGTCGGTTCCGTCTACGGCAGGCTGACTTGTCTCAAATTGGTCTCAAACTGTCAAAACAATCGCGTAGGTATCTTTTGTCGCGTTTGGTCTCTTTGAGATGAGAGTGACGGAGCTACTTGTGTGGTCACTGAACTGTCATATTGACAGTTTAAGACTGATTTTGGTCGCTATCAAAGATGGTCAATCAAGGGGGTAATTCCCATAGTACAAGCTTTGCTTAGGCTAGATGGCGCTGTGTGAAATGTCCACCAATATTTATTACCTCTAACAAAAACTGCTTGAACTATGGACTCCTGAGCGTAATTACTTTCCAATGCGCATTGACATAAAACAAACAACAGTGGTTACGCAAAACTATGTTAAGCTAATTATAATTACGTATGCTGTGTGTAAATTAGATTACTAATTTAGAGCACGTGTATCGACTTTCGCGAGTATGCTTCGCATTGTTTTGAAGTATGGGAAAAGGAAGTAATGGGGCCTGTCATAAATTACATTATCTTCATCATTGGCAGCCAGAGATCTGAGGTTTGAGACAAGTGAGAAATCTGCCTAGTAGATATCCGTTTAGAATAGGTACAATATTGTAAAATATACTGATACCAGACAGAGAACAAACAATTTGTTTATTCATCATCACATAGGCTGGTTTTACTGTCACGCGTACCATCGGCGCTGATAGGTGAGTGATCTTTATTACAATGAAATAAGGGTACTGATGGTTCAGCACTGATGAAAGCAATCAGCGTAGCCATTTCTGCTCAATAATCAGTATCCTTATTTCATTGTAATAAAGATCACTCGCCTATCAGCGCCGACGGTCCGCGTAACAGTAAAACCAGCCATAGAGCCTACACGCTGGCGCAGGCTCGCCGAGTGATCGCCAATGCTAACGTGTGGACAGCAACACTTGCCTTACCATTCTAGCTGGCCGAGTGAATACAAGCGCCAATTTTCCTTGGTTTGCATAGACTCGCCAAGCGTCTGGACAGTAACACTCGCCTTGAATCAATTCGACTTAGCTCGCGCTGGCTTAGGCTCGCCCAACAGGTAAAAGCGGCATAAAGGTCCTGGGTGGGAATCTAACCCACGACCTATAGCGTAGAAGGCAAAGCTACTACCAACTAAGACGAATTCGACGACGACAAATTCAAACCCACTTCATTAGCTATGGTGTTTGGTATCGATCTCTTCCTTTGTCTAGCCCCATGGGCCATGACGTCACGAATTGGACGCATGTCGCGACGTCTAGGCCGCCTGTCGCGACGTCTAGGCGCCTCGAATTTTCGGAGTACATAGGTGAAAGTTTTATGAACACCGGCGAGCTTGTATGAAGAATGAAATGAGATTGAATGAGGCGAAAGAAGGGTCGTAATCCGTGAGCACCTTGGTATAAAAATCGGTCCACGCGTTTGGCCTCTAGAACGCCACATAGAAACACCCATACAAACATAGACCGATAAACACATTACCCTTCCTTTGCGTCGCGCAGTCGGGTCAAAAGGCGTCAAGTAATTATGTGCTACTAGCAGCGCCCTCGCGGCGTTGCCCCCGTAGTGATGGTATATGGTAGAGATTATGATGAAAAGTAGCCTACAACCTTCATCAAGAGTTTAGCTATCAAATGCAGAAATAATTTTTCAGATCCGACTGGTGGTTCCTGAGATTAGCGCGTTCAAACAAACTCTTCCGCTTTATAAATTGGTATAGATTGTAATAATGATGAGGATAATCTCCGTAATGACTTAACCTATTTGGAAAATTATTTAGTCATTTGGAAGGTACGTTATTCCGTATGGACATAGGCTTAGGAACTAAATCAGCATGGCTAGCATAGCGATCTCATCTACTCTACAGTAGAATAGACAACACAGTTTCTTCTTTTCTGATTTTCTCTTTCACAGAGTGGAGAAAATTGGACGCCATGCTCGCATCCCTCCGTACGATTGCTGTAGAAATGAATAGAGAAGTTTTCTTTCCGCTTATTTTTTCTATCGACATGCACGGGACAGAAGAAAATGTTCTACTCTCTACACCTAAATGTCACTTTTGTCTATTCTACCCTAGAGAAAATCGTTGTCTACGCTGTAACTTACCCTGCAGGGTGGTCCAGATAGTCCCAAAGTAAAGCTGACTAATCGATGTTATTACAAAAACTTGACTCATTTATATTGTGTTGTTTGTGTGTCATTCGCCTTTTATATCTTTAGCAGATTGGGTACTTTTATAAGGTCATCATCATCAAACTAAAGAAGAATTTTCCAAATCGGTCCAGGCGTCTTCGAGTAATCAGGGAACAAAAGGCCTATATTTATAAACTCGGATTAACTTCTGTCAAAGTTGCGCCATGGATTTATTTGTCACTGTCTAACAAAAAAGGATGGCAATAGATAAATCCGTGGCGTAACTTTGACAGAAGTTAATACGAGTTTATTAATAGAGGCCAAAGATTCCGACGAATTGAGAACCTCCTTTTTGTGAAGTCAGTTTAAAAATAAAAACCAAATTCAAATATCAGTTATTCAGTAGGACCGCTATGACCACTTTGAAACGTCTAAAGAGCTAGGTGATTCTACGCCTGTTCTTTCGCGACCAACACCGTAAAGAATCAGGGCAACGAACACGGTAGGTATGGGGCAATCTATTTCCAAATATTTTTTCATTCGTTCTATTTGGTCTTTTAAAAGAACAAAGAATTATGGTGAATCAACGGTTAATGTAAGTTTTCGTCAAGCATGAATCAGGAGATTTATCCTTACAGGATTTCTAGGAAGTGTTTTCAGAACTTACAGAAAATCAGTGACTCATGCCTGAATAGGATGTCTACTTGTTTTTGCTTGGTTTTAAGTTTTCCTTATTAGTTTTGTAATTAGTCTCACAGTCAGTACAATACCTAATATATAATTTACAAGCTAACCCGGCGAATTTCGAACCGCATCCGTTTTTAAAGTAAAACTTCACGCGCGTTGTAGTAAGCTGGTGAATGCGTGACGAGAGCGTTACGAAAAGTGTGACCCCGCATCCACACGTTGGGGCCAACGTTGGGGCCAATGCCTCTCACCAACGTGTGGAGCTGACGCCGGCTCCATACGTTGGGACCAACGTTGGTCCCAACGTTGGGGCCAAGATTTCGTGAACCATTTACACGTTGGCGATACACCAGTCTTGTTCCGTTAGAGCCAACGTGCAGACGTCCGATGTCTGCGCGTCCGATACAGAAATTGAAATTTCTCTAAGTGATTTTACATTACTGAATACCAATTTTATCACAACCACATCACATCATGTCACTATCACACTTCACACAACACACTATATTATAAATGTGAAAGTTTGGATGTTTGGATGTATGTTTGTTCCTCTCTAACACGACAACCACTTAACCGATATGGGTGAAATTTAAAATATAGATAGATAATAACCGGAAATAGGACATAGGCTACTTTTTATCCCAAGAAATTGCACGGTTCCCGTCCCATAAAAAAAAATTGTAGACTCCATCATCAGATCAGCTCGCTGTCACCATATTATTACATTGTAGTCAGAACTTGACAAATATGCCGAGTTTCAACTCAATCGGCCTATTTACTGAGGAGTTCTGTTGAACAGCTCTTGACTCCATCATCAGATCAGCTTGTTGATACCATAATATTTCATTGTCACCGAGAATCTATAAGTGTGCAAAATTTCAGCCCGATAGTTCTACAAACACAATAAATAAGGAATACGATGACATTCTCGCTCGTCAATTGACACGTGCGCTCACGATGCGCGTCGAAACGGGACTGAGCATAGCGCCAACGTGTGGACGGATCCCCAACGTTGGCGCGCCAACTTCCTTTGATAAAACCGACACGGCACGGCCAAGCCCCAACGTTGGCCCCAACGTTGGCGCCAAGCTATTTTGTCAGCTCCACACGTTGGTGAGAGGCATTGGCCCCAACGTTGGCCCCAACGTGTGGATGCGGGGTGACAAAATAGCTTGGCGCCAACGTTGGGGCCAACGTTGGGGCTTGGCCGTGCCGTGTCGGTTTTATCAAAGGAAGTTGGCGCGCCAACGTTGGGGATCCGTCCACACGTTGGCGCTATGCTCAGTCCCGTTTCGACGCGCGTCGTGAGCGCACGTGTCGACTGACGAGCGAGAATGTCATCGTATTCCTTATTTATTGTGTTTGTAGAACTATCGGGCTGAAATTTTGCACACTTATAGATTCTCGGTGACAATGAAATATTATGGTATCAACAAGCTGATCTGATGATGGAGTCAAGAGCTGTTCAACAGAACTCCTCAGTAAATAGGCCGATTGAGTTGAAACTCGGCAAATTTGTTAAGTTCTGACTACAATGTAATAATATGGTGACAGCAAGCTGATCTGATGATGGAGTCTACTATTTTTTTTTATGTTACGGGAACCGTGCAATTTTTTGGGATAAAAAGTAGCCTATGCCCTATTTCCGGTTATTATCTATCTATATTTTAAATTTCACCCATATCGGTTAAGTGGTTGTCGTGTTAGAGAGGAACAAACATTCATCCAAACATCCAAACTTTCGCATTTATAATATAGTGTGTTGTGTGAAGTGTGATAGTGACATGATGTGATGTGATTGTGATAAAATTGGTATTCAGTAATGTAAAATCACTTAGAGAAATTTCAATTTCTGTATCGGACGCGCAGACATCGGACGTCTGCACGTTGGCTCTGACGGAACAAGACTGATGTATCGCCAACGTGTGGATGGTTCACGAAATCTTGGCCCCAACGTTGGGACCAACGTTGGTCCCAACGTATGGAGCCGGCGTGATCTACATTTATAACTAGCAGCACCCTCGCGGCGTTGCCCCCGTAGTGATGGTATAATGGTAATGATGATGATGATAAAAAGTAGCCTATAACCTTCCTCAAGAGTTTAGCTATCAAACGCAGAAATAATTTTTCAAATCGGCCTGGGTGGCAATTCTACCTACTAGATGACAACGTCAATCATTCCGCTGCGTTTCATTTCGATCTCTTAAATGTCAGCCATTAGGTGAATAGTAGAATGGGTTTTCAAAAATTTGTTCTGCCAAAGTCCAAACCTTAGCTAAAACGTTACCACAACTGAGTCGTTTGTCATTAGTAGAATAGGAAACAGTCGAAAATCTAAGTTGACGTTTTGCTTGTGGTTGATAAAAAGTTTGGTAGTAGAATCGCCACCCTGGTATTTCTTGAGATTAGCGCGTTCAAACCTATTAGGTTCGTTAGGTAGGACCAGTTTACTGTTTGGTATAGTCTGTACGACAAACAAACAAACTCTTCCGCTTTATTAGACTGGCCGGGGTCAGATAGTCTGGTTATAAATAAGCCATTGAACGGCAAATTCTATCTAGGCCTGCGTGCTTGTGACAAATATCTGAATGTCATTGATGCGTGCAGTTCCCAGCGCCTACCATCTGTTGGATAACTACTCAAGCGATTAACTGATCTATAAACTGAGCAGTAGTTGCCAATATTGCATGGCAGGTGTTGATGCACTTGGTGGTACTATCAGACAAGATGTCACTTTATGCTTTGAGGAACATGCTTTTAGTAAATTGCAACTGCCTTGATCATAAATAACAATTGCATTCATTAATGAAAACACCCCGACTGACATCCCTTCATAAACTCCGAACGGCTGAACAGATTTTCATGAAACATAGCTAAGAACACTCCCGACAAAGACACCTTTCAAACAAAAAAATAATAATTGAAATCGGTTCATCCGTTCAGGAGCTATGATGCCACCCTCTTTTAGTCGGGGTTTAAAAATAACTTAGGCCTTTACATCTTTATTATGGCAATCTTTACACTTAACGGGACACTCAGTAGTGCCTGGGACATTGCTGAGATGGAGTAGGATTGCCCAGCACCTAAACCATCCTCTCAACTCAATGAGCTAAATTGGCCTAATCCACAGGGAAGACATGGTCAATACGTGTGGGACTGACTAAGCCGCGGATTTCCTCAAGTTTTCCTTCACCATTTAGCTCGTGTTAATGCGCATATAAATTTTTCCAAAAATCCGTTAATACACTGCCGGATTTGTTTCATTTTGGGAGAACATAGCTCTTTCGTCTAAATATACATTTCAATATATCATGCCTAAATCTACGTAGTATAGTATATACGCAAACAGGTCAAGGTATTACCAAGATAAATATGGATGAAGGACGGAGGGTGAAATGTTTCATTCTGATTTGTAATATTTAAAAGCTATTTTGAAAACTTTGCTGACCTCCGAGATGCTTTTGTAACGGATCGAAACATGAGTCCTTTCTTTCGTTTATTTGGGGAGTCCGTCACCCCGATTACGTAAGACTCACAACAGCAACGCGACAGCAATCACCACGCCTATCACTTATGCCTTTCCATCTTTACTAGATGATTTATACATTATCAGGAGGCAATCTTTGCTTACACTTGACGGGACACTGTAGTGCCTGGGACATTGTTTGAGAAGGAGTAGGTGGTGCGTATAACCTCTAGAATAAAAATTGCTAGGAAATAAAAATCATACGCGCGGGAACTGATTCAGCGATGCTAACTTTAAGGCAATGATTTAAAAGTCCAAATTCATCAAGCATGCCACATACCTTTGATCAGCGACCTCCACGTAGATGTAGGCGATGCCGCGTTAGGGCTTAAAGCTCGCAGTCTAGACACGACACTACGCTGGCCAGCGGTACACAAACACAGTCTAGTCTAGGTAATACAAATAACACTTGATGTAGGTTCAGTTCAGGGTTTAAAGACGAGATGATGCACGTCAAAGCGAAAATGTGGACAAATGCAACAGGCGCGTGCGCACTATTCCACGGGCGAAGCGAGACTCAGAGCAGAGCCAACAGCCAATGTCCATCAGCACAACACTGCTGACTACGGCGTTTCTCCGCGCGAGCATCACCAAACAACAATATGCGGCACTTATTTAATAAACTAAGACTATCAAACCAATGCCTCTCGATCGCCATAAGGTGATGGAATAAAATATAAGATAGTTCATTCTTATATTTTATTCCATCACCTTATGGCGATCGAGAGGCATTGGTTTGATAGTCTTAGTTTATTAAATAAGTGCCGCATATTGTTGTTTGGTGATGCTCGCGCGGAGAAACGCCGTAGTCAGCAGTGTTGTGCTGATGGACATTGGCTGTTGGCTCTGCTCTGAGTCTCGCTTCGCCATAAGGTGATGGAATAAAATATAAGAATTATAAACTATGAAGCGCAACCAGTAGGCTTGCCCAGCACCTAAACCATCTTCTCAGCTTAACCGGCCATATCCACAGGACAGACATGGTCTATACGTGTGGGGCTGACTAAGCCGCGGGTTTCCTCACGATGTTTTCCCTCACCGTTTAGAGCTCATGTTAATGCGCATATTGAGCATTACATTATTTCTTAATGATCATGACATTTAATTTTAAAAAGCGCCTTTTGTAAGTGGTATTTACTACCCCCAAGAGAACACACTGATTGCTTGCTAATATTTTATCTGAAAGCATAACCAACCCTTCCTATTTTAATAGGTTATTAGAGGGGCTTGGAAGGTCAGGACTAACCCTCGGTGAGTCATGGTGACGTAAGCCCAACCCAAATACCATGCGAAAAAGTAAGTTTTTCGTATGAGCGAGTAGCTAATCAGAATTTTCTTGAAAACGTAAAAAACTTACTTACATTTGCATTCATAATTAAGAAGGAAGTTAGGATTAAATAGAAATAGAAATAGAAAATGTTTATTTTCGTCACAAACAAGTACATAGAATTTTATAAATATAGAATTAGATATAATATTCACGTGACAGAAAAAAGGTAGCCCCTCAGCATTTGCTACAGCCAGTGGCGTAACTATAGGGTGGCAGGGCTGGCAAAATGCCACGGGCCCCCGACCCAAGAGGGCCCCGGCTCAAGAGGCCGCGAGCTCGTGATGATTTTTACTGATAGGGACAGGGACGTATATAAGGGGGTTTAGGGGGTCCAGATCCCCCCCTTAGCAATAGCATAAAAAAAAAATTGGCGGAACAGGTATTTCCGTGCGTAAACAGATGGTTCATGACGTCCAACGAAAAAAAAATTAAATTAGTAATCTAATGACTAATTGACAGACCATTTTCTGAGACTGGCCTTATGATTTTTAACTTTACAGGAAACTGTAGGTATTCTTTAAAACTCGAAGGGATAATCCGTTACAATAATTGGGATTCTGGGAATAAATCCTCGAGGCGATTTCAGGCAAACATTTCCTAGTGTCACATTTGTCTTAAAAAAAATTCGGCTCGCTTCGCTCGCATACAGCTTCATGAGTGTTTTGCGAGCAAAGTGCGTTATGTCCGACCGCAGAATAGGAATCGATCCTTTTCTTTGAGCACGTAAGCAAAATCAAGTGTCACTTGTTGCATTTGTGATAAAAAAAATCAGCTCGCTTCGCTCGCATAATAGAATAGGAACTGACAAGCCACCAACCATTTCTTTGAGCAATATAAGAAAAATCGTGTGTCACTTGTTGCGTTTATCTTAAGAAAATTCAGCTCGCTTCGCTCGCATATTAGCTTCATAAGTGTTTTGCGAGCAAAGTGAGTTATGTATGACCGCAGAATAGGAACCGACAAAAAGCCATCCTTTTCTTTGAGCACATAAGCAAAATCAAGTGTTAGGTACGTGTTGCATTTGAGATTGGAAATTGGTTCGCTCCGCTCGTATAATAAAATAGGAACCGACAAGCAGCCAGGCTTATGGTGCTCAAAAGCATCATAAGAAAAATTAAAAATCACGTATCATTTGTTGCATTTGTCTTTAAAAAATTTGGGCTCGCTTCGCTCGCATATAAGCTTCATGAGTATTTTGCGAGCGGAGAGTAAACCAAGTTTGAAGCCCGAGACAAGTATTTCCAGATTATACAAACATTTGTCCCGCGACAGGAATCGATGTCGATAACGCGTTGCGTGCGAGTACGGTAGTCATAACGCGTACGAAGTCGCGGGTCACAATGTATTGAACCTATCTATGGGGTGGCAAAAGCCAGTGGCCCGGAGTTCTGAATTAACATACGCCACTACTTGGAACCCTGCAACCCCCCCCCCCCCCTTATCAAAGCTATAGCTACGTCCCTGGATAGGGCCCCATCAAAAGAATTTGCCACGGGCCCCAGACGGTACAGTTACGCCACTGGCTACAGCAGTTCAAAAACTGCTGAAGCGCTGGTTTTCAGTGGCACCATAAGAAGTGGCGCAGCAGCAGCTGTGACACACGTTATGCTTATTTTAATACCCTCAATTTAGGATCAATCAAGTGACCAAACAAATTAACAGTGACTACACAAATCAATAAAAAAATATTTTAAAAAAACAAAAACCCGACTGCGTCAAAACTAAAAAGAAAAAAACAAGCCTGCAAAGAATTACTCACAGTCGGTACCCATTCATTTTATTACCAATCAAATCTTCCCAATGTTATGGGTCCCGACTGTGAGTAATTCTTTGCAGGCTTGTTTTTTTCTTTTTAGTTTTGACGCAGTCGGGTTTTTGTTTTTTTAAAATATTTTTTTATTTAACACTTTTTAGTTATGATAAAGTTGATTTTAAAATACCTTGATTAACTATTACCTACCCAACAAGAAATTAATAAACCAACTAAACTATAGTCGTATTGCTCATTATACGAACTAAAGTGAAGGAAAAAATGTCATTTTTCTTTCAATTTTGACATAAAACCAAGAAGATTCTAAACTACGTAACTGGAGTGCTAACTGACATTTAATGTACAAAGGATTTTGAACCTTATCACGACTACACAACGATCTATTATCATTTAATCTTGGTTATAAGGATTGTTAGTCTTGTTGAGAGGCTTTCTTGGGTGCTTTGTCTCTTTCACACTCGTTGTTGGATTAGTAGTGTGCCCATGTCATTTAAATTTCAGGATATTTTTACCTTATCGCGCTCGACAAAATCAGCGCTTGATTTCGATCCATGGTTTCGATCCTTGAATTAGATCCTTGATTTTGATCCTTGATTTTGATTTCGATCCTTGATTTCGATCCTTGGTTTCGATCTTGGATTTCGATCCTGGATTTCAATCCTTGATTCTTGAATTTTGAACCTTGAATCTGAAATCTTGAATCTTGAATCTTTGAAGTGACAGCTGTCAAACTTCAAATGACCATATCTCGGGAACTACTCGTCCTAGACTCCCCGTTCTCAGTTCAAATGAAAGCTATGACCAAGATCTTCATTTGAAGTGACAGCTGTCAAACTTCAAATGCCCATATCTCGGGAACTACTCATCCTAGACTCCCCGTTCTCAGTTCAAATGAAAGCTATGACCAAGATCTTCATTTGAAGTGACAGCTGTCAAACTTCAAACGACCATATCTTGGAAACTACTCGTCCTAGACTCCCCGTTCCCAGTTCAAATGAAAGCTATGACCAAGATCTTCATTTGAAGTGACAGCTGTCAAACTTCAAATGGCCATATCTCGGGAACTACTCGTCCTAGACTCCCCGTTCTCAGTTCAAATGAAAGCTATGACCAAGACCTACATTTCAGATGACAGATGTCATTTTGACAGCTGTTATTGAAAATGTAGATCTTGGTCATAGCTTTCATTTGAGCTAAAAAGGAAGAGTCTAGGATGAGTAGATTTTGAGATATGGCTGATTGAAGTTTGACATCTGTCATTTTAAATGAAGATCTCTTCAATAGCTTTCATTTGAACTGAGAACGGGGAGTCTAGGACGAGTAGTTCCCGAGATATGGCCATTTGAAGTTTGACAGCTGTCACTTCAAATGAAGATCTTGGTCATAGCTTTCATTTGAACTGGGAACGGGGAGTCTAGGCAGGGGCGTATTTACCCTTAGGCCAAGAGGGCCATGGCCCGGGGCGGCAGACTGAGAGGGGCGGCGTAAGCCGCCCCTCGCTTTTAGCTTCATGCGCCTTTTTTTTTCCTTAAATGCCTAAAGAAATTTAAAAAAAGCCAACCTAATTAATAAAATCTAGAACTCAGGCAGAGAGCAAAAGGCGGCTTCGCCGCCCCTCGCTCTCAGCTTCATGTCCCTTTCTTTTTGTCTTTCTATGCCTGAAGAAATTTAAGAAAAGCCTATCTAATTACCAACAATTAAAACTCATTCGGCAGAGAACGAAGGGCGGCTTGCGCCGCCCCTCGCTCTCAGTTTCATGCGCCTTTTTTTTGTCCTTATTATCCCTGAATAAATTTTAAGAAAAGCCTACTTAATTAACGACAGCTAAAACTCATTTGGCAGAGAGCGAAGGGCGGCTTGCGCCGCCATCGCTCTCAGCTTCATGCGCCTTTCTTTTTGTTTTTCTTATGTCTGTAGAAATTTAAGAAATTAAAGAAAAACCAACAATTAAAACTCATTTGGCAGAGAGCGAAGGGCGGCTTGCGACGCCCCTCCTTTTTTTTGTCCTTATAATAATGTCTGAAGAAATTTAAAAAAGCCTAGGTACCTAATTAACAACAACTAAAACCAACTGATGTGGTTGTAAGTTTGATGGACATTCATATTATGGTATTACTGACCGGCCATTTTCAGAGACTGACTTTGCGATTTTTAACCTGACAGGAAACTGTAGGTATTCTGTTAAACTCTAAGGGATAATCCGTTACAATAATAATGAGATTCTGGGAATAAATTTTCGAGGCGATTTTAGGCAATCATTTCCTTGAGTATTACATGTTTTTTTATGTTGCATTTGTCTTAAAAAAAATCGGCTCGCTTCGCTCGCATATTAGCTTTATGAGTGTTTTGCAAGCAAAGTTAGTTGTGTCTGACCGCAGAATAGGAACCGACAAAAGCCATTATTTTCTTTGAGCACGATAGTAAAATGAAGTGTCACATGTTGCATTTGTTAAAAAAAATTCGGCTCGCTTCGCTCGCATATTGAATAGCAACCGGCATGCAGCCAGCCTTTTCTTTGAGCACCATATGAAAAATAAAGTGTCGGTTGTTGAATTTGTCTTAAAAAAATTCGGCTCGCTTCGCTCGCATACTAGCTTCATGAGTTGTTTGCGAGCAATGTGAGTTGTGTCTGACCGTAGAATAGGAACCGATAAAAAGCCATCCTTTTCTTTGAGCACGATAGTAAAATCAAGTGTCACATGTTGCATTTGTTATAAAAAAATTCGGCTCGCTTCGCTCGCATATAGAATAGGAACTGACGTGCAGGCAGCCTTTTCTTTGAGCACCATAATAAAAAAGAAAGTTCTTGCATTTGTCTTAAAAAAATCGGCTCGCTTCGCTCGCATACAAGCTTCATGAGTATTTTGCGAGCACAGTGCAAACCAAGTTTCAAGCCCGAAACAAAATATTTGCAAATCATAAGTAGGTACAAACATTTGTCTCGCGACGGCGTTGCGCGTACGGTAATCATAACACGTACGAAGTCACGGATCACAGCTAGTAGGTATAGAACCTAAACTAACTATCGCCTTTTTTGTTTTTCTTCTGATTCTCTCTGATTCTGCATTTTCCGCTAATTTATGGGGCGGCAAACCTTACTAGCCCTGGGCGCCGAATTTTAAAATACGCCCCTGAGTCTAGGACGAGTAGTTTCCAAGATATGGCCGTTTGAAGTTTGACAGCTGTCACTTCAAATGAAGATCTTGGTCATAGCTTTCATTTGAACTGAGAACGGGGAGTCTAGGATGAGTAGATTTCGAGATATGGCTGATTGAAGTTTGACATCTGTCACTTCAAAGATTCAAGATTCAAAATTTCAGTTTTCAGATTCAAGAATCAAAATGAAGGATCAAAATTGTATCAGTATTTTAATTCAAAAATCATACCCTGAAACATCACGTAAATCAGAAAATGATGGAAAAGGCCCCTTAGGGACTAGGAATGTTTAGTTTATGGTCACCCTTTAGAAAGAGACACACCGCCCAAGTTTTCTTTCTCAAGCGGACCTTGTTTTCTGTCTCAGTCAGTGTTCCAGGTACGCAGTATAGAAATTCCTTGCATAAAACGTATCAAAACTAATCAAAATTGAAGGAAAAATGAAATTTTTTCCTTCAATTTTAGTCCGTATAATGAGCAATACGACTATAAGTAACTTCGTATCGCCCTAATTATTTATTCAATTTTATTCATCAAATCCATCCAATCCAATTCCCCATCAGCCAATAATTCAATGCAATCCAATAATATCAAAAACTTTCGATAATGGCCCTCAAAAATTGATAGAATAGGTAAACTTTTCAAAACGCAACGATAGCGCGATCTAGGATTGGTTCAGATTTAGCAGCGACATCTAGTTGTGTTTTTGGTAATTAATGTAAATAAAAAATAATACTGAGGGTTGCGATGTTTGTAACTTCTGAACTACAAAACCGATGACCTTGAAATTTTTACAGAACATTTTAAAGTAGGTACATACCTACTTTCTAACAAAATTACCCTTCCTTTGCGTTGCGCAGTCGGGTAAAAAGAATCAATAAAATCGTACTATGTGTTAATGAATTACAACCAGATACCTACCTACTCATTTTGATTTTCATTTCCTCTCCCAAGGGAACCGTCTTGAATTTCAGTAAGTAAGTAGGTATAGTAATCAAAAGTATCCTATTTATACCTCGTAGTAGTATAGTATGTATGCACTCAAATAATACCAAGTTTCATTTAAATCCGTCCAGTAGTTTCGTTCGACCGAGACGTGATGCGCGGCCAAGATACACACAAACAGAATTTTAAACCGTTATATTTCCTAAGCTATTATTTAAAATGAAAAATAGTAAAAGAAACCTAACATTGATTTTTAAATACCTATTCAACGATACCCCACTTGACATAGTTCGTCAATTTTGAGTTTTTCAATTTTGACAATATGGCGTCTGGTTGTAACACTGGTTAATTTTGATTACTTTCATGTCTTTAGTGACACTCGCAAGGTTAAGACAAATCGATTGACGTTAGAATCATCAAAATCGGTCCACGCGTTTGGCCTCTAGAGTGCCACATAGAAACATCCATAGCGAGAATAATTATTAATCAACTTTAAACCGTTATTTTTCTTAAACTATTACTTAAAATGAAAAATGGTAAAAGAAACATAAAGTTGATTTTAAAATACCTATTCAACGATACCCCACTTGACATGGTGTGACGATTTTGATTTTTTTAATTTTGACATTAAGGCGTCTGGTGGTGGCACTGGTGAATTTTGATTACTGTCATGCCTTTAACAACACTCCCAAGGTTCAGACGAATCGATTGACGTAAGAATCATCAAAATCGGTCCACGCGTTTGGCCTCTAGAATGCCACATAGAAACATCCAAACATACATACTTACATACATAGACTGATAAACACATTACCCTTCCTTTGCTTTGCGCAGTCGGGTAAAAATAAAGTAAAATCATTCAAATTAGGCCTCATGGAACCTAAATACTCTCTCTCTGAAGTTCAGTTTTTTTGTTTATTTACTTATGAGTTAATTTAAGTGTGTTTAATTTCGATTGGACCTGTGTTCATGGTTTAATACTGTCAATCTTTGAATTATGTGTGTTCGTAAAGAACTAACTCTGGTGACGGAGTTTTTTTGCTGCCTAAAGGCCTCCGTCATGGCTTAGTAATGATTATCTTAATTTTTGAATTGAGATCATCTTTGTCGGTCAATGAAACCGATGTCAAGTTGGACAAGTAAAAAAAATGCAAAAATGGTCGCCCAACGTGGGGCTCGAACCCACGACCCTGAGATTAAGAGTCTCATGCTCTACCGACTGAGCTAGCCGGGCTGGTGACTGGCGGTGTGAAAATATTTAGTACAACTTCAAGTTTCATTACATCAGTTTGTGATTTTAAAAATAAAAGTTTTTATTTATTCATGCAAATCCATCGCGTACCTACGTCGAGATTATACGGTACAAAAATTTTGGGTCAAATATTTACATTATTAGCAACTATAAATTTCACTTGTGTCAAAATATTTATAAAAACCTGTATTCGCTGTCACAGTTGTCAATGTCACACTGACATTAAACCATAGTTGCAAATGGCGCGAATATCTAGGTACGATATATTCAAAGTCTGCCTGTAATTTCGACGAAGGCCTAACTATTTAGAAGTGGCAAGGCAATTTGTATGCACTGTTTGATTACTCATTGCAATATTGAGATCAAGGGAATCTATATTTAAGTATAATATGTACCTACCTACTACTGTTTAATGTACCTACCTACCTAGACACCTAGTACCACAGAATAAATAGTACGCACGATGAATCTAGGCATTCGCGAAGTTAGTTGTCGCGTCGCGCAGTAGAAAATTTAGTTACTTACTTTTTTACTAAATATTCTACTGTCTTGTCTATTGTCTAGAAATTTTAGTTATGAAAAACCTGTACAGCTGCAGTAACTTCACGAATGCCTAGATATCTATTGTGCGTACTGTAGGTACCTTACCTACCTACCTAGTAGTAGATACATAGATTTCTAGGTTTTACAAAATCGCCCTAGAAAAAGTATTTGACGTGTGTTTTCTAAGAAGCCAACTCAACAATAAATCTGTTTCTTTTTGTAAAACAAAAAATCCTAATCAAATTTTCTTTTTTTCAGGTAATTATTAGATTTTTGCCGATTAGATGTTTTTAAGAGGTGTTTAAAATAGGTAAGTAAAGCAATAACATCATGTTTTCCTTGACCAAATCTTTACAATGTAGGTATAAATAATGCGCAAAATTTTTTGTATTATAAAAATAAAATTGCCAACATTAAATTCAGAATAACTGAATTCTATTTTTGAACCGTGGGCAGAACGTCCGTAAAAAATTGGTGTTGCAAGCTCACTTTTTAGTTTACCCGAGTAAAAAAAATGCACTCATGTTAGTCATGGTCAATGAGTTGTATTAATCTCGTTGGTCATGGTTATCTAAAATGTAAGTTCTAAAAGTCTAAAAGTAATTTACTAGAGTAAATAGATTTCTTATAATACATCGATGTGATCCATCCTCGGCCATACCATCGCTCAGCATCAGGCGAGTTGGTGGCTAAACATACCTATTTTCTAGATAATAAAAAAAAAATAGTAAGCAATTAGATTTAAAAAGAAAGTACCTACCTATTTCTTTATTTTTTATCAACATAAAAGCCAGAAATACAGTAAATTCAGCATCATTATCAACACAAGCCTCGACCTCGTGTCAGATTTGAATTTTTAAATTAAGAACGACACCGCTTCCCGCCAAGTTCATTGTCGTTTCCGTCTGTCAATGTCGTGTAGGTGCGGCCTGTCAATTAGGTACCGGGATATCTATACATAAAATAAAACTAGTAGTTCGCCCCGAACTGAGATCTCGCGCACCGTAGATGGCTTACATTTGGACTTTCTTCTGACTACCCCTATAATTTCAAGTGCTACTACTGCCGAGTATGCCTATTGCGCTAGCTCTTCATGGTAAAAAATACTAGCATGCATGCAATACAATAATTTCGTGTCTAATTTTTCATTTACTTATTTCATATTTATGAATTCTCGTCGTATTTCTAAAGTATACGTCCTAGAATGAAAATAATAACTATTTTGGAATGTACAAATTAAGACCTTTCATTTGACACCCCACTCAATATATTTGTTTATTTAACTTTTTTTACCCCAATTATTTTCATTCTTTATCAAAAAATTTTTTATCATGAAAATAAATCAAGTAGCATCTAAAATCATTGCAAACCAAACCGCAACGATGCCACTCTCTTTTTAAGACCGACCAGTCAATGAGCTACGAAGACATCGAAACTCTATGAAACGGGAGCTCTTGCAGCTCTGGTTTCGTAGTTTTTGTTCTTTGGTCGTATTTCAAAAACTATACCTCCTAGATTAAAAATAAAAACCATTTTGGAATGTACAAAATAAACCCTTTCGTATGACACCCCATTCAATATATTTGGGTAACTTTGAAAAAAATTTACCCCCTTGGGAACCCCATATCTTTACAACCCCTTCATCGATTACGCTCATACGCTCCACAGCAAATTTCCATAGCACTACCTATTGACCTATCAAGTTTCATACAGATTGGATTAGCGGTTCGATAGTTATGCGAGAACATAAAAATGAAACATACAAACATACAAACATACAAAGCAAAATCGCCTAACTTGCCACTAAGATCTTCGCTCGCTTCGCTCGCTCGATCGATTACAGACCGACTTTCGTTCGTTTGGTGTAAAATTACACAGGATTTATGACACCTTATTTATTTTATCACATTTATAAGATTTATCAACGACAGCAGCCCGGAAAGGTACTTTGAAATCCGATGAGATCTTTCGGAGAACTCCTCCTACATACAAACTTACAAACGTACATAAAAGTCACGCCGCTTTCCCATTACCTCTTTTTAATACTAGATGACCAGGCGAACTTCTTACCGCCTCAGAATTCGAGATATCATCAAAAAGCCGTTCCATATAAAATGTATGAGAAGTTATTTTTTAACCGACTACAAAACAAGGAGGTTCTCAATTCGTCGGAATCTTTTGAATGTCCCGATTACTCAAAGACGCCTGGACCGATTTGGAAAATATTTTTTCACCTCAGCAGCTCGAAATGGCATCCTTTGCTGCGAGAAACCAGTGTGCAAAATCGCATTTTGCACACTGGTTTCAGTGAGGAAAAGTGATTTGAAATTCGAATGTCGTCGATTGACACGTGGTAGTGCATGGCGGTCAATCGCTAGCCTGTCTATGAAAAAAAAACAAATAACGCACCTTTTAAAAATAAAATAGCGGGAATTTGTTTCTGTTACGCTAGTTATTTGTTGAAAATTCATAAAACAATAAAGATGAGTGAAACCAGTGGCGAATACACTAATTTATCTCCAGAGAGAAGAGTTGAGACAAAAAGTGATTGTGACGAACAAAGTTCCCTTCCTGAGAAGCACGTAGGTAAGTTCTGAACAAAACAGAAACTTTTAATTTACAAAACTACAATAACTGTCATTATGTTCTTTTAATTTCTGAAAAAAATGCGTTATTTTTAAATAGATTTAAATGAATACCTATTATGGATTAGTTGCTTCATTATGTACAAAGTTGTATCTTTTATTTGTAGGTTAATGTTCTCGCTGCTGAGGTGAAAAATTTTGTGTGCTACACGAGACCAAAGTTTTTCACATCTCGTGCCTTTGAATTCCTCGCTAGACTCAAGATTCTAACGTAGAATCACTCGCTACGCTCGTGATTCAATTCTTAGAATCCCTCGTTCGCTCGGGATTCAAAATCAGCACTCGAGATAAACATCAACTTTGCCCTCTTGTTGCACAAATAACTATTTTTGTTTGAAAGGGTTACCCATTCGGTGCGGATCTGTAGAGCTAAGAACAGAAATGCAACTCGAGAGTGCAGAAAATTTCTCAGCTAAAACATTAAACTCGGTTTTTTAAATTTTTTATTTGGCCACTTGTAGTTTTGGGAGAAGGGGACGAGAAGCGGGCGGAAGCTAGTTATATCAGTTATATTTAAGTAGGTGCGTAATGCGCATGTCCAGCTTGTTAGTGGCATTGTGTCTTCTTTTGGAAATAATTGGATGGAATAGGCGGCCCGGCTTGTTATAAAGAGTGAGTTTTGTCCTCTCTGCCAGATTTTGGATAACAGCCCTTGGTTTTGTTTTGAGTGTATTTTTGGTTGATTGAGCAGTGTTGGCCGAGTGGGTTACTGCCTCGACTTTCAAATCGAAGGTCATGAGTTCGAAATCTGCCGTGCCTCAATGGATTTTTCGTTTCGAAAAATTTATATGCGCTAGGTCGTTTAATGGATTTTTCATTAATGGATTTATCGTTATGAATAATTTATATGAGCTCTAAACGATGAAAAATCGTGAGGAAACTAGGTAGTTAGCTTTCTAATAGCGTCGATGGGCTTGCAACTTGCAACCTGTCACGTATGGAATCTCGAAGGAGAGAGATGGTTGGAGAAATATGTGGGAGACCTTTACATGCCGTAGGGCTAGATATTATTATAAGACACAGTAGTATCCCACTGCAGTGCAAAGGCCTCCCTTCCTTCTTTCCAGCCATCTCTGTCCTGGGTCACCATGGACCAGTTCTCTAGGTAGGCAACAATTTCGTCCCTCCATTTTCGCCGGGGTCTGCCGCGGGGTCGTGGGTTTTTTGTTTAGATTAGAGGCGTCCAATCTGTGGTGGCGTTGAAGGCTAGATAAGTTAAAAAAAACCTATATCGTCCAACGGATGGGCAAAAGTCTTTTCATAATATACTAGTAGTTCGCCCCGAACTGAGATCTCGCGCACCGTAAATGGCTTACATTTGGACTTTCTTCTGACTACCCCAATAATTTCAAGTGCTACTACTGCCGAGTATGCCTATTGCGTTAGCTCTTCATGGTAAAAAATACTAGCATGCATGCAATACATAATGTCGTGTCTAATTTTTCATTTATTTCATATTTATGAATTCTCGTCGTATTTCTAAAAGTATACGTCCTAGAATAAAAATAATAACTATTTTGGAATGTACAAATAAAGACCTTTCATTTGACACCCCACTCAATATATTTGTTTACTTAACTTTTTTTACCCCAATTATTTTCATTCTTTATCAAAAATTTTTTTTATCACGAAAATAAATCAAGTAGCATCTAAAATCATTGCAAACCAAACCGCAACGATGCCACTCTCTTTTTAAGACCGACCAGTCAATGAGCTACGAAGACATCGAAACTCTATGAAACGGGAGCTCTTGCAGCTCTGGTTTCGTAGTTTTTGTTCTTTGGTCGTATTTCAAAAACTATACATCCTAGATTAAAAATAAAAACCATTTTGGAATGTACAAAATAAGCCCTTTCGTTTGACACCCCACTCAATATATTTGTGTAACTTTAAAAAAAAATTACCCCCTTGGGAACCTAATATCTTCACAACCCCTTCATCGATTAAGCTCATATGCTCCACCATAAATTTCTTTACTACAACCTATTGACCTACCAAGTTTCATGCAGATTGGATGAACGGTTCGACAGTTATGCGCGAACAACAATTCGTGAAACATACATACAAACATACAAACATACAAACATACAAAGCAAAATCGCCCAACTTACCACTAAGATCTTCGCTCGCTTCGCTCGCTCGATCGAATTATCTCCTTCATTATTTCACACTCCGCTCTTGAAGGCGTCGAAATCGTCTATCCAACAATATAAAATGCATGAAAATCATAAACCTCCTACAATAAGACCTCGCCGTTATTAATGAAATAGTAGTCAAGTGACATCACCCAGTGGTCTAAGGACAAAATAATGACACGTGCTATAATAAAATTAGCATCATAAATGCGACATGTGAAGAATATCACGTAACTCTTCTCCTCAGTCGGGCACTCTTGTCAGAGTGGTCGTGGCTGTCGATGGACAGGGTTGCGGCTCGCCGTTTCCGGTCACTTCCAGCCTTGAGAGTGCTGAACGTCGAGCGATGTCTTTCCATTTCTGGCGGTTTTTAGCATTACGAGCACACTGTACCGCGGTTGACTGTGCAGCTTTGGTTATTAGGTCGATCTAGCGAGTTGGAGACCGACCGTCACGTAACAGGTGTTTAATTAATTTAGATGGAAAGGAGTTAAAGTAGGCTGAAGAACAGGTAGAAAGATGTGAAAATGATATGAGTATTGAGTATACAAGTGGCTAAATAAAAAAATTAAAAAAAAAACCGACTTTAATGTTATAAACTAAGCAACTTTCTGCACTCTCGAGGTGCATTTCGGTTCATAAGTCCTAAGATCCTCGACAGATACTCACCAAATTTTTGTGGCACCATAGTAACACATAGTAGGCTAATCTAACCGATTTTTAACCGCAGGTAACACAACGCGGGGCGCAACTAGTAGTGAATAAATGGCTGTTATGTGTCGATGGCAATCTTTTTGTCTTATAGTGGATGCTCTTGGCGTAGCTTGCGTTCTTGATAGATCGTAGAAGTTAAGAGACGGCCTGAGCGGTCACATCACAATCTAGATGGGTGAATAGTTATTACTTACCCGCTACACCACCGAAGCAATATTTCACCTTCGAGGTCACAATGAACAAACACAAATTCACATAGATGCTAACCTATCCTACATACGTTTATTTCCCATTGAAACTGAACAAAAGAGCAAAAACTTAAGTTCAAGGCACCGCTAGGGTCGTGACTCCATTGTGAGAGACTCGGACTCGCTCTTAACTGTTTACTAAAAAGCAACTTCGTAGAGCTTGTAACTGTTTGACGACGGTTAAAGGCCACCTGAAAGTCTCTGTCATGGTCAATTATCTTTATTTTATTTGGTGGCACCGTTTGGATTGTATAAAATAGTCACCGCAGACATAGCAAGTATTCCGTACAGTAGAATCCCGCGGGAGAAAATTTTGATAAGAAACAATTTCGAATAAATTCTACTTATATTACATGCGGTTTAACATTAGCACTCCAAAACATTAAATAAATATTGTATAATGTATTTACAAAAAAAAAAGTAGTGTATACAGATATTTAGTCATTTAGTTCCCATAACTCAAGCTCTGCTTACTTTAGGGCTAGGTAGGAAATGTCCAGCATTATTTATTTTAAAATAGGCAAAACTCAATTTGTGATGACAAACCATTGACAAAATAAACCACAGTTCAATCGCAAAAGTATTTTATTGTTTGCAAAAACGCTCGCCATTTCTTCTCAGTCAAAAACTGCGAGTTCCGTTAAACCATTTAACATGAGAGTCCGTTACTCAAACAAGCTGCCAATCAATGGTTGTTTTTTGTACTAGCAACACAGTTCAATGATATCGTATTGTTGGGCTTGTGACATGTCGTAAAAAACACGTGCGATCAACATAACTGTATGCTTAGTTTACTTAGGCTGGATTTTACGAAACTGGATTAAGTTTTATCTGGAGATAAACACAGATTAAACTGCTGTTTGTTTGAATATTTTGACATTGTAAAGTTGACACCTTATAACCAGGATAATTTGTATGCACATAATAATGTTCAGTTGCGCTTTCTAAACAATTGTATTTCGAATTCTGTCAGCTAACGGAATAACTACTCTGGGAGTAAGATGACAGTTTGGTTGAATCCAGTCTTAGTAGGTAAATAAACACTGCTATATCCTGGAAAAAAATTGTTTGTCATTTTATTATTTTGTGGTAAAAATGTTTCGTGACATGGCAACATTTATAGTGAGGAGCTTTTAATTTTTTTTATTAGCAACTAATTATTGCAACAAGGTCGATGGTATATTTAGGTTTTTTTTTTAAACAAAATACACGTAACAGGTATTCTAACTTGCAACCTTTAGATCGAAAGCCGAGAGCAATACCACTAGGCCGCCAATGCTCTTGAAAAATCTCTAACATAAAATGGTCACTATAAACAGTTTGCGCCACTGACCGACAAAACACGACATTAACATAATTATTCTGTATAATTTAATTTTATTTCTTGGTTTTATGTCGCGTATACTAGTGACGGAAACAGATGACCCAGTGGTCACCGCTAGTCATAATGTGGCGTAAGTTTCAAATAACTGGGTTAAGTAATCCGTTGCAGTATAAAATGTTATGTATTTCATTCATTTCAACAATCTACTACGACGATCTCAACTTTCCAGTATCTGGTTTGTAAAATTTGAAGCAACTTATACTAACACTCAGTAGTAGTGATGCGCAAGGTTTGTAGCGCCTAAAACCATTCTTTCAGCTTCAAATGAGCTAGCTTACTCTGGTTTCGGAGTTCTTAGGCCATCTGAAGGCCTCCGTCATGGCTTAACGATTTAAAAGGGACCAAAAATTTAAAGTGACTTCTAAAGCACGACGCTGCCAATGCCACTTGCTTTGCTGTCGCCCATCCAAATTGTAACCGCTAAGGTCGCTTAACTTCAACGATCTACCAAGAACGTCTTTAAGCGAGGAATTCACTAGACGGACATGCCCGCGGGCAATTATGCCCGCCAAACCTCGCTACTATAGGTCTGTGCAATGTTTACTAGTGTAGGACCGTCGCAGTATCTGCCAGATTGACTGCGACGGTCCTACACTAGCAAGACTTATAGTAGCATAATCTGCAAACTTGCCCGCGAGCACGTCCGTCTAGTGAATTCCTCGAGCAAGCTACGCCGTAGGCCACGAGCACTTCTTTCAGATTATCTATGAAAGACATGGTCATTTGTGGAACTGTCCTTCATCATTCATCGTTTAGCTAATGTTTATTTGCATTTCATGTTCCGAAACTAACAATCCATAAAAATGTGGGATCTTTGGATCAAAAACCTATGTGTAGGTTAGGTATACCCTACCATCCCAATAGGCCAACACAGATCAAGAGGCAGTAGAGCGACCCGTTATGTTCAGACATAGGTTTACTCTAAGTGTTCATAAATCATCGTATTACCATAATAATAGAAATCAGCATGTTTGTTTCGTCTAAACAGCTTAACCCAAATGGATTAAACTGTTACAGCAGAAGTGTATGTAGACTTTGAACAGATATTGAACATTAAGCTTCTTAACGCGTTCAGAGCCGAAGAGGGTTAACGTTGTTTTCCTAGCTAAATTTTGAATATTTTCACCTAAACACCCAAAATAACATTATTTGTTTTGAGATTGGAACGCTATGATCGTAAATGGTTTTGATAGCCATAATTTACTGTGACGTCACACGCTTGTAATTCGACACTTGCTCTCCTTGTTGCTCTTCATTGTTTTCCGAGGTTGGTTTCCGATGTTATCGTAGAAAATCGATTAGATCCAACAATGTTTCGATTCGTGCGGAGTACGTTCATAGGTATGAGGGACTCACAGTACAGTCACGGTACGTTGAGATGTTACTTTCACAGAATAATAGTACTACGCTACTGAATAATAGTACTACGCTACTACTACTACTACTAGCGCGTCGACCCCAGAGTGGGTCTTGGCCTCCGACACAATAGAACGCCACCGGCTTCTGTCCTGCGCCGCCTCCGTCCAGTCCGTGAACACATGAAGTGAGTGAAGGTCTTTCTCCACTTCATCCTTCCACCTGTATCTGGGTCGGCCGACTGGTCGCCATCCGATCGGCACTCCTTGGAAAGCACGTTTTGCTGCTCGATCCTCCCCCATCCGTAGCACGTGGCCAAACCAGCGTAATCTACTAGATTTAACTTCGCCAATGATGTTAGGTCCCGGTTCTTTCTAACCCTACTATAGTACTACGCTACTATTCTCTTATTTAATGCCTTGCTAAAGTAACAGGTGAAATGGGGTAAGTTTTCGATTCAGCCAAGATTATCCCACGGTTCAGTTCAATCTCAATCATAATTCACTCTTCCATCGCTACAATATCAATGGTGTTGCAAACCGGTCGAGCCGTCTGCTTTCTATCTGGCCTTTGGCTATACTGGTTTTGGATGGCATTGTCGCAACGTAGGTACTTGATCTAAAGGTTGTAGGGTCAGAATTTGTATTTCCTTGATAGCTTTGGTGACGACTGACGAGTTTACCGATTATAACGACGATTGAAGTTTACGAGTGTTTTGAATTGAAAGTCACTTCACTACGTTCACCGGACAGGACACTATAGAACTGTAAGTTGAACTGCTAGTACTGCCTTGAGCAAGATGACTTTTGTACACGAGTAAAAATGAAGTAATAAATAAAACACCATAAGCTCAGTAGAACAGTGGGTCCATATTCGTTTAAAGGGGTATGAAGTATGAACCCCGGCTGTGCATCAATGGATTTTTCGTTTATTTTGTGAGAACACGAGCTCTGAACGATGAAGGTAAACATCACGGGGGATCCCACAGCTTAGTTGGTCCCTCATTGACGATGGATGAGGGCGGTTCAAAAGAGATGATCAGACTATCAGACACTACAGCATCTTATTAAGCGAAGACATTAACATGCCAGGTAATAGAAACCAGACCACTTCGAATTCAGCAGTACGGTACACCATTATCTCCGATCTTAGAGCATTCAAGATCTTCTGAAGATAAAGATATTATGCGAGATTTAGTCAGAGATTTGTTATCAAACATAACAAGATTACGACCGCATCGACGGTTCTGGAAAATGCATATAATATGCAAAAGTGCTCTCGGAAAATCCATTGAAATGCGATTGGGATGATGTTAAGGCAATATTATTTTTATTAGTTTTTGTTATTCGGTCTCCCGCGATACAGGCTCGCTCTAGTGCGGGGTAATATTCATCAGTAATATTTGTATGTGTTGTATTTTCTTTTGGTAAATAAATGTATTTTATTTGTATTTAGGTAATATCTTACTCTGCCAACACGGACCTTATCTCTTGTGCTATATATTAAACCACATTACACCTATACATACAATTGAATTAAAAATATCATGAAAAACCTCCGATATTTATCCCTTCATAAACTAGAAAACAGCTGATGATTTTCAAACGGCTAACCCCGCATCCACACGTTGGGGCCAACGTTGGTCCCAATGCCTCTCACCAACGTGTGGTGCTGACAAAATAGCTTGGCGCCAACGTTGGGGCCAACGTTGGGGCTTGGCCGTGCCGTGTCGGTTTTATCAAAGGAAGTTGGCGCGCCAACGTTGGGGATCCGTCCACACGTTGGCGCTATGCTCAGTCCCGTTTCGACGCGCATCGTGAGCGCACGTGTCGACTGACGAGCGAGAATGTCATCGTATTCCTTATTTATTGTGTTTGTAGGACTATCGGGCTGAAATTTTGCACACTTATAGATTCTCGGTGACAATGAAATATTATGGTATCAACAAGCTGATCTGATGATGGAGTCAAGAGCTGTTCAACAGAACTCCTCAGTAAATAAGCCGATTGAGTTGAAACTCGGCATATTTGTCAAGTTCTGACTACAATGTAATAATATGGTGACAGCGAGCTGATTTGATGATGGAGTCTACTATTTTTTTTTATGTTACGGGAACCGTGCAATTTTTTGGGATAAAAAGTAGCCTATGTCCTATTTCCGGTTATTATCTATCTATATTTTAAATATCACCCATATCGGTTAAGTGGTTGTCGTGTTAGAGAGGAACAAACATACATCCAAACATCCAAACTTTCGCTTTTATAATATAGTGTGTTGTGTGAAGTGTGATAGTGACATGATGTGATGTGATTGTGATAAAATTGGTATTCAGTAATGTAAAATCACTTAGAGAAATTTAAATTTCTGTATCGGACGCGCAGACATCGGACGTCTGCACGTTGGCTCTGACGGAACAAGACTGGTGTATCGCCAACGTGTGGATGGTTCACGAAATCTTGGCCCCAACGTTGGGACCAACGTTGGTCCCAACGTATGGAGCCGGCGTAAAAAGATTTTCATGAAACATAGCTAAGAACACTCTCCACAAAAGACAACTTTCAAACAAAAAAAAAAAAACGGTTTATCCATTCAGGAGCTACGATGCCACAGACGGACACAGATACACACTAGCAACTTATTACACCCCTCATGGGCGTAGCTATAGCTTTGTTAAGGGGGGGTCCAAAGGTTCAAAAATACTAAGATCTTTGTTAAGGGGGGGTCCAAGGGTTCCAAAATACAAAAAGTGACTAGGTTTCCTCCAAACTTAATGGGCTAAAGGGGGGGTCCGGACCCCGTAACCCCCCCCCCCCCCCCTTATATGTATACGTCCATGACACCCCTCTTTTTCGTCGGGGGTTACAAAGTCACCCTGTGCCGCCATGTCCAACTCCAAAGTCCTGGTACCTAGTCTGAGTCTGGACCTTTTGGCAACCCCGGCATAGACGGAGCAACCAGAGCATGTTTTTATTATTTACAGGCCTGCCCTATCTATCTACCTATGTACCTTGTAAAGTAGGTAGGTAGGTACTTACCAAAATTGTTTTATTCCACGCTTTTGTATGTAGTTCTATGTAGGTACCTACTAATTGTATTGTTTTATTATGCTCTGTCCTCTGTCTTCTGTGTGTTGTCAATAAACTATATTCTATTCTATTCTATTCTATTCTATACCTAGTCAAAATACAGTTACTGTAAAGTCCGGTGTAACTCAGGTGTAAGCTAATGACTACAAAATTACTGTTTCGTACAGTACGTAACGAAACAAGTCACGGTTGCCATTGGCATATTTCTATGGTCCAAATGTTAATAACGTTGAGAGAAATCTAGCTGAGCCGGTTTAGATATACCGAAAACTGGTTGCCTTGCCGGTTCACTAAACAGAGCTTGGTGTTGAATAAGTCACCATAATCTTATGCTTTAAGATGTGTATCTAAAAGTTTTGGCCGTAGTGACCTAGAAATTGTAACGAAAATTGTGTGTTTGAATCAATTTTACAGAACTGAATATTTTTTACTCAAAAATTTACGATTTTGTTACTTTTCGTCAATTAGGCGACCAAAAAGAGCGTGACTCATCGTTCACCGCGGACTAAAACATTTAAGTAGGTAAGTAGGTACGGTTTTAGTCACGGTACATGGATAAAGCACTCAAGCTCAAAATTTTTACAAAAATTTTATCAAAATTTTGCATTTATTGCACTTGTGATGTGACTCAAAAGCTTAGGTATTATAAACACATTGAGGTCAAGTGTACCAAATAAGTTAAATTCTATATTCAATCACCGAAGTCAATTCCAGAAAAGTCTTTCTTTATGACAGCGGACATTTCTATTCGAAATTCAAAAGAATGAGCGCCAGTTATATTATAATACACGAACTCATTGAGCACCTCCATAATCCAGTCTGTCCCGGAAGTTTATTCCTTAATTTAATGCAAGTTTTTTTGCAACTGACAACACTGTTTGGAATTCAAAATTCGAGCGATCAGTGAATAGCGAACTCATTGAAGTGTACAGCTATAAAACAAGCAAATCTGATTGGTTATGAATACTGTTGCACAATTGGATTTGACGGCACCCGGTAGTGATGTAATAAAAAGCCGAGAGGAGATTGAGGAGTAATAAAAGTGGAACACCTCAGGCCTTGACCTGATGCGACGATGCTCCTCTGTCTCACCGGTTAAATAATACTATAAACTATTTGTTTCTCTTCACAATGAATGGATTTTCTCAACAAATTCACAGGCAATTTGGCTCACGAAATGTATTTCCTGTGATTTTTAGATTACGTATGGTTCTCGATTATCTATCTGAAGATCTGTACTAATATAATAAAGGGGAAGAGTTTGTTTGTTCGAACGCGGGTCTACCAGTAGTGCAATTGAGACTTCCGAAAATGCATCCAATTCGACGATTTTCTTCGGAAAGTTACGTTTTTTAACGAAGAGTTTTTCCGAATTCTGAATAGGTACATTTAGAGAAGGTCTGAATCGCACTGCTGATCTCCTATCCTTGTAAAACTCTTTAATTTAGATAAGAACTTATTTTGAAAAATGTAGGTAGGTAAATGATTTCTTGAGTCAGGCTGTAGGGTCCAGTGCTTTGTAACAATGGACAATAGAAAAGAAAGTATCTGGTCGAACATTGCATAAGAGATGAATGATCAGCTTTAAATAAACGAGTAGGTACTACCTGATACCTAGGTACCTACAGTACGATGGATCTAGGCTAGGCATTTGTGAAGTTAGCTGTTTCGATGCGCAGTGCAACTTTTTCACGCCGGCTCCATACGTTGGGACCAACGTTGGTCCCAACGTTGGCGCCAAGATTTCGTGAACCATCCACACGTTGGCGATACACCAGTCTTGTTCCGTCAGAGCCAACGTGCAGACGTCCGATGTCTGCGCGTCCGATACAGAAATTGAAATTTCTTTAAGTGATTTTACATTACTGAATACCAATTTTATCACAATCACATCACGTCATGTCACTATCACACTTCACACAACACACTATATTATAAATGCGAAAGTTTGGATGTTTGGATGTATGTTTGTTCCTCTCTAACACGATAACCACTTAACCGATATGGGTGAAATTTAAAATATAGATAGATAATAACCGGAAATAGGACATAGGCTACTTTTTATCTCAAAAAATTGCACGGTTCCCGTAACATAAAAAAAAAATACTAGACTCCATCATCAGATCAGCTTGTTGTTACCATATTATTACATTGTAGTCAGAATTTGACAAATATGCCGAGTTTCAACTCAATCGGCCTATTTACTGAGGAGTTCTGTTGAACAGCTCTTGACTCCATCGTCAGATCAGCTTGTTGATACCATAATATTTAATTGTCACCGAGAATCTATAAGTGTGCAAAATTTCAGCCCGATAGTTCTACAAACACAATAAATAAGGAATACGATGACATTCTCGCTCGTCAGTCGACACGTGCGCTCACGATGCGCGTCGAAACGGGACTGAGCATAGCGCCAACGTGTGGACGGATCCCCAACGTTGGCGCGCCAACTTCCTTTGATAAAACCGACACGGCACGGCCAAGCCCCAACGTTGGCCCCAACGTTGGCGCCAAGTTATCGATCGAGCGAGCGAAGCGAGCGAAGATCTTAGTGGCAAGTTAGGCGATTTTGCTTTGTATGTTTGTATGTTTGTATGTTTCATTTTTATGTTCTCGCATAACTATCGAACCGCTAATCCGATCTGTATGAAACTTGATAGGTCAATAGGTAGTACTATGGAAATTTGCTGTGGAGCGTATGAGCGTAATCGATGAAGGGGTTGTAAAGATATGGGGTTCCCAAGGGGGTAATTTTTTTTCAAAGTTACCCAAATATATTGAGTGGGGTGTCATACGAAAGGGCTTATTTTGTACATTCCAAAATGGTTTTTATTTTTAATCTAGGATGTATAGTTTTTGAAATACGACCAAAGAACAAAAACTACGAAACCAGAGCTGCAAGAGCTCCCGTTTCATAGAGTTTCGATGTCTTCGTAGCTCATTGACTGGTCGGTCTTAAAAAGAGAGTGGCATCGTTGCGGTTTGGTTTGCAATGATTTTAGATGCTACTTGATTTATTTTCATGATAAAAAAATTTTTGATAAAGAATGAAAATAATTTTGGGGTAAAAAAAGTTAAATAAACAAATATATTGAGTGGGGTGTCAAATGAAAGGTCTTATTTTGTACATTCCAAAATAGTTATTATTTTCATTCTAGGACGTATACTTTAGAAATACGACGAGAATTCATAAATATGAAATAAGTAAATGAAAAATTAGACACGACATTATTGTATTGCATGCATGCTAGTATTTTTTACCATGAAGAGCTAGCGCAATAGGCATACTCGGCAGTAGTAGCACTTGAAATTATAGGGGTAGTCAGAAGAAAGTCCAAATGTAAGCCATCTACGGTGCGCGAGATCTCAGTTCGGGGCGAACTACTAGTTTTGTCAGCTCCACACGTTGGTGAGAGGCATTGGCCCCAACGTTGGCCCCAACGTGTGGATGCGGGGTCATACAAAATTTTCTACTGCGCACCGAAACGCCTAACTTCACGTAGGTAGATCCATTAAGACAACTCTGTACTTGCCTGTTTTAAAACGCACGTACTTAATATAATACCTAAAAACAAAAGCATCCCGAATACATACCTAATTGAAACTCAAACTCAAACTCAAACTCAAATAACTTTATTTGTTAACTGTAAGACACACACACAAGTTATAAGGTAGGAACACATGAAAGAGAGAACAGATAAAATAAAACGCCGTTTAAAATCGACACCTCGTAATATTCTACTTCCGAACGCTGCAATGTTGCCATGTAAACTAACCAAATTACCCCATTGTACGCATGCACGCGTGACGCTGACTTCCGCGCTATATCGCGTGTTGTGCATACTAAAACCACTATTTTATTCAATAATCTTTATTGCTGGTAAACTAAAGTTGAATATCGCTTGACCGTGTTCTCTCAATATAATACAACAAATCGATCACTTGCTTCAAACATAGAGTAGAAAATGGCGTGGCAATGGTGGTTTTTGCGGTGTTAGTAATGGCGTACAAATTGAATTTGATGGCTCATTTGTATTGAGAGATGACAACATGCTAAGTTTTTGCCGATATCTAAACAAATACGTTGATTGTAAATAAACGGGTGGTCTGCGGTAACAACCTTAACACAAGAAAATATAAAAGCCTACATAGATGTATCAATCAATACAAGTGAATAAATTATAACATACTGGAAGAAAAGGGTCCACAATTTAGATTTAGGTAGGTATACCGAGTCAAATGAAGTTTCATTGTTTTTTTTTAATAAGGAACTGCACAAACACTAGCCAAGTACCTGCCTTGCCTACACAATACGTACGACAGACTAATTGTATGAATGAATGAATGAATGAAAACTCTTTATTGTACTTACACAACTTAAAATAACATTAAGAAAAGAATAACCCAATGCGTAATCGTATGGGCGGTCTTATCGCTTAGAAGCGATATGACTGAAGCGATACAAGCGAATTGTATTTCTGGTTGACGATCTTTCACTATATTTTACTTTTGAATGTCAGTGTTATCAGAGCCTCGAGCACGAGTATGCACAGAGTCTACTATTCGATCCGTGACTGTAGTATAGTCTCTTAAATGTATTGGGATTTTAGTTCAGTCAAGTTACCACTGGAGGCGCTGCACCGGAATCCCATACATTTGAGATACTATACTACAGTCACGGATCGAATAGTAAACTTGTGCATACTGGCGATCGAGGCACAGTTCGACAACTTAGTCTCTATAGTTATAGATACTTATTTTGTTTAAATCAGTTTTTTGCTTTGTAAAAAAAGATAATTTATTTATTTATTCAAAAACACAAATGGAGTTACAGAAATGTCCATAAGATGATATTAATCTTTTTACCCGACTGCGCAAAGCAAAGGAAGGGTAATGTGTTTATCAGTCTATGTATGTAAGTATGTTTGGATGTTTCTATGTGGCATTCTAGAGGCCAAACGCGTGGACCGATTTTGATGATTCTTACGTCAATCGATTCGTCTGAACCTTGGGAGTGTTGTTAAAGGCATGACAGTAATCAAAATTCACCAGTGCCACCACCAGACGCCTTAATGTCAAAATTAAAAAAATCAAAATCGTCACACCATGTCAAGTGGGGTATCGTTGAATAGGTATTTTAAAATCAACTTTATGTTTCTTTTACCATTTTTCATTTTAAGTAATAGTTTAGGAAAAATAACGGTTTAAAGTTGATTAATAATTATTCTCGCTATGGATGTTTCTATGTGGCACTCTAGAGGCCAAACGCGTGGACCGATTTTGATGATTCTAACGTCAATCGATTTGTCTCAACCTTGCGAGTGTCACTAAAGACATGAAAGTAATCAAAATTAACCAGTGTTACAACCAGACGCCATATTGTCAAAATTGAAAAACTCAAAATTGACGAACTATGTCAAGTGGGGTATCGTTGAATAGGTATTTAAAAATCAATGTTAGGTTTCTTTTACTATTTTTCATTTTAAATAATAGCTTAGGAAATATAACGGTTTAAAATTCTGTTTGTGTGTATCTTGGCCGCGCATCACGTCTCGGTCGAACGAAACTACTGGACGGATTTAAATGAAACTTGGTATTATTTGAGTGCATACATAATATACTACTACGAGGTATAAATAGGATACTTTTGATTACTATACCTACTTACTTACTGAAATTCAAGACGGTTCCCTTGGGAGAGGAAATGAAAATCAAAATGAGTAGGTAGGTATCTGGTTGTAATTCATTAACACATAGTACGATTTTATTGATTCTTTTTACCCGACTGCGCAACGCAAAGGAAGGGTAATTTTGTTAGAAAGTAGGTATGTACCTACTTTAAAATGTTCTGTAAAAATTTCAAGGTCATCGGTTTTGTAGTTCAGAAGTTACAAACATCGCAACCCTCAGTATTATTTTTTATTTACATTAATTACCAAAAACACAACTAGATGTCGCTGCTAAATCTGAACCAATCCTAGATCGCGCTATCGTTGCGTTTTGAAAAGTTTACCTATTCTATCAATTTTTGAGGGCCATTATCGAAAGTTTTTGATATTATTGGATTGGATTGAATTATTGGCTGATGGGGAATTGGATTGGATGGATTTGATGAATAAAATTGAATAAATAATTAGGGCGATACGAACGAAGTTACTTAGTTTAGTTGGTTTATTAATTTCTTGTTGGGTAGGTAATAGTTAATCAAGGTATTTTAAAATCAACTTTATCATAACTAAAAAGTGTTAAATAAAAAAATATTTTAAAAAAACAAAAACCCGACTGCGTCAAAACTAAAAAGAAAAAAACAAGCCTGCAAAGAATTACTCACAGTCGGGACCCATAACATTGGGAAGATTTGATTGGTAATAAAATGAATGGGTACCGACTGTGAGTAATTCTTTGCAGGCTTGTTTTTTTCTTTTTAGTTTTGACGCAGTCGGGTTTTTGTTTTTTTAAAATATTTTTTTATTAAAACCAGAAACTGTGATAAACATGCAATAAAAGATGCAATAAAAATACAATAACTGGATAGTGACGTGAAGAATAAATAAATAAATAAATATTGCTGGACATTTCACACAGCGTCATCTAGCCCCAAACTAAGCAAAGCTTGTACTATGGGAACCAGATAACTGATAGAATACTTACATAGGTACTTTTTTTTTAAATACATAGGTACTTATACTACTACACCCAGACACAGAACAAACAACTATGTTCATCACACAAATGTTTGTCCTGGGTGAGAATCGAACCCACGACCTATAGTGCAGATGGCAGAGCTACTACCAACTGAGCTAAGAGGTCAGTCAGTTTTAGATACTTATTTTGTTTAAATCAGAGTTATTTGCTTTGAAAAAGATAAGATGATTATTAATCTTATTCAAGCCAGAATAATAAAGATGCAAATAAAAATACAATAACTGGATAGTGACGTGAGGAATAAAAACCTCCCCAAACTTGTTCGCAATTCCGGTTCGCAATGGCTGGATCGACGGAGAAATTACGCACTTTCCATTATACGTGACGATTGCTTTGCCTTCTATGGCGAACTGGTAAACTAATAGTTTCTAAGTCTGATAGAAAGCGATGAGCTGGGTAATACTAACTGTAAAGTAATAAGCATCACGATTATCTATAATTTAGTTTTATCTGTAACTAGCTGAAACCCGCGGCTTCGCCCGCGTGGCCTACTATTTTGTTTATCCTACGGCAACCGTCAATTTTTTCGGGATAAAAAGTAGCCTAGGTCCTACTGCCTAGCTGTGCCCCGCGGTGTTACCCGCGGTAGGAGCTGATTTTTTTTTAGAGAAATGCAAAATGCGATACTTGATTTTGATAACGGTGCTCTAAGAAAAAGATGGATGGTTGTCGTAGTAAATTAATTTGTTCGTAAAATACTCATGAAAGTAATATGCGAGCGAAGCAAGCGGAATTTTTTTAGACAAATACAACATGTGACATTTGTTTTTGCTAAAGGTGCTCTAAGGAAAAGATGGATGGTTGTTGGTTCCTAACAGTAAATTAATTTGCTCGTAAAATACTAAAAGTAATATGCGAGCGAAGCGAGCTTCCCCTGCTCGCGAAGCGAGCGGAAATTTTTTAGACAAATACAATATGTGACACTTGATTTTGGTAACGGTGCTCTAAGAAAAAGATGGGTGGTTGTCGGTTCCTAACAGTAAATTAATTTGCTCGTAAAATACTAAAAGTAATATGCGAGCGAAGCGAGCATTCCCAGCTCGCGAAGCGAGCGGAATTTTTTTAGACAAATTTAACATGTGACACTTGATTTTGGTAACGGTGCTCTAAGAAAAAGATGGGTGGTTGTCGGTTCCTAACAGTAAATTAATTTGTTCGTAAAATACTCATCAAAGTAACATGCGAGCGAAGCGAGCATCCCCAGCTCGCGAAGCGAGCGGAAATTTTTTAGACAAATTTAACATGTGACACTTGATTTTGGTAACGGTGCTCTAAGAAAAAGATGGGTGGTTGTCGGTTCCTAACAGTAAATTAATTTGCTCATGTAATACTAAAAGTAATATGCGAGCGAAGCGAGCTTCCCCTGCTCGCGAAGCGAGCGGAAATTTTTTAGACAAATACAATATGTGACACTTGATTTTGCTAACGGTGCTCTAAGAAAAAGATGGATGGTTGTCGGTTCCCACAGTAAATTAATTTGTTCGTAAAATACTCATCAAAGTAACATGCGAGCGAAGCGAGCATCCCCAGCTCGCGAAGCGAGCGGAAATTTTTTAGACAAATTTAACACGTGACACTTGATTTTGGTAACGGTGCTCTAAGAAAAAGATGGGTGGTTGTCGGTTCCTAACAGTAAATTAATTTGCTCGTAAAATACTAAAAGTAATATGCGAGCGAAGCGAGCTTCCCCTGCTCGCGAAGCGAGCGGAATTTTTTTAGACAAATACAATATGTGACACTTGATTTTGGTAACGGTGCTCTAAGAAAAAGATGGGTGGTTGTCGGTTCCTAACAGTAAATTAATTTGCTCGTAAAATACTAAAAGTAATATGCGAGCGAAGCGAGCTTTTTTAGACAAATACAATATGAGACACTTGATTTTGGTAACGGTGATCTAAGAAAAAGATGGGTGGTTGTCGGTTCCTAACAGTAAATTAATTTGCTCGTGTAATACTAAAAGTAATATGCGAGCGAAGCGAGCTTCCCCTGCTCGCGAAGCGAGCGGAAATTTTTTAGACAAATACAATATGTGACACTTGATTTTGCTAACGGTGCTCTAACAAAAGAAGGATGGTTGTCGGTTCCTAACAGTAAATTAATTTGTTCGTGAAATACTCATCAAAGAAATATGCGAGCGAAGCGAGCGGAATTTTTTTTGACAAATACAACATGAGACACTTGATTTTGCTAACGGTGCTCTAAAAAAAAGATGGATGGTTGTCGGTTCCTACAGTAAATTAATTTGTTCGTAAAATACTCATCAAAGTAATATGCGAGTGAAGTGAGCATCGAGGTTAGCGAGCGAAGTGAGCTTTCCCAGCTTGCGTAGCGAGCGGAATTTTTTTAGACTAACATGTGACACTTTGGTTTTGCTAACGGTTCTCTAAGAAAAAGATGGATCCAAACTTCCAAACTTTCGCATTTATAATATTATTATTAGTGTGATATTAGTGTTTTAAAAATGTTATCCAAATCTGTTCGATATATTTAGCGTGAAAGTGTATTTTTCGTAGGAACGTTTTACCCCGTTGCTATCCCATGTGAACCCATTTATGGGATAAAAAGTAGCTTATGTCCTATTCCCGGTCATTGTTCGCGGGAATCATAGCTGACGTCCGCGGCTTCGCCCGCGTGGACTACTATTTTGTTTATCCCACGGGAACCGTGCATTTTTTCGGGATAAAAAGTAGCCTATGTCCTATTCCCAGTCATTATCTATCTATGTTTTAAATTTCAGCCAAATCGGTTCAGTGGTTGTCGAGTTATAGAGGAACAAACATACATCCAAACATCCATCCAAACATCCATCCATCCAAACATCCAAACTTTCGCATTTATAATATTAGTGTGATGTGATTATTAGTGTGATATTAGTGTTTTAAAAATGTTATCCAAATCTGTTCGATATATTTAGCGTGAAAGTGTATTTTTCGTAGGAACGTTTTACCCCGTTGCTATCCCATGTGAACCCATTTATGGGATAAAAAGTAGCTTATGTCCTATTCCCGGTCATTGTTCGCGGGAATCATAGCTGACGTCCGCGGCTTCGCCCGCGTGGACTACTATTTTGTTTATCCCACGGGAACCGTGCATTTTTTCGGGATAAAAAGTAGCCTATGTCCTATTCCCAGTCATTATCTATCTATGTTTTAAATTTCAGCCAAATCGGTTCAGTGGTTGTCGAGTTATAGAGGAACAAACATACATCCAAACATCCATCCAAACATCCATCCATCCAAACATCCAAACTTTCGCATTTATAATATTAGTGTGATTAGTGTGATTAGTGTGATTATTAGTGTGATATTAGTGTTTTAAAAATGTTATCCAAATCTGTTCGATATATTTAGCGTGAAAGTGTATTTTTCGTAGGAACGTTTTACCCCGTTGCTATCCCATGTGAACCCATTTATGGGATAAAAAGTAGCTTATGTCCTATTCCCGGTCATTGTTCGCGGGAATCATAGCTGACGTCCGCGGCTTCGCCCGCGTGGACTACTATTTTGTTTATCCCACGGGAACCGTGCATTTTTTCGGGATAAAAAGTAGCCTATGTCCTATTCCCAGTCATTATCTATCTATGTTTTAAATTTCAGCCAAATCGGTTCAGTGGTTGTCGAGTTATAGAGGAACAAACATACATCCAAACATCCATCCAAACATCCATCCATCCAAACATCCAAACTTTCGCATTTATAATATTAGTGTGAAGTGTGATTAGTGTGATGTATTTTCTTTTTTGTGTGCAATAAAGTGTTTTCTATTCTATTCTACTATCGCATATTAGACATTCTCCCTTCGGAAAATTCAGCATATTTTGCAGAAGCGTTACATAGATATGTGACATGTTAAAAAATTATGACGCATACATTTTGCATATTGATTTCAAATGACAGATCACAGTCCCATTGCCACCTTTAAAGGCCCTACTCACACACCTGCCGTTGGGGCAATCTAGGGTGTAGGAGTGGGGATGACCCTTAATTGCATCCTTAATTGTGATGTGTGTAGGCATGCAGGGGCAATTTGGCAATACTCCCGATATTGCCACAACCGCCACGCACCTAGATTGCCACCTAGATTGCCCCTGCGGCAGGTGTGTGAGTAGCGCCCTTTAGCCAATTTCTTCTATCTGTTTTGCTTTACCGCTGAGCTCGTGTAACTGTATAAGCACTAGACATCAATATTCATAGTTATCCGACTACAATCGTAAGGTAATTTCCATGTAGGTCCCTAGGTTTAAGACAAAGTGCCGTATGTTAATAGATAAAACGATTATTTATTTCTATATAAAATGAAAATGTGTCTGACTACTCCCTAAATGTCTCCAAAAAGATTTTGAATGTCTAAAGAATGCATGAATGGATTGATGTCCACCGCACCTGCCGATACAGCCGTGAGCCTGTTAACGCTTTTTATTATTTTTGTGTTAATCATACTGGGCCTTACTTATAAAAGATGTTTAAAGTGAAACACTGTTTAAACAACGTCCTGTCTTTATTTGTGGATAGTGACAAACAGAGACAGGACGTTGTTCAACCAGTGTTCAACTTTAAACATCTTTCATAAGTAAGGGGGACTATGATGATGATTTAGTTGACCTCTATTTTACTAAAATCTAGGACTTCTTTCATATCAATTTAAAGATTATGCATGTATAGGTAGGTATAATGTATGGAATGACTTAGGTAATTATTATCTTCAATACATCGTTATTTTAATGAGTGCCTAGTCACGAATCTGTAACTACCTTTCATCAACTTTTAACGGTTTACTTTTTTACCATCTCGTTAATTATGATTTTAGAGTTCCGCAAAGAATATAATTATTTATTAGTATGAGCGATTTTTGCATAGCCAGAATTTAATTGAAAAGTTTTTCAGTTAGATTAGATATACAGGCACAAAATTTTTCGTAACCAATATCCTGCCCCGCCTCCGCGGCCCACTGCACGATCTGGACCCGGAACACCATATGCGTCATGGGCACTGATCGCGTTAAACTTTCGCGATCCAAAGTATCCAAACTCATACTTTTAAATACTTTACATAGGATTTTATCCCCACTTCTGTCTGTCACGTTTTAAAACTCCCGCATTCACACTGCGTTATCTCATGAAAGTGTTTAAGAACCTATTTAGTAATTGTTGTTAACGCTCGACTCACCCTTGACTGCTTCATGCACGGCTGTTTGATTATTCAAGCAATAATTCCGCTAGCTTTATACTTACCGTAATCAACTGAGATAAAGACCTAGTTAACGCTTCAAATGATTCAATTTACTTACATGAGTTATCTTTATTAGTTTAATTGCATGACGTGTAAATAGCAATTAAATTAAGCTACGTGACGTACTATTTCATGTGGCTGCGTTAGGGGTAGGTAGACCAAATGGACTGGTGACCGCCTTATTACCGGCACAATGAGCATAAGGCTTACTTACTTCCAACTCATGCTGAGCTGGACGCCTTGTTGGCATTAATTTATTTATGTTCGATAGGTAGGTATTTAGATCTATAAGTTGTTATATTTTAATGTATACTTACCTAAGTATCTAACCTACCTAGTTCAGGTTTATTTATTTTTTTCTGTAATTTTTTTCTATGTGCCAAATAAACGATTCATTCATTCATTTTAATGAACATTATGCTTCTATTGGATTGTTTTGTAGTTCAAGCTTTGTTATACAAAGTTAAAACATACTACAGTAGCATGGTAGAAAGAAAAAAAAACTTTTGAACGTTTGACTGCAAAAAGTTGAAAACAATCCATTGTCATCGGCAATCAGGCCGACGCGACGGACGTACTGATCATTATTTCTTTGATAATAATTCAAACATCGAACAATAGGCGTTATTTAATAGGTCACTCGTTGGTATAACAAAAAAAAATGTTCTTGCAGTTTAATAAGCTTACAGACAATTAACATAGTCCATGTTACGTACTTAAACTACCCCCCCCCCCCCCCACCCCCCTTACTTATGAAAGATATTTAAAGTTGAACACTGGTTGAACAACGTCCTGTCTCTGTTTGTCACTATCCACAAATAAAGACAGGACGTTGTTTAACCAGTGTTTCACTTTATACATCTTTCATAAATAAGGCCCCCCATTATAAGTACTTAAACTACACATTCTAAAGATTTTTTCCACAAATTTTGGGAGGTTTTAGTCATAATTCCGTTTCTTCAGTGTGACAATACCAAAAAAATCTTTCAAATTTTCGGGTGATTTTTAGGTCAAGTAAAGCTTTTTCACAACTTTAATTCAATGATTTTGGTAGCCATTGATTTTTTTTAACTTTACGTTTATTGAATCGAAAACGATTGAAAGAATTTAGAGCTCTCTTAAAGTTAAATGAAAAATTGTGATCCTAATGTTTGTGTTTTAATCACGCCTCAACCACAAACACGAATTGGAAGAAACTTGTAAAACTTTGTGACTAAATTTAAAATTAAAAAGTCGGTTAAAAAAACAGACTTCAATGTTTTGAACTGAGCAACTTTCTGCACTCTCGAGGTGCATTTCTGTTCATAAATCCGAAGATCCTTGACATTATCATCATACATACATACATAGTTTCCCATCTTAGGGGTAGGCATAGGCAGAGAGAGACCACAGATCTCCACTTTACATTATCCTTACCAAATTTTTATGGCACCACATGGGGGGTATAGTATACCCTTTCAAACAAAAAAACCCGGCGTAGAGCCTTCTGCTCTCGCCATAGTCCGATGAAGTTGCAAAGGTCGAAACGAGACCACGACCAGTCAACATAAAAGTCCGTCCGAAAAAAAAAACAAAAAAAGATTTTTTCAAATCGATCCAGCCGTCTTGAGTAATCGGGGAACATACTTTAAAATTGAATCTTATAGAATTGAGAACCTCCCCCTTTTTTTTAAGTCGTTTAAAAATAGCATGCTTAAAATACTTAGCCTAATCTATGGCCTACCACAGATTAGGCTAAGTATTTTAAATTTAAGTACCGTGCGGATACGGACTAACCCGCGGGTGAATGTTAGCATACCATAGGAATCTCATACATACTTATGCGATCAAAGTAGGTCAATAATGAGAAAATCTAGTTTTACCTTACATGGCGAGAGCTCGTCATGTCGCTATTAAATCGTCACGTGTACATGAAGGTGTAAATACATTTATAATTCCATACCACGCCCGCTTAAATGCGCCATAACAATTAAAATGAGTCATCAACTAAGTCTTGAAGCCCTGGGCGTCGATTCTCGTCCCGAACTTTTTATCAACCTCAACCAAAACCTCAACTAAAGCGACTGTTTCCATGACTACTAATAACAAACGACTCAGTTGTGGTGAGGTTTTGAACTTTGGCAGAACAAATTTTTGAAAAGCTATTCTACTATTTCATCAAATGGCTGACATTTAAGAGATCGAACCAAACCAAAGCGGTTGTCATCTAGTAGAATACAGGCCCTGGTTGTATTTAACCGCTCCCAAAAACTAAACGGGGAAATAGAAAATAAAATGTTAAAGATTCATGTTGGATTTTCAATTACATTCCACTTACTTTATTTATCGAGGGTATAGACAGGGAAATATAGTGTTTAGCTCAGAGTAGGGCCTTAAGCTAAGAGGTTTAGATGCTGGGCAAGCCTACTGCATCTTAACACTCAAGTGTAGGCGAAGATTGCCTCCTGACACTGTATAAATCATCTAGAAAAAAATATTTTAAAAAAACAAAAACCCGACTGCGTCAAAACTAAAAAGAAAAAAACAAGCCTGCAAAGAATTACTCACAGTCGGTACCCATTCATTTTATTACCAATCAAATCTTCCCAATGTTATGGGTCCCGACTGTGAGTAATTCTTTGCAGGCTTGTTTTTTTCTTTTTAGTTTTGACGCAGTCGGGTTTTTGTTTTTTTAAAATATTTTTTTATTTAACACTTTTTAGTTATGATAAAGTTGATTTTAAAATACCTTGATTAACTATTACCTACCCAACAAGAAATTAATAAACCAACTAAACTAAGTAACTTCGTATAGCGATGAGTAGGTCCGGATGGATACCGGACCGCGGACCGGAATCCCTCGCGGTAATGATGGATGTACATCGCGCGTCAACTCGGATACCGGTCCGCCGGTCCGGACGGCGGACATTGTTCCATAGGTACTATTAACATTTTTATCTAACAGCGGGCAACCTAACTCATACATTTGAAACTTGTAAATTAAAGTACTTACTTAGGTACATAACTACGTATAAATTGAAATATTAATAAATATTTGTTAATCTTTAGGTACTTTACAAACCTTCTGAATTAGGGTGGTAGATCTACCTATTTTTAATTTTACATTCTACCAACTTCTACTGATTTTTGGTCCCTCATCTACCAATTTTCAAAAATTCGGGTTGGCAACACTGCCACTGGTATCTATCTAGGGTTGGGTGCAACGGACACGGAACCGGATGGAGTGCGGACGGAAAGGATAGGTACTGCATAGATGCGAGTGCGAGCTGGACCTATATGAGTGCAACGGACACGGGACCTGTGTGTAGGTCTTTAGACGGGGCGGCGGAACGGCATCGCGCGCGACGGAACCGAAACCTATGCTCCCGCAGTACCGAACCCATATGGGTCCGACGGACACGGGACCTGGATGTAGCTCTTTGGAGCTGGATGTACATCAAGATGTAGCTCCGAATTATCGGCGGACCTACCCATCTCTAACTTCGTATCGCCCTAATTATTTAATATGCGTTTCCACCGAGAGAGCATGTGCTGAAGACAAGATTTAAGTATGCAGACCTTTAGTAGAAGTTCTAAAACAATTGTAAAACCAATCTCGCCATTTGTAAAAAGACAGAACAAGAGATACGACATGAAATGTATGCTCACTCAGTTCTCCCATGCGACAAGCCAAATATCAAAATGTATTATGTTTACAAAATAAATTTGTATGCTAGGCTTTAGTAGAACTTTAGATATGCTACGGTTTTCAGTTTCAGATTCCCTAGTGCCTTAGTTTAAAATTTACAAATGGTTTATTATGCTCACTCAGTTCTCCACTTTCACAATGTCCAATTTCCTACTAAACCAATGAAAGAATTTGAATTAAATTGATATCTACATTTAGTATAAGTTGGGTACGAATTTGTAAAACCGAAAAAAGAACCAATATCATACAACATATATGAATAATTAACTGTCTTAGGTGCTCACTCAGTCGAAACGTTTTTGAAAAGTAAAAAACCTTAATATCTTTTAATTTGTGAATTGTAGAGAAAATGTAAATATGTAGACCTTTAGTAAAAATTTTTACTAAAGATCTGCATTTTCAAATTGTGGAATATTTGCTTGGTTCACGAGATATACTTATTTTATTATTTGTATGAAAACTTGTTATCGTCAGAATGAAGGGTGTCACCCGTCGAGTTACCGTCAGAATGAAGGGTGCCACCCGTCGAATTTAATGTTAAGATAGTGTCCAATTAATTGCTAGAAAACTTCAAAGGAAAATATGCCTGATAAGTTAAATGCATTAATTTCATAATGCCTAAAGCCCATCACACACATAGCAGATAATATATCTTATGAAAGATATATTTTCCGATCGCACACATAAAAATTCTATGGAGCGTCACACACAGCGGCTATAATAAATATTTCAACAGATTAAATTCCGATTGAGAAATATATCTGTCAACCTATCAAAATATAAACTACAGGATGTTCTCGTAACTCACAAGAAAAAATTTAACTGCAGTTCATCAGTTTATATTTTACTTCCTTAAACCAGAGCTGCGAGGCTAATAAGATCGTTATAGCAGAGTCATAATAATGATTCTTAGCGTGATTTTTCTATTAGAAATCACAAAATTGACAATTCATATAGTGATTCGTATCGGCACGCTTTTGCCGTATGCCTTTACCAAGGAAGTTATACACCGTTTATTTTTGGTCAGTTTAAAGCCGGCGCCTACGTAATCTATATCGATAACCTTACTCAAAAATAATAATAAATATGAGATCTATTTTTTTGCAATTAATAATATCACGAAACATAGGCAGGGTAAATCACGGAGATACGTGCTCTGTGTTTAGCTGTTGCTACGGCGTAGAGTCTATGCTACGTTGTAGTCATACATACATACCTAGGTCATTAGATCTGCGCGCCTACGACACCTTACCAAGTGTTTTTCTCACTTTTGTTAATCTTTTCAACTATTTAGTTTCGTATGAAATACTTATCAAATTCAAAAACTAAACCAACGACACGAATACAATTAAGCAATACAAGCAGTGGGTGCTGGCTTTAAACTGACCCAGAATTAACGGTGTATACCTACGTAACTGGAAGGTTAACTGAGACAGAAAACCGGTCCGCTTGGGAGATAAAACTTGGGCGGTGCGTCTCTTTCTAAAGGGTGACCATAATTTATAAACTAAACATTCCTAGTCCCTAAGGGGCCTTTTACATCATTTTCTGATTTACGTGATGTTTCAGGGCATGATTTTTCAATTAAAATACTAATACAATTTTGATCCTTGATTTTGATTTCGATCCTTGGTTTCGATCCCTGAATTCGATCCTTGATTTCGATCCTTGATTTCGATCCTTGGTTTCGATCCTTGATTTCGATCCTTGATTTCGATCCTTGATTTCGATCCTTGATTCTTGAATCTGAAAACTAAAATCTTGAATCTTGAATCTTTGAAGTGACAGCTGTCAAATTTAAAACCGCCATATCTCGGGAACTACTCGTCCTAGACTCCCCGTTCTCAGTTCAAATGAAAGCTATGACCAAGATCTTAATTTGAAGTGACAGCTGTCAAACTTCAAAGCGCCATAACTCGGGAACTACTCGTCCTAGACGCCCCGTTCTCAGTTAAAATGAAAGCTATGACCAAGATCTTCATTTAAAGTGACAGCTGTCAAACTTCAATCAGCTATATCTCGAAATCTACTCATCCTAGACTCTTCCTTTTTAGCTCAAATGAAAGCTATGACCAAGATCTAAATTTTCAATAACAGCTGTCAAAATGACATCTGTCATCTGAAATGTAGATCTTGGTCATAGCTTTCATTTGAACTGAGAACGGGGAGTCTAGGACGAGTAGTTTCCGAGATATGGCCGTTTGAAGTTTGACAGCTGTCACTTCAAATGAAGATCTTGGTCATAGCTTTCATTTGAACTGAGAACGGGGCGTCTAAGACGAGTAGTTCCCGAGATATGGCGCTTTGAAGTTTGACAGCTGTCACTTCAAATTAAGATCTTGGTCATAGCTTTCATTTGAACTGAGAACGGGGAGTCTAGGACGAGTAGTTCCCGAGATATGGCGGTTTTAAATTTGACAGCTGTCACTTCAAAGATTCAAGATTCAAGATTTTAGTTTTCAGATTCAAGAATCAAGGATCGAAATCAAGGATCGAAATCAAGGATCGAAATCAAGGATCGAAACCAAGGATCGAAATCAAGGATTGAAATCAAGGATCGAATTCAGGGATCGAAACCAAGGATCGAAATCAAAATCAAGGATCAAAATTGTATTAGTATTTTAATTGAAAAATCATGCCCTGAAACATCACGTAAATCAGAAAATGATGTAAAAGGCCCCTTAGGGACTAGGAATGTTTAGTTTATAAATTATGGTCACCCTTTAGAAAGAGACGCAACGTTTTATCTCTCAAGCGGACCGGTTTTTTGTCTCAGTTAACCTTCCAGTTACGTAGGTATATAACTTCCTTGGTAAAGGCATACGGCAAAAGCGTGCCGATACGAATCACTATATGAATTGTCAATTTTGTGATTTCTAATAGAAAAATCACGCTAAGAATCATTATTATGATTCTGCTATAACGATCTTATTAGCCTCGCAGCTCTGGTTTAAGGAAGTAAAATATAAACTGTTAAATTTTTTCTTGTGAGTTACGAGAACATCCTGTAGTTTATATTTTGATAGGTTGACAGATATATTTCTCAATCGGAATTTAATCTGTTGAAATATATATTATAGCCGCTGTGTGTGACGCTCCATAGAATTTTTATGGGTGCGATCGGAAAATATATCTTTCATAAGATATATTATCTGCTATGTGTGTGATGGGCTTTAGGCATTATGAAATTAATGCATTTAACTTATCAGGCATATTTTCCTTTGAAGTTTTCTAGCAATTAATTGGACACTATCTTAACATTAAATTCGACGGGTGGCACCCTTCATTCTGACGGTAACTCGACGGGTGACACCCTTCATTCTGACGATAACAAGTTTTCATACAAATAATAAAATAAGTATATCTCGTGAACCAAGCAAATATTCCACAATTTGAAAATGCAGATCTTTAGTAAAAATTTTTACTAAAGGTCTACATATTTACATTTTCTCTACAATTCACAAATCAAAAGATATTAAGGTTTTTTACTTTTCAAAAACGTTTCGACTGAGTGAGCACCTAAGACAGTTAATTATTCATATATGTTGTATGATATTGGTTCTTTTTTCGGTTTTACAAATTCGTACTCAACTTATACTAAATGTAGATATCAATTTAATTCAAATTCTTTCATTGGTTTAGTAGGAAATTGGACATTGGGAAAGTGGAGAACTGAGTGAGCATAATAAACCATTTGTAAATTTTAAACTAACGCACTAGGGAATCTGAAACTGAAAACCGTAGCATATCTAAAGTTCTACTAAAGCCTAGCATACACATTTATTTTGTAAACATAATACATTTTGATATTTGGCTTGTCGTATGGGAGAACTGAGTGAGCATACATTTCATGTCGTATCTCTTGTTCTGTCTTTTTACAAATGGCGAGATTGGTTTTACAATTGTTTTAGAACTTCTACTAAAGGTCTGCATACTTAAATCTTGTCTTCAGCACATGCTCTCTCGGTGGAAATGCACATATTATTTATTCAATTTTATTCTTCAAATCCATCCAATCCAATTCCCCATCAGCCAATAATTCAATCCAATCCAATAATATCAAAAACTTTCGATAATGGCCTTCAAAAATTGATAGAATAGGTAAACTTTTCAAAACGCAACGATAGCGCGATCTAGGATTGGTTCAGATTTAGCAGCGACATCTAGTTGTGTTTTTGGTAATTAATGTAAATAAAAAATAATACTGAGGGTTGCGATGTTTGTAACTTCTGAACTACAAAACCGATGACCTTGAAATTTTTACAGAACATTTTAAAGTAGGTACATACCTACTTTCTAACAAAATTACCCTTCCTTTGCGTTGCGCAGTCGGGTAAAAAGAATCAATAAAATCGTAGGTACTATGTGTTAATGAATTACAACCAGATACCTACCTACTCATTTTGATTTTCATTTCCTCTCCCAAGGGAACCGTCTTGAATTTCAGTAAGTAAGTAGGTATAGTAATCAAAAGTATCCTATTTATACCTCGTAGTAGTATAGTATGTATGCACTCAAATAATACCAAGTTTCATTTAAATCCGTCCAGTAGTTTCGTTCGACCGAGACGTGATGCGCGGCCAAGATACACACAAACAGAATTTTAAACCGTTATATTTCCTAAGCTATTATTTAAAATGAAAAATAGTAAAAGAAACCTAACATTGATTTTTAAATACCTATTCAACGATACCCCACTTGACATAGTTCGTCAATTTTGAGTTTTTCAATTTTGACAATATGGCGTCTGGTTGTAACACTGGTTAATTTTGATTACTTTCATGTCTTTAGTGACACTCGCAAGGTTGAGACAAATCGATTGACGTTAGAATCATCAAAATCGGTCCACGCGTTTGGCCTCTAGAGTGCCACATAGAAACATCCATAGCGAGAATAATTATTAATCAACTTTAAACCGTTATTTTTCCTAAACTATTACTTAAAATGAAAAATGGTAAAAGAAACATAAAGTTGATTTTAAAATACCTATTCAACGATACCCCACTTGACATGGTGTGACGATTTTGATTTTTTTAATTTTGACATTAAGGCGTCTGGTGGTGGCACTGGTGAATTTTGATTACTGTCATGCCTGTAACAACACTCCCAAGGTTCAGACGAATCGATTGACGTAAGAATCATCAAAATCGGTCCACGCGTTTGGCCTCTAGAATGCCACATAGAAACATCCAAACATACATACTTACATACATAGACTGATAAACACATTACCCTTCCTTTGCTTTGCGCAGTCGGGTAAAAAGATGTAAAGGCGTAAGCTGTGTTGACTAACATGAATTGTCACCTTTTTACGGAAGTGAGAGTTAGCTCGGTTTCTTTGTGAAACGCTGGTTTTGATGCTATTTGATATTCATGTCATGTAATGTTAGTTTTAAGTTTTACAATGTCATGTGCAATCCTTTACTACGATTTTCCTTTGGCCGTCATTTTTCTTAGAAATCGGAATAGATGCTGGCTTTGAGCATCAAAAGTTTAAGAAACTAACTAAGATCCAGATCATTGCCCAGAAAATAAAAAAAGGAGATGGTCAGATTGGTCAGGCCACACAAATATAAATGTAGGCATTTCTAAATAAATGGCTCGTAAAAATAGGTACCTAATAAACAATTTTTTTTATTTATTTATTTATCATAGAATCAACAGCACTTAAACTTTCTAAAACAAACAATATGACTTACTGCCAATAACAGAATCTTACTTTTTAAAAAGAAATTACTAAAATAGTCGCTAGGTAGGTAGGGAATGAAAAACATTTAGGGAAAGGTACGCTAGTTACATGAGTGTGTGTGTGTATGTGTATAATGCTGGACGTTTCACACAGTATAATCTAGTCCCAAAGTAAGCAACCAAACGAGCGAAGCTAGGGTGCTATTGTAAAAATAATAGATCCTAAACATTCCATTGTGTGTACGACACAATATAAATAAACTTGTTAATTCCCGAGCCGTCCCACTGTCTTACGTCATCACAGCCGGGAGCAGATGTCTTGGACTTGCCTTTTTATTGTGTAACAATTACTATTTCGGAGCGCCTGCAGTTGCATCTTTGTTGGCCTAATAAAATTGAAAATCGGCTTTGGTTGATGAATTCCTTTCTATAAAGGAAGTGTTCCGCAAACTTTTGTATTCAAGCAAGGTACATCTAGGAAATCGGAATTTTTTGTAGGTTTGGTTAGTTGAGCAATTGGTTAACTGAGATAGTAAACCTTATTTGTTCCGAGGCACACCAACTCTGTGTCTACTCCCTAATGAACACGGTACACCACCTCTTTTCTAGTAATTCTAGTTGATGAAGGGATTATGTCGGGGGTTTAGCATTAAATTTTTAATTGAATTATCTATTTGAGTCCAAGAACCGAATCTACCAGGTCACTAGCTCAACCAACTCGGAAAACATTGCGTTTCGGTTTAGGTAGCGTGCACCGCGACCGCATGTTAGATTCACTTTCAATAGTTTTGATATGGTTTCGCTTTCTGACACGGCTTTTGTTTTCAGTAGTTTACGACTAAATGGGAAAGTTTACAGCTATGTAATCTTTTCATCGGTCACTCTCATGTGCGGAAACTTGCGTAAATCCGTTTAGTATGGAAAGTCGCAAAAACTTTTCGCAAATACCGTCTTACACATAGGCTGGTCTCTCATTTAGGGCCCTTTCACTCTTCAGCGTGTCGCCGGTCGCGTCCGCAAGTTGACCATTCACAGCACAGAGAAATTCGAAAATTCAAAATTATCTGTGCTGTGAATGGTCAACTCGCAAACGCGACCGGCGACACGCTGAAGAGTGAAACAAGCCTTAGTCACGAATGCGCGAACCTAAAGAAATTGACTCTAGATTTGCATTTTATAAGTTTCACCTTTGACAATCACAATTCTAATTTCCATCGAAGTTTTTAAATAATTGTTAGAAAAGTAGGTAGAATCAACGCCATTATTATTGAAGAGCAGCGTCCTCGCGGCGTTATCCCCGTAGTTATGGTGATGATGAAAAGTATATAACCTACTAGCTAACGCCCGCGACTTCGCCCGCGTGGACTACTATTTTGTTTATCCCACGGGAACCATGCATTTTTTTTTCGGGATAAAAAGTAGCCTATGTCCTATTCCAGGACATAGGCTACTTTTCCATTATCTATCTATGTTTCAAATTTCAGCCAAATCGGTTCAGTAGTTATGGAGATACGTGGTAACAAACATTCACACACACACGCACACACGCACACGCACACACACACACACACACACACACACACACACACACACGCACACACACGGACTTTCGCCTTAATAATTCAGTAGGCTAGGATTAAATAAGGCATTGTCCTCATTTCTTACCCCATCTATTCTCAATTCTCAAAGCTACACGAGGTTGATTGTGATTTGTATTCCTATCGGGGTTAGCGGACCATGGAGGTCGGGGATGAAGCAATGCCATTTCTCTTCTATTTTATTACTATCAGCTAACACCAGTATTCCCATAGTAGGTAACTGATGGATTTCAGTGTAATAGCTTTGCTTCCTGTAGAAATAGTCTAACTTTCATTGCTAACTTTTAATATAACTTGTTAAACTTTCGCGATTTGTTAACATAATGATAATTATTATTACGGGATTTTATCGCGTACCTTTTATTTATTTTGTTTCCCGACGTTGTAACTTTTAATATGTATTCTCAGTTTTTTTTGCAAAGATCCTTCGGCAGAGCCCGGCCCAGTTGTGTTCCTGTAACAATAATTTTTCATACAAGTTTTTGACCAATTTGTGTTATGATGATTCACAGATTGCCGCGGCCAAATTCGGAATTTACGTTGATTAATTTAACGCATCCTTCATACTCAAAAAAGCCTTTTGGGCAGTTTCGAAGCACTGCTTTCTAAAATAAGCATGGTCACTTGTTGCTATCTCACAAATCTTACGATGATTGACCTGGTAGTCTTGCCAATAAGCTTCTAAGATGTCATTTTTCCTCTTGCAATAATCATAAGTCTTCCTATCGGCTCCGTCTTTCTTAAAATTAGACAGTAGCTTGGTTATAGCTTCGTAAATTTCTGTTTGGTTGACGAATAGGCTATCCATCTCCATTTTTGAAAGTACAATTCAAGAAAATGAACAAGAATGGTAAATAATATGGTTTGGTCTGACCTTGGTTGCTCCAAACGATATCCAAATCACTGCAATCCTTTGGTTTGTTTGCACTGAACTATATCACTCACAAATCACTGGTATCTCGAAGGACCATGTAGAAAGTAAGTGTCTCTTCGGTGCTATGGTGACCTCAGAGACTGGTTTCTTTCTATTATTAATGTTAAATGGTATAGTCTGGTTTGGTTATGAATTTAAAGTCTGGTTTGAGAATAAAATTGTAATGAATCACTATGGTAAAAAGTCACTTAAACAGATAATACGTAAACTAGGAATTATTTAACTAAATGGTAAAAAATGGTATTCAATGGTTGAAATGGTTTGTGGTATGTGCACGCGGTGTCAAGGACTGGTAAACGCGAACTGAACGCAATCGTCAGTTTTGGTAAAATAGCTGCGCGGTGAAATGCACAGCGTTGCACAAATGCATAATCGCTGATGTTTCGGTTTACTCCGAACATACCTACATCCATTATAATTATGAGAAACAGTGTTTTAGAATTTTCATTGTAGTTTCCTCAACGTCACATTTTATGTAAAACGTTTTCCTTATTTATAAACCTTTGTTGTCTTTCGACAGAATATTTTGAAGTCAAATTCGTCACATGTGTGCTCTGCTCTGCTCATCGCTATATTTATAAATACAACATTACCTATTGTTCCTTTTGATCCTTTTACTGGCTCGATATATTATTGAAAATGCGGTTCATAATGTTCCTTGCGATTTGATGTACTTAATCGCAATTATAAGTTAGAGGTAGAGAGACTTGTGTCATAAAGATTTAAGAAGTTTTGTTATTTAATAATTTATTTAACAAAACTTCTACAATCAACTATTTAATAATTTATTTAGTTGATTGTAATTTTACTATTGTTATAATTGGTGATATTTGCCTCTGACCACAGAATAAATAGGTACTCTGACTATGACTACTTGACTATTAACTTAACATCATAATATTCAAACGATCTAGATTTTTTTTAAAAGATATTCTGTTTTTTTTTTTCGTTTAAGTTTAAATTGTCCCTCTAAAAACCGTTAAGTTATCTGTTACTAGACCTACATTCTGTGCGTTTTATCAATAACGTTTAGGCAAGCAACCGAAGCTTCAAATTTAAATAATTTTTCAATTTCTATTGAGTTTATTGGAAAAAATGTATGTAAATAATCCATAGTGCGTCCGTCCGTACAAGCCTGTTATTGCGTATCGGCTTAGTTCACGCAACGTCGTCACGCGATGTTTATTATTATGACAGACATTCGCCCACTCGACCAGCTAAGGCGCAGGCCAGATAGAAGAGACGGGGCGCAGACATTTGTCTCTTCCGCGTCCCTTTCATACAAAATGTGACGGGGCGCCCCTTCTCTTCTGAATGTTTTGCGGCGCGACGCTTCTATACATTTTCTATGAAAGGGACGCGGAAGAGACTATGTCTGCGACGCGTCTTCGTCTGATGTATCGAAGATTACTGAATTTGGACTGACTTTTGGATGAAGTTTTTATGCTGTAGGTCACTGTGGATCACAGCTTCTTTAGTAGGTAGAAGGTAGACTTACATGTGCATTACAAATCTAAAGTGAGCTCCATACATTCACCGAGATAAACCAAATATTGTTCTAAAATCTTAATTGTCTGAAGCTTTGATAAGATTAGGATGGTGATGATAATGGTCTAGTAGAATCTCGTAAATTTTCTTCAAATATTACATTATACATTTATTTCTTGGAAAGTTGGATGTAATAAAGTTACTAACAAGCCACCGGTTGAGATAGACCCTGAAGTTTTTTTTTTTTTTTTTTTTAATCTATTTTTTTAAGGAACTTTTGTCGGTGTCCGACTATGCCAGTTCCATAAAGTCTTCTACTTTATTTTATACTATTCATCGACTAGCCGGCTTATAGACTCGTAGAGCATTCTAGCGATGTCCGAGGTCGGCTCCGCTAGAATGTCCTGAAACAAGCCTACATCCAGCCAGTTTACATTTATTGATTCATTAAGATCTTTTCTCATAGTGGCGGTCCGAGCACACTCCGTAAGAAGGTGATATACATTCTCTTTCACACCGCATGTTTGGCAATTAGGATCATCTACTAATTTCATCAGAAACTTGAAGGCTCTTAAGAGGGTGGCGACGAACGAATTCTCCATACAAACGTACTACCGAAATCATTTAAAATTTGAGCGTATTTTCACCACTTTATGCACTTATTTAGATTAAGGAAGTATTAATCTAGGTTCCTGTTAAACTTTTGATCTAAAAAACTTACCTGAAACAAAATGTAACCAAATTGTATTTCTAACATTTTTACAGCAAAAATATCGTGTTTTCGTTGCATTTGTTCTGTATGATAAACAACAATGATTGTAATATCCTTTTAATAGGAACACAGCTTAGAGTGTCTAGTTACAGGCCATACAAAAAAAATTGCGAAATCATTAACTTTTCATTCATCATTTTTGGTATTACGGAATACATCGTAAATTCTTGTAAATTCTGAACTCGAGTATTGCCGTACGCGTTGCTCGGATGTCTTCAATGTGTGTGTATAGTCCCGGAGGCGGAGTTTCGACACTCACACTAACGCAAAATTGGTTTGCAACGACCACCGCTTTTTATAATTTTTAGCATTTTTAGCTCGCTCGATGTATAGGTATGTAGGTATAGGTGTAGGTAGTATACACACTAACTAGATAGGTGTACCTAGCGTAGATTAGAATTGATTTTTACTTTGAACAATTATTTCAATTTTAAATGGTATGTAGGTAGGTAGGTTTTGTAGACCCTTTTATGAAAATTACTTTCTTTTTAACCACCGACTTCAAAAAAAGGAGGAGATTCTCAAGTCATAGGAATATTTTTTTATGTAGGTAGGTATGTTTCTCGAGTATCTACTTGAATAGGTGAGCCTGGACCGATTTGGAAAATTATTTTTTTGTTTGAAAGGGTACCAGGTGGAGCTATGGTCATCAGATCAGGTCAGGATCTGATAATGGAGTCAGGAACTGTTCAACAGAACTCCTCAGTAAATAGGCTGATTGAGTTTAAACTCGGCATAATGTAAGCTGTCTTGTTCCGTTTCGTTCCGACTACAATGTCATGTAATATGTAATACATATGCGTACCTATGGTGACTGCGAGCTGACCTGATGATGGAATCAGAAGCTGTTCAAAAAATGGTGCTGGTGATGATGATGACGAGTTTCAGCTCAATCGGCCTATTTAGATTTAGGTAGGTACTGATGTGTTCTGTTGAACAGCTCCTGACGCCATCATCAGATCCTGACCTGATCTGATGACCATGGCACCACCTGGGACCCTTTCAAACAAAAAAGAATTTTCCAAATCAAAAAAATTCCAAAAACATACCTACCTACCTACATAAAAAAATATTCCTATGAATTGAGAATCTCCTCCTGTTTTTGAAGTCGGTTAAAAAGAAAGTAATTTTCATACTAAAGTTATGAAGTTGAAGTTATGTTTTTAAACTTCAAAGTCTATAAATAGAACAGTAGTAGTTTTGTAATGACGTCACAAAATGACGGCGGGCCATTTGAATCTGCCAAGAGGGGCTTTTCCATCCTACTAATAATTTTACAGTGTGAAAGTTTGTGAGGATGTATGGATGTATAGATGTACCGCTATCTAGGGATGTTTGTATGTTTGTTACTCTTTCAAGCAAAAACTACTGATACACGCGCGGTGCGAGGGGGGGGGGGTCATGGGGGTCATGACCCCCCCCCCCCTCAAAATCCTTGAGAAACCTGTAACATCCAGCAAAAAGAGAGGTAGGTACGCACTACCAAAGTCTAATCAAAGTCTGCGACCGCCAGTGCTACTGAACGGATTTTAATGAAACTTGGAATACATATAGGTAGGTACCTATACTTACCATAATTTATGACCTGGAATAAAACATAGGCTACTTTTTATCCGGGTAGGTATCACGCGAGCGAAGCCGCGGGCGGAACCTAGTATATTTTACATTTGTCTCTCTGATGTTGGCTGTTAGGTAGGTATTATGTTTTATCTCGCTTACATAGATACCTACCTACTCTACTGCCTATAACAGTGGCGGATTTCCAAATTTGCCGCCAGTAGGCTATTCAACTTTTGCCGCCCCTACACTCGATCCCACATCACAATCATATTAATTACATTTTTTTTGTTAATGAAATTGTAACTTTTATGATTTGTGTAATATTATTTTTAACCGACTTCAAAAAGGAAGAGGCTCTCAAGTCGACTGTGTGTTTTTTTTTATTTTAGGTATATATTTTTTTTAGTTTTTTGTGTGTGTGTTACGCCATTTCTCCGTCAATTGTGGACCGATTTTGACAGTTATTTTTTTTTTGGTTACAAAGGATATACTCCAGAAGTGGAGGATCTGATGAGGGGATCCCATGGAAATCGAGGGGAACTCTCAAATTTTATGGTTATCGATCGAGCGAGCGAAGCGAGCGAAGATCTTAGTGGTAAGTTGGGCGATTTTGCTTTGTATGTTTGTATGTTTCACGAATTGTTGTTCGCGCATAACTGTCGAACCGTTCATCCAATCTGCATGAAACTTGGTATGTCAATAGGTTGTGGTAAGGAAATTTACGGTGGAGCATATGAGCTTAATCGATGAAAGGGTTGTGAAGATATTGTGTTCCCAAGGGGGTAAAAAATTTTGAAAGTTACACAAATATATTGAGTGGGGTGTCATACGAAAGGGCTTATTTTGTACATTCCAAAATGGTTTTTATTTTTGATCTAGGATGTATAGTTTTTGAAATACGACCAAAGAAAAAAAACTACGAAACCAGAGCTGCAAGAGCTCCCGTTTCATAGAGTTTCGATGTCTTCGTAGCTCATTGACTGGTCGGTCTTAAAAAGAGAGTGGCATCGTTGCGGTTTGGTTTGCAATGATTTTAGATGCTACTTGATTTATTTTCGTGATAAAAAATTTTTTGATAAAGAATGAAAATAATTGGGGTAAAAAAGTTAAGTACCTAAACAAATATATTGAGTGGGGTCACAGATTACTAATTACTAACAGATGGCGCACTCCGCGCGTCAGGTACAAAGCTACAAGTACATTGGCGAGCCCACCGGGCGGGCCGAGCTCAGTGGAGTGGCACGCGCCGCCGCGCCACGCCGCGCTCGGCTGGCTCGGCCGGAATATTTATAAAATGAAACCAAAAAATTACTGTATAGTTTATGGCTGTGGAAATAATGACAGCAATCGGGATCTCTCGTTTTTCTCTCTTCCCAATGACATGGAAAGGTAAGAAGTACTTACTTACTTTTATCATTTATTATTACTTATTACCTACCTCGTATTATAGGTTATTATAGATGTAGTAGGTATGTTTTTTAATAAGTACCTACTTTTGTGTTAGACATTATTTGACACACGGGAATTACCTACTCACGTAAAAATTTCGTCGATTTAGATACCGACAATGTTTCGATTCATCTGGATTCCGGAGAATCTTCATCTGGTACTTGGTCTAGTGCAACTCACGAAAGTTTTGAAAGTGAAATACTTTTGTGTTGTTTAGGTAGGTACCTAGGTACTATAATAATAAATAACCACCTAGGTACTAAAGTTACTAAAAAGATTGAAAGCTATTAGGTACCTACCTACCTACCTAGGTAGGTAATACGTTTTGATTTGCTCAGCGTCATTTTTTAGGAACACTGACTACCTACCTACATTCACAAACTTAGGTATAGTAGGTACTCCTAATTCCGTACAAAGAGCAAGGAGCAAGGATCCATTAGGTAGGTACCTACCTATTTTGCTTTCTTCGTAATCTACTCACCTAGTGTAGGTAGGTACCTACCTTTGAGATTGTGATACCACCTTTAGAATAGAGATAATTATGTAGGTACCTACCTGCATAACGGTAGATCAATTTTACCAAAAGATAATAATACCTAATAAATATTATGTCGCGAGAAGCAACCCTTAGTGCCACGCCAGATAGAAGACAGGGACAGAGTTACGCCGACAGACAGAGTTAGAATGAGGCGCCAAGTTTAGGTATAAAAACGAGTAGGCATGAAGTGCTTGTGCGAGCTGAATTGAACTTTGTAGTATTGCTGATAGATTCGCTATTTAAATAAACGTTTTCCCGGAGTCAGGCATCTGTTAGTAATTAGTAATCTGTGGTGGGGTGTCAAATGAAAGGTCTTTATTTGTACATTCCAAAATAGTTATTAATTTTATTCTAGGACGTATACTTTTAGAAATACGACGAGAATTCATAAATATGAAATAAATGAAAAATTAGACACGACAGTATGGCATGCATGCTAGTATTTTTTCATGAAGAGCCAGCGCAATAGGCATACTCGGCAGTAGTAGCACTTGAAATTATAGGGGTAGTCAGAAGAAAGTCCAAATGTAAGCCATCTACGGTGCGCGAGATCTCAGTTCGGGGCGAACTACTAGTTTATTGTGTTTGTAGAACTATCGGGCTGAAATTTTGCACACTTATATATTCTCGGTGACAATGAAATATTTATTTTATTTTTATTTTATTTTATTTTTGAATTTTCGGTAAACTTACAGCTAGGTACATTTATAAGGATAACAAATAAATACATGTATTAAATACAATAAATTATGGTATCAATCAAGCTTATCTGATGATGGAGTCAAGAGCTGTTCAACAGAACTCCTCAGTGAATAGGCCGATTGAGTCGAAACTCGGTATATCTATCAAGTTTCAATTACAATTTAATAATATGGTGACAACGAGCTGATTTGATGATGGAGTCAAGAGCTGCTCAACAGAACTCCTCAATAAATTGGCCGATTGAGTAAAAACACAGCATATCTGTGAAGTTCCGACACAATGTAATATAATAATATGGTGACAGCGATCTGATCTGATGATGGAGTCAGGACCTGTTCCATGGAACTTTTTAGTAAAATAGAAATAGAAATTAGTTTTATTTTCGCCACTACGATACATACAACACAAATCAGAAATGCTACATTACAGTGACAAGAAAATAAGGTTACCCCTCAGCATTTGCTCCAGCAGCGCCATGGCTGTTAGAGCGCTGGTTTTCAGTGTCTTAGTTTTTAGTAGTATAGTAGTAGTGACATGGATATCAAATGAAAGGGCTTGATGAGCGAAACACAATAAGTAGGTAAGATGACATCATTCTTAATAAACTAGTAGTTCGCCCCAAACTGAGATCTCGCGCACCGTAGATGGCTTACATTTGGACTTTCTTCTGACTACCCCTATAATTTCAAGTGCTACTGCCGAGTATGCCTATTGCGCTAGCTCTTCATGGTAAAAAATACTAGCATGCATGCAATACAATAATGTCGTGTCTAATTTTTCATTTACTTATTTCATATTTATGAATTCTCGTCGTATTTCTAAAGTATACGTCCTAGAATGAAAATAATAACTATTTTGGAATGTACAAATTAAGACCTTTCATTTGACACCCCACTCAATATATTTCTTTATTTAACTTTTTTTACCCCAATTATTTTCATTCTTTATCAAAAATTTTTTTATCATGAAAATAAATCAAGTAGCATCTAAAATCATTGCAAACCAAACCGCAACGATGCCACTCTCTTTTTAAGACCGACCAGTCAATGAGCTACGAAGACATCGAAACTCTATGAAACGGGAGCTCTTGCAGCTCTGGTTTCGTAGTTTTTGTTCTTTGGTCGTATTTCAAAAACTATACATCCTAGATTAAAAATAAAAACCATTTTGGAATGTACAAAATAAGCCCTTTCGTATGACACCCCACTCAATATATTTGGGTAACTTTGAAAAAAATTTACCCCCTTGGGAACCCCATATCTTTACAACCCCTTCATCGATTACGCTCATACGCTCCACAGCAAATTTCCATAGCACTACCTATTGACCTATCAAGTTTCATACAGATTGGATTAGCGGTTCGATAGTTATGCGAGAACATAAAAATGAAACATACAAACATACAAACATACAAAGCAAAATCGCCTAACTTGCCACTAAGATCTTCGCTCGCTTCGCTCGCTCGATCGAAAATAAACACTAAAATGAAAAAATAAAAAATAAAATACTTAACCGACTTTAAAACATACTTGCACTAAAAAGCAAAACATAAGAATATAAACAGATTTATTTACCTAATTACTAATTACGCGCACTCCGCACTTTAGGTACGAAGCTACAAGTACATTGGTGGGCCCGCCCGGGCGGGCCTTGGCAGGGTTCCCACTTGCCACTCGGCTCTAATACCTATCGCGTGACAACTCGACAACCCTTCCGCGTCACTCCGCGCCAGACAGTGACAGAGTTATGCGTTAGAAAGAGAGAATTTGTGTAGGCACGTGTCAGTGCATATTGCACTAGGCAAAGAACGCTTACGCGAGCTGAATTGAACTTTGTCGCATAATTCTGTGCTACAACGTAGGTATTTTATTCAAAGTTTTCGTCAGAATCTACGACTTTTTGCCTTCTTGAGAGAATCATTTTGAGACAGAGATTAGTAGATCACACATACATTTGTCTCACAGGCAGGCAAAGGGAATTAAATTTGCAACCTTCTGTGTTTCAGGCGGGCCTTCGCCCTCAGCACCACAGAACATTGTTGTCATGATGAATAATAATGGATTCATAACATGTCGCATATTGTGGCTGTTTTCGGCCTCCCGTGATCGTTTCACTAGGTTTTAACAGTTCAAAATAGATGAGATTCTTCTGATCCTACCAAATACAGGGGGTCTAAAGTGGCCACTTTTGATGAAAAATCAGATGTTTCATAGATGCTTCATCTATGAAACATCTGACTTTTCATCAAATGCTTCATAAATGCTTCATATGCTTCATCTATGAAGCATCGATGCTTCATAGATGTTTCATAGATGTTTCATAAATGCTTCATATATGAAGCATCTATGAAGCATTTCACAAAACATCTTTTTTGACAGATCTATGTGCGAGGTTAAATTTATTTTTATAAATTAAATAGGTAGGTACCTACTTAGTTTTTTTATAGAAATGATTGCACTGCGCCACCCTGATGGACATATGGAAATATTTTTGAGGCACACGAATAAATAAAAAAGGTAAATTGTCGCGGGAGCGGGTCTGAGGTTTTTTTTTTCTTAAATTTGGCTTCGCATGGATTTTGCATTCAGCCATCCGTTTTCCATTCAACCTATTTACTTTCTAAAAATAAATTTAACCTCGCACATAGATCTGTCAAAAAAGATGTTTTGTGAAATGCTTCATAGATGTTTCATAGATGCTTCATCGATGCTTCATATATGAAGCATCTATAAAGCATCGATGTAGCATTGATGAAGCATCGATGCTTCATTTAAGAAGCATATATATGAAGCATTTATGAAGCATTTATGAAGCATTTGATGTTTCATCAGATGTTTCATAGATGAAGCATCTATAAAACATCTGATTTTTCATCAAAAGTGGCCACTTTAGACCCCCAGACAATTACCTCAGCACCAACAACAACAACCAGCACCAACAACAACAACCAGCACCGACAACTCGTTTGGAGTTGTTTGCACACCAGCTTAAGATGAGCCGTACATTCAACGGTTCCTGTGCATTCCGGGTGTCAAGGATTCCGGCTGTTTGTAATTTCGGAACTACAAAACCGATGACCTTGAAATTTTTACGGAACAATATATAAAGTACTTACTTTCAAACAAAGTAAAAACCGGTCAAGTGCGAGTCGAACTCGTACACCGAGGGTTCCGTACCTACCCATTATACCCATTAAGTTATTGAACAATTAGTAATTTTTTTGTACATATCCTAGTTCTGCGATAGCAGCGCCGCAAATGTTCTGCGCACACGAGCATAATATTGCAATAAATATTTTCTTTTATTTACTTTCACACAATAGCACAATTTTATTTATTTACCTTATTTGAGGATGGTGCAAATTAAGCTAGTTCGCTTAATTGTATGAGCGCTCATACAACTCAGAAGACAATCTTAATTGGCGTTAACTATGGTATGTATGTATGTATGGGAACACCCTTTAACTTTCAACTTTTTTAATTTTTTGGAATTTTTCCTTTATTTCTGCTATAAGGCCTTGCTTTTTGCCAAATTTCGAGATTCTAGGTCAACGGGAACTACCATTTAGGTTTTCGACCCAAAACCTCTAGGGTACTTCCGGTTGACCTAGAATTGTCAATTTTGTTTACAAGCAAGGCCTTACAGCACAAGTAAAGGAAAAATTCCGAAAAATAAAAAAAGTTGATAATTAAGGTAAGTTTTGATACTTACAAGTTTTCACGAAAACCTAAATTTGCCTATATCTTTTTATAGTGTTGACTCAGGACCTTGATTTTTATACTCACAATAGGGACTATAGACCTCAGTATATGGTATGAATTTCAACTTGCTAGCTCCACCCGTTCCTGAGATAATCGATGGTGACAGACAGACAGACAGACGGACAAGAAAGTGATCTTATAAGGGTTCCTTTTTTTACCTTTTAAGGTACGGAACCCTAAAAAGAATCAATGAAATCGGACTACGCGCTCATGAATTACAACCAGATACTTATTTTGACTTTCATCCCCTCTCCCTAGGGAACCGTGCTGAATTTCAGGATTAAAAGTATTTTATATTAGACCTCGTAGTATGCACTCAAATAATACCAGGTTTCATTTAAATCCAACCAGTAGTTTCGACGTAATGCGCGGCCATGATACGGACAGACAGACATGAATGAAAAAAATTACAGTTTTGGCTTCAGTATCAACAATAGAGAGCCCTCCAAAAAAAAATTCAAAATATCTTCAATGTACAGAATTTGACCTGTTACAGTTTTATTATAAACTAGCTGCTGCCCGCGGCTTCGCTCGAGTTGTACCCGGATAAAAAGTAGCCTATGTTACTCTCCAGCCCTCCAACTATCTCCACACAAAAAATCACGTTAATCCGTCGCTCCGTTTTGACGTGATTCAACTACAAATAAACAAACAAACAAACACACTTTCACATTTATAATAGGGGTACGGATACCTATTGATGTTTGATTGGTTGATGATTGATGATGTGAAATTTAATGATTAATGAAAATAAAAATTCTTCGGTACCCATAGGGATTTTTCGTACATGACGACCTTACACGTGCTGATTACAGCTACAGAAACAAACATGATCAACAGGTAAACTGTTGGAAATTTTCGGGATACTACTGTAATTCGCGGGCCCATCTAAACGCACCGCCTTTATCGCTCGTTTCCAATCCAATTATGGAAAAAAGTTTTAAGCAAGAAAAGTTCTCACTCTAACAATTTTTAAAACATTACTTACATGTTGAATTGTTTGTGTGTACATAATAACATAATATTAGCAATAAATATAGGTAAATATTATTTTTCTGTAACACAAAAAAAATTGTTCCCTATTTGCCGCCCCTAAAATCTGCCGCCCTAGGCTCCAGCCTTCTCAGCCTATTGGTACCACCAATTGATTCGCCACGTCATAAGTACCTAAATATGCGTTATCCTTTGTTGCACTTATGGGGGCATCCATTAATTACGTCAGGCTTTTAGGGGGCGGGAGGGGGTTGAGCCAAATCGCACTTAATCCCATGTGGGATTAAAAATGAAAGGGAGGTCTCGGCAAATCTAGGTAGGTACCTGTTTAAGATTATTTTTTTTATTCTCACGTGAGATTAGGGGGTGGGGGAGGGGATCGAGCCAAATCTCAGGACATCTCACCAAGGGGGGAGGGGGTGCGGGGGTTGAAAAATCGCAAAAATCACCTTTAATTTTTATTCTTTAATTTTAATTAATGGACGCCCCCTAATTTCAGAGGGACAAACATCCGTTGTGACTTCAGTAGTTAGGTAGGTTAGGTAAGTACCTACTTACCTATAGACATTGGACAGAAAAAAACATAGGTAAGTACCTACTTAGGTACCTACTTCCCTTTGAAAATTTAGGTAATTGTGTACCGACTTATATAGGTAACAACCCACATATTCTGTCTAGCGTCATAATATCGATCTCATCCCTCCCTAAAAATCTTGAGAGTAAGATGGGTAGGTAATTACCTAGATATTGTAGATAAATTTCCAAAAAAAGCATTTTTACCATACATTTATCTAACGATTCCATGAAATAAAATGAACATTATTCATTAGTGACTGACAATATAACATTTTTGGCCTCTCCAAAGATGCAAAAACTCAATATCAACAGGAATTGATCTCCATTCCGCAAGTACTTACCGCGCTGCAAGCGAAGCTCACAACCGCTGAGCCAAACGTCCTGATGCATTTGTATTTGAAATTATTGAACAGTAGCTGCGCGTACTGCGTCCTGAATCGCGCAAAAAAGGGCGGGCCTCATGTCAGACTCATATCTGCCAATCACAGATTAGGTAGAGGTAATACTGCCAATCGGGGCTGTGATTGCTCATAGTAGACTGAGTAGTACACCTATACTATACTACATAGAGTTTTTTGCGTGACAAGGACGAGCAATTTAGATAGATACGTTGGAAGAGAAGTTCCGAGCGCGAGGGACCGGCCCCTTAATGGAATGTGCCCAGACCGCAATCTATGAGCGATTACAATCAATTTTCTATTTTTAAAATTTGAGAACCATGGAATGCGAGGCGGCTCGCATTGGATCGTCCTATACCAGATACCTTTCTCACGAGAAGCAACATCAAAATATTCCTTCCATTTTAATTGTATACAGTGTTTGTACTTGTGAAGTATCTCTGAATGTTCAGGTATCATATAAACTTCCGTACCTTCCGATATTGCTTCTCGGGCGAGAGTGTCAGCGACCTCATTGCCTCTAATCCCGACATGGGATGGGATCCACTGCAATCCAAGAGTCACCCCCTTGGATGCCAGCGCTTGGACCTTATTTAAAATATGGTAGGCAATCGATGTACCTCTGCGGCCAGAGGCGCACCGAGCCACATGCTGCAAGGCACTTCTACTGTCACATAGAATGACTGCCTTCTTGAGGCCTGCACTGGAAACGTGGGAGAGTGCCTCCGAAATTGCGTATAGCTCTACTGACATTATACAGTTATATGGATTGCTTATCAATTGATACCTCTCTTTTACATTACTTGTGGAATTGTAGAATGCGGCCCCACTACCATCTTTATCTATAGAGCCATCAGTAAAAATTGTATGCCATCCATTATATTTATTGTTAATCATGTTTAGTACATTATATTTAAGTATTCTATTATCATATTTATTTTTTGCCTCTACTATATCCTCTACAGTTGTTTGTATAAAGTCAATTTTAATGTTAGAAATCCATGTGTTTAAAGTATACATGTTTAGGGGATTACACTTATTCATTATTTCAGTTTTAGTGTTGTTGTAGATTTCTACTAACAGAGATTTTCTATAAGTTCCGTTATTAATATTAGCCAAATTCTTAATAAGATTAATAGTAATATTATTGGCCCATGATTGAGCTTTGAGGCAGTATTTTGTAGCAAGATACTCCCTACGCAGATAGAGTGGTGTCAAACATAGTTCACACTCCATTACGTGAATGGGAGTCGTTCTAATGAACCCCCCCACAATACGCATTGCTACATTCTGAACTCTGTCTATTTTAAGAAGATGAGTTTTAGCGGCACTAGCATATATGAAACTGGCATAGTCGATTCTACTTCTTACAAGCGAAATATACAGTCTGCGAAGATGTTTGGGATGTACCCCCCAAGATGGACCAGCTAGAATTTTAAGAAGGTTAGTGAATCTTAAAGTCTTGGCTTGTAATTCTCTGATGTGCTTATTCCAGAGTAGAGAGGAGTCTATCCAGACTCCCAGATACTTTACACAATTTACAACTGGTAATGTGAGTCCGTTGACAGTTACCTCAACGAGATCTCTCCTCTGTCTTCTCTTGAACAGGCAAACTTGTGTCTTAGGAAGAGAAATGTTCAATCCCAGTTCGGCTAATAAAGATGTTACAGTAGTGACACAACTTTGTAGTTCCAGTACCTACACTATTTCCAATATTTCTATTTTGTGAGAATAATACAAAATCGTCTGCATACTGTAAGATATTAATACAATTATTCGGTGGCCTTATCTTATGAGTAATGACCCTGAAGTTACTACGCAGTCCAGTCCAGTCTGGTATCCAGTCTGGGACTGAACTGGAATGAGCTTAAAAATCCAAGGACAAACTTCAAGGTAATCGATTTACAAAGGCCATCTTCCAATGGCATCACGTGAATAAACGACGTTACGTTCCTAATCGTATTCATAATATTGTGATGTTTCTCCTGCCATTACAGTAGCTTCACGCAAAATATCTAACGTGGTTTTGGCGCGTGTGTAGCTTGGGTTTTATTTGATGCGTGATAGAAGCGGTTTAGCGATTAAAGATGGCACTACAGATTACCTACTGTTACATTTGTACTATGTAATGCTTATATACATTGAACTTACTACATAAAGTATTCGTAACTCAACTCCCACTGTCAATTTAAGTTTGTATTGATCTTATCTACTACATACGTTGTTAATTTTCTATCCTTTTATTTTTAAATTCATATCCTAATCTATAATAACGCGGTTTTAGGTAGGTAGGCTAGGCACTACTTTGAAACGTGAGTAGATAATCTAATAAATACTAATTACTTACCCACATTTAATAAACCATTGTTTTAATTCATCGCATTGTCAGATTTGGCAGTCCAAACGTTCCGAAACGTTTAGGTAATGACACGATGACATACTATAAAGAATAGCAATGCGTCAGAATAATCTCCCCAGTTTGTAGTTAATTCGTTTCGCTCTGGCAACACCGACATCGACCGCAGTCCGCGGGCGGAGGGTGCGGGGGACGCAGGTGCGCCTCTGTCAAATCAAAATTGCACTTCTCAAGCTATAATTTCGCGATTTTCATTAGAAAAAAAGCTTTTTAATGAATTAATTACGCAGTATATTTCGCTTAATCCTCTCTTGTCACGGTATCGTAGGAAAGTAATCGCGTTTCACTCCGCCGAGCGCAGTGGGAGAGCTTTGGCTTTGCTATTTTTGTTTTGTAGCCCAGTTTTATTGTAAATATTGTTTTTAGTGTCGAAATACGCTGCGCGAAGGTAAAAAAACCGCTTCCGTCACGTCGAAAATGCAGTAAAACTCTTGCGTTAGTTTCTTTTGTAACTGCGACTGTGCCAATAGTATTACAAGAACGATTTTGTACTAAAATGCAGTGCCAAAGCGACGAATAGATTTCATTCCGATATTTCCTTCGAAAACTATATTTTCTACATGTAAACAAGTAAATCTATCCTTACTATTCTTTCCATGTTAAAGTTTAGTGAAGTGAGAGTGTAAAATTGTGAAATTTAAATAAAGAATGTGAATTATTTTTCTAATCTGTGTTCCATTCAAATTTAAAAATGAAACGTGACTTATTTTTCTGAATTCTGTGTGCCGGTTGCATTGGAATTTTGTGAAATGAATTTATTTAGTGGGAAAAAATGAGGAGGGTTTTCGGAGTGTGTTCCGATGGCTGGCTACTATGTGGACAGAATGTGAGCGGGTGTCAATAGATGTTGTCTGTATGTTGTTTTAATTTTTTTTATGCTTGTTAAATATGGCGATACACTGCCTTTTAATTAACCACTGCTTTATTTACACTTAACAGATCTTGGCATTCGTGAAGTTAACCGTTTCGATGCGCAGTGCAACTTTTTATACAAAATTTTCAACTGTACAGCAAAAAGCCTAACTTCACGAATGCCTATCTCTAGCCAAAATCAATGTACAATATTTACTAACATTGCACTGACAGATCAATCAGCTGATAGCAGGAATAGACCTATCACAGAAAACTGAGATTAAAATATGATTGGCACTGATTCAATATGGCCAATCGTAATGAATCTCAGTTTTCTGTGATAGGTCTATTCCTGCTATCAGCTGATTGATCTGTCAGTACAGTGTTAGTAAACTATGTACATCCAAAATGACTTGAGTTGTGTCACAAAATCCATTGTGACAACTGTACACTCGAATACTGCAATGCTACTTATTTTAAGTGTTGCTTATCTATCATTGATATTAACTGTCATTGTTGCACAATTCTGAAGAGTAAGAATGTCTCAAATAGATAAGTATCTCTCAATTTTAAGTAGCATTTCAGTAATTCAGGTATTAATTAACAAAATAAAAATGTTGTGGCTGTGCATGTTCTAAGAATTCTGCTTTGTAAACCGAGAAGCTAAAAGGCAAAACTAGGCTATCTCTATTATACTCTAGCCAAAACCAATGTACAATATTTACTAATATTGCACTGACAGATCAATCAGCTGATAGCAGGAATAGACATATCACAAACTGCATTATCATCATCTAATTATGATTTTTATCTGAAGAATTATGCAATTTAACAGCTATCAAAACAAATTAATATGTTAAGTAGGTATTTAATTTAATGATTAAAAAACAAACCCTGGTCACAGAATAAATAGGTACAGAAGCCTGACTTCGCGAAAACATTTATTTAAATAGCGACTCTTGCTGCGACGCAACAAAGTGCAATTCAGCTCGCTAAGGCGCTCAGTGCCTAACGAGATATTCACCTAAACATTGGTTCTCTTTCTAAAGCATAACTCTGTCACTGTCTGGCGCAGAGTGACGCGGAAGGGTTGTCGCGTGTTATTAGAGGTATCAAGCGCGATTCGGCTAGCGTGCGAGCCGAGCGGCAAGTAGGATCCCTACTGCCAAGGCCCGCCCGGGCCGGCCCGCCATTGTAGAGTAGTAAATATTTGTCCAATCTGGGAATCGAAGCTACATTCAGAAAGCAGTAGCTATAATTGAGTGTGAGGCCAATTATCTTTATTCGAACAATCAAACAAATGATACCCAATCGCACTTAAAATCTTTATATTGGAATTTCTAAATAAAAAATTCAACATATCACATTACGAACCACAATAATTCTTTAACTGCTAACGTTTTATGGCCTATAAATGTCGTGGTAAGGCGTGGTGCTACTGCTAGCGGGATAGCTCTACTCTCAAAAAGCCAAACATGACGTAAACAGACGTAGAGATAAACCCTCATCATAACCCTTCCTTATTATTATCTATCTATCTATACTTAAATGTCTGTTTTTTGGAGGTATATAAGAAAAACGAATTTTAGGAGCTAGGGTGGATGCACCAGTAATACACCAATTAAGCGACATTTTGAAACCAATTTTGATGCTGTGACTCAATTATTGCGACAATCCTTGCAAAAAAAAAATCGACATACTCCTTATTTACCATAGAATCATGTAGCTTATTCCGATTTTCTTAATAGCTATTAGGTTTATTTTTATTTAAAAATGAATGTGAAAAGTCGCAATGTGCCTAAGGTCGACCAGTCTGTACCAATACTAGACCAGACATTGTGCCAATAGTGAACCAGTAAATAAAACGAATGTTTTTAATGAAAAACAATTTTATTATTAATACATTAAGTTTTGTACTTAGTAACCATCACAACTTTTAATCAGTCAACAAGTTTAATGTAATACTTAAGTGCTGCAAGGCTCATAATGTTGCTTTAACTAATTATTATGAGATTCATATCACTGATACAACTTACATAGTTTTCAATAAATACTTATGAAAGAACAGGAGTCAAAATATAAAATTTTGAGATTCTAAATCAAGAAAATGTACTTTTCATATTAAAAATACTTATTATATTTTTCTATATTTTGCGCCTCTGCTTATCTCGTCCATAGCTTTAAGGACATCTTCCTCCTTAAATTTTAAAAACGTTCTTTTCGGCGGCATTGTGTCTGTAGAAAAAGTGTAGGTGGTAAATTACTGGAACAAACTCGTAGTATAGAAATTACCAGTAATAAACCACTGGTCTACAACTGGCACAATGTGAATTTCTGAGGAGTTTATGATAATAATTTATTGCAGTATCTTAAGTGAATATAACTGTAAAAGAAAAACGAAGAAATGTATTGAAAAGCTTAATCACCAGTTGTAGACCAAATGGAATATTACTGGAACAACATTGAATTCGTGTTCCATTAGTTTACCAATGACAATTATTGATTAAAATTAGCATTTACTGATGAAAAAAGCCGTAATATCATTGCTATATTCATTATACTATGCAGTTAACTGGAAAATAGGCTACAATTATTGTTATAAACAAAGATTTAAAAGGATTTAAAAAACTTACCGTCGTACGCGAGCTTACTAAAATGGCCGCCCGAAACGAAGTGAACGATTGTCGTTTCGGATTAAGTGTTTTTTACGTATGAAGATGGCGTGTATATCCCATTAATTTATGATTACACGATTGTTAGAAGTACGGCAGGGGTACTAAACGTAAAAAAAGTGGTGGGAACTTCAATAGAAGCTTAATATTTAGGTTTGAAGTTTGAATTGGTGTACTACTGGTTCCTGGTGCGGCACTGGTGCACCCACCCTACTATGAACGCAATAGAAACCCTTAACAATGTTTATCTGTTTGTCCGTTTGTCTGTGCGTGATGTGCGTTTGTGTCCTAGCGGACACAAACGCACAATCCTCAGAAACGGCTTCACCGAATTGAACACTGCTGTATTGTGGTAAACATTTACTGTTTGTTTTATTAAAATCCGTTCACAAATAAAAAAGATAGTCCATTTAAAGAATTCCTATACATTAAGCTGCTTTGCCTGAAGAACAGATTACGATATAATTTGGCAAGGAGTAGATTGCATCCCAGGAAAGGAAAGGATATACTGTTTTTTCAAAAATTATTATGGATGGTGTAAAAATAAGGGTTGAAAGTTTGTATGGGGAACAGATGCTAAGCAACGCTGGGCTCATTTAATACTTTATATTCCTCACTCTCTTCTTGGAGTAACATTTTATTCGAGTTCTTCTCCTATTCAAATATATGAACCGGAAGTCTAGTTTTTGTCAAGAATCGCTAAACGCTCTCACTCGCACCGTCATAGAAATTTCGTGGACGCAGCTGTTAACCTACTTTTGAAAATCTTTATTGTCTGTGTGAAATATCTTTATAGTACCTAATAGAATTTATTGTACTATTGCATGTGCGTGCATGTGTATTGAAACTTTATGCATGCTGCAGGAGTAATTGTTACCAGTATTCATTAAATTAGATTAATGTATGTATGTATGAGCTAGTGGCTAACTCTGAGGACAGAGTTTTAGGCCGCCTGAAGGCCTCCGTTATGGCTTAACGACTTAAAAGCCGGGACCGACAAATTCGATGAATGCGACAAGCAGGAGGTCTAGTTCATGTTACAAACTCAGGGAGGCCTTTTACTTACTAGCAGTTAGTAGCTTCCTCGCATTTGGCCGGCCGCACTTTGGATGCGATTTTGCATCCAAAGTGCGGCGGATTTTGCATCCAATAATGTCCGTAAACGTACATTATTGGACGTACGAATTGAACGCGCACACTGGTTGCGTTTTTCTCCGTTCAAATTCCAGTAGTGACTATAATCCGAGCAAGTTAGGATTGATTTCGTACGTCGGAACTATTTGCGCTAGTTCGCATTTTCGCATAGAGTTTGCGAGGCCCTTTAGTCGATCGAGCGAGTGAAGCGAGCAAAGATCTTAGTGGCAAGTTGGGCGATTTTGCTTTGTACGTTTCACGAATTCTTGCTCTTGCATAACTGTCAAACAGTTCATCCAATCTGCATGAAACTTGGTACGTCAATCGTGGAATCGTCCGTACGTGTTCGTACGAGTAAAATTCGGACAAAAACGCATCCAAACTGCGGCCGGCCTAATGTTACCTAAGGCTTGTTTCACTCTTCAGCGTGTCGGTTGCGTCCGCGAGTTGACCATTCACAGCACAGAGAAATTAATTTTGACCATTCACAGAGAAATGTGCTGTGAATGGTCAACTCGCGCACGCGACCGGCGACACGCTGAAGAGTGAAACAAGCCTAAATATTCCAAGCATCTTTACTTATCTTGCTTACGTTATCACCCGGATAAGCCAAGTGGGTGTAGCTGTGGGCTTGCTAACGAGCTTTAGCCGAGGGTTCTTTGGTAGAAAGACACTCGTCTTTCAAGTGTTCCCGAGTACGTGCCACTTGAGTATTGCAGAGTCGGTGTTTGGAGTTTGAAAGAAAAGGTACTACGTCCCTTTTAGAATCTTGAGGTGTACTTGATGAGCACACGAGAAATATTGCTTAAAAGCATAGTAATAGGTACAGAAGCGTGACTTCGCGAAAACATTTATTTTAATAGCGACTCTTTCTGCGACGCAAGAAAGTGCAATTCAGCTCGCGTAAGCGCTTATTTCCTAACGCAATATTCACCTAAACAAATCCTCTCTTTCTAACGTATAACTCTGTCACTGTCTGGCGCGGAGTGACGCGGAAGGGTTGTCGACATTTTTTTTTACGAAAATAGGTTCGCGACATGTTGCGTGATAGGTATTACGCGCGACGCGGCTAGCGTGCGAGCCGAGTGGCAGGTGGGAACCCTACTGGCAAGGCCCGGCCGGGCGGGCCAGCCAATGAACTTGTAGCTTTGCACCTAAAGTGCGGAGTGCGCCTTCTGTACCTATTCTGTGGTAAAAGCCAGATATTTTGCTATGGATGGACTATTTACATACATACATACATACATAAAATCACGCCTCTTTCCCACAGGGGTAGGCAGAGACCACGGACTTCCACTTGCTACGATCCTGACACACCTCTTTCGCCTCATTCACTCTCATCACAGTTTTCATACAAGCTCGCCGGTTTAGGGTACTTTTGACCTGGCCTTTCTCTAAAATGTCACCAATCTGATCCAGGTATGTTCGCCTAGGTCTTCCCCTTCCGGCTGTTCCGTTCACACTCGCCTCATACACTTGTTTTGTTAAACGACTTTCATTCATCCTCTCTACATGCCCAAACCATCTTAACATACCCTTCTCAATTCTTATCACTACATCTTCTTTCACTCCACACCGTTCCCTTATCACACTGTTTCTCACTCTATCTTTAAGAGTTACCCCACACATACTACGCAACGCTCTCATTTCAACTGCATTCACTCTGCTCTGATGTTTTTTCTGCCATACCCAACTACAACAACATGGACTATTTATGGCCGAGATTTCGGATGTTTAATTTTACAAGCTTTTTCATAATCATCATCCGCAGCCAATATCTCACTGTTGGGTGTAGCCCTTTATTTACACCACTCATTCCGGTCCTGTGCCTCACGCATCCAAAATCTTTAATGTTTTTTGATGTCATCGACCCATTGGACGGCCTCGATTCCTATATCCGGTTCTTGGCCACTCAGTCAAAACCTTACTCCACCTGTCATCACTTCGTCTTGCCAAGTGTCCTGGGCGTCAATTCCAGTACCGAACTTTTTATCAACCACAACCAAAACCTCAACTAAACCTTAGATTTTCGACTGTTTCCTATTCTACTAATGACAAACGACTCAGTTGTGGTGAGGTTTTAGCTAAGGTTTGGACTTTGGCAGAACAAAGGACATGGCCGATTCCTAGAACAATTTTGCCCCACAGATGCCCACAGGAAAGAATGCTTGCGTCATGACCAAATTGGGATTTTTGGGTTTGTTTTTTTATTTTATAGTGAGACTCCATTCATCTTCTTCCTTCTTAAAGTGGGATTTAAAAGATAATCTAATTTAAAGCAGCAGGCTGTGACGCCCAACATGAACGGATGAACCTAGGAAACTATATTTTTTAGGTTCGTATAGTAAAAGCTTTGCTTACTTTGGGGATAGATGGCGCTGTGTGTAATGTCCAACAATAATTATTTAGTAAGTATTATTATGGACTGGCAGAATTTTGAGTGAACTAGGGTATGGAAAATAAATAAAATAATAAATTAAAATAAAAATTCTTTATTTCAGACTTTCATCCATATATTATTTAACACACGGGAATTTTCACGTGAAAATATTATCATTCATTTATATTATGTTAGTATTAGTAGGTAGGCAAAAATCGGTGGCACATTTGAGTGGTAAGTAGGTACAACCGGACAGTCAATGGCAAGTATAGGTTGCCAAGATGGCATGCCTTGACTCCCAAGACTGAATAAGATGAAAGTCAGGCCTGTCGGCTATCGCCTGAAGGAGGCTGTTGCAGCTTGACGCACACAGCTGCTCCCAGTACCTACAATTTAAAGTAAAAAAGAAAAGTACTTAGGAAAAATTGGGAATTTCATCAATAAAATTATCTACACTCATGTGCAGTGATTCTGTACTTACCACCTAAAATAAAATATGATATAAATAAATAAAATAAAAAGCCTTTTATTTCTCTATAATTAACATTTTTTTCTTATCACTAATGCTTATAATCTAAGTAGGTACTAGAGAACCCCTAAGGTGAAGGCCTCCTCCAAAGCCAGCCATCTGTCCCTGTCTTGTGCTACTTGGAGCCAGTTTGGTCCAGCAGTTTTCTTGATGTCTTCGTCCCAGCGAGCGTATGGTCTTCCTATGCAGCGTCGACCTCTTGAACCCTCCCAATTTGTCACTCTCCTAGTCCATCTTCCATCTTGTAGACGTCCAGCCATGTCCAGCCCACTTCCATTTTAGTCTGTATGCATATCCCAAGGCGTCAGTTTTTGTAATTTTAAATAAAATATGATAAATCCTCATAAATCACATCACAACACAATCACACAACTGAAACTCAACGAAATTCCTTTTACATCTGTCAAATTCTTGTCCGTCTGTTTTGTTTACTATTTGAGTGTCATGTCAACCGCGAAAAAGAAGGTAGGTCTATCTGATAAAAATATTCTCTGTGATACCTCCAGACTCTCGGCAAGAAACCCCGACAACACCCGAGAAGCGTGAATGTGAGGAGTTTCTCGCCTTCTTGTTCTCGCGCTTCGGTGTCGGTACCTATTTTTGGCCGAGACAAAGGATTTCAAACAGATCACGAGTGAGAAAATTGAGAGTGTTGATAATTTGTTTGTTCTTCGAGAAGTCTCGGTGAAACTTCTCGCCGTGAGTCTGGAGAGGCATTACGGACTGTAGTACCGGAAGTGACTAAAGTTACTAATAAAATAACATAATTATATTCCCACACGGCACGAGATATCTAAGTATTCTGTATGTACCAGTTAATTTTGTGATATTTTATTTAAATAATATTATTCTGACGCATAGTCTAATTCGATATTCGGCTCTTCTGGGGCAGTATCCGGCCAAATCCTTTTTGAAAAGCTATTCCACTATTCACCAAATGGCTGACATTTATGAGATCGAACCAAAACGCAGCGGAATGATTGACGTTGTCATCTAATAGAATTGGGGGGCTGCCCAAGCTTTTTAGTCATGTTATAATGTGATGTTGTAATAATCCTTGTGGTATTGTCTACAGGGCTCCCCGCACGGCTCTGTGATGTCGTGCCAGTCGCTAGCAGCTCGGGCTTTCGCAGATGACAAGGAGGTTACGCACTGCACCACCTTCCACAGGTGATGATAATGTTATTTAATAATCACACTTTCTCTCTCCTATACTCTAGCCAAAACCAATGTACAATATTTACTAACATTGCACTGACAGAATGCTAACTTCTGCAAAATGCGGGCATGTACCAAATACCTATGTATTTGGACATACCTCTGACTACCCCCCTACCCCGCGTTTTCACTAGCGACAAAACATGTTGCAAACATCTATCTATCTTTATTAACTCTCAAAGAGTGAGTGCGATAGGTAGCGGTTTGCAACATGTTTTGTCGTTGGTGAAAACGCGGAGATCTTCAAAAGATCTTAAAATGCCTAAAAAGATTTGAGAGACAAATATGACATTGATATTTATTTTTTCCAAATGACTTTTCGTCAATCGTTTTTGTAATTTTATGCGATTGTTTCCTATGTTTTCCAAAAACCATTATTTTTTTCCGAAACCCATTATTTTACTGTAGTTCCATGCTAATTCTATTTTGTTTGCAATTTCAGATCAGTGAGATTCAGTTCAGACTCACGTGGTTCTGGCAGGGCTTCCAATGAACATGAGAAGAAGGAAAACCCAGGTAATATAAACATTGCTGCTTTGACGTAATGTGGTAATCACCATCGAAAAACAACAATGTACTACAAAAAGTTCGTATGAGCAAGTGGCCAACTCTGGTGACGGAGTTTTTAGGCCGCCTAAAGGCCTCCGTCATGGCTTAAAAGCCGGGACCGACATTTAACGGGTAAAAATTTAGTATTAAGAAGCAGGATTTTGGGGGGGGGAGTGAGGGGGGGAGGGGGGGGAGGGTTCCCCCTCCCCCCTGGTACCACTCCCATTACAAGGTAACGCACCGTCCTGGAGATAATCAAATTATCGTTTTTATATACAAACTGGTAGAAAATGGTAAAAATTTAGTATTCGGTAACAGTATTTGGGGGGGGGGGAAGGTGGGGGGGGATCCCCCCCCCCCCCAAACACCAGTTTTGTGCGACCAGATTTTGTGGGTGGGCTCGCTTCGCTCGCTTTTTTATATACAAACCTAACCTAACTTACAGGGTGCCCCGTGTCGGATCTGATTTAGTTTCTCTTTTAGATGTTATGAGGGTTTGTGCGACCAGATTTTGTGGGTGGGCTCGCTTCGCTCGCTTTTTTATATACAAACCTAACCTAACCTACAGGGTGCCCCGTGTCGGATCTGATTTAGTTTCTCTTTTAGATGTTATGGGGGTTTGTGCCACCAGATTTTGTGGGTGGGCTCGCTTCGCTCGCTTTTTTATATACAAACCTAACCTAACCTACAGGGTGCCCCGTGTCGGTTCTGATTTAGTTTCTCTTTTAGATGTGATGGGGGTTTGTGCCACCAGATTTTGTGGGTGGGCTCGCTTCGCTCGCTTTTTTATATACAAACCTAACCTAACCTACAGGGTGCCCCGTTTCGGTTGCCCCGTATAGGTTAGGTTAGGTTAGGTTACATTTGATTTTCTCAAGAACGGTGCGTTACCTTGTAATGGGAGTGGTACCAGGGGGGCGGGGGATCCCCCCACCCTCCCCCTCCTCAAAATATTGTTACCGAATACTAAATTTTTACCAATTTTTACCAGTTTGTATATAAAAACAATAATTTGATTATCTCCAGAACGGTGCGTTACCTTGTAATGGGAGTGGTACCAGGGGGGAGGGGGAACCCCCCCCTCAATTCCCCCCCTCACTCTGCCCCCAAAATCCTGCTTCTTAATACTAAATCCAACCCAAGGCAGATGCAGTACCCCGATCGCGAGTATGCACAGAGTATGCACAGATTTTAGTTCAGTCAAGTTACCACTGGAGGCGCTGCACCGGATCCCATACTTATTTATTTATTTATTTATTTCTTAAACAAAATCCACAGCTCTCAGAAAATTAGTGCACAAAAACTTAAATATATTACTGACAGCCAATAACGGATTTACATTATATTAACAGGTAAACCGACAGTGATCGAGGTGTGTGTGAGTGTCCGTGTGTGTGTGTGTGTGTGTGTGTATGGAGAGATACATACATATACATACATTTGAGAGACTATACTACAGTCACGGATCGAATAGTAGACTCTGTGCATACTCGCGATCGGGGTACAGAAGACACATTTAGAAAAATAAAATAGGTACTTAGGTATAACTCGGTTCATTAAAGAAACGAATCTAATCGAACGAGGCGCTTATCATGTTCTCTCGCTTGCACACTAGTGCCGTCTATACTCACGAAGCGAGAGAACATGATAAGCGCCGCCATTTTAGATTCCTTTCTTTAATGAACCGGGTTATAAGTTACTGTAGGTATATAGCCCAGTCATCTTAGCCAAACAAAAGGGCTCAACCTCGGAATGAGAGATAATAAGCTGAATTTTCGTATGCAGCTTCATTTAGGCGTCCTAAAAGTTGTCTCAAAAGTCTCATAAAATCTCGTGTCTGCGTCTTAAGTTATTCAAGGTCAAAGGTAAAAAAAATAGTTTTTCACGAATATCTCGGTTGCTATTGGTCCAATGATGTTAACCTCTATTATAAAGTTGTAGAGCATACAATTTGCGACAAAGAACCATGGGCATCATTGCTTGAACACTGGACCCGCTTCGTCCAACAGCGATGAAACATATGTCATATGAAAGCTCTTGGAATGTACTTTATTTCATTCTATTACAGCTAAGTTAAAATCGAGTGCGAAAATGGTGTTTTGGTGCAAAAATGGCGCGATGATGGTGGTTTCTTGAACGAAACTAGAAAGCTGAAACTTGGAATGTAGCTTTTTTTTCTAGTAAAACCACCCACTAAGGGATTTTATTTTCGAATTTCAACCCCTAAAGGGGTGAAAAGTAGTAAAAACGTTTGTATGAAACTTTTTCACGCGTAGTATGATTTGCTTGAAACTCGGTTTGCATACTTAAAATGCAAAATAAATGGACACGTATTTCAGGATTATTCAAAACAACCCTTAAAAAGGAGTGAAATGGGGTGTCAAAGTTTTATGGGTACTTTTTAATAGGTTGTGCGATTTGCTTGAATCTGGGTTTGAATACTATTGATGACAAATAAATGAACACATATTTCAGGATTTTTCGAAACAACCCTTAAAAAGGGGTAAAATGGGGTGCCCAAGTTTGTGCTGGAACTTTTTAAGGACAGGGCAGGCAAGTACCGGCGTCACTTGCATACACTTCGCCACCGGCTACCCGGCACTGGTTACCCGGTCTTTTGGTCCATTTTCGTAACTATTTTTCACAACCAGTTACGAAAGAAGTTTTTTTTTCACTGATTCTTAACTGGGTATTAAAAAGAATTATTTATTCCTTGTACGTAACCATGTTTTATGGCCAGCTACGAATTTTATTAGTAAACTTTATACAGTACTTCCAGATAAATAATGGGTATCGAAAAACATCAGAAATAATCGCCATTATTCGGAACACACGAAATTAGCCAATGCCTATTATTTATCTGGAAGTAGTACATTATTTATTTTATTTTAGTTTTTAATTTTAGGAAAACTTACAACTAGACAACAGATTAAAAGAAGACATAGATACTTAAGGCTAATAACAAGTTTCCACTTATAATTATTTGAATAATACACCGTTTATTTTTGGTCAGTTTAAAGCCGGCGCCTACGTAATTCATATCGATAACCTTACTCAAAAATAATAATAAAAATGAGATCTATTTTTTGCAATTAACAATATCACGAAACATAGGCAGGATAAATCACGGAGATACGTGCTCTGTGCTCAGCTGTTGCTACGGCGTAGAGTCTATGCTACGTCGTAGTCATACATACATACCTAGGTCAATAGCTCTGCGCACCTACGACACCTTACCAAGTATTTTCCTCACTTTTGTTATCTATTCAACTATTTAGTTTCGTATGAAATACTTATCAAATTCAAAAACTAAACCAACGACACGAATACGATTAAGCAATACAAGCAGTGGGTGCTGGCTTTAAACTGACCCAGAATTAACGGTGTATAAACAAAACAGTATCTATTTTATCGTTCCAGCACAAACTTGGACACCCCATTTTACCCCTTTTTAAGGTTGTTTCGAAAAATCCTGAAATATGTGTTCATTTATTTGTCATCAATAGTATTCAAACCCAGATTCAAGCAAATCGCACAACCTATTAAAAAGTACCCATAAAACTTTGACACCCCATTTCACTCCTTTTTAAGGGTTGTTTTGAATAATCCTGAAATACGTGTCCATTTATTTTGCATTTTAAGTATGCAAACCGAGTTTCAAGCAAATCATACTACGCGTGAAAAAGTTTCATACAAACGTTTTTACTACTTTTCACCCCTTTAGGGGTTGAAATTCGAAAATAAAATGCCTTAGTGGGTGGTTTTACTAGAAAAAAAAGCTACATTCCAAGTTTCAGCTTTCTAGTTTCGTTCAAGAAACCACCATCATCGCGCCATTTTTGCACCAAAACACCATTTTCGCGCTCGACTTAACTTAGCTGTAATAGAATGAAATAAAGTACATTCCAAGAGCTTTCATATGACATATGTTTCATTACTGTTGGACAAGGGGGCCCAAAATGTCGCAACGTTCTTTTGTTTACAACATTCTTTCATGCGCTCAACTGTTTTCGCGATAGAGGAGGGTGAGTGCGCAGCGCTCAGCCATACGCGTAGGTACTGTAACGCAAAGTCAAACGTGAATATCTGTGAATACCTTGAATTTTGAATAATTTGTTTTATTTATCAGTTAATTATCGACCAAGCGAGCAAAGCGAGCTAAGATCTTACGATTTTGCTTTGTATGTTTGTATGTGTAATTTTCATGTTCTCGCATAACTAACGAACCGTTAATCCAATCTGCATGAAACTTGGTAGATAACTAGGTTCTGCTATGGAAATTTGATATATGACAATGAGCGTCATCGATGGAGGGGTTTTAAAGATATTGGGATCTCAAGGGGGTAAAAAAGATAAAAGTTACACAGATATATTGAGTGGGGTGTCATAATGAAAGGACTTAATTTGTACATTCCGAAATAGTTTTTATTTTTGTTCTAGGAAGTATAGTTTTTGAAATACACATACTGAACGCTTTGCGCTCACGGCCGTGTATCGCAAAAACGGTTGAGCGCATGGAATTTTTTTTTTATGAATTGGTCGAAAATTTTAAGTTCTACAACTTCCTAGTAGATGTTAACATCACTGGACCAATAGCAACCGAGATATTCGCGAAAAACTATTTTTTTTACCTTTGACCTTGAATAACTTAAGACGCAGACACGAGATTTTATGAGACTTTTGAGACAACTTTTAGGGCGCCTAAATGAAGGTATATACGAAAATTCAGCTTATTATCTCTCATTCCGAGGTTAATTCCTAATTTGACTGGACTAATAGCTTATAACCAGTGATCGGAATGAGGCGGGCTAAAATACCTAAGTTCGAAAAATAGCAGAGACAAATGGAGACGCCTTAGGACTAAATATTTTTCGACCCAATTATTTCCGTTTCCGGGACATTAATAAATAACATCTAACATTAAGGTGAATCAATTTTTTACCTGAGTTAATAACAAAAACTAAAATGTAAATTATAAGGATAAAAAACTTTTTTCCGTCGGTCAAATAGAAAAATTATTTGAATTAGTTCACAATATTATTAACATTAATTTTAAATGTACATAGGTACTCACTGTGAAAATTGTGCCAACTTTCTATAAAATTCTTACTTACTACAAGAATAAAATCTCCCCTTTTTTCCCAAGGAAGTCTCCCCTTTTTTGCCTCTGTTCTTTGAACTTTAGGTATTTAAGCCCGCCTAATTCCGATCACTGCTTATAACTTACTGATATTATATGAAGATGTTGATGCATGTATAACTTGTATTCCAGGGTCGATATCTCTGACGGCGCTGGCGGTGACCCCGGTGACGTCACAGGGCTCCGCCATGAGCCAGTCGGTGCCTTCAAACTCGATCAACTTCGATCTAGATATAGAGGTGAGAATATAAAGGTGAACGCACAACGATCCGCACCGAACGCATCGAACGGATTTCTGGTTCTTCCAGTCCAGATTCTTTCATGTTCACATAAATTTTTTTAAATTTTTTTTTTAAATTAATCTTTATTTTCTCTTCACAAAAGGTTATTTTACATGGTGAGATTTACATCTAGGTGGAACAAATAAAATTGGTTTAAAACGTAATTAACCTGCTTTGTGAGAGACTGGTGCCTGAGATAGGTTAAAAACCTGTGTTACAGGACACCAGTGCTCCACTCCACGGCAACTATGTTAAACAATAATAAATGGTAAAACAGACGATGTGGCATTAGATGGAACCATGATGATTAAATGATTAGGTACCTAGAACTAGAACTAGATTCGTATCAATTTCTAGGTACCTAGAACTAGGTACCTAGAAATTGATACGAATCTAGAACAATTCAATTTGAATCTATAAATATAAGTGGTATATCGATTGTAATCTGCTTTGTGAACTTTAAATAAATAAATAAATTAAGATTCGGACGAAGGTGTGCGAGGTTTCATAAGATTTCATTTCTTAAATTCGTTTCGTTCGAGGCGTTCGGTGCGGATAGGTGTGCGTTCACCTTAATAAAAGAAAAAGTTAGGTAATTTTGTTTCATATTGTTTTCCATAATTTAACATAGTTTGTTTGAGCAAGGTAGTTAGATATAAGCTAAGGAGCTGTTCAACAGAACTCCTCAATAAATAGGCCGATTGAGTTGAACTTCTGACAACTTCTGACTACAATGTAATAATATGGTGACAGCTAGCTGATCTGATGATGGAGTCAGGACCTGTTTAATGGAACTTCTCAGTGAATAACAGTGGAAAATCCATGTTTGGGCTCATCGATCGAGCGAGCGAAGCGAGCGAAGATCTTAGTGGTAAGTTGGGCGATTTTGCTTTGTATGTTTGTATGTTTGTATGTTTGTATGTTTGTATGTTTGTATGTATGTTTCACGAATTGTTGTTCGCGCATAACTGTCGAACCGTTCATCCAATCTGCATGAAACTTGGTAGGTCAATAGGTTGTGGTAAGGAAATTTACGGTGGAGCATATGAGCTTAATCGATGGAGGGGTTGTGAAGATATTGGGTTCCCAAGGGGGTAAAAAATTATGAAAGTTACATATATTGAGTGGGGTGTCATACGAAAGGGCTTATTTTGTACATTCCAAAATAGTTTTTATTTTTAATCTAGAATGTATAGTTTTTGAAATACGACCAAAGAACAAAAACTACGAAACCAGAGCTGCAAGAGCTCCCGTTTCATAGAGTTTCGATGTCTTCGTAGCTCATTGACTGGTCGGTCTTAAAAAGAGAGTGGCATCGTTGCGGTTTGCAATGATTTTAGATGCTACTTGATTTATTTTCATGATAAAAAAAGAAAATAATTGGGGTAAAAAAAGTTAAGTAGGTAAACAAATATATTGAGTGGGGTGTCAAATGAAAGGTCTTTATTTGTACATTCCAAAATAGTTATTATTTTTATTCTAGGACGTATACTTTTAGAAATACGACGAGAATTCATAAATATGAAATAAATGAAAAATTAGACACGACATTATGTATTGCATGCCAGTATTTTTTACCATGAAGAGATAGCGCAATAGGCATACTCAGCAGTATCAGTAGTAGAACTTGAAATTATAGGGGTAGTCAGAAGAAAGTCCAAATGTAAGCTATCTACGGTGCGCGAGATCTCAGTTCGGGGCGAACTACTAGTTTTAATCCGCTCACCCTTACCCAATAACAGTTTGTATTGAAGTCGGTTTTTTTAAATTTTTAATTTAGCTACTTGTCTATAATATTGTTATTGTTATTTCAGCCCGGACAGCAGCAAACATGTCGGTTTCCAAAATTAGAAGAGTGTGCACATTTCCACTACGAGAGAGTATCGTTGGGAGGGCTCAGTATAGAGGTGGTGCCTTGCGAGGACAACTGCACGGATTCCTCAGATGAAGGTATAAATATAATATGTAGCGACATCTACCTGTCGCTAGATGAACTACAGAAAACATGCTACGCACTACAGATGGCGCCACGCTCGACATCAACGACTCATATCTGAGTTTCTTAAGGATAACGAACTTCCAAGCTACTCCAAAGCAACTACTACTGCTAAGGAAGAAACACGCTGTGCAGTATCAGACCTCAGACCAGATTGCAGGCTAAAGGAGCAACGGAATCACACGCAACATCGGAATTCCCTAGATCTCGCAAGCGGAGTTTCTACCGAGTTGAAGCTTGTATACAACTATCCGACATCAACTGTTGGTCGAAAGACCACGGGTAAGTGGGCCAGATGGGCCGACCCGTTGCAGAGGAACCACCTACTCTGCCTTTGGGGAACTATTCCACCCTGTTCCCCAAATAATAGAACTGAATAAGGTAGAAATCGTTTATTTTGTGTATGTATACTGTAGCGACATCTACCTGTCGCTAGATGAACTACATAAACATGCTACGCACTACGAGCTTCAGCGAAGATGGCGCCACTCAATATCAGAATTCCTAGATCGCGCAAGTGAACTACTCAACGCCGATCGGGTTATAACCAACCAACCGACAACAACTGTGTGTCTAAAGACCACGGGCAAGTGTGCCAGATGGCCCGTTGCAGAGGAACCACCTACTCTGCCTGCAGGGGAACTATTCCACCATGTTCCCCAAATATACTAATTTCATTTCAATTATTTCCACTACGAGAGGGTGTCGTTGGGAGGGCTCAGTATAGAGGTCGTGCATTGCGAGGACAACTGTACGGATTCCTCAGATGAAGGTATAAATATATACTAACAAGCTGTTGCCCGCGACTTCGTACGCGTAAGGCGTGGGCCAGACAGAAAAGGCGTAAGACGCAGACGGGGCGCAGACATTTGTCTCTTCCGCGTCCCTTTCATACAAAATGTATAGAAGCGTCGCGACGCAAAACATACAGAAGAGACGGGGATTACTTTTAAGTAGTTCTACGTAATGCAGTAAGTAAATTTTTTTAACGAAGCAAGCCTCGAGCAAGCAAGCTGATTTTTTTTTTAATAAATACAACATTGTGACACCTGACTTTGCCTACTGTCATCAAAGAAAAGGCTGGCTGCTTGTCGGTTCCTAAAAGTTCCAGTACCAACTTATCTTGAACACCCTTTCGCACCCCCTTGGAAAGGCAGTTTGAAGAAATACTTATATAATAAAGCGGAAGAGTTTGTTTGTTTGAACTCGCCAATCTCAGGAACAACCAGTCCGATTTGAAAAAATATTTTAGCATTTGATAGCTAAACTGAGGAAGGTTATAGGTTACTTTTATATGGCTGCTATATTTGTCCCGCGGCAGAGATCGAACCCGCAACCTCTCGAAAACCAAATATGAGGGTTATAATCCTAGTCGCAAATCATAGGAAACAAATGTGTCAAGTAATTAGTTTCCTTTTTATCCCTAGGTTGGGTATGCCTAAAGGTCCGCTCCCACGTGAGCGAAGCGTGCGAAGAAAGCGTCGAACGTGCATTAAACACTAGCTGGAGCGAAGCGAGCGACGTGCGGGAGTGGACGCTTAGTAGAAACAGAGAGAATCTACTGCGATTAGACGAGATATTGCATAGGTAAGTTAATAAATAAATATTGCTGGACATTTCACACAGCGCCATCTAAGCAAAGCTCAAAGAACCAGATAACTAATAGAATACTTATATCCTTTTTGTTTGTAAAATACATACTTATAATAACACCCAGACACAGAACAAACATCTAGGTTCATCACACAAATGTTTGTCCTGGGTGGGAATCGAACCCACGACCTACAGTGCTGAAGGCAGAGCTACTACCAACTGAGCTAAACGGCCAGTCACTGCGGCCAGTCACGCCAGACAATGCGGCTTGCTACGCTCGCACTGAACGCTAGATGAAGCGAAGCGAGCGCTTCATAAAAACATACATATTTCAATGTTTCTCCTCACTTACATACATACATACATAAACTCACGCCTGTATCCCATCATAGGGGTAGGCAGAGACCACAGATCGCCACTTGCTACGATCCTGACACACTTCTTTCATTCACTCTCATCACATTCTTCATGCAAACTCGTCGGTTTAGGGTACTCTTGACCTGGCCTTTTTCCAATAATTCGCCAATTTGGTCTAGGAATGTGCGCCTAGGTAAGATATTTGTCACTTTTGTAAGATATTTGTCTAGGATTTAAATGAAACTGCAAGGATGCCTGATACGAGTGCTTAGTATTTTTATAGACAAAACTAGAACTACCCACCAATATAACGTGCTAAACTACCAGCTATTCTTTTACCCTCACTTTCTCCACAGATGCATATACGACAGGAAAGTGTCCGGTCTACCGAACCTGTCTACCGAGCTGGCGTGCTCGGGCGAGCAGTACGAGCGGCTGATAGCGGATTATATGCACCACCTGTCTATTATAGCTGACGATACTATAAACTGTGGACCAGCGCTTAACTGGTTCCAAATGGACAACAAAGGTAGTGTGAAACTTTTGAAACTATCATGGTTGTAAACATTGTAAACACTATAAACGGGATATTTTAAGTATTTAGGTTGTGTAATGGTTGTGTGTTGAATATTTAAGTTTATGTTGTTACCTACCTACTTACCTTACACTAGTGTTCTTTCTGTAGGTTCCTACTTGTTTTTTTTTGTGTGTGTCTGTTCTGAAATGTGTGTCAATAAATAATTTATCTATCTATTTACCATGATTTTTGGATTTTTGAGTCTCCCGATATTTCGGCACAGTTGCATGCGCCATGATCACGGTAAACTAAAGTTTTTAGCGAGTTTGTGGGTAGTCACTGGCAGACGAAACGGTATTCCCTCTTTCTCAGTCAAAAATCCAAAAATCATGGTAAATATCCCATTTTATAGTGTTTCCAAAGGTGTTTCGGTAAATGTGTTTTTTACCCGACTGCGCAAAGCAAAGGAAGGGTAATGTGTTTATCAGTCTATGTATGTATGTTTGGATGTTTCTATGTGGCACTCTAGAGGCCAAACGCGTGGACCGATTTTGATAATTCTTACGTCAATCGATTCGTCTCAACCTTGGGAGTGTTGTTAAAGACATGACAGTAATCAAAATTCACCAGTGCCACAACCAGACGCCATATTGTCAAAATTAAAAAAACCAAAATCGTCACACTATATCAAGTGGGGTATCGTTGAATAGGTATTTCAAAATCAACTTTAGGTTTCTTTTACCATTTTTCATTTTAAGTAATAGTTTAGGAAAAATAACGGTTTAAAGTTGATTAATAACTAGTAGTTCGCCCCGAACTGAGATCTCGCGCACCGTAGATGGCCAACATTTGGACTTTCTTCTGACTACCCCTATAATTTCAAGTGCTACTACTGCCGGGTATGCCTATAGCGCTAGCTCTTCATGGTAAAAAATACTATCATGCATGCAATACATAATGTCGTGTCTAATTTTTCATTTATTTCATATTTATGAATTCTCGTCGTATTTTTAAAAGTATACGTCCTAGAATAAAAATAATAACTATTTTAGAATGTACAAATAAAGACCTTTCATTTGACACCGCACTCAATATATTTGTTTACTTAACTTTTTTTACCCCAATTATTTTAATTTTTTATCAAAAATTTTTTTATCATGAAAATAAATCAAGTAGCATCTAAAATCATTGCAAACCAAACCGCAACGATGCCACTCTCTTTTTAAGACCGACCAGTCAATGAGCTACGAAGACATCGAAACTCTATGAAACGGGAGCTCTTGCAGCTCTGGTTTCGTAGTTTTTGGTCTTTGGTCGTATTTCAAAAACTATACATCCTAGATTAAAAATAAAAACCATTTTGGAATGTACAAAATAAGCCCTTTCGTATGACACCCCACTCAATATATTTGTGTAACTTTCATAATTTTTTACCCCCTTGGGAACCCAATATCTTCACAACCCCTTCATCGATTAAGCTCATATGCTCCACCGTAAATTTCCTTACCACAACCTATTGACCTACCAAGTTTCATGCAGATTGGATGAACGGTTCGACAGTTATGCTCGAACAACAATTCGTGAAACATACAAACATACAAACATACAAAGCAAAATCGCCCAACTTACCACTAAGATCTTCGCTCGCTTCGCTCGCTCGATCGATAAAGATAATCGACCATGACAGAGACTTTCAGGTGGCCTTAAACCGTCTGTCGTCAAAGTTACCCCGGCTCCACACGTTGGGGCCAACGTTGGCCCCAATGTCACTCGCCAACGTGTGGATCTAGCAAAATCAGCCCCAACGTTGGGGCCAATGCAATTTTGTCAGCTCCACACGTTGGTGAGAGGCATTGGGGCCAACGTTGGCCCCAACGTATGGTGCCGGGGTTACCTACAAGCTCTACGAAGTTGCTTTTTAGTAAACAGTTAAGACCAAGTCCGAGTCTCTCACAATGGAGTCACGACCCTAGCGGTGCCTTGAACTTAAGTTTTTGCTCTTTTGTTCAGTTTCAATGGGAAATAAACGTATGTAGGATAGGTTAGCATCTATGTGAATTTGTGTTTATTGTGACCTCGAAAGTTAAATATTGCCTCGGTGGTGTAGCGGGTGAGTAACTTGCGGTCACCCATCTAGATTGTGACCGCTGAGGCCGTCTCTTAACTTCTACGATCTATCAAGAACGCAAGCTACGCCAAGAGCATTCATCATAAGACAAAAAGATTGCCATCGGCACATAACAGCCATTTATTCACTACTAGTTGCGCCTCGCGGTGTTACCTGCGGTTAGATTAGCCTATGTGTTACTATGGTGCCACAAAGGTGAGGATCTGTCGAAGATCTTCGGAGTTATGAATAGAAACGCACATCGAGAGTGCAGAAAGTTGCTTAGTTTATAACATTAAAAAATTAATTAAATTAAAATTAAAAATTATTTACTTCAGACTTAAAGCCCATAAAATTAAGATTACAGATTCAAGTTTAAAATTAAATAGTAGTTTAAAATTAAAGTCGTTTTTTTTTATTTTTGTTATTTAGCTACTTGTACCTATATCATTTTCACCTCTTTCTACCTGTTCTTCAGCCTACTTCAACTCCTCCATCTAAATTAATTAAACACCTGTTACGTGACGGTCGGTCTCCAACTCGCTAGATCGACCTAATAACCAAAGCTACACAGTCAACCGCGGTACAGTGTGCTCGCAATGCTAAAAACCGCCAGAAATGGAGAGACATCGCTCGACGTTCAGCACTCTCAAGGCTGGAAGTGACCGGAAACGGCGAGCCGCAACCCTGTCCATCGACAGCCACGACCACTCTGACAAGAGTGCCCGACTGAGGAGAAGAGTTACGTGACATTCTTCACATGTCGCATTTGTGATACTAATTTTATTATAGCACGTGTCATTATTTTGCTCTTAGACCACTGGGTGATGTCACTTGACTACTGTTTCATTAATAACGACGAGGTCTTATTGTAGGAGGTTTATGATTTTCATACGTTTTATATTGTTGGATAAACGATTACGATTTCGACGCCTTTAAGAGCGAAGTGGGAAATAAATAATGACTGGCCTCTAAGCTCAGTTGGTAGTAGCTCTGCATTCTGCTCTGTAGGTCGTGGGTTCGATTCCCATCCAGGACAAACATTTGTGTGATGAACATAGATGTTTGTTCCGTGTCTGGATTCTGGATCTGAAGACTTTTGCCCATACGTTGGACGACATAGGTTTTTTTTAACATATCTAGCCCTACGGTATGTAAAGGTCTCCCACATATTTCTCCAACCATCTCTGTCTTTCGAGATTCCATACATGACAAGCCCATCGACGCTATTACAAACCTAACTGGTTTCCTCACGATTTCTTCACCGTTTAGGGAGTGTCCACATTGCGTTTTTTGCAGCGCGTTTGTATCGATACAAACGCGATTCGAACGCGATGCGAACGCGCAGCCCCCCGCGCAGCCCCTCCCGGTTCACTTTTGTATGGAAAAATACGCGTTGCGAACGCGCGTTTGTATCGATACAAACGCGCAGCTCAAAAACGCGCTGCAGAAAACGCAATGTGGACACTCCCTTAGGGATCGTGTTAAAGCGCATATAAATTTTTCGTAACGAAAAATCCATTGATGCACGGCCGGGTTCGAACCCACGACCTTCGGATCGAAAGTCGAGGCAATAACCAACTCGGCCAACACTCAATCAACCAAAAATACACTCAAAACAAAACCAAGGGCTGTTATCCAAAATCTGGCAGAGAGGACAAAACTCACTGTTTATAACAAGCCGGGCCGCCTATTCCATCCAATTATTTCCAAAAGAAGACACAATACCACTAACAAGCTGGACATGCGCATTACGAACCTACTTAAATATAACTGATATAACTAGCTTCCGCTCGCTTCTCGTCCCCTACTCCCAAAACTACAAGTGGCCAAATAAAAAATTTAAAAATCCGAGTTTAATGTTTTAGCTGAGAAATTTTCTGCACTCTCGAGTTGCATTTCTGTTCTTAGCTCTACAGATCCGCACCGAATGGGTAACCCTTTCAAACAAAAAAAATATTTTCCAAATCGGTCCAGGCGTCTTTGAGTAATCGGGACATTCAAAAGATTCCGACGAATTGAGAACCTCCTTGTTTTGTAGTCGGTTAAAAAATAACTTCTCATACATTTTATATGGAACGGCTTTTTGATGATATCTCGAATTCTGAGGCGGTAAGAAGTTCGCCTGGTCATCTAGTATTAAAAAGAGGTAATGGGAAAGCGGCGTGACTTTTATGTACGTTTGTAAGTTTGTATGTAGGAGGAGTTCTCCGAAAGATCTCATCGGATTTCAAAGTACCTTTCCGGGCTGCTGTCGTTGATAAATCTTATAAATGTGATAAAATAAATAAGGTGTCATAAATCCTGTGTAATTTTACACCAAACGAACGAAAGTCGGTCTGTAATTTTATTTTATGTATAGATATCCCGGTACCTAATTGACAGGCCGCACCTACACGACATTGACAGACGGAAACGACAATGAACTTGGCGGGAAGCGGTGTCGTTCTTAATTTAAAAATTCAAATCTGACACGAGGTCGAGGCTTGTGTTGATAATGATGCTGAATTTACTGTATTTCTGGCTTTTAAGGTGATAAAAAATAAAGTAATAGGTAGGTACTTTCTTTTTTTTTTTTTTCTTTTTTAATCCAATTGCTTACTATTTTTTTTTATTATCTCTAGAAAATAGCTATGTTTGGCCACCAAATCGCCTGATGTTTAGCGATGGTGTGGATCTAGGATGGATCACATCGATCTATTATAAGAAATCTATTTACTCCAGTAAATTACTTTTAGACTTTTAGAACTTACATTTTAGATTACCATGACCAACGAGATTAATACAACTCATTGACCATGACTAACATGAGTGCATTTTTTTACAGAATCGGGTAAACTAAAAAGTAAGCTTGCAACACAAATTTTTTTCGGACGTTCTGCCCACGGTTCAAAAATAGAATTCAGTTCTGAATTCAATGTTGGCAATTTTATTTTTAAAAAACACAAAACATTTAGCGCAACCTCGCAACATATTGTAACCTAATGTTATTGCTTTACTTACCTATTTTATACACCTCTTAAAAACATACAATCGGCAAAAATCTAATAATTACCTGAAAAAAAGAAAATTTGATTAAGATTTTTCGTTTCACAAAAAGAAACAGATTTATTGTTGAGTTGGCTTCTTAGAAAATACACGTCAAATACTTTTGCTGGGGCGATTATGTAAAACCTAGAAATCTATGTACTTACCTAGGTATGTAGGTTAGGTACAGTACGCACAATGGATATCTAGGCATTCGTGAAGTTAGCCGTTTCGATGCGCAGCTGTACAGGTTTTTCATAACTAAATTTTCTAGACAGTAGAAAATTTAGTAAAAATTTAGTAAGTAACTAAATTTTATACTGCGCGACGCGACAACTAACTTCACGAATTCCTATATTCATCGTGCGTACTATTTATTCTGTGGTACTAGGTGTCTAGGTAGGTAGGTAAGGTACATAAAACAGTAGTAGGTAGGTACTTATACTTAAATATAGATTCCCTTGATCTCAATATTGCAATGAGTAATCAAACAGTGCATACAAATTGCCTTGCCACTTCTAAATAGTTAGGCCTTCGTCGAAATTACAGGCAGACTTTGAATATACCTAGATATTCGCGCCATTTGCAACTATGGTTTAATGTCAGTGTGACATTGACAACTGTGACAGCGAATACAGGTTTTTATAAATATTTTGACACAAGTGAAATTTATAGTTGCTAATAATGTAAATATTTGACCCAAAATTTTTGTACCGTATAATCTCGACGTAGGTACGCGATGGATTTGCATGAATAAATAAAAGCTTTTATTTTTAAAATCAAACTGATGTAATGAAACTTGAAGTTGTACTAAATATTTTCACGCCGCCAATCACCAGCCCGGCTAGCTCAGTCGGTAGAGCATGAGACTCTTAATCTCAGGGTCGTGGGTTCGAGCCCCACGTTGGGCGACCATTTTTGCACTTTTTTTACTTGTCCATCTTGAAAACGGTTTCATTGACTGACAAAGATGTTCTCAATTCAAAGATTAAGATAATAATTACTAAGCCATGACGGAGGCCTTTAGGCGGCCAAAAAACTCCGTCACCAGAGTTAGTTCTTACGAACACACATAATTCAAAGATTGACAGTATTAAACCATGAACACAGGTCCAATCGAAATTAAACACACTTAAATTAACTCATAAGTAAATAAACAAAAAAACTGAACTTCAGAGAGAGAGTATTTAGGTTCCATGAGGCCTAATCCTAACTTCCTTTTTAATTATGAATGCAAATGTAAGTAAGTTTTTTACGTTTTCAAGAAAATTCTGATTAGCTACTCGCTCATACAAAACAACTTACTTTTTCGCATGGTATTTGAAACATGGGGTTGGGCTTACGTCACCATGACTCATCGAGGGTTAGTCCTGACCTTCCAAGCCCCTCTAATAACCTATTAAAATAGGAAGGGTTGGTTATGCTTTCAGAGAAAATATTAGCAAGCAATCAGTGTGTTCTCTTGGGGGTAGTAAATACCACTTACAAAAGGCGCTTTTTACCCGACTGCGCAAAGCAAAGGAAGGGTAATGTGTTTATCAGTCTATGTATGTATGTTTGGATGTTTCTATGTGGCACTCTAGAGGCCAAACGCGTGGACCGATTTTGATAATTCTTACGTCAATCGATTCGTCTCAACCTTGGGAGTGCTACTAAAGACATGACAGTAAACAAAATTCACCAGTGCCACAACCAGACGCCATATTGTCAAAATTAAAAAAACCAAAATCGTCACACTATATCAAGTGGGGTATCGTTGAATAGGTATTTCAAAATCAACTTTAGGTTTCTTTTACCATTTTTCATTTTAAGTAATAGTTTAGGAAAAATAACGGTTTAAAGTTGATTAATAATAATTCTCGCTATGGATGTTTCTATGTGGCACTCTAGAGGCCAAACGCGTGGACCGATTTTGATGATTCTTACGTCAATCGATTTGTCTCAACCTTGGGAGTGTCACTAAAGATATGACAGTAATCAAAATTCACCAGGGCTACAACCAGACGCCATATTGTCAAAATTAAAAGAATCAAAATCGTCACACTATATCAAGTGGGGTATCGTTGAATAGGTATTTTAAAATCAACTTTATCATAACTAAAAAGTGTTAAATAAAAAAATATTTATAAAAACAAAAACCCGACTGCGTCAAAACTAAAAAGAAAAAAACAAGCCTGCAAAGAATTACTCACAGTCGGGACCCATAACATTGGGAAGATTTGATTGGTAATAAAATGAATGGGTACCGACTGTGAGTAATTCTTTGCAGGCTTGTTTTTTTCTTTTTAGTTTTGACGCAGTCGGGTTTTTGTTTTTATAAATATTTTTTTATTAAAATTAAATGTCATGATCATTAAGAAACAATGTAATGCTCATTCTGCAAATTTATAAGCGCATTAACACGAGCGCTAAACAGTGAAGAAAAACATCGTGAGGAAACCCGCGGCTTAGTCAGCCCCACACGTATTGACCATGTATTTCCTGTGGCCGGTTAAGCTGAGAAGATGGTGCTGGGCAAGCCTACTCCTTCTCAAACAATGTCCCAGGCACTACAGTGTTCCGTCAAGTGTAGGCAAAGATTGGCTCATGTCATGACACTGTATAAATCATCTAGTAAAGATGGAAAGGCCTAAGTTTCTCTTGGGGGTGGTTTAGAACGACTTCATAGACCAAAGACCACCAGTCCGAGGGCCGCGGCAACAGCAATATTGAACCGAAACAGTTGCAGCAGCCTTTGTAATGGCGGCTATCACGATCAATTCTATCGTCCATTCGAATGGATGCAGCCAATTTGATCATGCCGAATGGACCGTGCGTGGACGTGGATAGGCATGACCGTTCGATTGGACGAAACAATCGAATTTCAATTCTTTTGGCACTATCATGCCGATTGGAACGTGTATGGCGGTTGTAAGAAGCACACTGACTAACATTTAGGGGCGTAATAGAACGGCTCACTCCTCAAAATCGTCATAGTTGTAGACACGGAATCCCCAAATAAACGAAAAAAACAGACTCATGTTTCGATCCGTTCCAAAAGCATCTCGGAGGTCAGCAAAGTTTTCAAAATAGCTTTTAAATATTACAAATCAGAATTAAACATTTCACCCTCCGTCCTCCATCCATATTTATCTTGGTAACACCTTGACCTGTTTGTGCATATACTATACTACGTAGATTTATGCAATGATATATTGAAATGTATATTTAGACGAAAGAGCCGTGTTATTCCAAAATGGAATAAAATCCGGCCGTGTATCAACGGATTTTTGGAAAAATTTATATGCGCATTAACACGAGCTAAATGGTGAAGGAAAACTTGAGGAAATCCGCGGCTTAGTCAATCCCACACGTGTGAAAGTTGACATGAGTAAGAAAGGGGTGAATGCTGAGATGACGACTGATAGAGGGAAATGGAAGAAGAATACATGTTGTGCCGACACCCCACGTAAGTGGGAACAGGGAAGGAAGATGATGAGTCAGTCCCACACGTATTGACCATGTCTTCCCTGTGGATAAGGCCAATTTAGCTCATTGAGTTGAGAGGATGGTTTAGGTGCTGGGCAAGCCTACTCCATCTCAACAATGTCCCAGGCACTACTTGCCTCCTAATCTATAAAGATGTAAAGGCCTAAGTTATTTTTAAACCCCCTACTAATAGAGGGGTGTTATAAGTTTATAGTGTGTGTATCTGTGTGTCTGTCTGTAGCATCATAGCTCCTGAACGGATAAACCTATTTCAATTATTATTTTTTGTTTGAAAGGTGTCTTTATCGAGAGTGTTCTTAGCTATGTTTCATGAAAATCTGTTCAGCCGTTCGGAGTTTATGAATAGATATGTCAGTCAAATCAAGGCAGTTGAAATTTATTAAAAGCATGTTCCTCAAAGCATCAAGTGATATCTTGTCTGATACCACCAACACCTGCCATGCAATACTGACAACTACTGCTCAGTTTACAGATCAGTTAATCGCTTGAGTAGTAATCCAACAGATGGTAGGCGCTGGGAACTGCACGCTTCAAAGACATTCAGATATTTGTCACAAGCACGGAGGCCTAGATAGAATTTGCCGTTCAATGGCTTATTTATAACCAGACTATTTGACCCCGGCCAGTCTAATAAAGCGGAAGAGTTTGTTTATTTGTCGTACAGACTATACCAAACAGTAAACTGGTCCTAACGAACCTAATGGGTTTGAACGCGCTAATCTCAGGAAATACCAGGCCGATTTGAAAAACTTTTTCTGCATTTGATAGCTAAACTCTTGGGCCTCTATTAACTAGTAGTTCGCCCCGAACTGAGATCTCGCGCACCGTAGATGGCTTACATTTGGACTTTCTTCTGACTACCCCTATAATTTCATGTGCTACTACTGCCGAGTATGCCTATTGCGCTAGCTCTTCATGGTAAAAAATACTAGCATGCATGCAATACAATAATGTCGTGTCTAATTTTTCATTTACTTATTTCATATTTATGAATTCTCGTCGTATTTCTAAAGTATACGTCCTAGAATGAAAATAATAACTATTTTGGAATGTACAAAATAAGACCTTTCATTTGACACCCCACTCAATATATTTGTTTATTTAACTTTTTTTACCCCAATTATTTTCATTCTTTATCAAAAATTTTTTTATCATGAAAATAAATCAAGTAGCATCTAAAATCATTGCAAACCAAACCGCAACGATGCCACTCTCTTTTTAAGACCGACCAGTCAATGAGCTACGAAGACATCGAAACTCTATGAAACGGGAGCTCTTGCAGCTCTGGTTTCGTAGTTTTTGTTCTTTGGTCGTATTTCAAAAACTATACATCCTAGATTAAAAATAAAAACCATTTTGGAATGTACAAAATAAGCCTTTTCGTATGACACCCCACTCAATATATTTGGGTAACTTTGAAAAAAATTTACCCCCTTGGGAACCCCATATCTTTACAACCCCTTCATCGATTACGCTCATACGCTCCACAGCAAATTTCCATAGCACTACCTATTGACCTATCAAGTTTCATACAGATTGGATTAGCGGTTCGATAGTTATGCGAGAACATAAAAATGAAACATACAAACATACAAACATACAAACATACAAAGCAAAATCGCCTAACTTGCCACTAAGATCTTCGCTCGCTTCGCTCGCTCGATCGATAATTCTCGCTATGGATGTTTCTATGTGGCACTCTAGAGGCCAAACGCGTGGACCGATTTTGATGATTCTTACGTCAATCGATTTGTCTCAACCTTGGGAGTGTCACTAAAGATATGACAGTAATCAAAATTCACCAGGGCTACAACCAGACGCCATATTGTCAAAATTAAAAGAATCAAAATCGTCACACTATATCAAGTGGGGTATCGTTGAATAGGTATTTTAAAATCAACTTTATCATAACTAAAAAGTGTTAAATAAAAAAATATTTAAAAAAAACAAAAACCCGACTGCGTCAAAACTTAAAAGAAAAAAACAAGCCTGCAAAGAATTACTCACAGTCGGGACCCATAACATTGGGAAGATTTGATTGGTAATAAAATGAATGGGTACCGACTGTGAGTAATTCTTTGCAGGCTTGTTTTTTTCTTTTAAGTTTTGACGCAGTCGGGTTTTTGTTTTTTTTAAATTTTTTTTATTTGTGTGTATGACTAGTTTTGTAAGCTGACATTATTATTATTTTTCTTCGCTAGCTTAAGCGCTTAGTGCCTAACGCGATAATCACCTAAACATTATAAATAAATATAAATATTGCTGGACATTTCACACAGCATCATGTAGCCCCAAGCTAAGCAGAGCTTGTGTTATGGGAACCACAAGACTGATATACTACTTAAATACATTTTTTTTTGTAAATACATACATAATCGATCGAGCGAGCGAAGCGAGCGAAGATCTTAGTGGCAAGTTAGGCGATTTTGCTTTGTATGTTTGTATGTTTGTATGTTTGTATGTTTGTATGTTTGTATGTTTCATTTTTATGTTCTCGCATAACTATCGAACCGCTTATCCAATCTGTATGAAACTTGATAGGTCAATAGGTTGTGCTATGGAAATTTGCTGTGGAGCGTATGAGCGTAATCGATGAAGGGGTTGTAAAGATATGGGGTTCCCAAGGGGGTAAATTTTTTTCAAAGTTACCCAAATATATTGAGTGGGGTGTCATATGAAAGTACTCAACTTATACATTCCAAAATGGTTTTTAGTTTTCTTCTAGGTTCTATAGTTTTCGAAATACAGTCAAAAAGAAAAATTATGCAAACCAATTAACGGAAGTATGGAGAGAGCTCCCGTTTCATAGAGTTTCGATGTATTCGTAGGTCTGGTTAACGGACAAGGAGTGTGGCATCGTTGTGGTTTGGTTTGCAATGATTTTAGTTGCTAAGTACTTGATATTTTTTCTTGAGATTGAAAATAAAAGCCGTGTTGGCCGATTGGAAGAGTGCTCGACTTTAGATTCATAGGTCGTAAGTTCGAACCCTGGCCGTGCTCATCAATGGATTTTTCGATTAGAAAAATTTAAATGCGCATTAACACGAGCTCTAAACGGTGAAAGAAAACATCGTGAGGAAACCAGTTAACGTTCTAATAGCGGCGAAGCGGCGATGGGCTTGCAACCTGTCACGTATGCAAATGCTAACTCCTGCAAATAGTGGGCTGGGCATGTATCAAAATTATAGATGGAGGGGGAGGGTAGGGGGAGGGGGAGGGGAGGGGAGGGGAAGGGGAGGGGGAGGGGAAGGGAAGGGAGGGGGAGGGAGGGGGAGGGGGAGGGGAGGGGATGGGAGGGGAGGGGGGGGAGCGAGGGGAGGGGGAGGGAATTGATTTTCTCATACATTTCGTATTGAACTGCTATTTTAATAATTTCTCGAACTAAGAGGCCTTCCCTGAGGCGCGGTACGAAGTTCGCGGGGTCAACTATTGAATATAAACACGACACGACTTAATGTATTGCATGCATGCCTATAATCTTTACTATACTGAGGTAGCGCATTAGATGTCATTCTGTGGTAAACACTAGAAGGACACTTAACATAGGTATAGGGGTAGTCAGAAACAAGTCCAAATCTAGGCTACCAATACAACGGTGCGCGAGATCTCAGTTCGGGGCGAACTACTAGTATACATAGAAGACACCCAGACCCGAGACACTTATTTGCAGATGATACAAACATTTGTCCCGCGGCGGGGATCGAACCCGCAACTTCCTGCGTCACAGGCGGGCCTTCACCCACTGCGCCAGAGGTTCTCTTTCTAAAACTTTTTTGAACTAAAGTAGTATGCTTATTACAAAACTGATATATCATGAATGTATTCTGTTTTTGTTGTCAGGTCATAAGCTATTAGTGGCGAACGAAGACTCCAGTTCCATCAACACACCCGCCGTTGCCGCTGCCTACTCCGTCAGGAAATACGTGTCGCAGGTAAATATATAAATCTGTACTAATAAAATAAAGCGGAAGAGTTTGTTTGAACGCGCTTATCTCAGGAACTACCAGTCCGATTTGAAAAACTATTTCTGAATTTGATAGCTAAACTCTTGAGGAAGGTTATAGGCTACTTTTCATCATCATCATCACTAGCATTATACTCTATAACTCGACAAACACTAAACCGATTTGCCTGTTTTAAATACAGATAGACTAGCTACCGCCCGCGGCTTCGCTCGCGTAGTACCCTGATAAAAAGTAGCCTATGTCCTATTCCCGGTCATTATCTATATATATTTTAAATTTCAGCCAAAGTGGTTCAGTGGTTGTCGAGTTATAGAGGAACAAACATACATCCATCCAAACATCCAAACTTTCGCATTTATAATATTAGTGTGATAGTGTGATAATGACTGGGAATAGGACATAGGCTACTTTTTATCCGGGTACAACGTGAGAGAAGCCACGGGCGGAAGCTAGTAAAGTTATATTCTATTCTATTATTATTGTATTTTGATTTTTGTCGTATTTTCCAGGCTCGGGACGAGATTAGCTTCGAAGTTGGAGATATGATCTCTATTATTGACATGCCAGGTAAATTTATTGTATTATCCATACTTATTTATAGTTTATTTATTTATTTATTTATTTATTTGGGAAGCAAACAGAACAATGACACTTATACATTAAATAATATAAAGTTGAACATACCTAATCCAAAAAAGTTTCCACTATTAGATAACACATACACGTCAAGCAAATGGTGGGACGATAACACACGGGTTGAATTTTAAACAAAAAATAAGCTAAACTAAACATCATAAAAACAAAACACAAAAAATAGAAGAACTTACTTGAGAAGATAAGTTTTAAACATTGGGTAAACTACAGCGACGGAGTTCCTCGCCTATGGTTAAGGTAGTTAAGGCTGTGTCCCCAGTAGGCAAACTGTTAGCGGCCGACTGAGTAAAGTGCACTTACTGCGAACTGCGTAAAGTGAGCACAATACTAGCAAACTGTGGACACTCCATTTCAAATATATGGAAAGGCGTACTAAACCGATACGCCGCAAACTCAGTCAGCCGCTAACAGTTTGCCTACTGGGGACACAGCCTAAGCCATGACGGAGGCCTTTAGGCGGCCTAAAACTCCGTCACCAGAGCCACTAGATCATACGAAAATAATGTACATACAGTAAAACCAGAAAAAGAATGGTTTTCGTAAGACATCGGAAACAATCGCATAAAATCACAAAAACAAATGACGAAAAGTCATTTGGAAATGAAAACTACTCATAATTTCAACTTTATCGCAAACAAATAAATATAAATGTAATTTTTAAGAAAAGCAAATTAGTTTATGTTTGTGGGAGCTGCGCTGCTGACGACGTGCACTTCTGTCGCATTCTGTTTTGTGGAATCATACACTGCTGTCGGACATATTCGGAAAACACGAAAACCGATGTCCATTATATAGCTTGAAGTACATGTGTGAAGGAAGGACAAACCGACAGACTCACGCTACGCATAAAATGTTAGTAAAATAACATGTTTCCTCAACATTTATCTCGATTCTATTGCGTTACATTTTATAGCAATAATAAGGTTAATTTATATTTAATTTCCTTGTAAATATGAACGCTACGTGGGTGTTAAAATCATTGTTTAATATAAAGATGGTGATTGCTGAATGATTTGTTCTTAGAAATCTCAATGTGAGTGAAACCGTGAGCATTATACAGTATGTAATATCAAATTAAATTGTGTTTAAGTTTTTAAGTCGATTATTCGTAAGTAATCACGATTTTTGTTAAGTTTCGAAGCGAGTAATAAAAAAATAAGTGACTATTATGTAGCATTTGTGAGCCGTGTTGGTCGAGGGGTATAGTACCTCGACTTTCATAATTCATAATTCATAATTCATAATTCATTTATTGTTTAACATAGGTGTAAATTACAGATCTTAATATAAATAGTGGACTCTATGTTACCAACTCAGATTGGTGTACAATAGTTTGATTTTAAAATAATTTAACATGCAGCCTAAAAACTAAATGAAGGATAATCAATTAAACATAAAATTAAATTCAAAATAATCAATTAAACATGTCATACAAAAAATAATAATAATACCTAAGTCAATTTAATTAATTCATATTCAATTTAGTAAAAATTTTTATGTCAACGTATTAATTCATTTATGGAGTAGAAACATTTTTCTAGCAACCATGACTTCAATTTTTTTGTGAAGCTATGAAGGGGTAAATTTCTAATGTCATCGGGAATGCAATTATAAATATTTCCACACATAACATAGCTACTGTTTAAATACATTTTAGTCTTAGGGATTTTGGGCATCACAATTCTGTCTCGGTTTCTCGTGTTTCTTGGATACAATTGAGCAGCCTTTACAAATAAATCATTGTGTTTTTTAACGAACAGAGCCGACTCCAATATGTACAAGCTAGGGAGGGTGAGGAGGCCGAATTTCCTAAATAATGGCCTGCAGGATTTCCATGGTGGTATACCACCTATTGCTCTGATGCACTTTTTCTGTGCTATAAATGCTCTGGGCATATCAGTCGAGTTCCCCCATAGAATAAGTCCATAGGTAAGAACTGAAGCCACATAGCCATGATACGCCTGGAGTACCGTGGTCTGGGACGATGTTTTCCCTAATCTATAGAGTGCGTATACGAATCTATTGACTTTGGAGCATACTTTCTCTACGTGGCCTTTCCAATTAAAGTTTTTATCTAAGACAATACCAAGAAATGTCGTACTTTGAACCTCTGAAATGTTTGTGTTTTGATAAGAAATATTTAACGGATTGGTTGTTCTTGCGTATGTACCGAACTGAATGTAATTGGTCTTTGTCAAGTTAACATTTAAATTATTCAAGTCAAGCCATTTAATTATACATGCAATAGTGTTATTTATGTCAGATATATATTCATTAATGTCATTATTACGATTTGATTTAAAAATTATAGAGATGTCATCAGCAAAGAGTATGCAATTCTTGTTAGTAATGTCAGGAAGATCATTTATATATAGCAGAAAGAGAAGTGGACCTAAAACACTTCCCTGTGGCACTCCAAATCTATTCAATTTATAGGTTGAGCGGAAGGATGTTAACTCCTTTTTTTTATTTATGTCTTTTATTTCAACACATTGTTGCCGATTATTTAAGTATGAATCGAGCCAACTAAGGGCGGGACCACGAATTCCATACATTTCTATCTTTGCTAATAAAAGTTTATGAGATACAAAATCAAACGCCTTTGACATGTCAAAGAACATTACGGTTACGAGTTCACCGTTGTCAATACCGTCTATGAGCTTATTCACTAATTCAAAAGTAGCTAATGTTGTTGATTTCCCTTTCTGGAATCCATACTGCTCTTGTTTGAGGATTTTATTTTTCTGGATGAAAGCTTGCAAGCGTGTTTGCATTGCTACTTCAAAGACCTTAGATATCACAGGTATTAAGGTTATAGGCCTGTAGTTGTCGACTTTGGATTTATCGCCCTTCTTATGTAGAGGTTTAACAATAGATTGCTTTAAGAGCTTAGGAAATGAACCTTCTTCAAACGACAAGTTTATTAGGTAAGTTAAAACAGGAGTTATCTCTACCGAACAGGCTTTTAAGATTTTAGTAGAAACCTCGTCATAGCCTTCCGCGTCAGTATTACGAAGAGACATTATGATTTTGTAAATATCATCAAAGTCATAAGAGCTTAAGAAAATACTGTTGCAAATTGTATTTTTGCACGTGTTAGAACATAGATTCGGATTTGTACAATTGGTCAAATTAATATAGTAATCATTGAAAACCTCCGCTATATCACTCGGATTTTGTATGTCTTTGCTATCATAATTTATGCAACTGATGGGACTGACCAACTTCGCATCCTCAGTTTCAGCCTTAATAAGTTTCCATGTCGCTTTACATATGTTTTTTGAGGTATTTATTATTTTATGATTATGTAGCTTTATGGATTGGTCTATGCACTTACGAAGTAGCACTGAGTATTTTTTATATTGAGTTCGATTTGATTCAGTTTTTTTTAAATACCACAAGTATCGTAAGTATCTTTTTGTTCTACAACTGACTTTTAGTCCTCTACTAATCCATTTATTTTTTTTGACTTTGTTAGATATTTTTACTCTAACTTTGGGAAATGAGAGTTTGTAGAGTAAACAGAAAATGTCATAGAAGTTAGCGAAAGCTGTATCTAGATTTTTGTCCAAAACATCTGAGAATGTGAGAGATGAAAGATAGGTCCTAAACTTGACAACATTTTCTAAACTGTAGTCTCTTCTGTATTTAAAATAATATGTAGGAGTTTCTTTCATTCTTATTGGAATATGAAGAATTTGTGCCGTGTTATGGTCTGAGATACCCCAATGTAGAAGTTCTCCTCTGGCAGATTTTATAGAGCTAATTATGTGGTCAATACAGTTTTCGTTTCTTGTCGGTGAGTCTATGTGAAGATACAAATTATAATTACATGTAAGTTCTTTAAGCCGTGTAGAGTTCTTACCAACTTCAAGAGTATTAATGTTTAAGTCACCAGCTATTACTATGTTTTGTTTGTATCTAGAAGTAATATAATATAACAATTGATCTAATTTTTCCATGAAAATGTCTATGTTGGAGTCAGGAGTTCGATAAACGCATATAATAATTAAATTTTGGGATGTCAGGTCAATACAACAGCATTCAAAATGCTTGTCAATTGATCTTGCTTTGGCAAATTCCATATCTTTAAAGAGCAGACCAACCCGTACGAGTATACACACACCGCCGTATTTTTGTTTTTTATTTCTACAAAAGGAAGATGCAACAAGATATCCATGTAGTTTGATTATGTGCTCCATCCCTTTTTCGACTTTAGTTTCAGTCAGACAGATAACATTTGGTTCCTCATTCCTATTCACAAGATCAGATAATTTAATTTCTAGCACATTTCGTTTACTTATATAGCTATTGACATTTTGGTGGAATACTCTAAATATAGTTGATTCATAATTCACGAAAAAACATTTTCTCAGGTGATTTTATACCGTCGTCGTCTGCGGCTACACCGCTTGTAGACGTAAGAGATACGTTTGTTTGCGTGTATTGAGTTTTACACGAAATTCGAACGCCACTTCCGACACGATCGCTCATTCCGTGTACTTGCCGGTCACACTTAGAGCGGGCCCTGAATGTCAAAAACATTTTGTTGTAGTCCAATTGATCCAAGACAGAATTTATACTTTTACACATGTTATAGGTACTTGTAGAATGTAGGTCAACAAATTCGCAGTCATTATATTGAATAGAAATTAGTTGCAACATGTCATTTAATTTAATTTCATTGAGATATATATTATTTTTTACACTTAATATTATGACCGGGCATTTAACCGACTTTAAGAAAATACATAGTTCAGCTATAATTTTAAGTGGGTTTGTATCATGTTGGCCGACAGCAATGATTAAACGGTCTTCAGAAGTTATGCACTCACACAATTTTAAGCTATTTAATATTTCCTCTGTGGAGGCATAGGGCTTAACATATGACAGGAACTGATAGTTTACGTACTGACTGTAAAGTCTAGATTTGATGAGTTTCAATGCCAGACCACTACATTGCTGTCCGCCTAGTATAAATACACGTTTTCTTTGTGTTATATTAGGAGAACATGCGGTTTTTACAATCATACTGTTCGTATGGGTCGAGTGCGCTTGTTCTAAAGGGGGGTCTGCCATATTTTCTTCGGTTTCAATGGGAGGCGCATTGGCGTGTAGTTTCACTGATGGTTCTGGAGTTTGGATATGACTCTGGTTTTGCTGGGCAGTGTTTGCAGTAAGCTCATTCCCATGTAAAGGTGTTGTATGAAAAGAGTCGGTAAGCCGGCGCCTTACTGCTTTTTTGCTGCTGGTGGACATATTTCTTTTTATTGATGTTGCTGGACTTCTACAAATTTGTTTGAGGATAGCTATGTCTTTGGTTAGTTGATGAATTTGTTTTTTGAGGTCACCGTTTTCCAAGATCATGTTTTCTAGCTCATTTTGAGTACTTTCCAAGCTTGACTTAAGGTGTGAAATCTCCGTTTTCATTTCATCTATACATGTAGAGTATATATTCGTCGAGATATCTAAGCTTTTTCCCAAAATGTCATCGCATGATGTTGAACTTAAACTCTTATCAAGAGATTCTAGGGATTTGGTTCTGGTTCTCGTAGCATGATTCATTCTTTTTCTCAATGTTATGTTTTCAGTTGGTTCCATTTTCGGTGCCAAATACTAATAAAAAATATTTTCTGAAGAACAAAAGAAAAAGTAGAAAAAGTAGTGCCGGGTCTGGGTTTGAACCTTTGGTCTCGTTGCCTTAGAATTTTTCCGAGTGCAAAAAGTAGAGTCGATAACTGGGTTTGTACTCGGTGCCTCAGGAACGTCTGCCTTTTCAACTGATAGGTAGCAGTTTGTAGTCGGCCTTTATACCACTGAGCCAACTGGCTAGTGAGGGCTGGGGTGAAATTAAGTATTCGTTTTGAGATGTAGCATTAGATTAGATTTGCACAGCCGGCCGTTACAATATGAGTCATACACATATTATTACACCGTCACTTTAGAATTTTTTGAACAGGTTTACTTGTTTTGTTTCTTACTTTTTGTCTGATAAAGTTCCAAAAAAGTTCTTGAAAGTCTGTAATTATTGTTGATCACTGGGATTTGGTATTTACCTGGTAGGAGTAATGAATTTCTGACTTCGTACTATACAGCTTCATAGATTAACTCAGGAAAAATAGAGTTAAAGATTTGTCCTGGAGTTCCTTAGGTTTTTATCACTTAACGTTCGAACTGACACTGGATAACGCTTGCACATAAACTTTTTGTGCTTATAAGTAATTGTGTGTGATATTTGTCACAGATTAATCGCTTAATATATTTTAAAATAATAAATTTTACGGAGCCGATGTTTACGTTACAGTGGCGCCACCTGCCGACCTTTTCGATCCGAAGGTCGTGGGTTCGAATCCTGGCCGTGCACCAATGGATTTTTCGTTTCGAAAAATTTATATGCGCATTAACACGAGCTCTAAACGGTGAAGGAAAACATCGTGAGGAAACCCGCGGCTTAGCCAGTCCCACATTGAGCATGTCTTTCCTGTGGATATGGCCGGTTAAGCTGAGAGGATGGTGTAGGTGCTACAAGCCTACATCTCAACAATGTCCCAGGCACTACAGTGTCCGTTAAGTGTAGGCAAAGATTGCCTCCTGACACTGTATAAATCATCTAGTAAAGATGTAAAGGCCTAAGTTATGGCCGAGGGGATTAGTACCTTGACTTTCGATCCGAAGGTATAGGCCGTTTGCTTGTCTGCTACCTTAGTAGTACAAATTTGTTTTTTCTCAGGTCCTCAAGAGTCTCTGTGGTGGCGAGGCAAGCGCGGCTTCCGTGTCGGGTTCTTTCCCCACCACTGTGTCGCCGTCATCGGGGACAAGGTGCCGAGGAACATGACACAACCTCCGCCCATTGTCGGGTAAGTTACACAAGTTACTATAGTCGTATTGCTCATTATACGGACTAAAATTGAAGAAAAAAATGTAATTTTTCCTTCAATTTTCATTATTTTTGATATGTTTTATGTCAAAATTGAAGGAAGAATGACATTTTTTCCTTCAATTTTAGTCCGTAGAGCAATCCGACTAAAGTGTTTCGGCAGATGCGTTAGCCGATCTGTTTTTCGTGAAATTTACAGGCAGGCCAGTTCCTAATTGCGTATTGTAGGTATGGATGGAGGCGTAGACTTAATGACTTGATTTTTATTATCCAGATGAGACGTTTATTCATATTTTTACAATAGAAATTGAAATTACGTTAGAGATAGAATAGGCACCGGTATGAGTGACGTATTGACAGAAGAGTGAGTGAATGCTGAATGTTGAATGAACGTGGAATGAATGATGGAGTCCAGTGCGAAGTTTGAACGCTCCGTCTGGAGGGTCTTCACGCTGTTGTATAAAGGTGACGTTCTCGAAACCATTTAAGGTGCGGTAACATATAGGTAAACCATTTAACGGTGAAAGCTCCCTACGAAGTTTACAGGGGCGCGGGCGGGTGATTGACAAATTTTTGATTTTCGAATTACGAGATACACAGCGTGAAAAGCCTGAGAAAAGATTTCGAGATAATATTTTATGACATTATCTCGACATCTTTTCTTCGACATCGTCACATCATTGTGACGTCAACGATATGCTTACATTTTACAAATTCATTTTTTAGAAAAAAAAAATTGTAAATATCATCATCATCCTAGCAATTTCCCGGTTGCGTCCTTTCGGAGCCCTGGGTCCTCTAAATTTTTAAATCTACTATTTTGTATCCCACTTAACATAGTACTTTGGAAACCCTTTCTCTACGAATCTATGGTAAAGTACAGGTTTCTTGTCTATAGTACAGGTACCGAAGACGTCAGTCAGAAGTAATAATTTACTTCTAAAGTAGAATTTATCTATTTCGCGTATTTAGCTTGCACAGTGGCGCCACCATTTATTTCTATTATTTTGTGTCGGACTATACGTTTGTATTTATAAACCAAAATGTTAATCCACAGGTCTGTAGCAGTGGCTCCAATAAAACCGGTCCTCCGTAAGCACGGAAAGCTGATCTCCCTCTTCCGAAGCTTCATCCTCTCCCGCCCCTCTCGCCGCAGCCTCAAGCAGCAAGGAATACTGCGCGAGCGCGTCTTCGGATGCGATCTGGGCGAGCATCTACTAAACTGCGGACACGATGGTGGGTAAAATGAGAAAAAAAACAAAAAGGGGCAGTTTTTAAAAAAGGGGTAATTAAAAAAAAGGGGTAGTTTTAAAAAAAATGGGTAATAAAAAAAAATGGGGTAAAAGTTAAAATTTTGGGGGTAATATGAAAAAAACCTGCTTCATCCCCTCCCGCCCCTCGCCGCAGTCTCAAGCAGCAGGGATTACTGCGCGAGCGCGTCTTCGGATGTGACCTGGGCGAACATCTGCTTAACTGCGGACATGACGGTGGGTAAAAATTAAAAAAGGGGTAAAATTTACAAATTAAAAAAAGGGGTGAAAATTTAAATTTTACCCCTTTTTTTGTGTTTACCCTATTTTTAAGGGTAATTGGGGGTAAAATGATTATGGTGTATGGGTGGTATGGTAATGACGATGTATCTACGAAGCCAAATTGTGGATTCAGGAAGACGGAGAGGGGTTTCGCTTGTAAAAAATATTGTGTTTTCTTTCAGTACCCCTAGTGCTAATGGAATGCGCGGCCGCCATAGAATCCCGCGGCGCCGTCGACGGAGTATACCGACTATCCGGCGGTAGTGGATTAACGCAGAGACTGCGCAGCGCGTTTGACTCGGGCGCCGCGCCAGATCTCACGCAGAACGCGCCGGATCTGGCGAGGGACCCGCACGCAGTGCCTAGCTTGCTAAAAATGTACTTTAGGTAAGAATAAGAATAACTTTATTGAGCAAAACGTAACATTTTGTAGGTGAGAGAACATTTTATACTAGGAGCTTATGATGGCGGCTAGTAAAAACAGGGTAAGATTCTAAATCATATTAAAATATGGGGTAAGTGTCTAAAATCACACTAAAAGATAGGGAAAGTGTTTAAAATATAGAGTATCTAAAATTAGAATTAAATATATTCGACTATCCAGCGGTAGTGGCAGTAGAGACTGCGGAGCGCGTTCGACTCGGGCGCCGCGCCAGATCTGACGCAGAACGCGCCGGATCTGGCGAGGGACCCGCACGCAGTGCCTAGCTTACTAAAGATGTACTTTAGGTGAGAGGTTATATGTACTAGGAGCTTGTGATAGCTACTATTATATGGGGTAAGTTTCTAATGTACTTTAGGTGAGAGAACGTTCTAAACTTGTGATGGCTACTAATATACCTACATAGGGTAAGTTTCTAAATCATTTTAAAATATGGGGTAAGTGTCTAAGACACTGTAAAATATAAGGTAAGTTATCCTATTTTTAAGAGTGATTTTAGAAATCACTCTTAAAAATAGGATAAGTGTCTTAATTTCTTAAATTACTCTATTATGGGGTAAATATCTAAAATCACACTAAACATTTTTTCATCAACATTAATCGATAAAATTGAACTTGTCAAGATTTTCGACCTGATGAATATGGATTCCGTGACCGAGTTGGGAAAGGCAATCCGGCTAAGAAGGATCGCTTGTATCATTGCGGGTTTGAATCCTGTCGGAATTGAAAATTTCGATAAGACTTCATTTTTAACAATACTAGCAAAAGCTCTAGTAGTGACGGTAGATGATGATGATGAAAAGTAGCTGTGTGAAATGCCCAGCCATTATTATTTACTAGCAGCGCCCTCGCGGCGTTGCCCCCGTAGTGATGGTATATGGTGATGATGATGATGATGAAAAGTAGCCTATAGCCTTCCTCAAAAGTTTAGCTATCAAATGCAGAAATAATTTTTGAAATCGGACTGGTAATTCCTGAGATTAGCGCGTTCAAATAAAAAACTCTTCCGCTTTATATAATTAGTATAGAGTATAGATATAGATAGTATAGATATAGACAGATAGTATAGATAGAGTATAGATAGTATAGATATAGAAGTATAGATTTTATTTGTCCACAGAGAACTACCCAACCCACTGTGTACGTACCAACTGTACGAGAGTTTCGTCCACGCGGTACAATTGTCGGACGATGCGTCTAAACTACGCGCGGTCAGACAGACGGTCGTCAAACTGCCGCCTCCACACTACAGGTTAGTCTAAACATTATCCCCCTTACTTATGAAAGATGTTTAAAGTTGAACACTGGTTGAACAACGTCCTGTCTCTGTTTGTCACTATCCACAAATAAAGACAGGACGTTGTTTAACCAGTGTTTCACTATAAACATCTTTCATAAGTAAGGCCCTATGATTGTCGCTACATCACTTTGCTACATCACATTTGGGGAACATGGTGGAATAGTTCCTCAAAGGCAGAGTAGGTGGTTTCTCTGCAACGGGCCGGCCCATCTGGCCCACTTGCCCAACGGGCCCATCTGGCCCACTTGCCCGTGGTCTTTCGACCGACAGTTGTTGTTTGGTCGGCTGTATGTCTATCGGCGCTGAAAACTTCGCTTGCGAGTTCTAGACATATGCGGTTGTCGCCATCTATTCTGAAGCTCATTTAGCTCTATGTGTATGTAGTTCATCTAGCGATAAGTAGATGTCGCTACAATGATGATGATGATGAACTATCTAACTCTTTGTGTACGTACCAACTGTACGAGAGTTTCGTCCACGCGGTACAATTGTCGGACGATGCGTCTAAACTACGCGCGGTCAGACAGACGGTCGTCAAACTGCCGCCTCCACACTACAGGTTAGTCTATGATGATGATGATGATGAATCGCACTAAAACGATGATGGCTAAGTATCGCGGGAATATAACTTTCTACCAATGTTATAAATGCGAAAGTTTGGCTGTTTGGATGTATGGATTTGTGTTTGTTCCTCTATAAATCTACAACCACTGAAACTTCACCCACTGCTGGGTATAGTATATAAGTTTATAATATGTATGTTAGACTATAAGGTATATATTTATATGGGCTGTAGTTATAAGTATTTAACATCTTTCACTTGTACTATTGTTGCCTGAAATAAACGTTTTATTATTATTATTAATATAGTATAGGCCTCCCTTAGTTTGTGCCATTCGTCACGATCCTGCGCCAATCCAATCCATCTTTTGCCCGCGCCTTTGTCGATGTTGTCTGCCCATCTTCTTTTGACTGGCCTCTTAGCTCAGTTGGTAGTAGCTCTGCCTTCTGCGTTGCAGGTTGTGGGTTCGATTCCCATCCATAACAAACATTTGTGTGATGAACATAGATGTTTGTTCTGTGTCTGGGTTTATAAAGTATTATAAGTATGTATTTACAAATATATAAGTATTCTATCAGTTATCTGGTTCCCATAGTACAAGCTTTGCTTAGTTTGGGGCTAGATGGCGCTGTGTCAAATGTCCAGCACAAGGAATTTTTATACTAACGTAACTGGAACGCGCACTTATACAGAAAACGCGGTTCGCTTGAGAGATAAAACTTGGGCGGTGTGTCTCTTTTTAAGGGTGACCACACTACTAATCCAACAACGAGTGTGAAAGAGACAAAGCACCCAAGAAAGCCTCTCAACAAGACCAACAATCCTTATAACCAAGATTAAATGATAATAGATCGTTGTGTAGTCGTGATAAGGTTCAAAATCCTTTGTACATTAAATGTCAGTCAGCATTCTACTATGTATGAAATTTCTTTGGTCCAGCAATATTTATTTTACATTTGTTTCAGGACCCTAGCGTATCTAATGCGTCACCTCCGTCGCGTGTCCCTCCTGGGGTCAACGACCGGCATGACCCCTCGCAACATGGCCATCGTCTGGGCACCGAACCTGCTGCGCGCGCCGAGACACCACCACGCCTTGCAAGGCGTCGCTGTTCAGGTTACACTTATGCAATAAATAAACTTTGATTTTTACAAATGAAGAGAGAACAATGCTGAGTCGTAGCCCATTTGCTACTGTAGCACACAAACAACCTACCTACCTATTTTGTAGTTGATTGGGTTTTGTACCTTTCTGTAACTTTTTATCATAATTATTACGTTCTACTGTGTATTTTGTGTGTTTAGTAGCAAATAAATGATGTGTCTATGTCTATAAGAGTACAGAGGAAGAAAGATCATTGTAGCGACATCTACCTGTCGCTAGATGAACTACATAAACATGCTACGCACTACGAGCTTCGAAGATGGCGCCACTCAACATCAGAATGTCTAAAACAAAGCAAAGTTTCCAACCGATTTAGATATATCTAGGACTATCCGACATCAACTGTCGGTCTATAGACCACGGGCCAGTGAGCCAGATGGGCCCTTTGCAGAGGAACCACCTAATCTGCCTGCAGGGGAACGATTCCACCATATTCCACAAAGACCCCAAGGCGTCGCCGTTCAGGTTAGAAAGGCGTACCCTAGCATATCTATAGTCGGATTGCTCATACGAACTAAAAATATATGAAAAATGTCATTTTGATCGTTAAGATAGTTACTAGCCTGGCATAGTAAGGTTAGGCTGTGGAAAGTAGGTGGATGGGTGGCTTTAGCGTAAAAAAATTGACGAATCTTTTTTGGTATAGATTCGCGGAGGAGTACTAGATATTTTGAAATTTTCAAAAAATCTTACATTTTGATCGTCAAGAAACCTCTAAAATTATCAGTGTTTCTATACTATATAATGCATGTATTTATACATATAAACCTTCCTCTTGAATCACTCTATTTATTAAAAAAGACCGCATCAAAATCCGTTGCGTAGTTTTAAAGATATAAGCACACATAGGAACAAACAGCGGGAAGCGACTATATTTTAAACTATGTAGTGATAGTGATGTAATATCTGTATTCTCTACAGGAGAGATTTGTATGTAAACATACATACACAAAAATCACTCCTGTGGGCAGAGACCTCAGGTATAATATACCAACATACATACATGTAGCCTCCTTGATAAGAGTGACAAGAACTACATGGAGGTTACGTCACTCTGACACAACTACGAGCGCTGGTGCTGAGCGAGGAGACCAATTCGATTGTCATCATTCAGGATTACACATCGAACCGGCTCCAAACCGGCTCTCATCGTGGACGGGCATCACGTGTTCGGCGGAGTGTCTATAAAGGAGTGTCTTTATAATTATCCTGCATCTATCCTGATCCATATTATGATGAACAATAGCAGAGCTTCGATAATAATAATGTAACAGATATTGAATGTGATCTTTTATTCTCTTCGCCCGACAACTCACGCCTACCTAATGTCAACGTAACCATAGCAACACGTAAATATGAAGCCTCCTGATGCTCCTGAAATCCAGAGATATGATGGTGTCCCTTCATACATAAAATAAATGTGGTCCACTTGTTACAGGCCGTGGTGACTGAATTTCTTATTTGCTACGCCGAAGATCTCTTCGCTCAAGACCAAGGTGCTGATTCGGAACCAGAATCATTGGTGAGTGAATAAATATTACATTCTGTGTTCAAATTAACTAGTCGTATTGCTCATTATACGGACTAAAAGTGAAGGAAAAAATGTCATTTTTCCTTCAATTTTGACATAAAACGTATCAAAACTAATCAAAATTGAAGGAAAAATGACATTTTTTCCTTCAATTTTAGTCCGTATAATGAGCAATACTACTATACCTACCCTGAGCTAAACACTGTATTTCCCTGTCTACCCTCGATAAATAAAGTAAGTGGAAAGTAACTGAAAAGAAAACATGAATCTTTAACATTTCATCTTCTAATTCCCTGTTTAATATTTTTATTTTACGTCATATTTGCTTGATCATAAATCAACGAAAAAACCACTAAAAATAAGACATATATTTATTGCTGTCACATGCTTTTATACATAGTTGTTATAGATAGTAGTTAGTTTCACATGTGAACCCTGTTAGGGTATACCAACAGGAAAAAAGACCGAGGTATTTCTAATATTGGTTTTTGATTTACGTGTCTATCTAAATATTTCATAGGTTCCAAAATATATCACTGAAGTCAGATTATAGTCAAAAAAAAAAAACCGGTCAAGTGCGAGTCGAACTCGTACGCCGAGGGTTCCGTACCTAGCCATGGTGCCAATTAAGCTAGTCCGCTTAATTGTATGAGCGCCCATACAACTCGGAGGACAATTTTAATTGGCGTCAACTATGTAAGTATGGGAACACCCTTTAATTTTCAACTTTTTTAACTTTTTGGAATTTTTCCTTTATTTGTGCTATAAGACCTTGCTTTTTGCCAAATTTCGTGATTCTAGGTCAACGGGAACTACCATTTAGGTTTTCGACCCAAAACCTCTAGGGTACTTCCGGTTGACCTAGAATTGTCAATTTTGGTTACAAGCAAGGTCTTCCAGCACAAGTAAAGGAAAAATTCCGAAAAATAAAAAAAGTTGATAATTAAGGTAAGTTTTGGTACTCACAAGTTTTCACGAAAACCTAAATTTGCGTATATCTTTTTATAGTGTTGACTCAGGACCTTGATTTTTATACTCACAATAGGGACTATAGACCTTAGTATAAGGTATAAATTTCAACTTGCTAGCTCTACCCGTTCCTGAGATAATAATCGATGGTGACACACGGACAGACAGACGGACAGACAGACAGACAGACAGACAGACGGACAAGAAAGTGATCTTATAAGGGTTCCTTTTTTTACCTTTTAAGGTACGGAACCCTAAAAATTAACTAAGTAAGTATTGGTTTTTATATTGTTCTAAGCACCTCCGCCTTACAGAATATCGCAGCCAAATAACATCATTCTTCTCAAATATGTCAACCGCACCGGTACAGTAGTGATAATATTCAATTTATTTATATAATTATCTTTGTAGGAGAGCGAGCCTCAGATAGAGCTACGTGGAATGGATTCTGGCAGACGGCCCAAGAGCTTACCAGTCAACCCACCTACTAAACTATTAAGGTATGTTATATTTATCACTAGCGTCCGCCCGCGGCTTCGCTCGCGTGGTACCTGGATAAAATACCTGCCCCTTACTTATGAAAGATGTTTAAAGTTGAACACTGGTTGAACAACGTCCTGTCTCTGTTTGTCACTATCCACAAATAAAGACAGGACGTTGTTTAACCAGTGTTTCACTTTAAACATCTTTCATAATCATAAGTAAAGCCCCCTATGTCCTATTCCCGGTCATTATCTGTATTTTAAATTTCAGCCAAATCGGTTCAGTGGTTGTCGAGTTACAGAGGAACAAACATACCATTCAAATATCCAAACTTTCGCATTTATAATATTAGTGTGATTGTCAAAGCTATGTTTCTTCTCAAACCTATAGTCGTATTGCTCATTATACGGACTAAAATTGAAGGAAAAAATGTAATTTTTCCTTCAATTTTGATTAGTTTTCATACGTTTTATGTCAAAATTGAAGGAAAAATGACATTTTTTCCTTCACTTTAGTCCGTATAATGAGCAATACGACTATACATTATCTTATTGAATGAATAATCTTTGACTTTTATCCTGTCAAAACTGTCAAAAAGCTGAATTGCCGATACGAATCACTATAGGAATTGTCAAATTTTGTAATTTCTAATAGGAGAATCTCGCTATGAATCAAATGATTCTGCTTTAACGGCGTTTTTAGACCAGCTGGCCTTAGCCCAAACTGTGTTTGTTGCCCTGATTCTTCACGGTGTTGGTCGCGAAAGAACAGGAGTAGAATCACCTAGCTCTTAAGACGTTTCAAAGTGGTACGCTGTATGATCCTATTGAATAAATGAATTTGACTTTTGACTTGCTCTACAGCTATAGTAAGGTCAGTAATATAGCTATAGTAAGCTGCGTGCTTAAAATGGTCGCTAATGCAGATTCACAAATGATTTGCGTCGAGATTCTCGTATTAGAAATCACAAATTCCGTACCGGCAATATCATCTTATTGTTTGACAGTTTTGTGGAGAATCGTAAAATAAAATGGCCACCTATGAATTGGAATTGCAATAAGTGTCAATCAAATATTATTTATGTTTATTATTGTTATTAAAACATTCTAAATACTTACCTACTTAAAAACCAAATACTTATTTACAGTGTGTTAGTAGTAATAATGCGATGCAATATTAAAATGAAAACCAACCGGGTTATTTTTTTTCGTGTGGCAAGTTAAGGCCTGGCATCTGGCATGTGATTCTGCTGTGAATTGAGTTGCGTACAATTCAGCTAACATTTGACTAACATAAAGAGGAATTGCTTTAGCTGAATATCAATACGAATCTCCCGTGAATCAGATGATTGTGAATCTGCAATAGCGACCATTTTAGCTCCGCTGATCTCGGTAGTTTTTGTATATTCCTTGTTTGTGTTACAGTTTGGAAGAGGCCCGTCGCCGCGGTACATCGTCCATCGTCCCTCCCCCCCCTCCCCCCTCGGGGGCCATCGCCGCGGCCGCGGGGCAACTCAGACCGGAGACGCATCTCAAACCAAAGTATATAGAGGTGAGTGACCTAAGAACTCAGACCGGAGACGCATCTCAAACCAAAGTATATAGAGGTGAGTGACCTAAGAACTTAGACCGGAGACGCATCTCAAACCAAAGTATATAGAGGTGAGTTACTTAGACCGGAGACGCATCTCAAACCAAAGTATATAGAGGTGAGTTACTTAGACCGGAGACGCATCTCAAACCAAAGTATATAGAGGTGAGTGACTTAGACCGGAGACGCATCTCAAACCAAAGTATATAGAGGTGAGTGACTTAGACCGGAGACGCATCTCAAACCAAAGTATATAGAGGTGAGTGACTTAGACCGGAGACGCATCTCAAACCAAAGTATATAGAGGTAAGACCGGAGACGCATCTCAAACTAAAGTATATAGAGGTAAGACCGGAGACGCATCTCGAACCAAAGTATATAGAGGTGAGTGACTTAGACCGGAGACGCATCTCAAACCAAAGTATATAGAGGTAAGACCGGAGATGCATCTAAAACCAAAGTATATAGAGGTGAGACCGGAGACGCATCTCAAACCAAAGTATATAGAGGTAAGACCGGAGACGCATCTCAACGCATCACGCATCTCAAGTATATTGAGGTGAGTGACCTAAGAACTTAGACCGGAGACGCATCTCAAACCAAAGTATATAGAGGTAAGACCGGAGACGCATCTCAACGCATCACGCATCTCAAGTATATTGAGGTGAGTGACCTAAGAACTTAGACCGGAGACGCATCTCAAACCAAAGTATATAGAGGTAAGACCGGAGACGCATCAACGCATCACGCATCTCAAGTATATTGAGGTGATTGACCTAAGAACTTAGACGGGAGACGCATCTCAAACCAAAGTATATAGAGGTAAGACCGGAGACGCATCGCAACGCATCACGCATCTCAAGTATATTGAGGTGAGTGACCTAAGAACTTAGACGGGAGACGCATCTCAAACCAAAGTATATAGAGGTAAGACCGGAGACGCATCACGCATCACGCATCTCAAGTATATTGAGGTGAGTGACCTAAGAACTTAGACGGGAGACGCATCTCAAACCAAAGTATATAGAGGTAAGACCGGAGACGCATCTCAACGCATCACGCATCTCAAGTATATTGAGGTGAGTGACCTAAGAACTTAGACCGGAGACGCATCTCAAACCAAAGTATATAGAGGTAAGACCGGAGACGCATTTCAACGCATCACGCATCTCAAGTATATTGAGGTGAGTGACCTAAGAACTTAGACCGGAGACGCATCTCGAACTAAAGTATATAGAGGTAAGACCGGAGACGCATCTCAACGCATCACGCATCTCAAATATATTGCGGTGAGTGACCTAAGAACTTAGACCGGAGACGCATCTCAAACCAAAGTATATAGAGGTAAAACTTTTGAAACTATCATGATTATAAACATTGTAAACACTAAACGGGATATTTACCATGATTTTTGGATTTTTGAGTTTCCCGATATTTCGGCACAGTTGCATGCGCCATGATCACGGTAAACTAAAGTTTTTAGCGAGTCTGTGGGTAGTCACAGGCAGACGAAACGGTCTACCCTCTTCCACTACGCCGAACATCCTTTAAGAATCTAGTTTGGATTTTTATTTATAATACATTTTTAAACTTACGCCATTACAGTAAAACCGGAAAAATAACATCAGAAACAATCGCATAAAATTACAAAAACGATTGACGCATTTGGAAATGAAAATTACTCATAATTTCAACTTTATCGCAAACAAATAAATATCAATGTCATTTTTAAGAAAAGCTAATGAGTTGATGTTTGTGCTCTCTGCGCTACTAACGACGTGCACTTCTGTCGCATTCTGTTTTGTGGAATCATACACTGATGTCGGACATATTCGGGAAACACGAACAAAACCGAGATCATAACATAACACTTCGCTGACAACTAAATATTCTTATCAAAAACACAGCCTTAAAAATAAATGTTTGATTTTCAACAGGTTGGATCGGGGCCCAACAACCTACCTCAATACCATACAGTTTTGGAACTACCATTATCGGGTAAGAAACTTTACTAATTTTACTAACATCAGTGAATATTTTATACAGAAAGAAAGAAAGAATATAGTTTATTGACAACACACAGAAAACAGGATGATAAATAAAACAATACAAGTAGGTACCTACACAGAATTACTTACATAAAAATTGTGTGGAATGAAACGATTTTGATAAGTACCTACCTACCTACTTTACAAGGTAACTACCCACCTGGGGTAAACCAGACTATTCTGGGCACCCTCTCAATTATTGGCACTCTGGCATAAAAACCCAAGAAATAGAATTTCGAGCATTTTTTTTATAGTGGCAGTAATTTATTTGGTAGAATATTTAATTTCATTCTGGTAGCATTCATTTATGTTTAGAATTTCCATTCTAAACATAAATAAATGAGTTTTATGCAGAGTGCCAATCATTGGGAGGGTGCCAAGAATAGTCTGGTTTACCCTAGGTACATAATCCAAAATCGTTACTTACGACACAGACACAGACACTACAAATCGCACCTTCGGCAGGACAAGGTCGTAACTGTCAAAAATTCCAAAAATGAGTTGAGTATGCCCAAGGGCCTAAAAAACGGCCTTTTATCTGAAACGACAGAGATTCTTTCTTAGTTTGGCTTTATTTCGCTATAGGGCAACAGTGTCTTTGTCAGATTATTGCAATTTTTCGTCAATTCTGGCGCGACAACGCCGTAAAGGTTAATATAGGGCATATTCAAAGACCACATATTTTTGTTTTTTGTTTAAGTTTGTGGAGGAACAAAGTCATATTTAGTACTTATTTTATGTTGTATATGCAACCCTAATTACAAAGTTATCTAACTTTTGGAGGACAAGGGCATAAATGTGACCCCTTTTTTTAAAAAAACCTTCTATAAAACAAATAAAAAATATTTCATTCATTTATGAAACATGCACCGATTCATAAAAGTTTAAAGTATATTTTGTGCAAAGAACAATCTCTTCAGAGCAGTTTATACAGAATGATACGACGTTGAATGAATAAAAATATTTAAAATGGCTCTCCTGTAAAATCACAAAATGTGCAGTTGAGACCTTGTCCTGCTGATGGTGCGAAATGTCATTTTTGTACACGAGTGATTGTGTGCGTGAACTGAGGTTGTCACCGCATGAATAATTACTGTGCACTGTGGTCTCGGTCTCGTCTATGCGTCTGTCCCTAGCTGAAGTCAGCCCCTCGCCAGCTCAAATTCGGTCGCGCGGTGAGGAAGCCCCGATTTGTCGAAAGGATGACAGTGGCCATTCTATACGTAGTATTATTATCTACTAGCTGCTGCCCGCGACTTCGGCTCGCGTGGTACCCGGATAAAAAGTAGCCTATGTTACTCTCCAGCCCTCCAACTATCTTTACACAAAAAATCACGTCAATCCGTCGCTCTGTTTTGACGTGAAAGCAGGACAAATAAACACACTTTCTTTCACATTTATAATATGGGTACGGATTGGTATAGATTGGAGTTGTATTTGTTGTAGGCACGAAGCGCGGCCTAAAGCGGTCTCCATCCGGCTGGCGCGGCCTATTCACGCGCTCGCACAAGCAGCAGCGGCCTAGGGCCTCTAGGCCCGCGCCCATAGTCACTCCGCCCGTGCCTATACTCACTGAGGTAATATATTCTCAAATATGACGACCAAATATGACGACCTCTGTGGCGCAGTGGGCGAAGGCCCGCCTGTGACGCAGGAGGTTGCGAGTTCGATCCCCGCCTCGGGACAAATGTTTGATCTGCAAATATTTGTCTCGGGTCTGGGTGTTTCCTATGTATATTATGTATGTATTTACAAAAAAAAATATATTTAAGTAGTATATCAGTGATGTGGTTCCCATAACACAAGCTCTGCTTAGCTTGGGGCTACATGATGCTGTGTGAAATGTCCAGCAATATCTATTATTCTAAACAACCATTTTCTTACATCAGAGTTCCGCAAACTTTTTGTGTTCAAGGTACATCTAGGAAATAGAAAATTTTGGTGCACCATAAATGAAAAATCAATTTTTTTAATGCGAAACATGAGCTTGTTTAGTTGAGCATATGCGGTCCTTTGGAGTAGCTTAAACTGAGATAGGTAACCTTATTTGTTGCTCGGCACACCAACTAATGACCACGGTACACCAGTGTGCCGCGGCACACACACAGCGGAACACTGTCTAACATAACCTTTGGGTTAATCGTTCTTGCAGTCAAAAGTCAAATTCATTTATTCAATAAGATCACTAGTGGGGCTTTTTGGCGGGAATTTGAGAAGTCAAGTTTCATTTTTGTTTTATTTTCCAAAACTTGTGTTTCTTCGAATGTTAATGTGTAATAATGGTGGATTATTAACCGTTAAGTGTTCGTGAATGTGCATAAGTGTGGGGAAGTGAAACAAAATTGGATAGCATTGCTTTTCAAGTTCTCCCAAAAAGTCCGTGTTGATGTTTCAGTAAAGCCCCACATCTCTACTGAGGCACAAGGGGAGGGGTGGGATATTATATTTATGTATTGTAATATGTATTTATTTATCTACAAACTTGAAGTTTATATAGTTACTTGACACTGGCTGAATGCACAACCGTGCGAAGCCAAAATAAGGAAAAAAAAAAAAAAAGATCACTAGTGTACCCAAGGAATTTCCATACTACGTACCTGGAACGCTGACTGAGACAGAAAACAAGGTCCGCTTGAAATAAAACTTGGGCGGTGTGTCTCTTTCTTTTTGCAACTGTGTGAAAGAGACAAAGCACCCAAGAAAGCCTCTCAACAAGACCAACAATCCTTATAACCAAGATTAAATGATAATAGATCGTTGTTCAGTCGCGATAAGGTTCAAAATCCTTTGTACATTAAATGTCAGTTAGCACTCCAGTTACGTAGTTTAGAATCTTCTTGAGTGTACCACTTTGAGTACTGGGTCATAACGTGTCCAGCAATTTCTATTATGTATCTGTGTAAAACTCATTTGGCCTTTTTCTTAAATACAAATAAAAAATAGTTATTGTTTTCTTGAGTTACATGCAACTTACATTACACAACTTAAGTATATTTGACATAAATAAATAAATAATGCTGGACATTTCACACAGCATCATGTAGCCCCAAGCTAAGCAGAGCTTGTGTTATGGGAACCACATCACTGATATACTACTTAAATACATTTTTTTTTGTAAATACACACATAATATACATAGAAAACACCCAGTGTTTTTTTGTAAACACATGACATCGTTCTCTGTTGTTTGACACCCCATCTAGTTGTAGTATTTAGTATAGTTTTACGGTTGTCTGGAAGAGATCGCCAAGAGCGATAAGACCGCCGATTGTAGGACATTGTATTTCTAAAAATAGTCTAACTAGATAATACTTTGAAATTGTGTCCTCAATAAAGTTCTTATTTATTTATTTATTAAGTTTAACACTTCCTGTAACGCTGTTGTTTTACCTTTAATAAAATAAAATATTATACTAGTGAACGCCCGCGGCTTCGCCCACGTGGACTACTTTTTTTATCCCACGGGAACTATACAATTTTCCGGGATAAAAAGTAGTCTATGTGTTGTTCCAGAACCTAAACTATCTACATTCCAAACTTCAAAATCGGTTTAATAGTTATGGAGATACGTGGTAACAAACATTCACACACACACACACACAGACACACAGACTTTCGCCTTTATAATATTAGTAGGATTGTTTTTCTTGACAGGATATATCTATGGGAGCCCCAGGGCTTCGCCCCGTCAAGTCTTGCGAGTCGTTGACCTCTGATACTGACGTGTTGGCGCCTCTAGCCGAAAGGGCCGCGGCGCCCTTGAAACATCATACAAGGTAAGCCGATGGGTGACCGCTGAAGCGCTCGTGGCGTAGCTTGCTTAGACGTGCTTGATTGATCGTTGAATTTAAGCAGCAATTTGGATAGGTCTCGTCACAATAATCGAAGAATACGAATCCTATTCTATTAAACGAGCAATATTGGTTTGATGTTTGAAGTTTGTTTGTACTGACGTTCTCGAAAACGGCTCTAACGATATGAAATTTGCAGTACGAGTGTTTACGGGGGTGAAAAATCGATCTAGCTAGGTCTCATATCTGGGAAAAGCCGTTTTCTCTGCATTTTCACGCAAAAAGATTTTCAAGTGCAATGTGGTTCGTAATTGAACCACTAGATGGCGTTATGCACCCGAGCAGAGCTCGGTCGCCCAGATATTAGTCGTAAACATGCTAATATTCGTCGAATACGAATAATCGTATTCGTTGCATCACTAATTTTACTTATCGATTTGGCTTATCGACAAATGTTTTTACTCAGTGAACGAATTTCTAAACAAGGGACAGTAAATTATTATCTATCTTAATATTGACATTCTTAAATCTTGACATTTTAATAGTTTTTATGATGACTTATATAAATTACATCAATAAATATGACCTAACAGATTTGCATGCCTAAGCTTTTGGTAGGACATAGATTGGACTAATTTAATTTTAAGACCTTATTGTATCACATGTGTTCGTGCAAATAAATGTCATTTATCCTTTATCATTTAATCTATTTATAGATCATCATCATGTGATTCTTACTTCGAACCGTGGCAGGCTGAGATAGCAGATATGAGACTACGTCTGTCTCCACAAGAGAGGGACCACCATATGTTCAGTGAAGAGGACGACACGCAGCCGCATAATGTCAACCAGGTAAGCCATGACGAGAACAGTTGTTAAGCCATGACGGATATCTTGGGCAGTCGTTAAGCCATGACGGATGGCTTGAACAGACGTTAAGCCATGACGGATGGCTTGGACAGACGTTAAGCCATGACGGATAGTTTGGACGGACGTTAAGCCATGATGGGTATGTATCAACAGTTGATAAGACATGATAAAAAGCATGGACAGACGTTAAGCCATGACGTAAGTTCAAACAGCTGCTAAGCCATGACGAGGAACGGTAACCAACAAGAGCTCAGACTGTCGTTAGCCACGGCTGGGCAAGTTAGACCGCTTCAAACAGTATGATTAATAGCTTTGGACAGTCGTTAAGCCTTGACTAGTTAGTAGAGAGTCGGTAAGTAACCATGGCAGTGGAACTATGGCAGGTTGAGATAGCAGATATGAGACTACGTCTGTCTCCACAGGAGAGGGACCACCATATGTTCAGTGAAGAGGACGACACGCAACCGCATAATGTCAACCAGGTAAGCCATGACGAGGACAGCTGATAAGCCATGACGGATAGCTTGGGCAGACGTTAAGCCATGACGGATGGCTTGGGAAGACGTTAAGCCATGATGGATAGCTTAGGCAGACGTTAAGCCATGACGGATAAGTATCAACAGTTGATAAGAAGACATGATAAAAAGCTCGGACAGTCGTTAAGCCATGACGGGTAAGTATCAACAGTTGATAAGAAATGATAAAAAGCTTGGACAGACGTTAAGCCATGACGTAAGTTCAAATAACTGCTAAGCCATGACAACGGACTTAAATTCACGTCGTATACCAGATATTACACCAGCTGATTGTTCGCTCACCGTCAGCACTGATAGGCGAGTGATCTTTATTACAATGAAATAAGGATACTGATTGTCCAGCACTGACGAGCAATCAGCGTAGCCATTTCTGCTAAACAATCAGTATCCTTATTTCATTTTAATAAAGATCACTCGCCTATCAGCGCTGACGCTGATGGACTAAAATCAGCCTTAAAGTCGGTTTTTTTTAATTTAGCCACTTGTTTCAGGGTGATTCGTTATGTTCTACGCCGGCGGAGTCCGGAGTTTGTAGCGTGGAGCCGTCGCCAAGAAGAAATCTACGAGTAGACATCGACGCGGCAAACGAACTCGCGCAAAAGTATGTACATTTTCAGTTATTCTTCAAAAAATTCTACTAAAAAACTTTTTTCTGTTTTTTTGTTTTTTTCTTTTTAGTTTTGACGCAGTCGGGTTTTTGTTTTTTAAAATATTTTTTTATTTAACACTTTTTAGTTATGATAAAGTTGATTTTGAAATACCTATTCAACGATACCCCACTTGATATAGTGTGACGATTTTGGTTTTTTTAAATTTGACAATATGGCGTCTGGTTGTGGCACTGGTGAATTTTGTTTACTGTCATGTCTTTAGTAGCACTCCCAAGGTTGAGACGAATCGATTGACGTAAGAATCATCAAAATCGGTCCACGCGTTTGGCCTCTAGAGTGCCACATAGAAACATCCAAACAAACATACAAACATAGACTGATAAACACATTACCCTTCCTTTGCTTTGCGCAGTCGGGTAAAAACGAGTGTGCTTTAGACCAGTGTTTCGCTGTGTGTGTGCCGCGGCACACTGGTGTACCTTGGTCATTATTTGGTGTGCCGAGGAACAAATAACGTTACCTATCTCAGTTAACGTTACTCCAAAGGACCGCATATGCTCAACTAAATAAGCTCATTTATCACATTGAAAAAAAAAATCATTTATGGGTGTAAGTACCTCCAAAATTTTCCGATTTCCTAGATGCAAATGAGCGACAAAACTCGATGAACATTTTGAGTTATAAATTATTGTAATATTAAATGATTATAATTTATCTATTGAACCCGTGGAGTTAAAATCAAAATTTTAGCTAATATTAGACCCTGTTCTATTACTAATTTTAAACAAAAATTTCGCACTAACCGTGAAGAAAAAGTGGCTTAAAAAAGTCAAATCATCGATTTTTGTTGCTGTGACATCTAAAGAACTAAAAGGTCTACCGCACCTTGGAGATACAATTGTGATCATATTATTGTGACTGGCCTCTTAGCTCCGTTGGTAGTAGCTCTGCCTTCTGCGCTGTAGGTCGTGGGTTCGATTCCCACCCAGGACAAACATTTGTGTGATGAACATAGATATTTGTTCTGTGTCTGGGTGTTATAAAGTATTATAAGTATGTATTTACAAACATATAAGTATTCTATCAGTTATCTGGTTACCATAGTACAAGCTTTGCTTAGTTTGGGGCTAGATGACGCTGTGTCAAATGCAGAAATAATTTTTCAAATCGGACTGGTTCCTAAGATTAGCGCGTTCAAACAAAAAAAACTCTTCCGCTTTATGTAATTAGTACAGAAGTACAGATTTAATTGTGATGATATTTATTGTTTTTATAGACGTTTAGCAGCATTAGAAGAGCAACTCTCCACAATAGGTTATATCGACAGTGGGTCGCCGCGAACCCGCGCTCCGCCCGAGAAACGGACATCGCGACACGACCCGCCCGATCCCGATCCTGCTAAACGGTGAGAATTAGGACGCGTAGGCCTCTCCTAGGTCACTTTCTAATAAATTGGAAGATGTATGTTGAAGGTGTGATTGTTAAATTGTAATAAAGATAAGGGTTTGTGGTGATAAAAAGGACGCAAAAGTGAGCTAAAGCAAAATGATAAATCTATTATTTCAAAATATCGAGAAATGGATGTCACGACATGATCCGCCCGATCCCGATCCTGTTAAACGGTGAGAATTAGGACGCGTATGCCTCTCCTAGGCCTACTCCATCTCAACATTGTCCCAGGCACTACAGTGTCTCTATAAGTGTAGGCGAAGGTTGCCTCCTGACACTGTATAAATCATCTAATAAAGATGTAAAGTAATATTTATTGAAAAAGACGAACAAAATCATTATCTGCTATTAAACGTAGGTTAATAGGGTTAGTGTGACATCTGGTTGATGATGTAAAGGCCTACGTTTTTAGGCCTCCTAGGCCGCTTTCTGATAAGTTGGAAGATGTATGTTGAAGGTGTGATTGTTAAATTGTAAGAATAAATTGAAAATTTAATGAAAAAACCCTTCGACATATGCTTTTATCTATTAGAAAAGAGCTGATGATCTTGAAACGGCTGAACAGATTTTGAAACATAGCTAAGAAAACTCCCGACATCTTTCAAACAAAAAATTATGATAAGTAGTTTAGAAGTTACGAGGGAACAGTGAACATTCATACATACATACATACCGGTCAAACTCATAACCCTCCTTTTTGCTTCGCCGTAGTCGGGTAAAAAATATTAAAATCGGTTCATCCGTTTAGCAGCTATGATGCCACAGACGCACGAATACACACGACAAACTTATAACTCTTCTCTTTTTCGTCGGGGGTTAAAATAGTATATTTCATTACAAGTTCGGAAAGGCTGTCATTGCAACGAGTTCCGACAAATGTCTACCCGAGCCGAGGCGCAGCCGAAGGCGAGGGTTGACAGTCGGAACAAGTTGCAATGACGGTTCCGAACGTGTACTGAACGACTATTTTTAATACAGTTGCGAAAAAATGAAGCAATTTAATCTAGAAAATGGCGCCAACCGTAGAATATAAGAAGATATATTTTTTTTTCACCGATTCTGGTAGGCAAAGGGAACTATGCCCATACAGCCAAGTCTTCAATATAATTTTTTTATTGATATGAAATGAAAATGAAATTTAATGAGATGAAATGAAATGAAACCTAACCTAACTCATTCAATCAAATCATTAAATCTGATATAGAAACAAATTAGTAGCTTCTTTTTAGAAATATACGTATTTGCATGAATCATAAAAACTTCTATGATTTTTTTTTAGTAAAAACTTCATGGTTGGTTTTTCTTTTTAATAGACATTATTTAGACTGTTGGGAAAGAGAACGCACGAGTGCGGGAAAGGTAAAAAAAAGCACGAGTGTGTAATAGCCCACTTCCCGAACGCTATACGTCCCTGCAATACGCCACTTTTTGAGCAACTGTATTAAAAAATACAATTTCAAAGTGGTCATAGCGGTCCTACTGAATAAATGAGATTTGAATTTTGTACTGTTAGCTGTATCCAGAATAAGCGATGGCGAAATAGCAGATGGCGCTGGTATAAATACGGGTGCCGGTCGGGAACGGCCGCACTTGCTCGTTGGCGTTCGACGCGGTAACATCAGAGGAAACTTGGTTTCGTAGTTTTATGGTCGCGTGAGCCATTTTTCTTGTGATTTGAGCGTATTTTGTGAAGTGTCAAATTGGATATTAGTTTGTTCTATTTTGGGTTGTTTTTGTAAAATCGATTTTGTGACTTTGATTAAAGTTAGGTTTCTCGATTATATTTTTTTATCTTTAAATCACTCCTGTTCCTAAGATCAGTAAGTGGGATAAAGAGCCAGTAAAAGAAAGTAAAAGCCCACGAATTTGACACCAAAATGGAACAAACCTACCCACACGTAAAGAAAATTTTTGATGTTTGTTTGTGGTTATTTGTGTTGTGATTAATTCTCACGTAAGTACCATTTGATTGTTTTCTTTTGTAAAACGCCGCGAAGTACATCGCGTTGTCGTTCACAATGTCATTCGAAAAGTGGCTCGCGCGTTCGCAAACATTCCGTTCGCGTAACTTGTCGCGCAAAAGTTCGCGAGGTAGTTCACATCGTAGTAGGCAATGACCTCCTTCGTGCAGCGAGGTGCCAAGCGTCCAGGTGCCATGGTGCAATCATAGGGCACGCTCGCGTTATAGATCTCGACCCAGTTCATCAAATGTTAACCGCCGTTACTATCGTCGGTCGCGCTCTCGCTGATCGCATGGTAATCGGGGACTAGAGGTGTCGATCGCAGTAGTTTGCCTAACTTACGGCATTGCCGATAAGGCCATCATGTCTCCGATCAGTCCCCGGCTCCCGGGCTATATTTGATGAACTACATCACAGTGATCCTAATGAGGGTAGGTCGCACTCATTTTCCCCAACTAACATGACACCACCAAATGTTCGGTAATTCAAGAGGTTTGCTGTCGAGTCAGTGCAGAGTTCTATCTGAGGCGTTCACTTCAGCTCAAGCTCTTGAGGTTATGAATACTGGTTTAGGTAAGTCACTTAACTACCTACTTTGATCAAGCTCTTCTTGAGGCTATTACTGCTGGTTTAGGTAAGTCACATAACTACCTACTTTGTTTCTCATTTTGACACGATGCTTCATAACATTAACTGACCCGTAGTGAGAGGAAGTGGATCTTGCTAAAGTCTAAAACAATTAAAGCAATCATTAATGTTTGTCACGAGTGGTTAAATATCTCAAAGGGGATGTCAAGGTATGGTTGCCGAGTGGGTCATGAACGACCACACGTAATCGGGCTTTGACCGAGAGTTCGTGCCGCTCGCTGTATCTCGGTAAGTTGAACTAGCTAACACATTATTGGAGACAATGAAAAAGCTTGTCTGATAGGTATGATTTGAACAGTGTCAGGAGGCAATCTTTGCCTACACTCATCGGGACGCTGTAGTGCCTGGGACATTGTTGAGATGGAGTAGGCTTGCCCAGCACCTACACCATCCTCTCAGCTTGACCGGCCGTGTCCACAGGAAAGACGTGGTCAATACGTGTGGGGCTGGCTAAGCCACGGGTTTCCTCACGATGTTTTCTTTCACCGTATGCTACGTATGTTAAATAGGTTGTTACGCCTTAGAGTAGTTACGGGACTGAGTACCTAAGGAGCTGAGGACACTTCTCGTGATATGAGGTACCTATCGATAACGCTTAAGGCCCGTACACACGCTGGCCTAGGCTCGCCGAGTGAACGCGAGTGCCAACGTGTGGGCAGCACCACTCGCCTCGCCTTGCCATCACTCGCCTCGCCTTGCCATCACTCGCCTAGCTGGCCGAGTGAACACGAGCGCCAACTTACATTGATTTGCGTTGACTCGCCAAGCGTGTGGATGGTACCACTCGCCTCGCGTCGACTCGCCTTCACTCACGCTGGCTTAGGCTGGCCCAGCGTGTATTCGCAGCATTTAAATAAGGGCAGCCGTTGCTAATTCAGAATTAACATCTGACAATCATGTGTCATAAAAAGTAAGTTCGTATGAGCAAGTGGCCGACTCTGGTGGCGGAGTTTTTTGGGCCACCTAAGGGCCTGCGTCATGGCTTGACGACTTGGAGGCTGGGACCGTTTGGCATGCCCTCCGAGGCGCGGAGGCGTTCAGCTGGTAGTGCCGCTTGCGGTCACCCATCCAAATTGTGACCGCGCACGGCGTTGCTTGGTTTCGATAGTCAATCGAGAGTGCCAGGGCTGGGCTACGCCATCAGTGCTTCATTTTCACTTCATTCTACTTATGTCACTATTACAAGCTTTTATTTATCTTGCTGTGTGTTGTTCGAGTGCAATCTTGTAACTTAATTTTGAAGGGTTGCCTGCTAAACTGTTGTGACTTGGATAATATTTTTCAATAAGAAACTTATTATCAGTCTACTTGTAATCCAAGCTGATTTTATAAGCGCCTTCAAGCTACCCTACAGAAACGACTTTATGGTAAGCCCGGTAGTTATGATCAGAAAATTTGCTACACTTGTAAAAAGAAAGGTCATGTAACGGTGTCATGTACCTACGTAGCGATTGTTCCAAGAAACTCATGTAAAGTACTTCAAGCTTTAGAATGGACATCGGTTGTTTTCGTGTTTTCCGAATGTGTCCGGCAGCGGAGTGCGGTTGCGCAGAGCGGAGTGCGACAGAGGTGCGCGTCGTTGTCGGCGCGGCTCGCACGGCTTGCGACCAGTTTGCTTTTCTTAAAAGTGGCATTGATGTTTGTTTGAAATTGTGAATAATTTTCATTTCTAAATGATTTTTCGTCAATCATTTTTGTAATTTTATACGATTGTTTCCGATGTTTTACGAAACGCATTCTTTTTCTGGTTTTACTGTAAGTATGTGTGTATTTTCGTATGAACTAGGCTAGATCTGATCGCGGGGTTTTGAGCCGCCCGAGGGCTTCCTCAATGGCTTAGCGACTTGAGAGCTGATGGTTTAACGTGCCTTCCGAAGTACGAAGCAGTTGTCTGTAGATTCCACCAGCGGTCACCCATCCTAATTGTGACTGCTGAGAACGTTGCTTAGCTTCAGCGATCCTTTAAGGATGTCAAGGCAAGAGCCACGAGCGCATTTCATAGTCAAGTAGGTAACGAAAAAGTTAACCAGGGTGGCAATTCTACTACAAAATTTTTTGTAAACCACAAGCAAAGCCTCAACTAGACCTTTGATTTTCGACTGTTTCCTATTCTACTAGTGTCAAGCTACTCGGTTATGGTGAGGTTTTGGCTGAGGTTTGGACTTTGGCAGAACGAATTTTTGAGGGGCTATTCTACTGTTCACCAAATGGCTGACGTTTGAGAGATCGAAGGCGCGGCGGAATGATTGACGTTGTCATCTAGTGGAGTTGCCTTGCTGGTGTTCTGGGGCTCGATTCCGGTACCGAACTTTTTATCAACCTCAACCAAAACCTCAACTAAAGCGACTGTTTCCATGACTACTAATAACAAACGACTCAGTTGTGGTGAGGTTTTGAACTTTGGCAGTACAAATTTTTGAAAAGCTATTCTACTATTCACCAAATGGCTGACATTTAAGAGTTCGAACCAAAACCAAAGCAGTTGTCATTTAATAGAATACAGGCCCAGATCTCTCCTCATTAGTAAAGGTGGAGAACCTTTCTCGTCTGTGTCTATGATTTTGTTTTGCTTTAAGTGTTCCTAAAGCTATCGAGCTACTGCATCGAGTGACATGCTCACTGGAGCTGGGTCTTCTAATCTGCGCAGACGTACCTTACTGATCGAGGTTGGATATCTTTGCAGAGTAGTAAGTCTAGGTCAGGTGAAGCCGAGCCCTAGAATGGTAAGAAGCGTTTTAAACGATGATTTGCATCGAAGCAAACCACAAAGGTTCGTTGTGTGAAATTACCTACTAGCAGCCGAACCAGAGAGCTTCTTGTTGAGAATCAAACCCGTCATGGTGAGTATGTGAAATGTGTAGGGGTTACTCGATGACCTCTCATATGTAATAAAATTTTCTCTGTGCACAGTTTTACAAGTCTGCATAATGCCAGGCATTCGCCGCGAGCTGATGCGGTTGAGCCGCCTGCAGCTAAGGCGAGACGACGCCAGCAACTGCACAGCGCTTGGTGCTTTGGCGTGGCGAGCGGTGTCTGAAGACGTGTGCTGCGCTCTTCAACACGAGAGTTTTTGACTATTTTTGTCCTAGTCCGATAAAACGTTGTCTATGTCTCTGTTGGTTGCTATCCCTTTTAATACAGAAAATTTTACTAAACTCATACGTTTCACAATCGTAGGTACACAGTCACACTCACACACTCATACAGTTTATAGCTTTGGGGTTTTAGATAATTTGACGATAGGTTAGTGGATAGTGATTGATAGTTTCGTAGGCGATGGACGGACTAAGATAAAATGTACGGTCGGTGCGATCTGTGGTCTGCGATTTTTAATCTGTGACCTGTGATCTAATCTATGGTCTGTGATTTTTAATCTGTGACCTGTGATCTAATCTGTGGTCTGTGATTTTTAATCTGTGACCTGTGATCTAATCTGTGGTCTGTGATTTTTAATCTGTGACCTGTGATCTAATCTGTGGTCTGTGATTTTTAATCTGTGACCTGTGATCTAATCTGTGGTCTGTGATTTCTAGTCTCTGACCTGTGATCTAATCTGTGGTCTGTGATTTTTAATCTGTGACCTGTGATCTAATCTGTGGTCTGTGATTTTTAATCTGTGACCTGTGATTAGCCATCGGTCCAAGTGGTTGGATTTGCTTGTCCCTAAGCAGGTCTCCACGACGAGAGGTGAAGCTGAGCGGTCGGAGAACGACCCAGATGCTGTGTGAAGACTTATGGAAAGGAGTAACAGGGCCCTATTTTCATTATTTTGAGACGTCTCTGAGATGAAGTATGTATGAGCGTGTTTTAAGGCGATACATGCTATGTGACGTATGAATTAAGTGAAAGCGTTATAGTGAAAGGAGAATGATAAGCTCAGTTTTTAGACTCCAGATGTCTGTCCTAACACATTGTTTTCCTGCAGGTGATGAGCCTGATGAGACTAACAAAAAGTCTATCAGCCTCCGCATAACAGGGACCAGGCGTTCAGCGCTCCATGTTCTGGTTCGAGGCGGGTCCGTCATCGGTAGCCGTCACCGTCAGCGGCACCACACCGAGTCCCCGGGTTGAGGACAACCCACTGTCAGGAGAGGCCGTGTTAGCTGTATCCAGAATAAGCGATGGCGAAATAGCAGATGGCGCTGGTATAAATACGGGTGCCGGTCGGGAACGGCCGCACTTGCTCGTTGGCGTTCGACGTGGTAACATCAGAGGAAACTTGGTTTCGTAGTTTTATGGTCGCGTGAGCCATTTTTCTTGTGATTTGAGCGTATTTTGTGAAGTGTCAAATTGGATATTAGTTTGTTCTATTTTGGGTTGTTTTTGTAAAATCGATTTTGTGACTTTGATTAAAGTTAGGTTTCTCGATTATATTTTTTTATCTTTAAATCACTCCTGTTCCTAAGAGTACTGTAAATGGTGCTAAACAGCAGGCTGATTGTCCAATTTGTCTCAAACTGTCAAAACGATCGCGTATGTTTGTCGCGTTCGGTCTCGTTGAGATGACAGTGACCGAGCTACAGTGCCACAAGTATAAGTTGGCGGTGGCGATTTGAGGAACTAAAACGGAAAAACGGAAAAAGAGTACTAAGATGCGAAATATCATTAAACTATCCTATACAAATACGCAAATGATTAAATCTTTCTTACATATTTTCCCAAATTTCGTGGTATTTTATGTACAATTAATTATATTTTTTGAACACAGTGGCGCTCAGCCGCGCCAAGTTATACTTGTGGCACTGTACTTGCGTGGTCACTGAACTGTCATATTTGAGAATTCGAAATCGATTGTGGTCGCTATCAAAGATAGACAATCAAGGGGCAGGTCGCTAAAGTCAACTAAATTGCACATTAGCTCCTACGTACAATCAGTCGTAATGTACAAGGACAGAAAATAATGATAATATTTTGTTTCAGATTATGCAAAGACCGTGAAAGCCCTAAAACTTCGCAGACGGACTTTCAAACGTCACTCGGAAGTGTCAAACTGAGGTAAATATGATTAATTGATGTCCCAGACTGCGTCCCTTTAAGTGTAGGCATTTACTTCAGACGCTCGCTGTTTGAACCGGATCATACGTTGAAGGCAAGGATTTTATATACTTACGTAACTGGATGGTTCACTCGACTTTAATGTAAAAGGGATTTTGAACCTTATCAGACTGTACAACGTTCTATTATAATTCAATCTGGGTCTGATTGTCGGTCTCGTTGAGAGGACTTCGTGTTAGCTTTGTCCCTTTCACACTCGTAGTGTGCCCATGTCATTTAAATATCAGGATATGTATTTATTCTCTAAGCTAGCTGTAAGTTTTCCTAAGATTTTGAAAATAAAATTAAATAAAATAAATAAAATATTCACTAAGAATTGGGAATGTTTAGTTCATAAATTATGGTCGCCCTTTAGAAAGAGACACACCGCCCAAGTTTTATGTCTCAAGTGGACCGAAGTTTTCTGTATCAGTGAACCTTCCAGTATCGTTTAGTTTACAAATTCCTTGGTTGAAGGTTCATCAGTAAATATTATAGCAGAGCCGGCCTACTAACCAAACGTTTTAACTGTCAAAACGATCGCGTAGGTATCTTTTGTCGCGTTCGGTCTCGTTGAGATGAGAGTGACAGAGCTACTTGTGTGGTCACTGAACTGTCATATTTGACAGTTTGAGACCAATTTTGGTCGCTATCAAAGATAGACAATCAGGGGGCAGCGTTCAAGTTCAGAGGCGTTTCTAAATAGGACCTATAATAATGAAAAAAGGAGTTTATTTTTGTCTAATTAATACATAGAGGGTCTTACTTATGAAAGATGTTTAAAGTTGAACACTGGTTAAACAACGTCCTGTCTTTATTTGTGGATAGTGACAGAGACAGGACGTTGTTTAACCAGTGTTCAACTTAAGTAAGGGGCAGAATGAAAAACTTGCATGGCTTTGTAATGCGCAAAATTAATTCTACACTAGCATTGCGATCATTGCAGTTTTCATTTGTATGTTTAATTCTTACTTGAACTATTTTATACATTGGGTGTTGTGGATTTGTTAAGAAATAAATTAACTGTAAGATTGTACTATAAACTCGACTTAATCTCATCTAAGTTTACATCTAAAGTTAAGTAATCCTTAAATCAGCTAAGGGCTAGTTTCACTGTTACCATGTTCGTTTCAAAATATGGGTATTAACACGAGCTCTAAACGGTGAAGGAAAACATCGTGAGGAAACCCTTGGCTTAGTCAGTCCCACACGTATTGAGCATGTCTTTCCTGTGGATATGTCCGGTTAAGAGCGGATGGTGTAGGTGCTACAAGCCTACATCTCAACATTGTCCCAGGCACTACAGTGTCCCGATAAGTGTAGGCAGAGATTGCCTAAATATTTTGTACATCAGTTTTTTGTTTAGTATAGTACAAGTGAGCACGCAATATGCTCTGTTCTACTCACACCTTTTATAAATACATATATAGAAGCACCCATACGGCGTTGCCCCCGTAGTGATGGTATATGGTGATGATGATGATGAAAAGTAGTCTATAAACCTTCAAGAGTTTAGCTATCACATGCAGAATTTTCAAATCCGACTGGTAGTTCCTGAGATTAGAGCGTTCAAACAAACAAACTCTTCCGCTTTATTATATTAGTGCAGATATATCCACATCACCCAAAACTAAACATTTCCGAACCATCTAATCTACATCGCTTTTTAACCCTCGCTTACAGGGAAAGAGGCTCACCAAGAAAAAACAAGTCACGCTACAGCGGAATACCAAATAACGACGAAAAAATCATCAGCCGATTAAGCTGGCATGGAAAAGACGGCCATTCAACTTTAATAAAAATCGACTGGCCTATAGAAAGCAATCAATCAAACACCATCAATTCTAGTCCTGTAACCCCCATCACACCAATCTATGACCCCTTAGAAACAGATTCCGAAATAAGCGAGAACAAACACACCATTAAAATCCAAAGCGATTGTCTAAACTGCGTTGAGGGTACCTGCTTGAAATGCGAGTTAAAAGCCACAGATTTCAACCATACAGATAGCTTGGAACCCAGCCCGATCCACTCTGAAGTTAGCTACAAGAATTTGAATAGATTATCTGCGGTATCAACTTCATCTTCAGACCATAACTCAGATAAAAAAGACTTGAAAATCATGACCTCTTCCCACGAAAGTTCCTCCTCCTACAGTCATGATGACTACGAGAGTTTTAACTTTACACGTCCTAACTATATTAACCTATCGTCTAGCAGCAAAAGTTCACCCGGATCACCGCTTAAGAGCCCTCTTAAATCTACTATTAGTATAACTTTCAGAACTCCGACGAAATCGAAAGAGGGCGACAGAGATTCTGTATACGAAGATATAGATTTGGAGAAGAATCTGTCTATTGTTGAAGAAGCTACTGTTCCTCAGGCTGACGCTTCGTTACCTACACAGGAAGCTTATCAGCCTGACGATCTGATCATTCTAGAAACGCCCACAGAAACGCATTTTGATGTTGACGTGTATAGTCAAGTTAAATTTCTGAGGCAGAGCATTGAAGAAGTAAACGCTATGGTGCTAGAATCGCCGGATAAGGATAAAGATGTTATGGAAGAATCTGTGTTTTTTACTGAAGAAAATTATTCAGATGATACACAGATAGAAACTGATCTGATTGATGAGAAATTGAATCACGTGCAAGAATCGAATCATAAGGATGAATCTAAGAATCTAAACGGTGAATCTTATATGAAGGAATCTCAAAATTATATTCCCGATGAATCAAATTACACTCCCGAAGGATCCAAGAATCATTTCACTCTGGAATCTAAGAATCATTACGAAAATATACATTTCAAAAGTAATGATTACGAAAATATTAATGTAGACACGTTGAAAATTTGTGATAAGTTAGTAATAAATGATAGACCCGAACCAAATGGTATAGAGTATGACAATGGGAATTTTAGGAAAGCCGAAAAGAATTTGAATGTTAGAGAGCTAGCTATTAGATTCGAAAGCCCGACAGAGCAAAAAGGTCCATTCACATTCGAGAAATTCAAAACGGAAGTGAAATATCCATCTTTAGAGAGAAAAGATGATGTTATCAGAGTCTCAGTTAAGAGTGATACCAGAACATCACCAAAAAGCTACAAACTATCCAAAAACTCCGCCAGATCTTTAGACGAAAACGCGTTCGTCAAAGAATTCGGTCCAGACAAGGACAGAAGAAAAAGCCTAGAAGTTAGAGACGTTAAAAAAACAACAAAATTTCTGCCAGATCTGAATCTTAATATCGAAAACGAAAGTAAAGAAAGCATAACGCCTACAACAGAGAATAAGATCTCACTCATCCAAAGATTCACTGAAAAACGTCCACCAGAGATAAAGAATCTAATAGGCTTTGAAACTGAGAAGAAATTGAGTCGAGAAAGAATAGAGAAGTACAAAGAAGAAAGAAGAAACTTCTTAAGAGAGAAGTACAGCTCGCAATCTTTTAGAAGTAACCCAGAACAGCTTACTAGGATTAAAATAAAGAAGGATACAGAAGTAAAGGAGTTACCTAAGTTTGAGAGGAGAAATACGGTTGATTTGGGGCAGAGAATGAGATTTTCATTAGCAAAGAGTGCTAATAATCTAGACACAATACAATCTCCTAATAGCCCTGAGAAATCCGAGAGTGAAGATAAGAAAAATTATGAAAGGTAAGTGTAGATTTAAGATGAAAATTGTTGAGACTTCTGTCTCGTAACTTCTGCATAGGCCTTACTTATGAAAGATGTTTAAAGTTAAACACTGGTTAAACAACGTCCTGTCTTTATTTGATAGTGACAGAGACAGGACGTTGTTTAACCAATGTTCAACTTTAAACATCTTTCATAAGGGGGAGTGTGCTTAAGCACTTTAGTGAGTAAAATTACGTTGATACGCTCAAATCGGTGAATGAAAACATCGTGAGGAAACCCGTGGCTTAGTCCCACACATATTGAGCATGTCTTTCCTGTGGATATGTCCGGTTAAGCTGAGAGGATGGTGTAGGTGCTACAAGCCTACATCTCAACAATGTCTCAGGCACTACAGTGTCCCGTTAAGTGTAGGCAATGCCTCCTGACACTGTATAAATCATGTATGAATAATATTTGAAAGCTTATTTCGTTCATTTTATTAGTTTTCATTAAATTTGTAGTAGTTTCAATAATTTTCATCGTTTTAAATACATAAATATTTTAGTTTTTGATGTTTTTGGTTTTTATTGATTGGCTAATTCTCATCAAATAACAATAATTCAAAATTAACCTTTAATTCAAAATTTTTACTCTAATTTTTACGTCATAAGCATAACATAACTCTTGTAGCTACAGAAAAACTCTCTTAGGAGACTATCCTTACCTTTTGAAGATATTACATTTGAAAATGAAAAATCCTAACAAAATTTTCAACGATTTAATAGAAAGATATGGTCCTATCAACATTTTCAACCCAAACTAAGGATTCCGTAGCCGAGTTGGTAAATAAAGGCACTCCGACTAAAGGAGGATCGCTTGTATCATTGCGGGTTCGAATCCCGTCGGAATTGAACATTTTGATAAGATTTTTCATATTCAAATGTAATAATACCTAAGTGTGGTAGAAATAAATTATTTTGAAGATATTTCGACCTGCATTTACAGATTTTGTAAAGTTCACCCTCTCTATTGGTGTAGATTGGTATATATTTTTCTTTTTAAACCTCATTCGGAACAATTCAAATTCACCAAATTAGTCTCAATTTGCTTATTACCATTTTATTGTAATTTCTTTTATTTTTATTTCAGAAAAGAAAAACTGTCTCCATCATTTACAATAAAGGACATGACGGCCATGTTTGAATCGAAACAAAACCCGAATTCTGGTTGACATCTCAGATAATAAGATTAATTGAAAATTTAAAAAAACCGACTTCAATGTCATAAACTGCAATTTTCTGCACTCTCGAGGTCTCTGTTCATAACTCCGAAGATCCTCGACAGATCCTCACCAAATTTTTGTGGAATGAAAAGTATACCATTTCAAACAAAAAAAGAATTTTCCAAATCGGTCCAGGCGTCTTCGAGTAATCGGTGAACATAAAAAAAAAGGATTCCAAATAATTGAGAACCTCCTATTTTTGAAGTCGGTTAAAAAAGGCTACAAAAATCATTTATTCAGATCGTCAGCTTTATAGTACACACAATGGATCTAGGCATTCGTGAAGTTAGGCTTTTCGCTGCGCAGTAGAAAATTTTGTATGAAAAAGTTGCACTGCGCATCGAAACGGCTAACTTCACGAATGCCAAGATCTATTAGAAGTGTACCTGCTGTTTCAAAGACGTGCCTCTGACAACCCTTTAAATATAATCTTCAATGTCAGAATTATTTTTTGTAGTCAAAGTTCAATGGAATATTGGCCTTGGCGTAACCAGTGTGGAGATAGGTGTTATGTAAATATCATTTTGGTGTTATTATTGAATAATTTACGGTATATTTTTAAATAATGCCATGCGGAAGATTAAAATCTCTAAAAAGTAAAATTATGGATTTTCCTCAAAGTTAATAAAACTATTGGGCCTCTATTAATAAACTCGGATTAACTTCTGTCAAAGTTGCGCCACGGATTAAACTATTGCCATCCTTATTTGTCACTGTCTAACAAAAAAGGACGGCAATAGTTAAATCCTTGGCGCAACTTTGACAGAAGTTAATCCGAGTTTATTAATGGCTTTGGTCTTTAAATTTTGGTTCGCTGAAAGAAAACTATATATTCTTGAATTTTATTTTGCAAAGGAGATGTACTATTTGCGAAATCTCTAATACTCATACAAATGAAGTTGTTACGATATTTCAAGTTTGATATTTTGATTTAACTATTGTTATATACATCTTCTCAACAACTTCAATTGTGTAACGGTTGTAATTTTGTTATAATTGTAATAATTTATTTATTATTTTTAACTCAATACTCAGTACATCACACAAAGTTTTAAGTATTATTTATGTTAGTATTGTTTACTTGAAATATTTAAGTTGAAGTATTCAAATCTGTCTTTGGCCGCCATTGAATAGACCAATCACTCTATTATTATAAATGCGAAAGTTTGGATGGATGGATGTATGTTTGTTACTCTTTCACGCAGAAACTACTGAACGGATTTCAATTAAACTTGGAATGTACATAGTTTATGACCTGGAATAACACATAGGCTACTTTTTATCCGGGTACCACGCGAGCGAAGCCACGGGTGGAAGCCAGTGATAATATAAAGGATAGTACCATACAACTCGAAAGAATGTAGAATGAGATAATATCCTGATAAAATCATAAAACGGTCAAAATACAGTGACAGTTGCACTTTTATAGGCGTTACCTTTGTTAAAATTCGTCGCATTTTAAACATTACTCTGCAGAGTAGCAGATTTACCTATGCGATTAAGGCTGAATTCGACCAAAAGTCATCTTACTCCAGAGTAACTAGCAGCTAGCCGACATCATTCGAAATACAATTGATTAGAAAGGGCAACCGAACATTATTGTGTGCATACAAATTGTCCTGGTTATAAGGTGTCAACTTTACAATGTCAAAATATTCAAACAAATAGTAGTTTACTCTGTAGAGTAAAAACTTAATCCAGCCTAAATCTAATAGTAAAATTGGGGTGCCAATTAAACAGAACTTAAAATATTTCAAGTAATATTGTTGTTTAAGTTAAACCATGTTTTTATTATTAGAACTTGTAAATTGTATGAATCTCTGTTATCTACTATTGGGCTTATTATTAAATCTATAAATAATTAGATATCGAACAAAGTATGGGAATTTAAATGCGTAAGCCTTTTTGTTATATTTTAATGAAAATTATGGAAACTTAAATGAATTTATGACTGAAATGGTTCGATTCCTGTGATGGGGCAAAATATATGATTAATTTTGATAAGGTGTCCCCAATGACCTTTTTAAAAAGTGGAAGATAAGTGACTCACCAAAATGCCTGTTCCTACTCGAGTGAGTCCTGGGGACAAACCAGCCCTCAGTGCCTCGCGGAATATCATCTCGAACGCACCTTGAATTTGCTAATAGACAAAGATAGATATAGCAACTAAAGTAGTCGTGCGAGCGAGACAGCATTGCAGAGCGGCCGGGCTCTATCGTTATCGGCTCCTTTCGGCCGACAGAAACCGGCCGCTAGCAATTCCTGTCTCGCTCGCACAACAGTTTAATTTCTCTCTATCCTTATTTATTGGAAATAGTAAACTGGAGCAATGTGTGTGTTTTGGTGTATGTAGTGGTGCACTGAGCCCAAGTTTTGGCATGCGATGTCAGTGCGTCATCTGTCTTCCCCTTTTTGAAAAGGTCTTTAGGTCTCCCCCAATTTTAATTTTTTTTTAATATTTCAAATACGGTGCTTTATTAATATCGATATTGTATCAACATCAACAATAATTTATTTATGAAATCAACTGTTTTTAAATAAATACTCGAAAGTCATAAAAATCATTTAAGTTTTTCTAGTTCCACATTTAAATTGTATTGTGTTGCCATTTATAAAAATATTAATTAATAAAAAATGCATTTAGTTATATTTTTATAAGTATTTAGAACACGTAGCTGCTTAATAAAGTGCACATTTTGTAAAAAAAAATATATGACAATAAAGAAAATTAATAAAAAAACTAATTTCTTTCTTGAATAAAGATTACATTTAAATCATACTAGCTTAAACAGGCCTTGAATGATGCGATGGTGAACAAAAAACGGTAGGTAGTTTTTAAAAGCTATTATTATGTACGGTAATAGTTTTTATAAACAAGTTAACCGCATAGACTAGATTTTTACTAGTTAACAGAATATAGACTGTAACCTGCCAAAAACAGAGCGTATTTTCTCATAATCTTAAATACATAAGGCATTGTTTATAAAATAATTTATCTTTACTATCTTTGCTCTTTGATTTTTTGACTAATCTCAAAGGAAAATATGACTTGCTACATAATTCTTCCCATTATTATCTAAGAATGTATGGTCTTAACTTACAGATTCAGGGTGTATAAAATTATGCCTTTTGCCCAATACAATGTAATTTTTGTAAAATATTTCTGCTTGTAGGTTTAGGCAAGAACAATAAAGAGTAATAATGAACTTGTGGTTTTATTGAAAACTAGCTGACCCGGCAAACTTCGCTATCTATACAAACTTGTTCGCAAGCAAAAAGTTCTATGAATTAATAATAGACTAGCACTGCCCTCGCGGCGTTGCTTCCGTAGTGATTGTATTTTTAGAACCAGAAGTAGAATTTAATTAACAAAAAACATAAAAGTAGGTACAGCCGAAGTCAGTTTACTCCGATTTTACACAAACAATTATCAAAATAACAAAGGAAACAAACAATCGTTACTTTCAAATATTAACCACTCGATTAACCATCAAATTGACCATCAAAAATACACAAGAAAAATAATGATCTGACTTACTGCAAATTGTACCGACAACGAACCAGACAACCTTTCTCTACGACGTTCACCGAATGAATGACCTCGGAAGCGGTGGCGCGGCCGTATTTATGCAAGTCGGTCGGATGACAAAACAATTTGCATTGAGTCAACAAAAATACGCTAATTCGGCCTCTCCTGACGTCGGCGCGTCCTCGCCCGTAGCTGATGGTGTCGGTGCAGGAGCAGGAACCTCTACCTCGACGTCGTGGCGATCTACTTCGGTAGACTGGTCTCGGGAGTCATCTGACTCATCATCCTAAAGTCATATTGTTTGCATTAGTACATAGTCAACCGTTGAAACTGAAAGTAAGAGTGACTCAATTACTTTCAGTGGCTTCGGATATCCCTCGTCAGGATATCCAGGACGATTGGAAAATCACCCTCGAGCAAGCAATTGCTCACCGTATACTTCCCTCGTCGGGGTATACAGTCTTCAGCACAGAGCTCTCAAGATGCGCCGGACCAATTCTTCAGGCCTCAGGGAGACACATTGGCATTCGTGAGTCGGTCAGAGCCCTCAGGGTGACCTCACCGTATACTTCCCTCGTCGGGGTATACAGTCTTCAGCGGAGAGCTCGCAAGATGCGCTGGACCAATGCTTCAGCCTCAGGGAGACACATTGGAATTCGTGAGTCAGTCAGAGCCCTCGGGGTGACATACTCAGCCCACCGTATACTTCCCTCGTCGGGGTATACAGTCTTCAGCGGAGAGCCCTCGGGATGCGCTGGACCAATGCTTCAGCCTCAGGGAGACACATTGGAATTCGTGAGTCAGTCAGAGCCCTCGGGGTGACATACTCAGCCCACCGTATACTTCCCTCGTCGGGGTATACAGTCTTCAGTGGAGAGCCCTCGGGATGCACTGGCACTAATGAGCGGTCCTCGACAGAACGGCACATTACACACGCGATGCACTTCCCTCGTCGGGGTGCAAAGCCTTCAGCGGAGAGCCCTCGGGATGCGCTGGACCAAATGTTCACAGGACTAGGCGTCCTTCGATGTGCAGTGCCCAGGCGCCACGGAAGCAACGTGCGAAGCGGGTAGCCCGCCTGCACCACCAATGCTCGTCCCAACTCGCGATCGACGGCTCGAACGACGGCTCGAACGACGGCTCGAACGACGGCCCGCACAGTTGCGCGAGCGACAGCTCCCACGACTGCGCGAGAGACGGCTCCCACGGCTGCGCAAGCGATGGCGCGCACGGCTGCGCGAGCAACGGCTCGCACGGCTGCACGAGCGAAGGCTGGCCCGACAGCGCAGGCGACGGCTCGCCCGGCAGCGCAGGCGACGGCTCGCCTGACAGCGCAGGCGACAGCTCGCCCGACAGCGCAGGCGACGGCTCGCCCGGCAGCGCAGGTGACGGCTCGCCTGACAGCGCAGACGACCGCTCGCCCGACAGCGCAGGCGACGGCTCGCCCGGCAGCGCAGGTGACGGCTCGCCTGACAGCGCAGACGACCGCTCGCCCGACAGCGCAGGCGACGGCTCGCCCGGCAGCGCAGGCGACGGCTCGCCTGACAGCGCAGGCGACAGCTCGTCCGACAGCGCAAGCGATGGCTCGCCCGACAGCGCAGGCGACGGCTCACCCGACAGCGCAAGCGACGGCTCGCACGGCTGCACGAGCGAAGGCTCGCCCGACAGCGCAAGCGACGGCTCGCCCGACAGCGCAAGCGACGGCTCGTCCGACAGCGCAAGCGATGGCTCGCCCGACAGCGCAGGCGACGGCTCACCCGACAGCGCAAGCGACGGCTCGCCTGACAGCGCAGGCGACCGCTCGCCCGACAGCGCAGGCGACGGCTCGCCCGACAGCGCAAGCGACGGCTCGCACGGCTGCACGAGCGAAGGCTCGCCCGACGGCGCGAACGTCGGCTCGCATGGCTGCACGAGCGATGGCTCGCACGGCTTCACGAGCGATGGCTGGCCCGACGCCGCGAACGACGGCTCACCTGACAGCGCAAGCAATGGCTCGCCCCACAGCCACGCAGCCACCACGCACACACACACCATGACACGTCACGTGTGTGATCCAAGTAACGAAGATCGCGGATCACGTCCACCGCCAGCGGCACTCCCTGCATGCCTGGCGCCTCGCCGTCGCACGACAGCACCTGCGTGGGCGTCTACAGCAGCCGCCAGCGCACCCGCGCTGCCACCAGCCGCGCCACGCGCACCGGCCACTGTGCTACTGCCTGCGCCAGTATGCCGAACACCTTGTTGTAAAGGACACGCGTAGAACTTCACTGTACACAGAGAAAACCTTATTAAAATGTGAGATCACCAAGCGCAAACTTCATTTCACATACTCACCATGACAAGCTCGGCTTCACCTGACCTAGACTCACTACTCTGCAAAGATATCAAACCTTGATAGTAAGTTAGGTACGTTTGCGCAGGTTAGAAAACCCAGCTCCAGTGTACATATCACTCGATGGAGTAGCTCGATACCTTTATGAACAATTAATAGCAAAACAAAATCATAGACACAGACGAGAACGTTTCCTTCATTAATGAGGAGAGATCAGAACACCAGGCTAACTTTAATTTAGTTACCTACTTGACTATGAATGTGCACTAAAGCATGCCGTAGCTGTCACTTTAACCTACGCGTCATTTATGCCGCGTATGATTATCAGAACAGTTCTTCAATTCAACTAAAAACCTTACAAAACAAACAAAACAAAACGTCAACTGCTTCGGTCCGTTTCACAACCCACCAATGACCAATGAGGCCAGGTCTACCCTGCCATAATGACGGTTTCAAACAAATTACCAACGAGGCTTAGCAAATCACTGTCACTTTAGAGAACGAAACAAAACGCAGCGGTAACCATACCCGAATGATTGACGTTGCAAAACAGAGGAATCCAGTTCCTCACTTAAGCCCTTAACTATACGCAGACGCAGCAGTGATCGGCGCGCGTATTCGGTGTAAGTAGGGGAACTTATCCGATGTTGTGTTTATAACCTCAAAAATGTTTAATGATCTATCATGAGTACGTGAACGAGCCTCACAACGGCGTGAACGCGAGCGAGGTAGATGGTCGTGTCGGTGCAATTTGCTACGGCTACGCCTTGCCCTATGGCGCAGCGGCTCAACTAACTTCTCTCGTAAACGAGATGAACGTGGCATCACAGATTTGAAATAACGGCTGTTTGTTTTTAATCCAATAAAAATTTAACTGAGACAAATCAATAGATGTGAGCTTAGGCCAATCCCACCATCTGATTTCAATCCAATAAAGACAAAACAATAGATGTGAGCTTAGGCCAATCTCACTTACTGATTTTAGTCCAATAAAGACAAAACATTAGATGTGAGCATAGGCCAATCCCACTTACTGATTTTAGAACCAGAAGTAGAATTTAATTAACAAAAAACATAAAAGTAGGTACAGCCGAAGTCAGTTTACTCCGATTTTACACAAACAATTATCAAAATAACAAAGGAAACAAACAATCGTTACTTTCAAATATTAACCACTCGATTAACCATCAAATTGACCATCAAAAATACACAAGAAAAATAATGATCTGACTTACTGCAAATTGTACCGACAACGAACCAGACAACCTTTCTCTACGACGTTCACCGAATGAATGACCTCGGAAGCGGTGGCGCGGCCGTATTTATGCAAGTCGGTCGGATGACAAAACAATTTGCATTGAGTCAACAAAAATACGCTAATTGTATAATAATATGGTGATGATAATGATACCTAGCCTATAGCCTTCCTCAAAAGTTTAGCTATCAAATGCAGAAATAATATTTCAAAACGGACTGGTAGTAGTTCCGTGTCGGTCGGTTGCGTCGTTCGCAAAAAAAAACGCAATAAAATTTGAATTTCGCGGGCGACCCACGAATCCACCATGGTGGCAATCCGACATTGACATTCGAGTAAGGAGTTGTCAATGTCAAAGAAAATGTCATCCATTATGTCAGTGTCAAGCTAAATCGAAAGTCATCATCGAATTAAAGAAACTGCATTTTTGTTTTGCATTGCAAAAAATAATTTGTGTTTTATTTGTGCCGCGCATTAATCTCACATAACAAAGAAACTAAATCGCCTTAAAATGTCTGACAAACAGAAGGTAGATCTTGGTTTATTGGAGGAGGACGACGAATTCGAAGAATTCCCCGCTGAAAGTAAGTACATATTGGCCAGCGAACCATTTGCTGTACTAAAGTTTTGCCTAAAACGGTGTTTCTCGTCATCAGATTGGGGTACGGAAGACGCGGATGACGAAGATGTGTCGGTGTGGGAGGATAATTGGGAGGACGACATCGTGCAAGACGATTTTAGCCAACAATTGAGGTTAGTTAAGGTCATGACTGGCTAATTTTTATATTGTGTTGTTTTAAACCTTGTAAGTCGGTATTACGGCATAAATATATACATATTTACGGTATTATGTACAGCAGCAACCAAGCAGCTTGTTGTCTAACTTGTCTCAAACCTCAAATTGGTCTCAAACTGTCAAAACGATCGCCTTCGAGACACAGTCATGATCAGATTAAATTCTTAGTCCGGCCACATCCTTAGAATTTTTGTCTGATCTGAATTTTTATTTTTTATTTGATCTGAAAAATCGGTCAGTGGCCAGTCTTAGCCCCGATGAAGAGGGTGTAATAAGTTTGTAGTGTGTATCTGTGGTATCGTAATTGAACAGATAAACTGATTTTATACTGTTTATTTGTTTGAAAAAATGATCAAAATGGTTTATAGCTACAGTTTATGAAGATTTGTTCAGGTGTTAGAAAATCATCAGCTCTTCTAGTTCTTGAAGGGATATATTGGGGGTTTTGCATTAAATTTTAATTTAATTGCTTGTAATTTTATTATCCAAATGTTAATAACATCTATTTCTTTCACAGACAACAACTGGAGAAGCTGAAGGAACAAAACAAAGCTTAGAATATGTACAGTTGTCGCAATGGATCTAGGCATTCGTGAAGTTAGGCTTTTCGCTGCGCAGTAGAAATTTTTTTACGAAAAAGTTGCACTGTGCATCGAAACGGCTAACTTCACGAATGCCAAGATCCGTTAGAAGTGTACACTTAAGTTTATGATATTCCATTTTCTTTGCTAAATCTGTAGGTAATATTTTTCTCATAAAAATTATTTAAGTGCAATCTTTTTGTTTTATTTAAAGCCTCCAAGTATTATTTGAAGTGTAGATTGCTATTTATTTTATTGTTAATACTGGCAAGGTAACTGGCATCCTGTGCCTAGGAGAGCTGGTTGACATTTTTGGGTAGGTATTGGAGGAAACTTTTTCAACACATAGTACCAAAAAACCTCAATATGAAATTGTAGCAGTCTTTCTTAAAAATAAATATTGGTGGATATTCCACACAGCGCCATCTAGCCCCAAACTAAGCAAGGCTGGGGTAATAGGAACCATTACTGCTGATGTAGGTACCGTAGAACCCCCGAACTTTGCCTACTTTTTCGAGTTTTTTTTAATTTTGCGCCAAACTGATCATAAATAATCGGTTCTGTCATGCTGAAGTCAACCAATTACTAAAGGGCTTTCAATGTGTGTGTGTGCTAGGCTCACAGCATAGAAAACCTTGACAGTAGAGGCTGTCAAAAAAGTAGGCAAAGTTAGGGCAACGAGCCTAACTTTGCCTGAGGTCCATATTTTCTGTAAAACTTGATAAATCATATAGATTTTAATGCAGTTTAATCATATATTGAACCATTTATAGATTATATTCTCAATACTACTCCAAATAATTATATTTAACTTTATATGATGGCAGGCAAAGTTAGGGCATCATTTACCGACAAAATGCGCCAAAAGTCAGGGCTGTCACAAAAAAGTAATCATCATCATCAGCCTATACAGTCCATTGCTGGACATAGCCCTCCTCCAATCTGCGCCATTTTATCCTGTCCATGGCTTGTTGCATCCACGGCGCGGCGACCTTTGGAAAATCATCACTCCACCTAGCCAGAGGGTGTCCTACACTACTTTTTTCAAGTCGTAACAATAAAAGTAGGTACATAGATGGATAGTAAAATATTGAAAAAAAGTAACGAACATCTAACCGCTTTTATTGGTGCTAAAGTAGAAATGTCTTAGTTAAAAATACCAAAAGAAAACAGACGGGAGTGGTTTGAAATTCATAACCCTCATTTTGTTCTGTTGGTTAAATCTAAAACTGACAACCCTAGGGTAGGCAAAGTTTGGAAAACTTTATTCAAAAAATTGCGCCTAACTTTGCCTTCTCAGATATTTCTGTCAATAATCATAGTATTTAGATGAGATAATTGTGTTTCGAAAGCCGATCATATTTGCCAACTACTGTAAAGATATGAAAGACGTAGGTACCTCAAACCAGTTCCTCACAATGACATAATTTTGTGGGACAAGTCAAAAAATGGCGCGATTTCCACCGAAAACTTTTTGCAACTACTATGAAATGGCTGCCGTTATTTTAAAGTTAAATAGTGCAGTATTGGCTGTTTATGATTTGGGTTTCTACCAACGAACAAAAATAAGTGTTGTTGTGATAGGAAAATAAATATCGTACTTTTTATAATTTAGGCAAAGTTACCTACACTAGGCAAAGTTCGGGGGTTCCACGGTATTACTTTTTTAGACCTAATTTTTATAAACATAGTAGGGTGGTGGCACCAGTAATGAACAAGCACCAGTGTATGACACTTTTTTTTTTAATGACTTACAATAAGATTTAGGTTGAATAAATCTATGGTAGAAACACAAAACCGTAGACAACACATTTCCAGTTGTTATTCCTGAAAACGTCACGAAAATCGGCCATTTCGTTTTCAAGTTATTGAAGAAAAAGTTGTGTGTTGGTGCGCTGCTGAACCAAAATACACTTTTACTAACGAAATTACTAAGAAGTTAAGTCTACATTTTTGCCAGCATTTTTGGCATTATTCAATATAATCGAATTTCGATTGATTTTATGGAACGGTTATATTATTCTGGATTTAATTGTATATCAGTAGCGCACCTACGCATGTTTAATTTTATTTTATAGTCGATGTTCATTACTGGTTCAGCAAAATTCACCTTCTCCAGAAATCGACAGGTGTCCATACTTATTATTTTACGTACTTTCTTAGTTTTTAACCAAATTTAAGTCTAATTCATGAACTGATTACGTTAATGTTTGAAATTCAACGATTGATACATGTTCTCCAATAAAGAACATGTGTCGAACACTGGGTAAAATAAGTGTTCATTACTGGAGTTGGTTTCAGATGCCTCCCAGAAAAAACTACACACGCGAACAAATGGATTATTAATTATAATAAAATAATAAGAAATGTTTCTCATGGCTGACTTGTCTAGTTTTTAACCAAAAAAAGGAAGAGATTCTCAATTCGTCGGAATCTTTTTTTTTTTGTTCTTTTTTATGTATGTTCCCCGATTACTCAAAGACGCCTGGAGCGATTTGGAAAATTCTTTTTTTATTTGTAAGGGTATACTTTCCGATTGGTGCCACAAAAATTTGGTGAGGATATGTTGAGGATCGTCGGAGTTATGAACATAAATGCACCCATAAGTAACTCAGCAATACATTATCATGATTATACGTATTAATTATTATTATTTATTATTATTAAAATTAGCAGTCACTGTACCACTGCAGGGCAAGTCCCTCCCTTCCGGTAGGTAGTTTAAATAATGTTAGTTATTGCATGTTTTGTGTTTGTTCATTACTGGGTGTTCATAACTGGAGTGTCATTAACTGGTGATTTATCAGTGTTTATCACTGGAATATTGGTGTTCATTACTGGAGATTCGGTAGGTATTTTGGTTTTCGTCTTCTGAGTAAAAACATATAGCTTTAATGTGAAAAAATTTGCTACCTAACCTTTCTTGAATATATTATTTATCATTTGGACTAACTGCTGTAGATATAATGTTAAAAATAACGAAATTATTTAAAATTTTAGTCACACACTTCTCTTAAAGTGTCGAGCACTGGTGCTTTCACCCTAAGGTAGGTACCTAGTTAGACATAATAACACCCAGACATGGAAAAAACATATATTTTCATCTCTAAACTTTTAGTCTTGGGTGGGAATCGAACCCACGAACTTCAGCAGCATTCGAGCGCAATAACAGATCTAAGTAAAGGTGTTTCAATTTTAACAGAATTTTATAAGTAGAGGGGAAGGAGTGTAGGTATTGAACGCACCCCAAAAATTAAAATTAGTTTCTGACAAGCGAAACTCGACTTCTTCCGTTGAGGTGCCCCGCCCCCCGGACCGATTGCCTGCCTAGCCAAACCAACGCCCGCGCAACTGTTGCCAGCGGTTTAACTTTTTTTGCCAGTGATTTTATTCCTGGACTAAACCTGTTTGTGGTATCATTGGAATCGGAATTTAACAAGCTTATTAACTACTTACTTACCTGCTCAAGGGGATTACATTGTCACCACCAAATAAATTGTTTATTCCATTCCGTAAACATGTTTGGCACCTTGCAAAATAAAAACTCACAATTGTTCAAAATTGGTAGCAAATATCTGCGTCAACATGGTGCACACACTTAGTACACTACACACCTTTATTATTTAACACAAAACATATACACATCGACATTAAAAGTAATTATCTATTCGCGTTTGCAAAAGGCCAAATTACGCCATTTTGTTCCGCGCACGACGAGCGGGAGGGCGCTCACGGCAAATAAAAATTCAATACTACTTCATTTTTCATCCTATAGCCTTGTCTGAAGTCTTTCTGATTGGTAGAAATATGTAGTTAGCCAACAAAACGAACAAAACAAACCTCATTCACTTCAATCCTATACATCAATCACAATAGCCAACCTTCAAAAAGAAAATTCACCCGCAACATTCAAAATGTTGATCAAATTCAAATTTTTTAATGTAAAACGGGGTTTTAATGGTTCAGTAATTATCCTAAATACCTGTCAGATTTAATTAATGCAAAACATGTATAGGTCATCGCTGAAAATCTTATTTGAACCTTCTTTCAAAAATAAAGTTTTTTTCGTATTTTTCTCTTCCGGTATTTTGACACATTGTAGAAATATTATATATTATCTATGACTTTTAGTGTTACCAGTAGTGGGACAATAATGTTACCAACAAATAAAGACACTTTCCACGTATGGGGAAGCCCTAACACCATAGAAATCGTGATTTTAATCGGCGAACGACTCAAATAGAGCTCGGGCCAGTACAGTGGCCTAAGGCACTTTGGCGGTTATGCTTTAAAATAAAACTTATAATTGACTGTCAATCGAATCTAGCCGTTTCCCTTCATCTTCTTTCTTTCGCCTTTTTCACTAGAAATTCAAATTAATTCATTACCTACTCGCGCTCGAAACAATTAAAAACAAAATTAAATAGGGTTGTACATCGGAACTTCAAAACTTCAAAAAGTTCGATTATCGGAAGTAGGTAGGTATTCGATTTAGAGAAAATAAAAATCATAATGATCTTTGATTGACACGATGACAGTGACATAAACTTTCCCTAAAATGGAAAGAGAATGATGGTTTATTAACTTAAATTAGTGACTAGTAAGTACCACACCTAAGTAGGTAAGGTACCTAGGTGCCTATTGTTAATTTACCTAAGCTTGATCAAGAGAATTGAAAATTCCAACTTTCATCGATGACATAATTAAATGGAAATACGAAAACTAATTTAAAAAGCTAGATTTCACTAGAAAACATTTAAAGACTATTAGGCATGCTTTTAGTTCACAAAGAGAATGACAATTGAGTGTATCTACCTAAATAATTAATCAAACTGCAATGCGACTGCTCGAAGCATCGAATTAATGCAGTCGAGATGAACAACTGAAAAAAGTCCTGAATAAAATAAGAAGAAGTAGGAGGCGCTCTTACGACAGATATTGAGTGGTGGGATGGGCCTAGCATGCGCAAAGACAGATTACTTTAAATTTATCTCGCTTTACTCTATTATTAACCTATGAATTGACCAACACTTTTATCTTTTGACCTCATATACGAAACGATCGTAAATTATCGTTATTAAAACAAGTTTACAACCGTTCATGAACGTGTAATTACGCAAAACGTTACGCCGCTGGGCGTGACATCACAAATCAGCCCGGTCGGGATAGACAACTGATCAGTATTCCGTCCTTGTCTACTGACTGAATTAGACAGAGACTGAGCACGCAGCCGGCCGCGGCTGATCGTATTCTGTCGAGGGTGTCGCCATTTTCGTTTTGACGAATATTGACAGCACGGCAGACAGACAGTAGAGCGGTCGTCGACACAGCGTCTGCCGGACTATTTTTATTTTGATTGTGAATCATTTAACGAGCTGATTACGTCCATCAACTCACTGTGTGTCTGTTTGTAATAAAACTTTATTTACTTACGCTGTGACGAGTGAAGGATAGGTCAATATTGCCGATTTCTGGTGCTAACCTCTTAGGTTTTTTTGTAGTCGTGTTTTGAGAACTGCAAGACTGATCGATATGTGCAAGATGTACTACAGATGACTCTGCAATAACATCCTTCACCCTCGTGTTATTTTCTGGTAAGTACTGTTTATTTATTGATCACAGAGGGTCTGAAATTAGATTTCAGACTTCGATCACTTAGCGTTCCCTGAAACTGTGACTTATAGAATCATATGTGATTTTTAATACAACTTGGCATGGTCGAAATATTATTATTAGGTAGTTACCTAAGTATAGAATGACCGTCACCCTTTGTTGCGGTAGCTCCAGTTTGTTTACGAACTGTCAGGAGCAGTACACGGCCTAAGATATATTGCCTGGGTTGGCGACTATGCGTGGCTTCGCTGCGCAAACGAAAACCTACCTTAACTAGTATCCGCAAGGTATACTTTTATTTTCCAGTACTGACGATAACGGCCCGTAGAATTAATTTATCACACGCCGCGCTTGACAAGTTGAAAACATAAATTCGACCTTGGCGCTCCACGTGGTTTGTGGGCCCTATGTTTGTTGAATTGTCTGGACTTTGACAATTGTGTGACTTGTTTTAATCGATTATCGATTTTTTGCATCGATTTTTTTTCGTCTCCCTAGCTAGTGGTCAAAAATTAAACTGTCAAAATATCAAAACAAAACAAATGTATTTTTTTTAATTTGAAAGAAAAGTCAAAGAAAGAAAATTTGGTTCTATTTCTATTCTGGTTCTATTTATTTTAAATCAGCCAGTGTTTTGATTATTGTGTGATTTGTGCTATCCCTTGTAAAAAGGATTTAACTTTCCTGCGTAAGTTTATCAGTTGGTAAATATTCTTTAATCTAAAAACTGTAGGTACAGTATTAAAAGTTTTGATTTAGAAGCCTCAGAAGGAGATGCATGCTGTTCTCTTGGATCAGTTGAGTTGATTAACCTTTGTATGAACCTACCTACCCATTAGTTGATTTATAGATTTATTATTATTAAGCAGTTACCTACTTTCTTTTAAATATTTTCTACAGATGGCTTCACTCGCATTTCACCTAATGTAGATAAAGCCTCTTCCAAGATCTTTATAGTAGGTACATCCATTCCATTTCATACAAGGTCACAGAACAGAATAATATCAAAGTTTAAAAAATCAATGCTGTAGGCAGTTCTGAAAATAAAAAAAAACCTGTAAGTTGCTAGTTTATTTTATGTTCTCTTTTCAAATTTTGCTTAGTCAAGAATCTTTGAATATAATTCAAGTAGACTTGCGAAAAATGCATCACTGAAGAGAAAAGAAAGATAAATTTCATTTCACACAAAGATTCATATCCCTCTTTGTTATCTTCTTATCTTTTTGCTCAGTTTGCTCAGTGCATCAATTCAAAGTTCAATCCCTTTCCCTATGATTGAAATGAAAGAAGAGTAGAAGAGTAATGTGAAAGAGATGCTTGAATGGTACAGTTTTACGATTCACGACGACGAAGACTCAATGAGTATTGAGTAAGTGAGATAGTATACATGATAGAGCAAGAGCGAGTCAATATTCGCCACGAAGTTCGTCGCGGTATCTCGGTGAAACTCGGATTTCCATTCCCATTTCCTATGTGAGTAAGTGAGCAAAGTGATAACAAGATGTATATTTGTCTCAAGTGATTGAAAAGAAAGGTGAGTAATATGGGATGATGGTATTCACTTTTCTCTTTCCCTCGCGAGCTACCCAAGTCTAAATTCAAGGGACTTAAGAACTTCCCCCTTACTTATGAAAGAGGTTTAAAGTTGAACACTGGCTAAACAACATCCTGTCTCTGTTCTGTTTGTCACTATCCACAAATAAAGACAGGATGTTGTTTAACCAGTGTCATTTTTTTTCAATGTCTTAGATTCTATGTTTATTACTAGGGAGAGTTAATACTTAATATTTGGAACCACCGCAGCAATTATGGGACCGTTAGAAGGGGAAGACCTAGGCGTACATTCCTGGACCAAATTGGCGAATTATTGGAAAGTGGCCAGGTCAAGAGTACCTTAAACCGACGAGCTTGCATAAAGAATGTGATGAGAGTGAATGAAGCGAAAAAAGTGTGTCAGGATCGTAGCAAGTGGAGATCTGTGGTCTCTGCCTACCCCTATGATGGGACACAGGCGTGAAAAGAGAAGGAAAACTAGAAGGCCTTACAATGTGAAACTTTGCAGGAAGCCCTTTGCAGGACCTTTCTACCATAAAAATTTGGCTGCAAAACATCAAGGTCCGTAAAATGCTCTTCAGCCCAAGCGATCCTCTTTTAGCCGGAGTGCCTTTACCAATTCGGCCACGGAACCTTTAGTCGCCAGAGTTGAAAATCATGATAGGACCAATATGATGAGCGCCATCTACAGGATAACTTCTAAGTTAACTCACTGCTTTGGAATTGAAAATTTTTATAAGATTTTTCATTTTCAAAAAATTATTAGGTAGGTATGTAGGAGATTGATAGGTAAATCGCCTAAGTTATCGCAAGTTAAAACTACTAAGTAGTACTCCTTAGAAATCTTCAAAGGATCAAACAAAGATCTGTGGGCTGAATGTCTAACTTATGTCAGACCTCAAATTGGTCTCAAACTGTCAAAACGATCGCGTAGGCACCTTTTGTCGCGTTCGGTCTCATTGAGATGAGAGTGACAGAACTACTTGCGTGGTTACCGAACTGTCATATTTGACAGTTTGAGGACCGAGTAGATAACTATTACTCGGTAGTTTGATACCGATTTTGGTCACTCTCAAAGATAGACAATGGGGCTGAAAGAATCCATACCTACCTCCATACCCATATTATAAATGTGAAAGTGTGTTTGTTTGTTTGTTTGTCCTACTTTCACGTCAAAACAGAGAGACGGATTGACGTGATTTTTTGTGTGGAGATAGTTGGAGGGCTGGAGAGTGATAGGCTACTTTTTATCCCGAAAAAATGCATGTTTCCCGTGGGATAAAAAAGTAGTAGTCCACGCGGGCGAAGCCGCGGGCGACCGCTAGTACTTAATACATCGTACCTTGACCGTACCTTTAGAAATACAGAAGTGATCATATTTTATTAGTTGCCCCCGTAGTGATGGTTTATGGTGATGATGATGATGATGAAAAGTAGCCTAATAACCTTCCTATACCTACAGGAATCATTTTTTTAAATCGGACTGGTAGTTCCTGAGATTAGCGCGTTCAAACAATCAAACAAACGAACTCTTCCGTTTTATTCGTTGAGGTTTTCGTGCTTAGACGAAAAGAAAGTATGAACTTTGTTCATCCGGCAAATAGCGGAAGGTTACTAATTTATAGGGTGACAATTTTTTAGGAAAAACAAGTATTTACTTATAATAACTCTATACGACGAAGCGCCCGTGGCGTAGCTTGACGTTAAATAGGCAATAAACTTTTTGAATACAACACACAACAAGTGGCTAAATTAAAAATTTAAAAAAACCGACTTCAATACAAACTGTTACTGGGTAAGGCTAAGGGTGAGCTAATTAAAATTAGCCCAAACATGGATGTTCCACTGTTATTCCCTGAGAAGTTCCATTGGATAGGTCCTGACTCCATCATCAGATCAGCTAGCTGTCACCATATTATTACATTATAGTCGGAACTTGACCGACATGCTGAGTTCCAAGTTTCAACTAAATCAGACTAAAAAAAAAAGAATTTTTGAAATCGGTTGAGGCGTCTTCGAGTAATCGGTGAATATACTTACATAAAAAAAAAGCACAAAAAAAAAAAAAGATTCCGACGAATTGAGAACCTCCTCCTTTTTTCGTAGGCGGTTAAAAAGGGCCGTCCATGTAGGTGGAGAGCCGATTAGTTGGTATTCACACCATAAAATAATTGAAAACCTACTTCCCGGCGATAGTCTAACATTTCGACTCTTATGGAGAGGCCACAGCCAGTCTTATAGGTAGGTATGGGTATACCTACACATTATGATACTATCTATATCTATACTATAAATAAATAAATAAAATAAATAAATAATGCTGGACATTTCACTCACACAGCATCTTGTAGCCCCAAGCTAAGCAGAGCTTGTGTTATGTTTTTTTTTGTAAATACATACATATTATACATAGGAAACACCCAGACCCGAGACAAATATTTGCAGATCATACAAACATTTGTCCCACGGCGGGGATCGAACCCGCAACCTCCTGCGTCACAGGCGGGCCTTCACCCACTGCACCACAGAGGTCGTCAAACTAAAATACTTCTTTACTCTATATACTATTTTATACTAATTATAAAAAGCGGAAGAGTTTGTAGTTTGTTTGAACCCGCTAATCTCAGAAACTGCCAGTCTGATTTGAAAAATTATTTCTGCATGTGATAGCTAAACTTTTGTGGGTTATAAGCTTCTTTTAATCATCATCATCATCACCATAAACTGTCACTATGTGGGCATCACCGCGAGGGCGCTGCTAATACATAATATGATGCCGATATCGCGAGTAGGTACTCCGTTCGGAGAGAACTACAAGTATCTTGGTATATTCTATCCGATATAATCCCATATTCTGGTAACCCTACATTCGTGTCGTCTACACGTTACCCCATCTTAAGTCGTCGCTAACATTACGGCTACCCTTTGAGGAAAACGAATCTTGCTTTTCCGGGTCTAATATCGGCAAAATGTGGGCCCAGCCGAAAACTGCGTCAGCATTCGTTCCAATTTCGAATTTGAATTCCGAATCAGCCGGTTCCGAAAACCGTTACGTGGACCGGGGTTGCTTGATTGGGTGATTTCGAGTTGAGTCAAAAATATGAGGTTTTAATTGGCTGAAATTATATTGGGCTCATTATATTGAGATTTTCGTGTTATGGTTTCTGATACTAATTAATGATTGATGTGGCACAAGTTAAAAAAATTTACTCAAAGTCATAACATAACTGAATCTCCAAAAACGTGGACTCAAATCTTTAGGTATTCATCATCTTTGGAAGATTGTTGAGGATGGTTGGTGCAATCTAGTCCAAACGTCGAAAGGTAATTTGCGTGATAAATACCCGGATAAGTAGGTACTGTAGGTATTTATAATGTGGTCGTCTGTGAGGAATTAGTCACAACTACCTAATATAAAAAATATGCCGAGAGACACACAACGTGCGGCGCCCCGCGTCTTCGTAAATGAGGCCTTCGGCCGCCTGAAGGCCTATGTCATAGCTGAACGACTTTCTTTTTCTCTTTCGAACGTTCCTCTGAATACCCTAGATTTCTGTTTTCTTCTTGGAATTCAGAGGAACGTCCGAAAGAGAAAAAGAAAGTCGTTCAGCTATGACAAAGGCCTCCAGGCGGCCTAAGGACTCATTGAAAGAGACGGGGGGCGTCGCACGTCGCGTGTGGCGTGACGTCTCTCGGCATATGTTTGAATTGAATGTCCACACTGACTGCGGACTCCAACACCAAGAGTTAAACCATTGGCTCATATAGAATCTCTTAACATGTTAAAGAAGTTATTAATAAACCTTAATGTATTGTAGTTATATGTATGTTTGTAGAGCTACCAGAGATAGCCACTAACGCTGCTTAACTTCAACGATCAATCAAGAACGTCTAAGCAAGCTACACCACGAGCGCTTTATAGATATAATTGTAACCGCTCAGAAACCTTATTATTAGCCTTTTTTCCAAAATTCCGGTTGCCAATCCCTGCACCAAAATGTATCATCCTTATCTCGACCGACTATCGATTCCATTTTCCAGAACGGGCCAAGTTGAATCACTCCGTAAACATGAAGTTGGTAAATCGGTCGCTTAAATAAGTTCTTATAAACTCCGTTTCCACTGGCGACGAGTTATAAAGTTTGATGGACTAAGTCATCTAAAAATGAAATAAGATATCATCACGATTGTGTCCCCAAGGTGCTGTAGACATTTCCTCAGGTCTTATTGGGCATTCTAGAGCCTTTGAAGATGTGTGCTCTAAGGGGTAGTCAGAGGCATGTCTAAAAGTTATTTGGAAATGCCCACATTTTGCAGAGGGTAGTATTCCGTACGTGACAGGTTGCAAGCCCATTGACTATTAGAAGGCTAACTGGTTTCCTCACGATGTTTTCCTTCGCCGTTTAGAGCTCATGTTAATGCGCACATAAATAGAAACAAAAAATCCATTGATGCACGGGCAGGATATTTTAAAACACCTTTTTTGATAGTTCTCTATAGAATCCATTTTACGCAATTCTGGCAAAAAAGGCGTTTTGAAATATGCTTCTTAGGAAGAAGCTTTGTTGGAAGAAGCGATGTTTCATCAAAAGTGGCCACTTTAGCTCTGATTGTCTTACTTGTCTCAAACCTCAAATTGGTCTCAAATCTCAAACTGTCAAAGCAATCGCGTAGGTATCTTTTGTCGCGTTCGGTCTCATTGAGATAAGGTGACAGAGCTGCTTGCGTGGTCACTGAACTGTCATATTTGACAGTTTGAGACCGATGTTGGTCGCTATCTCAATCAGGGGGCTGTGCCGACTCCACATGAAAGGGAGATTATGACATAAGTTTGTAAAAGTTGCAAGTATGTTTATTAAAAAATACCGTCAAAACTCCTAAATTAAATAAAAATAAAGGTAAACCACATTTTCCCCCACAAATACAAGACGGAACACCCATAACTCGTGGCGTGGCGTTATTAAAATCTGTCCACTTCCAATTATATGCCGGCCGCGCGTCACTTGCCAGTAATGGCCGCCGTTCCCGCCTTTTTCGCTGTCAAAGCGCTTTTTTCGCGGGAATCTGTGCGAAACTGGGTATTCTGCGATCGCGACAAAATCTTTTGTGCTCCTTGAATTTTTCAGTTCGGGGTTATGAAAATTGTAATAACTTGGTTGGGCACAGTTTAGAAAATAATTTAAAAATGTGAGTGAAGGATTTTTTCTTTTTTTCTCTCTCAAATTTACAAGCTACCAAAGTACCTATATTCTACCTACTAAGGTAGAGAAAATCAGATATCTTCAATAAGTTTTAATTTTTATAGTGTTAAACCACACTTTGGTATTATTTCATTAGAAATGAAAAAAATGGCTTAAGGAGGATCGTTTGTATCATTGCGGGTTCGAATCCCGTCGGAATTGAAAATTTTGGTAAGATTTTTCATTTCTAACTGATATCTTCAGATTAATAAAAGAAGGATAGTTAAGTATATATAAGAATAATATCAAAAAAACAATTAAGTAAGTAAATAGGTAGCTGCCTACCTACGAACTTATAAAAAACCTTCAACATAATTCCTTCATAAACTAGAACAAACTGATGATCTTCAAACGGCTGAACAGATTTTCATGAAACATAGCTAAGAACACTTTCAACAAAGACACCATTCAACAAAAAAACCTGGTTGTCTGTAAAGTCAGTTTACGGGCGAAAATTTTACGTGTTAGCGTCAATTCACACGTGCGACTACACCACGTCGCAGCGACAAAATGTGGTCCAGCTGTGGTTGCGTGTGAATTGTGTCGCAGCGACTTTTTGCAGTTGCGTTGTGGTACCGACAAAATGTCAATGTGGCAGGCGCCAGCTAGGCGCGCGCTGTTGATTACGTCATGTCGTCGCGATGTGGTTGCGATGTGGTTGCGATGTGGTCGTATTACACAGGTGGTCGATAACAACGACAAAATGTGGTACGTGTGAATTGGAAATTCATTTTCAATACAAATATATGCCCGACCACGTCGCGTCGTTGTGGTGTGGTTGTCGGTGTCGCGTGGTTGTGGTACGTCTGAATTGGCACTTAACGTCATAGAAAAATTGCATACTTTAACGTGCTGTGGAGGCACGTTAAAAGTCGTTAAGCCATGACGGAGGCATTCAGGCGGCCTAAAAACTCCGTTAGTCAGATACTTATAGCCACTTACTAATTTATTTATTTTTTAACTTCGTGACCAGAGTTGGCCACTTGCTCATACGAACTTGCTTGCTTTTACTTCGTGATGATGCAAATGAATTTAATCCTGCTAAATTAGGTAGGTATAGTCCGACACAAAATAATAGAAATAAATGGGGGCGCCACTGTGCAAGCTAAATACGCGAAATAGATAAATACTCTTTTAGAAGTTAATTATTACTTCTGAGTCTGACTGACGTCTTCGGTACCTGTACCATAGACAAGAAACCTGTACTTTACCATAGATTAGTAGAGAAAGGGTTTCCAAAGTACCTACTGAAATTTTAATTGCCGTGTCTACCCGTTTTTGCCGGACTATAGGTACTTACCTAATTTTCATTACTATTTAGTGTGTATTAAATATAAGTACTTAATTATAATATAAACACCAGAATTCCAATCTAATTTCCAGCAAAAAGACAAAATTAAGAAACAAACTAAATCATCTTTGGCAAGAATCAGCCATTTAATTTTCCCCTGGGCCGTAATCCCGAACCATTCTCCCTTCCGGCCTATTCCAGACCTTATTAGTGATGTAACTGGTAGGGGTTTGGCCGGACGCCGGATAACCGTCTCAAGTTAAAGGTCAATCATCCACAGCCAATAATATCCCACTGTTGGGTGTAGGCCTCCCTTTGTTTATACCGTTCATTCCAGCCCTGTGCCTTACGCATCCATTTATGAAAACTATTTTTAGACCATCTAATATCCATAATTTATAATTTTTAAAGTGTTAAACCAAGTAGAATTATCTGTAGCGAAAAAGTAGCCTATGTGTTATTCCAGGTCATAAGCTAAGCATGGTCAATACGGGTGGGGCCGAATAAGCAGTGGGTTTCCTCACGATGCTTTCCTTTACCGTTTGGAGCTCGTTTTAATGCGCATATAAATTTTTCGAAACCAAAAATCCACACATTGACCATGTCTTTCCTGTGGATATGGCCGGTTAAGCTGAGAGGATGGTTTAGGTGATGTGCTGGGCAAGCCTACTCCATCTCAACATTGTCCCAGGCACTACAGTGTCCCGTTAAGTGAAGGCAAAGATTTGCCTCCTGACACTGTATAAATCATAGTAAAGATGTAAAGGTCTAAGTTTTAAAATCTACATATTCCAAGTTTAATTAAAATCCGATTTTGGCGTGATTGAGTTAAGTACTTACAAACATCCATCCACACATCTAAACTTTCACATTTATAATATTAGTAAGATGAAACATCTAAGTATCCGGTCAAAAAAGCAAATAGCCGGATAAGGGACAGTAATAGACACCCCTAGCCCCTACTGTATAGTAACTGGGACGCAATCTACACCCTCCACTTCGTATTATACGAACGGGTTTAATTTAGGGAAGGCTCCTAACTCTCCACATTACCTCTGCTTACTATTTTCCCTTCAAAAGGAAACTCTAGCTTAAATATTTTCGTGAATTGCGCTTTAAAAAAGGTTTTATTTGAGCTAGCTTTTAGAGGCTTAAACATTTTTTGGGCAGAAGAATTTGTGTGTGAAAAGTTTGTGTATTTTGTGTGAAATATCTGGGCGAGCTCTGCTCGGGTGAAAATAGACGAATAAAAACCCGAAAAAGAACAAAAAAAATATCAAAACAAAACTAAAAAAAATCAGTTCATGGCTGAGATTCGAACTCGCAGCCTTCAGCGTTGCAGGCCGCTACCCTAACCGCATAGCCGCTCAGATGACAACACCTGCAGCGAAATTACGAACCACATTGCACGAGAAAATCTGCGTGAAAATACCGAGAAAACGATTTTTTTCCAGTAATGAGACCTAGCTTGATCGATTTTTCGCACCCGTAAACCCATTGCAAATTTTATCGAAATCGATAGAGCCGTTTTCTCGTAGGTTATGAAACCAAACGAAACAGTTGACGTTTTGTTTTATTTGATAAAAAGTTTTTTAGTAGAATCGAGGGGCTGATTCATTTGCTACCAGAGAAACATGTTAACCAGGATTTCATAATGAGCGCACGGACTGTGATAATTATAAAGAAACACCGTAATTTTTACGTTATGGTCCAATTTGTAAATGATGGCGGATCGAAGCTGGAAATTAGGTAAAAAAACAAGTGGCTAAATTAAAAAAAAAACCGACTTCAATGTTATGTAATGTTAGCTGAGCAATTTTCTGCACTCTCGAGGTGCATTTCTGTTCATAAGTCTGAAGATCCTCGACAGATCCTCACTAAAGAGCAATTTTCTGCACTCTCGAGGTGCATTTCTGTTCATAAGTCTGAAGATCCTCGACAGATCCTCACTAAAGAGCAATTTTCTGCACTCTCGAGGTGCATTTCTGTTCATAAGTCTGAAGATCCTCGACAGATCCTCACTAAAGAGCAATTTTCTGCACTCTCGAGGTGCATTTCTGTTCATAACTCCGAAGATCCTCGACAGAACCTCACCAAATTTTTGTGGCACCAATCAGAAAGTATACCCTATTTCAATCAAAAATTAATTTTCCAAATCGGTCCAGGCGTCTTCGAGTAATCGGTGAACATCCATAATATTTATGGATGTTCTTGAAAAAGCCTTGAAAAGCTTGGTCTTAAAAAAAATCAGCAATTATTGACTTTGAGGCCACGTTACACGGAGAGCGATGAATATGAATGTGGATGGATACACCGGCAGGGGTAGGCCTAAGAAAAGATGGATGTACTGTGTGAATGCAGATATGTGTGTGAAAGGAGTGAGCACTGATGACGAGTGATAGAATGGAGTGAAAGTAGGAAACGTGTGCCGACCCCACCTAGTGGGATAAGGGCAGGGAGGTGATGATGATGATGCTATTGACTTTGAGGTCGAAAGCCTATAACTTGTACGTCAATTAGTACCTCGTTGGGACCACACGCGGGCACCATTAAGAGCATTTAACAAGTGAGAATCAAACCAACGAACGCCTTAAACTGCCCGGAATTGTGCTAATTATACTGAACAATGTATTATTTGCTTTCTACTACTCTTAAACTGGTTTGGGTATTTGAGCTTTCGATCTGAAAGTCCAGTAAATGATTTTTAACCGACTTCAAAAAAAAGGAGGTTCTCAATTCTTTGGAATCTTTTTTTTGAACTTTTTTATTTTTATGTATGTTCCCCGATTACTCAAAGACGGCTGGGCCGATTTGGAAAATTCTTTTTTTGATTGAAAGGGTATACTTTCCAATTGGTGCCACAAAAATTTGGTGAGGATCTGTCGAGGATCTTCGGAGTTATGAACAGAAATGCATCTCGAGAGTGCAGAAAATTGCTTGCGTTACAGAATATCGCAGCCAAATAACATAATTCTTCTCTCTGGTGTTGTGTTCCTGCGGTGAGGTTGCCAGAGCTCTGCTCTTCGCGCTGCGGTGACAACTGGTGGAGCAGTCTTGTCCATTGTGTTGTCGGCGCAGTGATTCCTCTTGTAAAGGGTCAGCAGCGCGAGTGTGACTCCTCTGGTGTCGCAGGCGTCCATAGGCGACCGGTAACCGTGCACCATCAGGTGGGCCGTATGCTTCTCTGCTGCCTTAGTAGTAGGTATAAAAAAAACTGGTTGTCTGTAAAGTCTGTTTACGGACGATAATTTTACGTGTTAACGTCATAAGAAAACATTGATGAAAAATTGCATACTTATATGAATTGCCGAACGCTTAGGCCGATCGTGCCTCTCTAGCTTGTTCCGCAATCTCGCTTGCACGTTTGACTCAGTGACACTTTCATGCGTCCAGCTGGCGTTCATCGATTTATAAGACGTTAACACGTCAAAAAATGACAAATATCAAGCAAAACCACAGATATTTATGTGGAATCTGTCCGTAAGCAAGCTACGCCAAGGGCGCTTCTAATAAAGTCATGAGTTTTTTTCTAGATGGTATCCTCTCATCAAAAATATTAGATTGAGGGTTCTTGCATCTGGGTTCGACCTTTTGCGAATTTATGATAATATCCGTTAAATAATAGACGAGTCTCGTATTAAGAAACAAGTTCTTGTACGAGGGCGCGTAGAAAGGGTAAATTTTGAAATAGTGATGTGTGTGTTGAATTATCGACATTTATAGGATTTAAAAATACAAATACATTTATTTACCAATGGAAAATACAATACGATATTTCTGATGGTCCCCGCACTAGGGCGAGCCTGTATCGCGGGAGACCGAATAACAAAAAACGATTACAACACATGACAAGGCAAACCACAGAAGATGAGAAGACAGACCAAGGAAAAGAAAACGACAATAGTACCCACTATTGTCGTTGTGTGCGTGTGTGTGTGCGCGTGTGTGTGTGTGTGTGGGTGTGTGTGTATGCGTGGGAAAGGGGGGGGGGATAAAAATTACCGCCTATTAGCCTACTCCATTTCAATAATGTTCCAGGCACTACAGTGTCTTCATAATGTGATGAATCATCTAGCTAGATGTAAAGGTCTTTTTCAATAAGTTCAATACTTATTAAGTAGGTACTATTCATTTACGGAATTTGTTAACATACCTCTACAGTGGGAACAATTTTAAATGGCGGTAACTACGAACGTAGCCTAGCTAGGGTATATAATATCATTGTTGTTTATAAATACAACTATCGATACCCTCTCGCCCCTATTCGCTCCCGACATTTCCATGTAGGTCGCATAAAAATAACATTTTCGCGCGGCGTAGAAGCACAGCTGCTCAAATATTGAGTTGCTGCAGCCTACGGAGATTGGTTCCTTTTGTTTCTCTGCCATTTTCAAACTTTGCCTTTGACATTTTCTGGAACCTTCGATATTCCGTTTTAAAAATTGTATTCTGTTTTCAAATTGTATTTATGTTTGTCCGGAATCTTGGAACTGAATTTTGAAGCAGTTATACACAACCGATTGAGCTGTTTGGCACACGATTCTCGGTGACAGTGCAATTATAATAATAATATCTTTATTTCAGGCAACTTATCTAAGTAACAAGATGTAAAATAGGTACTTAATATAAGGCCCATAGAATATACCTATACCTTACAGACTAACATACATACAATTTATATCTTAACTACTAAGAACACTTTTTTCCTGCGACGTGAGACGCAATCGCGGTGTCAGCATTACGATTCTGGGGCAGTCAACTATGTTGACAGCGAGCTGATCTGATGATGGAGCCAGGAGCTGTTTAACGTAAAGTACCCGTGTTTAGGCTGATCTGAATCAGCTCGCGTTAACTATTAAAAGCTTGTTAGGTAGGTATTTAAAAAATACTTTTTCAACCAAAAACACATTTATGAATTACAATGCGAAGCCTGCCATTGTAAAATAATAAAAAAATCAAGTTTCACAATTTGCAAATATTCTTTTCAAAGAAAGTAGATGTTTTTGCAATAAGCATTGGGGAGTTGCCTATAAATATTTGAGTTACTGCAGTGAGCGTGATCAAGCGAGTGCCAAAATATAGATAAAAGTTGGAAGTAACTCAGTAGGTATTTTCTAGTAGCATGTAGTTTTAGCTAGAGTCTTTTCGTTCATTTTTTTATAAGTAGGTACTACTAAGGTAGCAGACAAGCATACGGCCCACCTGATGGTAAGCGGTTACCGTAGCCTATGGACGCCTGCGACACCAGAGGAGTCACACTCGCGCTGCTGACACTTAAAAAGAGGAATCACTGCGCCGACAACACAATGGACAAGACTGCTCTACCAGTTGTCAGCGTAGCGCTTCAGAGCAGAGCTCTTGGCAACCTTACCGCAGGAACACAACACCAGAGAGAAGAATGATGTTATTTGGATGCGATAAGAATTTATTCGGTCGGATCTTAATATGGTTTTAAAAACTAGGGGACGAAGAGTCATTCTACGATGGCCAGTGTGGCCACCATTGGTGACCACTGAATTTCACTTCGTCGATCAAATTAAACCACGGACGCTTCATAAATACAGATATTATTTTATTATACAACATAATCGGATTAGTCTAGACAAGTTTGACTCGCCAACTAACAGTTCTATCACGCCCAACCCGGCAATTGTATATTTATGCAAATCGCTTGATTTGTAAGCTAATTCCGGATTATATCATTTATTGGGGTGCCAATTATTGGCAGAATTACCCGATTAGCTAGTGAATATGAATTTGTTAAAACCATCCTAAATTGCCATAATTTTTAGGGTTCCGTACCTTAAAAGGTAAAAAAAGGAACCCTTATAAGATCACTTTCTTGTCCGTCTGTCTGTCTGTCTGTCTGTCTGTCTGTCTGTCTGTCTGTCTGTCTGTCTGTCTGTCTGTCCGTCTGTCCGTGTGTCACCATCGATTATCTCAGGAACGGGTGGAGCTAGCAAGTTGAAATTTATACCATATACTGAGGTCTATAGTCCCTATTGTGACTATAAAAATCAAGGTCCTGAATCAACACTATAAAAAGATATAGGCAAATTTAGGTTTTCGTGAAAACTTGTAAGTACCAAAACTTACCTTAATTATCAACTTTTTTTATTTTTCGGAATTTTTCCTTTACTTGTGCTATAAGACCTTGCTTGTAACCAAATTTGACAATTCTAGGTCAACCGGAAGTACCCTAGAGGTTTTGGGTTGAAAACCTAAATGGTAGTTCCCGTTGACCTAGAATCACGAAATTTGGCAAAAAGCAAGGTCTTATAGCACAAATAAAGGAAAAATTCCAAAAAGTTAAAAAAGTTGAAAATTAAAGGGTGTTCCCATACATACATAGTTGACGCCAATTAAGATTGTCCTCTGAGTTGTATGGGCGCTCATACAAATAGGCGGGCTACAATAACATAATGGGTATAATGGGTAGGTACGGAACCCTCGGCGTACGAGTTCTACTCGCACTTGACCGGTTTTTTTAAATGTTTGTTATATTGGATACAAAACTTTTAGCTCTGCGTTAGTTTTGTTCTTGTCACTCGCATATTCCCGGTCATTATCTATCTATATTTTAAATTTCAGGCAAATCGGTTCAGTGGTTGTCGAGTTATAGAGGAACAAACATACATCCAAACTTTCGCGTCACACTAATTATAAATGCGCTATAATAGGCTACTTTTTATCCAGGTATTATGCGAGTGAAGCTGCGGGTGGAAGCTAGTTTATAATATTAGTGTGATAGAAAAAGGTTATAAAAAATCTCGTCACGTAAGTTTATTTCCAAATGCACTTCAGTATTTAAGCCTAACGATTCATCATCAATGGCCACTCGAATGAAGATTTTTCCACTCGGCAACACTGAACGTTTCGTTCTAAAATTGAGCTAATTACGGGCGGTTTCCGAACGAAAAAGATGGCTGACTAGATTTTTCGTTTTAATTATCGCTTCGAGTCTAAATTGAAGTGCTCTTTGCTCTTGCGAATGGGGAAAAGGAATTAGGCAATCAGTAATCAGGGGAGGCTGATTTTGATCGTGTTTCTGTTCGATTTTGTCGTGTTTTGGCGTGCAAATTTGGTGCTACTGAGAGGGGAATTTGTTGGTTTAAAATAATTTTTATACCTATATTGATACCCAATGGACTGAGAATCGATTAACATTTGGAGGCGTACCGAGTTTTGTATGGGCCCTACTAAGCTACGCTACGACACCATCATCAGTCCACTGATTGATAGTGACCGAAAACGGTCTAAAACTGTCAAATATGACAGTTCAGTGACCACGCAAGTAGCTCTGTCACTCTCATCTCAACGAGACCGAACGCGACAAAAGATACCTACGCGATCGTTTTGACAGTTTGAAACCAATTTGAGGTTTGAGACAAGCTAGACAATCAGCCTGCTGATGGAGTCGATAATTTGAAAATGTTCTGTAATAATATCTTAGTTTCTAAAAAAAAAATTGAATGAGGAAATAGAAATGAGGATTAATGACTTACCTAGTATTTTTTTTTTACTTACCAAATCACGGTCCTACAAATTAATTTATCGGCGAGTTATTTCTAAAGAAATTATACTAATTATATTGTATGACAAAACATTTATTTGAACAATTTTTATTTGTTTGTTCGTCTTAAAGTCCCCTTCAGTGTATTCAACATAATTCTCGCCTGCATTCTGGAACTAGGAATCTCTTTTCCCGGTCTTTGATAGTGATGTTCATACGTCGATATTATAGTTAATATCTGGGTAACCGAGCTCCGCTCGGGTGCAAATAGAGTAAAGTTAAAAAAAAAACTTTCAGTGGCTGAGATTCGAACTTGCCTTCGGCTGGAAGGTGAGCACTCTATCCACTCAGCCACTTCAGTCTCAACAAATTGTGTGAAATTACGAACTATGTAGGTACATTGCACTGGTAAATCTTTTTGCGTGAAAATGCCGAGAAAACGAATTTTCAATATTGCTCGTTTAATAGAATAGGATTTACTTATTTGAACACTTACATATCTATAGTAGGTTACGCCCCAAGTCAAGCGTGCGTAAAGAAGTTACTTCAAAACTTCAATCCATGAAACACAAACTTAGCTTTGTAGTTGAAACAGTTTTTTTTTCCATTCATCCCAACTGCAAAAGTAATCGTATTCTGCATGTTTTTAACTAGAAATTAGCAACCTTCGGATTTCTTTGTATTTGTGCTGAACTTTAATCTTGCCATATTTCATAATTATAGTTCAATTCCTTTATTGCGATTCTGCAATAGCGACCTTTATAGGCCCGCTGGTACCCATGGCACCAATATTCTTTGTCGACTTCGTCCGCGTCTATCTTTAAGCCAGATCTAAGATACCAGGGGATAAGTCCTGTAGTTTATTTTTTAATAATCCTACAGAAACCCCTTTGTGATAAAATCCTGTGTTAATCAAGGTACTTAGTAAAGTATGTGTGACCAAATTCTGTCCAAATCCGCGTGATTGAGTAAAAAAAATATCAGTAGAAATTGAGTAAAAAAATTACCAAAAAACGTCAGTAAGATTTCAGTTACATCACTAGCACTGCGACACTTAAATGAAAAACATTTCATCGACATGGCAACATCCCTACATCCCACGCGGCATGTAGATAACTCAGTCATTTGAATGCCGCCCGCGTTCGATCCGCCTCGCGCGCTTTCCGAATTCAAATATTTACAATACAACAGTACCAACTGTAGATGAAAAGTTGGCGCGAAATTTATTGTCAGACGTGTTCGTTTTGTTATGTTGGCTGAATCAGCGAGAGCCTCTTTCTTTGGTTGGTTTCTCTCTTTAACTTTTGCGATCACAATGCTTATTTGTGTGATGAATGTTCTGTGTTTGATTGATAGCTTAATTCTTGAGGAAGGTTCTAAGCTACTTTTCATCATCCGCCGCGTAGTATTCGTATATGGTGATGATGATGAGCTAGTGTTTTATAAGACATCGTCTCGGTGACTTGTAAACACGCAATTCAATTTGTTTCAATTAACGAGGGCTTCATTGATTATTGAACAGCCATTGACCGTACGTACAGGGGCAATGTTAAAACAAGCTTAAAATGCTGTAGAAGTGACATTCGCTGTCATGTTTCAAGCTCGTTGTGGCCCGTCATAATGAACCTTTGTGTTCTGAAAATGGCAGTACACAAATGCAAGTAAGTACTAGGTATCTCCTCGGGCGATATCTGGCCAATGTGAACAAGTCATATGTCGAAAACGAGATTTTGCAGAGACATCTACGTGAATGTCGAGCGATAAGTTCTGCGACATGTTGCCTAGTGAAAACGCGGCTTAAATTCTCGACTTGGCGAACTGAAAGGGCCTTACTTATGAAAGATGTTTAAAGTGAAATACTGTTTAAACAACGTCCTGTCTTTATTTGTGGATAGTGACAAACAGAGACAGGACGTTGTTCAACCAGTGTTCAACTTTAAACATCTTTCATAAGTAAGGGGGAAAGGGCCTTTTTTTAGATCTTATGTAACTAAAACTATCTTAGATCTAGCTCAGCAAAAACAGAACAAGAAAATTGTTTCTTTTCCTCGAAAAATAAACGAATGATAATTATTCCCGAACGATTTACCGGAAATAAGGAAAAAGGGGAAAGAAAATGGCCACGTATTTTGTTTACTTGCTGCGTAGGGTATTTGTTAAGATTTGAAGGAAAAAAGTTCGCAGACCTTGGGAAGCTAAATTGTCTATTTGCGCTCGAAGACTCGCAAACAGAGACGGATAAAACTTGGGCCTTTCGTCTATTCAGGTTATTACACTTCGCCTTTTTAATAAAATAAATAAAAATAAAATAAGCTATTGCTGCTAGTTTACATTAGTGCGCACACTTGGAAATTAATAACTAAGGGCCTTACTTATGAAAGACGTTTAAAGTTAAACACTGGTTAAACAACGTCTTGTCTTTATTTGTGGATAGGTAGTGACAAACAGAGACAGGACGTTGTTCAACCAGTGTTCAACTTTAAACATCTTTCATAAGTAAGGGGGTAAAATATCGTCACCAAAAGTATTTTTTCGAAAATGAGTTAAATTATGCAGTTCGATCTAAAATTTTTAGCTCTATCGACTGGCATACTCAGAATTTTGATATCTTTAAAAAAATGTCCCTTACGACGACACACATTTTCATCAGTTCTAGACAGATTTTCTTTTTCGATAGTACAAAGTAAAGACTCTTACGTTAAAATAACCCATGACATTTATTTTTCACTTGTTATTTACTGTTTTAAACTTAATTTTGAATAACGTAAGGGACGCCTTTATATTGAATTTTAAGGTAAGGGACAGGCTATCTCCGAAACCATAAGGTTTATTTTTTGAATGAACAGTTCGAAAGATAACAAAATTCTAAGAAACTTTGCCCTTGAAAGTATTTTAATAGGACCACAGGATAAAAAAATACAGACACATTTACAAAAAAAATATCTTATTTCAGCTCTCCTGTAAACCCGGGGTTTGTCCCTAACGTTAATTGATATTTCCGCTATCGATATGCCTATTACTAGGTTTTGAAAACTTATTCTAATATTATTTCTATTCTATCAGCAAATGGTTTCTTCTGCAACAGCTTGTCCTCCGACAAAGGCCTCCTCTAATGATTTCCACCCTGATCTGTCCCTTGCTTTGCTAGTCGATCTCTGGACCTGCGACTTTTTCGATGTCATCTTCTGCACCCCTATTTTGTAACACACGGTAAGTCGCTAACTCGGATTCGTTAAAACAAATTGACTTTTTACGAACAACATTAAGTTATTTAGTGCAAAATTACTTCACATATTTTACACAACAAACATGTCTATCACTTTTTCAACCATCTTCTACCATTTCAAAGTATTCATCGTAAAAAAACATTTTTTGTTTAAACGAATCCGAGTTAGCGACTTACCGTGTGTTACAAAATAGGGGCGCGGATCTATCTACCTCTGTTTCTTTTACCATTTCTTGGGTACCATTCCGTAACTAGCTTGGTCCATTTCTCTTTTTCATCTCTTAGCATATGTCCCGTCCATCGCCATTTTAATTCTTTATAGACTTTTTGTACATTATTTTTCTCAAAACTGCCGGGTCAGATTTTGATGCCCCTTTGCACAAGGATGTAGTTGAGGTATCCCTACAGAAATACCACTACAGTATCGCTATTGGTTCATAGACCACTTCCCATACAAAAAAAAACAGTCTCCTTTGGTTATCTTTTTTATGTAATCTACTCTTAATCTATCTCTTCTTTTGACTCCGATTACACTTCTTTCTATTCCGTTCTGGCATACTTTTATTTTGTTTTGTTGTTGTTCTGTTAATACCCATGTCTGGCAGGGATACGTTAAGCATGGTAGAATGAACTTCGTCTATTTAACCGACTTCAAAAAATAGAGGTTTTCAATTCGACGGTTTCTTTTTTTTGTAATAGTTCCAACAGTCTTTTCATTTTGGGCGTACTGAACAGTACTTCCAGATAAATAATGGGTAGGTATCGGAAAACGTCGGAAACAGTCGCATAAAATTACAAAAACGATTGACGAAAAGTCATTTGGAAATGAAAATTACTCATAATTTCACCTTTATCGCAAACAAATAAATATAAATGTCATTTTTAAGAAAAGCAAATTAGTTGCAAGCCGTGCGAGCTGCGCTGATAACGACGTGCACTTCTGTCACATTCTGTTTTGTGGAATCATACACTGCTGTCGGACATATTCGGAAAACACGAAAATAACCGATGTCCATTATAAAGCTTGGAGTAGGTAGGGTCAAGGAGGCTAGGTTGGCTCGGATTTTTTCAGAAGGCTCTAAAATGTAGAAGAACTTAAAGGATTAACCTGAAATTTGCACATGTTGTTGCTAAACTATCCTAGTTTAATATGGCATCATTATATTTTCATTAAATATTGCTAAAACAAAATTACAAACCAAAAATCAGAAAGTGAGAATTGAGCAACTGTGTACCACTAGGTGTACAGAGTGGCTCAGTTATTCAGGAATGGTAATTAGTATTAATAAATGAAAAAATGTTAATTTTTATTTTTTTATTTTTTATTGCAAATAAAGAAGAATTATTCTAGTCTCAAAATGTTGTTCATATCAACCTAAAATCATTATTACTGAGATCAACCTTATCCCCTCTTTTATTCTTTCAGCAGGAGTATTTCCTATTTTTCTCGTCGTGGTAGTCGGTGGCCGTGGCATTCTATTGATAAAAAAATAAAAGTGGAATTATAGAATGCTAAAGTAATTTATTTTGGGTCTTTACGCTGCACTAATCATGAGTCACTGTGTACTTTTTAAAATTGAGTCACTGTTCGCAACTACGCCGTTTTGAAAATATTCAATGACGACAATCGAATCAGCTAACAAACACATCAAAGAACTACACAAATAAGACTTCTATAATATCTACTATACGACAAATATAATGGTCACCACAAATTACGATAAACTAAGGTATGACAAAACAAAGAAACTTACCTTAAAAGTAATTTTGTAGGCGCGGAAACGAAGAAATGCGGTGACACCTCGGTACTGCGCTCGATCCGCCGCCTGATTGGTTTGAACACATTTGGGGTGCACACGCTTCAATTGTGCGACAGAGATAGCCATCTAAAGCACGCCGTTCTAGTCGAAACACGTGTGAGCCACTGTTGTCTCCTGAGTCACCGTACCCTCCCTGACCCTACTGTACTCGAAGAGTCGCCAAGCCACAAAGGAGGCCTTCCTAGTAAGTGCAAGTGGCCAATTCTGGTGACAGAGTTTTTAGGCCGCCTAAAGGCCTCCGTCATGGCTTAACGACTTAAAAGCCGGTACCGACAATTTTAAAGTCTTTTAAGTCACCTACTTAAAAAAGTGTATCTAATCTACCTACGTCACCGTACAGAACTCCTATCTATCAACTATACTTATTGCTATTATTGTGGTACCTAATCGAAACTACCATACAATATTAAGACCGGAACAAATTGTTCCAGATCATGCAAACACTTGTCCCGCCGCGGGAATCGAACTCACGCCTGCTCGGCCGGTCACTTGCCCATCGCACCACTGAAGTCGCCGTGAAGAGTGGTAAAAACTGTTTGAATATTATTTCTATAACATCATGGCTTAAGAGATTGATAGCATTCCTTGCGCTAGAAAATGACCCAACGAAAAGTGTGCTGCGGTAGGCGGGGCTTTTCAACTGTGCTGCGAACGAGTTTAGTTCAATTTAAACCCAAATTTCGAGGAAATAAAGTCGACTTTTAACTGAAAATAAATTATTAGCTAATCATCGAAGAAGTTTTCACGTAGGAATAATTTTGTTTGCAATTTTGTGCCATATTGCGCGCATAGGTATTTCCGTTGTAGGAGATATCTATGGAATACCTACCCTGCATTGTCCATGATCTTATTTCGTGTCTTGGCTTTGTTAGAATTGGCTACTATTAGTTCATACGAACATATTAACTTTATATTTTGCGTCGTCTTTATTCTATAATCTAATAAGCCCACTGGATCCCACTGCTGGGCAAAGGCCTCCCTTCCCTTTTTCCATTCACCCGGCCTTTGCCCAGCAGTGGGATCCAGTGGGCTTATTAGATAGATTAGATTAGATTTATTCTATAGAAAAATTTATATGCGCATTAACACGAGCTCTAAACGGTGAAGGAAAACGTCGTGAAGAAACCCGCGGCTTAGTCAGCCCCATATTGAGCATGTCTTTCCTGTGGATATGTCCGGTTAAGCTGAGAGGATGGTGCTACAAGCCTACTTTATCTCAACAATGTCCCAAGCACTCCCGTGCCCCGATAAGTGTAGATTGCCTCCTGACACTGTATAATTCTTTTTTTTAAACTAATATAAGTTTGCGTTTGACCACACCCCGCCTGATGTAAAGCAACAGTGTGGTCTAAGATGGAGCACGCTTACCTAGAAGGAATCTATTGACTCTCGATTTGAAGACACCCAAATTGTTCATCTAGTAAAGATGTAAAGGCCTAAGTTTATTTCTATTGTCTTGTCGAAATTTAAATGCCCCTACAAAGCGCCCTCTTTAAAAACATATAAAAGAATTAATCCCTACTTACAGGGGTGGAATGCAGTAACAGACAGACGTCGGTATTTTATTTCAATCTAGTGGTAACACTTGTGATAAATGGGGTAGAAACGTCTTTGGTTTATAATATTGTTTTTTATTGCCTTCTAAGTAATTTGGGCGAGTGGTATGATGGTGTGTTTTGAAATTAAATGTTTCTATTAGAAATGAAGCGCTCGCATGGAGTCACGTCAAGAGATTGTAAATCTTTTGTGTTGCCATTTTCCTTTTTTTACCCGACTGTTTTACGAATAATATAGAAAACAGTCTTGTTTGTCTGTCTGTCTGTCGTTCCGGGTGGAATGTTGCAACTCAAATTTCGATAGTTTCCCGATTAGCTATCCGGCTGAAACTTTCTATTTAATTTAACTTCTGACCTATCCAAAATATAATTAAAATAAAATTATCATCATCAACGGTGAAGGAACACATCGTGAGGAAACCCTTGGCTTAGTCAGCCCCACACGTATTGACCATGTCTTTCCTGTGGATATGGCCGGTTAAGCTGAGAGGATGGTATAGGTGCTACAAGCCTCTATCTCAACAATGTCCCAGGCACTACAGTGTCCCGTTATGTGTAGGCAAAGATTGCCTCTTGACACTGTATAAATCAGTGTTCCGCAAACTTTTTGTGTTCAAAGTACATCTAGGAAATCGGAAAATTTTGGAGGTACCACCTATAAGCAAAATCATTTCTTTAATGCGAAGAATGATCTTGTTTAGTTGAGCATATGCGGCCCTCTGGAGTAACTTAGGTAGGCGTACCACCAACTCTTAGAGCAATGTCAAAACAAGGTGAAAACAGTCCTGCATCGCGTCAATGACTTGACACTTGACACTCCACGAAGAGACGTTACCAAAACATTCCTGCGTTAGGCTTACTTTAACCTTACCTTAGTCTTATCTTAGCACGGAATCAGAGTAATCTTACTTTGATATTGCTAAGAGTTCATAGTAAGCCCCAGGCGCCTTACTATGTACTCTTAACTCTTCGATTAAGACATTATTTTTCCGAGGCACACAAACTAAAGGCTACGGTACACCAGTGTGCCGCGGCACACTCTTTGCGGAACACTGATCTAGTAAAGGTGTAAAAGCCTAAATGTATTCTGCAAATAAATGATTGATTTGATTTAATAAGTTTTTTTATGTATTGTCGACAGATGCGTCGGCGGTGGCGGTAGGCATGCAGGGCGGCGCGCCCCCCGCCGACGCCGACCAGGCACAGTTCGAGGCGGACAAGCGAGCCGTCTACAAGTAAGTACAAGTACAAACACTAGTCCTTTCTACATCTTTAAGGGGGCATCCATTAATTACGTGAGGCTTTAAGGTGGGGCTTTAAGGTGGTCGAGCCAAATCTCACGACATCTCACCAAGGGGGTGGTTGAAAAATCGCAGCTAAGCGAGACACTAGTGTAGGCGCGAGACAAGCGAGCCATCTACAAGGAAGTACTCACATTGGTCCTTTTCCGGCTTGCATCTAGTCACAGCAGTCACTATTGGGTCATTAGGCCCGCTTGAGACGCAGGAGGTGGCGGGTTCGATCCCTGCCGCTGGACCAATGCAAATATTTGTCTCGGGTCTGGTTGTTGTCTATGTATAGATAGGGATTGATGGAGCACTTAGGGCCACCTTCACAAAATATAGAATTGTGAACATTCTATTTTAAGCTATGCAAGAAAGACTCGCGAGGTCTACGGCTTACAGAGCATTTTTATTTACTTCGACGTTTTGGATGAAAAATATGTAAGTTCGTATGAGTAAGTGGCCAACTCCGGTGTGGAATTTTTAAGGCCTCCATCTTAACGACTTTAAAACCGGAACCGACAATTTAACGTGCCCTCCGAAGCACGGAAGCGCTCAGCTCGTAATGCCACTTGCGGTCACCCATCCAAATTATGTCCAATATCGAGAAGAATGATGTTTTGCTGCGATATTCAGTAAGGCGGAGGTACTTCAGTCGGGCTGCTCGAATATAGAGTGAGAAAAACCCACTGTGTCTTTCCTGCTTTAAATGTTTGGATGACGGTAAAATTGATCTGAAAAAACCAGGGACCTATGAGCTCTTAGAGCTCTTAGAGCAATGTTAAAGTGGTTAAAGTAAGATTACTCTGATTCCGTACTTAGATAAGACTAAGTTAAGGTTAAAGTAAGCCTAACGCAGGAATGTTTTGGTAACGTCTCATCGTGGAGTGTCAAGTGTCAAGTCATTGACTCGAAGCAGGACTGTTTTCACATTGTTTTGACATTGCAAGAGTTTATGGTATGGCCTCAGCTGTCTTTTTACAGGCGTCTGTTGAGCAGCTGTTCAAGAACTTGACTTATCTCTTCCAGACACCCCCTCTTCCCTCTCCTAGCGCTCCTTCTCGAGCGCTGCGAGCAGGCGACGGCGGGCGCAGAGCCCCCGGCCGCGGATGCCTTCGGGGCTGACCTGCAGGCATTCGTACAGCATCAGAGGAGGGACACGCGGCCTCTTCTGCTGGACGAGCCGGAGATCGATGGACTCATGATTAAGAGCATCCAGGTCAGTGCTGAAGAGGTAGAAAACGGGAGTATCATAGGTGGAGTGGATGTTTCCGAAGTACAAGGAATCGTGCTGCTACCGGACCAGCTGAAGATTGACCTCATGATTAAGAGCATCCAGGTCAGTGGAGAAAGATAATGTTGCTGGAAAGGTAAATGACGGGAGTATCCATAGGTGAAAGTTTCCTAAAGGTAGAAGGAACAGCGCTGCCACTGGATGAGCTGAAGGTCGATGAACTCATGATTTAGAGCAGTGGTTCCCAAACTTTTTTTTCTAATGGACCCCTTTCAAAATTTTACTGGTTTCGGTGGACCCCCTGCTGCTACATTTCTACCATATTCCCAAAACTCGTCAGAAAATGAGAACCAACGTGGACCCCTTTCGAGTCTCTTTGGGAATCACTGATTTAGAGCATCCAGGTCAGTGCTGGGAAATGACATCAAACGAAGATTGACAGTCTCAATTTGGTCAAGCATCAACTCCATCCAGCAATTTACATCAAGCATCAAGCCTTTGTCGAGCATCAAGTCAGCATTCTCACCCAATCAAATCACCCCTCCTTCATACATATCTCATGAGCTCCACCCCTGAGCGGATGCCTTCGGGGCTGACCTGCGGGCCTTCGTGCAGCATCAGAGGAGGGACACGCGGCCTCTTCTGCTGGACGAACCGGAGATCGATGGACTCATGATTAAAAGCATCCAGGTCAGTGTTGATGAGTTAGAACTGTTTTGAGGTAGAAGACGGGAGTGTCATAGCATAGGTGGTAGTTTCCTAGGTAGAAGGAACGGCGCTGCCAATGGACGAGCCGGAGATCGATGGACTCATGATTAAGAGCATCCAGGTCAGTGGAGAAAGAGAAAAAGATGTGTTTTATAGGTTGTAGATGAACGTTTCTAGGTAGAAGAAGGAACGCTGCTGCTGCTGCATGAGCAGGAGATGGATGGCTCATGATTAAGAGCATCCAGGTCAGTGATGACGAGTTAAAAGACGGGAGTATCATAGGTGGAGTGAAAACTTCCGAAGTACAAGGAATAGTGCTGCTACCGGACGAACTGAAGGTCGATGAACTCACGATTAAGAGCATCCAGCAGCCGTACTATGAGCTCTTAGAGCAATGTCAAAATAAGGTGAAATCCATTCCTGCCTTAAGCTTGATTTGACATTGTTTTCGTCCGAAAACAATCTTATTTTATTCCTGCCTTGGTCTTGACCGCTCTCTCTGCGCATGTCTTGCTCGATGACACCGAGCAGGACATGCGCAGTCCTGCATCTAATCGATGTCATGTCCAAGGAAGTTATATACATACAGGAATGCTACCTGACATTTAATGTACAAATGATTTTGAACCTTATCACGACTACACAACGATATATTAGGTATAATTTAATCTTGGTTATAAGGATTGTTGGTCTTGTTAAAAGGCTTTCTTGGTAGCTTTGTCTCTTTCACACTCGTTGTTGGATTAGTAGTGTGACCTTGTCATTTAAATTTCAGGATATTTTTAAATTATCGCGCTCGACAAAATCAGCGCTTGATTTCGATCCATGGTTTCGATCCTTTAATTCAATCCTTGATTTTGATCCTTGATTTTGATTTCGATCCTTGGTTTCGATATTGGATTTCGATCCTGGATTTTGATCCTTGATTCTTGAATCTTGAATCTGAAATCTTGAATCTTGAATCGTTGAAGTGACAGCTGTCAAACTTCAAATGGACATATCTCGGGAACTACTCGTCCTAGACTCCCCGTTCTCAGTTCAAATGAAAGCAATGACCAAGATCTTCATTTGAAGTGACAGCTGTCAAACTTCAAACGGCCATATCTTGGAAACTACTCGTCCTAGACTCCCCGTTCAAAGTTCAAATGAAAGCTATGACCAAGATCTTCATTTGAAGTGACAGCTGTCAAACTTCAAACGGCCATATCTTGGAAACTACTCGTCCTAGACTCCCCGTTCAAAGTTCAAATGAAAGCTATGACCAAGATCTTCATTTGAAGTGACAGCTGTCAAACTTCAAACGGCCATATCTTGGAAACTACTCGTCCTAGACTCCCCGTTCAAAGTTCAAATGAAAGCTATGACCAAGATCTTCATTTGAAGTGACAGCTGTCAAACTTCAAACCGCCATATCTTAGAAACTACTCGTCCTAGACTCCCCGTTCTCAGTTCAAATGAAAGCTATGGCCAAAATCTTCATTTGAAGTGACAGCTGTCAAACTTCAAATGGCCATATCTCGGGAACTACTCGTCCTAGACTCCCCGTTCTCAGTTCAAATGAAAGCTACGACCAAGATCTTCATTTGAAGTGACAGCTGTCAAACTTCAAATGGCCATATCTCGGAAACTACTCGTCCTAGACTCCCCGTTCTCAGTTCAAATGAAAGCTATAACCAAGATCTTCATTTCAGATGACAGATGTCATTTTGACAGCTGTTATTGAAAATGTAGATCTTGGTCATAGCTTTCATTTGAGCTAAAAAGGAAGAGTCTAGGATGAGTAGTTTCCGAGATATGGCCATTTGAAGTTTGACAGCTGTCACTTCAAATGAAGATCTTGGTCATAGCTTTCATTTGAACTGAGAACGGGGAGTCTAGGACGAGTAGTTCCCGAGATATGGCGGTTTTAATTTTGACAGCTGTCACTTCAAATGAAGATCTTGGTCATAGCTTTCATTTGAACTGAGAACGGGGAGTCTAGGACGAGTAGTTCCCGAGATATGGCGGTTTTAAGTTTGACAGCTGTCACTTCAAATGAAGATCTTGGTCATAGCTTTCATTTGAACTGAGAACGGGGAGTCTAGGACGAGTAGTTCCCGAGATATGGCGGTTTTAAGTTTGACAGCTGTCACTTCAAAGATTCAAGATTCAAGATTTCAGTTTTCAGATTCAAAAATCAAGATTCAAGATTCAAGAATCTAGGATCGAAATAAAGGATCGAAATCAAGGATCGAAACCAAGGATTGAAATCAAGGATCGAAATCAAGGATCGAATTCAAGGATCGAAACCAAGGATCGAAATCAAAATCAAGGATCAAAATTGTATCAGTATTTTAATTGAAAAATCATGCTCTGAAACATCACGTAAATCAGAAAATGATGTAAAAGGCCCCTTAGGGACTTTAGGGATGTTTAGTTTATAAATTATGGTCACCCTTTAGAAAGAGACACACCGCCCAAGTTTTATCTCTCAAGCGGACCGCGTTTTCTGTCTCAATTAACCTTCCAGTTACGTAGGTATATAACTTCCTTGGTCATGTCACCAAAACATCCCTGCGTTAAGATTGTTTCCGTCCTAAGGCAGGATTAAAACAAGGTTGATTTAGGCCTGATTTATGCCTGCGTCAGTCTTACTTCAGTCTTATCTAAGTACGGACGAAAGTAATCTTACTTTGACATTGCTCTAAGACTTGGTAATACGACGGCAGGTCAGTCATGGCAATTTACTGCATTTTAAGGATCTATTCTGCTCATCACGCTGAAGATCCTCATCAGATCTTCACCAACTTTTTATGAGACCAACTTAAAGTTGAAACCTTTCAAACAAATAAAGAACTATCGAAATCGGATCTCATAAGGCGGAGATATCTTGTAGCTCCCCTTTTTGGAGGAAGTACCACCACAATCAAAAATTGATGACGTTAATACTCACCTCGACACTTTTCAGTTCACATAAGTTCACACAAGTTATCAGTTGTGATACCTTCATGTTGTGTTCTGAAACAAGTTGAAAAAAAAACCTTTTTTTTATCTGATATTTGTGTGTGAGAGAGAGAGAGAGACAATCAATCAATCAATCAATCATTTATTTCCTCTATAAACTTATTACAAGCACTTAGATATGTCATAAAATACAATTTAAATTTGACAAAAGAAAAAAACAGTATAAAACTTAATCTAATAACTCTATATAGGTACCTATGTATAGGTACTACATTTAACTTATTCATTATGAAACAAACTAGTAGACTCAACGAGACTCACCTTATGGTCTTCCCTTGTCAAGCATCTTGCTTTATCAAGACAAAACACAATACATTTACACTCAGTCAAAACCGAGTTATACAGGATGAGTTTTTCAAGAGTGCCTCTAGAGCCAAATCTGAAACTATTGCGATAGCGAAAAACACTCAAAGGAGTCTCGTAACCGATTTTGATAAAAACTAAAACTGCATCATTAGATTGTAAAAATAAAAAATTTCCTGTCCAGGAATAGAACCTGTTGGTTAAAAAAAACCTCTGTGTTATTATACTATCCCCCCCTTAACGTGACGTACTTTATGGATGATCCCTTTCTGGTTTCCAGGTCCTCAGGATCCACCTGCTGGAGTTAGAGAAGGTCCAGGAGTTGTGCCGCGACTTCTGCGGCAGATACATCGCCTGCCTCAAGACCAAAATGCAGAGCGAAAACTTACTGCGCACTGATTACAGCTCAGGTATGCCTTTCATCAAAATTCTAGGTACCTATTTTAATGTAGAATAGAATAGAATGGAAAAAAAAGTTTTATTTTCGCCACTACGATACATACGACACAAATCATAAATATTACAGTGACAAGAAAATAAGGCTACCCCTCAGCATTTGCTCCAGCAGCGCCATGGCTGTTAGAGCGATGGTTTTCAGTGTAGTATGTATGCATTAACACCAGCTCTAAACGGTGAAGGAAAAAAACCATTTAGCTTTCTAATAGCGTCGATGGGCTTGCAACCTGTCATAGAAAGCTAACTTCTGCAAAATGTGAACATGTCCCAAATGTGTACCTATTTGGACAAACTAATCCTTGTTTTTTCTTTTGACGATTTTGTCGAGACTCACATTGTTCGACTGGCTCCACACTGGAGCTTGACTATTTAGATTTAAGCGGATGGATCACCGAAAAGAAAGCTAGGCCCCATACCGTGTTTGTTGCCCTGATTCTTCACGGTGTTGGTCGCGAAAGAACAGGAGTAGAATCACCTAGCTCTTAAGACGATTCAAAGTGATCATAGTGGTCTAATGATTTTTGAATTTTGAACTTACTCCACAGAATAAATAATTCTACGTACAGAATGCTCACTTCACGACAAAAATTATATAAATAGCGACTCTTGCTGCGACGCAACAAAGTGCAATTTAGCGTGCTTGGTTTCTAGCTTTATAATCACCTAAACATTGCCTTTCTTTTGTAAATTCCAGGTAGTGTAGAAAGCAACAACAACTTGTCAGGGTCTATAGACGAACACTCTAGCACGTCCAACTCTCCACAATATCAGGTATGAAATGTACGTTCTTTTCTATTATACTCGTGTACAGTCTAGAACATTTATATCATTAACTAGTTTGGGGAACATGGTGGAATCATTCACCAAAGGCAGAGTAGTTCCTCTGCAACGGGCCGGCCCATCTGGCCCACTTGCCCGTGGTCGACCGACCAACAGTTGTTGTTTGGTCTTAATTATGTCTATCTCCGCTGAAAACTTCACTTGCGAGATCTAGACATGTTAATGTTGTGTGGCGCCATCTGTAGTGAGTAGCATGTCTATGTAGTTCATCTAGCGACAGGTAGATGTCGCTACAATGCAGAACTTATCTCTTAAATATATGTTACTTTCATGAAGAGGTCCGACTATTGACCGGGTTTTTGACTTTGACTTTGAATTTGCAGTCGCCGCCCGCGCCGCTGTCGTATCCGGCAGTGTTCCCCGCGGAGCTTCCCTTCACGCCGCACCGGGAGCCGCCGCGCGAATACACCGAACCCACTGGTAAATTACCACTTTTCACCCCCTAGGGGTTGAATTCTGGGCTTATAATAAAGCTTGATTTTAGGTACTAGCTAGGAGTACTAGCCTGTAAGGCTTACAAAGGAAAAATGAGAATTATCCCAAAAATTAAGCTTTATGATCCCCGTACAAAAATTCAACCACACAAGGGGTTAACCTTGAAGTATATTTATCATTTTAACTCCGTGGAAAAAGAGGGGTGGAAGACTAAGTTCAGATGAACGCGCGGTGACGCGCGGTCATCTGACCTTAGTCTAAGTGAAGGTGTGTATCTGTGTCTATCTTTGGCATCATAGCTGAACGGCTAACCTGATTTTAATTTTTGAAAGGTGTCTTGGACTATTCTCTATGTTTCATAAAAAAATGTTAAGATTTGGGGTCCTACTTATGAAAGATGTTTAAAGTTGAACACTGGTTAAACAACGTCCTGTCTTTATTTGTGGATAGTGACGAATAGAGACAGGACGTTGTTTAACCAGTGTTCAACTTTTAACATCTTTCATAAGTAAGGGGGTTGGAGTTTATGACGGGATGTGTATTTATTGTTATTATTAAAAACTCAAAGTAAACAGTGTTTTAATAATATTTTGTGTATTTCAGCCCCCATCGTGGTGCAAGGGTCGACGCCGATAAGTCAGATAGGCGCTGGGCTTTTACCTACTGATGCCTTCACAGGTAATCACAACTTTCTTATGACGGAGGCCTTTAGGCGGCCTAAAAACTCCGCCACCGGAGTTGGCCACTTGCTCATACGAACTTACTTCTTTAAAATTTTCTCAAATTAGAAGCGTGATGTAGCTTGCTTAGACGTTCTAGAATTAGCAAATAAATTAATTGAATTGATTTCTAGATCGATGAAGTTAGGCGATGTGACCGCTCGGTCACAATTAGGATGGGTGACCGCAAGTGGCAATAACAGCTGAGCGCTTCTGTGCTTCGGAGGGCACGTTAAATTAAGTCGTTAAGCCATGACGGAGGCCTTCAGGCGGCCTAAAAATTTTCTCATGCCGGAGGCCTTTAGGCGGCCTAAAAACTGTCACTCATACGAAAATAAATAATATCTGCCCCTCGATTCTACTGAAAAACTTTTTATGAACCAAAGTAAAACGTCAACTGTTTCGTTTTGTTGTGATGACGAAGTTTTGCATGAAGTTTAGCAAAATACTGTCATTTTGGAGAACGAAATAAAACGCAACGGCAATGTAAAATAGAAGAATTGAGGCCCTGGGCGATCGAGCTCTGCAGAGGCATTCTGTACTAGACTCACTTCGAATTCACTCAAGTGACCGAGCTCACTAAATACGCAAGAATGTATTGTAAGCGTTTGTAGTAAGATTCAAATTTCGAATACGAAATTTGAAATCTCACAGCGGATTCAGCTCTTCGACGTTCGAAGTGAGTTTACAGAATGCGCCTACTGCTGGGGTGAAAATAGAGAATTTTTCCAGAAATTACAATTTTCCCAGATAGCTATTTAAAAAAAAAAATCGTTGTTTTCGAGAACGTGAATACAAACAAAGAAACAAATATATAAATATACAAATCATTGCTCGTTTAATAGTATAGAATGCCATGTTATGTCGATTACATCTATTTTATTTGTGGTTGTTTCTAGGCTCAAACTCGAACAACTCTTGTTCGTCGGCCTCCCCCCCTCCTGATTCAGAGACGGAGGAGGGGGGCAAGCGGGGCGTGCTGCCTCGACACGCCACACAAGCCATGCGGGCCTGGCTGTTCCAACATCTCGTGGTATGTATACCATCATCATCCTCTATTCCAGGGGTGCCCAAACAGTCGATCGCGATCGACCAGGGCGTCGATTCCGGTACCGAACTATTTAACAACCTCAACCAAAACCGCAACTAAAGCGACTGTTTCCATGACTACTAATAACAAACGACTCAGTTGCGGTGTGGTTTTGAACTTTGGCAGAACAAATTTTTGAAAAGCTATTCTACTATTTCACCAAATGGCTGACATTTAAGAGCTCGAACCAAAACCAAAGCGGTTGTCATCTAGTAGAATACAGGCCCTGTTATCCGGTACTTCAACTTATGTATTTAAAAAAAAAGATTTCACATTGGAAATTAATATTTTTATTTGAATTGAGATTTTATGAATTTTATAGGATTTTTAGGAGTTTTTTAAACGTGTGTTCTTGATGAAAGATAGGATGAGAGTGAGGAAAGTACCAGGGGAAGTGAGGTGGGAGGTATGATAGAGGTGCAGACGCAAGTAGAAGAATAAGCATCTTAGGGAACGAAGTATGGGATATAACAGACCGGTCGATCGCGAAGCTTTTCGAGTCGATCACCAGTAATACCATCAATATGAAAATTACGCTGATAATATGCAGTGCTATATCAAGACAAAATTTGTGATTCGAAACTTACGATTTCTTCATTTTGATGTACAGTCAGCGTCATCAATCGGTATCCCCCTATTGATTTTAACAAGGACCCTTTTCATTTCAACTTTGGATTTCAGTCGGATTTGCTAGTATAAGAACTCGAGCGAAATTAGATATCCATAAGTATACTAGCAAATCCGACTGAAATCCAAAGTTGAAATGAAAAGGGTCCTTGTTAAAATCAATAGGGGGATACCGATTGATGACGCTGACTGTACCTAAGTACCTATATTCAATTTAAAAGTACAATAAAACGATATTTAAAAAAAATGTTTTTCAGTCCTAGTAGCTACTTACATAGTATGTAGTTTAGTCGATCCTTTGCTTTCAAAATATTTTCTGGTAGATCGCCGACACTATAAGTATGGGCACCTCTGCTCTATTCGCATGCCATACACCAACGCACCAACCCTGAGGGCGCTTACTCTACTGAATGCATTTGTACACGAGACAACATATAGACAATAATTTTATTTTGTTATAGTGTTAATCCACACTTGGGTATTTACATTTTAAAGTGAAAAATCTTATCCAAAATTTTAGAATAAAATTATAGAATTAGCAAAAGCGACATCTCTCGTCATTTGATCCTGAATGTAACTTCGGGCAATGAGCAGTGAGTTAACTTAGTAGTTATCCTGTAGATGGCGCTCATCGATGCTATAATCGATAGTATGGTCTTATCATGATTTTCAACTCTGGCGTGAGAGGTTCCGTGGCCGAATTGGTAAAGGCACTCCGGCTAAAGGAGGATCGCTTGTATCATTGCGGGTTCGAATCCCGTCGGAATTGAAAATTTTGGATAAGATTTTTCACTTTAAAACATATAGACATCTTTAATGACAGTCCTTCCGCTATATTTAACTCTCTAAGATTGTATTTAAGTTTTAATTAAGATAGATAGCGCTTTGGTTCTTACTGTAAGTTTTCTGTCATAACTGTATTAAATAAATAAATACCCATGAGTTTAGGAATTCAACCCCTGGGGTTGAATATCTAGACTTACAGGATAGGAGCATCTCGTGGTATGTATTAACCCATGAGTTTAGGAATTCAACTCCTGGGGTTGAATATCTAGACTTACAGGAAAGGAGCATCTCGTTGTATGTATATTCAACCCATGAGTTTAGGAAGTTAACCCACGAGTTTATGAATTTAACCCTTGAGTTTAGGAATTTAACTCCTAGGGTTTATTATGAAGTCTTACAGGAAAGTCTTTGTTGAGCTCTTTGCACCTCATGGCATGTGTGTTATACAATTTAACCCCTAGTTGGGTTTTGGAAATTAACCCCCGGGGTTGAAAATCAAGTATTTGCAGCAGAATTCTTCGTTGAACTCTGAGCACCTTTGTTTAACTATTCAACCCCTTGTTTTGGAATTTAGTTTGTCTTGGAACCCCTTGGGTTGAATTTCCTTTGCATCTAGTAGACTCAAAATGTTTGTCCTGGGTAGGTATCGAAGCAATGACCTACAGCGTAGAAAGCAGAGCTACTATCAACTGAATTATACAGCTGGGCAATTCTACTAGATGACAACCGCTGCGTTTTAGTTCGATCTCTTAAATGTCAGCCATTTGGTGAAATAGTAGATTAGCTTTTCAAAAATTTGTTCTGCCAAAGTTCAAATCTTAGCTAAAACCTCACCACAACTGAGTCGTTTGTTATTAGTAGTCATGGAAACAGTCTGTTTAGTTGAGGTTTTTCTTGAGGTTGATAAAAAGTTCGGTACCAGAATTGACGCAGGTCAAAAGTACCCTAAACGGCGAGCTTGTATGTTAAATGTGATGAGAGTGAATGAGGCGAAAGAGGTGTGTCAGGATCGTAGCAAGTGGAAATCCGTGGTCTCTGCCTACTCCTTTGGGAAAGAGGCGTGACTTTATGTATGTAGGTATCATCATCATCATCCGCAACCTGTCTTCAGCCACTGCTGGGTATAGGCCTCCGCTTTTCTGTGCCACTCCTCACGGTCCTGTGCTAGCCTCATACAATTTCGTCCCACGACACTCGCTATATCGTCTGCCCATCTCGCAACCGGACGTCCGACATTCCTGTATCCTGTATGTATGTATACATTTGTTTAACTTAAATAAATACTTCTTTCCAGCACCCATACCCTACCGAAGAGGAGAAGCGTACTCTAGCTGCGCAGACGCGACTCACGCTGCTACAGGTCAACAACTGGTTCATAAACGCGCGCCGACGCATCCTACAACCCATGCTCGACTGTAATGAGAAACCAGGTATAATATCCTACAACCCATGCTCGACTGTAATGAGAAGCCAGGTACATTATCTACAACCCATGCTCGACTGTAATGAGAAGCCAGGTACATTATCCTACAACCCATGCTCTACTGTAATGAGAAGCCAGGTACATTATCTACAACCCATGCTCTACTGTAATGAGAAGCCAGGTACATTATCCTACAACCCATGCTCGACTGTAATGAGAAGCCAGGTACATTATCCTACAACCCATGCTCGACTGTAATGAGAAGCCAGGTACATTATCCTACAACCCATGCTCGACTGTAATGAGAAGCCAGGTACATTATCTACAACCCATGCTCTACTGTAATGAGAAGCCAGGTACATTATCCTACAACCCATGCTCGACTGTAATGAGAAGCCAGGTACATTATCTACAACCCATGCTCTACTGTAATGAGAAGCCAGGTACATTATCCTACAACCCATGCTCTACTGTAATGAGAAGCCAGGTACATTATCCTACAACCCATGCTCGACTGTAATGAGAAGCCAGGGACATTATCTACAACCCATGCTCGACTGTAATGAGAAGCCAGGTACATTATCCTACAACCCATTCTCGACTGTAATGAGAAGCCAGGTACACATTTGACATGACATTTGAAAGATATATACATACATGACATACATATACATACACGTGGGTCGATCAACTATTTTACCCACACTTTGGACAGGTTCAGACCATATTTTTTTGAGAATTTTTTTTTTTTTTTTCTATATTCTGATTATAGTAAGGCATTAAAAATTTTATGGACTATATTCTCATATTATATTTTAAAATTGAAAAGTTTTATGGACACGGGATTTTATCGAAACGTCGGGATAAATAAGGTAAATTACGCGATAAAATCCCGTGTCCATAAAACTTTTCAATATGAATAGTGATCGCGAAAGTTTAAAAAAGACTATATTTTAAAATATTATGGACTTCGCGGACTGGCGGCTCGACGGTGCTATCAAAGGACACCACCACGCCACACGACCAAAGGAAAACACAAATGAAGCTATCTACGGCAAACATGGCCTTCTCTGTGTTTCCGGGTCAAATTTAGGAGGGTAACTCAGCAGACACAAGTAAGGGGATTCTAGTGAGGGACAGATTTTTGAGATTTTTTTTGGAAAAGTTAATTAGCCTATTTCTATTTTGTTAAGTTCACGATAAACTATAACATACTAATTTGTTCTAATAAAAGAATTAACTAAAACCAATTAGCGTAAGTACATTTAAATTAAAGTTTACATGTCGAATGTGGTCTTCGAACAGCAATATTTTGTATAGAGCGGACTTTTTGTCTACTGAGTTACCATAAAATTTCATGGAAATTAAAGATTTTCGAGAACGTAATCAAGTTTCCCGTTGTGCCTAATGAGCTTAGATACCATTGTTATGTTCGTTATGTGTGTCTAGATAACCATTTAGCGTATTTTAATAAAAAAGGGTCGAGGACAGCAAAGTGTGGGTAAAATAGTTGATCGACTCACATATAGATACATGACGCTTGAACAAGATTCATGACAAAGTCGACACGACACTAGATATAAGACACACGGCACACGACATATGTCACATGACTCATGACCAGTGATCGGAATGAGGCGGGCTAAAATACCTAAAGTTCGAAAAATAACAGAGACAAATGAAGACGCTTTAGGACTAAATATTTTTCCACCCAATTATTTCCGTTTCCGGGACATAAGAACATCTAAGATAAAGAACATCTAACATTAAGGTGAATCAATTTTTTACCTGAGTTAATAACAAAAACTAAAATGTAAATTATAAGGATAAAAAACTTTTTTCCGTCGGTCAAATAGAAAAATTATTTGAATTAGTTCACAATATTATTAACATTAATTTTAAATGTACTTACTCACTGTGAAAATTGTGCCAACTTTCAATAAAATTCTTACTTACTACAATAATAAAATTCTTGTAGTAAGGAAGTCTCCCCTTTTTTGTCTCTGTTCTTTGAACTTTAGGTATTTAAGCCCGCCTAATTCCGATCACTGCTCATGACACATGACCAGAGATCGGAATAGGGTGTGTGAAAATACCTAAAGTTAGCAGTGGGACATAATATGGAGCTGTTACAACCACTTAAGTTCAACCGGTTTTGGATTTTACCGGTTTAGTTTCGGTTTTTTTTTTACATGTTCCTTACCTTTGAAACACTGAACTATAAACATTCACAAGCTGCTAATACAGTTCTAAATTAATTTTTGTTTTGTACTTTTCCGACAAACTAATTAATAACAACAAAAATTAATTTAGAACTGTATTAGCAGCTTGTGAATGTTTATAGTTCAGTGTTTCAAAGGTAAGGAACACGTAAAAAAAAAACCGAAACTAAACCGGTAAAATCCAAAACCGGCTGAACTTAAGTGGTTGTAACAGCTCCATATTATGTCCCGCTGCAAACTTTAGGTATTTTCACACACCCAATTCCGATCCCTGCACATGACACACGTCACACGACAGCCGACACACGACACACGACACATGACAAGAGACACGACACTGGAAACACAACACACGATACACGTCACACGACAGACGTCACACGACATAAAAGAAACGACACAATACAGACGACACACACATGACACATGACACAAGACACATGAAGATACATAATTTATACATTGTATTTACAAAAAAAAGTATATAAGTATTCTATCAATTATCTGGTTCCCATAGTACAAGCTTTGCTTAGTTTGCTAATCCTTACTTAGTGATCGTATAGGTACCCACGATACAGATTTATTCTAGTGTGGGCGCCACAGGTAAACTAATGTTTCTAAACACAGTAAAATTGAAGCAAAGTATATAATTGATGATTGTATTGATATTAATGTTTAAATGTTTATAAATATACCTAGATATATTTTTATGATAATTTTAAATGTAAGTAAATCTTTGTTCTTACTGTGAAATAAATATTTTTTTCATTTTTTTTTGGGGCTAGATGGCGCTGTGTCAAATGTCCAGCAATATTTATTTATTTATTATTATTGTTTACAGGTGGTAAGAAAAGCAAGCACGGCTCGGGCGTCGGCAAACGATACTGGCCCGACGCACTATCTAGTCCGCAGTTCACTGCAGGTAAATATAGTTGCTGCCCGCGGCTTCGCTCGCGTGGTACCCGGATAAAAAGTAACCTATGTCACTCTCCAGCCCTCCAACTATCTCCACACAAAAAATCACGTCAATCCATCGCTCTGTTTAGACGTAAAAGCAGGACAAATAAAAAAAATATATAAAAAAAAAATATTTATTTGGAACATTAACACGGGATACAGTCAGTATTATTACTCGTTTATTATTATTATGTTTCTAATTTTTATACTATTATTATGTTTCTAGGCTTAAGTTTTTCAGACACAATGTAAAAATTGTTATTGAATAAATATCTTATTGGGAACGTTGAACTGCTGCGAAAGTTAAACAAACTGTTTTGCAGAGTCAGCGCCCTCCTCCGGCAAATATTAATAACAAATATTAAAATAAACAAACAAATAAACACACTTTCACACTTTTAATATGGGTACGGACTAGCAGCGCCCTCGCGGCGTTACCTCCGTAGTGATGGTATATGGTGATGATGTTGATGATGAAAAGTAGCCTATAACTTTCCTCAAGAATTCAGCTATCAAATACTTATGCCTTTACATCTTGACTAGATGATTTATACAGTGTCAGGAGGCAATCTTTGCCTACACTTACACTGTAGTGCCTGGGACATTGTTGAGATGTAGGCTTGTAGCACCTACACCATCCTCTCAGCTTAACCGGACATATCCACAGGAAAGACATGCTCAATACGTGTGGGGCTGACTAAGCCGCGGGTTTCCTCACGATGTTTTCCTTCACCGCTTAGAGCTCGTGTTAATGCGCACATAAATTTTTCAAAACGAAAAATCCATGCACGGCCAGGATTCGAACCCACGACCTTCAGATCGAAAGTCGAGGTCTAACCAACTCGGTCAACACGGGTTTTTTTCTGCATTGAGATAAGCGCTATCAAAAAACAAACTCTTAGGCCGCTATTAATAAACTCGTATTAACTTCGGTGAAAGTTGCGCCACGGATTTTGAACTATTGCCATCCTTATTTGTCACTGTCTACCAAAAAAGGATGGCAATAGTTTAATCCGTGGGGCAACTTTGACAGAAGTTAATACGAGTTTATAAATAGAGGCCTTATAATATAATAATAATAGTATAAATGTTTTTCATCACCAGCAGGTCTACTTTCATCATCAGAAGACGAGGGCGAGGGAGACGCTTCAGCAGACGAGAACGAACCTGATGAGCATTCCAACGACCAGTTCCCAATACCCAGCCTTCATTAGAACCATGGTTCAGTCTACTGCAAGCTAAGTTATACTACTGATTGTCCAACTGTTAAAAAATCTGTTATAAACTGTTTAAAATCATCAAAAATGGTGAAACATTTGAAGGTAGTAAAATTGGAGCATCAAATATGGTTTAATATACTGCAAACTAAGAGTTATACTACTGAAAATGATCTAAAACTTGTCCAACTGTTAAAAAATCATCAATAATGGTGAAACATTTGAATGTAGTAAAAATTCAGGTTCAGTATACCGCAAGCTAAGAGTTATACTTCTGAAAATAACAGAATATTGATAATTTGTTCTACTGACAGTTTTCAATACCCAGCTTTCATTAGAACCATGGTGGTTCTGTCTACCGCAAGCTAAGTTATACTACTAAAAATAACTTGTCCAACTGTTAAAAAACCATCAAAAATGGTGAAACATTTGAGTGTAGTAAAAATTCAGGTTCAGTATACCGTAAGCTAAGAGTTACACTTCTGAAAATAATAGAATATTGATAATTTGTTCTACTGACAGTTTCCAATACCCAGCCTTCATTAGAACCATCGTGGTTCAGGCTACTGCAAGCTAAGTTATACTACTTAAAATAACTTGTCCAACTGTTAAAAAATCATCAAAAATGGTGAAACTTTTGAATGTAGTAAAAATTGGAACGTCGTAAATGGTTCAGTATACTGCAAGCTAAGAGTTATACTACTGAAAATGATCAAAAACTTGTCCAACTGTTAAAATAAAAATCATCAAAAATGGTGAAACATTTGAAAATAGTAAAAATTAAAACATAAAAATGGTTCAGTATACTGCACGCTATACTACTAATAACAGAATATTGATATTTTTTTCTAATGACAGTTTCAAATAGCCTGCATTAGATTTGTGATAAATGGTTCAGCTGACTTATTAACTGACATTTTTACTATAGAACCATCAAACTAATCAAACTGGAAATTGAAAGTGGTTTGGCTTACTGTAAGCTCAGTCTTACACAATGTTAAAATAGTGTTCAAATGAACCACTATTTTATAGTGTTCAAATGAACCACTATTTTATAGTGTTCAAATGAACCACTATTTTATAGTGTTCAAATGAACCACTATTTTCGACACTCATAAAAAATGGTTCAGTAAACTAATTATGGTTCATCAAAATATAATATTAATCTGTTCTTAGTCAATACAATGTGAAAAGAAACTTACTAAAATTATCAAAAATGGTTCAAACGAGAGAAAATCACCGTTTTATTGAAATCTTCTGAAAATAATACTAGTAGTATTATAAAATGGTTCACAAGCTACATAAAGCTATCAATTACGAAAATTTCACGGAAATTGGTCTAGCGAATAGCCAAAATTGACAATTATGTAAAATTATGTAACTATCGTATACGTTTCTGTAATGACAAAAAAATGTCGCGATTAATTTAAATAAAAGACATTTTACTGAGAGTATACCATATAATTTAAGTTTAGATTAGATTATATGAATGTGTACATTTTATTAATAAGTCGTACGGTGTTACCGTAGTGATGTTATTTGATGATGATGATGATATACCTTCCTCAAGAATTAAGCTATCAAATGCAGAAATAATTTTTCAAATCCGACTGGTAGTTCCTGAGATTAGCGCGTTCAAACAAATAAACTCTTCCGCTCTATTGCTTAATTTAAAAATAGCAGCGCCCTGGCGGCGTTGCCCCCGTAGTGATGGTATATGGTGATGATGATGATGATGAAAAGTAGCCTATACCCTTCCTCAAGAGTTTAGCTATCAAATGCAGAAAGAATTTTTCAAATCCGACTGCTAGTTTTTGAGATAAGCGCGTTCAAACAAACAAACTCTTCCGCTCTATTGGTATTTGAAATATACCAAAATTTCAGTAATAATTATGAAGCGCTCGTGGCGTAGCTTGCTTAGACGTTCTTGATTGATCGTCGAAGTTAAGCAGCGTTGTGGTCGCTATTTGGATGGGTGACCGCAAGTGGCATTACGAGCTGAGCGCTTCCGTGCTTCGGAGGGCACGTTAAATTGTTGGTCCCGGCTTTTAGTCGTTAAGCCATGACGGAGGCCTTTAGGCGGCCTAAAAACTCTGCACCAGAGTTGGCCACTTGCTCATACGAACTTACTTTTTAGACAAGTTTTTGTGTCAAAAATATGAGTAGGTAAAGCAAAAAGGGGGGTTTTATAAGTTTGACCGCTATGAGTGTCTGTCTGTCTGTCTGTGCCACCGTAGATCTTAAACGGAGGAACTGATTTGAATGTTTTTTTACCAGGTTTTTTAGCGATGGTTCATAAATGTTTTATCAAAATCGGTTTAGCCGTTTCAAAATCATCAGCTCTTTAGTTTATGAAGGGATTTGACGGATTTTCATTAAATTTTAACGATTGTGTATTTAGATAATTGTTAATAAAAATGTATACGCAAAAAACATGTAAAAATGTCACTTATCGGTATACGATTTTATTATACGAAAGATATTACGGTATACGATTTTTATTAAATTAATTTTATTGATTTATATATGCGAGAAATATTTACGTCAATATTTTAATGCTTTTATATTTAAAACAGTTTTAAGGTTATTTAGTACTTACGTTATAGAAAACTTTTGAAACTATCATGGTTATATCGAAATATCGGGAAACTAAAAAACCAAAACATGGTAAATATCCCGTTGACAGTATTTAAAACGTTGTAGAAGTTGGTTCAGGGGTAGTCAGATGTAAGTCCAAATGTTTTTGTTTAATAAAACTATCTGACGACAGAATCCCCGAGCGCGGTAGACATTAAAGATGATTTGGGTAGTCAGGGGCACGTCCGAAACTTTTCAAGTATACAAACATAAAGTATACTAAATCGTTATAAAATGTACACATTCATATTAAAGTTATTAGAACCGTGTATACGTAAACCATACCTCAGTAATAATATTCATAATAATATTAATTATTATTAGAAAGTTAAAATACTCATTTAAAAATTGCTTCGATTTTTACTGAAAATAATTATTTTTGGTTAAATACATTGCGGTTATATAGTTATAATGTATATAACGTGTTATTATTGTGTAATATTACGTTAAACTACATGTATCAAAACAACACACGCAATTTATTTCAAAACTTGCTACTTATTTTTAAATTTTGGTTAATTATTATGCTGTCTGTATATTATTGTTATATTACCGTAATAATTGTATATTTATTGGCAAATATTTATAACATTTTCAGTTCAAATTGAAGCAAAACCACATGCTGCTCACATCTCAAAGAGATTTCTAAAAAACGCAATTATTATTTTTATATTAGATTCAAAATGTCAATTTTAAAGAACTCGGGGTTAAGTGTGATCCTTTAGCATGAGAAATTGTCTACGAAAGTATTATTAATAGACATTTCACAGCGCCATCTTGTTTTAAAATTAGCAAAGTTTTAACTATGACAGACAAAGCAGAAAAATAAGTTTGTAAAAAAATTATTTAAATTTAAATAAAAGGTGATGAAGATTGCTTAGCCGTTCTTGATAGATCGTTGAAGATAGGCCACGATATAAAATAGATGGGTGACTACAAGTGGCATTTCTCAGTCATTCAGTTGTACTTTTATGGACTGTAAATTGTCTAAAATATACGATTTTTTATTTATTTTTTATTTTATTTATTTACTAAGCGCTTCCTTGCTTCTAAGGGCAAATTATTGTTTAAACCTTCGTAGGCAATTGATCATGCTAAAGATGCCAGAAAAGTTCCATACATATAGCTAGATGACTTATTTACAAGCATCAATTATTTCAGTTTAAATTATTAACTAAATTAATTGAACTACTACCTATGTATGCAACTGATTCTCTTAATAAGTTATGCTAGACTGAGGCACATCCAAGACATAAAAAAACTGAGGAATTTTATGGATACTAGCTTCTGCCGTCGGGTTTGCTCATGATGCTAGCATTTTAAGTAGCCTAGATATCCGGGCTAGATATCTACTAGTTCGTATAAGCAAGTGGCCAACGGTGACGGAGTTTATAGGCCGCTTAAAGGCCTCCGTCTTGGCATAGCGACTTAAAAGTCGGTACCGATATAACGTACTCTCCGAAGCACGATTGCCTTCTGTTTGTGGTTTGGTCTAGCATAAATTATAAAAAATATACACTTAATATTCCCTTGATCTTTGACAGGTTGTGAGTTTAGTTTTTCTCCACACCCGACTGATTCACAAAATAATAGTAAATAATATTTTTTACTGCAAAAACTATAGTGAGTGCCGTCCATAGACAGAAAGTATTTATTTTCTAATGTAATCTTAAGTTTTAGGGTATTGTTGCGTGTGTGTATACGTATATAACGTGTAATTTTATGTTGCATGTTGTGATTTAAAAGTAAAAACAAATCCCATGACTTTTAATAAAATATACACTATGATTATAAATAATATATTATTTATTTATTTATTTATTTATTTATTTATTACATATTATAACATAACATCATAACAGCATGTAGCCAATGTAATAAATAAATAAATAAATAAATAAATAAATATCAGGGTTCGAAAAAATCCGATTTTTATAATAAATATCAAAAATCCGATTTTTTGATATTTATCCGATATATATCGGATATATATCCAGGCTAAGAAAAAGAAGCAAATTTCATTCTGTAACGGGATTTAACACTTTAAAATGTGAAAGTAATTTGTAAGATAATATAGGTAAGTGTCAAATTACCACATTTATATTTACAAACTTAAATAAAGTATCAAAAGAATTAGTGTTTATTTGAGAAAGAGTTTTTTTAATGAACACTTTAAAAAACACTTAAAATCACTTTAAAAAACAGTCTAAATTATTCGAAATTGTAGTTTTTCGCTACGTGTTGCCAGGGTAAACATTTATTTCCAAAATTTTTAGTTCAGAAGACAGGAAAAAATCCATTGATATATATCAAGATAAAAATCAATTGATATATATCGTGATATATATCATGATATATATCCGCTGATATATATCGGCGAACCCTGATAAATATACATCAGTATTTTATAAATTTTCTTTAGGTATTATTACTATTATTTTTGTTATCTAATATAAATATTGCAGTAATATAACGTGTTAAATACCACTAATATTAAATTTTCGTGTTTCTTGTCACCCGTATAACGCAGCAGTTATATACTGTATATTACATGTATGTTATATAACGTTATTTAGAATAGATGTTGAGACTGTTATTGTGTTATATAGCGTTATATAACTATGGAAACACGGCTTATAAAAATGACATTTTAAATAAGTATTATTTTATTTATTAATCATAAAACACACGCATACAATACCAATTGTACAGCCTTATTCATAACTCATTTCGTTTTCGGCTTTGTAATGCTCTCGTAATTTTTTGTAACATTCAATTTTAGCTAACAAAAGTTGCGACTGTTATGAATAAGGCGGTTAGTATACTCATTGTATTATTTTTACCGACGCCATATTAGATTATAGATTAAAAATAAGGCCTATTTTAAACGAATATACGATAAATACGATTTCAAATTTAGTATACTCAAAACGTTTGATTCAAAATTGTATACGCGAAAGTATTAAAAGAAAAAAATAATCGAAATTTTTAAAATTAGATGTAATTCTTTTGGAAGGTAGTCTTGAAGTTCTTGAGAAAAAAAATCCGGTAATGGGGATTTTTCTTTAAGAATGTAATTTCAACATCTTTTGCCAAATATTTTTATATCACGGCTTTAAATTGAGACGAAATTAGAATTTGGAAAAGAATGTGTATATAAAATGCTGATCTGTATAAACAAGAGCTATTTTTACTATAATTTTTAATATAAAAAAAAAATACAATGAAAGTATCTAGTAGATGCAATAATAAAACTGATATTATTTAATTAATTAATTAAACCGAATACCAATGAAACCTTTGTGAAAGAAAGAAATAAATAAAATTATTTAGGGGCGGGGAGAAACCTAAAACATCAAAGTTATTAATAATCAAAACACGACTTTTTCATATAGTATTTTAGATTGTAACATCGGAATTGGTCACTCGCAAATTAATTTTTATTACATATTTCAAATATGTTTTTCATTATTTTTAAGTAACATATTCATGATTTAGAATCGCTGATATTAATATTGGAAATTAAAAACAAACCAAACTCGTAGTAAAGATAGCTCCTGTGGAAATGGGATGTAATTTAATCATTTTTCAATAACACATTATGTTGTATAGAAATATGAATTTTTAATCTTTTCTGAAATAGTAAACTGTTTTGCTACAAAATTAAAAAAAAAAATATTTGCCTTCTAAAATCAAAAACCGACGAATCTTAAATTATGGTTTAACTTGGTTATTTATGGCAATTATCAGTAATGTTATAAATATACAGTGATATTATATACCCTTACGTTCATAGTTACCGACGCGAGACGTCTAAAATCTGTTCCCACTGTTATACAAACCGATATAGTGCACACTATGTTGACAAGTTCCGCAAATTAAAACTTAGTACTACACACATATTAAAACACAATAGCATCTTTATTGTTTTTGTAATTCACTACACGTGAACACGTCTAGGTCGTCGCCCTGCTTGATGCGGACTAAAGATAAGACGTCTCAATTAGGACGTTTTCGAGTCTTCATTTTGTGCGCACTAGAAACATGTCTATTATTTTTAAATGTCATTGGCTTGTATTGAATTAAATGAAATGAAATTGAATATTTTAATGAATTTAAATTATTTTATTCAATTACAAAACATCCCATTTCTAATACGAAAAAAAATCAGCATTGTTAGTCTGTTTTAAAAAACGATATACGTAAATTTGACGGTGAATTAATTAAGGACTTTTATAAATCTAGATATATTCTGTAAGTATACGTAGTTTACATTTTTAAATATTTTCAAAATGAAACTTGGAAGCCAACATGTAAATTATTGGTAAGTGGTGTATTTTATTTACATATACCTACTATTATATATTATTTATTTATATTATTTGTGATTTATAAAAAAATATATTAAACATTCTGTATACGCTATCGTGCCATTTGTTATTATATACATAGGTCCAGACAGTCACGGGCATTCCACTGTATATTATATATAACTACTATAAAAAATATATAACTAAAATTAATATTATTCTAATGTACACTGACTAACTAAATTAGCGTTAAATCCGAAACCTTTTACTTCGTACACGAAGTAAAAAATAAAAAAAATAATGACATTGAAATGAAATTGACATTTCTATTCTAAATGTATCACGCCTTGCGCCTTTATGGGTACCTACCTAGTTTTAAGGTGAACGCATACCTATCGGAGCCGAATGCGTGGAACGAATCGACCGAAACGAATTTTTGAATTCTTGAAATTCTTGATGAAATCGTATGAAACTTCGCACACCTGCCAGACGAGTCGGAGGTTTCATACGATTTCATAGAAACGATTCGTTCGACGCGTACGGCGCAGATAGGTGTGCGTCCACCTTTAACTAGAAACCAAATTGGTCTTGAATAATTCTACCCACAATCACTTCAATTTTACTAAAATATTAGTAATTTTAGAAATCCTGTTTCGGTCTTTAGCGTGAATAAAAAAATCTTTCGATTTTAGTAATAATTTAGTTAGTAGCACAGCAGAATTATCACCAATAGAAGTGACTCAATTAAAAAAAATCATGATTTTTGGGAAATGCGATAAATGGCCGTTTTCCGCGGGAGAGGGAGAAACTGCCGAAATGAAAGAGATGCAGCTATTATGTTTTTCACTACTAACAAAAAAGTAGCAGTTTTTTACTATCAGAGTTTTTTTTTCTGAGTCTTTCTACGTATTCAAGTCATTTTCCCAATTTTTTAATTGAGTCACATCTATTTGATGCGATATAACCACTTATCAATAATATATAACTTTAGATGTAGTGTTATGTTGCTTATATTTTTCCAAGCTATAATTTGTATAGGAGAATGTCCAGTTATTAGTATACTATAGAGTAAAGCTTCAATAGAGTAAGCATTTCAATATACATAAATATTATTACGGCATAATTTTTGCTAGTCAATAAAATAATTTTTAGGCTAAATACTTGTTTTATTTTAACCTTTGGGGCTCTAGCAGACGTGCTACTTTTAGCATCGGCGATCGGTGATTTTGCGACTGCATCGATGCAGTATCGCATTTTGGCGATACACGTTTTGGTATTTACCATTTCATAGTACCTATTTAGGTACTATGAAATTACAAACCACATTGCTAATACTGCTGCTATACTATGACATGTAACTTAATTAATACTAACACATTGCTGCAAATTTTATTGTATGTTACTAACAAAATGGATTATTGTCTGAATAAATATATTTTCAATTTCAATTTCAATTTCAATTGCACTGGTAAATCTTTTTGCGTGAAAATGCTGAGAAAACGAATTTTCGAACAAATATGAGACCTAGCTAGGTCGAGTCTTCGCCCCCTTAAACCCCCGCAAATGTCATCGAAATCGTTAGAGCCGTTTTCGAGAACGTATACAGACAAAGTAACAAATATTGCTCGTTTAATAGAAAAGGATAATTTGATACATTTAGAGCTTGAGCACGCTACTTAATAAAAAAAAACAACAAGTACGTAATGCATAATATTTTTTTAATTTTATAAACAATTTAGTTAAAAAATACTTAAAACCTAATATTTACAGTCCATAATAAGTCGTATAGTCCTTAACCAACTTAAAATAAATGGAAGGTTCATTTCAAATTCAATGAATCGCGATTAAAGCTATATTTGAGCTTTAAGGCACGCGTCGACTTGTCCGGAACGTAACGTGCCTACACACTGAATTTTAACGAATTTACTGAAAAGACGGCCCTGATCAAGTCAACTACTTGGCACTTGACATGTAAAAGTTCATTTGTCACTGACAAGGATTAATATTTACGTGAAAGTAGGTACTACCCGAGTATAGTGAATTTTATTCGCTCCAGACCAGTCGACGCTTACCTTTTGGAAGAAACATGATACACCAGTAAATGAAGAGATAATTATAAAATTTATTTTTAGTCACGTTTTAATCTAAATTATCAAAATTGAGCAAATAATTTCGATTTATGATTTGACCAAACGAAATTGGTATTAGGTAGGTACTCCAATTTGGTCAAATCGGCATACAGTTAAAGATTCATCCCTCCCTTTAAATAAAGCTCAGAAAAATGTGCATTTTTTATAAGAAAACACCAAAAAAATTAAAAAAAAAACAGCCGAACCTCGTTTTTTTTAAAAGTCAATTTTAAATTCTGGAACCAGTTTTATTTTTTGAACGCTTATAGTACGCAACGCTGCAGTGGACACAAACCTTAAATGCATTAATTCTGAGCTTTATCAAAAACGGTTAAGCCCATGCACCTATTTCTATATCACATAAGTAATTACGTATTTTAAAAGAGCTTATGAATGGTAGAAACGTACCTATCTAATTATTATTCTATTTTGGTTCGCCGTGTTCAAATGAAATGAAGTGAAATGAAATGATTTATTTATTTATGAAATCCCGCTGGGGTAACTTTTTTGGGAAAAATAAAATTATTTCGCACCTATAAAATGAAGCAACTCATATAATAATGATTGAACTTCACTTAGAAGTTCGTTTGATTAATAATTATGTCCTTGCACGGTAAATACACAGCAGCTTATAATAATTTAGGTAGGTACGTTAAATACAATTTTTCAAAATAATCTTAAAAACCCAGTAAAAATTGAGCAATAGATAAGTCGAGATTTGAAAAAACATCAAGGCCTCTGCGCTCAACTTGTGTCTAAGTTGCACCACGGATTTAAATATTGCCATCCTCATTTGTCACTAACAAAAAAGGATGGCAATAGTTAAATCCGTGGTGCAACTTTGACAGAAGTTGAGCGGAGTTTATTTAATAGAGGCCCAAAAGTTTACAAATAAGAGATTCAAGTAAATTTAATTCCGTTAGGCTAACTAGATGGCGTTACAAAATAAATTTAGTACCAGAATTAAAAAAAAATCGTCAATTCAGTCAGACAAGAGACAGTCACACTTATTATAAAAACAATAATTTCCTGATGATTTCTAAAACAATTTTTGAGTTCTAAAAAACATTTTTTTATTTATACGTACTTATATGATCTTTGTGTATTTGTTATAAGTAGGTAAGTACTACATTTTTCTATTAATTACACTGGCCAACACCATTTTTTTTTCCACGATTTTTTTTACTGTTATTGATTATTTATAGGACCCTGATTAACAAAAAAATACTGGATGATTGCTAACAGCTTTAGTTTTTGAAATATACAGTTTTTCTATTTTTACTAAAAATTACTAGAAAATTACGACATATTGGAGTAAAATTTCAATTTTAACACTAGCAAATGAACTTTTAATGGTTTCCTTGCATGGAACGACTTCAGGTTGATCTCGTTGCAAGCTCCAACTGTTGTCGGCCATCATGTATGAGTCCCACCTTCCTTGGTAACGCTTTTTTATTGACCGTACTTATATCTTGATGAAATCTTTCATCCTGTTCTTTACTAAAATCGCCCAGATTTTCTGGAGGGTTTTTTTATACTACTAAGGTAGCAGACAAGCATACGGTCCTGACGGACCTGATGGTGAGCGATTACCGTAACCTATGGACGCCTGCGACACCAGAAGACGTCATACTCGTGCTGCTGTCCCTTTAAAAGAGGAACCACTGCGCCGACAAACCCAATGGACAAGACTGGTCCACCAGTTGTCACCGCAGCGCTTCCTCGCAGAAGTCACAGAGCTCTGGTAACCTTACTCACCGCAGAAACACAACACCATTCGAAAACAATGATGTTATTTGGCTGCGATATTCTGTAAGGCGGAGGTACTTCCCCAGTCAGTTTTTTTGAATAGAGTGAGAAAAACTCACTATTCCCTTCCTCCTGTGAGTGTAAGAAGTTAATTTTTATGCTCATGTTGCATCCCAGCTCGTGAAAATTTTTTAGACTTCTTGTTTCCAAGAAAGTTAATTTTGACCAAAACAAATTGAGGTTCTCGCCAAATTATGGGTTTTCCGAACTTTGAAGCATTTTTTTCTCCATAAGACCATAGTCGCAGGCAAAAAACACATTTTTGGCACACAATAATGAGGTACCCATGGTTTGTCTTCAAAGCACAATGTTATTCTAAAGAAGGTGATGAAAATACGCAGTTTTTACGAAGTTTTATAAAGTTTTCCGATATTTTTCAAAGATATATAGCCACAAATATGTCAAAAACACTGTGGATTATGCAAATGACGTTTTCTTGACGAAGCCATATCAAAAACAACAACAAAATATATTATAGTGTCCGTCAAAACATAAAAATCTGAACAAAATCGGAAAATGGGGATAGTTTTTTTTTATTAGCTGTAACGCAAAAACAAAAGCTGTTAGAGAAAAACTGTTATCATATTCAAAATAAGAACACCAAACTGAGCTAGAAACAAAAAAAAAATCTGAGGAAAAAACCAAAAATGTTTATTTTGTTGACCAGTGTTATACTTGCTGAAAGATTTTAAGACACATTCGACAAAGACAAAATTGGCTAGAATATAACAGTTTTCGTCAACACACATTTTTCATAAAAATAAGGCAAGTTAAATTAAATCTATTTAATATACATTTAAAAAAATACCCAATTATTTAACCTGATACATATTTAGCTACTCAGACTTCACGCCTAAAGTCTAGGCATATAGGTAATAACCTAATAACCCACCAAATCTTTACACACTTGAAAAAAGATGCAAAAAGTTTTCATAGCTCACGAAGATTTGAACCTGCGTCCTAGCAAACACGCCTCAGATTTTTATCGCAAGAAACTTGTTTTCTAAAGGCGCTAACACATGTTGGCCCAGGATCGCATTGCTATCGCTCTCGCCTTGCATAGCGTCTTCTCGCTCGCACTCGCCTAAGTTGGCCTAGGCTGGCCCAACATGTGTTTGAGCCTTTAGATTTCCAATATCCTAAAATCAGCCAAGTGGCATCACCCTCCTACCACTCGGCTTTCACATTTACAAATTTCAAAAACCCAAAAGAAGAATTACAAAAAACCTAACATGCAAAAAGTTTCATAGCTCACGAAGATTTGAACCTGCGTCGCAGACACGCCTCATATTTTATCGCAAAAAACTCTCTAAGATTTTCAATACCCTAAAATCAGCCGAGGATACCACTCCGCCATTTCACATTTCAAAAACCCATAAAAAGAAGAATTCTACAAAAAACCTAACTATCCAAGCTAAACCTCTTATTCCTATGCTCTGATAGAATAAAGGCATTATCAGATCTTAAGAGAGACTCTCTTTCGACGTCGCTAAAAGAGCTGCTGACGAAGTCCGTCTTCAAGATCGTCTTGAACTCTTCTACGCTCTGACTGAGTTCCTTCACGAAAGTTAGCTCCTGGATCCTCGGAAGGTTGTGGTGGGGAAGCTGGTGGATTTGACTGAGGTTGTGGTAGCCAGGTGTCTTTGAAAGCCTTTGGGAGATGATGGAGTTGCGGCGGAACGTTTGACCTGGAAATAAGATGTTAGATTTAAAGGGATTTTGAACCTAATCACCACTACACAACGATTATAATTCAATCTGGGTTGTAAGGATTGTCGGTCTCGTTGAGAGGATTTCGTAGTAGCTTTGTCTCTTTCATGGAAATAAGATGTTAGATATGTAAGGGATTTTGAACCTAATCACCACTACACAACGATCATAATTCAATCTGGGTTGTAAGGATTGTCGGTCACGTTGAGAGTAGGTACCTATTTCGTGGTAGCTTTGTCCCTTTCACACTCGTTGGATTAGTAGTGTGCCCATGTCATTTAAATTTCAGGATATTCACTAAGGATTATGAATGTTTAGTTCATAAATTATGGTAAGAGACACACCGCCCAAGTTTTCTCTCTCATGCGGACCGCGCTTTATGTCTATGAACCTTCCAGTTACGTTTAGTATACAAATTCCTTGGTAATAAGTAATAACTACCTACTTAATCTTAACTTAACCACAGATTACTAAACTTAGGTCATACGTAACGTGACCATTTATTTTTTGTGTTAAGTACTGAATTTTATAGGTACAGCGTGGGGGGGGGGGGGGGGGGGGGTGAGAAGCGACTAAAAAAAAGAAAGTCGCCGTTCACTATAAAAAAAGCATCATTTTTATTTTCGCGACAAAAATTAGCTTTTTTGTTATCCATCTGTTTCATTTTTTAATAAAAATTTGCCTGTTGTTGTTGTAACTTACCAATCTCAACAATCTCCAGCTTATTCTGTCCCAGCAGAAAGGATCTGTATGCTCGGAGGAAGGTGGTAGCTATCAGTGCCAGTCCGAAGAGTATCATGCCGTATGTGATGAGCGGCGCGGCGACGGGGCCGACGGTGGTGGCTAGGAAGATCCAGCGCCAGATAGGAGTGGTCACTTCGTGGATACCCTGCGGAGAAAAAGTCAAAGTAAACCTAATAGCATAGAATAGATAATAATACTACGTATAGAATGGCCACTGTAGAATCGAGGCTTCCTCACCGCGCGACCGAATTTGAGCTGGCTGACTCGAGCTAGGGACACGCCACGCGCGCAGACGCGACGACGAGACCGAGACCACAGTGTACAGTAATTATTCATACGGTGACAACATATGACACAAGGTGTACAAAACTGACATTGTGTAGTGTCTGTGTAAATAGGTAGTTAGACGCCGCTTTTGCATAGAGATTTCGTTGAGTGTCCGGGGTGTGCTAATAGTTTGAAAAATCGTTTTGCAGAGTTTCACCACAAAATACACATAACAGTAGGTACCTACACACTATCACCACAGAACAGATAACTATCACACTAATATTATAAATGCGAAAGTTTGGATGGATGTATGTTTGTTCCTCGACAAAAACTGAACTGTTAACTCGACAAAAACTGAACCGATTTGCCTGAAATTTAACATGTAGATAGATAATGACCGGGAATAGGACATAGGCATTCATTTATCCCGGAAAATGCACGGTTCTAGTGGGATAAAAAATAGTAGTCCACGCGGGCGAGGCCGTGGGCGTCCGCTAGTAATAAATATACCTCCTGGCTCTGGCATACCAAATATACACATGGCGCATGACGCACGACACATTGCACACGACACACTACACATGACACACTACACACGACACACGATATACGACACATTATCTACACATGACACACGACACATAAAACATGACACATCACCAGTGATCGGAATGAGGCGGGCTAAAATACCTAAAGTTCGAAAAATAACAGAGACAAATGGAGACGCCTTAGGACTAAATATTTTTCGACCCAATTATTTCCGTTTCCGGGACATTGATAAAGAACATCTAACATTAAGGTGAATCAATTTTTTACCTGAGTTAATAACAAAAACTAAAATGTAAGTTATAAGGATAAAAAACTTTTTTCCGTCGGTCAAATAGAAAAATTATTTGAATTAGTTCACAATATTATTAACATTAATTTTAAATGTACTTACTCACTGTGCCAACTTTCAATAAAATTCTTACTTACTACAAGAATAAAATTCTTGTAGTAAGGAAGTCTCCCCTTTTTTGCCTCTGTTCTTCGAACTTTAGGTATTTAAGCCCGCCTAATTCCGATCACTGCACATTACACATGACACACGACACACGACACATGACAGTAGAAGACAGCAGAACAGTATCTTATCCTCACCTCTTCAATCCACATGACCGGGAAGATGATATCCGGGAAGCGGTGGATGTTGTTGACTCGGATGCCGGCCGCGCGGCTCACCTTCATGTTTAGTTGGACTCGCACGAAGCCTTTTAGAGGCACATGACACATGACATACGACGCATGACACACGACACATGACACACGACGCTTGACGCATGACGCATGACACATGACACACGACACATGACACACGACACATGACACATGATATACGACACACGACACATGACACACGACACATGACACACGATACATGACACACGACACATGACACACGACTCATTACACACGACACATGACACATAACACAAGACGCATGACAAATGACAGTAGAACAGTATGTCTTATCCTCACCTCTTCAATCCACATGACCGGGAAGATGAAATCCGGGAAGCGGTGGATGTTGTTGACTCGGATGCCGGCCGCGCGGCTCACCTTCATGTTTAGTTGGACTCGCACGAAGCCTTTTAGAGGCACATGACACATGACATACGACACATGACACATGACACATGACCAGTGATCGGAATGAGGCGGGCTAAAATACCTAAAGTTCGAAAAATAACAGAGACAAATGGAGACGCCTTAGGACTAGATATTTTTCGACCCAATTATTTCCGTTTCCGGGACAATAATAAAGAACATCTAACATTAAGGTGAATCAATTTTTTACCTGAATTAATAACAAAAACTAAAATGTAAATTATAAGGATAAAAAACTTTTTTCCGTCCGTCAAATAGAAAAATTATTTGAATTAGTTCACAATATTATTAACATTAATTTTAAATATACTTACTCACTGTGAAAATTGTGCCAACTTTCAATAAAATTCTTACTTACTACAAGAATAAAATTCTTGTAGTAAGGAAGTCTCCCCTCTTTTGCCTCTGTTCTTTGAACTTTAGGTAGTTTAGCCCGCCTCATTCCGATCACTGCACATGACACATGACACATGACACATGACACATGACACATGACACATGACACATGACACATGACACATGACACATGACACATGACACATGACACATGACACATGACACATGACACATTACACATGACACATGACACATGACATACGACACATGACACATGACATACGACACATGAAACTTACACGTGACACATGACACATGACACATGACACATGACACATGACACATGACACATGACACATGACACATGACACATGACACATGACACATGACACATGACACATGACACATGACACATGACACATGACACATGACACATGACACATGACACATGACAAATGACAGTAGAACAGTATGTCTTATCCTCACCTCTTCGATCCACATGACCGGGAAGATGATATCCGGGAAGCGGTGGATGTTGTTGACTCGGATGCCGGCCGCGCGGCTCACCTTCATGTTTAGTTGGACTCGCACGAAGCCTTCTAGAGGGACTCCTATTTTCTGTAACAATCATAAGTTTCATCATTAATCATCATTGGCCTTTGAAAGTCTATTGCAGAGTTACAGAACAGTTTGATGGCTAAAGAAGCTTATGCGGAAGTGACAGCAAATAAGATTATTAGTCGTATAATGTACAATTTCTGTAGCTGTACCATGAACTCTTTAGAGCAATGTTAAAACAATGTCATTCCTAAAGCAGTATGACTGTTTTAAGCTTGTTTTAACATTGCTATAAGAGTTCATGGTACGGCTACTGGGCGACCGAGCTCTGCTCGGGTGAAACTAAAGAAGAATTAAAATTTAACCGAAATAAAAACAAAAAAAAAAGTCCAAAAAAAAAAAAATCTGTCAACGTTTGAGATTCGAACTTGCAGCCTTCGGCATTGCAAGCCGATACCCTAGCTGCTCAGACGACAACAGCATTACATGGGAAAGAAAATACCGAGAAAACGAATTTTCCCAAAAGGAGACCTAGCTAGATCGATTTTTCGCACCCGTAAACGCCATTGCATTCAAAAGTCAAAAGTCAAAAGTCAAATTCGTTTATTCAATAAGATCACAAGTGTACCACTTTGAAACGTCTTAAGAGCTAGGTGATTCTACTCCTGTTCCTTCGCGACCAAGACCGTGAAATTGAAATCGTTAGAGCTATTTTCTAGAACGTGAATACATTTATTCTGTTTTAAGCTATGCAAAGACAGACTAGCGAGGTCTACAGCTCACAGAGCCACTAGTTTCTACTTAACTTATTTAAGTGTAACTTACCGGCTGGATCATGAAGTAGGTTTCGTGCTTCGACTTATTGGGCTTGAGTCCGTCGAAGTGCGTTAGCAGAGTAGGGTCCGCGTCGTAGAAGTGCGGGTACGAGAGATACACTGGGGCGTCTGTGAATTAATAAATAAATAAATAAATATTGCTGGACATTTCACACAGCGCCATCTAGCCCCAAACTAAGCAAAGCTTGTACTATGGGAACTAGATAACTGATAGAATAGGTAGGTACTTTTTTAAAATACATACTTATAATATTTTATAACACCGAGACACAGAACCAACATCTATGTTCATCACACAAATGTTTGTCCTGGGTGGGAATCAAACCAACGACCACACAAGGCAGAACTACTACCAACTGAGCTAAGAGGCCAGACTGAGGAGAGGAATGAATAATGTTAACTTAGACCAAGAAGCCTTCAAGTTGCTGTCATTTGTGGCGGCAGCGGCAGTGACCTAAAATCAAGAAGATTCTAAACTACGTAACTGGAGTGCTAACTGACATTTAATGTACAAAGGATTTTGAACCTTATCACGACTACACAACGATCTATTATCATTTAATCTTGGTTATAAGGATTGTTGGTCTTGTTGAGAGGCTTTCTTGGGTGCTTTGTCTCTTTCACACTCGTTGTTGGATTAGTAGTGTGCCCATGTCATTTAAATTTCAGGATATTTTTACCTTATCGCGCTCGACAAAATCAGCGCTTGATTTCGATCCATGGTTTCGATCCTTGAATTAGATCCTTGAATTAGATCCTTGATTTTGATCCTTGATTTTGATTTCGATCCTTGATTTCGATCCTTGGTTTCGATCTTGGATTTCGATCCTGGATTTCGATCCTTGATTCTTGAATTTTGAACCTTGAATCTGAAATCTTGAATCTTGAATCTTTGAAGTGACAGCTGTCAAACTTCAAATGACCATATCTCGGGAACTACTCGTCCTAGACTCCCCGTTCCCAGTTCAAATGAAAGCTATGACCAAGATCTTCATTTGAAGTGACAGCTGTCAAACTTCAAACCGCCATATCTCGAAAACTACTTGTCCTAGACTCCCCGTTCTCAGTTCAAATGAAAGCTATGACCAAGACCTACATTTCAGATGACAGATGTCATTTTGACAGCTGTTATTGAAAATGTAGATCTTGGTCATAGCTTTCATTTGAGCTAAAAAGGAAGAGTCTAGGACGAGTAGTTCCCGAGATATGGCCGTTTGAAGTTTGACAGCTGTCACTTCAAATGAAGATCTTGGTCATAGCTTTCATTTGAACTGGGAACGGGGAGTCTAGGACGAGTAGTTCCCGAGATATGGCCATTTGAAGTTTGACAGCTGTCACTTCAAATGAAGATCTTGGTCTTAGCTTTCATTTGAACTGAGAACGGGGAGTCTAGGACGAGTAGTTCCCGAGATATGGCGGTTTTAAGTTTGACAGCTGTCACTTCAAAGATTCAAGATTCAAAATTTCAGTTTTCAGATTCAAGAATCAAGATTCAAGATTCAAGAATCAATGAAGGATCAAAATTGTATCAGTATTTTAATTCAAAAATCATGCCCTGAAACATCACGTAAATCAGAAAATGATGGAAAAGGCCCCTTAGGGACTAGGAATGTTTAGTTTATGGTCACCCTTTAGAAAGAGACACACCGCCCAAGTTTTCTTTCTCAAGCGGACCTTGTTTTCTGTCTCAGTCAGTGTTCCAGGTACGTAGTATAGAAATTCCTTGCCTAAAATACACATGCCACATGACAGACGACACATGACACACGACACACGACGCCCGACATATGACAAACGACACATGACACACAACACACGACACATCACACGTGACGGATGACTTATGACACATGACACACACCATATAGCACATCAGACACGACACACAACACACGACACACAATACACGACACATGACACATCACACACGACACATGGCACACGACACATGATACACGACACATCACACATGACGCACGACACATGACACTAGACACACCACACATGACGGATTACGCATGACACATGACACACGACACATGACACACAACACACGACACACATCACATATGACACAAGACACACGACACTATGGACATTAAAAGTGACTTACTGTAGGTACTGGCAGGGGCTGATGTTCTGCAAGCCCCGCGGGGGGCAAGCCTCGCCGGGGCAGTAGCAGCGGTTGTCAGGGTTCAGATCCGCACACTCGAAGGTAGAATGCATCATGACGTATGACACACGACACATCACACATGACACATGCACACGACACATCACACAAATGGCGGTTGACTGACACACATGACACACAACACACGTCACACATCACACATCACTCATCACACATGACACACGACACACGACACACGACACACGACACACGACACATGACACATGACGCATAGCACACGACACTCGACACACGACACATCACACACGACACACGACACATCACTCATCACACATGACTCATGACACATCACACACGACACATGACACTATGGACAGTAAAAGTGACTTACTGTACTGGCAGGGGCTGATGTTCTGCAAGCCCCGCGGGGGGCAAGCCTCGCCGGGGCAGTAGCAGCGGTTGTCCGGGTTCAAATCCGCACACTCGAAGGTAGAACGCATCATGACACACGACACACGACACATCACCATGACACATGACACATGCTCACGACACATCACACAAATGGCGGTTGACATATGACACACAACACACATCACACATGACAAATGACACACGACACAAGACACATGACACACGACACATGACGCATTACACATGACACACGACACACATCACACACGACACATGACACATGATACATGACACATGACACTATGGACAGTAAAAGTGACTTACTGTACTGGCAGGGGCTGATGTTCTGCAAGCCCCGCGGGGGGCAAGCCTCGCCGGGGCAGTAGCAGCGGTTGTCAGGGTTCAGATCTGCACACTCGAAGGTAGAACTGGGCGGCGTGTACAGACCAGTCTGGATGCCTGGAATACATACATACATAAAGTCACACCTCTGCCCACAGACGTCCGGCAATGTTACCCTTTGTCGAATGGGCGTTTTTCCATTAGCCGGCACGGCACCGGAATGAAATGAAAATCTCATAATGCCGGGCCGGTGCCGGCGCCGGTAAGTGGAAAGGCGAGCCGTACATTTTCATACATTTTTGCTTCCCCGGCGCCGGTGCCGGTGCCGTGCCGGCTAATGGAAAAACGCCCAATCTGGTATCATCATTCCTTATGCCAGCCATACACGATCAAGTTCAACGTCAAGTTTGCAACGGACTTGATGCGGCGTCCAGTTTGCAGTTCGTCCTTATAGAACACACACGATCAAGTTCACCGTCAAGTTTGCAGCGGACTTGATGCGGCGTTCAGTAAACTTGACGGTGTATGGCTATGGGTGTGCATGACAAGCACAATGCTCTTGACCAAACAACCTTATTTGGTCAAGTGTAGCGACCTCTACCTGTCGCTAGATGAACTACATAAACATGCTACGCACTACGAGCTTCAGCGAAGATGGCGCCACGCAACATCAGAATTCCTAGATCGCGCAAGTGAACTACTCAACGCCGATTGGGTTATATACAACCAACCGACATCAACTGTCGGTCTATAGACCACGGGCAAGTGTGCCAGATGGGCCCGTTGCAGAGGAACCACCTACTCTGCCTTTGGGGAACGATCACACCCTGTTCCCCAAAAGAGCATTGCTGCGGGTTCTATTCCCGTCTGGCTGCAAATTTCGGGATTTTTTTTGCTCAACCTATTTCGTCTCACTGCTGGGCAAAGGTCTTCACCAAACTCTTCCAACTGTCTCTTTTTGACTTAAGAAAATTTTACTTATAGTCTGGCAAAAAATAATAGACATAAATGGGGGCGCCACTGTGCAAGCTAAATACGCGAAATAGATAAATTATCTTTTAGAAGTAAATTATTACTTCTGACTGACGTCTTCGGCACCTGTACCATAGACAAGAAACCTGTACTTTACCATAGATTAGTAGAGAAAGGGTTTCCAAAGTACTGAAACTTTAGTTGCCGTGTCTACCCGTTTTTGCCGGACTATACTTTGGGGAACACGGTGGAATCGTTCCTCAAAGGCAGAGTAGGTGGTTCCTCTGCAACGGGCCGGCCCATCTGGCCCACTTGCCCGTGGTCTTTCGACCGACAGTTGTTGTTGGTTGGTCGGATATAATGTCGATTGCTGCAGAAAACTTCGCTTGCGAGATCTAGACATGATGTTGTGTGACGCCATCTTTGCTGAAGCTCGTAGTGCGTAGCATGTTTATGTAGTTCATCTAGCGACATGTAGATGTCGCTACACTTACCATCTTTGTATACATCCTTCCTGTACTTCAGTGGCAGTATCCTGCATAGATCCTTGTCGTAGATGTGCACGATGTCCGATTTGGTGGTGAAGCGAGGTGGAAAGAATGAACCCTCGGATGCTCTGAAAAAATAATAAATAATTAATAGAGGCCTGCGACAGGCGAATTTCCATAAAAACGTAATACCGAAATCATTTAAAATTTAAGCATATTTTTATCAGTTTATGTTGTTAGATTAGGAGAGTAGGTATTTATCTAGGTTCCTGTTAAACTTTTGTTCCGAAAAACTTACCTAAAAAGAAATGTACCTAAGCAAATTGAATTGAAATCTTTGTAGGTACTCTAAAAACGGCATTTTTTCTTTTCATTTGTTCTATAGTAAGTTTTTTGGAACAAAAGTGTAACAGGAACCTAGATAAATACTGCCTTTATCCAAATAATAACATAAAGTGATACAAATGTGCTCAAATTTTAAATTATTTTGGTATTACGTTCCTAGGTACGTAGATACGTTCGCCGGTCCCTTATTTTAAACTTTCGTGATCACTATTCATATTGAAAATTGTACTTATTGACACTTCTATGTTAAAATTGGGCAAAAAGAATCACAGAGTGGTTCCCAAGAGATGTGATAAGACCAAGAAGCAGACCGCCAAAAAGATGGCATGACGTCTTTACAGAGAGAGCCGGTCCAAACTGGATGACAAAAGCAAGAGAGAGAATCATGGAAGGAAATGCCACATAAAGTTTCAGCTATAGTTAAATAGATATATATTATGCATATGGAAGTGTTAGAATAAGTTATTTTAATTTAGTATCTATGTAAAATTAGTTTAGTAGTTGAAATAAAGGCTATTTCTATTTTATTTTATGTTAAAATTACGCCATAATTTCCGATTGGTGCCACAAAAATTTGGTGAGGATCTGTTGAGGTTCTTCGGAGTTATGAACAGAAATGCACCTCGAGAGTGCAGAAAATTGATTTTTATAACATTAAAGTCGGTTTAAAAAAAAAAATAATGTAGCCACTATTTTCTTTCTTTGTTTCTTTCAAAACTTTTCTTTAAAATTGCATATTCAATAACTTAGATAAGACAACTTAGATAAGTTAATAAAAGTACTAAAAAATAAAAAAACTTAGGTAGGATTCAAGCCCGCGCCCTTCGAATCGAAGGCCAACTCGGCCAACACAGCTCGCAAAGGAAAAATAAAAATAAATTAGTCAATATTGTAGTTATGACTCCATATTTTAAGTTAATCTTAAGTATTGTTACGAAAGTTGAACTTTTAAACAAGTAAATAGAAATATCCTTGGACTGGTCATTATAGTGCGACACGATATTGAAGTAACGCCCACACTAAAATTTATTTAAAACTTAGGCCTTTACATCTTAACTAGATGATTTATACAGTGTCAAGAGGCAATCTTTTGCCTACAATTAACAGGACACTGTAGTGCCTGGGACAATGTTTTAGATGGAGTAGGCTTGTAGCACCTACACCATCCTCTCAGCTTAACCGGCCATATCCACAGGATAGACATGGTATACGTGTGGACCTGACTAAGCCGCGGGTTTCCTCACGATGTTCTTTCACCGTTTAGAGCTCGTGTTAATGCGCATATAATTTTTCGAAGCGAAAAATCCATTGATGCACGGCCAGGTTTCGAACCCACGACCTTTGGGCCGAAAGTCGAGGTTCTCGGCCAACACGGCTATCATAAGTGATTTAAGGGACAGGTAAAAAGCCGTGTTTCTTAGGTGGGTTAGCACCTCGATTTTCAAACCGAAGGTCATGGGTTTGAATCTCGGCCGTGTATCAATTATTTTTTTTATGGTTTTTATGGCATAATGTAACATATTCGGCGTTTTCGGGGACGTCTGATCACAGCACATACCGAGTGTCACACGTCACCAACATTACGTGCTAGTAGATAAGTTTATTATACTAGCAGCGCCCTCGCGGCGGCGTTGCCCCCGCAGTGATGGTATATGGTTCTGGCCTGCAGTAGTTTACAGACGGTATAGGGAAGCACCGCCTACGAAAAAAGCACCCTAACTAGTTTTATAATGTGCGTATGTTAGTCTGTAAGGTATTTATAAATATGGGCCAGTGGCATTATATCTTTCGGATATTCTGTTCTGTGTTTCTTGAAATAAAGAGTTTATTATTATTATTATTAATATGGTGATGACGATGATGATAAAAAGTAGCCTATAACCTTCCTCAAGAGTTTAGCTATCAAATGAAGAAATAATTTTTCAAATCCGACTAGTTCCTGAGATTAGCGCGTTCAAACAAACTAACTCTTCCGCCTTATTATATTAGTACTTATATAAATAGTATAAAAGTATAAATAGATCCTTGTAAACAAAGCATAGATGTTAGATTATAAAGTATATATTTTATATGGGCCGTAGTTTGAAGTAGTTTACATCTTTTACTTGTTTAACTATTATTGCCTGAAATAAGCGTTTTATTATTATTATAATAGGGTCGGAAATGTTTCGACGTGACGTCTAACCTGAGTATGCCTGTACTCATCTCTACATTGTACAATGCCGACCTTCATACACGCAATCATTGTACAAGCGGTTGCTGCAAATATTTCTTTATGAACCTTTGCCTTGCATGATGGAAATTATAAATAGGTTCTTTCCCGAAAGAAATGATTCACTTTTTAACACGCTTTTTTATTAGCTTCACTTGTATCTTTGTATAGTCCGACAAAAACGGCAACTAAAATTTCAGTACTTTGGAAACCCTTTCTCTACTAATCTATGGTAAAGTACAGGTTTCTTGTCTATGGTACAGGTGCCGAAGACGTCAGTCAGAAGGTGGTTACTTTTGTCCGAGGTCAGAAGTAATAATTTACTTCTAAAAGAGAATTTATCTATTTCGCGTATTTAGCTTGCACAGTGGCGTCCCCATTTATTTCGATTATTTTGTGTCGGACAATACCTATCTAATCTATGTTAACGAAATCTTTGAACGTAATTCTGGCCCACTTCAAAACGTCGGGTTAAATTGAAAAAAACTTAAGCCTTTACATCTTTATTAGATGATTTATACAGTGTCAGGAGGCAATCTTTGTCTACACTTAACGGGACACTGTAGTGCCTGGGATATTGTTTGAGATGGAGTAGGTGCCCAGCACCTAAACCATCCTCTCAGCATAACCGGCCACTATCCATACTAATATATCTACCTACCTACCTACTTATGCGTGTAACGCCGCGCGGGGCTGCTAGTATAATCCGTAGCCATATTATAAAATGTGAAAGTGTGTTTATTTGTTTGTTTATTTGTCGGGGAATCACGTCAAAACGGAGCGACCGATTGACGTGATTTTTTGTGTGGAGATAGTTGGAGGGCTGGAGAGTAACATAGGCCACTTTTTATCCTGGTACCACGCGAGCGAAGCCGCGGGCAGCAGCTTGTATATAATATTAATGAAATTAAAGATAACATTATAACCTATAGTGTTTTATCACATCCAAACACACTAACCCTACCTCTTTTTATTATTATAGAATTGTGAATGACGTGGCTAGGTCAAGGGTGACAACTAATGATACAAAAATCCCATGTTTTTCCGATACGTCATCAGAAATGACATTGACAACGTCATCTAATGACTTGTGGCGACAATCACACTTAATAATAATAATAAATCATTTATTTCAGGCAACAATAGCAAGCAAAAGATGTAAAATACTTAAAACTACGGCCCATATAAAATATATACCTTATAGTCTAACATACATAATATATAAACTTATCTACTAGCACGTAATGTCGGTGACGTGCTACACACATGTGCTATTCATATTATAAAATGTGAAAGTGTGTTTATTTGTTTGTTTATTTGTCCTGCTTTCACGACAAAACAGAGCGACGGATTGACGTGATTTTTTGTGTGGAGATAGTTGGAGGGCTGGAGAGTAACATAGGCTACCGTAAAATACGCCAACATTGCCACCAAGGGTAATTTTGCCCGAAGATCAATTTTTAAGCAAATCTTTAAATTGCAACAATATTTGAATAATATGTTAACATTTTTTGAATTTGATAGAAAATAGGTTATGTGTCTAGCAACACTGTCTATCTGGTGTGTCGCTAGCTTCACTCAGTAACTTGTTGGAACTCTTCGAGTAGGTACGGTGCGTATTTTCGCGGGCAAATTTTGGTGCAAATTCATAAGTGAATTGTGAGTGATGGCGAAAACACAGGTTAGTTTTATTAATATTATGATATGTAAGAACATTTTAGGAGTATTAATATGTTGTTATCGTTGCTGAATGTCTTTTCAAACAAGAGTTATAGCGGTGGGCAAAGTTATCCAGCAATGTAGCGATATACTATTGACAACATTGCCCGCCATCAAAATAAGCTTAGGGTTGGCACTTCAGAAACTTGTTTTTTATAAAGCTTTTAATTAACTTGCAATGTTTGTATGTTTGTAAGTTCCTATGTTTGTAAGTATGTTTGTCCGGGTCAATTCTTGCAAGCTTAATTTGACCTACTTCCCGGTGTCAAATTGAGCTGAATTTAGGTAAAATTATGAGTCTTCGGTGACAATGCAATAATAATAGTGACAGTTAGCTGAAAATGTCTAATAGTTTAGCAATTATTTTAATTTAGCTCCTAACATCATTTGATCTCAATTAGTATTTCATTTTCATTTGGGTACCTATATAAATATGTTGATTAAAGTTTATTAAATAAATACCTGAATGAAAAATAACCAGTTTTTTTATACCTACAACAACTACGATCACAAGATCAGTTAACTAAGAAGTGCCAACCCTAGCACTTTTAATTTGTGAAATGCGGTTTGTATGAAAAAGACAAAAAATGTCAGGTTAACTTTGCCCAGCCACTTTGCTAGGAAACCTTCTATAGCAGTGGTCGTCAAAGTGCGGCCCGCGGGCCGCATGCGGCCCGCGGACGATATTGGTGCGGCCCGCGGCCAAGCAAAAAATTTTAGTAGGTAGTACCTAAATGATGCTACGTTAGAGGAGAACATGTTGTACCGACCCAACCTAGTTGGAAGGGCAAGGAAATGATGATGATGAAAGGTGCTACCTACGTTGCTACAATAATAGTTATGATTGATTTAAAAACTTCGAGATAATGAAGCTCACTTTGTTTGCTTGGTTTGGAGCTCTCTTTGTTCGCATTTTAGCTTCATGAGTAGGTATAATGCGAGCAAAGTGAATTATGTTTGACCACAGAATAAGAACCTATAGCACCTAATTTTTTCTTTGATCACCGCAAACAAAGTCAAGTGTCATAATGTTGCGTTTCTCTTCAAAAATACGGCTCGCTTCGCTCGCATTTAACTTCATGAGTAAGGTATAATGCGAGTAAAGTGAGTAAAGTCTAACCACAGAATAAGAACCTATAGCAGCGAGTTTTTTTGTTTGATCACCGCAAACTAAATCAAGTGTCACGTGTTGCATTTGTCTTAAAAAATTCGGCTCGCTTCGCTCGCATTTAACTTCATGAGTAAGGTATATTGCGAGTAAAGTGAGTAAAGCCTAACCACAGAATAAGAACCTATAAGCAGCAAGTTTTTTCTTTGATCACCGCAAACAAAATCTAGTGTCAATTGTTGCATTTGTCTTAAAAAATTCGGCTCGCTTCGCTCGCAAATGCGCTCGCAATGTAACTCGCATTATACCTTACTTATGAAGTTAAATAACTTCATGAGTGAGGTATATTGCGAGTAAAGTGAGTAAAGCCACAGAATAAGAACCTATAGCAGCGAGTTTTTCTTTGATCACCGCAAACAAAAACAAGTGTCACGTTTTGCATTTGTCTTAAAAAATTCGGCTCGCTTCGCTCGCATTTAACTTTATGAGTAAGGTTTATTACGAGTAAAGTGAGTAAAGGCTAAACACAAAATAAGAAACTATAAGCAGCGAGTTTTTTCTTTGATCACGGCAAACAAAATTTAGTGTCACATGTTGCATTTGTCTTAAAAAATTCGGCTCGCTTCGCTCGCATTTAACTCTATGAATGTGGTATATTGCGGGCAAATTATGTCAGAGCACAGAATACGATAACAGACAAGCAGCGAGTCTTTGAGCACTGCAAACTTATGCTGCTAAGTTTTAAGCTCGTTAGTAGGTACCTACTAGGATTTTACCACATTTAGGAATTCGAAAAATCGAAAATTCGTTAACTAAATAATTCAAGAATGTGCGGCCCGCTGTGATACCGCACATTGTCCTATGCGGCCCGTGACCAGAAAAGTGTGACGACCACTGTTCTATAGTATCGTTTTAAAACCTAAAGTAAACGCCATTATTGCCTAAATTCTTGTATTGGCTTTTTATTTCATCTCTCTAGAGGCTATATTTGCGTCAAAAATCAACGTGGGCAATGTTGGCTAAAAGTCCAGATAACTTTGCCCGCCATCAAAATGTATAAAATACTTAATTAAATATTGACGCATCATAAAATCTGATAAAGTAATACATGCACATAATCTTATAATAGCAGATAATAAAAGAAAATACTTACGTTCCCATAGAAAATTTTTACAAAAATTGAAATTATTCGAAAAAAACGGGCAATGTTGGCGTATTTTACGGTACTTTTTATCCGGGTAAGCGAGCGAAGCCGCGGGCAGCAGCTAGTTAAGTCATAAAATACCCTACTTAAGTATAATTACTTAAGAGTTAAGATGATAATAAACGGCATAGTTCTATAACAACACAATTATAGAAATATTAAAATAAAATTAATTACTATTCAAATATGGTATAAAATTACCAGTGCCTGTGTGTACTCAGGATTTATTTAAATTAATTTACTCAGGATTTATTTAAATTACTTAATTTAAGTTAAGTACCTACATATTTTTATTTTTTAGGGTTCCGTACCTTAAAAGGTAAAAAAAGGAACCCTTATAAGATCACTTTCTTGTCCGTCTGTCTGTCTGTCTGTCTGTCTGTCTGTCTGTCTGTCTGTCTGTCTGTCTGTCTGTCCGTCTGTCCGTGTGTCACCATCGATTATCTCAGGAACGGGTAGAGCTAGCAAGTTGAAATTTATACCATATACTAAGGTCTATAGTCCCTATTGTGAGTATAAAAATCAAGGTCCTGAGTCAACACTATAAAAAGATATAGACAAATTTAGGTTTTCGTGAAAACTTGTGAGTACCAAAACTTACCTTAATTATCAACTTTTTTTATTTTTCGGAATTTTTCCTTTACTTGTGCTGTAAGACCTTGCTTGTAACCAAAACTGACAATTCTAGGTCAACCGGAAGTACCCTAGAGGTTTTGGGTCGAAAACCTAAATGGTAGTTCCCGTTAACCTAGAATCACGAAATTTGGCAAAAAGCAAGGTCTTATAGCACAAACAAAGGAAAAATTCCAAAAAATTAAAAAAGTTGAAAATTAAAGGGTGTTCCCATACATACATAGTTGACGCCAATTAAAATTTTCCTCCGAGTTGTATGGGCACTCATACAATTAAGCGGACTAGCTTAATTGGCACCATGGCTAGGTACGGAACCCTCAGCGTACGAGTTCGACTCGCACTTGACCGGTTTTTTTAAATAAAACCTGTATTTTCTGGACTTCCCCCAGAAACGAGGGTTATTTTTTTTTTGAGTGTTATGTATGTATGTATAGATTGGCCTCTTAGCTCAGTTGGTAGTAGCTCTGCCTTCTGCGCTGTAGGTTGTGGGTTCGAATCCCATCCAGGACAAACATTTGAGATACATAAACATAGATGAGAACATAGATGTCTGTTCTGTGTATGGGTATTATAAAGTATTATAAGTATGTATTTACAAAAATATAAGTACTAGCTGCTGCCCGTGGCTTCGCTCGCATGGTACCCGGATAAAAAGTAGCCTATGCTACTCTCCAGCCCTCTAACTATCTCCACACAAAAAATCACGTCAATCCGTTGCTGTGTTTTGACGTGAAAGCAGGACAAATAAACAAACAAATAAACACACTTTCACATTTATAATATGGGTACGGATTTTATCAGTTATCTGGTTCCCATAGTACAAGCTTTGCTTAGTTTGGGGCTAGATGGCGCTGTGTCAAATGTCCAGCAATATTTTATAATTATTTAGTGGTTTTTAACCTGACTACGCCCCTGTATTTGAATACATAGTTACTGATTGATCACGTATCTAAGTATTTATCTATCGATTGACTTTAAAACGGTGTTTACCTTGTTCATGGTTTAATTGTTATTTTATTTCTAATTATATAATTTTCTCGTAGAAGATCTACGTACGATATTCGTTGAATTACAACACCGGTGTTTATCATCATCACTTCAGATGGTATTAGACCAAATTAACGTACTAGACCACTTGCCAATAAATGACATAAAATAATAATTCAATTAATATATTAATAAATAATAATAATAAATAATGAAATGAAAAAAACGGGTGTTGGAACACATTGAATATTATTTTATGTGCTTTATTGGCAGGTAGTCTAGTACGTTATTTTGGTCTAGCTAGGTAGTAGGTACATCTGAAGTGATGATGTTAAACACCGGTATTGTAACTCATCAAATATCGGTTACAGATAGTGAATGTGGTACCGTTCACTCCGATAGTTAAATCAAAAGTGGTGGTTATAAACACCGGTGTTGAAACTCATTAAAATTGTTTTGCGTTATCGAGGCGGGAGGTCCAGGTCACTTCGAAAGCTAAAACTAAAGCGATGAAGATAAACACCATTATTGAAACTCACCTAATATTGTTGCAAGGGCTGTCCGCCCAATGGGGTAAGTGGTCCAATCCATTCACTCGATCCAGATAGCCAAATCGATCTAGTTGTTGACCCGCATAAATTGTAGATACTTCGTCTAATGTACCATTTCTCTGAAAATATAATTAAAATCAATTAATCAATTCAATTCAATTATCAAGTCAATTTTTCGAAATTATTCGTAGCCACTATGTATTGTAAAACATAATTTTATCAAAAAGAGCGCGTTTAAATCTTTGGTACTTATAATATAAAAATATATAGACAGATAATTGTTTTACTATTTCAGTAACATGGTGCATGCAGCTGTATGCTGTACTGTGTAAAAAAAAAACATTTTATTATGTAAAAAATTATGAAAATATACTAATACGAATAATTTCGATATTTACAAAAGTCTATAAGTAGGTACTTACCAAAGAATTAAACGCGCGTTTTTTAATTTATGTTTTACGTTACATATTGAATACGAATAATTCGATCTCTAAAAAAAGTCGTCTATACAAAAGACTTAAACGCGCTATTTTTGATAGGATTCATTTAAAATTAAAACACTTTGAAAATGGGTGAAATACCCTATTGCACTATGCGCTCTGTAAATCCCTAAAGATCTGAAAGAATATGTCTACCGCACCTTAGGAATATAAAAAAAAAACTTAGGCCTTTACATCTTTACTAGATGATTTATACAGTGTAGGTACGGAGGCAATCTTTGCCTACACTTAACGGGACACTGTAGTGCCTGGGACATTGTTGAGATGGAGTAGGCTTGTAGCACCTACACCATCCTCTCAGCTTAACCGGACATATCCACAGGAAAGACATGCTCAATACGTGTGGGACTCACTAAGCCGCGGGTTTCCTCACGATGTTTTCCTTCACCGTTTAAAGCTCGTGTTAATGCGCATATAAATTTTTCTAAGGAATATAGTTGTGATCATATTACATTTTCTTTTAAAGTACTTACAGCTAGTAAAAGCCCCATTTGACTGTTCGGCCGCTTTCCTTTGGGGTAGAAGATGTGTGCCAGCGATACTAGAGGGTCGTTGTAACTGTAACCAAAATAGTAAATATTGGTGGAAATACCCCATTGCACTATGCGCTCTACTTGAGCCATATGTTATTGCAGTAAGCAGTAACAATAAAATACAAGACAATATGTTTATTTCACTTTAAAAACTTTCGTGAGTTGTTAAAACTATTTAACACACGGGAATTACTCACGTAAAAATATCGTCGATTTAGATACCGACAATGTTTCGATTCATCCGGAGTAATTCCCTTGTGTTAAATAATATGTTTATTTAACACACGGGAATTTTTAGTTAAGTATTCTGAATGTAGAGTCGGATTCAGCACTGAAGTCCGATAGACGCAGCGCTGCTATCGCAGAACTAGGTTAGGTAAAAAATTACTAATTATCCAAATAAGGCTTGAACAATAAAAATTATGCTAGTTTGTACGTTCGTTAGCTCTACACACCAGAACAACTGAACGATCTTGATTAAAAGAACATAATAAAGTAAATAAAACAATTAGTTCCCGCTTTTTCCGTAGGACTTGAGCGCTGAATCCTACTCTACGTAGTCCTGGAATGCGTGGGCGTAGCAGCACAACGGCAGCAAATCCTCAACCCGAGGTCGCTCCTCGAGGCCTGCGAAGACCCCAGGAATCTTCTGCGCTTCTGGGAGGAGCTAGGCTGGCTCCACATCTAGTGAGCCAGGTCATCCCCACGCAAAAAGGACCACCTTTGAGTATAATTGCGGAAAAGGGAGTCCCCATACATACAATACATACATACCTACTCTAGTTCCAAATAGTCAAGATTGATTCTTCTTAAATCTTCTACTCACCCGAAGACAAGCTCCTCAGCTGTGACGTGTACAAACGGCTTGGCTCGTTCCCGATACGTCACTGCAAGACCTGACACAAGGATGTTGAAAAGCCAGCCCGCCATGTTGGGCGAGAATGACGTCACTGTCTGGAAGAGAAAGAGTCATGTTATGCTAATCTACTTAGGCCTTTACATCTTTACTAGATGATTTTATACAGTGTCAGGGGGCAATCTTTGACTACCCTTAACGGGACACTGTAGAGCCTGGGACATTGTTGAGATTGTAGGCTTGTAGCACCTACACCATCCTCTCCGCTTAACCGGCCATATCCACAGGAAAGACATGGTCAGTATGGGGCTGACTAAGCCGCAGGTTTTCTCACGATGTTTTCCTTCACAGTTTAGAGCTCGTGTTAATGCGCATATAAATTTTTCGAAACGAAAAATCCATGCACGGCCAGGATTCGAACCCTCGACCTTCGGATCGAAAGTCGAGGTACTATACCCCTCGGCCAACTCGGCTTTTCAATTCAATTCGAAATTTTTGATAAACTTACCAGTAAAGGTATATTCGGGACGACCAGTCTAAGATTTTTGTCCACCGACAGCTCTGGTACGAAGCGGAGGATCTTGTTATGCTGGTAGGTGACGGTGTCGTTGTCGTGAAACTGGATATTCACCTTCTCCATATCCTCACTAGAAAAAGGTAAGTAAGTTCGTATGAGCAAGTGGCCAACTCTGGTGACGGAGTTTTTAGACCGCCTAAAGGCCTCATGGCTTAACGACTTAAAGACCGGGACCGACAATTTAACGTGCCCTCCGAAGCACGGAAGCGCTCAGCTCGTAATGCCACTTGCGGTCACCCATCCCAAGAGTGACCACGCACAACGCTGCTTAACTTCAACGATCAATCAAGAACGTCCAAGCTACGCCACGAGCCCTTCTAGGTAATAAGTATACATTTGAAAATAAAAATCTTATTGAAATTTTCAATTCCGACGGGATTCGAACCCGCATTGATACAAGCGATCCTCCTTAAGCCGGAGTGCCTTTATCAACTCAGCCACGGAATTCATATTCGTCAGGTTGAAAATCTTGTTAAGATGTAAGTAAGTGTGGTTTAACACTATAAAAAAATAAAAAAATATAAAAGTAACCATTTAAAGTGAATCCAATGAAATTAAAAATAATACTTAGACATGTTTCTAGCGCATGTAAAATGAATACTCAAAAAACGTCCTAATTGGGACGTCTTGTCTTAGTCCGCGTCAAGCAGGGCGATGACCTAGACGTGTTTGTCACGTGTAGTGAATTACAAAAACAATAAAATGCTAGGCATTTTTAGGTCATTTCGAAGATGTCTTAGGTAGGCAGAGGTATGTCCAAACACATTTGGTACATTCCCACATTTTGCAGAAGTTAACATTCCATACGTGACAGGTTGCAAGCCCATCGACGCTAATAAGCAATTATTAATTATTAAATTATAATACGAAATACGATATTCCATTGATTTAATTATATACAAGAAAAGGTCATAACTATCTGAACGTCCTAAACGACAAAATCACCTTCACACGCAGTCAAAGTTCATACGCAGAAAGTGGGTCAAGGTCATCTAATAATGTTATTAAAAAATAAGGTTTTAGGAAGTTGAGGAATTAAAAAAAAACAATAAATAAATAAAATAAATAAATAGTGCTGGATATTTCACACAGCCCCAAAGTAAGCAGAGCTTGTGTTATGGGAACCACATGACTGATTTAATATTTTATACTTTTTTTCTGTAATTAAGTATGTATACATCATTATACAAAGAAAACACCCAAGCCCAAGACAAATATTTGCAACTCATACAAACATTTGTCCCGTTGCGGAGATCGAACCCGCAACCTCCTGCGTCTTGGACGGGCCTTCACCCACTGCGTCACAGACGTCAAAAAATAAAGATTCGAGAGATAATCCGTACCCATATTATAAATGTGAAAGTGTGTTTATTTGTTTGTTTATTTATCCTGCTTTCACGTCAAAACAGAGCGACGGATAGACGTGGTTTTTTGTGTGGAGATAGTTGGAAGGCTGGAGAGTAACACAGGCTACTTTTTATCCGGGTACCACGAGAGCAAAGCCGCGGGCAGCAGCTAGTTATAAATAAAAAGCTTAAGAACTGAATTTGTTTTCTTTCTAATATATTAGGCAATGTCCATGTGAAATATCAAATCGAAATACCTTGAGGTTGTAGGTGAAATAGCGGATTTTCCTAATATTCAGAGTTTGGCAACGCTTATTTTGGAGTTATTTTAAATAAATTCACGTTTTGGGCTAGTAAATTAAAGTTCTGGGCTTGGTCATTTGGTTACCTTATATATTTATACATAAAATCACGCCCTTCCCCTAGGCCCTTCTCCTAGGCCCTTCCCCTAGGGGTAGGCAGAGACCACGGATTTCCACTTGAAGGAAAATGGGTGAAACCACATGCAGTAGCTAGGTCAGTGGCTCTGAACCTGTAAGTAATTACTCCCACGGAGGTAAAATGGCTTTTTTGGAGGGGTAATAGAAAGACACAAGATCTTTTTCACAAAAAACAGCGAAAACATTGTTCTGTAGCTGAAAGTTGAACGTGGGTAAAATCTGTTTCATTGACATATCATAGGGGTAACAAGGTTGAAAAGGTTAGGAACCACTGAGCTAGGTAAATGTAAGTATGAGCCTAAATTACATTTACACACGTGTAGAGAGACACGTGTAAGTAATGCATATGATCGAGTTGCATCCGCGTTATAATGACATTCATAAACACCTTCACAATTGCTAAGCGAGTAATGACCGTAGTTTGCGACAAGTGGCTAAATTAAAAAAAAAAATGACTTTAAAATTAGCTGAACAATTTTTTGCACTCTCAAGGTGCATTTCTGTTCATAACTCCGAAGATCCTTGACAGATCCTCACCAAATTTTTATGGCACCAATCGGAAAGTGTACCCTTTCAAACAAAAAAAGAATTTTTCAAATCGGTCGAGGCGTCTCCGAGTAATCGGTGAACATACATAAAAAAAAAACAAAAAAAAAGATTCCGACGAATGAGAACCTCCTCCTTTTTTTGAAGTCGGTTAATAATAAGCTGCAGTAGTAAAAAAGTTAGTAAATTATTGTTATAACAGCCGTGTTGGCGGAGTGGTCGTGCTTTCGAATCCTGGTCATGCATCAATGGACTTTTCGTTTCTAAAAATATTTAACTATACATTTTAAAGTGTGGAGGCATCATTGCTTACATTTAACGGGACACTGTAGTGCCTGGGACATTATTGAGATGTAGGCTTGTAGCACCTACACCATCCTCTCAGCTTAACCGGCCATATCCACAGGAATAACATGGTCAATACGTGTGGGGCTGACTAAGCCGCGGGTCTCCTCACGATGTTCTTTCACCGTTTTGTATGGATTGTATTTTTCTATTTGGTAAATAAATGTATTTGTATTTGTTTAGAGCTCTTTTTAATGCGCATGAAATTTCGTTATGTAATTTACAACGTACAACGTTACTAAAGGCGAATTACACCGGGCAACAACGTGCGACAGTGCCGCATGCTACATATTGTGACATGTGACATCTTGTGGCATGCTACAAATAGAAAGCAGTTGCGGCATTTGTTGCATGCGGCAGCCTATTTTACGCCGAGGCAACATCGTGCTTGGGTCAGTCTGCCACATGACGCAAGGTGTTGCATGTGTGTATCATAGGTTAATAATTTAGTGTAAGTACTTATAACATTCAAACACAATGTAAAATATTGTTATTGAATAAATGAATTGAATTGAATTGAATTGCCATGTCGCACGGTTCTTGCCATAATGTGCGACATTTTTTATTCTGTAGCATGCGGCCTTGTGGCATGCCGCAATGCCGCACAGTGTTGCCCCGGTGTAATCCAGCTTTAACACTTTTCAACGTAACTGTACATCGTCAAACATGCGACTGACCAAGCATATTGCAGTAATATTAGAAAATGAGTCCACAGCAATTACGACACCAGATACGGCATAATACGCCTTAGATACCTACTGTAAACAGGTTCAACTGTGTTAATAAGCATGGTAGACAAGCGCATTTAGGCATTGAAGTTATTTAGCGGAGTACTTAGGTAGTCAGACGCCTTTTAGAATTTTAATGACACCCCACTCAATATTTTGGGTAACTTTCATATTTTTTTACCTCCTTGGGAACCCAATATCTTTACAACCCCTTCATCGATTACGCTCATACGCTCTACAGCAAACCATAGCACAACCTATTGACCTACCAAGTTTCGTGCAGATTGGATGAACGGTTCGATAGTTATGCGAGAACATAAAAGTGAAACATACAAGTGATAGGACCCACCCAGGGCTGACCAGGTGCTCTGGGTGGGTTTTATCACTTTACCTGAGTGAGCATTTAAATTTAAATTTATCTGTATTTAATGTGTTGTGTCTAATTTTATATGCTTAAATTTAATTTTACTTGCTGCCCTGCCCTCTGTGCCCAAACAACTGCACCCGCGAATATCTTGTTGCGGCATCAGATAGGGCCATAGAGATGGCATCATATTGGAGCAAGCGAATTTAAAAACCGCATATTAGTTTGAGCATATTAATTGACACGACGAATGAATGAATTTTATAAGGATTAAGTAATTAGTCTGAATAAAATCTTATCTTATACTTAGTACTAGCTTTGTTTAGTTTGGGGCTAGATAGCGCTGTGTGAAATGTCCAGTATTTATTTTATTTAGAGCCTACTTATATATAAGTACTGGGTGTCAATTCTAGTAGGTAAGTACCAAACTTTTTATCAACCTCAAGCAAAACCTCAACTAAACCTTAGATTTTCGACTGTTTCCTATTTTACTAATGACAAACGACTCAGTTGTGGTGAGGTTTTAGCTAAGGTTTGGACTTTGGCAGAACACATTATTGAAAAGCTATTCTACTATTCACCAAATGGCTGACATTTATCAGATCGAACCAAAACGCAGCGGAAAGATTGATGTTGTCATCTAGTAGTATTGAGGGGCTGTACTTACCGATAGACGAAAGGTCCAACTTCCACCAGCCGTGGCTTCTCGCCCAGTTCAATAAACCCTTGAGGGTTAGTCACGTTGAAGATGTAGACTTTCGTCAGTCTCACTACTCCAGGTTTTTGCCAGTAGTTGTAACTTAAGGACCCATTCCATAGCTTCAGCTCCTGCAACAATTGAACAAGCAAAACCCAGTTAGATAAATCACTGCTAGATAAGGGTTAGGGGTAGTGTTGTCAGCGGGCTTAAAAAGGTCGCTATTGCAGAATCGCAATAAAGGAATTGAACTATTGCCATCTCTTTTCATTGACTGAGAGTGAAAAGAGACGGCATTATAGTTCATTTCATATTGTGATTCAGCTTTAACGACATTTTTAAGTCCGCAGGTGTCCCAATTTGCGCGCTACGTCCCGCTTTTCAGGTCTAGGCGTCACGATTTACCCTTGAGCGGGACGCCAAATGTCCCGCTTTTTGGGGATTAAAAAAATCACCGCACTAGTTTACAGTACCTACCTACGTACAAGTGCCTAAATTAAACATTTAAAAAACCGACTTCAATGTTATAAGCTGAGCAATTTTTTGCACTCTCGAGGTGCATTTCTGTTCTTAACCCTGAAGATCCTCGACAGATCCTCACCAAATTTAGTTGTAGCACCAATCGGAAAGTATTAAAAAGTAAGTACCTACCTACCTATTTAGAAAATACTTTTTTCAAACAAAAAAAGAATTTTCCAAATCGAGTTCAGGTTCAGAGTTCAGGCTTCTTCGAGTAATCGGTGAACATAAGTAGGTACCGACATAAAAAAAGGCACAAGAAAAAAAAAGATTCTGACGAATTGAGAACCTCCTTTTTTGACATGATACACTTTATAAATCGATGAACGCCGGCTGCACGCATTAAAAAGCATGACCTATTGTCACGTTCCGCCTGAGCCGAGCGTGCAAGCGAGAGCGCGGAACGCGCGAAAGAGGCACGATCGTTCATCAATGTTTTCTTATGACGTTATCACGCAAAATTATCGTCCATAAACCGACTTTACAGACAACCATTTTTTTTTAAGTCGAAATTCATAAATTCAAAATTCAAATATCATTTATTCAGTAGGACCGTCGTTATGACCACTTTGGAGCTAGGTGATTCTACTCCTGTTCTTTCGCGACCAACACCGTGAAGAATCAGTGCAACAAACACGGTATGGGGCCTAGCTTTCTTTTCGGTGATCCATCCGCTTAATAATCGGTTATATCGGACGGTTTATGTCTCGGTCTCCGGTGTTCCTAAAGATTCCCAACTCGTACCGCCTGGTACAAGATTTTTCAGTACGAGATAGGAACTACTCCCTAATATAGAATCTTTAGCGTAGTTTACTTACAGTAAATTCTATTCTAATTCTACTAGCCAATACTGTCCCATTGTTGGGCAAAGGCCTCCCCCCACTTTCGCCAGTCACTACGATCCAGTGACTTCGTCTGCCAGTCCCTCTCGTAGGCGTCTAGTTCGTCCCGCCATCGCATTTACAGTAAATAAAATATGTAAATCTTCTTAACCAAAAAATACTATATCATCATCATCATCTCCTTGCCCTTATCCCACTAGGTGGGGTCGGCACAACATGTTCTCCTCCTCCATTCCCTCCTATCACTCGTCATCTCAGTATTCACTCTTTTCACACGCATGTCCTCTCTCACACAATCCATCCATCTTTTCTTTGGCCGTCCTCTACCTATGTATCCTTCCACATTCATATCCAAAACTTTCCTTGTAATATGACTTTCTTCCCTCCGCATAACATGCCCATACCACGCTAACCTATTACTCCTCATTTTTTCAAAAAATACTATATACGTAGTTAGATTAATACTAAGGCTTTAGACTTGATGAATTTTACGATGACCTGGTTCCGATTGCCAAATCATTTACTCTTTCGACTCTTCCGGAACTTATATAATACTCCTTCGACATTTCCTTTCGAAACTATTACAAAGAAGGTATAATTAGTAAGAAGTTTTGAAGATAGGTTATATAACTGAACGGTGCGTGGGCGCAACTAATAGGACCATAAAACTGTGGCCTACTTTCTGAGGTCAAGGTCATTGAAGTGATATTTACTTATACCATATAAGTGGTTGGATTGTATGAAAGAGGATATGAATGTGAGAGGAGTGGATTCAGAATTGACGAATGATAGAGGTGAGTGGAAGAGAAAAACATGTTGTGCCGACCCCACTTAAGTGGGATAAGGGCAGGATAATGATGATTTACTTAGACCATACTTATATTTCCTTTTTTATACTACTAAGGTAGCAGACAAGCATACGGCCCGCGATCGTAAGGTAAGTAGCCTATGGAAGCCTGCGACACCAGAGGAGTAACACTCGCGCTGCTAACCCTTTAAAAGAGGAATCACTGCGCCGACAACACAATGGACAAGACTGTGACACCAGTTGTCACCGCAGAGCGAAGAGCAGAGCTCTGGCAACCTCACCGCAGGAACACAACACCAGAGAGAAGAATGATTGTGCATTGTGACCCCTTGTGCGCGGTCACAATTTGGATGGGTGACCGCAAGTGGCATTACATAAACGCTTCCGTGTTTCGGGGGCACTTTAAATTGTCGGTCCCGGCTTTTAAGTTGTGAAGCCATGATGGAGGCTTTTAAGCGGCCTAAAAAATCCGTCACCAGAGTTGGCCACTTGCTCATACGAACTTACTTATTTTAAAATATTTGTCTCATGTTTGAGTGATTTTCTATATAGGTAGATATCCGTACCCATATTATAAATGTGAAAGTGTGTTTAATTGTTTGTTTATTTGTCCTGCTTTCACGTCAAAACAGAGCGACGGATTGACGTGATTTTTTGTGTGGAGATAGTTGGAGGGCTGAAAAGTAACATAGACTACTTTTTATCCGGGTACAACAGCTAGTAATTATATATATGTACCTACCTACTTACTTATTTACAAAAAAAATATCTAAGTAGGTAGTACTTATATCAGTCATGTAAGTAGTTCTCATAACACAAGCTCTGCTTACTTTGGGGCTAGATGATTTACTAGCTTTCGTTGCCCTCGAGGTACCTATATAACATAGCCTAAATTCATCCTGAAAGTTCATTCTAAATACTGGTGAAAGAATTTTTGAAATCGGATGAGTAGTTTCGGAGATTTCTCTTTATAATATTAGTATAGAAGTATAAATTATTTAAGAACTAAGTTACTTACTCTGAATATAATGTAGTCCAACCAGGGCACGAAAGATAGTATCACTCCCAACACTACAGTGCATATGCTGAATAGGATAACAGCAAGGCGTCCTGGAACAAAAGAATCACAAATTAGAAGCGAAAAATATATTTTCAACTATATTAACACGGATATACACACGGCTATATTTGCAGATAATACAAATATTTGACTCGCGGCGAGAATCGAACCCACAACCTTCTGTGTTTCAAGCAGGCACTGCTCCAATGATCTCTTAGTATTTTAAAACCAAAAATGTTTTCAAAAGGGGGAGATAGGACTCACCAAAATGCCTTGTCCTACTAAACTGAGTCCAGTGGACAAACCTGCCCTCAGTGCCACGCGGAATATCGTCTCGAACGCACCTTGAATTTGCTAACAGGCATGGATGGAGAGAGCAATTAGTCGTGCGAGCGATACAGCTCCCCTAGCCATATGACACTAACTATCGTCGCGATCGCTGTAGAACACTTCAAAATGTATAGGAATTGACGTATAAAGGTGATGAGTCACGTGGTCAGAACGTCAATTCCCATACATTTTGAAGTGTTTAACAGCGATCGCGACGGTAGATAGTGTAATATGGCTAGGGCCCCAGCATTGCAGAGCGGCCGGGCCATGGCCGGCTCTATCGTATCGGCTCCATTCGGCCGGAGCCGACAGAACCCGGGCACTAGCCATTGCTGTCTCGCTCGCACGACTGCTTTAGTTGCTCTCTATCCTTATCAGTTGACAATCTATAAAATGGAGTGCGTCACCTATCTTCCCCTTTTGAAAACATCATTGTTTAACACCAATATTTTAAACCAATTTAATAGATACACATTAATTCTGATAAATGAGTCATGATGTTTTCGACCACCGTATACTATATTCTGACCTTAAGACAATTAATCAAAATAATGTGTTTTGTATACCATACATTACGTATTAAATATCTTGTTAAGTTATTAAGCAAATTTTGTCTAATAAAACTTAACCACTTAAATAGTAGTAAAGTTTTTAGGTTGATATGATACCATTATATAACAGGTAAATAGTACAGTTGGAAATAAAAACATTAACGAAATCCCTTTTTATTATCTTCTAATATTATCACACTTTTTTTATTTTTCTTATTAACCTATATTTTCCCACTGCTGGGCAAAGGTCTCCCCCAATTGTTTCCATCTCTCTCGGTCTTTAATATCCCACCAATCCCTCCGAAAGGTGTCGAGATCATCTCGCCAACGTTTTCTCGGCCTGCCCTGGCTTCGTCGCCCATCAGGCACCCATGGCGTGATAATCCCTGCCCACCTGTCACCATCCATACGACTCACGTGTCCCGCCCAGCCCCATTTTAACTTGGCAGTCTTTTCGCCGACGTCTTCGATCCCGGTCTTCGCGCGAAGAGTAGTATTTCTGACTTTGTCGGTTCTCTTCACCCCTAGCACGCTGCGTTCCATAGCTCTTTGGCAGACCTTGAGTTTGGACTTTTGAGCCTCGGTCAAAGACCATGTTTGGGCACTATCACACTATCACACTAATATCACACTATCACACTAATATGTACTTAATTCTAATTCTAATTTAATTTATGTTTAATTGTGTAGGTATATTAATTTTTGTGTGTATTGACATTGTGTGTGTGTAATCTGCATCCTTGCTATCTGAATAAATAATTTGAATTGAATTGAATTGAATATTATAAATGCGAAAATTGTTTTATGTTTGTTCCTCTAAAACTCGACAACCACTGAACCGATTTGGCTGAAATTTGAAATATAGATCGCTAATGTCCGGACATAGGCTACTTTTCATCCGGGTACCATGCGAGCGAAGCCGCGGGCGGATGCTAGTTTTACATATAAAACAAAGTCAGGTTAGTTACACCATTTTATATTAAAAAAAGGCTAGACCGATTTTTAGAATTATTGATTTATTTTTCTTTTTTTTTATTTATTTTTTTAAAGGGTTACGAAGAAAATTAATTTTCTCATACATTTTGTATGGAAAGGCTCTTTTTATGAAATCTCGAATTCTGAGGCAGTACAAAGTTCGCAGGTTCAGAGGGCCTAGCCAACTGGAATTCGCTATGAAGCGATTCGATTTCTATAATTCGCTAACACTAGAATGTGACGTTTCATTGGTCGAACGTAAGGTCACGTGGTCTTCGTTTCATTTATCCACCAATGAAACATCGGCGATAGTGAGCGAAGCGAAGCGAATTGTAGAAATAGAATCGATTGATGCCACTTGGCTAGAGGCCCAGTAAGTTTTCTACAATTTGAATTTGAAAACTGTATTCAGATAATGTTAAATTAAAATTAATTAATGTTATTTAAATTAATGTTGCAGTATTTTTCGATCGAGGGAGCGAAGCGAGCGAAGATCTTAGTCGATCGAGCGAGCGAAGCGAGCGAAGATCTTAGTGGTAAGTTGGGCGATTTTGCTTTGTATGTTTGTATGTTTGTATGTTTGTATGTTTCACGATTTGTTGTTCGAGCATAACTGTCGAACCGTTCATCCAATCGCATGAAACTTGGTAGGTCAATAGGTTGTGGTAAGGAAATTTACGGGGGAGCATATGAGCTTAATCGATGAAGGGGTTGTGAAGATATTGGGTTCCCAAGGGGGTAAAAAATTATGAAAGTTACACAAATAAATTGAGTGGGGTGTCATACGAAAGGGCTTATTTTGTACATTCCAAAATGGTTTTTATTTTTAATCTAGGATGTATAGTTTTTGAAATACGACCAAAGACCAAAAACTACGAAACCAGAGCTGCAAGAGCTCCCGTTGCATAGAGTTTCGATGACTTCGTAGCTCATTGACTGGTCGGTCTTAAAAAGAGAGTGGCATCGTTGCGGTTTGGTTTGCAATGATTTTAGATGCTACTTGATTTATTTTCATGATAAAAAAAATTTTGATAAAGAATGAAAATAATTGGGGTAAAAAAAGTTAAGAGTTTACCCTACGTCAAAACTGCTCCAACTCGCACTTTTGATCCCGTATATCAATAAAAGTATTGAACCAATAATATTGAAAAAAATATATAGTAAAGTTGAGGATATGCACCGGGGTTCATACGATGTGAAAACACGATTACTTAAAATTTTCTCGATAGAAAAAATTCACAAACTTCCCTCTGAATTTTACTAATAAATCGCAGAAGTCAATGAATACTTTGCTTATACTAATTAAACTTTGTATATAAACTCAACTAAGTACAATACATGGTTCATACGATCTGAATTTAAAATAATGTTTTTATTTTCGTTGTTAGAAATTCAATTCTGAAATATTGCGTGTGAGCAGCGTCCGCCGCACGAATTCAGTCGCGCTCCGCCATTCGAACGGGGAGCCCGTGTCGCTTGCTCTCACGCATACCTACCGGATACGTACCTAAGAAATTAAAAGTGTAGAGAAATGGGGAATGATAAGTACAAGAAAATAAAAAGACGGAATTGGAGAAAAGAAAATGCTAAATACCTACATGAATAAATTAATGAAGGAAGTACCTACCTACTATGAGTCATAAAACGTTTGTTTGCACCTTTCTACAATTCTGAGTAAAAGTAAAAAAGTACCTGAGTTACTTTTTACTTATTCTGAGTAGGTATGATTATGTTTTGTTGACATGAAACACGATTATAAGTAGTAGGTACCTAAATGAATTGGTAATTTACTTTCATAAGTATACCTACCTAGTAGGTAGTGTAGGTACCTAATGGGTAGGTACCTACCTATCTATGTAAGTAAATTAGATATATGTACCTACCTGTTTCGTAATCATATTATTGTACTTACCCAACTACCTACCTAACAGTTTTCATTTTCAGAAATAAACAAATATTACTCGATACTGACTGCAATAAAGAAAATGAAAACTGTAGAATTGTATGTTTATCAATTTAGCTAAAATAATTTGATTTTTTTTTTTTAGGGTTGTCATCCCAGTAAGTTGCCATGATCACATAATATCGAGTTGGTAAATAATTCCCAACGATCCCACTGGCCCACCCCACCAGTAGGGTCGTTGGGAATTTTTTTCCAAACGACCCCACCACCTAATTCAGTGGGGTTGGTGTAAAAAAAAATCCCAACGACCCCCTGGCCCACCCCACCAGTGGGATCGTTGGAAATACATCAAGAACGGTGACCTATTCATTCGCATAATGTTATTTGTCATAAAATCACACGACATACGTATCTAGTCATACAATTTTGTAATCATATTATTACATTCGCATAATTATTTATAGGCATACATGTCTGATATCCTAATATTTTTCAAACATAATGGTAATGAGCATAATGGTGACAACTCCTATAACTTTTTGTCATACTACATTTTGATACTAATTTTGTTAGAAATAAACTTTTGTCCTAAAATTTATTTCACATAATGTTTAGTAGGTAGTCCTAATTTACTGTTTTATCATAAGTAGGCAAAATAGGTCAGGTATAAAAAGTGTTTCATACACCCACGCAGATAGGACTTTCTCACAGAAAAAATAAGTAGGTTTCGGTTATTTTTTTTTTTATAGCACGCGTTTCACACACCCATGCAGAAAGCACTTTCTCACAGAAAAAACTAGTATGTTTTGGTTATTTTTTTTATAGCACGCGTTTCACACAGCCACGCAGAAAGGACTTGCTCACAGAAAAAAATCACACACCTACGTAGAAAGGGCTTGCTCTCAGAAAAAATAATCTGGCTAGGATACATTTTATCCTAGCCGGGTAAGCTATGTGATTCTTGAATAAAACCGTAGTCTTCATATCATTATATCGTTGTATTGCTTGAATTCAAGCAGGGATAGGCGTACAGACAGTGCAGGAAGTAGTTTGGGACACGACAGGACACTAAAATATTTTATGATTTTCAATGAATATGACTTCAAAAATTATGACATTAAAAACTTTTGTTTATCGAAGTAGTATGGCTTGATACTATTATGACGATAAATATTATGCGTACTAAATTGTATGTCAAGTTATAAATATGGCTAAATATTTTAGGATTATCAATTAATATAACTTAAAAAATTATGACATTTATATTTTATTACTAGTTGAATTATTACAAGTGATGGTAGGAGTACCTAATGATGTTATTATTAGAAATGCTTATGAATAACAAATATTAGGACGTGAAACGTTATGACTTTTAAAACTATGACTAAAAAAATTATGCGAATGAACATAGAACCATGAAGTGAAGCATATTTTGTTACAGGATGCCAATACCAACGGAACTCATGGATGCCAGTAGTTCTAAAAATACAAATGAACCTGACTTTACGACGTTACAAATAAGATGATCAGTTTATATTTAGTTTATTATTCAGCTAACTCGGATTCGTTCAAACAAATTGTTTTTTTTTTTCACGAACAACATTAAAGTTATTTAGCATAAAATTACTTCACATATTTTACACAACAAAAATGTCTATCACTTTTTTCATTACCATTTCAAAGTATTCATCGTAAAAAAACAATTTTGGTTTGTCATTCATCATTTTTGTCATAAAAAAAATTCATCAGGGCCCATCCCTAATCGCCTGATGTACCTACCTACCTACATAACCGTAGATCTAAGTATTTTATCATCAAAATAATAAAACACTTTAGGAATTCAACATTTTGGAAAATCAACGTAATTGTCCTAAAGTGAATTTCGGCCCAACCCTAATCTTCATCGAGTTCCATTCTGCACTACTAATTAGTCTGTTCAGTTGGTCGGATTGGAATGACTGAAATAATATAATAAGTCATAGTTTTAAAAGCCATAACGTTTCACGTCCTAATATTTGTTATTCATAAGCATTTGTAGTATTAACATCACTACTCCTACCATCACTTGTAATAATTCAACTAGTAATAAAATATAAATGTCATAATTTTTTAAGTTATATTCATTGAAAATCCTAAAATATTTATCCATATTAAATATGGATAAATATATTATGATTTTCAATGAATATGACTTCAAAAATTACGACATTAAAAACTTTTGTTTATCGAAGTAGTATGGCTTGATACTATTATGATTGATACTATTATGACGAATTTATAACTTGACATACTATTATTTTAGTACCTACGCATAATATTAAGCGTCATAATAGTATCGATAAACAAAAGTTTTTAACGTCGTAATTTTTGAAGTCATATTCATTGAAAATCATAAAATATTTTAGTTTCCTGTCGCGTCCCAAGCTACTTCCTGCACTGTCTGTATATCTATTCCTGCTTGAATTCAAGCAATACAACGATATAATTATGTGAAGACTACGGTTTTATTCAAGAATCACATAGCTATTCACATAGGATAAAATTTGTCCTAGCCAGATTATTTTTTCTGAGAGCAAGTCCTTTGTACGTGTGTGTGTAATTTTTTTCTGTGAGCAAGTCGTTTCTGCATGGGTGTGTGAAACGCGTGCTATAAAAAAAATAACCAAAACCTACTAGTTTATTTCTGTGAGCAAGTCCTTTCTGCGTGAGTGTGTGAAACGCGTGTTATACAAAATAACCAAAACCTACTGTTTTTTTCTGTGAGCAAGTCCTTTCTGCATGGGTGTGTGAAACGCGTGCTATAAAAAAAATAACTGAAACCTACTATTTTTTTTTCTGTGAGCAAGTCCTTTCTGCGTGGGTGTGTAAAACGCGTGCTAAAAAAAATTACCAAAACCTACTATTTTTTTCTGTGAGAAAGTGCTTTCTGCGTGGGTGTGTGAAACGCGTGCTATAAAAAAAAATAACCAAAACCTACTATTTTTTTCTATGAGCAAGTCCTTTCGGCGTGAGTGTGTGAAACACGTGTTATACAAAATAAACAAAACCTACTGTTTTTTTCTGTGAGCAAGTCATTTCTGCGTGGGTGTGTGAAACGCGTGCTATAAAAAAAAATAACCAAAACCTACTTATTTTTTCTGTAAGCAAGTCCTTTCGGCGTGGTGTGTGAAACGCGTGCTATAAAAAAAACCTAAACCTACTTATTTTTTCTGTGAGCAAGTCCTATCTTCGTGGGTGTATGAAACACTTTTTATACCTGACCTATTTTGCCTACTTATGATAAAACAGTAAATTAGGACTACCTACCTACTAAACATTATGTCTAATAAATATTAGGACATAAAAGTTTATTTCTAACAAAATTAGTATCAAAATGTAGTATGACAAAAAGTTTTAGGAGTTGTCACCATTATGCTCATTACCATTATGTTTAAAAAATATTATGACATCAGAAAGGTATGCCTTGAAATAATTATGCGAATGTAATAATATGACTACAAAATTTTATGACTAGATACGTATGTCGTATGATTTTATGACAAATAACATTATGCGAATAAATAGGTCACCACTTCAAGCTCTAGATTGTATCTCGGTTATTCTCGTGTTTTCCGAATAGGTACCTACGTACGACAGCAGTGTATGATTCCACAAAACAGAATGCGACAGCAGCTCTAGACATTGATATTATTTTAGCACACGGGAATTACTTACGTAAAAATATCCCGTATGTAAAAATAATTACTATTACAATACAACTCATGAAAAAAGTAAAATGATATTGATAATAAGTAGGTATGTATTTGTTTGCGATAAAGTTGAAAACCTACCTACCTACCTACCTAATTTTCATTACCAAATGACTTTTCGTCAATGGTTTTTGTAAACGCATTATTTTTCTGGTTTTACTGCACTAGAATCACAGAATACTAGAAAATAGCCTTCGTGACCCCTGCCGCGTGATGAACTCGTGCGAGCGAGATAGCTGCGAATGCGCGGTGCGGGTGGCTGCACGGCCGGGCAGTGAGGTGGGGGCAAAACTTAGATTCGAGCTGGCGTATAGCTGGCTCTTAAGTAAACAAATATATTGAGTGGGCTGTCAAATGAAAGGTCTTTATTTGTACATTCCAAAATAGTTATTATTTTTATTCTAGGACGTATACTTTTAGAAATACGACGAGAATTCATAAATATGAAATACCTAAATGAAAAATTAGACACGACATTATGTATTGCATGCATGCCAGTATTTTTTACCATGAAGAGCTAGCGCAATAGGCAGGGGCGTATTTACCCTTAGGCCAAGAGGGCCATGGCCCGGGGCGGCAGGCTACGAGGGGCGGCGCTAGCCGCCCCTCAGCCTCTCAGCTTGCGCCTTTCTTTTTGGCCTTATAATGCCAAAAGAAATTTTAAAAAAGCTTACCTGATTAACAAAAACTAAAATTTGGTTGGCGAGGGGCGGCTTGCGCCGCCTCTCGCTCTCAGCTTCCTTTTTTTCTTTGCCTTTCTTTTTGTCCTAACATGTCAGAAAATTTAAAAAAAAGCCTACCGAACTAAATAAAAGGTAAAACTTATTTGATTGAGAGACAGGGGGGCTTGCGCCGCCCCGTGCTTTCAGTTTCATGCGCCTTTCTTTTTGTCCTTATATGCCTGAAGAAAGTAAAAAAGTCTACCTAACTAACAAAAGCTAAAACTTATTTGACTCGGAGCGAGGGGCGGCTTGCGCCGCCCCGCGCTTTCAGTTTCATGCGCCTTTCTTTTTATCCTTATATGCCCGAAGAAATTAAAAAAAAGCCTAGGTACCTAATTAACAAAAGCTAAAACTTATTTGGTTAAGAGCGAGGAACAAAAACTAAAGAATGCCGGCGAAGTTCTTTGAAGCTACGACCCAACTATAATCTGCCTCGTTCATGAACGAAATAAACCAAGATTTGTACAACCTACCACCGCAAACAAAATAATACTAAAAGTTACCCTCTAAAAGTTGGGATTAAACACAAATTAAATTAAATAAACACCACGAAATCTCTGCGCAAACAAACACGAACGAAATCGAAGTGAAAAACTGAACTCAATGCTACTAGGGATGTTCGATACGATACGATATTTTCGTGTATCGATACAATGGCATACGATACACCCGATATTTGTATCGATACAATGGTATACGATACGGCGTATCGATACAACACAGGCAAGGTGTATCGGATCGAAAGTATCGTATCAAATTATTTTGTTAAGGAATTGTTTTGACTGGCAAGTTACCCGGTTAAAAGGGGGCATAGCAAAAGTCAAAAGTCAAAAGTCAAATTCGTTTATTCAATAAGATCACAAGTGTACCACTTTGAAACGTCTTAAGAGCTAGGTGAGGGTTGGATTTAGTATTAAGAAGCAGGATTTCGAGGGGGGCGGTGAGGGGGGGAGGTGAGGGGGGGTTCCCCCTCCCCCCTGGTACCACTCCCATTACAAGGTAACGCACCGTTCTGGAGATAATCAAATTATTGTTTTATATACTGTACCGTTCTGGTACTGGGGGGGTGCTAGCCTGCTTGAAGGGTGTCGTGAAAGAAACATCCAAATTCGTTCGGTGCTACTTTGATACTAAACTTTTTATTCAAAATGTCCTTATATTTATACAATGGTCGACCTGGCCGCGACATGCGGTGGAACAAGCGCGTGAATTGTTCACGCTTACTTTTTTGCATGAAGTGCGCTACATTTCTATGTTCCTATTATTACAATATTAAACTTATTTACAATATTATAACTTATTCTATTACATTTTATTCCTACCTACTTTCCTTTTATCCTACCTAGTATTAAATTCCTGACTCATTTTCCTATTAGCCTATTTCTTATGAGCCTATTTTTCCTAAGGGATTTGTCCTAAGGGGTAGGCAGTAAAACAATCCTAACTAAACGTTACATTTTCCTTATGCTAGTGCTTATAAAACTCAGATCACAGTTTATTCACAAAATTAAAAACTAAATATTTAAAGCACTCTCTTAACTTATTGATCGTCCTGCACATTTCTCCCGCCGTACAACGCTGTTGTACCCTCCATTGGGTGTAGGGCGATGTCGTCCGTCTGCAGGATCACCAGCTTCCTCACTGGCCGTCGCAGGGTCCCGTTCTTGGTCGTCACGTCGACTGCGCGTACGATGCCGTCGGGTCCAGGGAATGTTGCGGCGACCTTTCCTCGAGTCCAGAGGTTCCTTGGCTGGTTGTCATCCACCACCTTCACCAGATCACCAGGTCGGATTGAGGGTCCTCGACCATGGGGTTCTCGGCGGTTTTGGAGATCAGGTAGGTATTCCTTGAGCCATCTGTCCCAGAAGATGTCAGATAGTCTCTGGGAGGCTCGCCAGCTCGCTCTCGTCACTGTGTCCTTTTCGGTGAAGTCTCCTGGCGTTGGTAGGTGTCCCGGTCCGCCCAAAAGGAAGTGATTGGGGGTCAGCGCCTCGGGGTCCTCTTCGTTCACCGACACATGTGTGAGTGGTCGGCTGTTGACGGAGTATTCCGCCTCCATCAGAAGTGTATGGAGTACTTCTTCGGAGGGGAATCGCTCATGCAGGGTGGCTTCTAGGGCGGTCTTGACTGATCTGACCATCCTCTCCCAGGCGCCCCCCATGAATGGAGCGCCAGGGGGTATGAATCTCCAGGAGATGGTCTTTTTGGCCGCTTCCTCCGCTGTCGCTGTGTCGATGGCTCTTCGAAGTTCCTTGTCGGCTCCTCTCAGGTTGGTCCCGTTGTCCGACCAGATCTGGGTGGGCTTGCCGCGGCGAGCCATCATCCTTCGGAGCGCCATGATAGCGGAGTCTGTACTGAGCGTCGCTGCTATTTCGAGATGCACTGCCCGGGTAGTTAGGCAAGTGAAAATTGCGACGTATCTCTTCTGATGCGTTCGCCCCACTGTTATGTATAGTGGGCCGAAATAATCCACACCGACATATGTGAATGGCCGTTTATGGTGGGCCAAACGACATAGCGGTAGATCACCCGTTCTCGGATGCGGCGGGTTCTGTGTCCTCACTCGGCAGAGTAGACACTGGCGTATGAGCGTGCGAGTGATGGGTCGCAATCGCAGGATCCAATGTTCTTGGCGGCACTCGTTGATGGTTGCTTCGACTCCGGCGTGATGTCTTCTTTTGTGCACCGCTTGAATCCAGAGCTTCACTGTTGGGCTGTTCCCGTCGAGTACCAGTGGGTTCTTGAGTTGTTCTGGCACGTTCTCAGTAGCTTGGATTCGGCTTCGTAGTCGCAAGGCTCCATCCGTGTAGGTGACGCTCAGCTGTTTCAGCCGACTTTCCCTGCTGATCGGTTTTTCTTTCTTGAGATTTTCAATCTCGCTCCAGAACGCTTCTTCTTGCGCCGCTCGCATCAGTAGGTTTTCTGCTCGCGATAAAAGCTCTGCTGAGAGGGGCAAAGCTTTCGCGATTTCTTGGTTCTTCTTTATGTTCGTGGGCTGAGTGGGTGTCATCTTCTTCGGATTTTTCTTCCAGTCAGGATCGGAGTCGGCGTTCTTCTTGGTTCTCTTGTAGTTCACGTGCTGGGTGGCTGTTTTACAGAGTTGTATGAACTGTAAAACCCGTGCTGTGGCGAATCTTAGCCGGTCCCAGCTGGAGAACCGCGTGACCTCCGGGAGTCCCTCGGAAAGTCTGAGGTGATCCTTGACTGTGATGTGATGAACTCGTTCTTCACCCGTGGCATCATCTGGCGGTGATGATGCTGTTTCTCTTGGCCAATCTTCCTCTCTGGCGTGTAGGAAGTCGGGCCCTCTGTACCATCTGTGGTTCTTGTCGAAGTCGATTGGTACGTCTCTCGTGGCGTCGTCCGCCACGTTCAGCTTCGTGGGCACCCATCGCCATTCGTCGACCGTAGTGACGTCTTCTATTGCTGCGAGTCGATGGGCTACGTACGGCTTGTACGATCTTGATCCAGTCTTGATCCACGCGAGGACTGTTCGGCTGTCTGTCCAGAACGTCTTGATGTCGGGCTTCTGTTCGTGCTCTTCTATGACGGCTTCGGCGAGTCGCGTTCCCATGACAGCGGCTTGTAGTTCGAGTCTCGGAATCGAAGTGAGCTTGAGTGGCGCCACTTTCGCTTTCGCGATAATAAGCGAGATGCTTATTTCGCCGTTCGGCGCGATCGCTCTCCAATAGAGTACCGCGGAGTAGGCAGACTCGCTGGCATCGGTGAAGACATGTAGCTGTAGCTCTCGCGCGTCGCTATAACGTAAATACCATCTCGGTATAGCGACATTGTTCAGGCTGCGGAGATGTTGCATCCAAGTCTTCCATTGATCCGCCAGGTCTTCCGTGATCTCATTGTCCCAAGATGTTCCTCGGCGCCAGACTTCTTGGAGAATCTGTTTCGCTCTGATGGTGACTGGAGAAGCGAAGCCAAGTGGGTCGAAGAGTGACATCACTATTCGCAGCGCTTCTCTCTTGGTCGGTGTCTTCCCATCGAGCAGTGGTTCGGTGATTCTCGTGAGATTCAAGTTGAAGGTGAGCTCGTCTGACTTGGGCTTCCACATCAGGCCCAGGACTCGTTCTGATTTCTCTTCGCTTCTGTAGAGTTCAGTGTTCTGTTCAGCGTCCTGTTCTCCAATGGCCTCGATGAGTGTAGGCGAGTTCGACTTCCACTGTTTTAGTTCGTAGCCGGCTTTTTTCTGAATGTCACGTACGTCGCTGGCTATGCGTACGGCATCTTCTAAGTTCTTGAAGCTGTCCAAGTAGTCGTCAACGTAGTGCTTCTTTATGATCGCTGCAGTCGCTTCCGGGTGAGACTGGTGATATTTCTCGGCGTTGATATTCTTCACGTAGATCGCTGTTGATGGTGAGCTCGAGGCCCCGAAGATCAGGGAGCTCATGCGATACTCCTCAGGGGGCTGGTCATCTCGGCGATCCTTACGCCAGAGATATCGTAGGGCGTCTCTGTCGGCTTCACGGAGTTTGACTTGCATGAACATTTCTTTTATGTCCGCCGTCACTGCTATCTCGTGCTGGCGGAACCGCATGACGACTCCAGGGAGGGACTGAAGGAGGTCAGGGCCCTTGAGCAGCATGTCGTTCAGGGAGACTCCTCTTGTCTTGGCGGCGGCGTCGTGCACCACCCGCAGCTTGCCTGGCTTCATAGGATTTATGACGGCGAAGTGCGGGAGGTACCAGGTTCTGTTTGGAGTCTTCTCTGGTGGGGCTGGTTCGGCATACCCCTTCTGGACAAGGGCTTCCATCTGTTCGTTGTACTTCTTCTTCAGTTCTTCATCACGATCTAGCTTCTTCTCTATCCCAAGGAGCCTCTTAAGCGAAGAATCGTAGTTCTCAGGCATAACGATGTCTTCCTTTTTCCAGAGCAGCGCGGTTTCGTATCTTCCTTCTTTGTGGACTGTATGTTGGTTCAATATACGAATGGCTTGTTCCTCTGGGTCGGTTCTGGGCTTCTTAGGGTTCAGGCAGATCGCATCCATTGCGAAATATTGCTTCATCGTTTCTTCAATATTGTCATCGGAGGAGGCTTCTGATAGATGTGACACGAAGTGGACGCTGCGACCGAGTGAGCGCGTCGAGCTTCCGTGTAACACCCAACCCAGTGGCGTGAGGGATGCCACTGGTTGGTCGGCGGTTCCTTTTCTGGTCTCCGTGGCAAGTAGGAGATCCACGTTGTCCTCCCCGATGAGGATCCCTGGCGAGGCCTTTTCATAGGTAAGGCCCTCGCTGATGTCTTCTAAGTGTCTGCATCCGCTGATCAGCTGTTTGCAGACCTCCTGTGGCGATGCGTCAAGGGTCTTCAGAGTGTTGGCCTTGATCTGCACAGACTTCTGGTTCGGCCCCTTGATGCTGACGGTCACTCTTCTCGATTCGGGTTCAGTGGTTTTAAGAGTGCCGATGGCTTGGATGCGCAGAGGATTGACTGGTCCTCGTGCGCCGACTGATGATGCGATGCTCTCTTCTATGAGCGATACTGTTGATCCATCATCTAGGAGCGCGTACGTGTCGAAAGTACCCTTTGGTCCCGATACCTCGACTGGGATGATCTTGAGGTATGACTGCTTCTTTCTCGTCCATGTAGAATTGATGATGGCTTCTGTGGTTTCTTTAGGTTCCGCTGGCTTTTCTTTCTTCTCAGAGTGCAACAACCGGTGGTGATAGTGTTTGCACTGGTTGATCTCGCACGGTATGGATTTGCAGCGGTGAGTTCGGTTCCTGGGGCCCAGACAGCGGAAACATAAACGCTTGTCTTTGGCCGTGTTCCATCTTGCATCTACTTCTTTGGACTTCATGGTCTCGCAGTTGGCGGCGGCATGTCCAGTCTTATCGCAGACGGGGCATTTCTTCGTAGGCGGCTGATGCTCCGTGACTGTGTTCACTCGCTGAGGACGCTTTGTTTCTTTAACCGGAGCGACGTCCTCAGGGCGCGCGTAGGGCGCGCATAGTTCGGCTTGTTTCTTCATGAATTTTTCAAACTTCATGAGAGCTGGATCTTTTCTTTCTTGCGTGTCGGCGAAGTCGTAGAACTTGAGTCTCATTGAGGGAGAGATCTTGTCTAGTAGAGCCGTAGACACCTCCGGGTTGTGCAGGTAGTGGACGCAGTCGAGAGTTTCCAAGATGGATACGGCGTTGGTGACTTGCGTTGAGAATACGCAGATGTCACGAGGAGCATCGCTGAGGCGAGGTAGGTTCCTCAGCGTGTCCATCTCGAGCATCGCGATAGATTCGGGGCGTCCAAACCTTGATTCCAGGGTCTTCATGATGGTCGAAGGTGCAGTGTCGCTGACTAGTAGGCTCTGCACGGCTTCCTTGGCTTTTCCCTTCAATGATTTTCGTAGTCTGTTGATGTTCTCGACTTTGGAGAAAGTCTCTTCTGTTTCCTTGAACGCTGCGCGGAACGGCAGCCATTCACGATGTGATCCAGTGAAGTCAGGTAGCTCGACGAACTTCGGGCGGTGTCCCGCCTTGATGGCTGTGGTGATCGCTGCGGTCAATGCAGTGAGGGTCTGGTCCAGACTGACTCCCGCCGGTGCTGGCAGTGCATCGGGCGGGGTTCTAGTGTTCGGCTGTTCAGGCTGGGTCCCCTCTACGGCTGGTACGGGCGCTGGTGCAGGTGCAGGCAGCGGCGCAGGATCGGGTTCGGGATGATGGCTGGCATCGGTGATGGCCAACATCGTAGGCTGGGACTGGTTCATCCAGTTGTTCACTCGTTCGGCGACTTCTGACTCGGAGTACATAGATGCTTCATCTAGTTCCTCTTCTTCCTCTTCATCCTCTGTGTCCATCTCCATTCTGGCTAGCGTGGCGGCCGCTAGCTGGGCTTGGATGCGGAAGAGTTCTTCTTTTGCCTTTGCTATTTTTCGCGCCTTTGTTCGGGACCGCGTGGACTTGGCAGTGTCCAGCAGTGGCGCAGGATCATGGGTCTTGGTCGTCTTCTTCTTGAGACCTGCTCTCGGCGGCGGAGCAAAGTCTCCCTCGACCGCCCTCGGCAGCGGGGCGGGAGGATCCCGGGCGACGACCGTAGACGGAGTGGTAGCACGTGGAAGTTCTTTCGTCGAAGATTCAGTTGCAGTGGTGGTTCTCGTCCCGGAGGTTTCCTCCGAGTCCGTTGTCGTTGCCGTGGTCCCCGTCGTGGTGGTGGTCTCCGTGGTGGCAGTCCTCGAAGATCCCGTTCCTTCCGACGTCGATGCGGATGGGTCGGAGCCTGGCTGTGGCGTCCGACCCTTTCCGACGGAGCGTGTCACCGGCATGTTCTTTCTTCACTGGTGATAAATCTTCTTTTTTCTATTTCTTCGGATCTGCAAGGCTGGCTGAGGTTCTGATGATCCGGCTCGAATGGACCAAATGTACCGGTCTGGTACTGGGGGGGTGCTAGCCTGCTTGAAGGGTGTCGTGAAAGAAACATCCAAATTCGTTCGGTGCTACTTTGATACTAAACTTTTTATTCAAAATGTCCTTATATTTATACAATGGTCGACCTGGCCGCGACATGCGGTGGAACAAGCGCGTGAATTGTTCACGCTTACTTTTTTGCATGAAGTGCGCTACATTTCTATGTTCCTATTATTACAATATTAAACTTATTTACAATATTATAACTTATTCTATTACATTTTATTCCTATAAATATCTTATCATTTTATTCCTATAAACATAAAAATATAATAAATAAATCATATGGCATGGCACTTTTTATAGACATGTCAAAAGCTTTTGACTGTGTAGTACACCAAATTCTGCTGAATAAGCTAGAAAGTATTGGCATAAGAGGAACCGCCCTATCATTAATCACTTCGTATTTACAAAATAGAAGCCAGTCAACAGTAGTAGACAGATACAATAAAAGTAATAAAACAGTAGAAAGAATACAATCTCAATTTGAATTTGTAACACTTGGAGTTCCGCAGGGAAGCATACTGGGTCCTCTTCTGTTTTTATTATACGTAAACGATTTACCAAAAGTAACTAATCATTTGTGCGTCATGTTTGCTGATGATGCAACAATCTACATACCACAGCACAACCTATCCATATTTGAATATGAAGCTGAAATTAATAACACGCTAAACTCTATTGTAAACTGGTTAAAGAAGATAAATCTAAAAGTAAATATTAATAAAACAAATATAATGAGATTTAGAAAGTATAAAACACCTGAAATAAAGTTAAACATTTTAAATAGTGGAACTAAAGTTAGCGAAATAAGTGTCACAAATTTTTTAGGCCTTAAAATAGACTGTCATCTAAATTGGAAAGCTCACATTAATAACATTAACAGTAAACTATCAAAATACTGCTACGCCTTGTACATACTTAGCTCGACTTCATCTAAAGAAATCGCAAAACAAACCTACTATGGTTGTTTATCCTCAATTAAGTTACGTAGTTATCTTTTGGGGTAATTCTGTAAATTTCCAATCAACCTTTGTCATGCAAAAAAGATGCCTGCGTGCAATTTATAACATGAAAAGCACTGAATCTTTACGTAATATATTTAAAAGAGAATATTTGTTAACCCTTACTTGTATCTATATATTTGAAATCTGTCTCTTTGTTAAAAATAACGTAAAGTATTTTTTTGAAAAAAAGTCATCTAGAGCCGAATCATTACGATCTAAATATAAACATGATATATGTATTCCCCAAATTAATAATGCCATGTACTCAAATGGTACTTTTATATCAGCTGCTCGCATCTATAATAAACTTCCAATTGACCTTAAAATTCTTGAAGGTAACAAATTTAAAAGTCAGCTTAGAAAATGGTTAATAAATAGTGTTTTTTATAATCTGGATGAGTATTATGATAGATGATTTTCTTCACTTTTTAACTGTAGTACTTAGTGAAAAATTAAAATTAATTTATTTTTCCTCATACATTTACTTGCTTAGGTGGTCCCTAACATTGAAATGTATAGTACTTACCTACTTTACGTCTAGGTTATTAATAACCAATTATTGTTGCACATCCGAAATGGATAAACTGTACAAACTTGTACCTATTTAGACTAAGACCTACCCTTGTACAACAGTTCTGCAATAAAATATTTCTGATTCTGATTCTGATTCTGATTCCTACCTACTTTCCTTTTATCCTACCTAGTATTAAATTCCTGACTCATTTTCCTATTAGCCTATTTCTTATGAGCCTATTTTTCCTAAGGGATTTGTCCTAAGGGGTAGGCAGTAAAACAATCCTAACTAAACGTTACATTTTCCTTATGCTAGTGCTTATAAAACTCAGATCACAGTTTATTCACAAAATTAAAAACTAAATATTTAAAGCACTCTCTTAACTTATTGATCGTCCTGCACATATACAAACTGGTAAAAATTTAGTATTCGGTAATAGTATTTTGATGGGAGGGAGGGTGGAGGGATCCCCCGCCCCCCTGGTACCACTCCCATTACAAGGTAACGCACCGTTCTTGAGAAAATAAAATTATTGTAACCTAACCTAACCTTTTTTTTTTCTAACCTAACCTACACGGGGCAACCGACACGGGGCACCCTGTAGGTTAGGTTTGTATATAAAAAAGCGAGCGAAGCGAGCCCACCCGCAAAATTTGGTTGCACAAACCCCCATAACATCTAAAAGAAAAACTAAATCAGATCCGACACGGGGCACCCTGTAGGTTAGGTTAGGTTTGTATATAAAAAAGCGAGCGAAGCGAGCCCACCCACAAAATCTGGTCGCACAAACCCCCATAACATCTAAAAGAGAAACTAAATCAGATCCGACACGGGGCACCCTGTAGGTTAGGTTAGGTTTGTATATAAAAAAGCGAGCGAAGCGAGCCCACCCACAAAATCTGGTCGCACAAACCCCCATAACATCTAAAAGAGAAACTAAATCAGATCCGACACGGGGCACCCTGTAGGTTAGGTTAGGTTTGTATATAAAAAAGCGAGCGAAGCGAGCCCACCCACAAAATCTGGTCGTACAAACCCCCATAACATCTAAAAGAGAAATTAAATCAGATCCGACACAGGGCACCCTGTAGGTTAGGTTAGGTTTGTATATAAAAAAGCGAGCGAAGCGAACACTTTCAAAAAAAAAAAGGTTAGGTTAGGTTACAATAATTTGATTTTCTCAAAAACGGTGCGTTACCTTGTAATGGGAGTGGTACCAGGGGGGCGGGGGATCCCCCCACCCTCTCCCCCCCCCCGAAATACTGTTACCAAATACTAAATTTTTAGCAATTTTTACAAGTTTGTATGTAAAAACAATAATTTGATTATCTCCAGAACGGTGCGTTACCTTGTAATGGGAGTGGTACCAGGGAGAAGGGGGAACCCCCCCCCTCCCCCCTCCCACCCCCCCGCCCCCCCAAAATCCTGCTTCTTAATACTAAATTTTTACCAATTATTAAAGTACCTGCATACTTTGTCTTGATTCGATACTGTATCGATACGATATATCGTATCAAATGCCCTGTATCGATACGCGTATCGATACAATGCGTTACGATATATTGCGATACGAAATATCGATACAATCCGAAATATCGAACATCCCTAAATGCTACTAGCTTAGATAATGTCAGTCTGACATTTTCTCATAACAGTAGCCGTACCATGACGTCTTAGTAAACAATTCAGTTCAGTTTAGGTTTTCCGTTTCAGTGACGGACAGCATTTTCTGTTTCAGTGAACTATCCAGTTACGTAGAATATGAAATCCTTGGTTTAGCTTCTGAATTTCGTCAGCGTCATAGCATAAGTCATGTGACAAATTAGCGTAGCAGTTCAGTTTAGGACCTAAACTGAATCGCATTTAAAGCTCATGGTATGGGCCCAGATAAGTTTCGTTTAGTTTTCGCATCCTTGAAAAGGTTTTGTTGTCAATCTTACACACATTTTCGGAAATCATTTAATTTTTTATACCCAGGCCAGCTTTAAAAAATAACTAGTTTTTAGGATGAAAGTCTGACAATAAAATAATATTTATATTTTATGTTCTTCACCATGCACGGTTCTATAAAATATTGGGTCGACTTTCGCCATACTTCTTTATTTAGTTGTAAAGTTTTAGATATCAAGACTATCGTTTCACTGACTGGCCATTTTCAGAGATTTTCATTTGACAGGAAACGTAGGATTTCTTTTAAGCTCGAAGGGATAATTCGTTACAATAAATTGGTATTCTGGGAATAAATCCTCGAGACGATTTTAGGAAAACATTTCTTGTGTCACATGTTGCATTTGTCATAAAAAAATTCGGCTCGCTTCGCTCGCATATAGAATAGGAACCGAGGAACCGACAAGCAGCCAACCTTTTCTTTGAGAACCGTAAGCAAAATTAAGTGTCACATGTTACATTTGTCATTAAAAAATTCGGCTCGCTTCGCTCGCGTATAGAATAGGAACCGACAAGCAGCCAACCTTTTCTTTGAGAACCGTAAGCAAAATCAAGTGTCACTTACATTTGTCATAAAAAAATTCGGCTCGCTTCGCTCGCATATAGAATAGGGACCGACAAGCAGCCAACTTTTTCCTTGAGTACCGTAAGCAAAATCAAGTGTCACATGTTGCATTTGTCATAAAAAAAATCCGGCTCGCTTCGCTCGCATATAGAGTAGGGACTGACAAGCAGCCAACCTTTTCTTTGAGAACCGTAAGCAAAATCAAGTGTCAAATATTGAATTTGTCATAAAAAAATCCGGCTCGCTTCGCTCGCATATAGAATAGGAACCGACAAGCAGCCAACCTTTTCTTTGAGAACCGTAAGCAAAATCAAGTGTCAAATATTGAATTTGTCATAAAAAAAATCCGGCTCGCTTCGCTCGCATATAGAATAGGAACCGACAAGCAGCCAACCTTTTCTTTGAGAACCGTAAGCAAAATCAAGTGTCACATGTTGCATTTATCATAAAAAAAAATCCGGCTCGCTTCGCTCGCATATAGAATAGGAACCGACAAGCAGCCAACCTTTTCTTTGAGAACCGTAAGCAAAATCAAGTGTCACTTACATTTGTCATAAAAAAATTCGGCTCGCTTCGCTCGCATATAGAATAGGGACCGACCAGCAGCCAACCTTTTCTTTGAGAACCGGAAGCAAAATCAAGTGTCTGTTGTTGTCGTAGAAAAAATCGGCTCGCTTCGCTCGCTTATTAAGCTTCATGACTATTTTGCGAGCAGAGTGCAAACCAAGTTTCAAGCCCGAGACAAATATTTGCAGGGGGCGGCAAACCTTACTGGCCTAGGGCGCTGAATCTTAAAATACGCCTCTGGCAATAGGGATACTCGGCAGTATCAGTAGTAGCACTTGAAATTATAGGGGTAGTCAGAAGAAAGTCCAAATGTAAGCCATCTACGGTGCGCGAGATCTCAGTTCGGGGCGAACTACTAGTGGTAAGTTGGGCGATTTTGCTTTGTATGTTTGTATGTTTGTATGTTTCACGAATTGTTGTTCGAGCATAACTGTCGAACCGTTCATCCAATCTGCATGAAACTTGGTAGGTCAATAGGTTGTGGTAAGGAAATTTACGGTGGAGCATATGAGCTTAATCGATGAAGGGGTTGTGAAGATATTGGGTTCCCAAGGGGGTAAAAAATTATGAAAGTTACACAAATATATTGAGTGGGGTGTCATACGAAAGGGCTTATTTTGTACATTCCAAAATGGTTTTTATTTTTAATCTAGGATGTATAGTTTTTGAAATACGACCAAAGACCAAAAACTACGAAACCAGAGCTGCAAGAGCTCCCGTTGCATAGAGTTTCGATGACTTCGTAGCTCATTGACTGGTCGGTCTTAAAAAGAGAGTGGCATCGTTGCGGTTTGGTTTGCAATGATTTTAGATGCTACTTGATTTATTTTCATGATAAAAAAATTTTTGATAAAAAATGAAAATAATTGGGGTAAAAAAAGTTAAGTAAACAAATATATTGAGTGCGGTGTCAAATGAAAGGTCTTTATTTGTACATTCTAAAATAGTTATTATTTTTATTCTAGGACGTATACTTTTAAAAATACGACGAGAATTCATAAATATGAAATAAATGAAAAATTAGACACGACATTATGTATTGTATGCATGCTAGTATTTTTTACCATGAAGAGCTAGCGCAATAGGCATACCCGGCAGTAGTAGCACTTGAAATTATAGGGGTAGTCAGAAGAAAGTCCAAATGTTGGCCATCTACGGTGCGCGAGATCTCAGTTCGGGGCGAACTACTAGTTTATTTATTTACGACGAACAGACACGTCTGACTGTTTTTAGTAGATACAATAATATTTTTTATAACGTAACAATAAAAAATACTTCTAACGTTAATTTACAAAAAACGAATGTCAAATTATGAAAAATTGCTGTACAGTATGAAGATAATTAAATTATTAATTTTTGACGCATATAAAATAAAACCGGATTTAATAACTAAAAAATATTGACAAAAAATAGGATTGTTATAAACAAAACGATTTATTAGTAGTAGATTGTTATATAAAGGGCTAATTCGATTTTTATACGAGCGAGGTAGGTTAAATCGCGCTATATTGTACAGCTAGCTTTCGCCCGCGGCTTCGCTCGTATGGTACCCGAAAAAGTAGCTTATATCCTATTCCCGGTCTATCTAGATTTTAAATTTCAGCCAAATCGGTTCAGTGGTTCTAGAGTTATAGAAGAACGAACATACATCCAAACTTTCGCACATAGGTATTGTGATTAGGTACCTACCTATTCTTCTTATGAATACTTATTCGTTTATGTAGGCTCGCTGCATATACCAAAGGCACGTTGGTAGGTACCTCATATTTTTGCCTTTTTTTAAATAAAAAAAAACATAAGATAAATTTTTCTACTAGATGCAAATATTTGGGCGAACTTTTTGAACTTCAATTATTTTTGAAATTCAATTAACACGTTCAGTGCGGTACAGGACATATATGGGTTGTACGCGACTTTCTTCTGGTGCGGAAGGTAGAATTGTAGTTTTACCGCTGGTGCGGGGGCTATTTCTATACGAAATCCTTTATGTAAAAAAGAGTCAAGTATACTTTTCTGTAGCTTATTAAAAATATAAGCAAAATTTGCCATAAAATTGTACAGGACACATATGGGTAGTACGCACTTAAAAACAATTTTCGTAATTCTGTGCGTTACCATACATATATGTCCTGTATCCGCAGACTCGGTGTCGTGCTGATTTTTACAGTAGTGCGGAGCAATCCCTATCTTATTAGCACGTCATTTGTCGATTATTACATTAACGCCAAAATTAAGCGATCTCGTAAATGTTATCGATGGTCACAATTTAATTGAGGATTGAAAATCATCAACATCCTAACCCAGTTATTAAAAAAATCAATTGCCGCATGTATGTTCCCGCATTACTTGAGAACGGCTTGACTGATTTGACTGATTTCTTTTTTGTTTTGTTTGTAATTGTACGGAGAAGGTTTTTATAAATTAAAAATTTGTAAGTATGCGGTGGAGGTCTGCGCCGAACAAAATTGACCAAGGAATCACCAAAAATGAGTCCTGCATATACTTCCACCAGGACCATAAATCCATGCCGGGGTTTTTAACTTAGCTTGTAATTTAAGTAAATGTAGTTTTGTTCATATTCAGAGAAATAAATGCTCCTTATCGATATCGATTGTTCAAATTACGGTTAGAACATCACTAAACTTGCGTAAAGGACAAACGTTTTGACCCTATTTTCAGTGCGGTACAGGACAATTTTGGTGGGTATTTAGTTTTAGGTATAGCTTCTAAAGTATTAACCAGATCCCCGTCCTGGCTTACCATTAGATAAGGTTATAAATAAATAAATAAATAAAATCTTTTTATTTCAGACAACAAATGTGGTCCATATTTAAAGATACACACAGCTTATAAAAATGCAACACAACATAAAAATTAAAATTAAAAGAACCTGTAACACTAGGAAATGTAATGTTCCAGAGGCGATCAGTCAAGGAAGTAAGTTCCTTCACTGATCAGTCTCTGCACGAAACACTTCCAAAGTGGAGATACAGTTGAATCTGCCACAGTTCTCAGGATGCTGTTGCGACTGTCCCGTACTCTGCGCATCAGAGACGCCGTCTTTTTGCGTATAATAGCATGAAAGCCATCAGTATGGTATTGCGCAAACATCCCCGACGCACTGCAGAAACGGGGCAATCGCAGCATCATCCTAAAGATATTATTATATTGGATTCGTAGGGCATCCATCGATCTTTTGGTATGCCGGACCCACAGACTTCCCGTGTAAAAACTCTGACAATATGCTTTAAAAAGCGTGATCTTAACTTGGTCAGTACAACGGGAAAATCTGCGAGCCAGCATGTTACCTCGAACCGATAGAGCCCTACGTTCCCTTTCAACATCTACATCGTCTTTAAGGTCGTCGGTAAGGTAATGTCCAAGATATTTGAATTTTGACACGCGATTAATGTTCAAGCCATTTAGGGTAATATTAAGATTAGTGTCCGGACGTTTACCGGCGGCCTTAAAGACCATGTATTCTGTTTTATTTAAATTGTAAATGAGACCATGCTCAGATGCGTATTTTTCGCATAATCTCAAAAGCTCTCTAAGCCCCCCAACCGTCGGGCTCAGCAGCACCATGTCATCGGCGTAACTGATGTTGTTTACACTCACGCCGTTCATGCGGCAGCCAACACGGATGCTGCTGAGCCCCCCGATGAGGTCGTCAACATACAAATTGAAGAGCTTGGGAGACGTAATCCCACCTTGTCTCACACCGCTCTCCAACTTATATGCTGCCGATAGAGAACCGGCCCATTTAACGTAGTTCGTTTGGTTATCATACCAATACTTAAATATCTTAAGGACTTCAACCGGTAAACCCCTGCTCCCTAGTTTTCTCCACAGCAAGTCATATGACACAAGATCAAAGGCTTTGGAGAGATCCAGGAAACAGGCGTATATCGGCGTCCTGCGGTCTGTATAGTACTGGATGGTATGCTTGAGACTTATGATTGCGCTTTCTGTAGACAGCCCAGGCCGAAACCCGAACTGAGCGTCATGAAGGTCTAGATAAGTGTCTAGATAAGAATCAAGCAGACCATCCAGCACTTTAGCAATAATGGTAGCTAAAGAGATAGGTCGGTAGTTCTTAGAGTCGGACACATCCCCTGTTCTGTTTTTCACAATGGGCACCACTATTGTTTTCATCAAGTCCAGTGGTAGGTGAGCGTGGCTGATGCACATGTTATAATCTACCCAAATAATTTAAAAAAACAACATTAAATTACGAAATTCATAAAATTATAGGCATTTCAAAAAAAACATAATACAGGACATATATGTCATGTACCGCACCAGGAGTAACTCTCGTACCTACCATAAATGTCCTGTAACGCACTGTCTGAAAGTCTTGCAAATACGGTCCCGCACCGAACGTGTTAACAAGTGGCTAAATTAAAATTTAAAAAACCGACTTCAATGTTATTAACTGAGCAATTTTCTGCACTCTCGAGGTGCATTCATAATTCCAAAGATCCTCGACAGATCCTCACCTTTTGTGGCACCATTGGAAATACCTTTCAAACAAAAAAAGAATTTCCCAAATCGGTCGGCGTCAATTCTAGTAGGTACCAAACTTTTTATCAACCTCAAGCAAAACCTCAACTAAACCTTAGATTTTCGACTGTTTCCTATTCTACTAATGACAAACGACTCAGTTGTGGTGAGGTTTTAGCTAAGGTTTGAACTTTGGCAGAACAATTTTTCGAAAAGCTATTCTACTATTTACCAAATGGCTGACATTTAAAGATCGAAACAAACCGCAGCGGAATGATTGACGTTGTCATCTAGTAGAATTGCCCACCAGGCGTCTTCGAGTAATCGGTAAACATACATAATTGAGAACCTCCTTTTTCGGTTATAAATTCAAAAATCATTTATTCAGTAGGACCACTAGAATCACTTTGAATCGTCTTAAGAGCTAGGTGATACTACTTCTTTCGCGGATTTTATCTTATCAGTTATTAAATTAGAACTATTTTCCTGTTCAATAAACCACTTAACAGATCGAAACTATGCAACATAACTTACTGACTAATTGTACGTAAGTAGTCAAATGTACTAAAAGCTGCTAATAGAAAAAAACAGCGAAGTGTGAGTCGACCTAGGAATCATGGGTGTTCAGGATAGGGAACAAACTTTACTCCTTAGGTGGCTCAACTGGTTCTTTTTGTATTTTATAATGTTTCTAGCGGTGCCCTGATGATGATGATAGCCTATAACCTTCCTCAAGAGTTTAGCTAACAAATGCAGAAAGAAATTTTCAAAACCGACTGGTAGTTCCTGAGATTGGCGCGTTCAAACAAACAAGCTCGTCCGCTTTATATAATTAGTATAGATATAGATTCTATTTCATTTATAAGTAAAGTTTATTTACTACTACCTACATATTTACATCTACACTTCTATAGAAGTGTAGATGTAAATATGTAGTAGTTTAGTTTCTGTAAATAAACTTTACTTATAAATGAAATAGAATTTGAATGAATAAGTATATTTTCGTTTTAATTTATTTGTTTGAAAGGTTTGTCGAGTGTTTTCTTAGCTATTTCATGAAAATCTATTCAGCCGTTTGAAGATCATCAGCTCTTTTCTGGTTAATGAAGAGTATGTCGGGTTTTTTTAATATTTTTAATCATATTATACTTACCAAATATCTGGACGACCGAGCTTTGCTCGGGTGCAAATAGAGAATAATAAAAAAAAACTTTTACTGGCTGAGATCCGAACTCGCAGCCTTTGGCTGTAAGGTGGACACCCTGACCACTTAGCCACTCTAGTATCACCAATTCTGTGAAATCACGAACCACATTGCACTGGCAAATCTTTTGATTTAGATATGAGACCTAGCTAAATCGATTTTTCGCCCCCGTTAATTTCATCTAAATCGTTAGAGCCGTTTTAGAGAACGTGAGTAGGTACAAACAAATAAACAAATATTGCTCGTTTAATAGGATAAAGCATTATTGTAACTGGGACATTACCGCGCCAAACATTTATTTTGCTGGCTTACAATTTTGATTCTGCCTTCGGAACCCTAATAACTATCAATTCTATTTGTACTAACAAAAACTACAGGTTATTAGTTGAAATGGCAATTTAAATAACAGTTTTGCATTAATATAATTTAAGTACAAAAAAGTTAATTTACTAAGATTTATGAATATTTTTAGTGAAAATCTTTGGGCGCCATCTATCTGTCACTGAAAATGTCAAAATAGATATGTTATATAATTAGGTTATTTATTTACTTTTATCTTATATTACGTTAGTAGTAGCATATGTACAATTTAGAATTTAAGTAGTGTTTTTAAGTAATGTATTTGTGCCTTTAAATTTACAAGTGTCACTTTTATTTTATTCTATTCCATTAAGTGTTTACCACCATCCTTATCTTTTAGATTTTGTCCTGTCCATCCAAAGGTTGGCTGGAAGAGATCGCTTTCAGCGATAAGGCCGCCCATTGTTTTAAGGTATTTATGTCAATAAAGATATATTGTATTGTATTGTATGTTTGTACTTACCTAAAACATTGATCAGTGGGTCTAAAAAGGCCATAGCAGAATCACAATAGGAATTGCAATAATGCCGTTCTTGTCACTCTCAGTCTAAGAGAGACGGCATACAGTTAAATTCCTATTCCTGCTTTAGCGGCCTTTTGAACCGCGCAGATTATGATGAAATTTTGGTAGGATTTTCTGAGGACGAGGGTTTCTGCCCAAAAAAATCTATTTACCTAATTAAAAATAAGGAGATAAGTTCCTAGCTAATTCATAATAAATATTATCCAAGTTTTTGCTTATCTTACACCCCAATGTGCAGTGCCGTACCTAATAACAGACTTAACATATCATAAAATTACTAGTATCCTATTTTTTGTTGTAAAACCTAATGCAAGCTAGAAAAACTAGCTCAAAAAGTTTAGATTTATGGTTGAATTCTAAGTTTTTTTTTCTGCATCATTTTGGCTTCGCACTGTTTGTGCATTTAGCTAGTGTCAAATAATTGTCAAGTTACTCCCCTTGTGCCTCAGTAAAGATATGGGGCTTTACTGAAACATCGCACGGACTTTTTGGGAGAACTTGAAATGCAATGATATGCAATTTTGTTTCACTTGCCCACATTATGCACGTTCACGAACACTCAATAGTTAATACACACATTCGAACAAACACAAGTTTTGGAAAATAAAACAAAAACGAAACATGACTTCTCAAATTTTCAGCAAAAAATCTCAAAATAATGACGTAAAGTCATAGTGAATAATAATGACGTAAAGAAGCGCTCGTGACGTAGCTTGCTTAGACGTTCTTTATTGGTCGTTGAAGTTAAACAGCGTTGTGCGCGGTCACTTTTAGGATGGGCGACCGCAAGTGGTGTTACGAGCTGAGCGCTTCCGTGCTTCGGAGGGCACGTTAATTGTCGGTCCCGGCTTTTAAGTCGTTAAGCCATGACTAGGCCTAAAAACTCCGTCACCAGAGTTGGCCACTTGCTCATACGAAAGAAGAAGATAGTGACTTCCTATACGTAGAACAAACGGCAGCTATTGCTATAAAATCTCTTTCCATTCACAAGAACCAACGCATTTTTCATTTCTCATATTTGGTAAGTAACCTGCCCTCTGATTGTCTATCTTTGATAGCGAGCAAAATCGGCCTCAAACTCTCAAATATGACAGTTCAGTGACCACGCAAGTAGCTCTGTCACTCTCATCTAAACGAGACCACAGTGCTAGTACCGTTCTTATCGATCGCGAAATTTGACATTTAGAATCGACAAAATTCGTTAAAATCAATGAACGCCGAACGCGACGAAAGATACCAACGCGATCGTTTTGACAGTTTGAGACCAATTTGAGGTTTGAGACAAGTTAGACAATCAGCCTGCAGGTAAAGTCGAAGGGCCTGTTAGTTTATATTAATTGTTGGCAGTTAAATACTTCTAAGTAAACGATAGTTTGGGTCAAGGTTGATAGCAATCATTGCATCCGCCGACCGTCATGTCAATTGAGAAAACCAGACTATCTGAGGGTTGACTAGGTCGGAGCGAAGGTTCTTCAGTTAGGGCTTTAGCAGATATGGTTTTTAATAAATAAGTACTTACCTAAATATAAATATATCAATATTGCTGGTTGTTATGGTGCGGAGAGCATATCTTGGCTGTCCTATAGGGCGCCGCCCCGTTGGACGTTCCCGATATCGCTGGAGGGACATGGTAGAGAGGGACCTACAAGATCTCTACAATGGGGATTGGCGCGAACTAGCTCAAGATAGGAGTAGATGGCGTCTTTTTTTGTAGGAGGCCAAGACCCACTTCGGGTCACTGAGCCAGCGGAGTAAGTAAGTAATATTGCTGGACATTTCACACAGCGCCATCTAGCCCCAAACTAAGCAAAGCTTGTACTATAGGAACTAGACAACTGGTAGAATGCTTATATATTTGTAAATACATACTTACAATACTTTAAAACACCCAGACACAGAACGAACGTTCATCGCACAAATGTTTGTCCTGGATGGGAATAGAACCCACGACCTACAGCGCAGAAGGCAGAGCTACTACCAACTGAGCTAAGAGGTTTTTCACCGATTACTCAAAAACGCTTGAGCCGATTTGAAAAAAATATATTTTTTTGTTTCTTTCCTCTTTCTATTGATGACATTTTTATGTGTCAAAAATTATTATTTTTCAACTACCTTCCGCCCGCGGCTTCGCTCGCGTGGTACCTGATAAAAAGCCTATATCCTATTCCCGGTCATTATCTATCTATATTTTACAGCCAAATCGGTTTAGAGGTTGTCGAGTTATAGAGGAACAAACATACATCCAAACATCCAAACTTTCGCATTTATAATATTAGTGTGAAGTGTGATATAGTGTGTTATAGTGTGATATACTCATGTGTCTCTACCAAGGAACTTATAAACTGCGTAACATAATTTAGTTCCTTGGTTTTTGCATAATCATAATATGATGTTCAATTAAGATATAAACATATTTTGACATTTTTTGTGGTCATAATTATTGATTACGGAAACATTTTTTTTTTTGCAAAATATGAAGTCGCAAATATGTGAACATACGGCGTAGTCTATTTTAAATTCTTCTATTTAAAATTATTATTTACCGCTCATCTTTTTTTATCTCTCACATTTTTTTAATACGTTTGTACAGTACTTCCAGATAAATAATGGGTATCGGAAATAATCGGAAACAATCGCGTAATATTACAAAAACGATTGACAAAAAGTAATTTTTAAATTAAAATTACTCATATTATTAACTTTATCGCAAACAAATAAATATCAATGTCATTTTTATGAAAAGCAAATTAGTTGCAAGCCGTGCGAGCTGCGTAGCTAACAACGTGCGTGACGTGCACTTCTGTCGCATTCTGTTTTGTCGAATCATATAGTCTGTCAGTCATATTCGCAATGCTTCCAATTTGGTCAAATAAATGACTAAATATCTAAATCAATTGTTTTCAAAAAAACAAATTATTTCACGGTCGGGATTCGAACCCACACATCGATAGTCAAGAACTTATTTTATTGGTCAATATAATACGCTAATAGTGATCAATTTATATTTGTCACAGTATCATAAAACAGCATGTAGTTAGCAAGTTTATAAAGTTATAAGTAAATTAGCCAATAAAATCACAAGGGTAAATAAATTCATTGTCATTGTTTATCATTGTCCATTTTTTACCGACTTCAAAAAAGGAGATTCTCAATTCGTCGGAATCTTTTTTTATATGCTTTTTATGTATGTTTACCGATTACTCGAAGACGCCTGGACCGATTTGGTCTTCTGTTGTTTGAATGGGTATTCTTTCCGATTGGTGCCACAAAAATTTGGTGAGGACCTGCTGAGGATCTTTAGAGTAATGAACGAAAATGAATGCACCTCGAGAGTGCAGAAAATTGCTCAGATTATAACATTGAAATCGGTTCTTTTAATTTAGCTACTGTCATGTCGTGGGTTTGAATCCTGGCCGTGCATCAATGGATTTTTGTTTCGAAATTTTTTTATGCGCATTAACACGAGCTCTAAACGGTGAAGGAAAAAATCGTGAGGAAACCCGCGGTATAGTCAGCCCCACACATAATGACCATGTCTTTCCTGTGGATATGGTTGAGCTGAGCTGGTGTAGGTGCTACAAGCCTACATCTCAACAATGTCCCAGGCACTACAGTGTCCCGTTAAGTGTAGGCAAAAGATTGCCTCCTGTCCTGACACGGTATAAATCATCTAGTAAAGATGTAAAGGCCTAAGTTAATCAGCGTGAGACCGCATTAAATATGTCACGTGTGTTAATTGTACAGAATTAAAATAATGATAAAACTCATTACCTCATAATTAGAATTCTACGATGAGCTAGCAACCTGTCACGTGTCACTTGCAAAATGACATGCTGCCAAATGTTAAGTAAGTACATAATATAAAATTAAGATTTAAATGCTAAAATTCACTGAAAATCTATGTGGTTTTTTTTTTGCTGCTAGCCAAGTTATCTATCTACAATCCGTACCCATATTATAAATGTGAAAGTGTGTTTATTTGTCCTGCTTTCACGTCAAAACAGAAAGACGGATTGACGTGATTTTTTGTGTGGAGATTGAGGGCTGGAGAGTAACATAGGCTACTTTTTATCCGGGTAACACGCGAGCGAAGCCGCGGGCAGCAGCTAGTTGTTGGTATATAATTGTTTAATACAACAGAGAAAATGTTTGAAGGGGTTAAAAGGGCCGTTATAGCTGAATCACAATAGGAATTGAACTACCTATATCTCTTTTCATAGACAAGGACTGCATACATTGCAATTCCTATTCTTGAATCATGTGTAGGCAGTGGCGGCGTAGCATGGGTTGGCACCCGGGGCGGTATTCTATAAATGTTTGGATAAATATGCAAATATTTGTAACGTAGGCGCCGCGCCGGCTTGAAACTCGGTTTACACTTTGCTCGCAAAATACTTACTCATGAAACTAATATGCGAGCGAAGCGAGCCGATTTTTTTTTAACAAATGCAACATAATCGCAAAATACTGAAGCTAATATGCAAGCAAAGCGAGCTCCCTACTCTTGCAAAATACACATGAACCTATGTGCGAGCGAAGCGAGCTGAATTTTTAAAGAAAATGTAACATGTTTTTTTTTTTTTTTTTTTATACTACTAAGGTAGCAGACAAGCATACGGCCCACCTGATGGTAAGCGGTTACTACGGTAACAGATTTAAGGTAAGGCCTATGGACGCCTGTGACACCAGAGGAGTCACACTCGCGCTGCTGACCCTTTTAAGAATTTCAAAACGCCCTTTTTGAAGAACCCCATACTGTAGTCACTGGGGAAAACCGCGGCAGGTAGATCATTCCACAACCCAACTGTTCGCGGGAGGAAATTCCTCTGAAATCGCACCGTACGTGACCACATTGGTTTCAAGGTGTGAGGATGGATCCCCTGCCGATGGCGAGCATTGCGATGGTAGAATGGAGCTACAGGCACATGTGACACATGTGTTTCCTTATGGTGCTTAAAGAAAAGGCTGCTGCTTAAATGCGAGCGAAGCGAGCCGAATTTTCAAAGACAAATGCTACATAATGAGATGACACTTGATTTTGCTTGCGGTGCTCAAAGAAAAGGCGGGCTGCTTGTCGGTTTCTATGACTAAAATAGACATGAAGCTAAATTCGAGCGAAACGAGCCGATTTTTTAAGACACATGACACGTTATATGACGGAATGACAAGGGGCCGCAAGCCGCGCGGGCACGGGCGATTGCACTGTTCGCCACCCCCTAAGGCCGCCACTGCAAGGCATTATACTTACTTTGGTCGCAAAATACTCAGTAAAGCTCATATGCGAGCAAAGCGAGATTAAAACGAAGCAAGCGTCCTACTTTTTTAACCGTTTTTTTTTAAGACAAATGCAACATTGACAACACTTGACTGTGCTCAAAGAAAATGCTGGCTGCTTGTCGGTTTCCATTCTGTGGTCAGACATAACTCATTTTGCTCGCAAAATAGTTTTCTTCTCATGAAGCTAATGCGAGATCCACGAGCAAAGAGAGCCGAATATTCTTAAGACAAATGCGTGATGATACTTTTTTCATTCAAATACCCATTTACATCCCCTTACAGGTAATACCAATTTGAACATCCTCTGGCACTCCCTTTGAAAGGTAGATTTTACAAAAAAGTACGATTTTTTTCACCGTGGTCCACGGTGACACCCCCCTAGTGCGTGGCGCCCGGGGCGGACCGCCCCGTCCGCCCCCCCCTTACGCCGCCACTGTGTGTAGGTACAGTTCTTCAAGCTATACACCGTTTATTTTTGGTCAGTTTAAAGCCGGCGCCTACGTAATCTATATCGATAACCTTACTCAAAAATAATAATAAATATGAGATCTATTTTTTTGCAATTAATATTATCACGAAACATAGGCAGGATAAATTACGGAGATACGTGCTCTGTGCTCAGCTGTTGCTACGGCATAGAGTCTATGCTACGTCGTAGTCATACATACATACCTAGGTCATTAGCTCTGCGCGCCTACGACACCATAACAAGTGTTTTACTCACTTTTGTTCATCTTTTCAACTATTTAGTTTCGTATGAAATACTTATCAAATTCAAAAACTAAACCAACGACACGAATACGATTAAGCAATACAAGCAGTGGGTGCTGGCTTTAAACTGACCCAGAATTAACGGTGTATAATGGACATCGGTATTTTCGTGTTTTCCGAATATGATTCCACAAAACAGAACGCGACAGAAGTGCACGTCGTTAGCAGCGCAGCTCGCACGGCTTGCAACTAATTTGCTTTTCTTAAAAATGACATTGAGATTTGTTTGTTTGCGATACAGTTGAAATTATGAGTAATTTTCATTTCCAAATGACTTTTCGTCAATCGTTTTTGTAATTTAATGCGATTGTTTCCGATGTTTCCTGAAACGCATTATTTTTCTGGTTTTACTGTACTACGTTTAAAGTTGCTAATGTAATGCTAATTTCATATGACCACAAACATATAATTAATCTTTGTGCATAACACGTTTTTGTATGACATTGCTTGACAGATGCAAGTTTGTTTATTATAAATTAGTGATAAGTATGATAGACAAAAGTTCATTCACCTTCAATATTGTGGGAAATTAAAAAAAAATCTAGACAGCGGTACGGCACCTAATGGTGGGGCTAAAAAAGTGGTTATAGCAGAATCATTATGATTCATAGCGAGATTCTCGCATTAGAAATCACAAAATTGACCCTAAATTAAAAAACTTAGGCCTTTACATCTTTACTAGATGATTTATAGTGTCAGGAGGCAATCTTTGCTTACACTTAACGGGACGGGCATTGTTTGAGATAAGACCATCCTATCAGCTTAACCGGCCATATACACAGGAAAGACATGGTCAATTGTATGGTTCTGACTAAGCCGCGGGTTTCCTCACGATGTTTTCCTTCACCGTTCAGAGCTCGTGTTGATGCGCATATAAATTTTGATGCAAAATCCATTGATGCACGGCCAGGATTTGAACCCACGACCTTAGGATCGAAAGTCGCGGTACTATACCCCTCGGCCAACACAGATCAGAAACCACAACACTCATTATAATAGGTTAGTTTCCATTATTACAAGAAAATGGTATTATTATGCTACGTATAACCACAAGACTACCATATGAGATAGAGATGGGAATGAGGCCGAAAATTGACCGAAACAGGGCCGAAAATCTCGGGACGTTCCATGCGATTTGGGAAACTAATCACAACTGTAATTTCCGGGTTAAGGTTTTTCAGGAGGGCTAAAGTGCCCATTTTTGGTGTTTCATTAATCCTATTCTACTAATATTATAAAGGCGAAAGTCCGTGTTTGTGTGTGTGTGTGAATGTTTGTTACCACGTATCTCCATAACTACTGAACCGATTTGGCTGAAATTTAAAACATAGATAGATAATGACCGGAAATAGGACATAGGCTAGGACATAGGCAGGCTTTTTATCCCGAAAAAATGCATGGTTCCCGTGGGATAAACAAAATAGTAGTCCACGCGGGCGAAGCCGCGGGCGTCAGCTAGTGCTTCATAAATGCTTCATTTACGAAACATATCTTAAAACCAATGATCTTATATATAAACTGAGGTGGATGCGTTGTACCGCTCTGCGTAGCCAACAAAAGTCAAGCTAATTAGCTTGAGTCAACTCACGCCATAGTCCGGTGAAGTTGCAAAGGTTGCGAGACATTTCAACATAAAAATCAGTCCGGTAAAAAAATTGAGTCAACTCAGTCGCACTTTGTCTTGCTTCGATGTTACACGCAACACGCGCATAATTTATCTCTTTCTGACAACTTTCTGACAACGAAGTTTTATAAATCTCTGCTATTTTTTAGTTTTTTTGATTGATATTAAACAAAGCTGCTTATATTCTACCTAAGTAGCTATTAACAAAAGTCTTAGAGCTTTTTCTAATGAGTATTAAAGTCTCTATTAGTAAAAAAGAGCAAAGATGCTCAAAACACCTTTTTTGATAGCTCTCTATAGAATTGAGTAAAATAGAAAAGTTGTTTTGAGATATTAAGTATGGCCAATGTACTTTCCGGCCAATTTTCGCTTCATTTTATGCAAAGACATAAAGACGTCACTACATTCACCTAATACGTCCTAAATTCTCGTTATTTTTTGTAAAAAGACCGAAAATGCACATTGTTTTCTTTCGGCCACTTTCGGCTTCGTTTAAGCTGAAGATGGGGACATCACTACAACGATTTCATACCAATTACCTTATGACCTATAAACTTGAGTAGGTGGAAGTCTCTACACTGTCGCATTATTTAATTGTAGTAATAAAACATTGAAAATAGTTGTAAAGATTTTAAACGATATTATCTTTAAACAATAACTAAGTACATACAGTACTTCTAGCTTTAGAATGGATCTTGGTTGAAATGAAATGAAATTTATTTTTCTCAGTACATAAGTAATTTTCGTGTTTTCCGAATATGTCCGACAGCAGTGTATGATTCCACAAAACAGAATGCGACAGAAGTGCACGTCGTTAGCAGCGCAGCTCGCACGGACATCAACTAATTTGCTTGTCTTAAAAATGACATTGATATTTATTTGTTTGCGATAAGTTGAAATGAGTAATTTTCATTTCCAAATGACTTTTCGTCAATCGTTTTTGTAATTTTTTGCGATTATTTCCGATGTCTTTCGAAAACCATTCTTTTTCTGGTTTTACTGTAATTCCCGGTCTGTTTGACTTAACTGGAATCTCATCTCAGTTGGCAGTAGATTCAATATATGATACCAATCGGAAGAGTTTGTTTGTTTGTTTGAACGCGCTAATCTCAGGAACTACCAGTCGGATTTGAAAAATTCTTTCTGCATTTGACAGCTAAACTCTTGAGGAAGGTTATAGGCTACTTTTCATCATCATCATCATCACCATCATTACGCGGGTAACGCCGTGAGGGAGCTGCTAGTGTAATACACGTGTAAAGTCCCTTCTACGGGTTTTAATACCTAAGTAATATCTTAGAACTAAAACTTCCTGCTAGCTTTCCTAGAATTAAGTATTTACATTTACTCTAAATAATTTACTAGCAGCGCCATCGCGGCGTTGCCCCGTAGTGATGGTTTATGGTGATGATGATGATGAAAAGTAGCCTATAACCTTCCTCAAGAGTTTAGCTATCACATGCAGAAATAATTTTTCAAATCCGACTGGTAGTTCCTGAGATTAGCGCGTTTAAACAAACAAACTCTTCCGCTTTATTATTGTACAATGGGCGGTCTTTTTGCTAAGAAGCGATCTCTTCCAGACAACCTTTAGATGGAATGAAAAGAATGATATGGTAGGAATGGCAGGGGTGCACAAAAAGTATAATATGTAAGTAAGTATATAAAATAAACATACACAAAGGACACAAAGTGACTGAAACACAGTAGGTACCTAATATTAAAATGTTCATCACAAAAAAAATTGTTCTGGGTGGGAATCGAACCCACGACCTACCTTAATTTTGACACACACCCATATATTCCATACATTTTTCATGACGGGTTGCAAGCCCATCGCCGCTGACATATAGTCGTATTTCTAATTATACGCACTAAAATTGACGGTCAAAATGTCATTTTTCATATATTTTTAGTTCGTACAATGAGCAATTCGACTATAGTCTATTTACATCGGTTTTTCTACATAATGACGGTCATTGCCACCTTATTATAAAATATAACATACCTAATATATAATTTATGTACAAAAACTATCATCAATAACATCGAAAGAAAGTGAACGCTGGTTGAACCTCACGTGCTCGCATACATTCGTATTAAGTTTTTGTTTTTGTTTTCGCGCTGGTACTGTTCCCAGATTTGCCCAGACTAGCCTGGCATAGTAAGGCTAGGTTGTGGAAAGGAAAGTGGGTGGTTGGATGGCTTTAGCGAAAAAATTTTGACGAATCTTTTTTGGTATAGATTAGCGGAGTACTAGATATTTTGGAATTTTCAAAAAAATCTACATTCGTATTATTAAGGCTGAATGGATTCGAATGAAACTTTTATTGTTTTTTGGTTTGTTGAATAATCGATCGAGCGAGCGAAGCGAGCGAAGATCTTAGTGGTAAGTTGGGCGATTTTGCTTTGTATGTTTGTATGTTTGTATGTTTGTATGTTTGTATGTATGTTTCACGAATTGTTGTTCGCGCATAACTGTCGAACCGTTCATCCAATCTGCTTGAAACTTGGTAGGTCAATAGGTTGTGGTAAGGAAATTTACGGTGGAGCATATGAGCTTAATCGATGAAGGGGTTGTGAAGATATTGGGTTCCCAAGGGGGTAAAAAATTATGAAAGTTACACAAATATATTGAGTGGGGTGTCATACGAAAGGGCTTATTTTGTACATTCCAAAATGGTTTTTATTTTTAATCTAGGATGTATAGTTTTTGAAATACGACCAAAGAACAAAAACTACGAAACCAGAGCTGCAAGAGCTCCCGTTTCATAGAGTTTCGATGTCTTCGTAGCTCATTGACTGGTCGGTCTTAAAAAGAGAGTGGCATCGTTGCGGTTTGGTTTGCAATGATTTTAGATGCTACTTGATTTATTTTCATCATAAAAAAAATTTTTGATAAAGAATGAAAATAATTGGGGTAAAAAAAGTTAAGTAAACAAATATATTGAGTGGGGTGTCAAATGTCTTTATTTGTACATTCCAAAATAGTTATTATTTTTATTCTAGGACGTATACTTTTAGAAATACGACGAAAATTCATAAATATGAAATAAATGAAAAATTAGACACGACATTATGTATTGCATGCATGCTAGTATTTTTTCATGAAGAGCTAGCGCAATAGGCATACTCGGCAGTAGTAGCACTTGAAATTATAGGGGTAGTCAGAAGAAAGTCTAAATGGAAGCCATCTACGGTGCGCGAGATCTCAGTTCGGGGCGAACTACTAGTATATTAAGTTTTTAACTAATTGTAACAAATCAGGTACCTGTAAGGCCTGTAATGTTATATTAGTATTACTATAATAAGTATAAAGAATTGAATTGAATTATTTTAATATATTTTTTTCTTCATACATTAGTGACACTTTGATAACACAAAGATAGATAGATAACCCGATACACATAGATAACCCAATATTGTATTTAAATCATCTACTTATTATATGGTCTGAGTTTAGAAATAGAAATAGAAAATGTTTATTTTCGTCACAAACAAATACATAAAATTTTATAAATTAGGTACGAGATATAAATACACACGTGACAGAAAAAAAGGTACCTAAAGGTGATCCCTTGCGGGCATATGTAAGCAAGCGTAAGTAAAAGTAATGAGTCAGAGAAAGCAACATTCTACAAGACATGTCGAATAATGACCTCTGACATTTGCGCTTTTTGCAACATTTCAACCGGTTTTAGTATGGACAATCTCTCAATTTACTTTTGATTTATAAACTAGCTTCCGACAGCGGCTTCGCTCGCGTGGTACCGGGATAAAAAGTACCTAGCCTATGTCAATCAATCAAAAACATTTATTTGCAAGTAATTTAAACAACACAAAGGTTACATTTAGTACATAGATCAAAAATATTTGTTGGTTTAGTTGCAAAAGGGCTCCAACTCAGCGTTTGCAAGTATAAATAATGCTGGACATTTCACACAGCATCATGTAGCCCCAAGCTAAGCAGAGCTTGTGTTATGGGAACCACATCACTGATATAATTACTTAAATACATTTTTTTTGGAAATACATACATAATATACATAGAAAACATCCAGACCCGAGACAAATATTTGCAGATCATACAAACATTTGTCTCGCGGCGGGGATCGAACCCGCAACCTCCTGCGTCACAGGCGGGCCTTCACCCACTGCGCCACAGAGGTCGTCGAAATACCTGCGCTGGTCTTCCGTTGGTGCCTTGGACCAACTTTATAATACTTTATATAAGTAAATTAACAAATAACATAAGTGGACGTGAGATAGACACAAAATGTCCTATTCCCAGTCATTTTCTATTTTTAAATTTCAGCCAAATCAGTTCAGTGGTTGTTGAGTTATAGAGGAACAAACATACATCTAAACATCCAAATTTTCGCATTTATAATATTAGCGTGATTAGAGTGATGCGAAAGTTTGGATGTTTGTATGTATGTTTGTTCCTCTATAACTCGACAACCACTGAACCGATGTGGCTGAAATTTGAAATACAGATAGATAATGACCGGGAATAGGAAATAGGCTACTTTTTATCCGGGTACCACGCGAGCAAAGCTGCGGGCGAAAGCTAGTACTTAATGCATACCCTATTATAAATGTGAAAGTGTGTTTGTTTGTTTGTCCTTCTTTCCCATCAAAACAGAGCGACGGATTGACGTGATTTGTGTGGAGATAGTTGGAGGGCTGGAGAGTAACATAGGCTACTTTTTATCCCGAAAAAAATCCATGTTCCGTAAGTTCAGTCCAGTAAATCCAGTCCGCTAGTAATTTATATGCTCGAATCTTTTGATCAAGATACAATTACAAGGTTACGTTGTTGAATTTCGATGAAGTTTCAACTGTGATCTATTAAATTGGCCCTATTAGGGGTAGTCAGAAGTCTGTCTTAGTTATTCCATGCCAAGGGCAAGTCCGTTGATTCTAAACCACAAAGCAGGTCATTGCTAAGATAAAAACTGGAAGTGCATTTATTGTACAAGGTGGTTTAGGTATTACATCGCGTTGAGTAATTTATAAAATGTGAATAGGCTCACAACTGTATATTATAAAACTAGCGAGCGCCCGCGTGGACTATTATTTTTTATCCCAAAATTTTTGGGATAAAATTATTTTTATCCCAAAAATGATAGTGGATAGTTTAGGGTTTATACTAGCGAGCGCCCGCGTCAACTAGGTACTATTTTTTATCCCACGGGAACCGTACATTTTTGGGATAAAAATTATTTTTATCCCGAAAATGATATTTGATAGTAGATATTTTAGGTTCTGGAATAACACAACTAATAATTAGCCTATCTGTTATTCCAGAACCTAAACTATCTACATTCAAAATTTCACCAAAATCGGTTTAGTAGTTATGGGGATACGTGGTAACAAACATTCACACAAACACGCGGACTTTCGCCTTTGTAGGATAAAGTCCATTAAAGTTATGGGTCAGATGAAGTGGCATTCTGAACTTTTATCTTCCAAATAATTTATGTGTTTGTTCTATAAATATTTCTTTGTTCTATAAATACATTTAATAAATAATAAAAAATAAAATAAAAATGTGTTGCATATCTATTTGGCACTTTATCTGTAAGATAAATTGTGAAATAGCCCCTAGATTTCTAAGAATAGACCTGAGCTGACGCTGTATAAATCATAAGATTGTAAAGTCCCTATTTGTTGTTAAGAATCTATTGAAAACATACCTTTTAAGAGATAATTATGAATGATTAGTTATAGTTAGCTTAAGTTGTCAATGTTTTACCTCAGTTTTCCTCAATGATATTTCTACCCGACTGCCCGCAGAGGAGGGTTAATGTTTTTCGAGTGTATGTAAGATCTAAGCATTCGTAAAAAGCCGTTTCGCTGCGCAGTAGAAAATTTAGTATGAAAAAGCTACACTGAGCATCGAAACGGCTAACTTCACGAATGCCTGTATGTATGTATATTTATTTGTGCCGCTCTAAAGTGTAAATGGATCGATGGATTTTAACGTATGAGATGTTATTAGATTATTATTATTATTATTAAAATTCTTTATTGCACAAAAATTACAAACTAGTGTACAATCGGCGAGCATAATGCCGAAGGCATTTTCTACCTGCTAACCAAAAGTTAGTAGGAACAGAACAAAAGGCGTGCTAACAATAAACTTTAAACAGTTAATAACATTATAAATTTATGAGTAGGTACCTAATATTAAATATCTATGAAATAGATTGTTTAAAATAATATAAAGATTTTAGATTTTAAGAAAATTAGATTCTACCAAAGTTTCATCACAATCCGATCAATGGTTTAGGACACCATAGAGGACATGCATATATACATTCATTTTTACTTAAATACTAGCCGCGCCCTCGCGGCGTTGCCTCTGTAGTGATTGTATAATGGTGATGATGATGATGATGAAAAGCCTAAAACCTTCCTCAAGAGTTTAGCTATCACACGCAGAAATAATTTTTCAAATCCGACTGGTAGTTCCTGAGATTAGCGCGTTAAAACAAACTAACAAACAAACTCTTTTGCTTCATACATTGGTATAGTTATAGAATAGATAGATTAAAACGCGGGGGATACCATAGATGATGATGGTTTGAATTAACTGTTTAAGATTTTAAAATTACATAATTATACCCGGTACCTACATCGGAATTATGTACTACGATTGTTAAATTACCTACTGTTATTGCATAATGATCTGTTTGTAAGTACCCCTCGTTATATTTTCTACTATAAATATGAATATTTTGTGAGTATCTTTGGATGTTTGTATGTTTATGGTGGGCCGTGTTGGCCGAGGGGATTAGTACCTCGACTTTCGATCCGAAGGTCGTGGGTTCGAATCCTGGCCGTGCATCAATGGATTTTTCGTTTCGAAAAAATTTTTGCGCATTAACACGGGCTCTAAACGGTGAAGGAAAACATCGTGAGGAAACCCGCGGCTTAGTCAGCCCCACACGTAATGACCATGTCTTTCCTGTGGATACGGCCGGTTAAACTGAGAGGATGGTGTAGGTGCTACAAGCCTACTCCATCTCAACATTGTCCCAGGCACTACAGTGTCGCGTTAAGTGTAGGCAAAGATTGCCTCCTGACACTGTATAAATTATCTAGTAAAGATGTAAAGGCCTAAGTTGTAAGTTTGTGTTTCGATTTGGATTAAACTTTGAATAAGTGCAGGTAGATAGTGGCCTAGAATTAGGGCATAGGAACCGGGTTTACCCGGAACCGAAAGAACCGGGATTACCCGGTTCTTGGGGCAGCAACAAGAACCGGTTCTCAAAATATTAAGAACCGGGTTTTCGGTTCTTTCGGTTCTTTTAAAAAGTTCTATTCGCAAGCGTGCCGAATTCTTAGGTGTGTAGAGGCAGCATAGTGTACCTTGTTTATTATTAGGGATTGTTTAAAAGATTTAAATTGTAGCTGTGATTATAAATTTTCTGTTTGATTTTTGATCCCATTGTAGAATTTTGTAAGATTTTACTTACAAAATTCTTATAAACTATCTCTCTCTCTCGTCGCTCCCTCATATCTGAGGAGGGTCAGGTTCGGGTATGTCTTCGTAACGAATGATCGGCCTCCACCGTTTCTGTCTAGTGCATCCGTTACAACCGTGTACTACTAGACTTTGTGTTTTACTAGACTTTCATCGCCTCTGCGCACCACGTGGCTGAAGTATTAATGAGTGCGTCGGTGGCTCAAAGTAGACATTCGGGTTTTCATTTGGAGCTGGGATAGGATCACCACATTGGTGCGTTTATCGGTCCTGGGTATTCTTAGCAGTCACCTCCAGCACTACATCTCGAATGCATCGATCCTTTGTCTTTCACTGGCCAGAATTGTCCACGTTTCCACTCCATACAAAAATACAGGGAATACTATTTATACTTATACCTATACCTATCATACTTATACCAATGCCCGTAACCGTCTGAACTTAGTTTTGATATCTATTCCTCTGTTCTTCCAGATGTTATTCAGGCGGGGTCATTGTATCTTTTGCCATTCCAATACACCTCTTTATCTCCGGGACACAGCTGCCATCCTTACAGTATTTGTGGCCCTGGCTAGGTAGATATACTTATATTGGTCAACGGTGTCGATACTTGTGATGTTGCAGGTGGCATCTATTAGTTTCCCCGCACGATCCACTACCATTTTTTTTTTGTTTTCGCCCTGTTGACTCAGGCTACACAAGTTCTAGACTTTGGAAGAATTCTTCTATATCTTCCACGGATGTTGCTAGGAGAACGGTATCGTCGGCGTACCGAAGGTTTCTACGGCAGTAGAATCACCTAGCTCTTCAAAGTGGTCATAGCGGTACTACTAAATAAATGATATTTGAATTTTGATATCCTCTTTCCGCACCTGTCGGGAAACCTTTCCCTCATTTTTCAAGGGTCCTACGAAATATATACTCTTTATATATAATAGGATGCAACGCTGTCTCACTTCCTTCTTGGTTTGGAACATACTAGAGCATTCGGTGCCCAACCTGATGTAAGAACGGTTTTTTGTATGTACTTTTGATTAAACTGACGAGGTATTTAGGAGCTCCAGTTGTATATTCCACAATTTCTCTAATTGCATACAGTCAAAGCTTTGGTATAATCAATAAAGCATAGGATTACTAGGCTGTTGAATTCTCTACTCTTCCTATTATTTGGCAAATGTTGATTCCCGCGTACCCTTGCCTTTAACAAACTTGCCTGTTCTTCAGGTATTTGTCGGGCTAAAAAGTAGCTAAGACGTCTTTTTAATACAATGTAGGGTAGGAGGATCTTACTTGCGTGCGTTACTAAAGCGATAGTCCGGTAATTTTCATATTCTTTGCCTTTTTTGTGCAAAAGGACAAACATCGATTCGATTCGAATAAAAATTATCACGAGAACCGAAAGAACCGAAAGAACCGGGTACCCGGTTCTGAGTTGAAACTGGAACCGAAAAAACCGGTTCTTAAATAATGCCCGGTTCTCGATGCCCTACCTAGAATAGCATAAAGGTCATGTCAGGTACCTACCTATATCTCTATGGCAAGCTTTCAAACAAAAAAAGAATTTTCTGAATTGGTTGAGGCGTCTTCGAGTACATTCTTTTGACGACTTAGATGAGACTCACTTTGTTCGACTGGCTCCACACTGGAGCTTGACTATTTAGATTTTAAGCGGATGGATCACCGAAAAGAAAGCTAGGCCCCATACCGTGTTTGTTGCCCTGATTCTTCACGGTGTTGGTCGCGAAAGAAGAGTAGAATCACCTAGCTCTTAAGACGATTCAAAGTGGTCATAGCGGTCCTACTGAATAAATTTTATTTGATTATTTTTTGACCTAATCGGTGATCCATAAAAAAAGCACAAAAAAGATTCTGACTGAAAATCCCCTCCTTTTTTTTGAAGTCGGCTAAAAACGTCTTGTTTACCGAATAAGCAAAAAAAAACGAAAAAAAAAAATATTAAACGATTTGATTGATGTGTTTGTTGTGTCATCCTCGGAAGTTAATTATGCTAATTCGTCAGTTACTCATTATCTGGCGGATAGCCAAATTGTAACAATTAGTATTGTTCTGTCATTTCAAATATTGACACATTGTCAAGACTTCTTTCGTTATTTTAAATACAATATCTGGGCGACCGAGCTCTGCTCGGGTGCATAACGCCATCTAGTGGTTCAATTACGAACCACATTGCACATCACCTTTTTGCGTGAAAATGCCAAGAAAACGGCTGTTCCCAGTTATGAGACCTAGCTAGATCGATTTTTCGCCCCCGTAAACACCCGTACTGCAAATTTCATCGAAATCGTTAGAGCCGTTTTCGAGAACCTCAGTAGGTAGGTACATGCAAACAAACTTCATCAAACTTCAAACATCAAACAAATAGGTATTGCTCGTTTAATAGAATAGGATGTAGGTAATAAGTGTACAGGCTGACTACCATGAGCTTTATATGCGATCCAGTTTAGGTCCTAAACTGAACTGCTTCGCTTGACGTATGCTATGACGCTGACGAAATACCAGAACCTAAACATGACCTAAACTGAATTGTTAGATTTAGTTTCGTTCACTCAATTCGTACTTTGTCCAACAAGGCTCTCACTTTTTACACCAAAAAATTAGAATATTATAACAGAATAAAGTCATATTTAGTTCAATGTCCGGCCTTATCGCTGAGAGCGATTAACTTCATTCAAATTAACTGATGAATATTTAAATTTATTAATTGTAGAACAAATTAACGTAAAAACAATTTTATACCGCTGACCTACTGACCTCATAAATGCCGAAATAATTAATATTTAATTAAGTATATTTAATTAAAATTATATTAATTTAACAATTGACTCGTGCCTGCCATCACGTACGCTATTTGCAATGTTGTCTGGAAGAAATTGCTTTAAATACCTACTAAATAATAAAGCGGAAGAGTTTGTTTGTTTGTTTGAACGCGCTAATCTCAGGAACTACCAGTCCAATTTGAAAAATTATTTCTACATCTGATAGCTAAACTCTTGAGGAAGGTTATAGGCTACTTTTCATCATCATTATCACCATATACGATCACTACGCAACCCCGAGAGGGCGCTGCTAGTTAATAATATTTTCTTGACTTAGTACAATGTACCTACAGTTTTATAATAGGTAGGTACTTTAGCGGAAATTATTAAAAATATTGCGCAAAATGAACTATGACACTTATAAATCAAAACAAGTTTTATAATTACACTAGCAGCGCCCTCGCGGCGTTGCCCCCGTAGTGATGATATATGGTGATGATGATGATGATGAAAAGTAGCCTATATCCTTCCTCAAGAGTTTAGCTATCACATGCAGAAAGATTTTTTTAAATCCGTTTGGTAGTTCCTGAGATTAGCGCGTTCAAACAAACAAACAAACAAACTCTTCCGCTTTATTATATTAGTATAGAGTATAGATAGATTTATTGGTAGTTATCTAGTAAAATGAAAAGATGAGGAGCAATAGGTTGGCATGGTATGGGCATGTTATGAGAAGGGATGAATGTCATGTTACGAGAAGAGTGCTTGATATGAAAGTGGATGGATATACGAGTAGAGGTAGACCAAAGAAAAGATGGATGGATTGTGTGAAAGTTGACATGAGTAAGAAAAGAGTGAGTGTTGAGATGACGGCTGATAGAGGGAAATGGAAGAAGAATACATGTTGTGCCGACCCCACGTAAGTGGGAAAAGGGCAGGAAGATGATGATGGTAGTTATCTAGTAACTACCTGTATTTATAACTAGCTACCGCCCGCGGCGTTGCCCGCTAGGTACCTACATAACATAACCTATGTTCATCCTGAAAGTTCATTCGAAATACTGGTGAAAGAATTTTTGGAATCGGATGAGTAGTTTCGGATATTACCTCCTACATACAAACAAACTTTACCTCTTTATAATATTAAATTTAATTAATTAAAGTATGGATTATAATATTACGTATAGATACTTACATATAATAAAACAGTAAATGAGCAATGTCTGTTTTTTAAAGATATTTGAAGATATTTTATTATTGTAGTCCACGCGGGCGAAGCCGCGGACGTCCGCTAGTTGCAATATAAAGCCGTTCTTGTCACTCTCAGTCAATGAAAAGAGACTGCATTATAGTTCAATTCCTTTTGTGATTCTGCTCTATCGGCCTTTTTAGCTCTGCTGGTGACCGCTCTGAACGTCGCTTAATAACAAGGCAAGGTGCACGATCCTAAGGTCGTTTAGACCAATCACAAAAATGTTTGTTCCGCATCAACAGATTTATAGGAAGTTGACAAAACCTCAACGCTTCACCTACTGCTGGCGAGGTCGAATGTCACATCGTGAAATTGATTATGCCGTGACGATTTCCATGGTAACCGATCATATTTATTATTCACATTTATAATATGGGTATAGGGGTATATAGAGCCTTCTCGTTGGGAAACGTTGGCTGAGAAACGCCCGGAGTGGAGGAGAGTAGTTCAGCAGAAGGTCTGGGAATTTGAAGGTGACAGAAGGCGCGATCTTGACCGCAAGCGTGACGATCTGAAACGCAAACCGCCTTCCAATATTACCTACAATTACGAAAACGGTACCCTCACGTGCTACCTCTGCAAAAGCACGTTTACAGCTAAGATTGGGTACATCAGTCATATAAGAGCACACCAACGAAGCTCTTTCGTGTAAAGCTTAAGTCAGTCGCCGAGGCCGAAATCGGCCAGGAAGAAATAATAATAATAATAATAATGGGGGTATGGATTCTGCGATAGCGGCCTCTCCGCTGACCACTAGTGAGTGATTATAATCTTCTATTTTCCATACCAATACAAAAAGCGGAAGAGTTTTTGTTTGAACGCGCTAATCTCAGGAACTACCAGTCAGATTTGAAAATAAAATCTGTATTTCATAGCTAAGCCCTTGGAAAAGGAATAGGCTACATTTCATCTTCATCACCATCATCACCATATACCATCACTACGGAGGAAACGCCGCGAGGGCGCTGCTAGTGAAACTTCTGAGGAACTTCACGATGTTTTACTTTACCTTAGAGTTAGTGCCATGATGATGAAAAGCCTATAAACCTTTCTCAAGAGTTTAGCTATCAAATGCAGAAATAATTTTTCAAATCCGACTGGTAGTTCCTGAGATTAGCGCGTTCAAGCAAACGCTTCCGCTTTATATAGGTGAATTTTTGAGCCTGACACGCTGACTGTACATTTTTTTTCAAAATCTGTGAATGCATGTCGAAATATCTTTAAAAATTAAGGATAGTCTCATATGAACGTTTTCCTCTAGCTACTTCGGTTAAGGTAGCTGCCCTTACTGCCCCGTCTCAAAAATTCACCCTGTATATTGGTATGGATGTTTAAAAAAAAAATACCTTTTTGAAGAAATTCGAACCCACGACCGTCCGATCGAAAGTCGGTAGAATCCACTACGCCAACACGGCACTTTTACAAGTTCAATGACAAATGCTTATCTTTTTCCCGGACGCAAAATAATCAAATAAAATAAAACTAATCAATTCCATGTCCGTTCTGATAATATTATCTACAACTTGCAAATACAATAAAATAAAACTATTACCTAAAAACAAAAGCATAAGGCTGCGTTTCCACCAGAGATGTGCGAGGATGCGTTGCGAGGAATGTGTTTGTAAAGAACCAATAGAATCGCTTCATTTACCTCGCCTCGGTCAGCACAGCTCTGGTGGAAACGGCTCAGCGGAGCTAGATTTTTGCACATCCAAAACAAGTCAGGGATGTGTGCGAGGGATGTGTTGCGAGGAATGTGTACGAGGGATGTGTTGCGAAGAATGTGTTGCGAGTAATGTATTGCGAGGAACGCACCCCCGTCGACACATTTCACAGCTTCGCAACGCATCCTCGCACCACACATTAATGTGCATTTTCACAGCTCCGCTACACATCCTCGTAGGCACATTTTCATCGCACAGCTTTGGTGGAAACCCCCACACATTTTCAAAGCACAGCTAGACATCCTCGCACGACACATTTCCATCGCACATCTCTGGTGGAAACGCAGCCTTAGGCCGGGACACCACCAAAGCGGAGACGAGAGGAGATGTGTTTAAACAACCAATAGAATTTCGTTATTCAGACATCTAGTGACATCTCCACTCGTCTCCGCTTTGGTGGAGTCTCAGCATTACGTTAATGTTAAGTAAAGTGTACTTGCAAGTAGCTTCCACAATTTCTCGCAAAAAAGTAAAAGTAAGTTCGTATGAGCAAGCTGCCAACTCTGGTGACGGAGTTTTTAGGCCGCCTAATGGCTTAGCGACTTAAAAGCCGGGACACAATTAAAGTGCCCTCCGAAGCACGGAAGCGCTCAGCTCGTATTACCACTTGCGGTCACCAATTGACCGCGCACAACGCTGCCTTACTTCAACGATCAATCAAGAACGTCCAAGCAAGCTACGCCACGAGCGCTTCAATTTGAACATATAAAAATCTAGAGGGGCAGACAGAGGCAAGTCCAAATAAATTCGTCACGTTCTATCAACAAGGAAATACCCAAGAACCTTGTACGAACGGATGCACTTAAGAATAAAATATTAAATAAATAATATTCATACCTAAAACACATAAATACTACGTTTGTTTACAGATTTAATCATAAAAGTGACAACTACTTATAAATTATATACTTTTGTATACATTTTATATATCTAGCTGACGTTTTAAATACAGCCTCGTACGCGTTAGATTACTTTTGCACGAGTTTACTATTCTATCCGTGACTATAGTAAAGTATCTCAATTGTATGGAATTCAGTGCAGCGCCTCTAGTGGTAACTTGACTGAACTAAGTTCAGTCCATACAATTATCCATGCTTTACTATAGTCACGGATAGAATAGTAAACTCGTGCATACTGGCGATCGAGGCACAGGTTTTCTTTTGATGGGTAGTAGGTAAGTTATTTTAGAAATGTCCCTTAGTAATTTATGTTATGTGATGTTATGATCCCTGCATTTAATACGGTGTATGTAATCACATTGCGAAAGCTTGGATGTTTGGATGTATGTTTGTTCCTCTATAACTCGACAACCACTGAACCGATATACCTGAAATTTAAAATATAGATAGATAATGACCGGGAATAGGACACAGGCTACTTTTTATCCGGGTACCACGCGAGCGAAGCCGCGGCCGGAAGCTAGTAAATAATAAAATAATGCTGGACAATTCACACAGCATAATCTAACCCTAAAGTAAGCAGAGCTTGTGTTATGGGCGCTACATACAAAGCCTGTCTCTGCCCCTTAAATGTCTATCTTTAATAGCGACCAAAATCGGTCTGAAACTCTCAAATATGACAGTTCAGTGACCACGCAAGTAGCTCTGTCACTCTCATCTCAACGAGACCGAACGCGACAAAGGATACCTACGCGATCGTTTTGATAGTTTGAGACCAATTTGAGGTTTGAGACAAGTTAGACAATCAGTTCGTTGGTCTTGGTCTCTGTCCTTCCATTCCATCCTCATTCCAACCGTTCCAGCTTTTGCTTGACGTCTATAGCGGCCTTTACACGTAAAGATCGGAACGCGGGAAACAGCATGCGCCGTTTCATCCCTCGCTCTGAAACGTACATGTAGGTAGACGCGCGGGGCTGACAGTTCGGTCTACCATCAAAAAACTTTTAAAATGTAAACCGTTCCACGCGCCAGTCTAAACTGCGGTCGAAACTCTGGTTCGGATCGTTTTGCCTAAATATATCAGATTCGCCCGCGTTCCAATCCATGGACACATTTTTTATCACAATTAGCACGACATGACAGTTTGATCCGCGGTCCAAACTGCACAGATCCATCCGCGGTTTGGAACGCAGTCCAGATGCGCGGTCCGAACTTTACCGTGTGGCGTCCGCTAATTTATTATTTTAATAGTGGAAACCTTTTTGCATTATGTTTAACTTTATATTAGGTATCATTGTTTATTTATTATATACCTATTCCTATTTAAAGTTTAGGTGTCATTGTTCTATTTTTTCCCAAATAAATAAAATAGAATAAAATAAAAACATATTTTATTTATGTTAACTGATGCTTAAAGTTGATGAAGCTGAGATAGTTTAGGTGCTGGGCTATCTTTACAATCTGACCTATAAGTGACGGTCACGGTCACACTTAAGAGGTCACCGTGACCTCTTCATCTGATTTATTTTTAGCCTAGCCTCTTCCCGCGGTTTCGCTCGCGTGGTACCCGTATAAAAAAGCCTATGTCCATTCATCTATCTATATATTTCAAATTTCAGTCAAATCGGTTCAGTGGTTGTCGAGTTATAGAGAAACAAACATACATCCATCCATCAACAATCCGTACCCATATTATGAATGTGAAAGTGTGTTTATTTGTCCTGTTTTCACGTCAAAACACAGCGACGGATTGACGTGATTTTTTATGTGGAAATAGTTGGAGGGCTGGAGAGTAACATAGGCTACTTTTTATCCGGGTACCACGCGAGCGAAGCCGCGGGCAGCAGCTAGTAATTAAATAAATAACTGTAAGCAGTACATTAAGGTGTATCTACTGTATCTATTATTATAATTTCAAATGTAACTATTTTAATTTACTAAATAATGTGTGAATGTTTTTCATTTAATTAATGCGCTCATATTTATTAATTTTGCATTGTGTTTTAATTTTAATGTTTGGATTTTGTAAAGATCTGTTATTTAATTTTTAGGTATCATAATTCAGGGTGACTTTAGCCCTCGAGGGTGACTTTGTATCAAACAGGGAAAATTACAAATAAACGTATCTTAAATTCCCACCAAGTCAATTGAATAAAAGAAAATCAAAAAAGAAGAATCTCAACGAGACCGAACGCGAGAGATACACGCGATCGCTTTGACAGGTTGTAGACCAATTTGAGGTTTGAGACAAGTTAGACAATCAGTCTGCTGATGTCATTTACTTACATTTTAGAAGAATATAATACTTTTATTTCAGACTACAGTTAGAAAAAGTTTCAAAATGAAATTTTAAGTAAGGTAATCCCAGTTAAATAATTTCCATGAAATCCCGTGTCCATTATTATTTTCAATGGTTAATCTAAGGTCCTTAATTTTTATACATTTTAACTACTAGGTATGGTAATGTTAATGTAACCGGCGATGTTGTGTGTGACGCATTCGGGGTGTGTCAAGCTGACGATCACAGAACGACGATACACGGGGTCACGTTGCATTTTGGTGGTGGCGCAAATGTGGTGGCGCCACCGTGGTGTCTAGTAAGATAAAGGCTGGATTACACCGGGGCAACACTGTGCGGCATTGCGGCATGCCACAAGGCCGCATGCTACAGAATAAAAAATGTCGCACATTGTGGCAAGAACCGTGTGACATGGCAACACCTTGCGTCATGTGGCAGACTGACCCAAGCACGATGTTGCCTCGGCGTAAAATACGCTGCCGCATGCCACTAATGCCGCAACTGCTTTCTATTTGTAGCATGACACAAGATGTCACATGTCACGATATGTAGCCTGCGGCACTGTCGCACGTTGTTGCCCTGCGCAACTATGGTGGCGCCACCATGGCGTCTAGTGAGATAAAGTCCTTATGTTAATAAAATTTATTATCCATATTTGACTTACCATGGTTGATCTTGCCCTGTTGCGATATCAGCATGTTAATGGGCGTGCGCCCGCCGGATATCCGGGTCAGGCCGAATAGTCGGCTTCGGGCAGACTGGCCCACGGCCAGGTACGGTTTGTGACCCATTCTTGATCGTACTCATGTGCTCTGAAAACAAAGACATAAATATATAAATTTAAAAATAAATAAATATTGCTGGACATTTCACACAGCGCCATCTAGCCCCAAACTAAGCAAAGCTTGTACTATGGGAACCAGATAACTGATAGAATACTTATACATACTTTTTTTCTAAATACATACCAACTTATAGTAGGTACTTTATTATTATTTATTTATAGACTTATACGTGTGGGGCTGACTAAGCTGCGGGTTTCCTCACGATGTTTTCCTTCACCGTTTAGACCTCGTGTTGGTGCGCATATAAATTTTTCGAAAAGAAAAATCCGTTGATGCACGGCCAGGTTTCGAACTCACGATCTTCGGATTGAAAGCCGAGGTACTATACCCCTCGGCCAACACGCTGCTCTCATGTCTTTCCTGTGGATATGTCCGGTTAAGCTGAGAGGATGGTGTAGGTGCTACAAGCCTACATCTAAACAATGTCCCAGGCACTACAGTGTCCCGTAGTGTAGGCAAAGCAGGCTCCTGACACTGTATATAAATCATCTAGTAAAGACGTAAGGGCCTAAGTTTATTTATCTACTATACCTACTTATATTTCCCACTAAATTAAATTCACTCTAAAATGTGCTGAAACCCTCAATTAGCGACGGTGGCTCCAGTACATCAGTCTACCCGTGACCACGAGAGCTGTAGCTGTAACGCACTCGAAACGTCGGGAAATAATTAACAAAGGTACCTAATTACGAGATAAAGTCCCGTTAGTTCGTTTTAAATCATTCCAACTCATTTTTTTAATTGTCTTTCTGCCATGCAATGAAACAAAATGTATTATCCACAACAAAGTTAATTGTACCTACTAATGGCACTTAGATACCTAGATTATAATTGAATGATTGCTAATCTCTAGGAGGAAATCATTTCTTAACTGGCCTTGCTCCAAGGTAAAATGATGATGATAAATGTATTTCCCCTTATTACGCTCATGTGGAGCAAACAAAAAAAAAAAAAAACATTAGGACCGCTAGGATCACTTTGAATCGTCTTATGAGGTATTCTACTCCTGCGGCCGTACTGCCAAGTCTTAGAGCAATGTCAAAGTAAGATTACTTTTGTCCGTACTTAGATAAGACTGAAGTAAGACTGACGCAGGCATAAATCCATCTTAAATCAGGCCTAAATCAACCTTGTTTTAATCCTGCCTTAGGACCAAAACAATCTTAACGCAGGGATGTTTTGGTGACATGACATCGACTAGATGGAGGACTGCGCATGTCCTGCTCGATGTCATCGAGCAGGAGCAGAGAGAGCGTCGAGAGAATGTAATGCGCATGTCCTGCTGCAATCCTGCGTTAAGACCAAGGCAGGAATAAAATAAGATTGTTTTCGGACCAAAACAATGACAAAACAAGCCTAAGGCAGGAATGGTTTTCACCTTGTTTTGACATTGCTCTAAGAGCTCATGGTACGGCTACTGTTCTTTCGCGACCTATAAAGAATACGAGCATCTCAACTGAGAGCCCACATTGAAAACATTTGCCGATGAAGCTGAATCTTTCAGGAAAATTAGTAAAAATTAGTAAACTTGATGGAATCCTACTAATATCATAAAGGCGAAAGTCTGTGTGTGTGTGTGTGTGTGTGTGTGTGAATGTTTGTTACCACGTATCCCTATAACTACTATACCAATTTTGATGAAATTTGGAATGTAAATAATTTAGGTTCTGGAATAACACATAGGCTACTTTTTATCCCGAAAAAATGTTTGGTTCCCGTGGGATAAACAAGTAGTACCTAGGTAGTCCACGAGGGCGAAGCCGCGGGCGTTCATTAGTCAAACGTTACGCTTATTTAAAAAGTACTACAGCTGTGCTTTTAAATTACATATCAGAATTTAGTTCAAAATTTCTTAAAACTTTTACTAAGTACCTATAAGAGGTTCCAGAGTTAGCTGAGTGAGCTGATTGTCTAACTAGTCTCAAACCTTAAATTGGTCTCAAACTGTCAAAACGATCGCGTAGACATCTTTTGTCGCGTTCGGTCTCATTGAGATGAAAGTGACGGAGCTACTTGCGTGGTCACTGAACTGTCATATTTGAGAGTGCAAGACCGATGTTGGTCGCTATCAAAGATAGACAACCAAGGGGAGATGTCAACATAATTCAGTAGCATGCGTTCTCCTTTCATCAGTCTTTTTCATTGCCCAACACTCTGATCTGATTACTAGTTGTATATTTACATTATTTTTGGCAGGAAAAGCAATCGCTGTAAGTGATTTTCTAATAGCTACGAACGCGGTTACAGTATAACCACGCAATCCAACTAGCCGCCTGCTTAACATTGTAAATTGTACAGTAACACATCTCTTAATAAACAAAAGCCGATTAAGTCAAAGACAAAGAAAACTATAGACTACTGGATCGTCCCTTCTCACTCACATAAAAACAAAAAAGGAAATATACAAAATTCTTGTGAAAAAATGAGACGGAGCATAATATTTTTTGGCCCTCATCGTGTGCCGGCTCTTTGTAGGTAGAGAACATCTATGTTCTAAAATTCTGTACTAATATGGACCTTATGTGTACAAACAATGGATCCACTTAATTTTTGTTCCTTTCGGCGGCACGCTGTCAGTGAATCTAGTACTATACATCTATGGACTACGTAAGGTTTAAGGCTAAAGCTAGCAGCCCCTGATTCTTTGATAGCGACCAAAATCGGTCTCGAACTTTCAAATATGACAGTTCAGTGACCTCGCAAGTAGCTCTGTCAACGAGACCGACCGCGACAAAAGATACCTACGCGATCGTTTTGACAGTTTGAGATTGAGACCAATTTGAGGTTTGAGACAAGTTAGACAATCAGCCTGCAAAGACAGGCGTTGTAGGGGCACGTGAAAGTGACACGAGATAGAGAACCGTCAGTTTATATGACATCGGTCTTCTGTCTCGGTCGCCTATCTCGGTCTCGGTCTCAGCCGCCACCTTAAGATAACAACAGAATTGTCCAATAGCTGACTTTTTAAATCGACTTCAACAAAGTCAAAGTCAAGTTCAACAGGAGGTTCTCAATTCGTCAGATACTTTTTTTGTGCTTTTTTTTATGTATTTTCACCGATTACTCGGAGACACCTCGACCGATTTGATAAAATCTTTTCTTGTTTGAAAGAGTCTTCGATTGGTGCCACAAAAATTTGGTGAGGATCTGTTGAGGAACTTCGGAGTTATGAACAGAAATGCACGAGTTTGCAGAAAATTGCTCAGCTTATAATATTGAAGTCGGTTTTGAAATTTTTAATTTAGCTTTTTGTTTAAGTATTTAAGTACTTACTTACTTATTTTTTCAAAATTATCACCCAATACATATACATAGGTACATAATAACCTTCACGATCTAAGTGGCAAAACGTCCAACAGTGCGAAACGTCTAATGAGCAGTACGTAAGTCTAATAAGCAAAACGTCCATGTCGCAAATCGTCCAACTATCAGATGGTCTAGGAAGGTCTATTTAGCAAAAAGTCAGATTATCAAAATGTCTGGATCCTTAGGCACAAAATTCAACAAAGTAACGTACTATCTATACCTACTACACCCACGTACGTGGAAAAGAGCAAAGCCGCCGGCGGATGTTAGTTTGTAATAACTTAATATTACAATAATTAATATTACAATACTTAATTTTCTACTGCGCAGCGAGGAGCCTGACTTCGCGTGCGCCTGGATCCGTCGGCCGAACTGTATTGTCTATTCTATTGTTTATAACTTTCTCCGTATTATCTTTATATTTTTCTGTTCTGTATCCTATGTGTGTGTCAAATAAACGTTTATCTTATCTTATCTTATCTTATCTCAATAACTCTACTTTTTATATGTATTTATTACCTCGTAAATAATGTACATGACAAGTTAACAGCAAATTAAGTAGTTTATTACAAATTATCTTGCAAAATTATACGTTTGCATAATTTTATTGAGATCTTTACATAAGTTTCGGGTTGTCTACTGTAAATATTTATAATTTTTATAGTGTTAAACCACACTTAGGTATTATTACATTTGAAAATGAAAAATCTTATCAAAATTTTCAATTCCGACGAGATTAGTGAGTTAACTAAGTAGTTATCCTGTAGATGGCGCTCATCGATGCTTTAATCGATAGATATGGTCCTATCAAGATTTTAAACCCTGACGACTAAGGATTCCGTGGCCGAATTGGTAAAGGCACTCCGGCTAAAGGAGGATCGCTTGTATCATTGCGGGTTCAAACCAACTTGGTCTCTTAACAGTAGGTAACTGTAGTGGTAAAGCCGCCTCTAGGCTAATATTATAAATGCGAAAATTTGGATGGATGGATGTATGTTTGTTCTTCTATAGCTTAACAACCACTGAACCGATTTGGCTGAAATTTAAAATATAGATAGATAATGACCGAGAACAGGACATAGGCTACTTTTTATCCAGGTACCACGCGAGCGAAGCCGTCGGCGGAAGCTAATATAAACTATATTGCGCTACTACACGGAGTGTTGTGTACGTACAACTGTGGTGGTTAGGCCGCTTCTACATGAAGTGTTGTGGTCAACTGTAGAGGTTTATAAATCTTTTTTTCTAGCCCCAAAGTAAGCAGAGCTACGTACACTTCTCACAATGGATCTAGGCATTCGTGAAGTTAGGCTTTTCGCTGCGCAGTAGAAAATTTTGTATGAAAAAGTTGCACTGCGCATCGAAACGGCTAACTTCACGAATGCCAAGATCCGTTGGAAGAAGTGTAAATTGCGCTACTGCACGGAGTGTACGTCGCACATTGCGTGAAAACAACGCGGCCAAGGTCCTCAGCCCTCATTGGCGCATGCGCATCGTACGACGCTTTTCCGATGTTTTACTTTTTGATAGGTTTTGTAACTATTGAATTGAAATCTTAATTTTTAGAACCATATTTAATCACACTCACACTAATATTAAAGGCGAAAGTTTGGATGGAACTGAGTCGTTTGTCATTAATAGAATAGGAAACAGTCGAAAATCTAAGGTTTAGTTGAGGTTTTGCTTGTGGTTCATAAAAAGTTTTGTAGTAGCCACCAGGGTTCTCAAACACAAACTGCATTCTTCAGATGCTTTGTCAGAATTTCATATGGCCTTACAAAAGTAGGTATTGGGCAAACAATGAATCATTTTTCCATTGCGAAAATCCTACTAATATACTATCATATTAGTACCTACTAGTGGCTCTGTGAGCTGTAGACCTCGCAAGTCTGTATTTAAATAGCAAGAAATCTAAAAGTGAGCAATTTACTACATTTTTAGGAGTTTCTGCTCATCACGTTGAAGATCCTCATCAGATCTGCACCAATGTTTTATGAGGCAAACCTTTCAAATAAAAAGTTCAAAGGAGGTTCTCAATTCGTCATAGGCTTTTTTTATGTAGGTAAGTATGTTCACCGATTACTCGAAGACGCCTAAACCGATTTGAAAAATTCTTTTTTTGTTTGAAAGGGTATACTTTTCGATTGATGCCACAAAAATTTGGTGAGGATCTGTCGAGGATTTTCGGAGTTATGAACAGAAATGCACCTCGAGAGTGCGGAAAATTGCTCAGCTAAATGGAAGTCGGTTTTTTTTAATTTAAATATTACCTACTCGTTTTGTATGAAAATTATTATATGTACCGTACCTATCTGGCGCTTTATATATTTGACAAAGTACCTACACGTTTTAGGAACACCTAGTGTCGTGATATTATTTTTCTTTAAAAATGTAGGTTATGTAAAATCATTCGAGTTTGTATTGCGTGACTGATTAGCACATACAGTACATAAGAATTACCTAACTAAGGTTAGGATATCACAGATATTCAAACATCATTTAAACATTATGCTAACTTTTGCAAAATGTGTGCACGTACCAAATGAATGCATATTTTATTAAACGAGTAGGTAATGTTTGATTGTTTGTCTGTACTCATACTCACGTTCTCGAAAACGGCTCTAACGATTTCGATGAAATTTGCGGTACCGGGGTTTAAGGGGGCTCGAAAAATCGAGTTTATGCTGGAGTGTTCGTAATTTCACAGAATATGTTGAGTCCAAAATGGCCGAGTGGATCGGATGTCCGCCTTTCAGCCGAAGGTTTCGAGTTCGAATCTCATCCAGTGAATGTTTATTTTTGAGAGTTTTTTTTTTCTTTTTTATTTTTTTTCTATTTGCACCCGAGCATAGCTCGGTCGCCCAGATATTACGCATTAACACGAGCTGTTGGAAAATATCGCGAGGAAACCAGTTAGCTTTCTAATAGCGTCGATGGGCTTGCAACCTGTCACGTATGGAATGCTATTCTGCAAAATGTGGGCATGTACCAAATATGTATTTGGACATACTACTACATACTAATACTTCTGACTTTTGATACATAAAATCACGCCTCTTTCCCACAGGGGTAGGCAGAGACCACGGATTTCCACTTGCTACGATCCTGACACACCTCTTTCGCCTCACTCACTCTCATCATATTTTTCATACAAGCTCGCCGGTTTAGGGTATTTGGACATACCTCTGACCAACCCTTTAGACATCTTCAAAGGATCTAGATCTATCATAGTTATTGATAAATTGTTAAAGTTAAGCGACGCGACGTTCGGAGCGGTCATAATTTTGATGGGTGACCGCAATGGCAGCGTTTTCATGCTTCAACCACGTTAAATTGTCGGTCATGGCTTTTAAGTCGTTAAGCCATGACGGAGGCCTTCAAGCGACCTAGGAACTCCGTCACCAGATTTAGCCACTAGGTCATACAAACATCCATAATTAAATACCTACATACATTACAAATCGTAAAGGGTGCCAAAAATGTAGTTCAAGTTTTCACTACTAGTTTGAATTATTACTATGAGAATGGAGAAATGAATAAGTAATTATAAAGCCTTCAAGACTTATAGGGTGCAATACGAGTACTCTCATAAAATCAGCATTCTTTGTTATAAATAAGTTAGTAAATTAAAAATTAAAAACCGACTTTACAAATTCCTCTATTTTACAACGACAACCATTTATGTATCATTAGCGGACGCCCGCGGCTTCGCCCGCGTGGACGACAATTTTTTATCACACGGGAACCGTGCAATTTTTCGGGATAAAAAGTATCCTATGTCCTATTTCCGCTTATTATCTATCTACATTCCAAATTTCATCAAAATCGGTTTAGTAGTTATGGAGATAGGTGGCAACAAACATTCACACACACACGGACTTTCGCCTTTATAATATTAGTAGGATTGCCGCTGCGTTTGGTTTTGTTCTCCAAAATGACAGTAATTTGTTAAACCTCATTGGTAAGCTATTTGAAATAGTCATCACAAGAAAGGAAACCTAACCTCATTGGTCATTAGTAGGTTATGAAACAAGACGAAACAGTTGACGTAATGCTTTGGTTTTAAATTTCAGCCAAATAGGTTCAGTGGTTGTCGAGTTATAGAGTAACAAACATACCTTCATCCAAACTCTAAGTATATTAGAGTGATTTTCAAAGAATCTAATCATTTATTAGAACTAAAGTTTCAATTGCATTACATAATGTATTAGAGTCAATAGGTTCCTTCTAGGTAAGCGTGCTCCATCTTAGACCACACTGTTGCTTTACATCAGGCAGTGTGATCAAACACGAACTTATTTTCGTTAAAAAAAAATAAGTACATAGTTATACTTAATTTTCGGCAGTAGTTGTGGTACAATCAGTATGTAATAAAGTCATAAAGTTTTGTTAGATGTTATCTTACGCTGGTAAACAAAAAAACAAAAAAATAGCATTTCAAGTGCGTGTGACGAAAATTTTCAAGGGTTCTGTAGGTTTTTTTATCCCGTTACTGCTTACTTTAACTGACAGTTAGCTTACTCGGGACCTTACTCGGAGGTGTTAAAACTAGTTCATTGATCTAACTTTTAAATAAGTATCATACAATGCAAGTGCGACTTACATAAGTGTTACTCAATGACTCCGCGTTGCTCAATTATTATCTCTGCACTTATAGCTTATAGACAGAATATGGTTCCAATCCATACCCATATTATAAATGTGAAAGTGTGTTTGTTTGTTTGTCCTGTTTTCATATCAAAACAGAGAGACGGATTGACGTGATTTTTTGTGTGGAGATAGTTGGAGGTCTGGAGAGTGACATAGGCTACTTTTTGTCCCGAAAAAATGTATGTTTACCGTGTGATAAAAAAGTAGTTGTCCACGCGGACGAAGCCGCGGGCGTCCGCTAGTATTATTATACTTTCGCGAATAGAACATACTATCGTCCTATCCTACTAATATTATAAATGTGAAAGTTTGTATGGATGTCTGGATGTATGGATAAAAATGTATATGGATGTATGAATGTTTGTTACTCCTTCAACCAGAAACAACTGAACGGATTTTAATAAAACTTGGAATAACATAGTTTATGGCCTGGAATAACACATAGGCTACTTTTTAGTCAGGTACGTATAGCGCGAGCGAAGCCGCGGGTGTAAGCTAGTAATTAATACATTCAAATACGAATAGAAGTAAATGTACTTACACGAGTTCTATAGCAATTAAAAACAGTTCTGTAATCTTATAATCTACTGTTTTTTAAATAGAATATACATTAAATTAATTAAATTAACATAATTAATCCAGCCTTAGTAGGTGTCTGGGCTAGGCGTTCCGCTTTTCGCCTACAGAACCTTAAAAATCTCGAATTTCCGCTCTGATTCCTCACTCGGTAAAGATGGTCCAATTAAAATAATTAACTTTGATCTAAATTGTTGTAACATTAACATGGTGTAACCACCTTTCATTTTTTGTATTAACTTACTACTGAGTCTGTCTTTGTATTTTTCGTGTAGTTCTTAACTGACTTAAAAAAAACCATACATACAGCCGAACATAGAACTTCCTCTTTTTTGGAAGTTGGTTAAAAAAGGAGGTTCATTTTATTACCAATCAAATCTTCCCAATGTTATGGGTCCCGACTGTGAGTAATTCTTTGCAGGCTTGTTTTTTTCTTTTTAGTTTTGACGCAGTCGGGTTTTTGTTTTTTTAAAATATTTTTTTATTTAACACTTTTTAGTTATGATAAAGTTGATTTTAAAATACCTTGATTAACTATTACCTACCCAACAAGAAATTAATAAACCAACTAAACTAAGTAACTTCGTATCGCCCTAATTATTTATTCAATTTTATTCTTCAAATCCATCCAATCCAATTCCCCATCAGCCAATAATTCAATCCAATCCAATAATATCAAAAACTTTCGATAATGGCCTTCAAAAATTGATAGAATAGGTAAACTTTTCAAAACGCAACGATAGCGCGATCTAGGATTGGTTCAGATTTAGCAGCGACATCTAGTTGTGTTTTTGGTAATTAATGTAAATAAAAAATAATACTGAGGGTTGCGATGTTTGTAACTTCTGAACTACAAAACCGATGACCTTGAAATTTTTACAGAACATTTTAAAGTAGGTACATACCTACTTTCTAACAAAATTACCCTTCCTTTGCGTTGCGCAGTCGGGTAAAAAGAATCAATAAAATCGTAGGTACTATGTGTTAATGAATTACAACCAGATACCTACCTACTCATTTTGATTTTCATTTCCTCTCCCAAGGGAACCGTCTTGAATTTCAGTAAGTAAGTAGGTATAGTAATCAAAAGTATCCTATTTATACCTCGTAGTAGTATAGTATGTATGCACTCAAATAATACCAAGTTTCATTTAAATCCGTCCAGTAGTTTCGTTCGACCGAGACGTGATGCGCGGCCAAGATACACACAAACAGAATTTTAAACCGTTATATTTCCTAAGCTATTATTTAAAATGAAAAATAGTAAAAGAAACCTAACATTGATTTTTAAATACCTATTCAACGATACCCCACTTGACATAGTTCGTCAATTTTGAGTTTTTCAATTTTGACAATATGGCGTCTGGTTGTAACACTGGTTAATTTTGATTACTTTCATGTCTTTAGTGACACTCGCAAGGTTGAGACAAATCGATTGACGTTAGAATCATCAAAATCGGTCCACGCGTTTGGTCTCTAGAGTGCCACATAGAAACATCCATAGCGAGAATAATTATTAATCAACTTTAAACCGTTATTTTTCCTAAACTATTACTTAAAATGAAAAATGGTAAAAGAAACATAAAGTTGATTTTAAAATACCTATTCAACGATACCCCACTTGACATGGTGTGACGATTTTGATTTTTTTAATTTTGACATTAAGGCGTCTGGTGGTGGCACTGGTGAATTTTGATTACTGTCATGCCTGTAACAACACTCCCAAGGTTCAGACGAATCGATTGACGTAAGAATCATCAAAATCGGTCCACGCGTTTGGCCTCTAGAATGCCACATAGAAACATCCAAACATACATACTTACATACATAGACTGATAAACACATTACCCTTCCTTTGCTTTGCGCAGTCGGGTAAAAAAAACCATACATACAGCCGAACATAGAACTTCCTCTTTTTTGGAAGTTGGTTAAAAAAGGAGGTTCCAAATTCGTCGGAATCTTTTTTTTGTTTTTTTTTTATGTATATTCACCGATTACTGGAAGACGCCTGGACCGATTTGAAAAATTGTTTTTTGTTTGAAAGGGTATACTTTCCGATTGGTGCCACAAAAATTTGGTGAGGATTTGTCGAGGATCTTTGGAGTTATGAACAGAAATGCACCTCTAGAGTTCAGAAAATTGCTGTTTATGTACATTGAAGTCGGTTTTCTTAAATTTTTAATTTAGTGACTTGTTTGTTAGTTATTGCCAGGGCGAATCTTGAGCATTATTTAATCAGTGTTCAAGGTGTATTTATAAGTAAGGCCTATAGATTGTATATATTTTAGCACTCGGCTTTTAAATCTCTTTATATCATAACTCAAAGTTCTCGAAAAAATAAAGAGACGGACAAGAAAGTGATCTTATAAGGGTTCCTTTTTTCCCCTTTTGAGGTACGGAACCCTAAAAAAGCCGAACAGAGCGCATAAAATCCGCCAATTACATTTTTGACAGAGACACGCCATCAAGACGAAATGACGAATCATTTATCAAAATCGATTGAGCCGTTGCCTTGTTACGAGCTAAGAATGGATGCAATACCAAACAGGTCAAACACATAACCCTCCTTTTGGGCTTCGCCGCAGTCGGGTAAAAAGATGTAAAGATTTTTATTTATATCTTGGACCAACTAAAGTGCCTAATAAAGTAATGTTGAACATACTTTCACATGTAGTAACAAAAAAATGTAATGACTTAGCCTAAAAATTAGGTCGCACGTGCAACGCTTGCTCGCTTATATTAGGGTACCGTTACTTGAAGGTAATAAGAAAACCCAACTAGATTAATGGGCCGGCGATAGACGGAATGTCCGTACAAATGTAATACAAAAATTGTTTTAGTGCCAATTCAGACGTACCACAACCACACGACACCGACAACCACACCACAACGACGCGACGTGGTTGGGCGTATATTTGTATTGAAAATGAATTTCCAATTCACACGTACCACATTTTGTCGTTGTTATCGATCACCTGTGTAATACGACCACATCGCAACCACATCGCGACGACATGACGTCATCAACAGCGCGCGCCTAGCTGGCGCCTGCCACATTGACATTTTGTCGGTACCACAACGCAACTGCAAAAAGTCGCTGCAACACAATTCACACGTAACCACAGCTGGACCACATTTTGTCGCTGCGACGTGGTGTGGTAGTCGTACGTGTGAATTGACGCTTAAGAGCATTATACGACATGACAGCTTCATAGGGAATATCATAGAAGGAAAAGCGTATCCGTATAACTCGGTTCATTAAAGAAAGGAATCTAATCGAACGAGGCGCTTATCATGTTATCTCGCTTGCACACTAGTGCCGTCTATACTCACGAAGCGAGAGAACATGATAAGCGCCGCCATTTTGTATTCCTTTCTTTAATGAACCGGGTTATACCCTTATAAATGTGAAAATGTGTTTATTTGTTTGTTTATTTGTCCTGCTTTCACGTCAAAACAGAGCGACGGATTGTCGTGATTTTTTGTGTGGAGATAGTTGGAGGGCTGGAGAGTGACATAGGCTACTTTTTATCCCGGTACCACGCGAGCGAAGCCGCGGGCAGCAGCTAGTAAAGAAATAAAATAAATTGCATTGGAAAGAGATTAGAATTGCATCGTTGCACCGACAAGAAGGCTCTTAAATTTAAATAAACAGAGGTTTTATTGAGTTTAATTGTAGATTTTTACTTGGTAAACACATTTTTTTGGAATATAATAAAACAATTTGTAATAAAACAACTAATTGTACATTTAAATCGTTGGTAAAACAATATAAATAAAAAAAATCTGTGAAGTGTTTAATTGTGTTAGCAACGTGTGTTCTTTTTAATTAGCATGCTAATTTAATGTGTGAATATGTTTTAGGCAATGTAGTAGAGCACATAATAATAGTTTAATGTTGTCATTTACATGCAATTAAAATATTTGGAGCGTGTTACGAAAAATTAAGAAAACTGTGAGATTTGTTCGAAAAAAACTATTGTAGTTAACAATTACTTAAATTGAAAAGATGAAAAACCCTCGCTCGACATACTCTTCACTGATGATATTCAAATGGCTGAACATATTTTCATGAAACAAAGCCAAAAAACAATAAAACAGTCCGCCCACTCTGCAGGGGATGTCTAACCGAAGAAGAATCAGCAGCCCACGTAGTCCTGGAATGCGTGGGCGTAGCAGCACAACGGCAGCAAATCCTCAACAACCCGAGGTTGCTCCTGGAGACCTGCGAAGACCCCAGGAAACTTCTGCGCTTTTGGGAGGAGCTAGGCTGGCTCCACAACTAGGGAGTCATCCCCACGCATAAAGGGCCGCCTTTGAGCCTAAACGCGGAAAAGGGAGCCCCTATACATACATACAACATAGCCAAAAACACTCTCGACAAAGACAACATTAAAAAAAAAATATAATAAACAAAATCGGAGTTGGTAGAAGCTTTGCTTTTTGCGCTGTAGGTCATAGGTTCGATTCCCACCCAGGACAAACATTTGTGTGATGAACATAGATGTTTGTTCTGTGTCTGGATGTTATAAAGTTAGTATTTACATCAATATTATAAGTATTGTATCAGTTGTGTGGTTCCCATAGAACAAGCTTTGCACACGTTTGGGGTTGTGTGAAATATTCACTATTATCACTATCACTCTATCCCTACATCCACCATCACTACATAGTATAAAACAAAGTCGCTTCCCGCTTTCTGTTCCTATGTGTTCTTAGATCTTTAAAACTACGCAACGGATTTTGATGCGGTTTTTTTAATAGATAGAGTGATTCAAGGGGAAGGTTTGTATGTATAATACATGCATAATATAGTAGAGAAACACTGATAATTTTAGAGGTTTCTAATGTGATGTGTGATGTGACCCGTGCGGAGCCGGGGCGGATCGCTAGTTTATTTATATTTTATTCAAAGATTTATTTTGATACGATAATTATTTATAGGTAGGTAGGTACCTAACAGCTTCGAAAATGAATCATTTTAACACTAATAAATTTAATAGTCCAATTAATAAAAATGCAGCGAGACGAAATGTATTTAAAAAGATAATTTATTTTGAACGGTGTTTAAATAGGTATAATTAAACAAAATGTTCACAGCTTTTTATTTATTGTTGCAAATAAACGTAGTTTATTATTTTTATTGCCTATTCTTTGGTAACTTAGCATACACGTGTTAATTTAGTAGTTTCTTTGAGAAAAAATGAAAGGTGTCAAAATTACTTGCCTCATATTGTCAATGTCTAGATTTTGGGTAAATATTATAATGTTTACTTAACCTACTTTTACCAAATAAGATTCTATTGAATTGAATATATCTTTTCAGGCATTTTAAGATCCTTTGAAGATGTCTAAGGGTAGTCAGGTATGTCCAAACACATTTGGTACATTACCAAATTTTGCAGAAGTTACATTCCATACGTGACCGGTTGCAAGCCAATCGATGCTCTTAGAAAGCTAACTGGTTTCCTCACGATATTTTCGTTCATCGTTTATAACTCGTGTTATAAGAACAAAATAAAAAAAAAATGGTTGTCTGTAAAGCTTATTAACGGACGATAATTTTAGTTGATAAAGTCATAAGAACACATTGATGAACGATCGTGCCTCTCTATCGTTTGTTTGGCTCTCTCGCTCGCACGCTCGGCTCAGGAGGAACGTGACACTTTTTCGTGCGTGCAGCCGGCGTTCATCAATTTATAAGACACTATCACATAAAAAATGCTACGGTTTTACGCATTTACTAAGACAACAACAATATATAGTAAATACAAAAAACCTTGGAGTTCACAGAACCCCAAAATAGAAGCCGCTTAATTTACATGCCGTTATCAATTTGTAACACTTTTTTATGAGATAATCTGACAGCTGTTCCTAAGCCTCAACCACTTAAATCCGGTTTGTACAAGTGCTTTTTCACACGTTCCGGTTTCCGGGCAGCCGGTGTCAGTGGCGGCGTAGCATAGGTTGGCACCCGGGGCGGTTTTCTATTGAGTACCCCCCAAAATAAACATCACTCATTCTGACATTGTACTCACTTTGGTTGCAAAATACTCATGAAGCTGATATGCGAGCAAAGCGAGATTAAAACGAAGCGAGCGTCCTAATCTGCTGAGACGATTTTTTTGTGACAAATGCAACATGTGACACTTGACTTTGCTTACGGTGCTCAAAAAAAAAAGGCTGGCTGCTTGTCGGTTCCGATTCTGTGGTCAGACATAACGTAACATAACTCATTTTGCTCGCAAAATAGGTAAGTATCTACTCACGAAACTAAATGCGAGATCTACGAGCAAAGAGAGCCGAATTTTATAAAGATAATAACTGCGTGATGATACTTTTTTCATTCAAACATTTCTACCCATTTTCATCCCCTTAGGCCCTAAGGGGATGAAAATGGGTAGAAATGTTATCCTAAGGTGTGTTACCACGGTGACACCCCTCTGGTGTTTGATGCCCGTGGCGGCCAGCTCCGTCCGCTCCCCCTTTACGCCGCCACTGGCCGGTGCTACCCGGCGGCATTTGTATGTAAATTACGCCGGTACGTATCAAAGCTACCGTACATGCCCATACATTTCGCCACTTACCGACTACACGGCAACCGGGACGTATGCAAAGGCACTAATTGTTAGAAAAGTTAATTGATGGATGGAAGTCGATTGAGAAAGAATGTTTTTAACTAATCGTATCTACTTAATATTTAAGTTGTTCTCAATTTTGTAAATAGTAGAATTTTTTCTTTTGATTTATGTGTCATAGTCATTACATTAGTTATTAAGCCTTAGAATAATAATTCTGTTATGTAGTATCTAAGTTTAATAATAAATAAAGAATTGATTACTTTGGACATGAAGTAAACATTAAATTAAATTTAAAAAAAAATAGTAAAGTGATACATACATACATACATAAACTCACGCCTGTATCCCATCATAGGGGTAGGCAGAGACCACAGATCGCCACTTGCTACGATCCTGACACACTTCTTTCGCTTCATTCACTCTCATTACATTCTTCATGCAAGCTCGTCGGTTTAGGGTACTCTTGACCTGGCCTTTTTCCAATAATTCGCCAATTTGGTCTAGGAAAGTGCGCCTAGGTCTTCCCCTTCCTGTGTTCTTAGTAAAGTGATACACTTTACAATTTTTTTTCACACACACTCGGAGGGTGTGGGTTCGAATCCGCATGAAACACAATCTCGATCAAATTAATGAAGTTAAAGTTTACATTACACTAATCTGAATTCAGTCTGCTAAATGCTAGTTCATCCATAAATTTGTCTGTCTCGCTCTTTGACCTAAAAATTGTGTATTATGCATCCTACTTTTACTGATGCTAACTGACTGAAGTTAGCAACAGTTAGCCTCAGTAAAAGTACTCGTGTCGGTTCAGACTAAACCAATGTTTAATGCATAGGTGGGCAACCCCCGGCCCGCGGGTCGGATGCGGCCCGCCCCGACTTTTAATCCGGCCCGCGTAGTCAGAAGACGTGGAGCCATATAAAATAGGGTAGAAATTAAAAAAAACCGATTACTTAATTTTTTTAAATACAAATTCATATGCTTCCAAATATGCAAATAATTTTCCTTGCAAATGCTCTCAGTTGCGGTTACTTTTATTTCGCAAGGTTTGATCTGGGGCCTTACTATGAACTATTTGAAACTAATAGAGCAATGTCAAAGTAAGATTACTCTGATTCCGTACTAAGATAAGACTAAGGTAAGGTTAAAGTAAGCCTAACGCAGGAATGTTTTGGTAACGTCTCATCGTGGAGTGTCAAGTGTCAATCATTGACTCGAAGCAGGACTGTTTTCACCTTGTTTTGACATTGCTCTAAGAGTTGGTGGTACGCCATCTGCAGTGTAGAATTCACAACTATGGCCCGCGACTTCTTTAACATCCTAAAGTTTGGCCCGCAAGGTTGCCCATATCTGGTTTAATGCATAAAATCTAGGTTTTTTGTTAAAAACGTCGATTCTTCTGAAGAGCTATATATTTTTGTTGTCATTGGAGCGTGGCGACGCCTTTCACCAAATCAAAAAGCACTTAGATATACACAGTTATGAAGAAGTACGTTAACTATCCGTTAGATTTTTAGTTACTTCACCGGCAAAATTATTACTATTCATTACTATCCGGGCACTTTTAAAATAAATTATTTTTACTATTATCTATGACGGGTTTCCTCCGCGGTAGGGTAATAAGCGGGAAATGTGAACATACAAAAAAAAAAACATGCGACTGCAGTCGAACATAGAACCTCCTCCTTTTTTGAAGTCGGCTAAAAATACAATTTGAACCAGTTGAACCATCTAAGGATCGTTGTAAAGAATCTAAACAAACGGCTAAATTAAAAAAACCTAGCAACTAACGATAAGATGAGCAATCTTCTACACTCTCGAGGTCTCTGTTCATAACTCTGAAGATCCTCGACAGATCCTCACCAAATTTTTGTGGCACCAATCGGAAAGTACCTATACCCTTTCAAACAAAAAAAGAATTTCGGTCAAACGGAAAAATCGGTCCAGGCGTCTTTGAGTAATCGGTGAACATACCTACATAAAAAAAGCATTAAAAAAAAGATTCCGACGAATTGAAAACCTCCTCCTTTTTTTGATGTTCGGAAAAGTAGCTCAACTGATATTAAGCAAGCTATAAATATAGCTTTATATTCGTCTTCCTTAATTTAGTCTAAATAATTCGCCTAAAAAATTACTCGAAATGACTACATTTATATACAAGGTGTAATAAACTTACTCAAGAGTACATATCAGTTGATTTACTATGATTCACCGTGCTAGTAATGAGAAAATCATTTTAGTCCAAAGTATGTCAAGTTTGTTGAGATGGTGACGGTCTTGTAACTTGTCATGGAATTGTAACAAGATGATAAACTACTATAGACTGGAATAAATAAAAAAATTAAATAAATAAATATTGCTGGACATTTCACACAGCGCCATCTAGCTCATAAGTGCAGGGCGTCGATTCTGGTACCGAACTTTTTATCAACCTCAACCAAAACCTCAACTAAAGCGACTGTTTCCATGACTACTAATAACAAACGACTCAGTTGTGGTGAGGTTTTGAACTTTGGCAGAACAAATTTTTGAAAAGCTATTCTACTATTTCACCAAATGGCTGACATTTAAGAGATCGAACCAAAACCAAAGCGGTTGTCATCTAGTAGAATTCAGGCCCAGGTCGGTAATTTGACTTAAAGACCTATGTCCCCGGACCGGACCCCGGCAAGAAGTTCCACATTTTCGCCGTGCGTATGAAAAATGTAGACTCAAAGCGCTTAGTACGAACACTGGGAATATCAACCATGTACAAATGGCGCCCTTTCGGGTGTCTGGAAGTCTGATGGAAGAAGGGAGATGGCGGAACCAGATTGTGCAGAACACTCTCCGAAATGTATCCGATAAAAAACCGTCAAACTAGCGACTCTACGGCGATGCTCAAGGCTTTGTAGCCTTTTTTATTTTCTGAAGTTGATGAAGTTTTCGAGAGTAGTTACATTGCACCCGGTATTTAAATAGTTATTTACCTCATATTACTATTTTATTCTAAGTATTTAAACTTTATTCCTATCACGTAGATCTACGCATGACTAAATAATGTAAATGCTACTACCTATTTATTATGTGATGCTACAATATAATAATATTTAAAGTTATTCAAGAATTCATTCAAGTTTATATTAAGACATTTAAAATGCCCACGTGCTGCCAACGGTGAAGGAAAACATCATGGAAACCATTTAGTATAAGGTGGCAATGGGCCCACGTGCTGCCATCGGTGATGGAAAACATCATGGAAACCATTTAGTACAAGGTGGCAATGGACTTGTTACACTGTCTGAAAAATTCAAATATTATCAAAATTCAAAATTCAAATCTCATTTTATTCAGTAGGACCGCTATGACCACTTTGAATCGTCTTAAGGGCTCGGCGAACGTATCTACTTACCTAGGAACGTAATACCAAAATAATTTAAAATTTGAGCATATTTTTATCACTTTACGTTATTGTTTGGATAAAGGTAGTATTTATCTAGGTTCCTGTTGAACTTTTGTTTCAAAAAACTTACTATAGAACAAATGAAAAGAAAAAATGCCATTTTTGGTGTACCTACAAAGATTTCAATTCAATTGGCTTACATTTCTTTTTAGGTAAGTTTTTCGGAACAAAAGTTTAACAGGAACCTAGATAAATACCTACTCTCCTAATCTAACAACATAAACTGATATAAACATGCTTACATTTTAAATGATTTCGGTATTACGTTTTTATGGAAATTCGCCGGTCGCAGCCCTCTTAAGAGCTAGGTGATTCTACTCCTGTTCTTTCGCGGCCAACACCGTGAAGAATCAGGGCAACAAACACGGTATGGAGCCTAGCTTTCTTTTCGGTGATCCATCCGCTTAAATCTACACACACGAAACACAGAAGTATCGCAGAAGATATCAGTCATGTCATGTAATTCCCATAGGCAGCTTTTTCAAACAAAATTTTCTACTGCGCAGCGAAACGGCTAACTTCACGAATGCCTAGATCCATTGTGAGAAGTGTACATAGCTCTGCTTAATTTGGTGCTAGATGATGTATGAAATGTTCAACATTATTTATTAAGTACTTTATTTATTTATCAACAAATCAAATCAATATTCGTCCCAAAAGTAATTAAGTTGGTATCTAATCTAAGTAAAGCGGATCAAGGTAGAATAAATTAATAGGTCTTTAACTTGAATATAATTTAAATAGTTAATTATTGATATGATAATAAAAAGGTAGGTAGGTATTGGCTGATGTGCTCTGAAGGGAGTGAGTTCGAATCCCGTTCAATGTATTTTTCTTTTGATGTTTGTTTTTTTTTTAGGAAACCAGTAAGCGGGCCGGGCCTAGATGATCAATTTTATTGCGCAATATTGCGAATTGCACAATATTATTTACCGTATAGGGTTTATATTGAAGAAGATCGTTTTGTTTCAAATTGTATTTCAATCATATTGTATTGAACTATTGTACAATAATATTGTAGGTTTAGGGCCCGCCTTAGATTGAGTAGGAAAATGGGCAATTTCTTACGAATGGAATACTTACTGACTTCTACAAAATGTGTCCTAGGCATACTAAACATGTTGTCTGGAAGAAATTTCATTTAAGCGATAAGACCGCCCATGCATTCCATGCATGACAGCAAGCCCATTCATCGCGATGTTTTCCTTCACCGTTTATTTGATGTTATGCGTTTAAATTTTTAATCGAAAATTCATTGTTGTTCGGGATTCGAATCCACGACCTTCGTATCGAAATCCGATGCACTAACCCAGTCGGCCAACACAGCGCATTAGTACGATATTCATAATTTGGGTTGCAAATATCTATAACTAGTTAACACCGGCTTCGCCAGCATAGACTATTTTTTTTATCCCACGGGAACCATACATTTTTCCGAGATAAAAAGTAGCCTATGTGTTATTCCAGATCCTAAAATATCTACATTACAAATTTCATCAAAATCGGTTCAGTAGTTATGGGGATACGTGGTAACAAACATTCACACACACATACGGACTTTCGCCTTTATAATATTAGTAGAATAAGGGACCCCCGACTCTCGGCGTCCTTGTCCCAAAACTTCGTATAACAGAGGAGGCCTTAAGGCGTCCTAGAATGACCCATACAAACTAGTATGACGAGTATTATCTCAGTAAACCCGCTGTGTGTCAGTGGGTGAATTATGTAAGAATTATTGCATGACATGTTAGGTAAAGTGTTAAGAAACTTAGGTTTAAGAGTTTTAAGATTTAGCCCGTATTCCGTATCGGTGTTATTGAGCTGGTTGTTCCTTGTTAGAAGTACAGTAAAACCAGAAAAAGGCGTTTCGGAAAACATCGTAAAAAATCGCATAAAATAAAACGATTGACGAAAAGTCATTAGTCAGCCCCACACGTATTGAGCATATCTTTCCTGTGGATATGGCCGGTTAAGCTGAGAGGATGGTGTAGGTGCTACAAGCCTACATCTCAACATTGTCCCAGGCACTACAGTGTCCCGTGTGTAGGCAAAGATTGCCTCCTAACACTGTATAAATCATCTAGTAAAGATGTAAATGCCTAAGTTTTTTTTTATAACAGACAATACTCGTGGCTTGCTTAGACGTTCTTGATTGATCGTTGAAGTTAAGCAGCGTTGTGCGCGGTCACAATTCGGATGGGTGGCAAGTGGTGTTACGAGCTGAGCGCTTCCGAGCTTCGGAGGGCACGTTAAATTGTCGGTCCCGGCTTTTAAGTCGTTAAGCCATGACGGAGGCCTTTAGGCGGCCTAAAAACTCCGTCACTAGAGTTGGCCACTTGCTCATACGATCTTGCTTGCTTGCTAAAAGGAATTGAACTATATGCCGTCTCTTTTCATAGACTGAGAGTGACAAGAACGGCATATATTGCAATTCTTGTGATTCTGCAATAGCGGCCTTTTTAGCCCCTCTGGATTGTAATTGTAAAGGTTAGGCAGCGTACGTCACGTCCATTGCTCATTATTACGTAAAAACCAGTTTTATTTACAAGGGTTGTCTGAGGCAAGTCGTTCTGCAAGAGTTACGAAACGAATCCAGTCCAAACAATATATCACAACAAAAACCTAATCAAAAGTGGTATTTCCACATTTGTGTTATGTTACGATACGAACTGGATTTAAGTTGGTCAATAGCAATACTACTAATATTGTAAAGGCGAAAGTCCGTGTGTGAATGTTTGTTACCACGTATCCCTGTAACTACCGAACCGATTTTGATGTTTGGTATGTTCGATGATTTAGTCATGATCTGATGGAGTCAGCTGTTCAACAGAACTCCTCAATAAAAAGGCCGATTGAGTTGAATTGAAACTAGGAACTCAGCATATCTGTAAAGTTCCGACAACAATGTAGGTAATAATGGTGACAGCAAGCTGATCTGATGATCTTATATGATCTGAGGAGTCAGGACCTTCATGGAACTTTTTGGTGATATGGATATGGGTATGGGTTTTCTCTATTCCATGCTTCCCTGCTTCTCTCCTTCCATGCTTCTCTGTTTCTCTCCATTTATGCTTGAAGCAATACGAAGTTTGCCGGGTCAGCTAGTTAAGGCGAAAGTCCGTATGTGTGTGTGAATGTTTGTTACCACGTATCCCTATAACTACTGAATCGATTTTGATGAAATTTGGAATGTAGATAGTTTATGTTCTGGAATAACAGATAGGCTACTTTTTATCCCGGAAAAATGTATGGTTCCCGTGGGATAAAAAAAGGTTGTCTGTAAAGTCTGTTTACGTACGATAAGTTTACGTGATAACGTCTTAAGAAAACATTGATGAACGATCGGGCCTCTCTATCGCTTGTTCCGCGCTCTCACTTGCACGCTCGGCTCAGGCAGAACGTGACACTTTTTCGTGCGTGCAGCCGGCGTTCATCGATTTAAGGCTCATTCACATGGTGTGAGTTTTCGAATGCGAGAGGCGATTATCGTCATCAATGTCAAAATAATGAAGTGACAAGCTATTATCGTCCTTCCAAGTATGATTTCAATGTTTAGTTTACATTATCATTAATTTGACATTGATGACGATAATCCGCTCTCGCATTCGAAAAACTCGCACCATGTAAATGAGCCTTTATAAGATGTTATCACGTCAAAAACGCACTATTTAGCATTAAAAGCTTTGCGGTTTTGAACTCACGACCTTAACCCACTAAGCCGGCGGGTTTCTCTGTAAAACCAAAGCAATCTAACCACAAGATTGCATGATCTTCTTGTTTGCATGTCACTTACACATAATAGGAAGTATAAACCATGGAAATACACCAAGGTATTGCAAATGACGTTAGGTATTGTTTAAACGTCATCGAAATTGATTCAGCCGTTGTGTAACCCGGATTCAAAGTCACTCCTGCTCATATTCAAAATTCTGAGAATCACGCCTTAACCGATTTAGATGAAATTTGGAAGGTAGGCCCAGGGAGGCTAAAATGGATTACACAATTCCTTCTAAGAATCTTAAATGATTCGTGATTATGTTTTTTTCGTGTCACTCTCATATGTATGAAAAGAGACGGCGTATAAAGGTCGTAGCTGACATGTCAACTCCGCATCCGAACCGCACCGCACCGCATCACCTTTTGCAGTTAGGTATTTTCTGCATGGAATTATATGGACCAACGCTCACTACATCAGCTTCGTAAAGTCACCGGATCACCGCATCGCAATAGTGTTGAGTATGACGTGACTGAGGCGGCTCTTTTGTCCCGTACAAAATTCAACTTTGTAAGTTCGGCTCAACTTCTACAAATGTCATACTTCAATTCAAATGTCATGTGACCGTAGTATGGCAAAATTAGAAAACGTTACCTCGCATCCACACGTTGGGGCCAACGTTGGCCCCAACGTGTGGATGCGAGGTTACTCTTTCCTCAAGCTTCATTCAGTCTTCAATCACTCCTCGCTTGACAATGATAAAAAAGAATGAACTGACCGGACAGATTGTCATATGAGAATGAGTGAGTAGTCCGCCAAAATAAAGAACAGTCAATTGAAAATGACCGGCTCAAATGAACCGGCTCACGGTACCGGGTCAAAATGAAAATGAACCTACTCTTACAAAAGTCAATCTAAAATCATGTCATACTCAACACTACATCGCAGATGTCAAGGAGTTTATGTAGTGCGTTGGTTCATGCAATTTTCCATACAAAGAATATCTAAAATGCGAAATGAGATGCAGTGCGGTGCGGTTGCGGAGTTGAGAAGTCAGCTACAGCCTTTATAACTACAATTCATATGATTATGCACATATTATGATTCAGCTAGAGTGGCCTTTTTAGACCCACTTAAATAGCAAATACGCAATTTAAAATATTTGTACCACGCGAGTGTATTGCAAACAATTGTACCTAAGATGGGAAACCCACTACCTTGGCTATTTTAGCTATCGGTAGGTACGTACCTAGTATTATATAATTACTAGCTGCTGCCCGCGGCTTCGCTCGCGTGGTACCCGGATAAAAGTAGCCTATGTTACTCTCCAGCCCTCCAACTATCTCCACATAAAAAATCACGTCAATCCGTCGCTCTGTTTTGACGTGAAAGCAGGACAAATAAACAAAAAAATAAACACACTTTCACATTTTATAATATGGGTAGGTACGGATGTTCTGTGCTATCGGACATGAAATGCAATCGATGATATTAAAAAATAATACTTAAGTACTTACCTACTTAGATTGTTTCTAGCCTAGCGCGTGCAAAATGAAGACTTGAAAAAGTCCTAATTGGGACGTCTTGTCTTTAGTCCGCGTCAAGCAGGGCGACGACCTAGACGTGTTTGTCACGTGTAGTGAATTACAAAAACAATAAAAATGCTATTGTGTTATATTATGTATGTAATATACCTACATTTGCAGAACTTGACAACATAGTGTGCACTATATCGGTATGTATACCTACAGATAACAGATTTTAAAAACAAATTTTAAAAATTTGGTGAGGATCTGTCGAGGATCTTCGGAGTTATGAACAGAAATGCACCTCGAGAGTGCAGAAAATTGCTCATAACATTGAAGTCGGTTTTTAATCATTTTTAATTTAGCCATTTATTATAATACACTAAAACCAGTTATTCAAATAGGTATATTGCAAGCGTTACAAGCGATTTATAGATAAAATGATTAATCACTGTCAATTGGGAGCATGCCCAAATCATCTATAACTTTTATTTCAATAAATCAATTTAGTTATTTTTTGCAAATTGCAATTGCATTAAGCATTTTTGCAACATCTGCCAAGGTTGTCTGAAAGACATCGCTTCTTAGCGATAAGACCGCCTATTGTACAATGCAGTTCTTTCTTTATGAAGTGTATAATTAAAGTATTCATTCATTCTTAAAAATTACAATGAGAATGAATGAACCCCGCGTTTTCACTAACGACAAAACATGTTGCAAACATCTATCTACTTATCTTTATTAACTCTCAAAGAGTGAGTGCGTTAGGTAGCTATTTACAACATGTTTTGTCGTTAGTGAAAACGCGGGGTGAAAGACATCGCTTCTTAGCGATAAGACCGCCTATTGTACAATTATGCAGTTCTTTCTATATGTAGTGTATGATTAAAGTATTCATTCATTCAATCATTCTCACTGTAATTTTGATGACGGAGGACTTTAGGCGGCTATATCTTTAGGCATTTTTAGATCCTTTGAACATGTCTAATGGGGTAGTCAGAGGTCCAAACACATTTGATACATTCCTACATTTTGCAGAAATTTACATTAACGTGACAGGTTGCAAGCCCATCGACGCTATTACAAAGCTAACTGGTTTCACGATATTTTCCTTCACCGTTCAGAGCGCGTGTTAAAGCGCATATATACCTAATTATGCAAGAAATAAATCGCAGACCAAAGGCCGTACAACGTTTTAAATTAAGACGATGAGGTCATTGGCTCTATTGAGTGAGTGATTGAAAAAGTTCGCCCTCAATACTCAGTAATTGCGATTCTCGTGTACACTCAGCAGTAAAAGCGCTCGTGGCGTAGCTTGCTTGGACGTTCTTGATTGATCGTTGAAGTTAAGCAGCGTTGTGCGCGGTCACTTTTAGGATGGGTGACCGCAAGTGGTATTACGAGCTGAGCGCTTCCGTGCTTCGGAGGGCACGTTAATTGTCGGTCCCGGCTTTTAAGTCGTCAAGCCCTGACGGAGGCCTTTAGGCCGCCTAAAAACTCCGTCACCAGAGTTGGTCACTTGCTCATACGAAAGAAGAAGAAGCAGTAAAAGTAATGATGTCAATGATAGTAGATGATGATTATCCTACTGCCTACTAATCTATATCTACAGTTCTACACTATAATAATAATAATCTATATCCGTACCTACCCATATTATAAATGTGAAAGTGTGTTTATTTGTTTGTTTATTTGTCCTGCTTTCACGTCAAAACAGAGCGACGGATTGACGTGGTTTTTTGTGTGGAGATAGTTGGAGGGCTGGAGAGTAACATAGGCTACTTTTTATCCAAATCCACACGAGCGAAGCCGCGGGCAGCAGCTAGTAAGGAATATTTTCAATTAGTCTAGTATTGCAACCGTATCACTACTGTATCGGACTGTATCATGGCTATATCACCATCGTATCACAACTAAATCTAATCTGCATTACAATTGAACCGCGGCTGTAGCGTAAATGCATCTAATTTACTCTGCAACCTAGGGCCCGATTCCACTAACAAACTTTTATCAACCAAAGCGTCTCAAAAAATTCAGTTGTAGCTTAGACTTGATAAAGTTTCGATTTAGTTGATGAGAAGAAAAGAGACAATTGTGATGTAGGCATAATTTAATTGTCATTCATTCGGTGTTTAAATTCGTTTGCTCCAATATGACGCCAATTCTACGCCCCTATCTGAAGCCGCAAAAAGATCTTCGCGGGTGCAGTTGTTTGTGATTAGAGCCCCAATTCTACTAATCAACAACTTCAACTACGTATCATTTATCATTAGATAACGGAATAGTTGACGTTAATAGTTGACAGAATAGTTCCGTTCTTCAAAATGACAATAATTTGTTTAAAAACGTCACCACAAAAGAGTCGTTGGTCATTAGCAGATTAGGCAACAAAACGAAATCTAAGGTTAAAAGTAGTAAGAAGTAGGTATTTCACATTCAAAACTTTCGTAAGTTGTACTAGACATTATTTTAACACACGGGAATCACGTGAAAATATCGTCGATTTAGATACCGACAATATTTCGATTCATCCGGAGAATCTTCATCAGTAAGGAGGGAGTTGCGGCAAGACCTCGCTTGGGGAAGATCTTTACCCAGATGAAGATTCTACGGATGAATCGAAACATTGTCGGTATTTAGATATCGACGATATTTTATGAGTAACTAGCTGCTGCCCGCGGCTTCGCAACCCGGATAAAAAGTAGCCTATGTTACTCTCCAGCCCTCCAACTATCTCCACACAAAAAATCACGTCAATCCGTCGCTGTGTTTTGACGTGAAAGGATAAATAAACACACTTTCACATAATATGGGTACGGATTCCCGTGTGTTAAAATAATGTATTAGAAGTAGTATAGCCTTGGTTGAGAAAGAGTTTTTAGTAGAATCGAGGGGCTTGTCTTAACTTAACTGTAGCCGTACCATGAACTGGCGCAGGCCAGATAGAAGAGACGGGGCGCAGACATTTGTCTCTTCCGCGTCCCTTTCATACAAAATGTGACGGCGCACAGTGGACGAAATTCCGAGCCTGCCTTTCGTAGGATTTTTGAAAAATTAAATCCTTTTTTTTGATGTTTAAAGTATGCAGTTTGGTTGTAAATGTCATAAAATGTAATAATCTAGTAGTCCCGTGGTTTTATTTTGAATAAACACCGTAAAATATGAGTTTGTATATTTAAAATGTATGGAAATGGAATTGGTTTTCCCCATATCTTATTCTGGTCTTGCATTGTAAAGCTGAAACTTTCAGGTATTGTTGCCGAGCCCCTAAGGAAGCCATACAACCTTTGACCTTGATCCAGAGTTGTCCGATAAAAGAGATATGAATTAATTAAAAATGTACGTTTGGCCGATATTGTTATACGAGGCAAAGTATCGTAACAATGAGATTAAAATTTTATTTTTGTCTAGTTTTGTTACCTGATGGATAATGAATGACTCTAAATAAATTTTGACCCTTACCAAAGACGTCCTTATTCATAACTTACGAGTTTATTGAAAATTAAGTATTTTGAAAATATAGTCATGCTATTAATAGTTATAACAAAGCTGGAACTGTTAGGTATTGTTACTGAGCACATAAAGAAGCCATATAAACTTTGAACTTGAACCAGAGTGGTCCTGTTTAGGAGATATGAATTTATTTAAAATGCACGTTTGGCCGATACTTGTCCTAGGTACGAGGTAAAGTACCGCAAATAATGAGATTGAAATTTTATTTTTGTCTAGTTTTGTTACCTGAGACTCTAAATAACTTTTGACCTTTACCAAAAACGTCCTTATTCAGAAAGCATGAATTTATTGAAAATAAGTATTTTGAAAATAATTAGTCATGTTAATAATAAGCTGGAACTGTCGGGTATTGTTACCGCGCCCATAAGAAAGCCATTATGACCTTTCAACTTGATCCAGATTGGTCAAGAGATATGAATTAATTAAAAATGCATGTTTGGCCGATATTTTTTCATAGGTACGAGGTAGTACTAGTACCGCAAATAATAAGATTAAATTTTTAATTTTTGCCTAGTTTTGTTACCTGATGGATAAGGAATGACTCTAAATAACACTTGACCTTTACCAAAAATGTCCTTATTCAGAATGTATAAATATAATATAAATATTTTAAAATATAGTCATATTAATAATAGTTTCAACAAAACCTGAACATTGCATTGAATCACTATGCAGTTGTCAATTACCTACCTACCTATTTTTATAGTTTGCCTAGGTTGAATGCAGGTAGGTAACGTGCCTACAAAAATAATAAAATTCACAGAATAAATGGTAACTGCACTCAGGTAGGTACCTAGGTACCCATTTTCTGACAAACAAAGAACCTCATCAGCAAAAATAAAATATTTGGCCACATCTGTGGAAGAACAATGGACATTGAGGGCAGGCAGTGACTAGGCTAGTCTACAGGCTTCCACAGATGTGGCCAAATATTTTGTTTATGCTAATTAGGTTCTTTGTTTGTCATAAAATGGGTATTTACCTAACTACCTGAGATCAAATATCGTTTGTTCTGCGAATTTTATTGTTAATGTCACCAGGGTTGGCCACTTGCTCATATGAAATTACTTATTGTTAATGTAGATAGGTTACTAATTCTCATGATAAGTCTCCTTGAATAAGGTTACAGTTCTATTCTAAATGTAAAGCTGGAACTTTCAGGTATTATTACCGAGCCCACAAGGAAGCCATATGGCCATTGATCTTGACCCTGAGTGGTCCAGTTTAAGAGATATGAATTAATTAAAAATGCGCGTTTGGCGATATTAAACCCCAATACTGGCAAATATTATTTATTCTGTGATACTATTAACTATGTGCGTATTAACTAATTTAAAACTCTAGTAATTTTACCGTCTATCATTGTCATTATGTAATTTATGTCTCACATTTGCATCTTCGACTACAGTTGGCTGAAGAGCAGCAATTTCCGACTCCATTGACGCCATTTCTTCTTTTAGGTATATTTAAATCATTTTCCTTAGCAAATTTTAAATTGATCGGCCGGCAGTAAAAAATTGCAGAGGCTTTGGGATTATCCCAAATCACTTCATCAGTATCATCTCTCACCAGTTTTAACGGTACAAATGAACACATGAAGATGCTGGAATCATCACCTTCTATTTTTTGCTTGTAGTTACTGTGCCCAGATGCACCGTCAAATCCCCATTTGCTGATAAGGGTCAAATTATTGCCAATTCAGCAAAGTCCGTTTGGTTTTCATTTTCACCAGCTTTCTTCACCAGAGCATAAGCTATTAAGGTAGCGTATCAAAATCATTTTCGGCAAAAAGATTTTCAGTTCTTCTTCTTTTTTGAAGCGGACTTAGGTCTTCAAACTCCTTCCGAGGTGAGAATTTCGTGGTTGACGTTGACACAGATACGCTATGGGGCACAGCGAACTCAACTGATGTTACTGTTGAAACACTTGTCGAGACATACTATAAAAATAGGTAGGTAGGTAATTGACAACTGCATAGTGATTCAATGCAATGTTCAGGTTTTGTTGAAACTATTATTAATATGACTATATTTTAAAATATTTATTTTATATTTATACATTCTGAATAAGGACGTTTTTGGTAAAGGTCAAGTGTTATTTAGAGTCATTCCTTATCCATCAGGTAACAAAACTAGGCAAAAATTAAAAATTTAATCTTATTATTTGCGGTACTAGTACTACCTCGTACCTATGAAAAAATATCGGCCAAACATGCATTTTTAATTAATTCATATCTCTTGACCAATCTGGATCAAGTTGAAAGGTCATAATGGCTTCCTTATGGGCGCGGTAACAATACCCGACAGTTCCAGCTTATTATTAACATGACTAATTATTTTCAAAATACTTATTTTCAATAAATTCATGCTTTCTGAATAAGGACGTTTTTGGTAAAGGTCAAAAGTTATTTAGAGTCTCAGGTAACAAAACTAGACAAAAATAAAATTTCAATATCATTATTTGCGGTACTTTACCTCGTACCTAGGACAAATATCGGCCAAACGTGCAATTTAAATAAATTCATATCTCCTAAACAGGACCACTCTGGTTCAAGTTCAAAGTTTATATGGCTTCTTTATGTGCTCAGTAACAATACCTAACAGTTCCAGCTTTGTTATAACTATTAATAGCATGACTATATTTTCAAAATACTTAATTTCAATTAACTCGTTAGTTATGAATAAGGACGTTTTTGGTAAGGGTCAAAATTTATTTAGAGTTCATTATCCATCAGGTAACAAAACTAGACAAAAATAAAATTTTAATCTCATTGTTACGATACTTTGCCTCATATAACAATTTCGGCCAAACGTACATTTTTAATTAATTCATATCTCTTTTATCGGACAACTCTGGATCAAGGTCAAAGGTTGTATGGCTTCCTTAGGGGCTCGGCAACAATACCTGAAAGTTTCAGCTTTACAATGCAAGACCAGAATAAGATATGGGGAAAACCAATTCCATTTCCATACATTTTAAATATACAAACTCATATTTTACGGTGTTTATTCAAAATAAAACCACGGGACTACTAGATTATTACATTTTATGACATTTACAACCAAACTGCATACTTTAAACATCAAAAAATAGGATTTAATTTTTCAAAAATCCTACGAAAGGCAGGCTCGGAATTTCGTCCACTGTGCGGCGCCCCGTCTCTTCTGTATGTTTTGCGGCGCGACGCTTCTATTTATTTTCTATGAAAGGGACGCGGAAGAGATATGTCTGCGACGCGTCCTCGTCTTATGTCTTTTATGTATGTCCCGCGCTAGAGCAATGTTAAAACAAGCTTGAAACATGACAGTGTCATTTCTAAAGCAGTAGGACTGCTTGTTTTAACATTGCTCTATGAGTTCATGGTATGGCATGAATCGCGACCTCTACTACACCTGTATCGTCACTATAGCAGTGAGCGAATGCCCAGTCGGAGTATATCCATTCTAAAACGTTGGCCCACAACGGGTTGTTGCAAAACTGTTGAACTCGATATTACGGTTTAGTTGAAGCGGAGGTATTTACACGAATTACTTGGTTACTTGACTTGTTTTAGTGGTAGATCGTACATAGACATTTTTTTGATCTCACTTAGATTAACGCCTTAGCTTTAAGTATCTATCTATACCCTTCGATCATTGTACCTAATGTCTAAGTTGTAAATAACTAATTGACTGGCCTCTTAGCTCAGTTGGTAGTAGCTCTGCCTTCTGCGCTGTAGGTCGTGGGCTCAATTCCCATCCAGGACAAACATTTGTGTGATGAACATAGATGTTTGTTTTGTGTCTGGGTGTTATAAAGTATTCTATGTATGTATTTACAAAAAAAAGTATATACCTAAGTATTCTATTCTATCAGTTATCTGGTTCCCATAGTACAAGCTTTGCTTAGTTTGGGGCTAGATGGCGCTGTGTCAAATGTCCAGCAATATTTATTTATTTAATTGTCTAATTGTCTTAGGGCCTCAGCAGACATGCTACTTTTAGCATCGGCGATCGGCGATTTTATGACTGCATCGATGCTACATCGCGTTTTGGCGACTGCGTTCTATCGCAGCATCAAAATCGCGCGATTGCGAATCAGCATCGACTTCCTGCGTTCGGAATCGCGCGTTTTAGCAACTAAAACTAAACTAAGTAACTAAACGCGACTAAATCGCGGATCGCATTTTCTCCGATTTGTCATTTAAGATCCTTTGAAGATGTCTAAATGGGTAGTCAGGCGCACGTCCAAATACATAATGGTACATGTCCACATTTTTGAAGTTATCATTCCATACGTGACAGGTTGTAAGCGCATGCTGCTATTAGAAAGCTCACTGGTTTATTTACAATGTTTTCCTTCACCGTTTATACATTTTTGTACTCGAAAATAATAATTCGATTCAAGTTTTATTAATCAAATATTGCACACAGTATCATCTAGTCCCATAGTAAGCAGAGCTTGTGTTATTAGAACTCCGTGAAGAATTTACTACATAAATACTTTTTTTTAAATACCTACCTACATCCATAAATATGAAAATGATTGTTTTATGACTTAGTTGCAAGACACGCGGGTATTTATGTAAATTAAACGAATCTATTTGTCTATTATTGTAATAATAAAGAAGTAGTTATTTACTAGAACATAAAGTTCACAAGATCACATTACAGGTAAATGTTATTGATCATCGTAATACAAATTCTAAGAACGAATAGATTATCACTAGGTTAGTTATTGTAGTTATACCTAAGTTATTTTATTATAAGACAATTTCATTGAATTTATTATTCACTTGCTGCCCGTGGCTTCGCTCGCGTGGTACCCAGATAAAAAGTAGCCTATGTTACTCTCCAGCCCTCCAACTATCTTCACACAAAAAATCACGTCAATCCGTCGCTCTGTTTCGACGTGAAAGCAGGACAAACAAACAAACAAATAAACACTTTCACATTTATAATATGGGTACGGATTATTTATATTATCAAATGCTGTTCATTAGGGCTCTAGCAGACATGCTACTTTTAGCATCGGCGATCAGCGATTTAGACTCTTCAGAAGCAAAATGCAGCGACCAACATTCCACACTACACAAAACGTCAAATCGCAGATCGGCGATCGCAGCAGATGCTAAAGCGTTTTCCGATACCGCGTCCGAACGCAGGAAGTCGATGCAGCATCGAAAACGCGCGATTTTGATACTGCGATCGAACGCACAGAGTCGCCAAAACGCGATGAAGTCGCAAAATCGCCGATCGCCGATGCTAAAAGTTGCATGTCTGCTATACAGTGTTTAGACTTTAGACAAACCTAACAATAGGCTTAAAAACACTATTTAACCAAGGTTTGTTATAATTTTAAGAAAATAAATATCAATCTATCTACTATCTAAGTATCTATAGCCCATAATCTCGCATAAAATTCAAAAACTGCTTGACCGGTTTGATTTTTTAATCGCTTAAAAATGTTTATGAAAAACAGAAAAGAACAGCTGAAACAAGTAAGTTAAAGTATCAATTTATTTAAAATCACGTTTTTTTTTAAATTTATTTTTCTTCAAATGCAGTGTGCTACCCTGAAAGTTTCAACCTGAAATCGATCTGCTCGAAATTATTATTTGAATAGCGAAATTCCACGAACATATAAATGCGAAAGTTTGGATGGATGGATGGATGGATGTATGTTCCTCTATAACTCGACATCCACTGAACCGATTTTGCTGAAATTTAAAATATACATAGATAATGACCGGGAATAGGACATAGGCTACTTTTTATCCGGGTACCACGCGAGCGAAGCAGCGGGCGGAAGCTAGTACATACTTGATGCTTCAAAGATGTATTTGGATTGAAAAATCGAAAGTAAGTCGGTACTTAGGTACATCGCATCTGACAAGCTCCAAGTGAAAGCTCTCAAATGAAATATTTAGAAACATTGAATGGTACATACTTTCTATCGTGTAATGAAATGCTATTTTGTAGTTTACGATCACGCAGTATCATTGAACCATAGATAATAATACTACGTATAGAATGGACACTGTGAGTTCGAGCTGGCGAGGGGCTGACTTTGAGCACGGAACACACGCGCAGACGCATAGACGAGACCGAGACCACAGTGTACATTATTCATACGGTGACAACCTTACTGTGTACAAAACTGACATTGTGTAGTGTCTGTGTAAATAGGTAGTTAGACGCCGCTTTTGCATAGAGATTTCGTCGAGTGTCCGGGGTGTGATAAAAACTCTCCCCCTTACTTATGAAAGATGTTTAAAGTTGAACACTGGTTAAACAACGTCCTGTCTCTGTTTGTCACTATCCACAAATAAAGACAGGACGTTGTTTAACCAGTGTTTCACTTTAAACATCTTTCATAAGTAAGGCCCTCTACGTCTCATGGTCAATTTTATTTACCTACTAACAGACGCCCGCGGCTTCACCCGCACTATTTTTTTATCCCACGGGAACCGTGCCTTTTTCCGGGATAAAAAGCCCTATACCCTATTTCCGGTTATCTATCTAGGGATAGGTATTTTAAATTGTCAAGTTAGAGAGGAACAGTGTGATGTGATTGAAATATTCATGTCTAATTAATTTATTTTAACGCCTAGCCAACAGAAATTATTAAGGGCCATACCTATGAAAGATGTTTAAAGTTAAATACTGGTTAAACAGCGTCCTGTCTTTATTTGTGGATAGTGAGAAACAGAGACAGGACGTTGTTTAACCAGTATTCAACTTTAAACATCTTTCATAAGTAAGGGGGTAAGTATACAAGTTTCAATAATTATAATGTACTGTTATGATCAGAACAGCTATGTTGCAAATTTTAATGTTGAAATTGCAAATTACTTAGATCAAAGTTTATCTATTTCTGGTTAAGCCAAGATAAGTAATGATAAATTTTGATCTTTCAAATAATGTTTGATCGTCTAATGTTTAAATCTGGTGAAGTTTTTAGGACACTAGGGTGCCGATTCTACTAACAAACTTTTTATAATCAAAAGCAAAACGTCAACCATAACCTTAGATTTCGTTTTGTTTCCTAATCTACATGACCAACGACTCTTTTGTTCCTTTTTAAACAAGTTACTGTCATTTTGAAGAACGAAAGAAAACGCAGCGGTAATGATAACGGAATGGTTGACATTGTAAGTTAGTAGAATTGGGGCCCGGGTAACTTTGTAATGGCGTCGATGGGCTTGCAACCTGTCATGTATGGGATGTTAACTTCTGCAAAATGTGGGAATGTACCATATAATATACTCACATCTGACTACTCTCTTAGACTCTGAGAGAATGCCTACCGTGCCTTGGGTACCTATACGGTAATTATAATTATTTCCTTTATTAACCGACTTCAAAAAAAGGAGGAGGTTCTCTCTCGTCGGAATCTTTTTTTTGTGGTTTTTTTATGTAGGTATGTTCACCGATTACTCGAAGACGCCTGAACCGATTTGCTAAATTATTTTTTTTTGTTTGAATGAGTATACTTTCTGATTGCTGCCACAAAAATTTTGTGAGGATCTGTCGAGGATCTTCGGAGTTATGAACAGAAATGCACATCGAGAGAGCAAAAAATTTCTTTTTAATATTGAAGTCGGTTTTTTTAAATTTTACATTTAGCCACATGTTTATAACCACTCGTTATAAATAAGTGCACTTTAGGCCTTCGCTTTGCATTTTCGCAAACCTCATTTTTTAACGCATGAGCATGTTTTGCGATGTCAGATGTCGTCATTTGTGTCAAAAACATCATTCTATGTTATGCTGACTTGAAAGTTGACAAACGTTCTAAATAACTTGATATTTTCTGTATTTCCTGGGTGGTTTACTAGATGACAACGTCAATCATTCCGCTGCGTTTTGTTTCGATCTCTTAAATGTCAGCCATTTGGTGAATAGTTTATGGGCTTTTCACAAATTTGTTCTGCCAAAGTTCAAACCTTAGCTAAAACCTCACCACAACTGAGTCGTTTGTCATTAGTAGAATAGGAAACAGTCGAAAATCTAAGGTTTAGTTGACGTTTTGCTTGTGGTTCATAAAAAGTTTTGTAGTAGAATTGCCACCCTGGTGCAGTAAACATCTAACTAAGTACAAGTAGAAAAAGAATGCGTTTCGGAAAACATCGGAAACAATCGCATAAACAACGATTGACGAAAAGTCATTTGGAAATGAAAATTACTCATATCCTCACACGCTCTGGTGAGGATCTGATGAGGAACTTCAACGTGATGAGCAGAATAGTTCCTCAAAATGAAGGAAATTGCTCACTTTTAGATTTCTACCAGTGGAAGTGGAACCGGTCCTTTCACTACTAGGTAGGAATTGATGATCTGGGACCACCTTCTCATCACAAAACTAGAGAATTGTGAATATTTATTCAGTTTTAAATTTAAGCAAGACAGACTCGCGAGGTCTACTGTTCACAGAGCCACTAGTTATTAGTAGTAGGTACCTATAGTCCGGCAAAAACGGGTAGACACGGCAACTAAAATTTCAGTACTTTGGAAACCCTCTCTCTACTAATCTATGGTAAAGTACAGGTTTCTTGTCTATGGTACAGGTGCCGAAGACGTCAGTCAGAAGTAATAATTTACTTCTAAAAGAGAATTTATCTATTTCGCGTATTTAGCTTGCACAGTGGCGCCCCCATTTATTTCTATTATTTTGTGTCGGACTATACTTAGGTAAGTACCATCCGATCCAAAGTCAAACTCAACCTAATCAAGGAAATAACATGAGCATTTGACTAATAACTAAAGTTTTGTCAACATCTAACAACCTTGTCCAAAGAGAACGTTTCTCTAACGGCATTTGGGTCAAGTTTAGAGCTACTCAACGTTTTAACTATTAACTACGTATAAACTATGGACAACTCGGCTGAACTAAGTTCGGTATGAACGTTATCATTTTTTTTTAAGTAACAGCTAAGTACCACTAAGTTAGCCAAGTGTAGCGTGTGATGCCAGGCAAATTTTTTGTTGATGTATTAATCCTCTTTTTTATTTTGAAGACATAGACGAGACTCACATTGTTCGACTGGCTCCCCACTGGAGCTTGACTATTTAGATTCGGATGGATCACCGAAAAGAAAGCTAGGCCCCATACCGTGTTTGTCGCCCTGATTCTTCACGGTGTTGGTCGCGAATGAACAGGAGTAGAATCACTTCAAAGTGGTCATAGCGGTCCTACTGAATAAATGATATTTGAATTTTGAATTGAATTCAAACAAGTCGCAAAATTGAAGCGCTCGTGTCTCCGCTTGCTTAGACGTTCTTGATTGATAGTTGAAGTTAAGCAGCGTTGTGCGCGGTCACAACTTGAATGGGTGACCGCAAGTGGCATTACGAGTTGAGCTCTTTCTCAAAACTCCGTCACCAGAGTTGGCCACTTGCTCACACGAACTTACTTAGTAGCTAAATTAAAAATTGAAAAAACCGACTTCAATATCAAACAGCAATTTTCTGCTCTCTCGAGGTGTGTTCATAACTCCGAAGATCTTCGACAGATCCTCACTAAATTTTTGTGGCACCAATCGGAAATCACCCTTTTAAACAAAAAAAGAAATTTCCAAATCGGTCCAGGCGTCTTCGAGTGAACATACAAAAAAGCACAAAAAAATCGCAGCTCGCGACCGAGACCGAAACCAGAGGGCTGATTGCCTAACTTGTCTCAAACCTCAAATTGGTCTCAAGCTGTCAAAACAATCTCTCGATATCTTTTTCCGCATTCGGTCTCGTTGAGATGAGAGTGACAAAGCTGCTGCGTGGTCACTGAACTGTCATATTTGACAGTTTGAGACTTTGAGACTGATTTTGGTCGCTATCAAAGATAGACGATCAAGGGGCAGGAACAGGCGCTGTAGGAACGCACGAAAGTGACATGAGACAGAGAACCGTCAGTTTATACGACAAGTCTCCTGTCTCGGTCGCCGGTCTTAGTATCCGGTCTTGATCTCGATCGCGAACCGCGACTTAGGGCTGATTTTTCAATCGATAAATAACTTTTATCTGAGAAATAAATATGGCGTTATGACATATTTTCAATACAATATCTGTCAAATCGCATATTTATTTCCTCAGATAAAAGTTATCTAGGTATTGAAAAATCAGCCCTTAGACAAGTAGCATCCGTACCCATATTATAAATGTGAAAGTGTGTTTATTTGTTTGTTTATTTGTCCTGCTTTCACGTCAAAACAGAGCGACGGATTGACGTGATTTTTTGTATGGAGATGGTTGGAGGGCTGGAGAGTAACATAGGCTACTTTTAATCCGGGTACCACGCGAGCGAAGCCGCGGGCAGCAGCTAGTTAAACTATAAATAATGTTGACATTCTTAAATAACAGACTCGTCATTTCTCACACATTTAATTGATACAATATTTAAAACAATTTGTGAATTATAATAATAAAGTTTGTCTAACATTTATTGTTATGCCATTTTTTGATTTATTATTATTGACTTAAGTAAGTACCTACTATGTTTTTCGACGTGAATTTTGACTAGGTAAGTATAATTAATTACCTATTATCTTTATAGTGAAAAAATAATATTTAAGTAGGTATGTTTGTCCTCTATGCGTTCCTAAACCATTGGTCAGATTGTGATGAAACTTTGGTAATCTGAGAACGCCTGCGAGGGTTTCTGGCTCAAGATTTTTTTATAAACAAAAATATTTGCTTGGTCAGCTAAGTTACCAATGTCTATACTTATTGTGTTGTATTTAAATATTTTAAATAATAGAAGATAATTAACTAACGATGTACAATATATTTATACAGTTCTAAGAAAATTCCCTAATTTTATTCATCATCATCATCATCTCAGCCGTTCGACGTCCACTGTTGGATATACCTAGGCGTTGTGGTTGGAAGCGGCCTGAATCCACCGCCGACCTGCAGTTTTACAAGGTCGTCTGTCTGTGATTATTTTTTTTTATTTTTATAAATTTCATATTATTTTCATTTTTTCTGTTTTAACTAGTAAAAAACTTACTATATAACTGAAATGAAATTAATGAAATGAAAAGAAAACATGCCATTTTTGGTGTAGGTACTTACAAAGATTTCAATTCAATTTGCATTTTGCTTACATTTATTTTTAGGTAAGTTTTTCGCGGAACAAATGTGTAACAGGAACCTAAATAAATACCTACCGCCTTAATCTAACAACATAAACTTATAAAAATACCTTAAATTTTAAATGATTTCGGTATTACGTTTTTATGGAAATTCGCTTGTCGCCGGTCCCTTAAGCTCTTTTGAAGCAACTCAAAGTTAATAAATGGAAAATATTTTTTCATCTGAAAACTTAATAAGTTAAATATTTTCATTTAAATCGCCTATTTTAAAAGTATTTTGTTCTTTACCTGTGACATAATTAAATACAACAAAGTTTAATAAATTTAAATTTATGCATATATTCGTTAGAAATAAGCGTAGACCTACATTTGTGTTGACATAACTGTGTAAAGGTTAAAAAATGACAGAATCTTATGAAATTGATTTATTTTAATGTTACAAAGAGCATGGTTTATTTTGAATTGCGATCGAAGGTCGTGGGTTCAAATCCTGAACATAAAAATTAAATTTTCAGTAGCTTATTTCTTTTTCTTAATTGTCAGCCTCCGTCAGCCGGGACCGACAATTTAAACCTTTAATTTAACCTTTTATTTAACCCTCCGAAGCACGGAAGCGCTCAGCTCGTAAGGAAAGATGTAAAGCCTACTTTTTATTTGAAAGTACCTAAGCTAAGACTTGCGAAAGTAAAGAGCACCACACACACAGACAGAGCAGATAATATATCTGATGAAATATAAATCTTGACAGATTGCACCAAATATATTTTGTAATTTATATTCGCTGTGTGTTGTCCGCCATAGAATTTGTATGGGCGCGATCTGTCAAGATATTTCATAATATAAAATCTGCTGTGTGTGTGATGCGCTTAACATTATTTTACAAAAATATAAATTGCACACTTACCTACTTACTACATACGAAATTATGATTACGTGTATCTGGTAATATTTAAATTATCAAAAGTAGCCTAAATTTAAATTGAAATTCATAAGCGTTGCATTTATTCATAATGAGATTGAGTTATTTCTGTCTAATAAATTCCGAGAATTCTTAATACTTATTAAATAATTTTGGAGTGTTTTGCGTAAAAAATAATTACTTTCATAAATCATAAACGTACCTATCATTATTTTGAACATAAGTACTTACCTACTGAATATTGTCTAATTAAGGGGCTTGCGACAGACGAATTGTCCATGCAAACTTAATACCAAAATACTTTGAAAAAGCATATTTTTATCACTTTATGTTATTTTTATTTGGAATAAGGCAGTATTTATCTAGATTCCTGTTACACTTTTGTTACAAAAAACTTACAACAGAATAAATGAAAAGAAAACTGTCATTTATGCTGTCCTTACCTACAAAAATTTCAATTCAATTTGCTTACATTTCGTTAGGTAAGTTTTTTGCAACAAAAGTGTAACAGGAACCTAGATAACTAGTAGTTCGCCCCGAACTGAGATCTCGCGCACCGTAGATGGCCAACATTTGGACTTTCTTCTGACTACCCCTATAATTTCAAGTGCTACTACTGCCGGGTATGCCTATTGCGCTAGCTCTTCATGGTAAAAAATACTAGCATGCATGCAATACATAATGTCGTGTCTAATTTTTCATTTATTTCATATTTATGAATTCTCGTCGTATTTTTAAAAGTATACGTCCTAGAATAAAAATAATAACTATTTTAGAATGTACAAATAAAGACCTTTCATTTGACACCGCACTCAATATATTTGTTTACTTAACTTTTTTTACCCCAATTATTTTCATTTTTTATTAAAAAAATTTTTATCATGAAAATAAATCAAGGAGCATCTAAAATCATTGCAAACCAAACCGCAACGATGCCACTCTCTTTTTAAGACCGACCAGTCAATGAGCTACGAAGACATCGAAACTCTATGAAACGGGAGCTCTTGCAGCTCTGGATTCGTAGTTTTTGGTCTTTGGTCGTATTTCAAAAACTATACATCCTAGATTAAAAATAAAAACCATTTTGGAATGTACAAAATAAGCCCTTTCGTATGACACCCCACTCAATATATTCGTGTAACTTTCATAATTTTTTACCCCCTTGGGAACCCAATATCTTCACAACCCCTTCATCGATTAAGCTCATATGCTCCACCGTAAATTTCCTTACTACAACCTATTGACCTACCAAGTTTCATGCAGATTGGATGAACGGTTCGACAGTTATGCTCGAACAACAATTCGTGAAACATACAAACATACAAACATACAAACATACAAACATACAAACATACAAACATACAAACATACAAAGCAAAATCGCCCAACTTACCACTAAGATCTTCGCTCGCTTCGCTCGCTCGATCGAATACTGCCTTTATCCAAATAATAACATAAAGTGATAAAAATATGCTCAAATTTTAAATTATTTTGGTATTACGTTTCTAGGTAAGTAGGTACGTTCGCCGGTCCCTTAAATCTCTATCCTCTAGGTCCTAGAGGATAGAGATTTAAGGGACCGGCGATACATGTCTCATCCTAGAGTCTAGGATGAGACATGTATCATCTGCATATTGATATACTGTAAAGTTTTACCTGGATTAACAAGTAGGATAATGACGACCTTTGTGGCGCCGTTTGTAAAGGCCCGCTTGTGACGCAGGAGGTTGCGGGTTCGATCCCCGCCGCGGGACAAATGTTTGTATGATCTGCAAATATTTGTCTCGGATCTGGGTGTTTTCTATGTATATTATGTATGTATTTACAAAAAAAATGTATTTAAGTAGTATATCAGTCATGTGGTACCCATAACACAAGCTCTGCTTAGCTTGGGGCTACATGAATGCTGTGTGAAATGTCCAGCATTATTTATATATTATTTATAGCAGGTATTACGTTTGTATGGACATTCGTCTGTCACAGGCCCCTTAAAATCAGGCTAGTAACGGCTGGGCCGATTCTTTGATTAGATTTATTATTAATCGCCCCGTATAGCAGACTAACTGTAGGTACCTACATCGGAAAATTCACGAAAAAAAATTCATGTTTTCATACATTTTGTATGGAACGGCTTTTTTGATGATATCTCTCTCTACAAAGTTCGCAGGGTCGGCTAGTTAAGAATAAAATAAGCAGTTTAATAAATATTTATTATAGTGTTTAGAATAATGTGTATAAATAAGCTAGACATTTATTTCAAGCCACCACACACAGCAGATAATGTATCTTATGAAATATAAATCTTGAATTTTTGACAGATCGCACCAGTTATATTTTGTAATTTATATTCGCTGTGTGTGGTCCTCCATAGAATTTGTATGGGCGCGATCTCAAGATTTATATTTCATAAGATATAGCTGCTGTGTGAGCTACTTTATGTTTGATGAAAAGAAAAATGTTCGTACATGTTGTTTTATTTTAAAAATCGTCAAAAATTCGCCACCACCTTAATTTAAACTTGCTAAAAATATTATTAAAAGTTTGTAATATTTTTATAATATTTGTATATAAATACCTATATGTAGAAATAGGTAGGTACCTACTTATTAAATATATTAAAAAACAATAAGTCTCTGAAACAGATTTACAATCTTCCTATTTTTTATTTATGAGAAATCGAATAAAAGAAACCATAAAAGATTCGCGCAAAAATCTCAATTGCAACACTAGCAGCGAGCTTTTAAAGAGAATAAAAAAAAAGTTTCAATTGCGCCGGCGCAGTACTTTCATTCGTTCCACTGACCCGGTTCCCCCACCACATTTGTGAAAGCGAAAATTCGCAAAATGACATAATAATCATAACCTACCTCAACTCCAATATTGTGCAAATCCTATAACCACACAACACTATCACAACACTTCACTTTAAAAAAAAAACGAAAAAAATAAAAAAATTCAAAACATAAACATTTTTTTTTTGTTTTTTTTTCACATCATAATTTTAAACAACTGTTTTAATTTAAACACAGTTTTTAATTATGTTCACGAACACGTAACGCGTATTGCAATGCCGGCTGCGTTTGCCGGACTGAGATTTCTTAAGTTGAGAGCCTCGTGATGCATACTTACATAGAAAGACAGAAGAAACAATGTTAATATATCTATAGTTTTTATTAATAACTCTATTTTTATCTCTACAATTGACAAACATATTTAGAAAGTAATTTTTTTCCTTATTAACCGCTCTACCTCAAATACAATGGTAGCGCCACAATCGCGCCACCATTTCTTTTTGTTTTGTAGTTATAATTTTCATAATACTAATTGATCTCACTAGATTAATTAATAAATCTCATCCGTACCTCCGTACCCATAATAAAAATGTGAAAGTGTGTTTATTTGTTTGTTTATTTGTCCTGCTTTCACGTCAAAACAGAGCGATGGATTGCCGTGTTTTTTTGTGTGGAGATAGTTGGAAGGCTGGAGAGTAATCTGTGCTACTTTTTATCCGGTTACCACGCGAGTGAAGCCGCGGGCAGCAGTTATTTAGATTTATATAGATCTATCTGTAATGTTAGTCGAAGTTTTAAAATAAATAATTGTCTAATTGTCTTGTCTAATTGCCACCAACCAAATGTAAAGTCACCTGCAGGATTGTCTAACTTGTCTCAAACCTCAAATTGGTTTCAAACTGTCAAAACGATCGCGTATAGTCGTATTGCTCATTATACGGACTAAAGTGAAGGAAAAAATGTCATTTTTCCTTCAATTTTGACATAAAACGCATCAAAACTAATCAAAATTGAAGGAAAAATGACATTTTTTCCTTCACTTTTAGTCCGTATAATGAGCAATACGACTATAGGTATCTTTTGTTGCGTTCGGTCTCGTTGAGATAAGTGACGGAGCTACTTGCGTGGTCACTGAACTGTCATATTTGACAGATTGAGACAGATTTTAGTCGCTATCAAAGACAAGACTAAGGGTCTTTTCGTGACGTTGAATAGCCTATAACCTTCCTCAAGAAATTAGCTTTCGAATACAGAAAGAATTTTAAAAATCCGACTTGCATTTCCAGAGATTAGCACGTTCAATGAAAACAAACAAACTCTTCCGCTTTATTATTATTACTACAGATATATAGTCGAATTTCTCATTGTACGAACTAAAAATATATGAAAAACACATTTTGATCGTCAATTTTAGTGCGTATTGTATATGACATTTTGATTGTCAATTTTTGAGCAATCCGACTATAGATTTGAGACATGACATACCAACAAACTTTTTCTTAATCACATCACACTAATTACATAATTATTATAAACGCTTTATGGTAAGCGTCCACATGTCGGTATCGTACGCATCGGACGCATCGCACGCAACGGATCGTAGTATTATTTGTATAGAAACTCATATAAGTGCGTCCACCTGTCCGCATCGTACGCATCGCATTACACAGATAATCCGCTTGATGCGATCCGTCCGCTGCGTGCGATGCGGGCCTGTGGACGCTTACCATTTATGGATGTTTGGTATATTTGTTACTCTATAACTCGACAACCACTGAACAGATTCGGCTGAAATTTCAAACATAGATAGATAATGACCGGGAATAGGACATAGGCTACTTTTTATCGGGTACCACGCGAGCGAAGCCGCAGGCGGAAGCTAGTAAATAAATAAAAGGCTTTTCAGATAACTTGACAGATCCCTAATAATGTTAGTATCACTTATTCTATGTTAGTTGGCAGATTATACAGTACTTCAAGCTTTATAATGGACATCGGCTATTTTCGTGTTTTCCGAACATGTCCGACAGCAGTGTACGATTCCACAAAACAGAATGCGACAGAAGTGCACGTCGTTAGCAGCGCAACTCGCACGGCGCACAACTAATTTGTTTTTCTTAAAAATGACATTGATATTTATTTGTTTGCGATAAAATTGAAATCATGAGTAATTTTCATTACCAAAAGACTTTTCGTCAATCGTTTTTGTAATTTTATGCGTTTGTTTCCGATGTTTCCCGAAAACCATTCTTCTTCTGGTTTTACCGTACTTAATAGAATAATAGTTGGATATTTCAGATAATACAAAGTTACTAGACCCATTAGTACGTACAATAACAAATTAACGAGGTACTTACAAAAATTAATTAGTATACAATTAATTGATTTAAACAATTGTTTTGACTAAAGTATTTTACGAGCGTCTAATCAGGTCATAACGTTATTTTTAATATTTATTAATTTAAAGAAACGTCATAGTATAAATATAAGGAAATCTGAAGAGTCATTGATCTAGCTAGACTTATTTATAACTAGCTGCTGCCCGCGGCTTCGCTCGCGTGGTACCCGGATAAAAAGTAGCCTATGTCCTATTCCCGGCCATTATCTATTTACATTTTAAACTTCAGGCATATCGGTTCAGTGGATGTCGAGTTAGAGAGGAACAAACATACCTAAATCCATCCATCCAAACATCCAAACCTTCGCATTTATAATATTAGCGTGAATTAGATTGAGAAAATGAAATGAATGTGTGAATGTGAAAGTGTGGTTAGTAGGATAAGATAGGATAGAATACGATAGGATAGGATAGGATACAACGCTAGGAGTCAGGAGACAACCTATCCTTAGCCTGGCCGCGTATGCCAACGACCACAACCACAAAACGCCGCCACCGACCTATTTCCTGTAGTTTTCATACATATTTTAGGGACTCGCTGCACACGGTTCATCTCTTTATAAATAGGGTGAAAGCGGGATAAACGGCGCATTGAGATGGCGCGTTACATTCACAAACTAAACACAAAACTAGTTGTAAGTTAGGTAAAGGTTAGGTACTAGGACTAGGTGAAAACTTCTCGGCATGATAAATGGCGTTCAAAAAAATTGTTTACTGCCTGGATACTCTTGTTATTAGTTAGTGTGACAAGTTTCAAGTTGTTCCCTCAAGTAGTTTGTTTACACTTGAATATATATACGGTCATAAAGTACTTTGTTTTGGATGGAATAAATCCTAAGAGCCCCACGGATGCGTCACGTTAGCGTTGCGACGACGCAGCGGTGACGCTGCGTTGTTTTCCATACAAATCAAAACGATATGCCACAGGATGCGTTAACGACGTGCGTTGACAGGAGCGGGTACAAAAAGTCCGAAAACCGAAATGCCGATCTTTGAAATCCCACAGGAACACTCTGATATAGAGCTGCGACGACGCAACGGATCGGCAACTCCCGTGTGGCATCGATAAGGAAATGCATCCGAAGTTGACAAAAGTTTACGGGGACTCTGCTCCTTCTATTTTAACCGTTAAAAAGTGGGCTGCTGAATTAAAACATGGTCGCATGTCATTCGACCTCGTTGCGTTGACCGATAAAGAAAAGTTTTTCTAATATGGCTACCAAACCGAAAATTGCATGAAATTCCCGGATAAAAAGTAGCCTATGCCCTATTCCCGGTCATTATTTATCTATATTTGAAACTTCAGCCATATCGGTTCAGTGGTTGTCAAGTTATAGAGGAACAAATATTATATTCCCAAACATCCATCCAACCAAACATCCAAACTCTCGCATTTATAATTTAGTGTGAAGTGTGATAGTGTGTGATTATGATAAGTGTGAAATATTATATTAGTGTGATTATTTAATTTTTGCTTGTTTTTAAATTCTATTTTAAAATGTGAGCCAATCTATCCCACCTCTACTCCTACTTGTAATGAGACTTAGAAAAAATATGACAAATTACGATTCACAAAATCATAAACAAGAATTTATTTTTAACTTCTCAATGACAAAAATACAATTCAGTTAATTAGCTAGTGTTATATTGGAAAATCCTGTGGTTATTGCCAAAATGATTGATTTGAAGGTGAACAAGTCCGGTAAATTATTCTTCTTCTTCAATTTATGGGGTTGCGCTTTGTCGGCATAGCTGATACCACTTTCTCCACGAAGCTCTTTCTTGACCTCCCTATACGACATGACAGCAACCTTCTTCTTCACTCGGCTCATGTAGCCTATCCTCTATCTTCCTCTTCTTCTCTTTCCACTTTTCCTTCAATGATGTTCTTAATGAAACTGTCATGTATGATGGCCAATCATCTTCCCTCTTCTATTCTCAACTTGCAACAACGATCTTTCCTCCTCCACTCTTGCAAAACCTCAATGTTGGTCACTCTTTCCGTCCAGCTGATCCTCTCCATTCTACGCCAACACGACTTCTCAAAATCCTCCAATATTATCATATTATTAAATTACCTACTAGCTACTGCCCGCGGCTTCGCTCGCGTGGTACCCGGATAAAAGTAGCCCATGTTACTCTCCAGCCCTCCAACTATCTCCATACAAAAAATCACGTCAATCCGTCGCTCTGTTTTGAGTGAAAGCAGGACAAATAAACAAACAAATAAACACACTTTCACATTTAAAATATGGGTACGGATTATATGCTGCAATTTCACTGTTTACATGAAGATACGCACTGAAATCGTAACGACTACCGTAAAATACGCCAACATTGCCACCAAGGGTAATTTTGCCCGAAGATCAATTTTTAAGCAAATCTTTAAATTGCAAAAATATTTGAATAATATGTTAACATTTTTTGAATTTGATAGAAAATAGGTTATGTGTCTAGCAACACTGTCTATCTGGTGTGTCGCTAGCTTCACTAAGTAACTTGTTGGAACTCTTCGAGTACGGTGCGTATTTTCGCGGGCAAATTTTGGTGCAAATTCATAAGTGAATTGTGAGTGATGGCGAAAACACAGGTTAGTTTTATTAATATTATGATATGTAAGAACATTTTAGGAGTATTAATATGTTGTTATCGTTGCTGAATGTCTTTTCAAACAAGAGTTATAGCGGTGGGCAAAGTTATCCAGCAATGTAGCGATCTACTATTGACAACATTGCCCGCCATCAAAATAAGCTTAGGGTTGGCACTTCAGAAACTTGTTTTTTTTTTAAAGCTTTTAATTAACTTGCAATGTTTGTATGTTTGTAAGTTCCTATGTTTGTAAGTATTTTTGTCCGGGTCAATTCTTGCAAGCTTAATTTGACCTACTTCCCGATGTCAAATTGAGCTGAATTTAGGTAAAATTATGAGTCTTCGGTGACAATGCAATAATAATAGTGACAGTTAGCTGAAAATGTCTAATAGTTTAGTAATTATTTTAATTTAGCTCCTAACATCATTTGATCTCAATTAGTATTTCATTTTCATTTGGGTACCTATATAAATATGTTGATTAAAGTTTATTAAATAAATACCTGAATGAAAAATAACCAGTTTTTTTATACCTACAACAACTACGATCACAAGATCAGTTAACTAAGAAGTGCCAACCCTAGCACTTTTAATTTGTGAAATGCGGTTTGTATGAAAAAGACAAAAAATGTCAGGGTAACTTTGCCCAGCCACTTTGCTAGGAAACCTTCTATAGTATCGTTTTAAAACCTAAAGTAAACGCCATTATTGCCTAAATTCTTGTATTGGCTTTTTATTTCATCTCTCTAGAGGCTATATTTGCGTCAAAAATCAACGTGGGCAATGTTGGCTAAAAGTCCAGATAACTTTGCCCGCCATCAAAATGTATAAAATACTTAATTAAATATTGACGCATCATAAAATCTGATAAAGTAATACATGCACATAATCTTATAATAGCAGATGATAAAAGAAAATACTTACGTTCCCATAGAAATTTTTTACAAAAATTGAAATTATTCGAAAAAAGCGGGCAATGTTGGCGTATTTTACGGTACCTCTATGGCATAGTGGACGATGGTCCGCCTGAAACAAAAGGTTACGTGTTTGATTCCCGTTTGTATGATAAATGTTAATTAAACGCAATTAAAAGGTGAAGGAAAACATTGTGAGGAAACCCGCGGCTTAGTCAGCCCCACACGTCGCCGTCCCCGGAGAACAAAATGATAACTACAAAAACGTAACTTTTCAGGAGGAGCAAAAAACATGTTTTCGTTAATAACTTCACAAATACTGGACGTAGACAGATGATTGTTAGCTTTAAGCAATGCTGATTTTTTATGCATTCGGAATGTTTTAATGACACACGCGTAAGAAATGCCAAAATAGAGATATTTAAAAAATAAGAAGTTAGTCAAAATCAATCACCGTCTAATTTCTATAATGTCGATTATCATTTTATTCCTCGTATTTTCTAGGCAAAACCTAATATTGTCCCACTATTCTATCATGTTATTCGACGCTTTACCAGGGTGGAAGCGATTATGATAATAGTGTATTATACGAAATGCAAGGACGAGTTTTGACGAGAATAAAATGATAACATGCGGTTATCATTATCTAGACGAATATTTTTCACGAGAACATAATGATAATGATTGTTTGTCATATTAACAGGTGTAAATACAATTTGATAAGATTTTAGTACAACTTTATTCTTGTAACTTCAGGCATGGGTCGAATCGTGGAATAGTATTGTAATATTTTGTAACTTCGCGAATAACTGTATGAAAGTTACGAAAAAAAATGAGCAGATGTATTAGCACCCAAAGATTACAAATATGGCATAACACTAAAACTAAGATAATGGCAGTTATCATTTTGTTCCCCGGGGACGGCGACGTATCGAGCACGTCTTTACTGTGTATATGGCCGGTTAAGCTGAGAGGATGGTGTAGGTGCTACAAGCCTACATCTCAACAATGTCCCAGGCACTACAGTGTCCCCATAAGTGAAGCAAAGATTGCCTCCTGACGCTGTATAAATCATCTAGTAAAGATGTAAAGGTCTATCTATACAAACTACCTACCTTAGGTACTTCTTCTTTCGTGTCGTTACAACCTATTGAGACTTTGACCAGTAGCTAGCTAGATCTACGTCATTAACCGAGGTAAATAAAGTACTTCAAGCTTTTAAATGGACATCGGTTATTTGCGTGTTTTCCGAATATGTCCGACAGCAGTGTATGATTCCACACAGAATGCGACAGAAGTGCACGTCGTTAGCTGCACAGCTCGCAACTTGCAACTAATTTACTTTTGTTAAAATGACATTGATATTTATTTGTTTGCGATAAAGTTGAAATTATGAGTAACTAGCTGCTGCCCGCGGCTTCGCTCGCGTGGTACCCGGATAAAAAGTAGCCTATGTTACTCTCCAGCCCTCCAACTATCTCCACACAAAAAATAACGTCAATCCGTGTCTCTGTTTTGACGTGAAAGCAGGACAAATAAACACACTTTCACATTTAGAATATGGGTACGGATTTTCATTTCCAAATGACTTTTCGTGAATCGTTTTTGTAATTCTATGCGACTGTTTCCGATGTTTTCCGAAACGCATTCTTCTTCTGGTTTTACTGTACAATAATGATAAGTGAGCGGGATTACCTGCCTACCATTTTGAAATCGTTATTTCTTGAGAATAATGACTCAAATGACGTTAAAAGGTTTAACAGTAACTTTATACAAATCATGTCAACATGAGACATTGTGGAAAAAACCTTCATAATCTTTCTGTCCTAATCTTTAGATGATTTACCTACTCTATGAGGGGCTAAAAATGGCCGCTACAATAAAAAAAACATACAGTCGACTTGAGAACCTCCTCCTTTTTGGAAGTCGGTAAAAAAAGTAGGTAGGTACCTAAGTTTTTTTGTTTTTTTTTAATGCTAGACATTTCACACAGCATCATGTAGCCCCAAGCTAAGCAGAGCTTGTGTTATGGGAACCACATGACTGATATAAGTAGGTACTACTTAAATACATTTTTTTTAAATACTTACATAATATACCTACATAGAAAACACCCAGACCCGAGACAAATATTTGCGGATCATACAAACATTTGTACCGCGGCGGGGATCGAACCAGCAACCTCCTGCGTCACAGGCGGGCCTTCACCCACTGCGCCACAGAGGTCGTCAGTTAGTTCGTATGAGCTAGTGGCCAACTCTGGTGATGAAGTTTTTAGGCCGCCTAAAGGCCTCCGTCATGGCTTAACTACTTAAAAGCCGGGACCGACAGTTTAACGTGTCCTCCGAAGCAGAAGCGCCTCAGCTCGTAATTCCACTTGCGGTCACCCATCCAAATAGTGACCGCGCACAACGCTGCTTAACTTCAACGATCAATCAAGAACGTCTAAGCAAGCTACGCCACGAGAGCTTCGTGTCATCAATTTTTCGATTAGGTAGGTACGTAAAATCCATTGATGCGCGGCCAGGATTCGAACCCACGACCTTCGGATTCAAAGTTAAGATACTGTCCCAATGATTCCCACTTGACCAACGCAGATAGATAGAGATGGACAGGTAGGTACGTAGACGTAGGTAAACTACCTAGAGTCGGCGTCAGCACTGAAGTCCGATAGACGCAGCGCTGCTATCGCAGAACTAGGTTAGGTAAAACTTCTTTATGCTCGAAGGGTAAAACATTACTAATCGTCCAAATAAGGCTTGAACAATAATATTTATGCAAGTTTGTACGTTCGTTAGCTCTACACACCAGAACAACTAAACAACTGTGAATAAAAGAGCATAATAGTACCTACCTAAATAATACAATTAGTTCCCGCTTTTGCCGTAGGACTTGAGTGCTGACACCGACTCTACCTAGATGCTTTTATCTAAGTAAGTACCTATCTAGAAATGGTTTGTCTGAGGTTAGTTAGATAAGTAATTACCTACATGAAGAATCGTCAAAAGGTCAAAACAATAATAAAGACGCGCAGACGACAAAAACACCGAAACAAATAGATTATTAATTTGACAGAAACCTATTGTTCTATTCTAACCCGTGTTTCCGTCAGCCTGCACGAGACAGGTTGAAATTGAGTAAAAAACGTTAAGTAATTACGTTGGTACCTATTGAGGACGCGGTTGACTCATTTGAATCACCTAACACCACAGAAATTTCAATTTTCCATCTTTTAGTAATATTTTACGCAGCATGTACGGAAACGCCATCTATTAATGTAATTACACAACTTGGACAACCTATTTTTAGGTAGTGCTTCTACTCGCCACTAGATGTCAGTTAATCGTGTGAGTTGCTGCTACTACTCACTAGATGACGTTAAATAAAGATAAGCTATTTCTTTCAAGTTTTGCTAGACTCCTTTTATATTTTATTTTTTTCAAATTAATCATAATAATTGACGTTTTTCTTTAGAGTATTTTTCTACTTCTAATTTGCACAATAATTTACATCTTCATAAACCGAACGTTATCCAGTCAGCTGTTAAAAAATATTTCCCTACATTTAGGGATAAAAATGTTGGTTATCAATGAGTTATCAAACAAAACCATCAATCATTAAATTCTTTCTCGTCACAACCTAATGTGTGTGAATTAATTTGTGCCACTAATTTAATGGTGTTTATAATGTAGACGAGCATTGATTAATATAGACCTAATTTTAGTTATTAATTATTTAATTTATCAAATACAAACATTTATTAAAAACAAGCAATGACTTTTATAAAGTAGGTAACTAGATACTTCTATTAATTTTCTAGTAAGGCTTGTTTCACTCTTCAGCGTGTCACCGGTCGCGTCCGACGCGGTCGGTCGAGTTGACCTTTCACAGTTCGGCGTGCGCCAACGTTGAGCTGGACGTGTACAATCATGTAAACAAGTAATAAAAAAAGTTATTCTTATTTCTGTGATAGCATTAAAACAAAAAACGCCGTGTCAGTCCAAAAGGAATATTATTCACGCATCCTATAACTTCAGCCCATCTAACGTAACGCTTTATTCGTATTCATAACTACGAGAAGATGCAAAAAAAAAATGTTTAGACAGGTACTTATGTAGGTACTTCTCTACTTCAGAATGAAGAAAAAGAAAATCTGTTTGCGTCCCTGTCAACATTTTCAAATAACTTTTTATTCATTTTTAAAGTACACACACATCATTATATTTTTATCACTCTATAGATAGAAAAACAGCGTAACGAATTCTGATATACCTACTTAGTTATACGACAGTTAAGGTGTAGGTAGGTACTATAACATTAACTAATTCCATCCAACAACTCTGTTTTTATACAACAGGTTTTGTAAATCTCAAATAGCAGGCATTTTTTTTACTTCTAACAACAGTCGTCATGACTGTACGCAAAACGCACACGCGCACGTCCAACAGTGAAAGCTCACGTGGCAACACTGGCCCGCGCGCCAACCGGCATACGCGGGGCGCGCGGGCTCCGGTCAGCCTTTTGCTCCGGTCCGGCCGGCGTCTCGAAAAACGCGACCGACCGCGCGCGACAGAGTGAAAGCCGCCATTCACTCCCATGCTACTTGCGTCGGTCGCGCTCGCACGCGACCGACCGCACGCGACAGAGTGAAAGGGGCCTAAAGGTGTAGTTTTAAAAAATGTAAATAAAATTATTTTGGGTAATTTTAGGCGTAAAGCTTGCAACATAGGATAACTGAACTGACTGACTGCCAAGAAGATTCTAAACTACCTACGTAACTGGAGTGCTGACTGACATTTAATGTACAAAGGATTTTGAACCTTATCACGACTACACAACGATCTATTATCATTTAATCTTGGTTATAAGGATTGTTGGTCTTGTTGAGAGGCTTTCTTGGGTGCTTTGTCTCTTTCACACTCGTTGTTGGATTAGTAGTGTGCCCATGTCATTTAAATTACAGGATATTTTTACCTTATCGCGCTCGACAAAATCAGCGCTTGATTTCGATCCATGGTTTCGATCCTTGAATTAGATCCTTGAATTAGATCCTTGATTTTGATCCTTGATTTTGATTTCGATCCTTGGTTTCGATCTTGGATTTCGATCCTGGATTTCGATCCTTGATTCTTGAATTTTGAACCTTGAATCTGAAATCTTGAATCTTGAATCTTTGAAATGACAGCTGTCAAACTTCAAATGACCATATCTCGGGAACTACTCGTCCTAGACTCCCCGTTCCCAGTTCAAATGAAAGCTATGACCAAGATCTTCATTTGAAGTGACAGCTGTCAAACTTCAAATGGCCATATCTCGGGAACTACTCATCCTAAACTCCCAGTTCTCAGTTCAAATGAAAGCTATGACCAAGATCTTCATTTGAAGTGACAGCTGTCAAACTTCAAACGGCCATATCTTGGAAACTACTCGTCCTAGACTCCCCGTTCCCAGTTCAAATGAAAGCTATGACCAAGATCTTCATTTGAAGTGACAGCTGTCAAACTTCAAATGGCCATATCTCGGGAACTACTCGTCCTAGACTCCCCGTTCTCAGTTCAAATGAAAGCTATGACCAAGACCTACATTTCAGATGACAGATGTCATTTTGACAGCTGTTATTGAAAATGTAGATCTTGGTCATAGCTTTCATTTGAGCTAAAAAGGAAGAGTCTAGGATGAGTAGATTTCGAGATATGGCTGATTGAAGTTTGACATCTGTCACTTTAAATGAAGATCTCTTCAATAGCTTTCATTTGAACTGAGAACGGGGAGTCTAGGACAAGTAGTTCCCAAGATATGGCCATTTGAAGTTTGACAGCTGTCACTTCAAATGAAGATCTTGGTCTTAGCTTTCATTTGAACTGAGAACGGGGAGTCTAGGACGAGTAGTTCCCGAGATATGGCGGTTTTAAGTTTGACAGCTGTCACTTCAAAGATTCAAGATTCAAAATTTCAGTTTTCAGATTCAAGATTCAAGAATCAAAATGAAGGATCAAAATTGTATCAGTATTTTAATTCAAAAATCATGCCCTGAAACATCACGTAAATCAGAAAATGATGGAAAAGGCCCCTTAGGGACTAGGAATGTTTAGTTTATGGTCACCCTTTACAAAGAGACACACCGCCCAAGTTTTCTTTCTCAAGCGGACCTTGTTTTCTGTCTCAGTCAGTGTTCCAGGTACGTAGTATAGAAATTCCTTGCTGACTGCCATTCAACAGAAAAAAAAGAGCTGTGTCTTAGATAGCAGTGCTGCCAACTTAGTCATCTTATGGCTAGAGGTAGCCTCATTTCAAGGAAATGTGACATTTTTTTTACCACTACCACAACCACTACCACAGAAATCGGAATACTAGTACCTTCTACGTAAGATTATACTCGTCTCGAACTGAATTAGGTATTATCTACCTAATTTAAATTCAATGTGCTAATCTAGTTAGATACATAATAGGAAAATTGAAAATGATTGTGTATTTTATGGTCTTTAGCAATGTATAAAGTAACGTGTCGTGTATCAATTAAAATCTAAATCTATTTTCGCCATTATTTTCGGTACATCCAACCAAAGTTTCAACATTTCTTTTACACAGCACTAGGGATGTTCGATATTTCGGATTGTATCGATATTTCGTATCGCAATATATCGTAACGCATTGTATCGATACGCGTATCAATACAGGGCATTTGATACGATATTTCGTATCGATACAGTATCGAATCAAGACAAAGTATGCAGGTACTTTAATAATTAAAAAAATATATTTTATTTTAAAAATGTGCACTATTACGAAAATGTGCGTAGTTATAACTGTCAAAAAAGGATTTTTATGATATCAAACTAATATTAAAAATACGAAAGTTTGGACGTATGTTTATTCCTCTAAAACTCGACAACCACTGAACCGATTTGCCTGAAATCTAAACATAGATAAATAATGACCGGAAATAGGACCTATGCCACCTTTTAACCGGGTAACTTGCAAGTCAAAACAATTCGTTTTCAAAATAATTTGATACGATACTATCGATCCGATACACCTTGCATGTGTTGTATCGATACGCCGTATCGTATGCCATTGTATCGATACAAATATCGGGTGTATCGTATGCCATTGTATCGATACACGAAAATATCGTATCGTATCGAACATCCCTACACAGCACAACAGTCAGTTGTGTGTAGTGCAGTTGGCAACTCCGCAGTTCGAGTTCGATTCGCCTGACGGAGTACAAACAGACCGTCTGTTTTGTAAACTTGTAACGAACGAACTCTTCGGTGTTTGTTTCAAAACATTGAAATCACCGTGAAAATTAATCACTTTCACAACCACCAAAATACTGTAAAGTTCTGTGCAACAGTCGTGTAAAAATAAATCCGTTGTGGTTCCATCTGTTTTAGCTGCCGCTGCCCAGTTGTGAAAAAAAAACAAGCTCGAATTTCAAAACATGTTTTAGTTTTGCGTTCCACTGTGCTGTGAGAAATTGAAGTGAATAAAAAGTTACGTGCATCACTGCATGATGTCTCCTGTTAGTGTGAAATAATGTTATCGCAACAAAAAAACAGAGTGCAAGCAATAAAAAGTAAATTCGAAAACCTAGGCAGCGAGCCTGCGCCTATAAAACAGTCCTCCCAGCTGTACAAGTTGAAAAATGACTGCCGCAATAAGGAAAACTCCGTCTGCCCAATTATACACACCAAACCCAGTATCGACAGTGATACGAGCGGCAGCGATGAGGAAACATCGGCACCCAATCGTTCGTATTTGCATTCTGACGTGAAACGTTGTATTTCGGAGCCCAAACCCCTATCCCGCCAGACCAGTGACCCAGGTAAAAAACTCCATCGAAGCCACGCGTTCCGCTGTGACAGAGCTCAAATCAGCCCAAAACGTTTCGGCAGCTGCCACAGTCGCGACAGCCTCAAAATGGACGGAAAACTGAGCAAAGACAGATTGAAAAGGCTTGGAGATATCCTTGATGAACAGATGAAAAACGAAAACTTCACACTCAATGTTGTCGGAGAGATCAAGGAGGTTAGTGTAGAAAGAGAATTCATAAACTCTTTACCCGATAAGGTTAACATAGAAAGAGAACTGATAAACTCGATACCCGATAAAAACGTCCCTCCTCACATTCTGGCCCAATACGCCCAAGTTATTAAACCTAAGAAGGAAGATTGCGAAGTTATGACAGACAGCGGTGTTAGCTCGGAGACGGAGAATCTGGAGGAAGAGAAAGGTAGGGTGAAGAAAATAACCAGCCAGTTTGAGAGTAATAAAGAGATTGAGGTTCCAAAATCCAGTGAAACGAAACCAGAACAGAACTCCCATTTAATGAACACTGTTGAAAGCAATTTAGATGGGATGGAGGTTTTCGCCGGATCCAGCGAGACTATGAAACTAGAACGAAAGAATCCCCACTTAAAACTCACCGATACTCTTAAGAAGGCGTTAAAACAGCCATTACCAGTTGGCCCCCCTCCTAAAAAACCTCCTCGGACTTTCACCATCCCTGATAGTGAGAAGAAAGACACAAAAAGAAAGCTAGAGAAGCTGGAACAGATGCTAATGAAAAGAGATAGCAGTACAAAAAGGGATGGGAACATCTACGATATCGCCGAGGAGAATCTCAGCTTGAAAAAGCCGAAGGAGGTACACTACCTATGTACCGAGATACTCGATATTACTCATAGGACGTTACTGCCTAACCAGGAGTCAACACTTAAGAATTGCTTCGAGAAACTTAACTGTGTAGCGTCGAATTCCATGTCTAGCTTACCGTACACGAGATTAAGCTCCGATTTCGATGCGAATCAGAACTGCTGTTCGTGTAGCAGCAACAGCTTAAGCGAGCTCAAAATTGGTAAATGTACTAAATGTAGAATGAACGAAAAACATAACCATTTTAAGTGTCACTTAGACTGCAAGTGTAGAAGTTCCGAGTTCTATATCGATGAGCATATTTATGACGAGCCGTGTATAAGTGATGTTAAGAGTGTGAAAAGCCATTATGGAACTATTAATAATGTGAATAGCAAAAGTATGGAGGATCTACGGGGAAATCAAAAAGAGGTAAGTTTTTAGTAATTTATTGATACTAATTTTAAGTCTTATTGATAGTCTTAGTATTAAGAGCCTTTTTTGTTGTTTCTGCGATAATCTAACCCAGAGTTTCTCAACCTTATTTTGCCCACCGCCCACTTTGAGGATATTTTTTTCAAGGCCCCCATCTTTATGCGCCATCTCAATGTCCCCTAATTTTCTTTGGGTCTTCTACTGCCCCCCCTGAAAGTCTCAAACTCCCACAAAGGGGGCGTTATCGCCCATGTTGAGAACCTATGATAAGATGAGAAATTATGATAGCCCGCCCGGGCGGGCCTGCCCAATGTAAGTCCTACGGCAAAAGCGGGAACTAATTGTTATACTCTTTTAGTCACGCACGGTCGTTCAGTTCTGGTGTGTAGACGTAGAAATTAAGAACTTACAAACTTGAATAAACATTATTGTTCAAGCCTTATTTGGACAATAAGTAATTTTTTACCTAACCTAGTTCTGCGATAGCAGCGCTGCGTCTATCGGACTTCAGTGCTGACGCCGACTCTACCAAACGTAATTTCGCAAAGATAGTCGAGATAACAGACTAGGCCAAAACTCGTATATTTTGTAATTTTGTAACATTCTACAACTGTTCTTATCGATCGAGCGAGCGAAGCGAGCGAAGATCTTAGTGGCAAGTTAGGCGATTTTGCTTTGTATGTTTGTATGTTTGTATGTTTGTATGTTTGTATGTTTCATTTTTATGTTCTCGCATAACTATCGAACCGCTAATCCAATCTGTATGAAACTTGATAGGTCAATAGGTAGTGCTATGGAAATTTGCTGTGGAGCGTATGAGCGTAATCGATGAAGGGGTTGTAAAGATATGGGGTTCCCAAGGGGGTAAATTTTTTTCAAAGTTACCCAAATATATTGAGTGGGGTGTCATACGAAAGGGCTTATTTTGTACATTCCAAAATGGTTTTTATTGTTAATCTAGGATGTATAGTTTTTGAAATACGACCAAAGAACAAAAACTACGAAACCAGAGCTGCAAGAGCTCCCGTTTCATAGAGTTTCGATGTCTTCGTAGCTCATTGACTGGTCGGTCTTAAAAAGAGAGTTGCATCGTTGCGGTTTGGTTTGCAATGATTTTAGAAGCTACTTGATTTATTTTCATGATAAAAAAATTTTTGATAAAGAATGAAAATAATTGGGGTAAAAAAAGTTAAATAAACAAATATATTGAGTGGGGTGTCAAATGAAAGGTCTTATTTTGTACATTCCAAAATAGTTATTATTTTCATTCTAGGACGTATACTTTAGAAATACGACGAGAATTCATAAATATGAAATAAGTAAATGAAAAATTAGACACGACATTATTGTATTGCATGCATGCTAGTATTTTTTACCATGAAGAGCTAGCGCAATAGGCATACTCGGCAGTAGTAGCACTTGAAATTATAGGGGTAGTCACAAGAAAGTCCAAATGTAAGCCATCTACGGTGCGCGAGATCTCAGTTCGGGGCGAACTACTAGTTTTAATTAGATTTAAGTCAAGAGTAGCATGCTCCACTTAATACAATAGTAAGTTCACATCACAATGAATATTATTAAACTTAATGCATCATCTTGGATTCTTGGGTACGTTGCACTGTGACTCATGTACCCACGGTCTAACGATAGGTACTTCATTATCTTAGCATTATCAGCGCATCACACACACAGAATTTATTATGAAATATAAATCTTGACACATCGCGCTCATACAAATTCTAATAAATACTAGTTTGTTCGAACGGGCTAATCTCAGGAACTAACAGTCAGATTTGGAAAATTATTTCTGCATGTGATAGCTACTCATGGGGAAGGTTATAGGCTACTTATCATCATCACCATAAACTATCACTACGAGGGCAACGCCGCGAGGGCACTGCTAGTAATAATATAAAAGCCCGGTCCAATACTATCGGCCACCTATCCATTTAGTAACCGCATTGGATAAGTTAAATCTGTATTTTATCCTGCGTATAACGTAATGGAAAAACCATTATCTATATTTTACCTTATTATGTTAAAAATGGACTTAAATAATTATCCCCCTTTGTCAGCTTTTGAATAATTCAACATTAGAAGAATATTATCTACCTATGTTTTTATTTATAACTAGCTGCTGCCCGCGGCTGCGCTCGCGTGGTATCTGGATAAAAAGTGGCCTATGTCACTCTCCAGCCCTCCAACTATCTCCACACAAAAAATCACGTCAATCCGTCGCTCTGTTTTGACGTGAAGACAAATAAACAAACAAATAAACACACCTTCACATATATATATTTACTTTACTGTATGTAGGTATATTATATTTGTGAGAAAAATAAATAAATGATATGTCAAAGGGGTAAAAGGGTGTTTCGCAGGACTCGTGTTTTTGGCATGTCCGGCCTTGCGAACCTATTAAAATGACCAGTTTCAGTATTGCTGTATTTTTATTTGGAAATAGTATACGAGTACGCTATTATGGCACTAGTAATATCCTCAATTATATACATAGGAAAGCTGTAATTAATTTCTAAAGGCGTGAAATCTAAGTTCTCTGGTGTGTCCGCGACACCCCTATCTGCATTCAATCGCTTATTACGCAATAATGAAATATAAATTGACACTTTTTATAACGTTAACGTTAATATAGATACTATTAGGTAGTGGTGAATCAAATTTCATGTTATTTTAACTCCACGTTACTGTTTTATAAAGCAAACAAATGTGTCCGCGATAAAAAACTAATTTCTCTGTCGCTAATTTCTCTGGCATTTTCCTAATTTCTCTGGCATTTTGCTAATTTCTTTGGCATTTTGCTAATTTCTCTGGCATTTTTCTAATTTCTCTGGACCAAACCTAATTTCAATGGGCACGAATATATTTAAACCACTAAAACTTCAAAACGGCTTTATCAAATTGAGGGCCGCTAACATTAAAATGCATGTCTTTGAGTGCTTAATTAGGTATGTTATTTTTTTTTTGAAAAATAACCAAAAAAAAAATTGCGAAAATGGGGTACCGTTTTTCGGACCGCTTCTTGCGAATCATCCATTAGGTAGTGGTGAATCAAATTTCATGTTATTTTAACTCCACGTTACTGTTTTACAAAGCAAACAAATGTGTCCGCGATAAAAAACTAATTTCTTTGTCGCTAATTTCTTTGGCATTTTCCTAATTTCTCTGGCATTTTGCTAATTTCTTTGGCATTTTGCTAATTTCTCTGGCATTTTTCTAATTTCTCTGGACCAAACCTAATTTCAATGGGCACGAATATATTTAAACCACTAAAACTTCAAAACGGCTTTATCAAATTGAGGGCCGCTAACATTAAAATGCATGTCTTTGAGTGCTTAATTAGGTATGTTATTTTTTTTTTTAAAATAACCAAAAAAAAAATTGCGAAAATGGGGTACCGTTTTTCGGACCGCTTCTTGCGAATCATCCAAAAAGGTTGAAAAGGTTAGGAACCACTGCTTTAATTCCATATTTTGGTGAACATTTTACACACGTACTATTTATTTATGTTCCTAGTCACTAATTCTGGTGACTGATTTAGATACAGAGAGTTTATACTTTTTTAGAGTAAAAACAATAAGTAAGTCATTGAATTCGAAAACTTAATCCAATAAGGATCAAGGTTCATTATCATTTTAAGGAAAGCGTAGCCTCGTCGGCTTATCAAAATGTTGAAACAGTTAACCTCGACCTAACCGCTCCTTATTCGATTGGTAGGTAGGCACTTCTTAAAACATCCAACATTCTTATTCATAGTTCAGTCGGATCCTATTCTCGTGGCTGGCCTTATTTCTGACTAGCAGCGCCCTCGCGGCGTTGCCGCCGTAGTATGATGGTGTATGATGATGATGATGAAATTACGTTTCCATTTTAAAACCCCGTTGTAGGACCTTTTAAGTAGGACAACTGAAAGATCAACTAGGTTAAGCCATGTTAATACAGCTCTTATCATTGTTGAATTAGGTAGTTAACCTCGCACCTAGCCGAAATTAAATAGGTTTATGGTGACGTTTTCAAACAAATTACTGTCATTTTGGAGAACTAAACAAAACTCAGCGGTAATGATAACGGAATGTTGGACGTTGTGAATTAGTGGAATCGGGGCCCTGAGCGGTAGTTTACAACAAACAAACGAGACTGTAATACCAAGACGCAGTAGACATTCTCTCAATCTTTAGGCATTTAAGATCTGTTGCTGTCTATGAGAGTAATCAAAGGTATAAACAAATATTTGGTTCATATCTACATTTTGGAGAAGTTAGCATTCCATTATGTGACCAATGATCTGTTATATAAACTGAGGTAGAGGCGTTGTACCCCGCTCTGCGTGGCGATCAAAAGTCAAGGTAATCAGCTTGAGCCAACTCAGTCGCACTCTGTTTTACTCCGATGTTACACACAGCACACACATAATTTATCTCTTTCTGACAACGGAGTTTTATATATCGCTGCTATCTTTTAGTTTTCTTGAGTGAATCAACAAAGCTGCCTAATATTCTACCTGACTAAGTAACACTAAAACACAATTTGGCCGCGTTTTAGAGCTTTTTAAAATGAGTGTAACGTCTCTATGGTAAAATCACATTGTGACATGTTGCAAGCCCATCACCGCTATTAGAAAGCTAACTGGTTTCCTCACAGTGTTATCCTTCATATAATTCGCCAGGATTTAAAACCACAACCTTTGTTTTGAAAGTCTTCGACTTATCCCAATCGGCCAAAAAAGCTCCCAAAAATAGAATAGGAAGTATCCACAAAAGAAAAGACGTGTCTGCGAAAGGCTGCCGGCACAAGTTGGATGCGCGATGGAAATGTGTCGTGCGAGGATGTCTAGCTGTGCTGTGAAAATGTGTGGGGGTTTCCACCAAAGCTGTGCGATGAAAATGTGCCTACGAGGATGTGTAGCGGAGCTGTGAAAATGCGCATTAATGTGTGGTGCGAGGATGCGTTGCGAAGCTGTCAAATGTGTCGACGGGGGTGCGTTCCTCGCAATACATTACTCGCAACACATTCCTCGCAACACATTCCTCGCACACATCCCTCGCTTGTTTTGTATGCGCAAAAATCTAGCTCCGCTGAGCCGTTTCCACCAGAGCTGTGCTGACCGAGGCGAGGTAAATGAAGCGATTCTATTGGTTCTTCACAAACACATTCCTCGCAACGCATCCTCGCACATCTCTGGTGGCAACGCAGCCTTAGGGGAGGCCAATGTCCAGCAGTGGACTGCTATAGGCTGATGATGATGATCCTCAAAAGCGGATGACTCTCTGGACGCAAAGCTACAATCCGTGAAGTGACACCCACACGGACTCACTGAGGTGTGTCTTGGAAGGACAGCTTCACGCTTGGCCGGATGAGAACTGATGGCTACTGAGATTTCCTGTGGTAGAAAGCTTGGGGACAAGTTTTTTCAAAATCTACCCACTGGATCAAAGGCTTTCTATTTGATTCAATTTGTGTTCTTGACGTTAATCGCAGGTTCCAAACTTTAAAAATGCGATATCTCAAAAACTCGTGACAAGTTCGTCTTTTTCCCTGGGGTCTTCAAATGCGTTTGGACATACCTGTGACTAACCCCTTAGACATCTTCAAAGGGTCTAAAATGTCTAAAGATCTGAAAGAATATGTCCACCGCACCCTGGAGATTACAGTCATGGTCATTATTTATTCAGAGGCGGCATAAACCTAACGTCGATAGTACAGTCAATTCACTAAAATAACATTAGAAATCTAGTAGTGCAAGGTGAAAGTGACATTCGATATGACTGATGACAAAATGACAGAATAATTGCGGGGTCATACGTCAATGGAGTGATGATTTGCTGTTCCCACGGTCTTAGACCGGATGATGTACAGCAGGGTTTCTCAAACTTATGGACCCCACGTACCCCTATTGAAAATCTCAGATGACAGCGAACTGCTACTCCTCCCGCCCCCCGCCCCTCCCATCCCAGTAAAGAAAATAAGAAAATGTACAGCTACAGAAGTAAATACTTAAAAAAAAATGAAAGTTAACAAATACAGTGTCAAAAAGAAATAAGTATTAATGTGATGAGTATACTCATCACATTAATGGTAAGCGTCCACAGGTCGGTATCGTACGCTTCGGACGCATCGCACGCAAGGGATCGTAGTATTATTTGTATAGAAACTCATATAAGTGCGTCCACCTGTCCGCATCGTACGCATCGCATTACACAGATAATCCGCTTGATGCGATCCGTCCGCTGCGTGCGATGCGGGCCTGTGGACGCTTACCATAATACTTATTTCTTTTAGGCTTGTTTCTTTTTATTTTTTATTTTATTTTATTTATTAGGGACAATAAACAGCTACAATATACAGCGTAATCAAAACAAATGTACAATATTTTTTTTTTTTTTTTTTTTCATGTCGCAAATTGAGTCGATTTTAGGAATTTTGGACAATTTTAACCATAACGCACTTAGCGCACTTGCCAGTCATGCAGCCGCCATTACATAAATCTTGTCGCGAACCCCCTGCCGTCAAATAGCGATTAGCGAACCCCCAGGGGTTCGCGTACCCCACTTTGAGTAACGCTGATGGACAGCATAAGTTTATGGAACTACGGGATTTTTTTTTTCCACCAAAGAAACATGAATTGAATTGAAATTTTAAAGTCTCAATACAAAAATAAAAGCTTTTAAAGGTAAAATAGGCATTAGAAAATTACCTACTACAATTTTTATAATTTGACTAGCAGTTCGTCCCGGAGATGTCCAAGTAAATTTCCGACATTTTAAGATTTTTTTACCGAAACTGGTGTAACTACCAGCATATTTGTTAAGACATTTTTTTGTCAGTCCATCATCATCTCAGCCGTTGGACGTCCATTGTTGGACATAGGCCTCCCTCAAAAATTTCCATGTGTTGCGGATGGAAGCGGCCTGCATCCACCGCCAACCTGCCGTTTTTATAAAGTTTCGGGTGGAGGCCACGGACCGGCAAGCGCAGTGTTGGACGTCCACCGACAAGATGGACAGACATCTTGTCGGTGGACGTCCAACACTGCGCTTGCCGGTCCGTGGCCTCCACCCGAGAACTTTTTTCGTTTGTCTGTTACAATGTATAATTTTTCCAAAACTACATGCTTGTGCATCTTTAGTTCCTATTTTTTCTTCACCTAAATTGAAGAACTGGTAGCACCTAATAAAGTAGTTCTTGTTTATAAATAAGGGTCCAGGTCAAAATAATCTTGAACTGGCGACCTTTTGAAGAATGTAGAGATAGTGAACGTTTCGAAAGATGTACATACATACATAAAATCACGCCTCTTTCCCACAGGGGTAGGCAGAGACCACGGATTTCTACATGCTACGATCCTGACACACCTCTTTCGCCTTATTCACTCTCATCACATTTTTCATACAAGCTTGCCGGTTTAGGGTTCGAAAGATGTGTGTACCTAAAGATCGTTAGTAGGTGGAAAGCCTTGCAGAAACAACGGATTTCTACTCGATGACGAGTGATAGGAGGGAATCGAAGAGAGAACATGTTGTGCCGACCCCACCTAGTGGGAAAAGGGCAAGGAAATGATGATGATAGGAAAGAAATTATTTAACACGCGGGAACAATACATGTGGGAGTGTGAGACGCTCGCGCGAGGAGTAACCTTGCCGCAACTCCCTCCTTACCCAGATGAAGATTCTCCGGATGAATCGAAACATTGTCGGTATCTAAATCTACGATAATTTAACGTGAGTAATTCCCGTGTGTTATATAATGTCTAGTACAAGTACAACCACAGAATACTAGTACTACGTACAGAAGGGTCACTTCGCGAGTAAATTTGTTTAAATAGAGACTCTCGCGGCGAAGCTATAAAGTGCAATTCAACTCGCCTATGGGCCTATTACCTATCGAGATATTTGCCTAAACATTCCCATCCTGCTCTAATGCGTAACTGTGTCACTGTCTGGCGCGGTGTGACGCGACTCGTAAGGGTTGTCGAATTATCGCTTGCGACAACACAAATAAATTAATTTATTTTATCTGTCACAAAAACAGTACCTACTTAAGTTCTAAAATAAGTAGGCCTAAATATAATTTAATCTACCGTTACCACAGAATAAATAGTAGTAAGTAGGTACTACGTATTGTACGTAGGTAGGTGAAGTAGGTAGATAGGTACATTATTATCTTGTTCGTTTTGTAAACAATTGCATTTCAAAATATCTATACCTTCATACTTACCTAGACATCGATCAGACACACACAATCATCATCATCACACAACTAGACCGGGAGCCGTTATCCGATAATCACCCTTTTAATGTTAGGTTTGCAATCACATTTGCAATTTAATGCACGGCCAGGACTCGAACCCACGACCTTCGTCTCGAAAGTTGAGGTACTAATCACTTCGACCAACATGGCTCTATGAATGTAATGTAACTTCTAAACACTTACAATTATTATATTAAGTAGGCTAGGTACCTACTTAATGGATAAGTTACTTTTAGGTACATATGTAAATAAACAAAACTGTAGGTACCTACCTAGGTAGTTTTGTAGGTGTATTATGTTTGTTTATTTGTAAACAGGTACCTATTCAATCAAAAAGGAATCGAATAGGTACCTATAAAATCTCGTTTTCATTATGCACCTACAGTTACAGAGTAAAAGTAAGTACCTACCTAGGTATTTATTGATGATTTATTTAAATAGGTACCTACATACAACAAATTATAGAAAAGCTTAGTAGTTACCTACCAACCTTTCAATATCTTCCGGAATTATAGTGGAATTAATTATATTGTGGAATGTTAATGTCCATTCATTGCTTTTCCTTTTGTATATACACCCGTAGACACAGCAGTATCTTTTATACGGATTAGATCGTTTAGTTATCGTGCAAAAATCACAAGAAACGATGTATACGAGATCACGATAATTACGCACAATGCGTCTAGTCCGCAAGCCGAGCGAGCGGCAAGTGGCAACCTATGTCGCGCGCCGCCCGAGGCGGCGCGCGTCCGATAAATACCTAAAGTGAGAAGTGAGACAGGCCTGGTACAACTCACGAATTTGAAAATGAAATAGATGGGAAAGATATTTTATGTATGTAAAGTACTTAGGTAAGGTATCAGATTTAGTACTGTTTTGTATTTGAAACGCTTATCTTTATTTATTTCGGGCTGGCCGATTATTTTCCTGTTAGTATTGCGTACATTAATTCGTTCTAGGTAACTGACATTACATAGTTACTTATCGTAGTTTAAGTTGTCCGAGTAGGATAGTACCTCGATATTCGACCTGAAGGCCGTGGGTTCGAACTCCATCAATGCATTTTTTCATCATCATCGTCATCTCAGCCCCCTTCCACCCACTGTTGGGTATAGGCCTCGTCATTATCGCGCTATTTTTTTGGGGGGGGGGGGGGGTACCTGCGCCAATAAGGGGGCTACAGGATATCTCCGCATTATGACATCCAATTTCGATGGTTTCTTTTTACTTGAAAGGTTGTTACTTTAAGTTGGTCTCATAAAACTTCGGTGAAGATCGGATTAGGATCTTCAGCGTGATGAGAAAAATAACTCCTGGGGCATTCCATTGTGACGGGTGGGACATTTTCACCCCGTTTTGCTCAAACTTTATTTATTTTCTCCTAAAATAGCAACGCAGTTCGTTTTAAAATAATAACATTTGGAAGCCAGATATTTGTTTTAAATAAAACCATCAAAATAAAATCCTAAACTACGTAATTAACCGAGAAAATTGACTTAATCTAAGTGTGACGGGTCGGACGCGCTTGGCACTCACCTAGCTGAGTAGATGGCTTCACTTCCAAAATCAAGACAAACCGTAAATATTTTGTTAAACAGTTTTCTCGTATATTGTTACTAGAATGTTAAGGTCCCATTTTATATGTAAATAACATTATAATACTAGCAAATTTTCTAAATAATCAAGGAGTAGTTTGTGACGGGTGGGACAAGTGACTAATGACAACAATATAGTTCGTTAATAAAACGCCCACAAATGTTTAGACTTGTATATTTATTAAATTAATGATGAAATTACTTTAATTAAAGAAATAGAAACGAAAAAAAACTATGCAGGTGGACGAAATTAACCTTTTATTTTTCAAAAATTTAAATGGAATTTTGAAATAAAAAATATGGTTTATCCTTTATTGTTTTAATAGTTGGTTCCGAAAGGATGTTTAAAATTAGCTTTTTTAATGTAAAACACATCTTTCTCGCTTTCACTGTAAGCATCAAAATAACTCAGATTGCCTTTTTGAAATCGCAGTACAGTTTTGAAATAAAACACAATAATATAGAAAATAACTACTTCCAAATGTAATTAATCAATAAATAAAAGAATAAAACACAGTTTAAAACACGATTTCATCGAGATTTAGTTTGCCCTACCCGCCGCTGTGACGGGTGGGACACCCTTTCAAATCTAAATATCTCCATAATAATGTTTACTAGCTCAATGACATATTAAGCCAAAACCGTTACCCATAGCATGATTGTTACTTTTGGAAAGCCGAAAAGCAATAGGATAGATAGTTTTACGTGAGGATAAAAAAATATATGTTTTGCAGTGACGGGTGGGACACGAGCTAAGCATGTCGTTGAACTTTTACAACTTTTTACCAAAAATAATCACATGCAATAACTTAACACTGTTTTAAACTTCTTGAATTGTTTGTTCTTTTTGTATTATTACTTTTCACAGTAACTCAATAGACGACGGAGAAAAAAAAATTCAACTTGAAGAAAAAATACTGTACCATTGACGATCGCAGCACGGCTGCATTCACAAGCAATAAAAATAACGAAAATCGTAAAAATATTTAAAAAAATGGTTGATTCCTGTTGAATTAACTTATTGGCTTTACTGTAGTCACAGATTCAAGTACATATTATGCAATTTAGTTTTTCAACCTGAGGTGTCGTTTTCGCTGGAATGCCCCTCCTAAAAATGTAGTAGATCGCTCACTTGGATTTCTTTAAGCGACGCAAACACAGACTCGCGAGGTCTACAGCTCACGTATATCCGACCAGCCAACAACAAATGTTGGTCGAAAGACCATGGGCAAGTGGGCCAGATGGGCCGGCATAGAGGAACCACCTACTCTGCCTTTGGGGAACGATTCCACCATGTTCCCCAGACCACTAGTTTAACAGACAGCTTACTAGGGACCTAACTAGGAGATGGTGGAATTTGTTCCATTAGTTTCTCCGTATGCAATTTATAAACGAGGCACCTGCCATCACCTTGAGCGAGCCGGTTTTACATCCTGCCGATACGCGATCATAACTTTATTGAATTCTTTGTAAGTGCCGTATTAGTTAAGTCAGATAGTGGAGATCTACTGCATAGTAAACGAAAGAATAAGCAAAAGGAAACTTAGCACTTAAGGTTTAGCAACCATAGGTTATCATGGTCACTCCATGGCGTAGCTTGCTTACTCTCTACTCACTTTTACAGGCAAGTCTTTGAAGAACAGTCTGTAACACCCTTGACATAAATAAATAAATAAATATTGCTTGACATTTCACACAACGTCATCTAGCCCCAAACTAAGCAAAGCTTGTACAATGGGAACCAGATAACTGATAGAATACTTATTATATGTATTTGTAAATACATACTTAGGTATAATACTTTATAACACCCAGACACAGAACAAACATCTATGTTCATCACACAAATGTTTGTCCTGGATGGGAATCGAACCCACGACCTACAGCGCAGAAGGCAGAGCTACTACCAACTGAGCTAAAAGGCCAGTCAACATGATATGATTATGATTATGCTGATTTTTTTTACCCCTGACGAAAACGAGAGGTTCTCTGTTCAGGAAGCTCATCAGCTATTTTCTAATTGATAAAGAGATGGGTATGTCAGGGAGTTTTCATTAAATTTTTAATTTTACTGCTTGCTGTTCATGTCGTATCGGACTGTAGGATTCACCTCAGTTTTTAGTAGTTTCCATAGCTCCTTACAAACTAAAATGCAACTAGAATAAAACTATTTGACCTTGAGAAGTCTAGCTCAAGTCATTCACTCTTATCAATTAAAATATCCTGCCTGTTCTACCTTGCTAATTCAAGTCAAAAAATATGTTCGCATTTCAAAACCGGTCAGGTTATAAGTCCCTCAAATATCCTTCGTAACAAAATAACAGGTACTTAAGCCATATATTTGAATGAAATTGCCCGTCATGTATTTGTAACTCAAAATACAATTTCACTGACATCTTGGTGCCAGAAAAATTTGGTGAGGACTGAGGATCTTTCGAGTAGAGTGCGCCGCAAACTTTATGGCGGCTGAAGTGCGCGGCAGATTCGGCTTTGCACAGGTACAGTCAAACAAATTGCTATGTAGATAAAGTTAACTCTATTCTATTGCGTTGACTGTACCTGCGCAAAGTCGAATCTGCCGCGCACTTCAGCCGCCATAAAGTTTGCGCACTATACCTTAGGAGCTATACAGAAATACACCTCTAGAGTGCAGAAAATTGCTAACATTGAAGTCAGTTTTTTTTTAATTGTAATAAAGCCACTTGTATCTCTCTTTAAACATAGAACAGAAAAGGAAGTCTTCCTGCACAGTTCATGCAACTCTACTTCATCTAACACCTTACATCACCAAATTGGCGTTTCATTCGACTCGTAGTCGCATGAGTGAAAGGATTTTGTGTATTGGCTATGATCACTGCAAATCTAGCTTCGATAGAAACTGAACTTTATGCCACTGACTTTAAAATCAATTTGAATTAAACTTATGGATGGTACAGTTAGAATTGCAGCGTCCTACAAAATCGATGTCCTACTACAAGTGCTAAGGAAACAAAACATTATCTATGGTTTTAGTTGACGTTTTGTTTTTATTGATAAAAGTTTGTTAGTAGAATCAGACTCCTGACCAAAAGATACTACTTTAGTTATCCTTAGAAAGTCATGTTTAAAATTATAGAGCTGACTAAACCGCGGTTTTCCTTACCATGTATTATTTCAATTTTGAGTCAAAATTCCTGATAAAATGTTTGTTATTTTGTTCGATTGGACGGTGGCCGGCATAAGTACTACGAATCTATGGATTTATTTAATTTTTTGTCCCTTCCAGCGGCATACTAGCTGGCAGTTTATATGTGCTATACTAGCCTACATGCCATGCCATACACACAGCTATACACCATCCTGGCTATAGTGCTGTTAGAGTACGCGCCACCACCGAAGTCCGATAGACGAGCTGCTATCGCAGAACTTGTCAGAAATTGTCCAATTACGGCATAATTATGCAAGTTTGTACGTTCATCAATTCTACACAGAACAACTGAACGACCGTGACTAAAAGAACATAACAAAGTACCTAAATAAAACAATTAGTTCCCGCTTTTGCCGTAGGACTTGAGTGCTGGCGCGGACTCTAGGCCAATTCACGTCCACACAAGGTCCAATCGGCTTGATCCAATTGATGTGGATGGCCGGCATTAGTTCAGAACATAGATGTTCCAAAAAGAAAAAGGACAAAAATTTGATTTTTTGTCTCTTTAGGGTTCCGTACCTCAAAAGGTAAAAAAAGGAACCCTTATAAAATCACTTTCTTGTCCGTCTGTCTGCCTGTCCGTGGCACCACCGATTTTCTCAGGAACGGGTGGACCTAGTTTTCTCTATAACTAATTTTGATATCCATCCTTGTTTTGTGTGACTCTTCTTCTTTCGTATGAGCAAGTGGCCAACTCTGGTGACGGAGTTTTTAGGCCGCCTAAAGACCTCCGTCATGGCTTGTGTGACTGAAAAGAAACGTTCAGTAGTATATTTGTTGCTCTGTCTACGGTGTATGGCCTCCATCAGTTTGCAGTTTGAAGCGCTCGTTGCGTAGCTTAGGCGTTCGTGATTGATCGTTGAAGTTAAGCAGCGTTTAAGCACAATTTGGATAGGTGACCGCAAGTGGCATTGCGAGCTGAGCGCTTCCGTGCTTCGGAGAGCACATTAAGTTGTCGGTGCCGGCTTTTAAGTTTTTTAGCCATGATAGCCTTGAGGCGGCGTGAAAACTCCGTTATCAGAGTTGGCCACTATCTCAAACGAACTTACACTTGGGCCAGCGGATCTCGGCATTCGTGAAGTTGGCCGTTTCGATGCGCAGTGCAACTTTTTCATACAAAATTTTCTACTGCGCAGCGAAAAGCCTAACTTCACGAATGCCTAGATCCGTTGGCCCTACTGTACTTTTATCAGTTTGCTTACATACTCGTCTCGTAGATCAGTGTGTGACGTCACAGAGTGAAATTAGTTTCTATCGATGGCGTGTAGGCGCCGGGGAAAGTCATCGTAGGCGGAACACTTTTTGCGTTTCAACATTCATCTTGTTCAGCTGTTTGTGAATAGACGAGGTTAAATAAATAAAATGCGTTTATTTCAGACCATGGTTCCCTATTGTGTTTAGTAGTAACTTAAACCTAGATTAGTAACTTTTAACACGCCTCTTTCCCATAGGGGTAGGCAGAGATCACGGACTTCCACTTGCTACGATCCTGACACACCTCTTTCGCCTGAGTCACTCTCATCACATTTTTCATACAAGCTCGCCGATTTAGGGTATTTTTGACCTGGCCTTTCTCTAAAATGTCACCAATCTGATCCAGGTATGTTCGCCTAGGTCTTCCCCTTCCAGCTGTTCCATTCACACTCGCCTCATACACTTGTTTTGTTATACGACTTTCATTAATCCTCTCTACATGCCCTTCTCAATTCTTATCACTACATCTTCTTTCACTCCACATTGTTTTATTTATAACAGTAGTAGTAATATCAGTATAGATAATTTCAGAGCAAGCCTCAATCAGTATGAGTGTCCGATATTAGGCAACGTCGTATCTGTGCAACAAAAACCGGAAGTAGCAACCTCGATAAGTGTTCATTGCAACAGCGCCGTGGACTGACCAGACGCTTGTACTGCGAAAGGGCTTGGATTATCCAGTAATGGTTGAAATATAAAAAAAAAACTTAGGCCTTTACATCTTTACTAGATGATTTATACAGTGTCAGGAGGCCATCTTTGCCTACATTTAACGGGACACTGTAGTGCCTACACCATCCTCTTAGCTTAACCGGCCATATCCACAGGAAAGACATGGTCAATACGTATGGGGCTGACTAAGCCGCGGATTTCCTCACGATGTTTTCCTTCACCGTTTAGAGCGCATATAAATTTATCGAAACGAAAAATCCATTGATGCTCGGCCAGGATTCGAACCCACGACCTTCGGATCGAAAGTCGAGGTACTATACCCCTCGGCCAACACGGCTCTCCAAGACAGGTTTTATTAAGGAATTCTGCTTCTGAAGATCCTTGGAAGATGTCTACAGGACACACGCTCGCGAGCAAACTGCATTCAACGAGACAGATTATGATCAGAGAGAGCACGAAGTCACTCTCATCTCAAGGAGACCGAACGCGACAGAAGATAAGTGCTCCTTGAATGTCTGTTAGCACGCGAGCGTGTGAACGCGCTATTCAAAATCGGGGAATCAAAAAGTATGGCAAAAAACTAGGTTAAACTAAACTAATTAGTGTTCCGTAGTCCTATTTTTAGTAAACATACGCAAGCTGTCTCAGAATTAGAATACCCAAAACCACTAAAATAAACGCATTGAATGAGGATGGATATATTTAGAAATATCTGAACTAAAGGGGACATTATATTTATTTCGGTAACTGACTGAGACGCAAGGGGTTCAACTTCCGGGGCGAGCCAGATGCTGCATTTGATAGCTAAACTCTTGAGGAAGGTTATAGGCTACCTTTCATTACCATAATCACCATATATCGCCACTGAGGGGCCAACGCCGCGAGGGCGCTGCACAATATGAAAAGCGGAAGTTTTTTTTGTTTATTTGAACGCGCTAATCTCAGGAACTTTCGGTAGGATTTGAAAAAATCTTTCTGCATTTGATAGCTTAATTCTTGAGGAAGGTTATAAGCTACTTTTCATCATCATCATCACCGTATACCATCACTACGCGGGTAACTCCGCGAGGGCGCTGCACAATATGAAAAGCGGAAGAGTTTGTTTTTTTTTCTTATAATATTTAAACGCGCTGATCTCAGGAACTTTCGGTCGGATTTGAAAAAATCTTTCTGCATTTGAAAGCCTAATTCTTGAGGAAGGTTATTGGCTACCTTTCATTACCATAATCACCATATATCGCCACTGCGCGGGTAACTCTGCGAGGGCGCTGCCAGTACCAATATAAAAAGCGGAAGAGTTTGTTTGTTTACTTAATGCTAATCTCTGGCATATATAGCTATTTTGATTTGATTTGTAATTGATAGCATTGCATTTGGATAGCTTAATTCTTGAGGAAGGTTATAGGCTACTTTCCATCATCATCTCGAGCGTACCTACTGCTAGTCTTCTATCTTCTTCTAATCTTCTTATTTTTTTGTTTGAACGCGCTAATCTCGGGAACTACCAGTCCGATTTGAAAAATTCTTTCTGCATTTGATAGCTAGACTCTTGAGGAAGGTTATTGGCTACTTTTCATCATCATCATCATCATCATCATCACCATATACCATCACTACGGGGGCAACACCGCGAGGGCGCTACTAGTCTATTATTATGTCTTACCGACTCTTTCTGAGTATCGCTACCGTATGTTTGTGGTCGAGTTAAAAATAACTATCAGCTGCTCGTTTGGGTAATGTTTTGAGGGCTACGAAATGCTAAAGTTATTTGTCAGACGTGACGCATTGTTATACCAGATGGTAACAAAACTATACAATAATATGAAGTAGCTAAATTAAAAATGGGTACTAATTAAACAAACTTCTATTTAATAGCATTTTTCGCCTCCAAAAAATTACATTGACCTCTGAATTACTCAGCCACTATCAATGTGCGTCTGAAAAATACTATCTTAGCCACTTTTCTTCGATGTAAGCCACTGTAAATACAACTCAGCATGGTAGTTATTTTTTAGCATCTTGTAACACAAAATTATTCATAGCAGTAAACTCCTAAAATATTTAAATATGACACCAATAAGGTAAATATATTGTATTCTAAAGGAACTAGATTTCTGGTGCTTCGGCGAACGCTGCCGAGGTACGCTCGCTACGCTCGCTCGCCTGACGCGTTCCGTGGCCAAAAAAATAAATCTGCGGCTCGACTTATTATTCCCCATTCAAAATTTGTAACCGTCAGAATGATGAGTCACCTGTCGAATTTAACGTTAAAATAGTGTCCAATAATTGTTTCTCATTTGCTTCTATTTGCTTCCTAAATATTTAAGAAGATATTAAACATTTAAGGGTGATTGTTCATTCTGACGTCAGAATCGCCGGTCACCTGGTCGTAGCACTCTCGAGGTGCATTTTAGATCATAACTCCTTCATAACTCCGAAGATCCTTGACAGATCCTCACCAAATTTTTTGTGACACCGATCGGAAAGTACCTTTCAAACAAAAAATCCTCCAAATTGGTTCAGGGATGATTCGCAAGAAGCGGTCCGAAAAACGGTACCCCATTTTCGCAATTTTTTTTTTGGTTATTTTTCAAAAAAAAATAACATTCCTAATTAAGCACTCAAAGACATGCATTTTAATGTTAGCGGCCCTCAATTTGATAAAGCCGTTTTGAAGTTTTAGTGGTTTAAATATATTCGTGCCCATTGAAATTAGGTTTGGTCCAGAGAAATTAGAAAAATGCCAAAGAAATTAGCAAAATGCCAAAGAAATTAGCAAAATGCCAGAGAAATTAGGAAAATGCCAAAGAAATTAGCAACAAAGAAATTAGTTTTTTATCGCGGACACATTTGTTTGCTTTGTAAAACAGAAACGTGGAGTTAAAATAACATGAAATTTGATTCACCACTACCTAATGGATGATTCGCAAGAAGCGGTCCGAAAAACGGTACCCCATTTTCGCAATTTTTTTTTGGTTATTTTTTAAAAAAAATAACATACCTAATTAAGCACTCAAAGACATGCATTTTAATGTTAGCGGCCCTCAATTTGATAAAGCCGTTTTGAAGTTTTAGTGGTTTAAATATATTCGTGCCCATTGAAATTAGGTTTGGTCCAGAGAAATTAGAAAAATGCCAAAGAAATTAGCAAAATGCCAAAGAAATTAGCAAAATGCCAGAGAAATTAGGAAAATGCCAAAGAAATTAGCGACAGAGAAATTAGTTTTTTATCGCGGACACATTTGTTTGCTTTGTAAAACAGTAACGTGGAGTTAAAATAACTTGAAATTTGATTCACCACTACCTAATAGTATCTATATTAACGTTAACGTTATAAAAAGTGTCAATTTATATTTCATTATTGCGTAATAAGCGATTGAATGCAGATAGGGGTGTCGCGGACACACCAGAGAACTTAGATTTCACGACTTTAGAAATTAATTACAGCTTTCCTATGTATATAATTGAGGATATTACTAGTGCCATAATAGCGTACTCGTATACTATTTCCAAATAAAAATACAGCAATACTGAAACTGGTCATTTTAATAGGTTCGCAAGGCCGGACATGCCAAAAACACGAGTCCTGCGAAACACCCTCAGGCGTCCTGTTTGAAAAGGTATACTTTCTAATTAGAGCCATAATTTGGTGAGAATATGTCGAGGATCTTCGGAGTTATGAACAGAAATGCACCTCACCTCGAGAGTGCAGAATACTTACTCAGCGAAGTCGGTTTTAAGATTTTTTTTTAATTTAGCCACTCGTACTTTTTAAATTCGATGCTCTTGACGACTAAGCAATCAAAACTAACGCTTTCCTCTGTATTACCAAATCAATCCATAAACTCCAAATATAATTTGACCAAACACCGGAAGCCCAACCGGTGTTAAGGCCTTTCACATTGAACTCACACGTGGTGTAGTTTGTCTATACTAATGCTGGGGCCACACTACGGGGATATGGCAAATTATTTGCCTTTCGTATAGCCACAATACAGAATACCGGCAATTAATTTGCCATATCCCCGCAGTGTGGCCCCTACATAACACTAACACATTTTTTTAGTGCAGTTCGAGACGTAAAACTTGTGAGCAAAGCGGAAGTTATTGCGCGGTCACTCGCACTTAGGCTGGTTTTACCGTCACGCGTACCGTCGCGTCGGCGCTGATAGACGAGTGATCTTTATTACATTGAAACAAGGATACTGATTGTTTAGCAAAAATGGCAACGCTGATTGCATTCGTCAGTGCTGAACAATCAGTATCCCTATTTCATTGTAATAAAGATCACTCGCCTATCAGCGCCGACCGGTACGCGTGACACTAAAACCAGCCTAACAGTAAAACCAGCCTTATAGGTCTTATGGCAACGCGTAGTACAGCGCACTTCGAAAATAAAACAATTGCAGTATGCGCTTTACACGAGCCATTTATTATTGCATCGCTTGCGGCGAGATATTGCGACAACTATATTCATTATTGATATAACAACGAAATCTTATTGTTGTTTTAACAAAAAAAAAATTCCTGCGGGTTTAAAAAGGTTGCTATAGCAGAATCACAAAATAGGAAATATACCTTTAAGCCCGCTGATCGTGTTAAAAAAAAGCAAATAAATAGATTACAAAATTTCGAAGTTTCGTCTTCAATAATCAGGCTGTACTATTGTACTCTTTGTAGTAGGTACATTTGTAACAACTTTGCGGTCAAGCACTCGTTGACTCATTACTGATACTCCGTTAGAACGGTACACTTAATAGTCGGTATTGTGTAAATTCTATACTTGAAAGCATTTTCACATCAAAATACAACCGTCATCATCTTCCTGTCCTTGTTCCACATTACGGCACAACTTGCCAGAGCTCTGCTCTGAAGACTTACAGAATATCGCAGCCAAATAACATCATTCTTCTCTCATGGTGTTGTGTTGCTGCGGTGAGGTTTCCAGAGCTCTGCTTTGAAGCGCTGCGGTGACAACTGGTGGAGCAGTCTTGTCCATTGTGTTGTCTGCGCAGTGATTCCTCTTGTAAAGGGCAGCGCGAGAGTGACTCCTCTGGTGTCGCAGACGTCCATTGGTGGTAACCGCTTACCATCATGGGCATGTTTGTTCCTCTATAACTCGACAACCAGTGAACCGATTTGCCTGAAATTTAAAGTGTAGATAGATAATGACCGGGAATAGGACATAGGCTACTTTTTATCCGGGTACCACGCGAGCGGCGCAGGCGGAAGCTAGTTTATTTATAAGTCCAATGTAAGGCGCGAGACATACAGAAAAGACGTAAGACGAGGACGCGTCGCAGACATAATGTCTCTTCCGCGTCCCTTTCATAGAAAATGTATAGAAGCGTCGCGCCGCAAAACATACAGAAGAGACGGGGCGCCATCACATTTTGTATGAAAGGGACGCGGAAGAGACAAATGTCTGCGCGCCGTCTCTTCTATCTGGCGTGCGCCTAAGGAATCTCAACATGCCTAGTGGTCAACCTGTTCGATACCTGTGGTTCGGAAGAAAGTGAAACTAACTGGTTATTATTTAATACGTGTACAGTTACGTACCTAATCGGAGTTATCACGTACGGATGAGGATTGATAATGATTAGATTATTGACAATCTTCTAAATAAGTGGCTAAATTTAAAATAAAAAAAACCGACTTCAATGTTGTAATAGGTTCTTCCAACGGATCTTGGCATTCGTGAAGTTAGCCGTTTCGATGCGCAGTGCAACTTTCTCATACAAAATTTTCAACTGCGCAACGAAAAGCCTAACTTCACGAAAGCCTAGATCCATTGGAACAACTGTAGCTGAGCAATTTTCTGCACACTCGAGGTGCATTTCTGCTCATGGGCAAAAACGCGAGAATCTGTACATTGGCATTTTCGAGGTGTCCCCAGGTAAAATCGACTGCTACGCAGCTCTGTATAAGTTTTACAGGAGTTGTAACCACATTATCTGATTCATGGTGAAATTGGCATGCCATATTTATTAAAATTTAACGCTTAAAACAACATTATGATATAGAAAATTAAGTTTAAAAAATCGCAATTTTAGCCTGTAGTACTGTCCCCTAAACAAAATCCGACCTTTAGCAGCGTTTGATTAAAAATAATTCCACTAGACTGGCAAACTTTTAGCTATATATTTGAAGTTTAGTGGGTTACCTAGGGTTCTAAATGTACAATTTGCTGCAAAAGCCAGAATTTCTACTAAATAAGTAATATTTAAGCCTGTCCCCGGGATTTGGGCCAACTGGACATGTCCGGATTCCGTTACCGCGTTTTCGAATGATTTTACAGTTTTTTTGTTCCGAGGGGTAGTTATTTTTTTACTTAAACAACAACATTGCAACGAGACAGACGTAAAAGTAAAGGGGATGTCTATAGTTTTTAAGCCAAAATATTCAAAACAATTGTTTGATTTTCGGCGTCAGTGAGAGGTTGTGTTTTTTCGGGCACTGTCCGGTGAGTATTAAATTTTTTTTTTATGTTTAAAACGTATTTCCAATGCATATTTTTATTTCAGAACTGAAATAAACTATCCAAGATTAACTTAGTGTGAAAAATCGTGTGATAAATATCAGCAAGTTGAGATAATTCATATTTTTTTGAACAGGTACCTAAGTTCGTTACTTCCGATTCGATACCATAGAGCTGATAATCACGTAAAGCAAGGTTTACATAGCGTACGCTTTATTTTATCTATTATTATTTACCCATTATTACCCTACTGTGCGAAGGCAAAAGAAGTATTGTTTTTAGCAGATATTGTACTGTGTGCATGTAGGTAGGTAAATTGTAAGCGAAATCTTTCATTGTATATCATTCATATATTGATCTATCTACTAAACTGATTTTGATAATGAGTTATCAAGTTAAATAAAATGAGCAAATATTTGTTTTTTTTTCGGATACGTATCTACCTACTTAGTGTTTGATATTAAACGACTTTTTTTTGGAAAAGAGGTCAAAATATGAATTATTTTGGTAAACCTACGGCCACCATAGGTATCAAAGTTATTCGTTTTAGACCTATGTTCCGAAGAAAAAGTGGTTAAATATCAATAGGTACCACTGTTCAAAAATATTTTTTTTTTGTGACGAAACAAATTATTAAGCTTAGTTACTTTACTTACTTAGTTAAGACTAATTTTCACAAGTTCTAGTTTACTTCTAAAATTATTAATTTCAACGATTTCATAGCTAGTAAAAAAAAATTCGAAAAGCGCTATGTAAACCTAACCTTAAATGTCTGTCCCCCAAATCCAAGTTACAAAAGTGTTAAGTTTGTATTAAAAAGTTTAAAATAAGTGTAGACATTGTTTAGCAAAATGATGTGGTTTCTCAAAATACTCAAAATTTAAATAGTTAATTAAGAAAATAGTCAATTTTGGGAATTTTATTCAAACTTTAAAGGCCATTTTAGAGCATAGGTAACGAACTGGAAAGGAAAAGTTGATAAAACTCGTGTATTTCTAAGATATCAAACTGATTTTATACATTTATTAATTAAAAACATGTTCTCTTTCTTTAATAAATAAATTAATAAAATAATTTTGAGTTTTACTATCTTAAAAAACCAAAAACCAGCGGTAACGAATTGGATTAAAATTTCTCCCTACAGTAATAAACTTGCTAATTTCTCCTAAAATAACAATTTTACGAGAAAACTTTTTCGTTTTTAGATAGAAGAATAATTATAGATAGCATATAAATAAACATTTCAATGAAATTCCACAAAAAAAAAACAAATCACAATTTTGAGAAAGTGTACAGTTTTGCGCGTTTTTGCCCTCATAACTCTGAAGATCCTCGACAGATCCTCACAATTTTTTTTATGGCACCAACTGGAAAGTATACTCTTTCAAACAAAAAAAGAATCTTCGTAATCGGTCTAGGCGACTTCGAGTAATCGGGTATCATACATAAGAAAAGCACAAAAAGAAAGATGCCGACGGATTGAAAATTTGAGAACATCAATTACTTATATTGAGCTGTTGAACTAAGGCTTGTTTCACTCTTCAGCGTGTCGAAATGTCGTGCACATTTCTCTGCTGTGAATGGTCAAAATTAATTTCTCTGTGCTGTGAATGGTCAACTCGCGGACGCGACCGGCGACACGCTGAAGAGTGAAACAAGCATAAAGGAGGACAATACAGCTCTAAGACATCCACACCGACCGCAGATCAATGCGGTCGATGACCTGACGTAACGTGGGGTAGGTCGTGAATGAACTACAAATCAACTGTGTACTTTAAATAGACATGAGAGTGACAAGAACGAAACATAAGGAATATTATTGTGATTCTGCCACACAGGGTGAAATTTTGAGACGGGGCAGTAAGGGCAGCTACCTTAACCGTTGTAGCTACAGGAAAACGTTCTTAGGAGACTACCCTTACTTTTGAAGATATTTCGACAATTGATGAAAAATGATGACAAATGATAAAATGATTTCGTACGAAATGTATACTTAGCTCAAAGTTTTTTGCGATTTCTGACTCCCTCGGTTGGTCCGAGAGAGCCTTTTAACCCTTATATGAAACAGGATCGACTGGCATCCAAAAAAGTTTTTGTGTAAATTGCCCATTTTCTCACTGACTGTACATTTTTTTCAAAATCTGTGAAAGCAGGTCAAAATATTTTCAAAAGTTAAGGATAGTCTCCTAAGAACGTTTTCCTGTAGCTTCAACGGTTAAGGTAGCTGCCCTTACTGCCCCGTCTCAAAAATTCACCCTGTATAACGGCCTTCTTGCCCCGCTTAATAAAAATTGTAAGGTAAAGGCAAAGGGTCGCTTAGATGGTGTTTGAGGGAGGCTTATACCCAACAGTGGGCTATTATTTGAGCTGCCTATGATGATATTGTATTAACACACGGTAATTACTCACGTAAAACTATCGTCGATTTAGATACCGACAATGTTTCGATTCATCCGGAGAATCTTCATCTGGGTAAGGAGGGAGTTGCGGCAAGGTTTACTCCTCATGGTCGCGTCTCACACTCCTATTATGATGATGCCTTTAATGCATCATATCCAACGCCTATGATGATGATGATGTTAGCGAAAATGAAGGCTTAGTTTGGGGCTAGACGACGCTGTGTAAATTTTACACCAATAATTACTTAGGTATGCAAGATTAACTGTACTATTCGCTATTTACAAGTCATCTTGTATGTAGGATGTTAGCTTAACAAATCGACACTTCGAGGAGAAAGTATGACGGGTACAAGACGAAATACCAGACAGTAGTTTAAAAAAATCAAGTCATACATTTTTTATAATCGTACTAGCAGCGCCCTTGCAGCGTTACCCTCGTGGTGATGGTATATGGTGATGATGATGATGATGATTAAAAGTAGCCTATAACCTCAGGAGTTTAGTTACCAAATGCAGAAAGAATTTTTCAAATCGGACTGGTAGTTCCTGAGATTAGCGCGTTCAAACAAACAAATTCTTCCGCTTTAATATATCAGAAAGTACTAGCAGCGCCCTCGCAGCGTTGCCCCCATAGTGATGGTATTGGTGATGATGATGATGATGAAAAGTAGCCTATAACCTTCCTCAAGAGTTTAGCTATCAAATGCAGAAATAATTTTTCAATCGGATTTAAGACCTTAAGATCGGACGAAGGTACTTTTCATCATCATCATAATCACCATATACCTTCACTACGGGGGCAACGCCGCGAGGTCACTGCTAGTACTGCCAAACTCTTGAGGAAGGTTATAGGCTACTTTTTATCATCATCATCACCATATACCATTACAACGGGGGCAACGCTGCGAGGGCGCTGCTAGTCACACTTCACACTAATATTATAAATGCGAAAGTTTGGATGTTTGGATGGATGGATGTTTGGATGTATGTTTGTTCCTCTATAACTCGACAACCGCTGAACCGATTTGGCTGAAATTTGAAACATAGATAGATAATGACCGGGAATAGGACATAGGCGTTTTATCCCAAAAAAATGCACGGTTCCCGTGGGATAAACAAAATAGTAGTCCACGCGGGCGAAGCCGCGGGCGTCAGCTAGTTTACATATAAAACTAATTTCATTTTCTTTTTTCAGGATACAATTTACGAGATACCCTACGACCGACCGTCGACTCCCGATCAAAATCTCACCAAAATCGACGTATCTCCGAAAATCTCAAAAGTTGACTTCCAAAAGCTCCTGCAGAACTTCGAATCGATCACCGACCCCCCTAAACCTAAAATGAAAGATATCCTCAAAAATGATGATATAAAAAAAGATATCCTCAAAAATGATGATCTGAAAAAAGATATCCTCAAAAATGATGATATAAAAAAGGATATATCAAAAACTCTAGATGTAAAGTTACTGAGTGATCCTGTAAAGGCGAAAGAGGCGCAGTTTGCGAAGAGGGAGAGAAAATATCAAACAGATGTGAGAAGGTACAAGACAGAAAGAGCTGGGTATAGTTTGAAGAGGAATCCTCAAATCGATGTTGATAGAGAGAACGTGAGTACTTTTTACATGTTTTTATTTTTGACTGACCTCTTAGCTCAGTTGGTACTAGCCCTGCCTTCTGCGCTGTAGGTCGTGGGTTCAATTCCCACCCCGGACAAACATTTGTGTGATGAACATGGATGTTTGTTCTGCGTCTGGGTGTTATAAAGTGTAATAAGGCCACAAAAAAGAAAGTATATATGTATTCTATCAGTTATCTGGTTCCCATAGTACAAGCTTTGCTTAGTTTGGGGCTAGATGGCGCTGTGTGAAATAATAATAATAATAATAATAATATCTTTATTTCAGGCAACTTATCTAAGTAACAAGATGTTAAAATACTTAATATAAGGCCCATAGAATATATACCTTACAGACTAACATATATACAATTATATCTTTAAATACTAAGAACACGTTTTTTCTGTTGAAATGTCCAGTAATATTTATTTAATCTTTGCCTACACAAATCACGGGACACTGTAGTGCCTGGGACATTGTTTGAGATGGAGTAGGCTTGTAGCACATACACCATCCTCTCAGCTTAACCTGCTATATCCACAGGAAAGATATGGTCAGTATGGGGCTGACTTAGCCGCGGGTTTCCTCACGATGTTTTCCTTCACCGTTTAGAGCTCGTGTTACTGCGCATATTTTTTCGAAACGAAAAATCCATTGATGCACGGCCAGGATTCGAACCCACGACCTTCGGATCGAAAGTCGAGGTACTATACCCCTCGGCCAACACGGCTCGAACATAAATACCAGGGTTCGAAAAAATCCGATTTTTATAATAAATATCAAAAATCCGATTTTTTGATATTTATCCGATATATATCGGATATATATCCAGGCTAAGAAAAAGAAGCGAATTTCATTCTGTAAGGGGATTAAACACTCTAAAATGTGTAAGTAATTTGTAAAATAATTTAAGTGTCAAATTACCACATTTTTTATTTAAATACTTAACTTAAAAAAAGTATTAAAAAAATTGATGTTTATTTGAGAAAGAATTTTATATTTTTTTAAAGGCACTCTTGCTAAATGAGGATCGCTTGTATCATTGCGGGTTCGAATCCCGTCGGAATTGAAAATTTTGATAAGATTTTTAATTTTCAATAGAATTCTTTAATTAACACTTAAAAACACAATCTAAATTATTCGGAATTGTTGTATTTCGCTACGTGTTGCCAGGGTAAACATTAATCTCCAAAATTTTTAGTTCAGAAGACAGGAAAAAATCCATTGATATACATCAAGATAAAAATCAATTGATATATATCGTGATATATATCATGATATATATCCGCTGATATATATCGGCAAACCCTGATAAATACATAATTACAATAGTTTTTCCACATTGGAATTTTAACTTACTACGCTATGACTTTCTATGCAAAACAGATAACAAACGGACAGACATTCCTTAGTAATGAATTATACAAGACTAGCGGAAAAATGGTTATTTACACAAGTGGCTAAGTTAAAAATTAAGAAAAAACGACTTCAATGAATGCTAAGCCGTTTTCTGCACTCGAGGTGCATTTCTGTTCATAACTCCGAAGATCCTCGACAGATCCTCACCAAATTTTTCTGGCACCAATCGGAAAGTATACCCTTTCAAACAAAAAAAGAATTGTGTCTTGGAGTAATCGGTGAACATGCATTAAAAAAGCACAAAAAAAAATAGGAGCGAAAATTTAACCTGCTTTCCGAAGCAGAGAAGCTGTTTCAGCTGCGCCTCTACTTATTGCCATAGTCGGTCAAGCATCTATTTTGTGACTGCACAGAACGTTGCAACACTATTTTTCCCACTTTTCCGCATGTAAAAAGCAACCTGTATTATGTGACTTTATTTTATGTTACTGTTACACATTCAACAATAAGTATCTATGTAACACCCATTGTTAGAAACCAGGAACAGAGTTATTATTCAATCAATGATACATCTGTTACAAGATCCATAAAAGGTTGTAGAAACTCGTCAAGGAATTGCATTGTTTTATAACATTTGCTAGCACCATCTGTTGGATGTCTTTGGAACTAATTAGTTCGGCCGCTCGATAATAGATGGCGCTAGTGGTTGTGGGAGAAAATGTTTGTTTTTCTAAATTCAATAATAAATAAATAAGGAATTCAGAAGGGACATGGTGTTGGTCCCGGCTAAATCACCGTCAAGCCATCAAGGAGGCCTTCGTCGCCTAAAATTTCCTTCATATGGGTTTGCTATTACTACCTCCTCACGAATTTACCATATTCACTAGTTCAGCTACTCGCCGCTAGATGGCAGTGTGCAATTGAAACTGAAATTATTAATGCAGAGATAAGTACTTACCTACCACATAAGGCTATATTCTATTACATAAGTAAATGATTCTCACGCATAATGTACATATTTAATTATTTATAATTACTCAAGCACCTTGACCGACTTTCAGATAAAAGTAGTTATGAAAATCCTTGCGAAGGGATTAATGCAAATTGTTTGAATCAATACAATTATATCTTACCTTGTTTCAACGTATTGGACCGGAGCCGTGTCGGCCGAGGGGTATAGTACCTCGACTTTCGATCCGAAGGTCGTGGTTACGAATCCTGGCCGTGCATCAATTGATTTTTCGTTTCGAAAAATGTATATGTGCAACACGAGCTCTAAACGGTGAAGGAAAACATCGTGAGGAAACCCGTAGCTTAGTCAGCCCCACACGTATTGAGCATGTCTTTCCTGTGGATATGGCCGGTTAAGCTGAGAGGATGGTGTAGGTGCTACACAAGCCTACTCCATCTAAAACATTGTCCCAGGCACTACAGTATCCCGTTAAGTGTAGGCAAAATATTGCCTCCACTGTATAAATCATCTAGTAAAGATGTAAAGGCTTTAAGTTTATAGGAAACTTAGGTAGTTCAAAGGTACACAATGTGGGGAATCTCCAAACATAATTGACTCATGCCCATAAATAACATTGTAACCACCTGACGCTGACGAATCCATCGTCAAACGAAATACTATAAGTAACTATGTTAATTGATTCAGGCGTGACTTTGCGGAAGTCCATCTTCAGATTTTTTGAAAATTCCTAAATATCTAGTAAAGTAATTATTATAAACTAGCTGCTGCCCGCGGCTTCGCTCGCGTGGTACCCGGATAAAAAGTTGCCTATGTCACTCTCCAGCCCTCCAATTATCTTCACACAAAAAATCACGTCAATCCGTCGCTCTGTTTTGACGTGAAACAGGACAAATAAACACACTTTCACATTTATAATATGGGTACGGATGTTATAGAGCGCTTCACAACCTGTATCATGATTTATTTATTAACAGAATATCTGATAATGTACTAATGTTACTATTATCTACTCTAATGTGTAGGTTTGTTTGTTTGAAACTCATTATCTCTGAGTCACGCCGGAAAGAAATCACGATACACATGAAATGTTGGGTTTACATGACGTAGGTATTTGTGTACCTACTAAAGTTGTTCGATTTTCTTAATGAATAAAATTAGACAGTCACTGAACAACTGAATAGTGGATCTGTTTTTGTTATTTCATAGAAACATGAAAGTTAGACCTTTACATATTTACTAGATTTATAAAGTGTCAGGAAGCAATATTTTGCCTACACTTAACGGGACACTGTAGCGCCTGGGACATTGTTTGAGATGGCGAAGGCTTCCGAGCACCTAAACCATCCTCTCAGTTTAACCGGCCATATCCACAGGAAAGAAATGGCCATTACGTGTGAGGCTGACTAAGGCGCGGGTTTCCTTACGATGTTTTCTTTCACCGTTTAGATTAGAGCATGACATGTGTTAAAGCGCATATAAATATTCGAAACAAAAAATCCATTGATGCACGGCCAGGATTCGAACCCAAGACCTTCGGTTCGAAAGTCGAGGTACTGTCCTCGGCCAACACGGCTCATAGACAGCTAATAGAAACATCTCTCTCTCGTCGTTCCCTTATGTCTGAGGATCGTGGTCAGCTTCGGGTTTGTCTTTGAAACGGATGATCGGCCTCCACCGGTTTTATCTAGCGCGTTCCTTACAACCGTGTACAATTTTGAAGACAATGAGTCTTTTACTTGATCAGCCCATCAAAAAAAAAAAAATCTTGTTGGTGAACGGTCACGTAATCGTTTTCCTTCCGGAGTTCCCAACTACGATCAATATCAATAGAAACATAAGCGCCATGTAAACCAAACACTATCCACCATCAAGGTCTCACAAACAATAGTGTTCATTCAGCTTTACCGGCGAGCTGTCCTATCCTATCACCACACTGGTTCACTCCCAGTCAGTGAAGTCCTTGAATTGGCCTATCATTTGGCCTCTGAACATCTTCAAAGTTCCTGAAGAAAATGTGATTTTTGATGAAATTTTTAAAGTGGTAGAATTTTCTGTTATAGTGTTTTTGGGTACATTTATAAGTGTTTTGTTAGTGTTGTGGTAACAAACAACGGAATTCTGAACATGAAACGTAAGTTTTTTGTATAATCGATGAGCTTGCCTGTCTCGAATGCTAGCTTCTGCAAAATGTAAGCATGTACCAATTATGTATCCTTCTAATATTATAAAGGCGAAAGTCCGTGTGTGTGTGTGAATGTTTGTTACCACGTATCTCCATAAATAACTACTAAAACCGATTTTGATGAAATTTGGAATGTAGATAGTTTAGGTTCTAGAATAACAAATAGGCTACTTTTTATCCGGGAAAGATGTATGGTTCCCGTGGGAAAAGAAATAGTAGTCCACGCGGGCGAATCCGCGGGCGTTTGCTAGTTTTTGGCTATACTTCTGACTATCCCCTTAGAAAGACAATCTACACAGGATTTTAATAACTACTAGTATTTACTACTTTTATTCCTACACACAATCGTGTGTGTGTTTCCTCGTTAAGCGTTTATTTTTAACCTATGCCTGTATTAAATCATATTATCGTGGTCTGGGTTGGAATAAGATGAATGTGGATGGATTTACGGGCAACTTGATAAGTCCGGTTACTATAGTCCCCCTGAATAATGACCGGTCTGTTCTGTATACATAATGACCTATCAGGGCAATGTAATTAAAACTGCATGGTTATTCACTTTTCCCGGTCATTATGAATACTACTCTATCTTGGGCAATGTAATAAAATAGATGAATCGAAGTGTTTATGTTGATTTCTGGTGCTTAAGCGGCCGCTGCCGCCGCGGCACGCTCGCTGCGCTCGCTCGCTTGTTCCTTTACTAACCTAACATATCCTGACCATGAAAAAAAGCACAAAACAAGGTCATACAAACTGACTTTACCTAGAGTTCTTCATAATATCCTCAACATGGAATTCCCTTTGTGATAAGATAGTTCTTTAGGCATGCTTTCATTTTCATTTACACAAATTCAGCATCCGCTTGCTGGCTACAAGTATACCTTTAAAAAGACCCTGATACTTACGGTAATATCTCTCCTCCTGCATTTTCAAACCGTGGCTCCCCAGAGGGTTTAGTTTTGGGAGAAGCCCAAAAG